>JARUHQ010000013.1:1125083-2472130 GCA_029955515.1 Chrysomela aeneicollis | reverse complement strand
TATGTAATAATCCAAAAAAAAAATGGGCAAAATTCAACTTGAAAATCGAAATTTAGCACAAAATGAAATAATACCAAACAAAATTTGGTCCAAGTGTGCAAATTCCGAATTCATAAAAAAAAATTATATATATTATGACCAACTAGAAAAATAAACTTGGGAATACAACTCAAACACGAGCCCTTCTATCTATAGACCTATACTCAAATAATCTCTACTAATATTCTATATTAGAAGTCCAGTGCCAAAAAAAACAAATTTCCCAAGTTATATATTCCTAAAATTGTCAATAAAAACTAGGCAATAATTACCTTTATTTCAAATATACTCAACTCCAGAAGACAATAATCAGGATGACTATATTCCTTTAAAATCAAAGGTACCTAACCCAAGGCATTCTGTATTAGAAAAATATTCAGTTTTCACTAAGTACTGCTTAAAAAAAAATAAAAGTTGGGCGCCAATCTGTTAGGGCAAGATTATATTAAGCAGTGCCTGTGCATTCGTAGGTACTCGCCACTAACTCTCCCAGCAGCTCAGTAGGGCGTGGGTACGGTTACAATAATGTAAAATTTCTTAAATTTTTGGAGAAATTAATAAGGGTTTAATTTTCCGGTGCGCCACTGATTTTTTGCCAGAAAAATCAGAAACCACCCAGTTGAAAGGGACAGGACACTGCGCTAAAGAATCAATACAATGAGACACAGTCAAGTACTTTTAGTGTAAGCTGGAATGAACCCTGGGGTTAGGTAGCTAAAGAATAATAGTCACACTCCTTGAAATTTACGAATATATTGGTATCAACACTGTATCCAAGAGGGGTTATCAGCATTCACATAAACAGTGAGCCAAGAATGAACAGCAGGAATTTCCTAAATATACTCTACAAAATGATATTTTTGAAGGGGCCAATCACGTGACGTCACGGGGAAGCTTACATGGGCAATTCAATACAACATAATTATTATTGTAACATCTATCAGTAGATTCAGGTTATTCACTCTCAAATGACTTAGCTGACTGCTCAGTGGAGCTCCTTTGCTGATACCACTCAGTGCCTCTCAAGACTGCAGATGTAGGATGCAAGTCAACAGTTTTTGTGGCTCATGGAATACTTTGAGACTGTCAGGTAAATTTCGGTGTTCAGCCCTGAACACTGGGGAACTCTTTGCTAGGCACCTCAATACTGCTAGAGATGAACAGGTACAGCAAAATGTTCTAAGAGAGTTGACCAGTCTCAATCCGTTGGAGGAGTGAAAGAATGAGGTGGAAAGAAGAAGGTGGAAATAAGACGGTGGAAAGACGAAGGTGGAAAGACGAAGGTGGAAAGACGAAGGTGGAAAGACGAAGGTGGAAAGACGAAGGTGGAAAGACGACCCTAAAAAGAATAACCACAGACTTAAGCACGACTCGACGGGTGGTCAATCATGTTGCACAGGTGGTGGACACTTGTGCTTTCTACTAACCTCGAGTATGTATGGAGGGTCAAATCATATATGGTTCAGATCTAGTTTGAACCGTATTTTCAATTTCCAGTAATCGAAATAATCAAATCTATAAAATTATTAAATAGATTAAAAACGGAATTTCAACCTCAAAAATAACCTACTTACATGGCGCGCAAATCCTGCTAAGCAGATAAATGATTCATTACCATATAAACATCCAGAAATGGTCCGATAAATAAGGAATCATAAAATGTTGAAATTTTCCATATCCATCCAATGATGATCGATAAATCGAAGAAAAATTCTCAACTCGCCATGCACTTGATTTCGATAAGGAATCAGGAAAAAGATAATCGAAGATCGGAAATAAGTCAAATGTCCGATTTCAGGAATCAGACAAAGTGTCATCCGTCGATTGATCACTGTCAACCCATGGTGCAGGGACAAAATTCCGAGAACCTAACTCATGTTCGAGATGATCATGGGATGTTTAATTGTTGTGGCTGAACAACCCTATAGCAGATATTGATCACATTCAATCAGTTATTATTGACATAAACGAACGGACGCCATCTATTAATTGCTTATCGAAGCAGAACACTAATCCAATGTCTAATAACATTGATTGAACGCAAGCCATCTATGCACTAATTTTCGTATCAGAACATAAGAAACTATCCCATGAACAATTTGAGTGGCGATCGTCAGAAGAAGAGTTACGGGCATTTTATCACTTCTGTGTTCTTAGATATTATCAGGTGTTGTCATGTGGGCACCTAGCATTCTGTGATGTGGTTGGATTGATCCCATCTGATAGTTGTCATCGCTCATTATTCATTATTGACATTTCATAATTAATTTACTTATGTGGATTTTATGTAAACAATGAATGGATCGTAATCATTTGATAAGGACTACCACAGGAATTGATCATGCAAAATATATGTGAATAAGGTGAGTATGACACGAAATGACGATATCATAACGGAGCTAGAGATTACAAAATCAACAGAATACTAGATGAACCACTAATATGATTACTACAAACACAAGAGATTTTGGTACTCTAAAGAAGGATTTCACCGTGTAAAATATGACCGTAACACGTTGTCTGATAGATCTTTGACGGATACACGACGCTAGCATGATATATGTAAGACACATGCTTGACTTTTCGTCGTGATATTTATCATTTTTGATAGTTTTTTGATAAGGGGGCGATGTCTGCGCGTTTTTTGTATTTGCGTGACATATGTGCGTTGTATTCGTAAGGTTTGTCATTGTTATGAATGGGTATCAATTGATATCAATTTTGGTCTTAAGTCTCAAAATATATACAAGTTTAATTTTCGAAATGTCCGTGAAAAATCATTCTTCTGGAGTACCCATATAATCCCTGCTCACTGGAAAAACCAAGAGTTTGAGCTCTCTTTATCATGGGTATCATAAATGTATCATTTGTTTTCCCCTATGTCGCATTTTCACGAAAATATAGGAACACTTTTTTAATAATTCATCAGTATCAAATTCTTTTCTTCACTCATCATAATAAATAATCATATCCACCCTCACGTGACCAAGGCTCTCAAGTTCCAGTCGTTGAACGTCTTCTACCAAATTATACCTAACAAACGTTAAACGTCATCATTAATTATTGATAAATCCTGTACCAGTCAGTAAATTTGTATTTTTCGAACGGTACACCTATTGAAAATATTGAGTGTAATTTCTTAAACACCCAGTATATTTCTTCCAGACTAGATAGTTTTTACATCCCTGTATTTTATCAGCCTGTTGGTTCCATCGTTAGAGCTATCGAAAATATTGTGAATGAAAGCATTGATTTCTGCAGACGTTGACACATATTCTCTTTGCTGAAAGTGCGATCCCAAATATAGAAAAGTATATTTGTTTCGTGACATATTTTTCGAGGTGAATAATGATTGAAGTATCTGGCTTCAATATAATGTGATCTGAATAGTTATACAGCTTTGGAATTTATAACCATACCTTGATCAGAGCTCCGTTTTTGAAATTTCGATAATTCTTAGTCCTTGAAACATTTACCTCGAGATTTCCGATAATATTCCATGTGTTGCCGATGCTGAAAGTGCAATCCTAAATATAGAAAATTATATCTGTTTCGAGACATATTTTTTGGGAAGATCAATAATTGAAGTACCTGGTTCCAATATAATGTGATCTTGATAGTTATATATTCTTGGAATTTATAAACATACCTTGATCAGAGCTTTCTTCTTTGAAATTTTATTAACCCTATGTGTTATCGATTACTTCAAAATTGATTATCGATTTCCTATTTATCATTTGACCTACTTGGTTTTCATTATGGTGTAAATGGCATTTCCTGATATGAGTTGTACAAAAATTATAGTCTCCTACTAGAATATTGATTAATAAGATGGAAACATGAGTTAACCGTGGACTCAAATCGACTCTTCATAGCACTTTCTTGCGTGTAACAGTGTTGTTTTGATTATTTCACCAATTTTCGTCGATATCTCGCAAACCTTGAGTTTTTTATATAGGTAAGTTGATATATTCGGGATGTCCGTGAGATATCCTTCTCTCAGAGTACCACATGGCTCTGTTCACTGAAAAATTGTAACCGAAAGTGAAAATGGAAGTTGTTGTTTCGATGTCCGAACGTTATGGGTTCACTAACATCTAATCATTTTTCCTTTATCTCGATTTTTTACGAATTGAAAGATGATATATTTCGATAATTCATCAAGGAGATCGATCGGTTAGAAAAGCAGTAGTCAAAGAGATGGTGAACAGTTTTTATTGTTTTATCAATATTTCGAGAAAGTTTGATTGATATCTCGCAAACCTTGGGACTTGGTATATAGGTAAGCTAATATATTAGGAATGTACGTGAAATAACCTTTTCAATGAGTACCCACATGACCCTGTTTACTAACAAAATGGAAACCGGAAGTGAAACCGGAAGTTGTTGTTTTTGAAGTCTACACGTCATGGGGGTCACGGATATTCCATTAGTTTTTCTCTATATAGCTTTTTGATGAACCGGAAGTGGATATTTTGTGATAATTTGTCGAGAAGCTAGATCGGCCAGGAAATCATAACACGAAGAGATTGTGAATTGTTTGCATAGATTGTTTTCATTATTTCGATTAATCTTGATTGATATCTCTTCAACCTTGAGACTTTGTACATAGGTAAAATGGTATATTTAGAATGTCCGTGAAAAATCCTTCTCTCAGAGTACCCAAATGACTATGTTAAGTGGAAAAATTGAAACCGGAAGTGAAACCGGAAGTGAAACCGGAAGTTGATGTTTTTGAAGTCTACACGTCATGGGGATCACGAATAAAACATTGGTTTTTCTCTATGTCACTTTTTAAGAAACCAGAAGTGGATATTTTTTGATAATTCGTCGAAAAGCTGGATCGACCAGAAAATTATTACACGAAGAGATTGTGAATTGTTAACGTAGATTTTTTCATTATTTCGATTAATTTTGATTGATATCTCTTTAACCTTGAGACTTTGTAAATAGGTAAAATGATATATTTAGAATGTCCGTGAAAAATCCTTCTCTCAGAGTACCCACATGACTATGTTAAGTGGAAAAATGAAAACCGGAAGTGAAACCGGAAGATGATGTTTTTGAAGTCTACACGTCATGGGGATCACGAATAAAACATTAGTTTTTCTCCATGTCACTCTTTAAGAAACCGGAAGTGAATATTTTTTGATAATTCGTAGAGAAAATAAATCATTTTGTCATTGACATCTTTATATTAACTAGTTCATGAATTCTGCCGCGACGATATCAATGCTGTGGTTCGGATTCTACTTGTGTGAGCTGTAGGTATATTTAATACGAAAATTACTATAATAAATAACTTCAGGCAGCCACACCTTGTCATACGTCAAACTTTATTCATAAATTTTGAGTATTCAGACGTGGTGATTCCGATTCTACTTGTGTAAGCTGTATGTATATTACCTTTATAATACGGAAATTACTAAACAGTTAGTGATCTCCCGATGTCAGCGGCCATTTTGAAATGATGACGTCATACGTCATATGTTAGACGCCTGACTTCAGGCTGACACCCTGTTATACGTCAAACGTTATCCATCAATTTGGAATAATCACACGTTGTGATTCAGACGGAAATAACTAAACAGTTGGTGACCTTTCGATATCAGCAGCGATTTTGAAACGATGACGTCATACGTCAAATATCAGACGCCTAACTTCATGCAGCCACACCCTGTAATACTTCAGACGTTATCCATCAATTTGAGATATTCACACGTGGTGGTTCGGATTCCACTTGGGTAAGCTGTAGGTGCATTATGGTATATTTCCAGATATTTTCGAAAGTCTGGCATCAATGCCTTATTTTTTCAAACGTCTGGCAACAGTGTCAGTCGCTTTGTCGTCTCTTATCTTTGTAACGTCTTGCGAAATATTGTATCATGTTGAATCATCAATGGAATGCAGCGAACCTGACCTTGAATGCGATTATGTCTATTAATACACTGATGTTTAATGAATGAATAAGCCATTGTTCGTTTCCCTGCTCCCCGCTTGCCGAAGTTGCTACGTTCCACAAAGCACAAATAACCGCATCGGTTTATTTTTAGAAATATAAATTGATATGTCCCGCAGTGGCCGCGTGGACGAAGCGTTTGGTCTTGAAACTTTGCACCGTATTGGTGCGGGTTCGAATCTCGATTGTACTGGCTTTTTTTTGAATGAAATATGACGTCATGTATCCGCAGAGCGCTACGGGTCAGAGGATGACATAGCATGAGAGTCCGATGATGCCCGTAGAGGCCCTAGGTGAGACGAAGGGGAGGACCAAAGTCCGAGGGGCCCGAACCCAAATAATTTGAATTTCCCGCCAGAGTGATATCACCTAGTTCAACGCGTCAGGCTTATCTGACCTCTGATTGGTCGAAGGTCTGAATCGAGTAGGAGTGGGAATGGTCCATAACAACGCACTTGAACCGACGAGGAGGGTGGGGGTACTCCAACATGAGGCACCTCCTACTTACTGAAGATGGCAAATTAGTTGCCGAGATACGTATTCTGTCTTTCCTGAATATTGTGGTTCTATAATTTTGTATTATCAATAATGCAGACAATAACTAACATCTGTTAGAAACTCTAATAACCTTTATTTGACCAATATACTAAAACTGAAAAGCATTGCGATAGTTATTGAAAATTATCTTGATTCCAATAACAAATCGAAATGCCAGATTTCATTCAAATATCAAATGACTATTGTAAAATAGATGAATAACTGCATTACTTCAGGTCTAATGTAGCAGGAACAAATGCAAGCTAAATCAATGCAGATATCGTAATAACCACTACATGGTGGACGAATTACTATTACGTTGATATGGGAATGTGGTAATTAATATGGTCTGTTGTTATAACTGGAAAATGTTATGATCCCAGTTCGACTATCTGTATAATCATAAAATCTAGAATAAGGAGTGGCTATTCAGTATTCAGCAGCAGTGTTTATACAAGCTTGCAAATTGAATATGCTGTTATAACTGAAAGCGGCCTGCAAATTCACTTTAGTTGTGGTAGTAAATGACCACCATGATCCCCTATTTATTGCAGATATCGTAATTAGGTCTATTCGATTTAGAATTATGGTAACTCAAGTATTCTCTCAGTGCGGAAATTGAAACTCTGATTCAACATGACATTGTCTTCGGATTAGTTTGTACAGTCTTAAGTATTTTCATTGGATATGTATTGATAAGATATTTGATTGTGGCGTTGAAAAAAAGAAAAGAAAATGTTATTGGTATGACAGAAAAACCAGCCCCAACCCAAAGAAATATTCCGCTAAGAACCAATCCTCAAATCCCAACAGAAGACCTCGTTCCAGAAAATTCCCATAGTAAAAAAGTTTATACTTTAGAGGTGAGTACAGGATCACTGTATATTCCTCCAGGACAAAGCGTTAAATGCTCCTTACATAGTTTATCAGATACAAATCAAGACGATATTGAAAGCGAATAATAAAATTGAAGCAAAGAAGCAAGGCAAGAAGTAAGCCCAAAAATAAGAAGAAGTGATTATAATAGAGTAGTGTGGTAATAAAGAATATAGTAGTATTAATAAAGTACGCGTGAATTAAGATAATTCTCTTCATAAAAAGACGAGTAGAAAGATAATGATATTGATTGTTGATAACAGCCAAATTTTGCTGGGTTATTTAAGTTGATATTGAGAAGAGACATCAAATAAATCACTTGGTAAATAATTAAAGGCTCGGATGCGCATCCACAAATGTTATCGGTATCAGAAAAGAAGAGAGATTAATTATTTTGACAGAAAAGCGTCCGTGAAAAAGGGCAAAGGAGAATTCTTAAAATGTGTATAAAGGAGCATGTAAATTTTGATGATCCTCAGATTTAAATAATAGGGTATTTTATCAAGAAATATTGGGATAAACTTCAGATTCAATGGAATCTCCGAATAGGATTTCAACAGTTGTAATACAATATTCTGCGTGGTATTTGCCAGGAAAGCAATTGTTTTCTGTTGAAAATATTAAAAATTTCGGATATCAGTATATCCCAATTATCAGAGGTCAATAGGAATGATAATGTTCTCAAATTTTTTTTTTTTATAAAAACAAGGGGCAATTCAGAAACGAAACAGTAAAAATGAAAAAAGAGAGAAGGGAAGGATATAAAATCAATTGAGTAAGGGGCTGATAGGTACCAATAAGTTACAGATAAGAAATTTTTTGTATTAAAAAAGAATAACAATGTATTGTTTTTGTCTGGTATATTTTGGAATATATTTTATATTATTATAATATTAGAGCGTAGTTGAAATCATAGTAGTTTTGGTAGGGTAGATGAATTTTGATTTTGTTAAATAAGAACTGACCTGGTTTTTCTTTTTCGTTACATATATTCCAATCACTGGAGAGCACTGAAGGCACCAAATCGACACGACATTACACTACACAACACCGGTTATCCAGGGAGATGATGGCAATAATCCACTTCCTGAGGACATCTACGTCTCAGCCCAAGTTGACAGCTGGAAACCATAGCCCTCCCATAGTTTGTACATAACAAGGGTATATAAACCATATATCTAATAATAACTATATAGGTAACATGGATACCAGAGCTGAAGCCAAAAAATAAAACAAATGACAGTCTGCGGGACCAATCGCGAATATGCGCATGCGCAAGTTTGAATTAAGAATCGACAAGCGTTTTCATCATGGAGGAGAATAGCTTTTTAGTGAGCGACAAACGTATGATAATTATTAAAAATCAATCAAATGTGTCACGTAACCTTCAATTCGATGTTTTTATTTCATCATGACATATATTATTCAAATATTCATTCATTGATGGATTGTTGGACGACATTGAATAATAGTTGATGATAAATGCAGAAATGGATGTGATCTACAAAGCGATACTTGCGATTTGCTGAGAAACCTGTCACGATAAAGTCATCGGAACAAGATTCGTGGGCTAATTTTTGATCAATCACTGTTATCACTCACTAATCACTTTTGTAAACAATCAGTTATATTAACGCTCTTTTACATAATTTGAGTCAACAAACATATCTAACCTATGAAATTCTGAAAACGTCAGTAGACTTCAACTCGTCAAAACCCGCGCATGCCCACAATTCATCATTAGCAAGCCAGACAGTCTTTTGTTTTTCCAAAACTGGCTTCATTTTCGCGTGAAGAGAAGAATAGGTGTTATCCATATAGTTGTTATTATATATATGATATAAACCAATTAGTCCTTGGTAACAACCCCATGAAACCAGACATCCGCGTATGGGTGACCAACTTGTTATTGAGTAGCAGAAAGATGAGCCATGTTGAGTTCCTCATCACGAAAATCCAGTGAAGGGAAGAAGCAGGCAACACAATCCACACATAGAAGGAAAGTTAACGCGGCAACTTTCAAATCTACCAAATAACTGCACGCACCAGTATCAGTAACCAATCAATGGGGTAACCAATCAGGATGATACCATGGCAAAATGGAGCATCAACAGACGCTATGAGGGTGATAACCGATTGAAGAATACTGAAACTAGAAATTCAGCTTGATTGTCACGCAATGAAGATGCTGTGCATGAAGGTCACTATACCCGTTGAAAACAAACATGGTGGACGAGCGTTGTGGTATATCAGCTGTTACTAGCAGATGCAGCAATTCCTAGATAAAGTCAAGAATGGTGCAGCATCAGCCACCTGAGTCTTGATGATAACAATATCAACCTGTGTCAAGAGAACAGTGTCGGACTCGTGCCAAGAAGACAGTGTTGGACTCAAAAGTGATTGACAAAGTGAACCAGACAGTGGGTCAGTGCATAAACTATTTGTTTTTTTTTTGTTTTTTATTATGTTTTTTTACAACATAGATTTTCATGTATATTGTACTAGAATACTAGAAATGTAATTGTCATTAAATGTGTTTACTATTGTTTAGTTCAATCGATCTCGTGATGCCAAGTATTTGGTATTTTAATTTTCTATTGGTATTCCAATTTTCTATTGACATTGGATAATCTCAATCCCTAGTTGTTATATAAATGAATATCAATAATATGAAATCATTTTAATTTGTTAATTTCATTGGTATACTATTCACTGTATTGTTGATGAATTGTATCTTATGTTTTATTGATGGAAAACCTATGTTATTATGTTTTGTTTTGAATTAGTATTATGGCTCAATTGAAAATCATTTATGTTTTGAGTACTCAAGTAGAGCTGAGGGGCCAGCTCTTAGAGGTGAGGGGGATGTCACGGAAGGAACCATATGTAAAAATATTTAATCATTTATATCTTTTCCAAATTATAACATGTTCAGAATCGTATCAACGCATTCAACTTTTATTATAATGTATAGTACGATTTGAGGAAACACCAGATAATATTTCACTCATGTTGGCAGCTCAGTGAACCTAAATCGAAGACTCGCTTCTATACAACAAACTGCTGACTGTAAGCAGATTTATGAATATAGACTCCGGAATCAATAGAAAAAAGACTCACTTTGAATTCTGATTTCATACTGAACAGCAGTCTGGGAATTAGTTGCGATCAACCGAGCTACACTATGGTTCTTTCTGTGCACCATCATATCCACCCCTTGCAGGGCATTTTGTGAGTACCTTTTCATCATTCTCTGTAACCACATCCATATGGCTTCACCAAACTAAATGTTGTTAGGAAATGAACTCTAATAAACGTAACTCGTTTACTTTCTCGGCCTCCCAAGCGAGTTCACCCCCAGTTCACCACCCCCTAGGTAAGGGGTCGTGACAATATATTGAAATAAATATATATAATCACTGATAACTTGTTCTTTTACAGAATCGAATAACTAATCTTAGCAGGGTGCGCAGCGGTGAGAGCAGAGGAGTTGAAGGAACGTGCTATACTCATTATTTAATTATTATTCAATGTTAATACTTTATATTAGATGTGTTCATGATCGTAAGTCGATTTAAGATATGTTTGAAGTTATCCCAGCAAACAATTTCAGTAGGCCCAGTACTGGGCTAATACCTGCCTACCAGAAGTTGCCGCTGCGGCAAAACAGTGGCAGATGACGTCGGACCAACATCAATAGGACACTCTGGCCGCCGGTAGGACCAATGCCTGTGCGCCATGATGAATACTACATTGGCCCACTTCAGGACCAATGCCTATAATACGACGATATTATGTGAAATAAAAAAGAATTCAACAGCCTTCAGCAGTCACCCATCCAAGTTCTAACCTCGCCCAACGTTGCTTTACCCTCATTATTGTATCACATTCCGCATAGTAATGTAGCTATTGTCTTCTAATTATATATTTATTATAAATCAGTGGAATCTGAACAACAATAATTGTCTATTATTATACATTTTATGTCAATTTGGCATATTTTTCATCCTGTGAGTTGACATTTGAAATTTCTTTCGATGCTAGAATAGGTGAAGGCGGGATATTTCGAATATCGCGACTTCGAAGATGGGAACCCCTCCTTGAGTATTAAGATCCATCCAGGATGCAGGAAAGCGATACTTAGTGCATATACTGGAATCCGAACCACTTCTGGGAGTGACGGATTCTAACAGGATTTTTAATGGTGTATATTACTTGGACATGAGGGTGTTTCGAGCATTGATTTGACATATTTTTGATGCCTCAAATTGATATGAAATGTGATTTTTCTTGCATATCGCTACTTTGAATTTGCTGACTTTTCATATGAGCACCGGGATTGAGAAAAAAACAACATTTGAAGCAAAATTTTTCTCAACTGTTCAATAACACTTGAAACGGGCCATCATCCAGATGATGTCGGTCGAAAGATACCCTTTTGATGGTATTGGCCCATTGCTGGTTGGATTATAGATACCCGATTACAATATGCCATATATCGGGCCGACATTTTGCCGATGTAGCTTTGCCATTGCCAGCATGTACCCGACCAATCATGCGTTGGGCCAGAGAGCGGCCAGAGATTCATTGTTTGCTGGGATATACTGTCCATTGTATGTGCAAAGGAAGGGAGTGTTAGAATAGAATTGCTTTGCCCATACAAGAGGCGCCATCTATGGGTTTTTTTCTCAACTAGAAGATCTAGCGTACAGGTCTCTTTATTATCTGCCTGTGTGACACAAGTGACACACCCAACTTTTGGCATTTCAAGTTAGTTGAATATGGAAGATATAAGGCGCGTTCGTTAATTACATCGGAGTGCTCTGACTAGTCGGAATCGTTCGTTTATTACATGCGATGATAGGGGAGGCAGATCGCATTCGTTCGGTTTTTTTAAATCGGATCAGTCTGAGGGTAATCTGTTCGCTCGGTTAATTTTGGCAGATTCTTCAGATTACTTTTATTTTGTGAGGTTATGTTATTATTTATTTTCAGTAGTACTTCACTCTTGTTTGTTGTCGCTGTGTCGGTTTTTCTCTCAAGATGAAAGAAATTCAACTTTTTGATTTTGAGCAAGAAAAAACACATACTTTTATGGTGTCAGATGATAATTATGAGGAAATTGTCACAAATAATAGTAAGTGGAAGCTTTTCTGTTTTAATGATAAATTCCACATCCATTTTTTTGGGTTCTATAGATTTATCTTTGGCTTCGACTCTTTTGGAGAAAGAAAAAGAGAAAAATAATTACAAAGCTGCATTATTCAATCTACTCAGAAATAGTCAGCAGCCCTCCACAAGTTCCCAAACGCCAGTTATGGATGGATTTGGAAATGATGGTAAGTTCCATAAGAAAATCACTTTATTTTTATATTCAATGCACTCAAGTGAACATAATTAGTTCATTGATTTTCAGTTTCTTATTTTAGTGGTGGAACACTTGTGGCATCTGCCACCACAGAAAATAACACCTCGAAAACCACCTATCTTCAGTCAGGTAAGTACCTATTTTAAAATAGTTTGTTATGGTACTGATCTTTATTTGAATTCAGAAAATAGTAAATGGTTGGATGATGCTACAAAACTGTTGATCAAATTATGCAAAAAGTATGAAAAGGAATTTGAAAATGGAATAAAAAAATATGTATGGAAATCACTGAAGAATTCAAACAATCATACAGTGCTCAGCAGTGTGATACAAAATGGAAACTACTGAAGAACATGTATAAACAAGTTAAAAAACATAATGAGCAATCCGGGAATAATAGAAAGGAATGGAAGTACTTCAATTTAATGGATGAGATATTGAATTGCAGGCCAGAAATTAACCCCACTGTTACCTGCTCTAGTAAAATGGGACTTATAACTGCTACACCTACAGGCAATATGAGAGGTAGGTTTACATAATTGAATACTGAAGCAAATTATAATTATATTCAAGTTGACACATACCAGAATGGTTTATTCATTTCTTGATTTTTCTTCAATGTCCTGAAGTGGATTTTGGTATGGTATTGATATGTCAGAAAAATATAAATTGAAATTAATGTTGCTTTGCAATTTCTATTGTTTTATTGATTTCAGGATTTTTAGATAATGGTTTAGCTGGGAATATGAGCGACATTGAAAATAACAGCCCTAGTGACAACCAAAATACTCCTAGTTTCTGTTATTCTTTCTTGAAAAAAAGGAAGTTCACAGAAAACGCTGCAGAAAGAAGACATAAGGAGAAAATGGCGCGGCAAGATAGATATTAAGATTTACTGGATAGGCTTACTACTGCTGTTGAAAAAAATAATTGGAAATCCAGAAAATAAATGAAATTAGTTTCTAAGGATATGCAGATTTCAGTATTATTTATCCGTTATGTTGAGTTTTTATATTTCAAACAATATTTTTGTTTTTTTCTTTTTGACACTAAAATTAAGTTTTTATTTTTTTGAGTTAAACTTGAGTGGTGTATTTTTGTAGCCTCATCATGACCAGTATTAGAGAGTTCTATTACAATTTGTGAAATTATGTTGTGCAATATAATGACACCACTTTCCAAAATTTGTAATTTAAATGTGATAAACAGACTGTTCTTAGGTTAGGTACTAACGAGGGTACTAAGTAAGTTATGGAGTAATAAGTAAATAACTCCTATGTTAATTGAAAGTACATGGTTAACTAATCAGGACTGACCTGGCTGTTACATTCTGCAATAGACAGATGAAAACAAAGGCAATCTAGAAAAACAGTGTGATCAGTTGTCCTTGTTGAATAACAATGTACCATCCTTTGTTGCCCTCCAAGATGATAAGTTGAAACTGTATCTCAAATAGATATTAATAAAATTCATGGTTGATGAACATCTTTTTATTTTCAAACAATGATTTTCTATAAATTATTTGCCATCTCCAACTGATTCATGATTCTGGTTCTTTTTATTGTTGCCAATTGGTTGTGGTCTCTTGGATGATCCACAATGTTATGGATTTGTCTTTCCTCTTCTACTTTCTGCTGCAAATCTATAATGTCATCAGCATCATCACCATTCAAAATACAAATGTTATGCAGAATGCAGGCTGATACAATGAGTAAACAGATGAGGTCTAGTCGAACTGTTTCCATATACTTCAATCTCCTGAACCGCCCCTTCAACAATGCGAATGCATTTTCAATGACAACTCTCACTTGTGATAATTTGACATTAAAATTTTTCTGTCTGTCAATGCACCATTATTCTTGAATCCCACCATCAGATACTCTTTTAATTTATAAGCCATGTCTCCAAGAATATGACTATTATTTGGGAAGTTGGTAACTCCTTGTTCAATGTCATTGTAGAGATCAGATTTCTCAAAGAGTCGACTATCATGTATTGAACCTGGCTCACCAGTATAAACATGTGTGAATAGTTTTTTGTTGTCACATACACCTTGTAATAAAATGGAATGAAAATTTTTCCTATTACAGTAGGAGTTTGGATATTCCTTGGGTGGTAATATTCTTATGTGACTCCCATCTATACAACCAATTACACCTGAAAAAAATAAAATTAATGTAACATTTTAATGATTAATAACAACAATCTACCTTCAAATCCATTAATTTGATGAAATGCCTCCATAATGTCAGAAGCTCGTTGTCTGGATGGCCAAGAAATGATATTAAATTTTTTATTCAATTTCAAAATGTTGAAGCAGGTTCGATATAAAACTGCCCAACAGGTCGATTTGCTAACCCCAAATCTATCACTAACAGATCTGAAATAAAAACAACAATATATTGATTGTATTATCTCAAAATTACATTTGTTTTTACCGAAAACTTTCCATGTTAGCTAAGCACCACAATGCAATCATTGCTTCTTTTTCTAGAGCTATTTCTGGGTGACCAACAGCGACAACCCTATTTCCTGCTACAGTATGTAACTTCCTTAGAAAATCTTCGAAAGTTTGGGGAGACATTCTAAAATGTTGTTTGAATTGCTTGTCTGTGAAATGAGGCACTGTTTCTTCACAAAAATTTTCAACTATCTCCAATGCAACCTGTTCATTTTCATCATCATCATCAAATATAATTTGATGTCCAAGAACAAAAGCTAACACAGCAGTGTTTTGTATACTCATTGTAATAATCTTTGAAAAACAATAATAAAACAAACATCACACAAATGTGGTTAGGTTAGTTGTCAAATTGTCCAAAGTCCGTTTCGTTCGTTTATTGTCAATTGCTCAGATCAATCTGTGACCACGTGACTATAATCTGCTCGAATCTGCGATCATAATACCGAACGCGCCTATAGACTACCTACTAGAAGTTCTGCTGTGGTTATGTTTACGAGAATATAATAAAGCTGAAACTACCTCACTTATATTATATTATTACAAATAAGCCATCCTTCCTATTTATCCAATTAAAGATACAGTCTAACAACTATAGGTATAGTCATATCACCTTTACAACATGTATGAATAATAATTGAACAATTCACAAATGTAACCATGAATAAACATTATTATTATTATATTATGAATATCATTATTTGTAGCTTCACACTGCTCAAACCATCTAACTCCCTCAGAACTCCCAGAAGACAGTGAAACTACACAAGGAGAAATTTCAATTAATTCAGATGTGTTTCAAGCGAAACTTCTTGGTAAGTTTATATTCCAGTAAGATTTGATAAAATGTATTCAAGTTGAATTAAGAATGACTTTAACGACAGTTATTTTTTGGAATACAAAATCCTGAATAGGATCATTAGACACTATAAATATTTTACAGATTGTTCAGAAATCACAATAGTATTTTTTCTATAGCAGACTATGAACTACAAACTGTCAATGCATCTACTTGTGCAATTTCTCATGACCAGAGTGCCTCTTCATCAGAACATCCAATGGATACAGGCACAGATCAAATTTGTCAAACTGCCACATCTCTTTCTCATAATACCCCAATAAAAGCAGAACTGAGAGGAAAAATCAGAGCCTCATGAGAAAATCTTCATGGAGCCACCGCCAAATTTTTTGAAGAACATTATGCCTCCAACATAGCTAATTTCATCAAAACACAGATGACACTGCTGCAGACAAGTCAGAAAGGTGCTAAATATTTTAATGAATACAAGCAACTAGCTTTAACAATATACTTCCTAGAACCTAAGGTTTATAAATTTTTAGCAAAGACTTTTCGGTTACCCTCTAAAAGCACTCTGTTCAGAATAACTAAAAAGTGGCCTATCAGTTCTGGATTGAATGAATTTATTTTTTCGATTTTGAAAAACAAAGTTGACTCTATGTCAGAAAAATCAAGAGAGTGTCTGCTTTGTATTGATGAAATGTCTTTAAAGTCGAATCTATATTATAACATATCAAAAGATGAATTAATTGGATTTCATGACACAGTTAAAAAAAGAGCTTTCAAACCAGATAATGCTTTAGCTTACTATTTTGTTAATTCATCATGTCCAGTAGAGGATTCACAAGAAATTATTATTGTGTGTAATTGCAATTACTTCTGACCAAGGATCAAAATTTTGTCGTTTGTGTTGAAAACCCATATTTTTTTGTAGCAGAGCACAAAATTTATTACATATTTGATGTTCCACATTCATTAAAATCTACCAGAAATGATTTATTTAAATATGAATTCAAAATAGGTGAAGGCTTCACAAGTAAAATATACTTAAAAGATTTTTATATAAATGATAAAAAACAGGCATATAAATTAGCACCAAAATTATCAAATCAACACATTTATCCAAATAACTTTCAGAGGATGAAAGTTAAATATGCCTCACAAGTTTCTAGTGCCACTCTGTTGTAGCTGCTATGAATAAATATATTTCATTCGATAAACTGCCTTCTGAAGCAGCAATAATAGTAAATTTCATGGAAAAAATGGACAAGATATTCGATATTCTGAATTCTTCGAAATTTAAACCAAAGAAGTTTTTCAATAAAGTATACATGGGTACTCCTGTTCAAATCGAATTTCTAGGAGATATGAAGGAGTTGTTCAGGAATTTGACTGTTCATGATTCTTCAGGTAAGAATGTAACAAATCAAATAAAATTTTCGAAGGGCTGGCAGCTTACAATTTGTCAAAAGATCTGAAAGAAAGAGGCATTCATATATTGATGACACGTCGTTTGCAACAAGATTGCCTAGAAAACTTCTAAGTATAAGACAACAAAATGGAAACTGTAAAAATCCTACACCCATTCAGTTCACTAATACATTCATAAAAATGTTATTTTTAAATTATTTTGATCAATCTGAGGGTACAAATTGTTTGGAAGAATTTGATACCATATTAGCTGCTATAACACTAGAAAAAAATTGCAGTCAATTTTGAAGAACCATTAGAAGTCAAGAAACTACTTGTAAACACCAACGATTATACTCGACTAGAATTCTCTGAAAAAATGCATTTCATTATGTAGGGGGTTATTTTTTCAAAAAATGTTTGCAACAACATACTTGCATTACATGTGTAGCATATGCTAAGTCACAAACAGAGCTGATTGATGTGGGGATTTATTCGCACATATTCGAGCATACCAAAATGCAGCTAAAAGTATGCCTCAACAGGATTTCTTTACTTATCTTGGAGTTTGTGAAAATATATTCTCATCAAATTTTCCTGATTTCTCTATTCAGCCAAATGTTGCTATCAAGTTGAAAGAAGAAATATCAAGTACTGTTGTCTTCGTACATCCTTTTGAACATTTTCCTCTAGATTATCTGAATGGTTTGTTTGTTAGAACAAGAATTTTTTATACTTTGAAATTCATGAACAGGAAATTGCTACAACCAAAAACAAATGAACAGAGTTTAGAAATGAAAGTTGTGAAACATTTATGATTGTTACTTTGTATGTAAATAATTTAAGAATACAATGTTCAATAAAGACTTGGAAAACATCGAATATTATTTTTGCCTCCACCTGCCTCATTTATGTTCTTATGAATTTTATTTCTCGAAATGCACCAAGAATAACCATAAATATTAGCAAGTTATAAAGAGATACCCTGCATAGTTTATAATTTTCCTGTTTCTCAAGAAGTGAAATCCATCGGATTAATTCCACAAATTAATACATACTAAGATCAGGAATTCTCCTGATTGAATTGGTTTCAAGTATTCTGAACTGATAAACTTCACCAATTCATTAGTTTTTGGCTCATTTGATTCATATAATGGTATTTCATGATCCTTTCAAAAATACGGTAGTTCAGGTGTTAGTTGGGATATATTTATTTTTGAGGCCGGACCTGTTCACATGAAATTCGGTTGTGTAACAGAATTATTCGAATATGACAAGGTAGCTGATCATTGCTCAAAATTGCAAAATTTGATTATTTCAAAATTTCTGTCTCATTTAATTTAAAGTTTGCTGAACACCGATATGATGATCTTTGGAATAGGAGAGGGAGTGAATTTTAGACGACTGTCTACGTTAAGAAAATATCCGCTTATTATTAGGGTATGCAGTCTTTGGCTAGAAAAAATTTGACTCTTTTTTTTTGTTCAAGCTTTCGAGTCTTTATCTTCATCAGGAACTCTACAATTAATATTGAAACAATTTTTGGAAATCCATGGAACAAAAGTACTGATGAAGTTGAGGTTTGAATGATGCATTGCTTATCATCACAATTATATGAAACATTTATCTATGTGAAACATGTATTACTTTATCATTATATCAGGTTTTGGAAAATTTTTCTTCATCAACAAATTATAATCTCACAAAACAGCAACATGTAGGAAAATTATGGCGGGAAAGAAAAGGAAAGCTTGATTGACAAGTTGACGATTCATGACATGGAATCATAGGAAACAATGTCATTCAGAAATTTATCAGATTGAAACAACAGATTGGCTAACTTGAAAACGAGAAAAAAAGGGTGTAAAATTCGAAAATTCAAAAATTGTTATTTAAGTTATTGTTTGATAAGTGTAACAGTAAGTAAGTGTAAGTAGTAAGTGTAAGTAGTAAGTGTAAGTAGAAATACTAAGTAAATAAAAATGAATAACGCTAAGATTATCAATATCAGTTCTAGCATTCATAGAGTTAGGTTGTTTGACAATGTTGGTCATTTCAAGAAAGAGTCTTTCAGATAGAGAGAGAGAGAGAGAGAGAGAGAACATACTTTATTATTATAAGAAATTAAATTCTTGTTGACAAAGTTTGCTCAATTTAAAGTACATGTTCCAAGATATGTCTGATACACACTAGTAGTCAATAATATGAATAGAGATAATAAGTATATGTCAATATCATGCTAAAATAAATGTATAAATAAAAACTATTACAATATGATCACACAAACCACGAACATATTTTGTACATATACAAGCAGATAACAAATGAATAGAATATCAAGAGGTGTCAGAATAAAATTCCTGTAAATTATAGTAAGGCTTATTGATAACTAAGTTTTTCACGGATTTTCTGAAAATATTCGAATTCGCGGAGTTTTTGATAAATCAGATTCATTATCTAATATCCTCATATTAGCTAAATCTGGAATGTGAACTTCAGTTATAGCATGTATGGCTAGTGTACTAGAATGTTTGGAATTTCTAATATTACTTTGTGGGACGAAATTCTGTCCTTAAGTTTACTCTTAATTTGGCCAATATATTTTTTATCACATTGTGAACAATAAATGGAATAAAGTACATTCTAACAAGGGGTATTTATCTTTCAATTTTGAAAATATTGAATTTAACTGTAAAGGATTTTTGTAGGCAACATTGATGGTTGGATATTCAAAGAGGAATTTTTAAAACTTATGATTCAATTGAGAATTGTGTGGTAAGGATAAATAATATTTACGAGAGTTTTCTTGAGAAGTGTTGAGAATGGGAGATAAATTGACTATTGATGATCTGCTGAACAAGAGTTTAAAAATTAATTTTTTTGAGTAACAGTTGAACAGTTCACTTAATTTATTGAGGTTTTGTGTGCAAACAGAGGTATGTAAATGATGAGAATCATAATGTATAAATCTACCAGAGGCACCAGGTTTGAATCATCTGTCATCATCTTCTCCTTTGATGGTGAATTGTAGACGATCATGGTAAGAGTTGAAAACAAATAATACCTCTTGAGAATTATTATGTGGGATGCTGATGATTATATCATCAACATATTTCTTCAAAAAGGGGATATGAAATTGAATTTGATTTAAATAATGGTCAATCAGATCATCCATAACATATTGAGCAATAATAGGGGATACTGGGCTACCTATTGGCATGCCAAGTATCTGTTTGTATGTTTTATTGGTGTAACACCCTGTAGGTGTTATGAATACTATTTAATATATGGGACTATATTATGTGTTGAAATTCTTGGTTTCAACATGAAAAAAGTAACAAAGGGAACATCGACAAGTTCAAATTTATAATTATA
Organism: Chrysomela aeneicollis; assembly: GCA_029955515.1. NCBI lineage: Eukaryota > Metazoa > Arthropoda > Insecta > Coleoptera > Chrysomelidae > Chrysomela > Chrysomela aeneicollis. The sequence continues at coordinate 2,451,306 of JARUHQ010000013.1, read as the reverse complement.
TTGGCAAAATCATATCCGTTGAGGAATATCATTTTTCGTACCATCATTCGATGAGAATATAGAATTGTTGATTCGAACACTTGCAGGTTTTCTTCTAAATCAATAATCGTTGACGAAGTCAGCGTCTTCGAGAGATAAGACTTCCTGAGGACGAGATTCGAGCCAAAATTATCACATTGTATCAAAAGTAACGAGCGCAAACAAAATTCAGAGTATTGAAGCGAGAAATCGGCATACTAGCGACATCTCGAGTTATTATTTAAACTAACAAAATTACCATTTACAAGCGCAGGTGGTACGAGATCTACATAGATTTGAAGCGTTTCGGTACTTCGTCGAGAATCGAGAATTTAAGTTTCATTATTTTGGGGCGTTGTGATTGGTTGAATTGAATTTTCGCTGAGCCAAAAAGTTCAAAATCTGCATTTTAGGGGATGCGGAGGAAAATATCGCAAAAAGAGGGAGTCGATCCTGGGACTTCGGGAAGTCTGGATTGAAGTGTCGCGCGCGAGATAATTCAAAAGGAGTTTCATGATTTTTGAAGATTTTTCGTTTCGAGTGTAGAGTTTCGGTGGATCCAGTAATAGTAAGGGTGAGTGATTTCAGAAATAGTAGAATTTTTGGCTGTCAATTCAATACCGGAGGGCACGTCGAGATATGGCTCTGCTTATAACTTGCCTTCAATTTCTTTTGTTATATGTGATTTATTGGGCGTTATGTTATAATTTTGATTCGTTAGTTTATATAGTGAAAACAGGGAAGAATAACTAAGTGGGCCTCTTAGAAATTCTGCCTGTTAGAGGGTTGTTTTAGGCACTTACTTGAATTTACTAGAATTCCAACTTTCGTTAAAAATTCAAAATCCTATACTAATTCAAAATTTTATTCAAATTCATTGGTCATATTAATAATTTAAATGCTGCTTATTTCTATCAATTTATTCATCTTGTTTAATTATTTTCTCAATAAAAGTTCAAAAAGGCTTTTTCGTGGTATTAGTTGGTAGTTTTTGTGGATACTCCCTAGCCCTTTTCACAAAAAATATTGTAAAGACTACGCATTTGAGAAGCCGTAACCTAACCCTCCTAGAGAAAAAAACCTGGTGGACGAATAGAACCAGTAAACCTACAATTTACTTGAGGTAGTTTCAGTTGTTGATAATCCAGTTTTGCCACTGTACGATCTGTTTGGTTAGAGCGGATTCAAATCTAAATTCTGACCTGGTGGCAGCGGCTATTCTACCATATAAAAATATCTGTGGGTCCGGCGACTCTAGGGGTTGTACCAACCAAAATAGTTCGTCTCTCGGATTTCCAGTATATTACATTGGCAAAAGAAAAAACTGTAGAATCATATAGAAAATCTATTAATTTAAAAAAAGCATTTTTGGGAACTTTGCAATGTAGTGAAATCTCATTCTAATATCTGACAATGCTTTCTTTTGCTAAATCTACTGTGATATTGTTAAAGAATTAAATAACATCCGAGTTTATAATTTTATAAGGAGAAAGTTCATCTTTGATAAAATAATTATTTTCAGAATTATATGCAACTGTGGAAACATTAGTAATAAACTGGGCTATACCTCTGTTGGGGCTATTGATACCAGAAATGATAGGTCTCAACTGTGAATTAGGTTTATGTATCTTTGGAAGACCATAAAATTTGTTTCAAGTGCCATTATAAATCCTGTACTTAGTACCTTTTTAAAATCTGAAATTGATTTATTGGCTTTATTCTGTATTGAACTGAAAGGGTCTTTACGAAAGCTCTGAAGGGACACTGTAGATATTTTTTTATCTCATTATAATGAGTAAGATATCCCAATATAATGAGATACCTAACACAATATAACGAGTTAGGTTTCTCATTATCATGAGGTAGCCAATTCATTATAATGAGATAAATTATCTCATAATCATGAGATACCATAAGTCATAATAATGAGTTAATATTAAGCAATGTTGCCAACAAGTGCTGTTTTTCAGTTAATGTACCCCATTTTTAAGGGATCGGAAAGTAAAAGTACTAAAACCCAGTTACTGTCGCAATATTTTGTTGGTCTTCTTTCAATAATTGAAGAAATATATCTTTTCCCCCTTTATAAAATAGGGGTCAAATCGTCCATCAACAGCAGGTGTTGGGTTTGTCAATAAAACATTAAATAGGAATGACCCTGTATTGTACATTATAATATCTTTCAATATATTTATGTAATGGATACGTTACAGATATGAATCATATCTGCACTCGAATGACGAATGACGAATGAAGTTATTTTATTTTAGTCAGTCATTATTCAGCCTTCTACAAGTGTAAAAGTGAATATATTTAATAAATACAGTGAGTCTACCTGAAATGGTTGTTTAAATTTGATGCCCTATCCTAACAGGTTATGGGCCCAGTGTACGTAAAACAAAATCAAAAGTGAGCTTTCGTTGTGAATTAAATTCAAGTAAATAATATGGATTTCAAAACTAATAAACGAAACATTCAACCATTCAGTGGAGAACGTTACAGTGTCTAGAAGTTCCGTGTGAAATCACTTCTTGCTGAACTACAAGTTTTGGATGTAATAGATCAGGAGACTGAGAACCAAGATGAAGATTGGAGGAAGAAAAATTTGATAGCAAAGAGCACAATAGTTGAATACTTGAGTGATTCATTTCTGAGCTTCGCAAGAGAAGAACATTCTGCCAAAGACATTCTCAAAAGCCTGGATGTCATTTATGAACGAAGAAGTCTTGCAACTCAACTGGCCTTGAGGAAACAATTATTGAGTTTGAAACTACAAGAAGAAGTATCTCTATCACAACATTTCATTCGTTTCGATGAAATTGTAACCGAACTCATTTCCGCTGGAGCCAAATTAGATGAAATGGATAAGGTGTCTCATCTATTGCTGACTCTTCCCATATGATGGAGTCATAACAGCCCTCGAGACCCTTATAGAAGATAACTTAAATATCGCTTTTGTGAAAAAAAGATTGTTGGATCATGAAGTTAAATTGAGAAGAACAGTATTGAAAGTACTGCAGATGGGAAATCAACCAATCCCAGGAACCTCAGGTGTCAGATTCAAGAAACAAAAGAAGTATAAAGTAACAGGAAACACAAGAATGAAGAAGCCACACTACAAATCAACACATCAGGTCTCACATATAATCTGTGAACATTGTGGAAGAAGAAACCACTTGAAAAAGGACTGTTACCACTACACGAGGATGCTAGAAAAACGACAAGAACGTCCAAGCACAATCCAAGCTATTCAAACAATTGAAGACGATAAAGGCGGCTTCATTTCCATGGCTGGAAACACGAGTGGTCTGAACAATAAAAAATCTGGTGAAATTATTTTACTCTTGGACTCCGGTGCAACAGATCATATTGTGAATCGACTAGATGTTTTTACAACATATTCATAGCTACGGACGCCCTTGGAAATTAGTGTTGCGAAGAACGGAACTTCAATAGCAGCTACCGGAAGGGGTACCATCCAAGTAACGACCAACCTAGGAGTAGAAGGAAACCTGGAAAATGTACTTTATTCCCCAGATGTTCCATATAACTTGCTGTCAGTATCTCGCATTCAAGTAGCAGGGATGACTGTCATTTTCGACGGTGATGGTGTGTAGGTATTATCTAACGATCACGTCATATTAACAGGTGAGCATTCAAATGGTCTCGTAAAAGTGATTTTGAAAATTACGAAATACACATCAAATCTTCCTAACTTGATTAATATGAGTAGTAGAAATGATTATAAAATATGGCATGAACGTCTTGGCCATATCAGTAAAGCTAAATTCGAACAATTGAAGAATAACCAAATGATCGAAAATATTACTCATATTGATCAAATGAAACCAACGGAAATGATGTGCGAATCTTGCATATATGGACGACAAGCAAGACTACCATTTTCAAAGGTTAAACAAAAGCCTAGTAATGGAAGACCATTATTCATAATTCATACAGATGTATGTGGGCCCTATAACGCCACCTACAATAGATAATAAAAATTATTTCGCAGTTTTTATTGATGGCTATACTCATTATACATTTACATATCTAATCACTTTCAAATCAGATGTGTTGCATGCATTTAAAGATTATGTAGCTTAAAGTGAAACGCATTTCAATTTAAAAGTTGTCAATCTTTATTGTGATAACGGTGGAGAATATCTATCGAATGACTTCAGAGAATTTTGCGTCCAAAAGGGAATTACGTACCACCTTACAGTTCCACATACACCACAGCAAAATGCCGTTGCAAAGCGAATGAATCGTTCAATAACAGAAAAAACTCGGACAATGGTTACTGCCACCGATATGAACAAATCATTCTGGGGAGAAGCTGTACTTACAGCAACATATTTAATAAATATGTCTCCTACCAAAGCATTGCAAATAAATAAAACGCCATACGAACTGTGGCATAATAAAAAACCGAAAATACATCATTTGAAGGTGTTTGGTTCTACTGCCTATGTCCATAACAAAACCAGAAAACATAAATTTGATGAAAAATCATTCAAAGCTGTACTAGTTGGATACGAACCAAACGGCTACAAATTGTGGAATGTACAGTCTGAAAAGTTTTTCGTCGCACGTGACGTTATAGTGGACGAATTAAATTTCAGTACCTCTAGGCCAAACAAAAGGTTGGACGATGAAATTCCTCTCAAAACTAATAAATTTGATACCGACTCAGAAAAAATTAGTAATCGAGTGTGATCCATAATTCACTGAATTGAAAGAACATATTAATAATCCTGAAGTTAGAAGAAGTGAAAGAATCAAGAATCTGCCAACTCATTCCTATAATGAAATGCTTGATGACAATGATTATAATATCATGTTGTCAGCAAAATGTTTTGATTCAAATTTGCCTAAAACTCATAGTGAAATAAGAGAAAAGGAAGACAGAAATCAGTGGGAGGAGGCTATAAACGTTGAACTTGATTCACTATCATATAATGAAACTTGGACATTAGTGCCTAAACCTACTAACAAAAATATTATATGTTGTTTTTTATGTAGATGATTTATTGATAGCTACAAAAGACATAAATATAATGAACGGATTCAAGAAATACCTGATGAACATTTTTCGTATGGTAGACTTATCGAACATAAAGATATTTTTAGGGATAAGAATTGAGAGAAATGATAACAAAATTAGTTTAGATCAAAGTTCTTACCTAAAATCAATTTTGATCAAGTATAACATGAATGATTGCAAAAAGGTGAGTACACCTTTGGAAACTAAATTAAATTATGATCTATTGAATATTGATGAAAATTATGATGCACCATGTAGAAATTTAATAGGTCAACTCATGTATGCAATGCTATGTACTCGTCCAGATTTGTGCTTGGCAATTAATCTTTTAAGTAGATATCAAAGTAAAAATAATCATGAACTTTGGAAATGTCTGAAAAGAATATTGAGATAGATAAAAGGTACAATTGATATTAAATTAACATATTCTAAGTGCGATTATGTCAATCTGGTTGTTGGCTATGTAGATTCTGACTGGGGCAACAATGAAACTGATAGAAAAGTACAACAGGATACTTGTTTAAAGTATTTGATAATTGTACGATATCGTGGAATACTAGGAAACAAAATACAGTTGCCGCTTCATCTACTGAAGCTGAATATATGGCCCTCTTTGAAGCAGTAAGCTATCTGGTTAAAGTCACTTCTGAATAGTATTAATCTTGTTTTTTTGAAACCTATTCTTATATTGGAGGACAACAACGGTTGCATATGCTTGGCCAACAACCCGACTGATCATAAGAGATCAAAGCACATTGACATCAAATATCATTTCTCTCGAGAACAGATTACGCAAAAGACGATAATGCTCAAATATATTCCAACAGATGAACAACTTGCTGATGCCTTCACCAAACCATTGTCAGGACCAAAGTTTGCTGAAATTAGATTGGCCATTGGTTTGCAGAAGGATTAGGATTTCAATTTAATTTTTTTTTGAGTGGGAGTGTTGGGTTTGTCAATGAAACATTAAATAGGAATGACCCTGTATTGTACATTATCATATCTTTCAATATATTTATGTAATGGAAACGTTACAGACCCAGATAGCACATGACGTCCTCGGGACGTCCATTTTAGGTCCCCATTTTGTCCGAACGTCCTGGCTATTGATAGGACGTCCTCAGGACGTTCATGAGTGGACGTCCCCAGGACGTCCATTTGTATTCGTCCTCAGGACATCTTTTCAAGGTTTCAAGAGATTTTTTTATACTTATAGATGTTTTGGGTCATTTTGTGCCTCCGAAAGTGAGAACTTGTATTATACCTATATATTTTATGTGCATGATAACTTTCTGAAAATCAACTCGGTAAGTTATTATTTTTGGAGGTTTGACAAATATTTTCGGCAACAGTATTCGCATTTTATTTTCTAACTTCTTTATGTTATTGTGAAATATGTATATCAACTATAGAGATGACATCTACCTTTTCAAAATATGATGCATGTATGCATTGGATAGAAGTGGATCATAATTATTGACATCTAGTCTACTGATTTTAATTCAAATTTGAGGACTAAAAATATGCCCAATTGACAGCCAGGAACACTAATGACCTATTGAGTAATATAAATTGTTGAAAATAATTGTTGTTCGACTCACACTGGAGTAATCCAAGTAATAACAAGTTGGAACAGCGAGCATACAATGAGGAATTAAGTTCAATCACAGAAGTCAAGCAACCAAAGTCGCGGTTAGGGTTTGGATGGGTGACTTGGTTTTTTTTTCATTTCTTTTTATTCCATATTAGTTTTCAAGTATTCTCACAACATTCGGAGAATAACAATAACTCTGTGAAAAAGTCACAGCAGGTTTTTATGTCGAATTGTCCTGTTCAGACCTAATGCGGCCCTAATTCGTACGTCCTGGGGACCTCCGATTTTGTAACATCGTATGTCCCCAAAACGTCCTGAGGACGTACGCCGTATCTAAATAGGACATCCTCGGGACGTCGTTGAGGTCTGACGTGTACGGTTTGAGGACGTCTTCGGGACGTACTTGTGCTATCTGGGGATATGAATCATATCTGCACTCGAATGACGAATGAAGTTATTTTATTTTAGTCAGTCATTATTCAGCCTTCTACAAGTGTAAAAGTGAATATATTTAATAAATACAGTGAGTCTACCTGAAATGGTTGTTTAAATTTGATGCCCTATCCTAACAGCAGGGATGCACACAAGTTAATTTTTTTATTTTCTGGATACATGTTTCTTTAATCAAAGCGAGTTAAGGTGGGAGTCCGAACATCCTTGACAACCTACAACGCAAGATGGCGATGTTACAGTGCGCTATGAAAATGAAGTTTTATGCAACCAACCCAACAGACCCCGTCTAATTGGGAATGCGACGTTGTCGGTTGTTGTAATTTAGTTGTTGAGGCCGGGTATTCTATTGAATTGGTAGAAAAACAATAATAATTGTATTGAGTGATATCGTAGTCGACATCCCATTGAGCTGATATTTTGTAGGTACCTATTCATAGTTCCAGTGACAAGGCATCACAATTTTTTTTTCAGATGAGAAAACGAAATGGTGGCTTCATGATGAAGAATGAGTTTTGTGATTTTGATCCGATTAGATTCAAAATTGTGTTTTCGGGATAAAAAATCCAGAATTTCAAGATGGCGGAGTTTTGTGAATCTGGTCCGTTTCGAATTGAAATTGGTATTTGGGGATTTTCGGGGTTAGAGATTTTAATTTTGTCGTTGTAAATCAAAATTTCAAGTTGGCGGACAAGTTTTGTGAATACCTAAGGTCCGATTCGATTTGAAATTGATGTATATGGATTTTCGGGGTCGGAGATTACAAAATGAGTAACAAATTCGTATTCTTTATGTCGAAAAACTGCGATTGAAATAATACTTTAATGAATTCATATTTGGTTGCTTCCTGATCAACAATCATAGAAACTTGAGAATATTTCATCAAATTAGGTAGTAACGCAAACAATAAGATTAGTTTCTAAATCGAACCAAATTACGCGGAGTGAATTACACAGATTGAACAAAAATATGTTTCTTCAGGCTACTTTCAACGCCAACACGCCATGTTTTCAACCGAGGTGCGACTTAGGCCGTGGTATCACTTGAGCAACCTCACCCTATATATATTGAGATATTTCTGAATGCTTCTTCCTTTGAACTCCCTCCTGAACCAGCAATATTTTTTTTGGAATGTTGGACTAAATCTTCATATTTTGGTGTTTATTATATGTTAGTGAAGATATCGCCCATTCTTAATGAATCAGCCTGTATAGTTGATGGTTATGTTATAGTTCATTTCAGTATTCAATGAATACACTTGATTATAAAACATGTACAGAAAACTGTGTGCTTCCTGTATCTTATTGCAACCCGCGAAAAAATAGTTGATTGGCATAACAAGTCATCGTGACTTCCATCAGTCGGAAGCATCGGAAATCAGAGTGAATCATTGAATTTTTCCTCCAGTTCGCTATATCTTCGCATAGTATTTACATATATGTAATTGTGTTAAGTATACTAACTCATCAACTATCTAATATATTTTTAAACATTTTTTTTCAGGTTTAATTGTATTGACTTGAAAATGTCGAAGGCCAGAAAACGACCATCACGAATATTGAGACGTAGCAAAAGAAGTATCTCCAACCGAAAGGATTGGACAAATCGAAAAGACGATTTGCAATCAACACTGAATGTAGAGATGTCCGTTGATGTGAGCTTTCCTTCAAACACAATTGGTGAAGAACATTTGCCTGAAGATGACGCTTCATCTGCAGTATCGGGCGAGTGTGATATAATTGACGACTATCTAACCGACTGTGATGAGAAACTTCAATCCAATTTTCTGAATGATTAAATTGAAGCAGGCCCTTCGAAACCACTAGTGGAGAGTTCTTTTGGGGTCCATGAAGAGAGTGCAGACATGTGTAATTCATATTTGTCATGCCTTTTTTCAATCTAATGAGTTCTTAATTTTTTGGCGCGGAAATTCACAAATGAGAAGTAGAAATAATGGACGACAATATCAAAATGTTAGTAATCGTTCTGAGGGTAGAGGTCAATCATCTGGATCAAGGTTTGTGAGAACTTATGAACAGAATGAAAGACATCAGTCTGATGTATCGGAAAACCAATCGGACCCCCAACGGGTGCGATTGGGGGAAATGTAAATCTTTTCACGTTAAATCTCTCACTTTCGAATTTTGTGTTTCTTCCTACTGAAATGACATCTTCTCAAAATACATTTCTGGTAGATACGGGAGCTGATATATCAATTTTCAAAAGAACTAAAATACATAGTAATCAATTAATAAATATTTCTAACACATGTAATATCAAAAGAATTACAGAGGGACATGCAACTTCAATTGGTTCTACGAGAACAAAAATTTTCATCGGCAAATTCGAGATAATCCACGAGTTTCAAGTAGTCGAGGAACATTTTCCAATACCGGCAGATGGAATTTTAGGCCGTGATTTCATTGCCAAATATAAATGTAACTTAGACTATGAAAATTGTACAATGAGTTTAAAATTAGGATGTAAAAATCAAATAACAATTCCAATAAAAAATAGTTCAGACGACTATGTTTTCAATATACCGCCGCGAAGCGAAGTCATCAGAAGAGTGAAACTGGATATAGATAAAGACGCTCTTGTTATGAATCAGCAATTAGTGAACGGAGTATTTGTTGCTCGAACAATTGTTTCCAGAGAGAATCCCTTAGTCAGAATAATACACACAACATTCGAAAGTGTTACCTTGAAAAATGTTCATTTGCAAACTGTCGACCTTGCCGACTTCAATATTTATAACATAGAACCAGATTTCAGTGATAGACATTCAAATCTGATGAAGCAGCTGAAAAATGATTTGCCTGAATTTGTGAAGAAAGATGTATTGCAATTATGTGACGATTTCTCAGATATTTTTGCTCTAAAAACAGATTTGCTAACAACGAATAATTTTCATAAACAAAAACTAAATTTAATAGATAATAGACCTGTTTACGTGAAAAACTACAGAACACCAAAGATGCAAAAGGAGGAAATAAATCAGCAAGTTGATAAAATGTTACAAAATGGAATGATAGAGCCTTCAGTATCGGAATTTAATAGTCCAGTTTTATTAGTACCTAAAAAATCTACAGATGGTGAAAAAAAATGGCGTTTAGTTATAGATTTTCGGCAACTTAATAAAAAACTTATTGGCGATAAATTTCCACTTCCTCGAATAGATGATATTTTAGACCAACTTGGCAGAGCCAAATGGTTTTCGGTTATAGATTTGATCTCAGGGTTCCATCAGATTCCTTTGGATGAAGCATCTCGTGATTTTACCTCATTTAGTGTAGACGCTGGATCATTCAGATTCACAAGATTACCTTTTGGACTTTCGGTATGCCCAAATAGCTTCCATTGCGTTTTCTGGTATAACACCCGAAAAAGCATTCCTATATATGGACGATTTGATCGTAATCGGATGCTCTAAAAGTCACCATTTATCGAATCTTAGAGATGTATTTGAAACGTGTAGAAAACACAATCTGAAACTAAATCCAGAAAAATGTCAATTCTTTAAAAGAGAAGTGACTTTTTTAGGTCATAAAATTACTGATAGATGAATTTTACCTGACGATTCAAAGTACAGTGCTATAAGTAATTACCCAGTTCCTGAAAATGGAGATGCAGTCAAACGATTTGTGGCATTTTGTAACTTTCATCGACGATTTATTCCTCATTTTACAATACTCACTTATCCATTGAATAAATTAACAAGAAAAGGGACAGATTTTGTTTGGTCTCAGGAATGTCAAAACGCTTTTGAAAAACTGAAAGAATCGCTGTTAAGCCCACAAATTTTGCAATATCCAGATTTTACAAAGCAATTCACTATCACAACGGATGCTGCAAATGTAGCATGTGGTGCAATATTGAGCCAAAATTTTGATGGACAAGATTTACCAATCTGTTACGCTTTACGAACATTTTCTAAAGGAGAAGCTAATAAAGCCACCATTGAGAAAGAATTAGCAGCAATTCAGTGGGCGATAAATTACTTCAAACCATACATATATGCTCAAAAATTCTTAGTCAAATGTGATCACAGGCCACTCGTTTATTTATTTTCAATGAAGGATCCATCTTCTAAATTAACTAGAATGAGATTAGATCTAGAGGAATATGATTTCGAAATTGAGTATATTAAGGGAAAGGAAAATGTAGGAGCCGACGCCCTATCTCGTATTGATACGAGTGAATTACAGAAAATTCATCAGTGTTTTCCAAATTCTAGCAATTACACGCTCAAAGCTGAAAAACCATACAATTTTGAATAAACCTTTGACAAAGCCAGAAGTTATTGAACCTCGTGTATACGAAGAGTTGAATAACTTTCGAAACATGAAGTTAGCAACTCTGAAATTTGAAATAACACCATTATTCCTTAGAATAATGTTAAAGCAAAATGGAAAACTGAGCGCCCAGAAACTGATCCCGGTCATTAATGGTGATATTGCTCTAGCGCAAATATTACCTCAGCTAGAAACGTTAGCTGATGACACCGGTTTCAAGAAGTTAAAATTATATGTGAATTGGCACAATGTTTTACAATCTGTCCATGCACAACATGCTACTAATATATTCTATGCAACCTTTAATAATTGTTTGGAGAAAAGTAAGAAGATATTCAAAAGAAACACTAATGAATCAAAAAAAATTAAGCCTTGGATTACAGCTGGTTTGATACAATCAATAAAACATAGAGACAAAATGAAAAAAACGCTCAATCATAGATATTCACCTCTTTTAGAATTAGAGTACAAACGTTATAGAAATCATTTAAATAAACTTCTGAATCAGACAAAAAATAAATACTACTTAAATCAAATAAAAAATAGCCAATATGACATGAAGAAAATTTACCGTATCATAAGTGAAGCAACCAATGAAAAAAATAATAAATTATCTAACAAATTCCAAGTTGTTGATGAAAATGGCAAAGATTTTGATGATGATAATGAAATTGCGAACTATTGTGTCAAATATTTTACTAATATAGGTATTGATATGGTAAAAAATGTGCCTACTCAGCAATTTATGCTGCCACCACTCACTCCAAATCAAAATTCTATGTTCTTAACTCCTGTAACTGATACGGAAATCATACAACAAATATCTTCACTCAAAAACAATTGTTCTCCCGGAATAGATAATATTACTACTACGATGATCAAAATTATTCACATTAACATCCTGGCTCCTCTTGTACACATTTTCAATCTCATCTTCTTAACAGGAGTTGTCCCTTATCAGTTCAAACAATCAATAATAACTCCTATATTCAAAGCAGGTGACAAAACAAAAATAAATAATTACAGACCGATAAGTGTACTGAATAACTTCGGTAAAATCTTTGAAAAATGCCTCAAAAATCGTTTAATGGATTTCCTTAAAACTAACCAGAACCTGAATGATTGTCAATTTGGCTTTCAGGCTGGTAAATCAACAAGTGATGCCATGTACACTGTAGTGAACGAAATTATAAGCAAGCTGGACAAAAGTAGAAAATGTATAGGTGTCTTTCTAGACCTGGCGAAAGCATTTGACACAGTGAACCATCAGAAACTTCTCTGCGTTCTTGAAACAAACGGGATCCGAGGTTCTGTGCTGGATGTTTTTAGTCATTACTTAGAAAATAGACAACAACAAGTTAAAATCCATGACTCACTAAGTGTTGCAACTACCGTTAAGATAGGAGTACCTCAAGGAACGGTACTGGGACCAATACTCTTTTTACTCTATATCAATTCAATGCTTTCACTATCAAATGCTAAAATTGTGTCCTATGCTGATGATACTGTAATCTTATTCGAGGGTGATACTTGGTCACAAGCTAAATTAAATGTTCAGAGAGAACTGAATATAATAACGAATTGGCTAAATGCTTTCCAGTTATCACTGAATGTTGAAAAAACACACTATATAGCTTTTTCTATCAATGATGCAAATAGGCCACAGTTCCAGAATATTAGCATTACCAATCTAAATAAAAACATTTCAGAAGTTAGCCAAATCAAATATTTGGGCATTATAATTGACAAAAATCTCAGGTGGGAAACACACATCAATTACTTAACAACAAAACTTAGAAAGCTGATTCACAAATTCTATATACTGAGAGAGATACTGTCGATTAAACTGTTACTTATAATATACAAGTCACTCGTGGAGTCACTCCTACGCTATGGAATACTAGTGTGGGGTGGTTTGTATGAGACTTCACTACAAAATCTCAAAGTGATCCAAAATTTTATATTAAAAATCATCTTTAGACGAAAAAAACGATCGTCGACGAATGCATTATATTCTCCAGATATATTTAATATTCGGTCATTATATTTTCTGACAATTTTAATTTTTGCCTATAAGAGTAGTCATCTTCAGCAAACATTCAAGCATGGTTACAATACACGAGGCACATTAAACCAGCTACTTGTTACACCACTTAACAACAAGAACATTAGTCACCGTTTTGTAACATATATTCAACCTAAAGCTTATAATCTATTACCTCTCACCATTCGAAAATGTCCTAACCTCAAGAAATTCACTTCAAATATTAAATTATATATTTATAGTAATTACAAAGACTTCTTGAGAATTATAGAAACATAAAAATTGTATACTTATTATTTACCAACTCAAAAATAATACCTGCTCTGTTAAATTTAAATTTTGATTCATAGGATTACTTTTGATTGTAACATGTACTTACTTTGTACTTCTTTACTCTTCAATGTTATATTGTTTTTTTACTCCTAATTTTCCATGTATTCATGTTATGCTGTTTTTCTCACTACACAATACAAGTGTGTACTCACTTAGAGTGTGGGAGAGAAAAACATGCTAATCTGAAATTTTCTAATTTTGCCTCATAATCAGCAATATTAAGTTTCTCATGTCTATGTTTAATCTGTTATTAATATTAATTTTAGTTGAATATTGTATCTCATATTCCTTTCGAGGAATATATGCTGATTGTAATTTATACTTGAAATGGGCTTGCCCGTAAATAAATAAATAAATAAATAAAAATATGAATGATAATATATTCACAAAGTGCACTATATATGAATTAAAGCAGAGAGGCCAAGAATTTTTAAAAAATTTGACAATATTATTGTGCAGGGTACCCACAATAATAACGAATAAAGACGAGAAATTGAAAATAATCGAAATATATCACGATTATCCTATAGCAGGTGGACATTGTGGACAAAAACGACTATTGAAAAAGTTGAAGTCTTCATATAAATGCAAAAACATGGCACGAGATGTTGCAAACTATGTAAAACAATGCAAAAAATTCCAATTAAACAAAATTAAAGTGAGAAAAATTGAGCCTATGGTAATAACGCCCACACCGCAAAGCGCTTTCGATATTGTGTGTATTGATACCATAGGACCTTTTCCCAAAACTTCAAACGATAATGTTTATGCCATAACTCTTCAGTGTGAGTTGACAAAATATTCAGTCATAGCGCCAATACCGAATAAAGAAGCAAAAACCGTAGCCAAAGCAATTTTCGAAAATTTCATTCTTATTTATGGTACTATGAAAGAAGTTAGGACTGATATGGGAACGGAATATAAAAATCAGGTTTTCGAAAATATTGCAAATCTTTTGAATATAAACCACAAAATATCAACAGCTTACCACAGCCAAACTATGGTGGTTGTGAGCGAAATCATAGTTTTGAATGAGTATTTGCGTATGTATATCAACGAAACACACAGTGATTGGGAAGATTGGTTGAAATATTATACATTTTGCTATAACACGACCCCCAGTTCATATCATGATTACACGCCCTTCGATCTTGTGTTTGCGAAGAAGGCTATATTACCGGAAATGTTGACAGATTCCATTGTCGATCCTCTTTATAATGTAGATTCATATGATCAAGAAGTCCGGTATAGACTTCAAATAGCTCATAAAAGGGCAAGGGAATACCTAGTTAAGGCTAAAAGTCAGCGTAAAGACGACAGCGTTATGACGAAAACTCAACACCTATTTATTTGAAACCTGGTGATCATGTCTTGATTACCAATGAAAATCGTCATTTCTATTGATGGTCCTAATTGTGTCATAAAAAATAACAAAGGCAGATCAATGACAGTACACAAGAATCGTGTGCGACAGTTTAGTTCATAAGCAGTGATTTTGATTAAAATTTGTTTATGTTCTAATGTATATCATCTACTGATATTCCATATTATTAGACTAGGATATAGAAATATTTTATTATTATCCCGAAATCGATTTCAGAAATATTTTAACCATTAAGTGAGTAATTTCTGTTATATTCATTATATTTCATACTTGAATAGTGCCAATGGGTATAGGAGACATTTCAGTTTATATATCTTATGTATGTAGTGTATTTTATATTTTACTTTATATTTTGAGTATTTAAATTGAATGCCCTCCATTACTGCAGAATGGAGGTCATTCTCTCAGATAGGTGTGCTATACATCAGCTATACACCTAGTATATTGATTATAATATGATTAGTCAGCTATATCATCTATGGGGAATCAATTATAAAAACTTCGCTCGATGTAGAAACATGGTTCATACCTAAATGTATTTGCTTATGGTGAATAAATAACCACCTACTATATGAAGTGCCTATAATCTACATATCCCGATTCTTCGACTTCACACCCGACTTCACAACAATTATAATGCTCTCTTGGGAGTGGTATGGTTTTTTATTATTAAATTGGATGCAAACTTATTCATCGAATTTTAGGGGGTAATTGTTGGTCTTGAGACTGGAAAAGTTCTCTTTGTTGGTGTTCGTAACAAATATTGCGTCATATGTTCGAGAGCATACAATAAAAAAAAACAACCTAAAGACCACAAATGTTTCAAAAATTGGAGTGATAGTTCTCCAGCAATGGAAGCAGATATCATAGTGTAGGGTTTTCGTTTGGCTGAGGAATTGTATGGAGTACGATATAAATATTTCATAGCCGATGGAGATAATAGCGTTCATTCAAGAATTATAGAAATGGTTCCTTATGGACGAGAAGTCAGAAAATCAGAATGTATGAATCATGCTCTGAAAAACTACGGAAAAGTACTGTATGGCATTAAAAATGATACGAAGATCAAATTAGCCAAAAGAAAATTACTGACGAAAAATAAAATAAAAGAGTTACAAAAAGTTGCCCAGTTATCTATTTATAACAGTGATAATACTACAGACTTGAGAGAAGATTTGAGAAAAGGACCTTTGCATGTTTTTGGTCATCATGTTCATTGTAAAAATTATTATTGCGAAAATATCGGAAATATTCAAAATTCAACTATGGATGAAATTAAGATAAGTGGATGTTACAACTATATATATGGTAATATTTTATTCCTCTCAATACATATAATATTCAAATTCTCAATTTTTCATGAGCTTTAGATTCTCTTTTGAAAAAAGCCGATAAATTGATGAATAAAATGACCAGCAACAAAGCTGAAATTTTCATGAATATTTTTACCAGGTTTAATGATGGAAAACGTTTGAATCTGGTATCGAGAGGATCATTCCAAAGAAGATGCCTATTGAGTCAACTAAGATATGACAAAAGTTTTAACTGGCATATTGAACCTTGGAAAATAGCCACTATGAGTGAAACTGGGAAATACTTCAGAGAATATATCGACAGGTGCATGAAAGAACGAGAAAAAAAACTCTGCGTCCCAAATACAAGAAGAAGAGTATAAATAAAGAAAATGTAGCAAACCGACACTATGTTTTGAAAGCCGAACAACCAGAACCCAATGAGGACATGATTGAAACACAATGTCAAGATATTCTGAAAACATTGCAGGTACAACATAACGTCCTCAGAAACATATATCTATTAGTATTCATAAGTGAGAGCAAATATACATTTTTGAACTATTTATATTTTGATTGTAGGTAACAGAAGAACAACGTGATTCCATTGAAAATAATACAAAGAAACAGTTCGATTCTGATTTGTTCATCACAGAAAGGAGTAATAGATTGACTGCTTCAAATTTTGGAAATGTTATTAGAAGAAAACTAAGCACACCATCTCATAATCTTGTCAAGCAAATTCTCTATCCCAAAGAAATAAACAATGAATCAATCAACTATGGAAAAGTAATGGAATCACATGCAAGAAAGAAGATACAATGAATGTTAGAGTAGATGATGCTGGATTGTTCATAGATTTGAAGCATGGATTTTTGGGTGCTACACCTGATGGTATGTTGATGAATTTGAATGACAGCCTTATTTTATACCAAGTTTTTCAGGTTTGATTGGTGATGATGCCATTCTGGAAATCAAATGCCTCCATGAGGTGACCAAATTAGGCATTTCTCTGGAAGAAGCAACTAATAATTATATTTGTTCAGAAGTTTTCGAGGGCCAACTTAGATTGAAGCGAAACCATTTATATTATTATCAGGTTCAAGGCCAACATTTCTAAAAAAACAATTTTTATCTTGTTGTATTTGTTGACACTGAAAGAGAGTTGTTCATTGAGATGATTGAAAGAGATGAAGAGTTGTGGATGCTCCCCAAACTGAGTTGCTTTTATCAGCAAATAATTCTTCAAGAATTGGTGAAAAGGAGGATTCCCAGAGGACTCAAATGCTATGATCCTCCATTAGAAAACAACAAAGAAGCAGAAAACAAGAATAAGAAAAGAGAAGATAATTGATGAAACATTACATGTTCCTCAATTACGTTTGTCATCAATTTCATTGAAAATCACTGAACGAATTATAATAAAAAATTTTTAATGAAAAACCTTCTGTTTCGTGGAATGATATGTTTATGTTATCCATTTCATAGGAAACAACTGGTGGTTTTGGTGATAATTAGCTTGTATTTTGAGAAACAATAATCCCTCCAGAAAGGAACTTCCCTTTTTGGCCTACTTCTTATTATTATACTACACATACAAGTTTTTAATCCAATCTGACCATAATCACAAAACTATCGTCGCTATCTTGGAGCCTTCATCTTGAATTTATAAATCATGATAAATAAATCATATTCTCGTTCAGTATCCTAAAACCTTCACGTACCAATTTTCAATCGAATCGGACCAAAATCACAAATCTTTTCACTATCTTGGAGCCACCATCTTGAATTCGCCAGTTTTGACAAATCATTTGGAATCTTCGTTTACAAAAACCTTCACATACCAATTTTCAATCGGATCTGACGATAATCAAAAATATCGTAGATATCTTCAGCCGTTATCTTGAATTCACAATTTTTGACGAATAATTCAAAATCTCCGTGTCCGAAAACCTTCCCATACCAATTTTCATCAAATCGGACCATTATCACAAAACTCGTCGCTATCTTGATCTGCCATCTTGAATTCATTAATTATGACAGGTAATTCATATTCTCCGACCCCAAAAATCTCCACATACCAATTTTCTATCAAATCATACTATATCCCACTGAACATGCAATGTTACAAAATATTGCTTCAATATTATGTGCGGCTTGCTCCCGTAATATAGCATGACAATATTGCATAAGGCTTCTTGTAATGTTATATTCCCAATCATAACAGAAAAACCTACTATCAAATGATTTGTAAATTACAAAAGTAACTTTTAATCGAGTTTCAATTGCAATATTGTCTCAACTACAAAAGTTACATTACATTCGCATCATTCGATGAAAAATCTATAAACAATTTTATAGCAAGTTATAAATTCAATTTTTGATTTAATTTAATTTATAATATTGCCTAAATTTTGTAACCTCATTACATTTATAACATCACATGAACCATCCATCAACAAATGCATTGCAAGTTACAAAAGTACCTTTTTATCGAATTTCAATTGCAATATTGTCTCAACTATAAAAGTTCATTATATTCGCAACATTCTATGAACAATCTATAAACAATTTTATAGCAAGTTATGAATTTAATTTTTGATTTAATTTCATTTGTAATATTGCCTAAACCTTGTAACTTCATTACATTTTCACTCGTGTTGTATCGGGTGGAATCGGTTCGATCATTGGAGGATCATTGCATCAGACCATCATAGATTTCGTATCAGTCGCATCGGCAGTCAGCCATTGTTGTTTCGTCCAGTTCTTTGTTCTTTGTGTATCGATTTGTAATTCACAAGACTATTACACAGGTTTCCTTTCAACTGAATGAGTGATAAAGTGCACTCTCATCAAAAAAGAAGCTGTTAATGTGGATAGTTCGAAGGTAAGATGAATGTTTCCTTTTATTGTGATATTGAATGTAAGGTTTTTAGAAACAGAATCATCGTAAGAAATTTTCTCGAATATCAATAAAATGTTTACGTGAATTTGTATAGTCGTTTTGATAAAGTCAAAGAACAGAAAAGAAAAGGTGATTGCCATATACTCAGAGGTCATTAATGATTAGATCAAGTTACTGATTTTATTATTATCACCATATTTCATCTGTAGTTTTTTGTTTCAGTTTTCCTACTGAATATTGGGCTGCCACTTCAAGAAGTATTTTGCGGATGTTAATTTTAGTTTATTACTTATTTTATTTTTCGTGTATTTTGCCTTCATTTTGTGAATTATATGTTTTATGTTTGAAATTTGTGCTTTTATTATCAAGATTTCAATATGCTTCACACATACTTTTCTATTAAAAGTAGTCACTGCAATATTGCAACAAGGTGGTAGTAGGAATATTCAATATGTAATTTTCATATACTTCACATGTTGCAGTAACCTTACTGGAAACATATTCACAATATGAAAAAAATAATTTTTATTCAATTTATATGTAATGTTGCAGGAACCTCGCTAGAATGTGTTATAAAGAAATATTGAATTTGTTATATTAGGGAAGGTCCGTTTCAGCGGAAAAACATTTCAACCCTGCATTGTTGGCTTGCATTGAATAAATATTACATTGCTCAGTGGTTAATTTCGTAACTTATCGCTATTAGCCGCCATCTTGAATTCACGAATTATAAAAATCGCAACTCCTAATCATCAATCGCAAAAACCTCCTCATACCAATTTTTTAATCGAATTGGACCATAAGACGAATCTCGTCCACCAACTTGGAACCGCAATCTTGAATTTACAAATTGTGATAAGAATTCGTATTCTTATTCTACCCAAAAACCTCCACATACCACATTTCAACCCAATCATACGATAATCACAAAACTAGTCGATATCTTCGAGCCGACATTTTTTTCTCTAACAAATATTGTATACATTGTCACCAGCATTATTAACACTCACCAAATTGCAAGGAATTGGACAAGTAGAAATAGGTCGAAATTCACTTGCGAGAATAACAGAACTGATTCGACATCTTGAATCATCGAGGTAGGCACAATTTTGATTAGCGATTGCTATAATTTATTTGGATTAATGGATTAATTACAGCAGGATTTTGATTTTTGCAAATGGCGGTGATTTGACACCGATGGCTTTCGCGTGGAGAAACTTTTTACCTCTGATTTTCTCATAAATATTGCTGGTTTAATATATTATCTATGGATTGGGTTGATCATAGGAAATAGTCATATATTGGATAAAATTTTGTTGGTGATTCTCTTTTTGAGCATGCTCTGACCACCGGTTTTACAAACCACGTGTTGAACAGGAATCTGCTGTTCTTTTATTTTTTTAGCACGTAAGCAGCCAAAAGTTTTTGACTCTGGACTCTTTTCCTAACTCTTCCTAACCGATACGTAAAGAAAAGGAAGGTTGAAATTGTTCCGGTTTCCAGAAGGATCTTGTACAGGTGAGTGAGACATGTAAAATTTTTTACATAATAATTTTGTAGTACTTCCGATCACTCACCTATACAGACCTTCTTACTAAGATCAAGTTCACAATTCCTAATT
Source organism: Chrysomela aeneicollis (assembly GCA_029955515.1). Classification (NCBI taxonomy): domain Eukaryota; kingdom Metazoa; phylum Arthropoda; class Insecta; order Coleoptera; family Chrysomelidae; genus Chrysomela; species Chrysomela aeneicollis. The sequence goes on along the minus strand of JARUHQ010000013.1, from coordinate 2,430,320 downwards.
GTATTAAAAAAGTAATAGTAAAGATATCAGAGGTATATAATGTCCTGTTAGTAAGGTAAAATTTCGTATCTTCGCTATATTATGCCTACCTTATCTATCTTTTACCTATCTTGAATTTCATTGAAATTTATATTTTCAATTTTTTTTTATACAGTTTGGAAATTGATATCAAAAGGATGTTTCATGGCATCCATAGATTTGAAAGATGCTTATTTTTCGATAAATATCAAAGAGAAATCAAGAAAATTACTGCGATTTCAGTTTATGGATAACCTCTATGAGTTTACTTGTATTCCTTTTGGGCTTTATGTAGCACCATTCGTTTTTACCAAAATTATGAAACCAATCATTGCTAACTTATCAGTTGTTTATCTAGACGATTTTTTGGTATTTGTGAACACATATATGAAAGGTGTTTAGAAAACATCAAGGAAACTTTATCTCAGCTTACTCATCTAAGTTTCATAATCAATGTTGAAAAAAGTAATTTGATACCAAATATATCTTGTAGATTTTTAGGGTTCCAATTCAACTCCATGTTGATGTCAATATCCTTGCCAGAGGATAAGAGACAAAACATCGAGAATATGTTGAAAAATTTCAAATTTCAACTGTTTGTACAATAAGAAAATTTGCCCAAATTGTAGGAGTGCTGGTGTCTTCCTGTCCTGCGTTTAAATATGGGTGGGTCTACACCAAGAGATTGGAAAGGGAAAAATATCTGGCATTAAGGAAAATGGGAAACTATGATAGGGTCATGAAAATTTCAAAAGACATCAAGGGAGATATTAATTGAAGAATATAGTTCATCCTTGGAATGCCTTAGAGAAATCAACTTATAATATTGAAATATATTCTGACTCATCTCTCACAGGCTGGGGAGCAGTCTGTGGTGAAGAAAAGGTTTTTGGACATTGGTCCTCAGAGGAGAAATCAGAACATATTAACTACTTAGAGCTGTTGGCAGCATTTTTCGGTCTTAAATCTTTTGCTAAGTCTCTAAGAGGATGTTGTATCTTGCTCAGGATTGAAAACACCACTGCTATTGCATATATTGATAGAATGGGTGGGCATCCGTTATAAGAAGCTAAATGAATTATCAAGAGAGATTTGGCAGTGGTGTGAGGATAGAGATTTATGGATTCACGCATCGTACATTGAATCTGCTTGCAACAGGGAGGCAGACCAAGAATCTCGAAGACTTCTATCAGAAGTAGAATGGAAATTGAACCAAAATTGTTTTGATACTCTAGTTGATAAATTTGGTCAACCGGAGTGGGATCTGTTTGCAAGTAGATTCAATAGAAAATGTAATAATTTTGCCTCGTGGCATAAAGACCCAGAGGCTGACGCTGTTGATGCTTTTACCATTGATTGGTCGAAAAAATACTTTTATGCATTCCCTCCCTTTCCATTGATTTTACCTATGCTACAAAAAATTGAGAATGAAGAGGCAACGGGAATAGTGGTGGTCCCCTTTTGGACAACCCAGCCTTGGTACCCGTTATTTTCTAAACTTTTAATCTCTGAAATGGTCTTTTTCAACCCAGATCTAATGTTGTTATCCATTGACAGGAAACCACACCCACTCAACGAGCAGCTTACCCTGGTGGCAGGCAGATTGTCAGGGAAGCGTACCGGTTGAAAGGGGTTCAGCTTTCAACTTCAGAGTTCTTCTTGGCATCCATTACTGATTCCACACTAAATCAGTATGAAGTGGAATGGAAGTTATGGTGGGACTTCTGTTCATCAGGGGGAAGTGATCCTTTTGATGGATCGGTATTAAAAGTGTTGGAATTTTTAGAGGCACAGTTTAGAAAAGGTGCATCATATGGATCTTTGAATATTTTTTCAAAGGCGTGTCAAAACTTGGCCAGTACTTCCAAAATATGATTCAGTTTGGAATCCAACTACGGTCCTTGATTATCTAAGGGCCTTGGGAGGGAATGAGACATCATCCTTGGAGTTGATAACCATGAAGTTGGCAACCTTAATGGCACTAGTTACAGCACACAGGGTTCAGACGTTGGCTTTGATCGAAATTGAGGATGTAATGGTGACTCTGGAAGGTATAGAAATCAAGATTCCAGCAAGAATCAAGACATCAGGTCGAAGAGCCAGCATACAGCCGGCTATATTTCTCCCATTTTCCAGGGAAAATCCAGAAATTTGTGCTGCAAGCACCTTATTAAGTAACATTGAAAAGACCAAAGATTTTAGAAGTGACAATATGTCGAAACTATTTTTGACCTTCAAAAAGCCGATCAAGACTGCAAACTCTCAATCCATTAGTCGCTGGATTGAGACAGTGTTATCAAGGAGTGGCATAGATACTACACTATTCAGTGCTCATAGCACCAGACATGCGGCAACGTCAGGTGCTTGGAGGAAAGGAGTGAGTTTGGACACTATCAGAAGAACGGCGGGCTGGGCTTAAGGATTCTAGCACTTAAGCGAAATTCTATAATAGGCCTTTGAGGGACAGAGGTTCTTTTGCGGAAAGTATTATCGAAGACTGATTTTAAGTTTTTCTAAGAGTATAGAAAGTTGGTTTTGGTCGAATAAATGTTTCGTTCCTTGTGCAATTAGAAAACTGGTTTTAAAGTTTTATTAGAATATAATCAGATTGTTATTTTGGTTGAATAAATGTTTCGCTTTTTGTGCGACAACTCTTTAAACATCTACATTGTGTTCTGATCATCTGAAGAAGAAAACGCGAGTATAATTATAAGATCAAACGAACTTACCTTAAGTGAAGTTCGATCTTAATTATACGTAGCGTTTCCTTCGAAGATGATCAAACCCTCCCTAACCCAAAATAACGTTGTTATTGATCCCGGATCATCTTGGTTGTGTCACAACTTTGAATCAAAAGTGAGTATAATAAATAGATATGTATTATATATAATAACACTAGATTGCCAATCCCCTCTATATTCTCGACGAGGAACTGTTGTACTATAGAAATTTATTTCCGGAATGCGCATGCTCATGTCTAGCGCAACGTTGACAAATTTCGAAACTTTTCATGGATGCGGTATTCGAAATCGTGGTTATATTTCGTAAACTGTGCAACTCTGCTTTTAGTCTGGATTGTCAGATTTGAAATCACCAGAGACGGTTTTGGCAAGGTGTGGCAAGGTCAATATTCCTTCGTTTGAGTTTTTGTTTAGTTAATTCCTTTATGTGGATCTTTGAAAGTATATTTCTTGCTTCTTTGTTTTGTTCACTCGTTTTGTTTTAAGGAATTCAATATTCGGTGTGTTTTGACTGTTTTATAGTTGTTCTTAATTGGGATTTTGTTAATTATTATCTGTGGTTCAATCAAGAACATTGTGTGAGTGCACCTGAACCCTGGACAATGAGGACCTGTTTAGTGCTGTGGTGTGGAACCAAAGGAAACATTCCTGGTATTCATTTCTTCCAGTAAGTGACGAATCTAGATTCAAATATCCAAAACAGTTCTTCTATGAATATATTGTCATTAGTACTAGGTAATTGGTAGTCAAATTCAAGAAAGTTCAACTCACTAAGGTCAATATATCAAATGTTTTTACCTACATTCTCTCAATTCTATTAATCAACTCAAATATATTCACATATTCATTTCAAGTTTGACCAGAGCAAGACATGACATTTGGATGAGAGCTCTTGGAAGGGATCCAACTGTAGAGCATTTGAGCGAGAAAAATGTTTTGTGTAGCAAACATTTTTCTCCTGAAGATTTATACACCACTGGTGGTAAAATGTTTCTAAAACCAAATGCAGTTCCTCGGCTTCTATTGCGAGAGAAGGAGATGTCTGCTCAAGAGAGGTCAGTCTGACAAAAAACTCATACATATTTCAGAATTTACTATTATACTACTGAATATTTTGATGTACATTTGATATTTATCATTATACACCTATTTTAGAACTCTTCAAGAAGTTACAAATCATGGAAGCAAATGTCAGATCACACAGCAGATCAGTGCTGAAGAAGAAGATATACTATTTATTGAGGACAAGGAAAATGCTGGTGTTGCTATCAGAGTTTCATGCACTCCCACTATTGAAATTGGAGAGAGGTAGGAATTTTCTAATTCATATAAATTAACTGTATAATCATGTTGGGAATTTTCTTAGAGAGTTCAGGGGGAGATCAATGTTCATTTTCTAGAGTTTATGTTATCTAGTTTATTTACTTATTTTTTTTACATTATTTTCACTGTTTTCAATTATTTCAGCTCACCTGTGAGTATTGCTACATCATCCACTGACTCCCCAAAAAGTGTAAAAACACCACATCAAGATACCTCATCAGATAGTGAAGGCAATAAAGGGCAAGTAAAAAGAATAAGGAGAGACATCAAAATACGGCATAACTATAGGTGAGTTCACAAAGAATTTGTGGTGTTTTTATCCAATTGTCAATTATCAGCTGTTTGAAGTGGATGAAAATAAACATGATTTAGATCGAACTATTAAAATTCAGTAGATCTGATCAACTTTTTTCTATCAATGATTGTCATATTGACTTAGTTATAGTGCAAATGTCTTGAAAATGGATAAACTAAACAATCATTGCATCTGAGTTGTATTTGATAATTCCATGATGTTGTATATATAGACATTGACATTAAAATCTAAATATGAATAATCCATCTGCATCAACATTGGATATTATATATTTTGTATTTTATGTTTCCAGTGTGTCACCTTCATATCTTCTTCTCAAATTAAATTATGCTAATGTTAAGAAAGCATTGGCACAGAAAAAAGTTAAAACCATGAAAATAAAAGTCAATCGCCTTCAAAAGAGAGTCACAAACTTGAAGCGGGTAATTTGGACCTTGAAGAGAAAAGACTTGATTTCAGAAAATGGACTTGAAGTATTGGAAAAATCGATTACTGGTGTGCCCTTATCCTTGATGAAGAGGGTTGTGGAAATGAAAAAGAAAAAATTGAAAGGAAAGCAAGTTAGACAAGAATTCAATAAAGACTTGAGGACATTTGCAATGACACTCCATTTTTTATCCTCAAAGGCATATACATATGTTCGGAATGTGTTTGATTTAGCTCTTCCAGCTCCATCAACCATCAGGAGATGGTTAAGTAAAGTTAATTGCGAACCAGGATTTTGTGAAAATTCTTTTAATAGCCTCAAACTCCTTGTTGCCGAGAATAATAAAAAAAATAAAGACACACTCTGTAGTCTTATGTTGGACGAAATGGCGATAAAAAAACAGATTGAAGTAAGGAATTTGAAAACTTGGGGATATGAAGATTTTGGAACTGGAGTTGAGGGTGATTCGTTGAAGTATGCTACAGAAGCTCTTGTATTGATGATAGTTTCATTGGATGGAAGTTGGAAACTGCCAATAGCATATTTTTTTATCAACTCTTTGACAGGATCTGAGAAGGCTAATATTGTTATGGAAGCACTGAGAAAACTGAATGAGGTTGGTGTCAAGATTGTTTCTGTCACATGTGATGGCCCCTCGGCCAATATAACAATGGCTGAGAAACTTGGTGGAAATATTAGGAGAATAGATGAACTGAAAAGTAATTTCAAGAATCCATCAAATGATGATAACATTTTCATAATATTTGATGCATGTCATATGCTCAAATTAGTCCTCAATAATTGGGCATCTTGTGGAGTTTTCATCAATGAAAAGGGAGAAAAAATTGATTTCAACTTCATTATCAAGCTACATAATGTACAAGAAAAGGAATTCTGCAACCTGGCTAATAAGATTGGGAAAAGTCATATTGATTGGAGGTCACAAAAGATGAAGGTAGGTTTTCAGAGTAGGTACAGAGTTTGTAGCTATTTTATCAAACATTCTGTTTTTATCATACTGATTTCAATTTAAGATTACCATGGAAATATAATAATTATTGTTCAGAGTTAGTTGTGTACTGTGTAGTAATTACAATTTCATGTCCCAGATAGCACTGGACGTCCCCGGGACGTCCATTTTATGTCCATTTCAAGTCCGAACGTCCAGGACCTAGTTTGGACGTTTTGGGGACGTACATGCGTGGACGTTTCTAGGAAAACATTGTTTTTTTTTCAGATACAAATGTGATTCATTTCTGCTTCGGGATACAAATGCGATATCAATGAAATAATAGGTAAATATCAGGTATCGTTTTCCTCATCACTGCTCATACATAAAAAGTTACCAACTTCGAAGATGCGATATAAAAGAAATCGCTATATCAAATTCCATATAAATTTGAGATAAGTGTACATAAATGAGTATGTCGAAATAAGAACTCAAAAAACCCCAATGTTGAAAAAATATATAACATTTGAAATCCTGTTGGAAACCATGACTCCTGGAAGTGGTTCGGATTCCAGCATAAGCTGATGTTGGCCTCGCTTCTTCCACCCGTATGAATTTGACTCATGGGTAGTTCCCAAACTCGAAATTGCGATATATAAATACATATATATTAATTCATATAATAATGAATAAACATATATATATATAGATATATAATATGTCAAATTGACATATATAAATGATCAAGTAATATAAACCATTCAGAATTATTGTTGTTCAAATCTCGAATCGAGATACGAATATAATAAATCAATAAGAAGACAGCAGCTACCATACTAGGCAGATTGATTCGATAACGACAGTCAAGCAACGTCAGGCGAGGATAGAACTTGGATGGGTGACCGTATAGTTCGAATGACTCTTTTTATTTTACTCGGACCTATTATGGACGTCCCCAAGACATTCTGATTAGTAACAATGGACGTCCCCAAAACGTCCATAAGACGTCGGTCGTCCGGAAATGGACGTTTTTAAGACGTCTCGAATGTCCAGAGTGGACGTTTTTAAAACGTCCCCAAGATGTACTTGTGCTGACTGGGGTAATTGTTATTTTACTGAGCAAAAATTCTATACCCTATCCAAAAGCCTTGACGTTTTATTCACCATCATTTCAAATTCTAGTTTCATGTGCATTGAAATTTTTTTTATATTGGATTATTTTTTCAGGTGAATTTGGCAGCTCAGACCCTGAGTTCGAGTGTTGCAAGTGCACTAGAATTTTTAATGAAGGACATGCAGCATCCTGACTTCAAAGATGCAGCACCAACTATTCATTTCATCAGGATGATTGACAGAATTTTTGACTTATTGAACTCAAGAAACCCCTTTGCAAAAGGTTACAACTGCTTTGAGAACCTCAAATGAATCATTCTGGAGACCTATATTTGAAGAGACATTTACATATTTAAAATCCCTAAGACTACTTGATGGAACTCTATTATATAACTCAAAGCATAAGACACCCATTCTTGGATTTTGTACTACCATCAAGTCAATTCTTGGCATCTATGATGAATATGTCAAAGGGCAAAACTCAACCCTGACATATCTACTCACCTACAAATTCAGTCAGGACCATCTAGAGTTATTCTTTTGTGGAATCAGGTATTTTTATTTTTTTCATATTATTTATGCAGAGTTCCACCAATTTCATATAGTGTATTTATTGATTTTTTCTTATAGAGAGAAAGATAGTTCCAACTGGTTAAAAGTTGCATCATTTAAATGTCTTACATGCTCTATAAATAATTTAGCTGTTTCTGAAATATATTTCTCTCTATTTGGACAGACAAGATTGATAGAAATATTCTATTTTGGTTTATTATCATTTTATTATTTCTAAAGCTACCTCATTTGTAGGGGGCGAAATGGATGGAATAACAATCCAACGGCATTCAAATTTTATTACACTTTCAGAAGACTATGCATGAAAATAGATCTGAAAGTATTGAAGGGAAACTGTGAAATGATGGACAATACCAATATGCTCGATTCTGTGCATGCTAATGGAAACCAGAATCCCATGGAACTTTGTCTTGATGATATAAGCATCATCAAGAAATATGATATTGATTCCAATGATATTTTCTTGGAAGATGAAAGATTTTTAATTGAAATCAATGTTCTGCCCTCTTTATCACTGCTTACAGAAAATGTGGTAACACATATTTCTGGGTTTGTGGTGAAATCTGTAAGGAAAATAATCAATTGTGTAGTTTGCTTGGATTCCTTACAAGAGGCAGACTACAATGCAATAGATTTGAAAGTTTTTAAATTACTGCATAGGAAGGATAGAGGTGGTTTAATAAAACCTTCTAAAGATGTAACAGGAATTTGTGAATACACCGAAAAAAAATTAGACAAGTTTTAAATATCACATATAATAAGAAGGCAACTAAAAAAATTTTTTTGGAAACCTTCATCCTACATGCTTCCAGTTTTTTATTTCAGGAACAAAAAGTATTTTCAAGTTTAGAAAATCATGTGTTCGAAATTTCTCCCTATGGCATCAATCATACTATGAGATTAATTAAACTCATTGTTAAAGTTTATTCCAAGATTAGGTTTTTCAAAATAGCCAAAAGGCAGACAGAAATCATCAGAGGTGAAATGAAACAAAAAAAATCTACAAAACCCATTTTGTTTTCACACCAATGACGATTTGAAGATTACCACAATATATAGGGTATCTCATATTTGACAATTATAAAATATTCTATGAACATCTAATCCTGTGTTATTCTAAACTTTGGATATATATTTATCAGTTTGTTCACACTGCCTAGATTTGTTATATCTATTTGTTATATCTATTTGTTAATATCCAATAAACTATTTTGTAACTCATTCATTTATTTATTACTTCGCATTTATCGTCAAGCATCATATCATATAAATCCACAAAAATAATGGACTCCCAAATATCTACTCGCCTGTATTTCAGCATTATTTTGGTGTCTGTAATAACCACATCGAATCAAAATCAACCATATTTACCTATTTTCGTCATAATAATATGCAGGAATGTTTCAATGTCATTTCAAAATTGATCATTTAAGAGAATCTTTTTCAAAATATTCATCCATTTTTGAGAGTTGCCATTGGTCAAACGACATGTATTGATCCTTCATCCATCTCTATAGCAAAAATCATTTCATTTACTCCAACCATTCATGACCATGACAAAGCGAGCCGCTGATTACGGTTCAAAATCGTCCGTTGCCACTCCCACCTTAACCTCTATTCATCAAAAACCGTTAGGGTAATGGATAATGTGAAATAAATTTTAAATTAGAAATGGTTAATGCTGACGTCAAAATGACGTAGCTACCCCCCCAACACCTTTACCCATACTCTAACTGGGTTTAACAGGGAATGTGAATGAAATACGGTTATTAATAATGCTACGCATGAACTTGGTGTTCTGTCAAGTCACAGTTTCAGGAACTTGGACCAAAACAGTTAATAACCGAAAATAGGAACGAAACCTATATTATTTTGTGAACCGGAACCGAAACTGAACCCATATTCAAAGTTTCATCATGGTATCGAACATGGTTTCGAGTCCCTGTACCTGCAGGTACCTGCACAGTTTAGCATAAAACCACAGAATACAGATACCATAGGTACCATACAGGTACCATAGATCTTATAACGCTAGATCCGGTATCCAGGTTACTTGTTTTGTAGGTCGTATTCGCCGTATACTTTTAAGATAACCTTGATTTGAGCTCTCTTAACAATACGAAATTGTATGCTTTCAAACGACCTTGAAGTCAAGCTTAGCTTGAAAGTATAAGGCGAATACGGCCGTTAGCCATTGATTGGTCGTTTTTATTGTTGTCCATGCATATGTGTTGTACATAGATCTCATTGCTTACACTAGATCCGGTATCCAGGTTACTTGTTTTGTAGGTCGGGGAAGTTGAAAGTATACTAAGTCATTGATTGGTCGTTTTCATTTTTGTCCATACATGTGATCATGTAGTACCTACTTTCTTGTGTTAAAATTACTGATATTTTATGATGGCAACAAGATAAATTGTTTTTGAGATTCAGTAGTTATGAATAAACAATAGAGTTTGGCTCAGTGCTGATTTCATTCAAATATAATATAATAATCGAATAAATATAAACCAAATATCCAATAATCTGTCAGGTTATGGGTCCGGGAGCTCGAGAAACTATTCGAAAAACTGAACTTTAGTTGAAATCCTGAAAATATTCAATAATGATACTGCAAGCCACGAAGTCCTGTCAAATTCAATAAGATGACTACAAAAGAAGAAATCGAGTCAGTGACGAAACTGAAAGACACTTCATCTTTTCCCCTAATTCAGATAATAATAAAAAAATTCTATTTGTAATAATGAACACTTTGAGGGTCCAACACTGAACATGAATAATATTACAATGCAAATCAAGAAGTTAATATTCGAAAAATTCACTTCAAAAACGAATGAGCCTGACAACTGCTGTTTTCTCCTTTGCAAATATATTATCTTGATTCAAAACATAGTGATTTTGGGAAATGAATGTAAAATAATTGGTAATAGATCATTGTACTTATCTGATTTTTACGAAACTCCCTGCAAATCATCAGAGATGGGAATATTTTTAGCAAAACCAGATCTTGGACCTTTGGAAATATTTGATTTGAAACAAATTTCTTTCAAATGTATCAAACTAGTTTACAAGAATGATTTCGTTATTGTTCCTTTACTTCACACTGCTATTTCAAGTTTATAAATAGTTTCAAGTAATTATCTCTCTAAACAATACCAGATGTTTCTCAAGAATTGCTCACCTCAAAAACTTTCTTATTTAAATAAAAATATTTGTTCTGTAGATAAGTACATAAATATCCTTTTTTGACGTATTCAACTGTTTTCTATCACTTCAGGTTTAACCGGAAATGATCCTTTCATATTTTGAATGAGATTTATTTTAACATAGTATTTTGCGTGGTATTCGCCAGGAAAGTAGTTATTTTCTGCTCGTAGTCTATCAGACATTCAACTTCAAACTATGTTTGATATTATTTATTGGATAGCTTATTTTTCCATCTAGAAAATCACATTAACATAGGTGTTCCATTAAAAATATGTAAGTGGGGATAATGTATATCAACCAGATTTGATAAAGAACAATTGAATACATTAAGGAATGCATATTTACGTACCTCCCCTACTCACAGAATTTTGAGTTGAGCCACTTTTGGGAAATATATTTATATTTTATAGTAATAGTTTTAAAGTAAGTGTTATTTTTTTCATGACAATGAGTATGACTGATGATGACCAGAATTGGAGTGTAGTGCAGTTTCTGGATGATCTCACAGTTGAGGCTGTGCCAACTAGTTGGGTCCAGGGTGATCGGTGCCACTGGCCTGCATTTCCCCCAAAAAAATTGTTCAATGCAATTAAGAAATCTGAACCCCTCAACACATGTTGGGCATCCCACCCCATAAAAGTGTTCAGGAATGCAACTTTCAGTGAGTTGATATTATATGTTGTTAAATGTTATCTCTAATGTATTTTACCATCCTGTGTATGTACTATTTTTCGACTCATATTCAAGATATCTTTGGTTCCAATTCTATGGAGACGAATCAACAATATTGTTTCAATTGCTTTTATATACTTTTCATTGAACATCTCATGTATGTTTTACTCGAAATAAAACTCAATTAGTTCCTGAAAGCAATAAATTCATTTCATTAGAAGCATTAAATAGAGTTGACATATAACAGAAGTCAATTCATAACATATGTATAATTTGAGTTATAATTTATCAAGATAATATTCAAGCTCAATAGGATTTTCCTTTCATTTCAGATGATTACATTAAAGCCAGAACGAAAGCCAGAAGAGCTGAAGAAACAAGTGATCTTGCCTCTGAGGCAGAAATAGACAGAACAAAAAAGAAAAGAAAACTAAAAAAAGAGTTCTCATCGAGTAGTGAGGAAGACTCCATAGAAATGGATGTTCCAACACTTCCAACTCGCCCTACCCTGAAAAATCTAAGTTGGGTAGTTTTGAGAATGTTTCCATATTTATTCAATACCAATGTCACTGAGCTACATGCATGGCTATAATATGTACTCAATCAGTTAAATTCATGAAGCATTCAAAATTTAATATAGTTAATGACTTATTTGAAATATATGAGGTATATATAATAAATATATGAGTTATTCTGCCAAGACCTGATTGAGATATCTTCATGTTCAGAAGCCAACATCCTATAATGCAAACAGAAAAGGAACATCATAATCCAAGTGAGTATATATTTTATTCAAAAACGTATTCCCTATTTTCTAAAAAAATGTAAAGATATTGAAATATCTCTAGAGATAGTGATGATGTGAGAGATTATTTATTCCTGAATAATCAGTGACACTTCTAATCTAAATCAGTGATTCTTTTAATCTAAATTTTGATGTTTCATAATACTGTGTTGCTAGAATACTTGCTACCTATATCAATTCATGAAAACCTTTGAATTCCCTGGATTGAAATGTGAAATCTAAATTATTGATTGATTGATTTCAGATCCTCATTTCAAATCTCCTGATGACCATAAAGTGACCAACAATAACTCTCAAATACAACCACTTGAGCCAGCAACTACCTGTAAGACTTGTAAAATAGAGAAAGGTGAATCATTTCAAATTTCCATATATTATATTGCACTTTCATGAATTTCTTTCCAGATGCGGATCTAAGGACTATAATTCAACATAACCATCTGTATTCAACAGATTTCAAAATGTACACTTTACATTAAATAATGAAGAGAAATTTGCAGCCTTTGAAGAAATACTAAAAAATGAGGAGAATTTCAAAGATTGTTTTTTTTTTCTACAAAATCAATATTTTCAAGTACCTGAATAGTTTTTGTCTCGTGAAAATTTGAAACAGATCTGAATCATAAAGTTCCTTGAAGGTGTACATAATTGTATTTCAGGTTATTGAACTTGGTATAATGGGTGGATCAAACAGCTACAATTTCACAAAAAGAGTTCTGCATAGCTTGGTTACCAATGATTTAGCTTTGAAGTTTAGCTGGCTGGAAAGGAAATCGAAAAAACCTTTTTTTGACTCTGGAATGGCCAGACTAATCATTTGTAAGTATAATTCCGGAATTTTTTAATCAATTTAATGTTTATATAGGCCAAACAGGCCGAACTTTCGAAAACAATAATACAAGAATAAAAGCAGTTTCATAAGAGGTGAAACTAACTCAACTTTTGCCAATCACTTATTAACAGAGAAACCTAGCTTCACCAATTTGAGATTTCACATTTAGAAAAGCGAAGACATAAGTTAAATTCGTTATGAAGTCTTAAAATCAATAAACTCAAAAGATCACAATTTTTGATGACCAGGTATGTTCCTATTGATCCTTTCAAGAAAATCTAAGTAGAAACAAATATTTTTGCTCCTAGATTAGTCTTCACTATTCTCTTACCTGACACCTTTGTTTATATATTTGATTGGTTTGCAATAGTATTTAGTGCAATACTCCAACTGATTAAGATATATCGAAACACATGTTGTGGTTGGTTTTTGTTCTTCAATTATGGATTTTCATCAAGTATCGGCCTCATCTATTAATTTTATATTATTTTTATGAATATTTATATCGTATAAATGTTCTAGGTGCAAAAATATTCGTGAACAGGAAGGAGACGGAATCTTGTATCCAGTCATGGCTTCAAAGGGCAGGGGACAGAAAACTATCAAAGGAAAATAAAAAACTATAAAAACGTATTTTTATCCGAGTTTTCATTCAACTCCACTCCAAATCAGAATGAAAGTCGTTCTAATTTACTGAACATTTTATATTAAGGTCCATACTGAACATAAACCTGACATAAAAAAGACGTCTTCAAGACGTCCAATTGGATGCAATGAAGACATTTTTAAGATATCCCGAATGTCACAAATATGTGGAATCGACGTCTTTAAGACGTCCATTTTATGTCTTTTTGGACATCATTAAGACGTCTTTGAGATGTAAGGATTTTTAACAACGGACGTCTTGAAGACGTCTCCAGGACGTCTTCAGTATTTGATAGGACGTCTTGAAGATGTCTCGAACGTCTTGGGTCGACATCTTGAAAACGTCCTCAAAACGTCTTTGTGCTGTGTGGGTACCAATTCCTCCACATTGTTTCGTTGATCAACAGTACGAGCTAGTCAAATCAAACCCATCAAAATGAAAATTATGCGTAAGATCTTCTCTAACACCTAAGATCTCGATATCCTTGAAATTTGAAATGTCTGTCAGTATGTAATTATTATAGTTGAGAGTGCATGCAATAAGAAGATATATGTTTGGACTGAAATTATCAACACTCAAGTCTGTGATTGATGTTCCCTCTGACTTTTGTATAAAAAACGACTTATGCACGAACCATAAGGCCAAATATTCACATTAAAGTTGAAAAAAATAATAATGGAAAGACAGCATCTGTTTATCACAACTGTCACTATGGTCCCTCCTGTATAGTTCCAACTTTTCTGGTAGTTCTGACTGCATAAAATATCTGCAACCGCACTGAGTATCTCTCATTTGCATATCGTGTTTTCCAACTCAAAGCATCAGGTGGTGGAAAAGAAATGGATAGTTTTACAACGTTTTCAGTTCAGATCATATCATAAATAATATTCAGATAACTCGAAGAAAGTAAATACTCGTGTGCATTCATCAAACATGCACCATTCATACAACAGCAACAGCGTGTACTACCATCATGCACACAAGAAAAAGGATTTGAAAATCAGCTGAAAAGCGAGTCTTGATTTCCAGCAGTAAAACGTGCAAGAAAAACAAAAGTAAAAAAAAAGTACGAACCTCGAAGATGTTTATGAGGCGATGAAAAACATACCGGAAAATCCTTTTTCAAAAGGTAAGATCTCAAACAAACCAACGTTGAGATCCGTATCGTTATTATGCCAAATCCGCCGTCAAATATAGGCGAGAATATTCAACACATTGACAATAGATAATATATGTTATACGAACAGAATGATCTATTTTCCAACAGCAACGAAAGATGTGTGTTCTCAATTTCATCCGACCTCCAATACCAAGATTCTCGAGACGAAGGTAGCCAGCCGCAAAAAAAAACCTTTTTTTTATAAGTCGATTGCTTATTTTATTCACGAGAATTCTTTGTTCGAACCAATACATAGGATGTCTTCTAGAATATAACAAATTTGATTTTATTGACGGAATAAAACGTAACACACTCAAGGCTATATAGCACATATAATAAGGTAGGTATATAAAAACTAACAAAGTACCTACCCAAAAATATGCGGATGTTTGAGATTTCAGCTTGAGGTCCTAAGGTTTCACGATATTATTAAAAACATTCAATAATGTTGGTATGCACATGCAATATGTCATAAATTTGCTTATACTCATTAACTAGGTAGGAACGTAGCCGGTAGGTATAGGTCAAGGTGCATATAGGATGGTGAAACAGCTCTTCAATTGTTGCAAAAAACTTGTAGACCGTTTGAGAAGGTGGTAATATTTCCACGTCTTGAATGACCCAGCAAACACTGGGAAGTAACTGTAATGTACTATGGAAGTAACTTTGCGACTAAAACCTCGCATGCGATGTGTTGAATCCCCTTGTAGATGTTCAGTGAGATAATGTTTCACCCGAAAGAACGCAACGCGTTGGGTATTTTTTCTACCTACTTAGTTGTAAACCCTTTTGAGATTCATTCGAGTTTTGTTAGCGATAGCGAAAGCATGTAACAATAAATACTTAGTTCTGTGTTGAACTGTGTATATTTCAATAAAACCCATCCAATGCAATATTCAAAATTAAGGCGAAGCAATTCCCAACATGGTCCTTCGAGCCGGATGGTGACTTCGTGAAAATATAGTGATATATGGTCATTGAAGAAACACACATAAGCGAATCATTGATTCCAACCAGCCACGCCTAGGTCTAATCGAGCCCAGACGTCATACAGAACCACCACACAGAACAAGTAAGTCGCCATTCCTTTATATCCATCCATTCATTAATCATATCCTAGATTTATTTGACGTAAGATAACAATTAAAATCAGAAACAACCATGACTGAACAAACTTTGAACATCAAACGCGGCCAATTGAAAGCCCACATCACCCGTTTTGCAAAGTTTGTCTCTGAATTCACTGACTCTGATGCTGTATTAGAATTAGAATCACGTTTGAAAAAGGTAGAACTTATTTTGGATCAATTTGAGGACATACAAATTCAAATAGAAATTTTGGTGAATGCAATACAAGATGATGAACGACAATTATTCGAAAATTCATATTATGAAGTTACAACCAAGGCTAAAACACTCATTATGTCACACAAATCAAGGATGCAAGTAAATTCAACAGACATTCAAATGAATCCTAGTCTTTTGCAAAATCCAACAAGTCAATCAAATGCTAATTCGGTGCGCAACAATGATGATAGCCAATCAACTGGTTCTAGTATGGATTCACATTACCAAGTACAAGGGCAAATAAAACTGCCAAATATTAATCTTCCTGAATTTCATGGATCATACACACAATGGATGACATTTTCTGACACCTTTTCTTCATTAATTCATGACAATGCTCAACTGAGCAATGTTCAAAAGTTTTATTATTTACAATCATGCTTAAAGGGAGAAGCCGCTCAGGTAATACAATCAATAGAGATATCAAATTCAAATTATGAAATTGCTTGGGACATGATAAGAGAAAGATTTGAAAACAAAAAACTTATAATACACAACCATGTGAAATCTATATTCGACTTATACTCAGTTAAAATTGAATCACATATATACCTGAGGAAGTTAGTAGACCATTTTAACAAGAATATCAGATCTCTTAAAGCCTTAGGAGAACCTACCGAATTTTGGGACACTTTGTTAATATATATTCTGTCATCTAAACTTGATATTAATTCTAAGAGAGAGTGGGAAGAAAATGCGAGCAAACTTGAGAATCCCACTATCATAAATTTGACAGACTTCATCAATGGCAGGTGCCAATTACTGGAAACAATTGAAAATAAGAATAAGCATCTCAAAAATATACCGCGACAAGAAAAAACATTCACTCATGTAGCCACTCAAAAAATAACTTGTGCATTTTGTAAGCAAAACCATTTGAATTTCCAATGCGATAAAATTGGTAGGAAATCGGTAAATGAAAGATTTGCGGAAGTTAAGAAAAACAGACTTTGCTTGAATTGTCTACGGCCTAATCATACACCACAGGTTTGTCATGCAGGATCTTGCAAACATTGCGGTGCAAAACATCATTCTATTTTACATAACTTTGAAAATCAAGAAGGCGAGATTCATAATAATAGCAATTCAAACACTCAAAGGGATAATTCACCACAAACACCGCTGAATACAGTCGCACAATCGAGTACATCTTTACATTGTCTACCTCAAAATAACGTTGAACAAGTTCTTTTAGCGACTGCTATAATATATGCATTAAACTCAAATGGAGAAAGAATAAAATGTCGTGCCTTGCTAGACAGTGCATCACAATCGAATTTCATGACAATATCATTGATGAAGAAACTCAATCTGAAAACCACAAAATTCAACATTCCAATAAATGGTGTAAATGAATCATTAAGCAATGTTTCTTTCAAAACCAACACAATAATATCATCTATTGAGGAAATATATGAGTCAAATGAATCATTTCTATTGGTTAATAAAATAACCGAAAATATGCCACAAGTAAGCTTCAACTTGTCGTCCATCTCAATTCCCGAAAATATCAAACTAGCCGATACAAATTTCAATACTTCTCACCCTGTTGATATCCTCTTGGGTGCAAACATATTTTTCGATATTCTTTGTGTCGGTCAAATAAAAACAGGTAAAAATGACCCTATCTTGCAGAAGACCAAGCTCGGTTGGATTATTTCGGGTCCTTTAAGTAGTCACCGTAAACCACATAAAAATACATTATGTAATTTAAACATTATCAGTAATCCGAAGGATGATTTGCATAAGCAATTGGAAGCCTTTTGGAGACTAGAAGAATGTGGAAGCCGAAGTAATTTTTATACTCAAGAAGAAATCGACTGTGAAAATCATTTTGTAAAATCACATAAAAGAGACGAGCATGGTCGATTTGAGGTCAAATTACCATTCAAAAACACAACCTTAGAACTCGGTGATTCTGAAACAATGGCTACAAAACGGTTTTACTCCTTAGAAAAACGCCTACAAAATAACCCGAATCTTAAGTATGAATATTCAAAGTTCATTCGTGAATATCAATCACTAGGGCATATGATTGAAATTAATCCATCGCAATCAAAAGAGCACCTCAATTTTTTACCGCATCACGGTGTATTAAAGGAAGAAAGCACTACCACAAAGCTGCGAGTAGTGTTTGATGCCTCTGCAAAAACCTCTTCCGGCATATCACTCAATCAAATACTCATGGTCGGACCCACGATTCAAAGAGATCTATTTTCAATTTTATTGAAATTCCGTAAACACAACATAGCTATTGTAGGAGACATAGAAAAGATGTATCGGCAGGTTAAAATAGCGGATACTGATAGGAATTCACAATGCATAATGTGGAGAGAAATGCCAGAAAACGATTTAAAATACTTTGCGTTGACAACTGTCACATACGGTACAAGTAGTGCTTCGTTTCTGGCTACCCGCTCATTACATCAAGCAGCATTTGACGCCATGCAAACATACCCAAAAGCTAGCAACACAATCATTCAAGATTTTTATGTGGACGATATGATAACAGGAGAAAGTAACGTTGAGAGCGCTTTGTTACTAAAAAATCAGGTAACCGAAATATTAAAAAATGCAGGGTTTCCACTTAGAAAATTCCGTTCCAATTATCAGGAACTTGTCACAAATACAGAGACATCGGATTACTCTATTTCTGATGACAAGAATTGCAAAACTCTCGGATTGCTATGGAAGGCAAGGACAGATGTCTTCTCATATTCAACAAGTTTGGATTCTTCTGGTGTAGTCACCAAACGCAATATCTTATCAACTATCTCCAAAATTTTCGATCCACTTGGATTGTTAGGTCCTATAACTGTGAGAGCAAAACTCGTCATGCAAAGATTGTGGGAATGCAAATCAGATTGGGACGAATCCGTACCTTTTGATGTTTACACTTTATGGAAACAGTTAAGTAATAGTTTTCCTTTTATTAATCAAATCAACATACCCAGACAAGTGACTATTTCCAACTTTATTGATATTCAATTGCACGGCTTCAGCGACGCCAGTGAAGTAGCATATGGCGCATGCTTGTATATTAGAACTACTGATTCTACCGGTATTCATTTCTCAAAATTACTCTGTGCTAAATCAAGGGTGGCTCCTATCAAAAAGATAACTTTGCCTAGACTTGAGCTCTGTGGCGCCCTACTGTTAGCTCAATTAGCAAAAAGGGCCGAAATCGCGCTACAAACTGATATTAAGGCTAGGTTTTACTGGTGTGATAGCACTATCGTATTGGATTGGTTAGCGGGCGAGCCAAATTCGTGGCAAACTTTCGTTGCTAACCGAGTAACAGAAGTGCATGAGCTCACCGGCAAGGCTCAATGGCGTCATATCAAGTCAGAGCTAAACCCAGCTGATCTGTTATCTAGGGGCACCAATCCTCAATCATTGAAGGGCGCAGATATATGGTGGTACGGTCCCGCCTTTCTAAGAACTGACCCAGTAACGTGGCCACGTACAGCCACTCGTACAGCTGGCTCAATTAACGCGGAAACTCCAGAGCGGCGTAAGACAGTCGGGTTGTCATTTCTTACCACCTACACAGATCAGTCAATTTTCGAGAAATTTTCGAATTTCAATAAGCTTGTTAGAATTTTTGCTTACGTTTTACGGTTTATTCAAAATTTAAAAAATAATCACATGAAGGTTAAAAAATTAACTGACAAAATAAATTCGGATGAATATACTACATCGTTGAAAACATTGATAAAAATGGTTCAATTTTCTGCATTCGAGGAGGAACTACGACAATTGCGTTCTCAGAAACACATAAAATCGGGTAAATTGAATTCGTTGAATCCATTTTTGGATAAAGATGGTTTAATAAGAGTAGGAGGTCGAATCAAACTATCAGACGAAAGTGCTGATAAAAAACATCAAATCTTGTTACCGTCCAATCATAAATTTACTAAACTTTTGATAGAATTCGAGCACAAGAAAAACATGCATTCCGGCATCCAAGCTACTCTAGCATTTATAAGGCACAAATACTGGATATTGAATGGCAAGAATGCGATCAAGGGAGTAATCCGTAGATGCATCACATGCTTCAAGGCCAAACCATTGATTACAGAGGCATTAATGGGTGACTTACCACGTTCTAGGCTATTACCAGAGCGACCTTTCTCTACGACTGGCGTTGATTTTGCTGGTCCCATATTAGTGAAGGACGGGAAATTGCGATCCAGAAAATTGACAAAATCCTATCTGTGTATTTTTGTATGCTTTGTCACGAAGGCTGTTCATATCGAGTTGGCAGGTGATTTGACCAGTGAATGTTTTTTAAATGTTCTCAAGAGATTCGTATCTCGGCGAGGACTATGTAAATCAATTTATTCAGATAACGCAGGAAATTTCACAGCAGCGAATAAAGAGTTACGAGCCATTGTCACACAGTTGAATAATTCTATCGAATCTGATGAATTCAGAGACTTTCTTTGCAAAAGTGAGATAAGCTGGCACTTCATACCAGCTCGATCCCCACATCACGGAGGCCTTTGGGAGGCTGCAGTTAAGTCTGCCAAATTCCATTTGGTTAGAGTAATCGGAAACGCACATCTGACGTATGAACATCTGTATACTATCTTATGTCAAATAGAAGCAATACTGAATTCTAGACCTATAACCCCCCTTTCCAATGATCCGAACGACTATATTTCCTTGACCCCTGGTCATTTCCTCATTGGCGACTCACTCACCGCTATACCACAACGAGACCACAGTGATGTACCCATCAATAGACTCAACCTATATGAGCGTTTGCAAAACATCATTCAGCATTTTTGGAAACGCTGGTCTGCTGAGTATTTAACGTCCATCCAGCAGAGATCCAAATGGAGTAACCCTGGTCCAGACAAGGTTCTCATCAATTCCCTGGTCATCTTGAAGGAGGATAATTTACCACCGCAGCAATGGAGACTTGGTCGAATTACGGCAGTTCATCCTGGAGACGACGGGATTGTGAGAGTCGTGAGTGTGAAGACGAGGAGTGGAGTGTTGAAACGCAGCATTGTTAAAGTGTGCTGTCTACCCATGGAGGAATAAATTAATTATTTATTCGAACTGAACATTGATAAACATTGATTTTTTTGAAAGCATGATCTTTCAAGGGCGGCGGGATATGTTGAATCCCCTTGTAGATGTTCAGTGAGATAATGTTTCACCCGAAAGAACGCAACGCGTTGGGTATTTTTTCTACCTACTTAGTTGTAAACCCTTTTGAGATTCATTCGAGTTTTGTTAGCGATAGCGAAAGCATGTAACAATAAATACTTAGTTCTGTGTTGAACTGTGTATATTTCAATAAAACCCATCCAATGCAATATTCAAAATTAAGGCGAAGCAATTCCCAACACGATGTACCAAAAACATTTCCTCCCGCTCGCATTTGCAGCGAAATGTCCGCGACATCAAGTACGCATTTCAAGTCGTTGTGCTGTTCAAATTGAGATTTGAAAAAATAGCCCCCAATAAACATCCATCCGTAGTCACTTTTGTGGAAGTTGCGAACTTTTATGCGAGGTTTCTACGAGACCTCATTATGCCATCTCCTTTCCGTTATAAAAATCTCAATAGTTCAGTAGTCCAATTGATAACCACATTGGGTCGTTTTATGGGAGGTTTATTCGATACTTCACTGTAATGTTCCCTTTGTAACCACACGGCAAACGCATACATAATGGTCATAAGTCATTAATCATTATACATGTTACTAATATCAATAGCTCGGTAGTCGCAGCGATATCCATTTCGGTTACTTCAGGCGAGGTTTCTTCGAGACTTCAAAGTTGCATTGCTTCTTTCACCACACATAGTAAACACATCCAATATTAGATGCGCGCGCCCTATCGTTATGAGGCCCCGGATAAGGACATTACTAATCACTGAAGGTGATCAGGAACAGCCCTACCCGTATCCACCAACCCCCGTAGCAGCGCTACGGTCCTCATATTTTTAAAGCCCTAGTGGCAGTGGGACTTTAAGAGTCTGGCGTTTTGGGGTGATGGAAAAATGGGAGCAAAACAATCCGCAGGGACTGATGTTTTGAAAACTGACTTGTTAGTGGGATAGCATGGCGTATAGGGGCTTGGGTGTTAGTCGGAAACGTAAGAATTTGCATTCGTTGAAATAGTTACTATTCCGTGGCGCAGTGTTTGTTGGAATTGGTAACCCTTTTCAGGCTAAAAAAGGCTACTATTCCGGTGTGTAGTGTGTTTGACTTACCTGTGTGTTCCCTTACTCACCTAAGGGGCTTGTTGGTCCAAATGCTGGTGTTTTGGACGTTTGTATCGTTCTCGGAATCTCGGGTCGTAATCCATCGCCTCTCTGTTGAGGGGGTTGTCGTGGCTCTCCATCTTGGTATGGGTCTTTGCGGATAGAATTTTCATTCTATCCAGGATGGGTGGGTGTTGCAGGTCTCTAAAGATGGAGTTGGTTCTGACGAACCATGGTGCGTTGACGATCATACGAACGCATCGATTCTCGTAACTCTGGATTCGCTTGAGGTGAGTCTTGGCACAGTGTCCCCAGGCTGCTACTGCGTAGGTCAGGATCGGAAGGAGTATCGTCTTCATGAGGAGGAGTTTCAGGTCGATCTTCATCGGATTTCTGCGTCCGATGAGTGGGTTCAGTTGTCCTCTGACTCGTATGGCGGTTTTCACACGGGAGTCCACGTGAGCCTTGAAGGTCAACTTGTTGTCGATGATTACCCCAAGGTACTTCGCTGAGTTTGTCCATGGGATGTCGTGGCCTCCAATCGACACATGTCCAACTGGAGGTTTGTTAGATCTCGTGATGAGGATGGCTTGGCTCTTCTCCGGGTTGATCTGGATTTTCCAGTTGATACACCATTGCTCAAGTTCGTCAATGGACCTTTGCAGGTACCTAGTGACGAACTCGGCTCTAGGGGATCTAGATGCAAGGGCTGTATCGTCTGCATACAATGACAGAGTGCAATGTCTATTGTTGTTTGGAATATCAGATGTGTAAATGGAGTAGAGGTGTGGGCTCAGCACTGCTCCTTGGGGTACTCCTGCTCTCATGGACTTCACTTCCGATCTGTCCGTTCCTGTCTTGGTGCTAAAAGTTCTCCTGCGAATATAAGAGTCGATTAATCTTACCATGGGTGTGGGGTACTCTAGAAGGGCCATCTTGGTGATAAGTCCGTCGTGCCAGACTCGGTCGAAAGCTTTGGCAACGTCTAGAAACACAGCTCCCGTGAAGTGTCTCCTATTCAACCCTACGGTTGCGTAGTCAACGAGTCTCGTGACCTGCATTTCTGTCGAGTGTCCGCTTCTGAAGCCGAACTGTTCGTCTGGAAGTATGCCAAGTTCTGATGTCATCTCTTCTAGTCGTCTCTTTATGATCCTCTCTATCACCTTGCTGGGGGCGGGTAGTAGGCTGATTGGGCGGTAGTTCTCGGGCCGGGTTGCGTCCTTGTTTGGTTTTCTCAACATTATCACTGAGGCTTCTTTCCAGCTATCTGGAAAGTGTCTCAGCCGCAATACTGCGTTCCCTATGTTGGTAAGGGCTGCTATCCCCTTTCTGGGGAGTTGCTTCAGAGCTTTGTTCGGGATGTGGTCTATCCCGGGAGCCTTTTTGGTTTTCAGGTATTTGATGATTTCTCTCACCTCTTCCGGTGAAGTTGGCCTTAGGATTTCCTCCTGGTCGTCTATCATCCTGATCCTGTCCACTTTTTGTTTGCATCGAACCACGTGTTCTGCGTCTTCTTCTGGCCTATGGTTTTCCACGAATTGCCTTTCTAAGGCTTCTGCAAAGGCTGTCGCTTTGTCTTTGTTCGTGTAGGCGATACCGTTCTCTCCTTGAAGAGGGGGAATCGGTGTAGGTCCGTTCCTCAGAAGTTTCTGCATGTTCCAGATGCTCCCATCTTCCGGGTTCAGTGATGAGATTTTGCTAGCCCAGCGTTCATCGCTGTTCGCTTGCAGTTCTCTCCTCACGTCTCTTGCAAGTTGTCTCGCTATCTGGTTGTGTTCTGGTAGCCTGGTTCGCATGGATAGCTTTCTAGCTCTCCTCTTTTGCCTAATGAGCTCTTTGAGCTCAGGGGGCAGTTCGTGCTGCAGGTTCCAGTACGTGGTTCGGGTAACGGTGGTGCTGGCTTCTATGGCTCTTTGGACGTCTCGTTCAAAGTTTTTTACTGCTCTCTCCAGGTCTTCTATCGAGCTTATAACGGGCATGGGGCCCATTTGCTCGTGGAAGTTTCGCTGAAATTGAGACCAGTTTACCTTGTTCCGGTTTATCGGGGTGTCCTCCTCTGTTCTGTCTTCTCCCACTTGAAGCAGTATCGGGCTATGGTCTGAGGTTCCGTCGTGCAGTACTGCGATTTCTACAGGGACTTGAAGTCCTCGTAGTACGGCAATATCTAGGATGCTGGGTGCAGTGCGATCGTCGTTCCTAGTAGGCTCGGTTGGTCCCAGGACTGATACTTCTTCGTTCCGCTCCAGGTAGCCTAAAAGAAGTCTACCTTCCGAGTTCGTTGTCGTGCAGTTCCACTGGGGGTGTTTCGCGTTCCAGTCTCCTATTGCGATGGTTTGCCTGTTTTCGCTTAGTACGGCGTTTAGGTCTCCGTCCGTCAAGGTGGCTGCCTGGTTCGAGGTTACGTACACGGACACCACCTGAATTTCCCCTTTGGTGGCCGTATTCACTACCGCTATGGTGGCTTCTAGGTGTTCCAGGTCTGGTGTGTTGACTGGATGGTGGTCTAGGGTTTTCTTGATCAGCAGGAGGGTTCCCCCTCCTTGTCTGTCCACCCTGTCATTTCTGTAACAAACATAGTTAGGTACTTTGAATGACTTACCTGGTTTGAGCCGTGTTTCTTGGAGTGCCATGACGTCGATGGAGGTTCTCGATAGGATTTCCTGGAGTTCCAGTTTTCTCGCTGCGGCTCCGTTGATGTTCCAGGAGCCAATCAGGAGTGAGTCCTTCTTACGCGCCATTGATAACCGGTGAGGGCATCGTAAGGCGAGCGAGGGTCTGCTGCACCGTTTTCTCGATTACTTGCCGGATGTATTCTTGGAATTCAACCGGCACATTCTGAGTTTCAGGGGCAGCTCTGGGGGCGGCGGGCCTGGGGGCGGCGGGCCTGGGGGCGGCGGGCCTGGGGGCGGCGGGCCTGGGGGCGGTGGCAGTGGAGGCCGCTGCGGCGTAGGAACGACCAGGAGTCGTTCTTGGCGCTGGCGGTCTCGGTGCGTTCGGTCTCGCTGTGGGTTGGGTGGCTGTCGGTTTCCTAGGTTTGGGAACCATAGGACATCCTCTGTAGTTTGCAGGGTGGTTGCCTTGGCAGTTCGCGCACTTGGCTTCCGCTTCCCTGGGCTTCTTGCAGGTGGCCGTCTCATGCTTGCCTCCGCACTTGACGCACCTGAAATCACAATGGCAGTTACGCTGTCCGTGACCGAATTTCTGGCAGCGGTGGCACTGCATGATTTGTCCTTTTTTGGGACGCTGTGGCTCCATCTTGACGATGTAACTGCAGCAGTCCTTCACCGTCCAGATGGTTTTGTCGGTTTTTGGTACTTGGATAAGTACCAGGGGGATCTCCTTCTTGGTGACGTTCGACTTCATTCGGTGAACGTCTTCGACGGGGACTCCCTTTCCGATGAGGTCCTCTTTTATGTCCTTGGTGGACACTGACATGTCTATGCCGCGCATGACGGCATTTAGCAGTTTTTCCTCCTGCAGAGTATAGGTGTGGTACTGGTGTTTTTCCAGCTCCAGCATCTTGGTGGCGGCACGGAATTCCGCCGGGTTCTTGGTTTGGAGCTTGACTCCTTGTCCCGTTAGCTTCACCAGCGGGATCTCAATGCCTTTCCTGGCCAGTTTCCTTTTCACCTCTGTCCATTCCCCTGGGCTTTTCAACACGATGGGTGGGATCTGGGTTTTCTTGGTGGTGGCTTCGGCGGTTTCTTCGGTTTCGGGCTCAGGGCTCGCGGGTGTTTCCCCCGCTCGTTCGGGGCTCCTTTCGGCCTTCCTCTTCTGGCTTGCCGTCGTATAGCCTGCGGTCGCCGTCTCGACTTCCATGTCGTTTTCGGCGGCTGATGGCTCCTCGGTGTTTACCCTTATTAGGGCGGCGAGGGCGGCGTGTATTCTGGAGCTCTCCGTGTCTCCGTTTTGGCGGTGTTCTTCCGCCTTTTTCTCGGCCTTCTTGGCGAGAATTGCTAAGTCTCCCGTGAAGACTTCGGATGACGATGTCTGCTTCTGAGCATTCATCATTTTCTCAATCCTGGCCTCGAGCTTCGCTACGGTTCTCGTTTGTTCACTCAGTTGCTCCTGCAGTCCCTGAATGATTTTCAGGAGAGCCTCTTCATTTGGGGTTCTTCTCGGGCTGCGGCTTTTTGAGGTCGCTGTTCTAGTTTTTTTAGGGTCTCTGGCCCTATCCATGTTTGCTGGGGTCACAAACATGTCCTCCTGGGGTATTTCCATCATTATTTCCCTGATTCCTGAAAGAAACCCTGAAAATAATCCTGGAAAAAATGATTAAAAAATGATTATTAATTAATTAATTAATAATCCGCTGGCTTCTTCGTCCAATTAACAGTGCGCCCGGTATTAACCTGCGCACTGCATAATCTTCTGGTTTCGCCGACTTCTAATCCGTCGTCGAGTCTTGTTCGAATCAATTAAGAATCTCACTCCGTCTCGTATTCGATAATCCAAGATGCACTAAACTTCTCCTCTTGCCTTCACTCTTTCGAGTCCTTCCAAGAGCGTCTGCTTCGTACGGTGGCTGGCTGTCGAATGATGGATTTAGATGGATTTCCAGTAGTGCTTCTGTATCATTGTTTATGAGCGATTGTGGATCGCGCGCAAACCGCTCCCTCTGTCGGTGTGGTCAACTATTAACTGAATGCTTACGCGACTGACTTCACTCATTGCTGATACCGGGCGGGTATTTATTGAGCCTAGGGGTTCATGCTTTGCATTTTTCGAGGTTTTTAAGTCTGGTTCTATCCAAACACATGAATATTTTCAATAAAGTTACTACTATTCCATAATATAATCAACTGATAAATAATTATTATGAGGAAAACATCGATGTTTTTTTTAAACAAAGTCAGCGAAACGAGCAAAATCATATGCACAATATTTATTTGAATTTTATATTCATTTATAAATTTTATATGTGTTCAGGAGTTCTCAAAAGCTACTAATTCATCTACATTCATTAGTTAAATACAGGAGTAACGCAAAATTTTGTTTTCCTATAATTAAATTTGACTGAATGGTATAATGAAATATCATTTCATATTATTTTCAAATTGTGTACCGAATATCTCATACCAACCTAATATAGGTACCTACATACTGTTACAAATTTGGTTACTCTAAAGGGATCTCAAACATATAATGCTGAGGGATCGGTACAGTTGAATCGGGGTAGCCTTATATTTTTTTGAATTGAATGGCCGAAAGTGAATTAATTTCAGACTGCTACAATCAACACTCAGAAGACGAAATGTTTGAATGTGAAAGTCGGATGCTTCATTCCGTGTAGTATATAAAAGTGGAAATTGTTCATCCATATTGTCAATTATCAGCTCGAAATACAGAATATGCGAATAAATACAACTAACATTCACAAGAATAAACAGCCACATAAATTTCATCCATTTCATGTTAACATAGTGATGATCTCGAATAGACTTCGTTGCGAAGTTGCTCGATGGCAAAGTTTTTAACTAGAAATTTGCCACTCTCAGTGGAAGTGGCATTGTGGTTATTTATCAATATCCCCAAATTATTGTCACTGCATCTTTGAATTCTTATTAACAAAGCAATGTCTCAATATTACTTGTTTGGAATGAATATGCGTAATCACAATGAATATATCTTTCAATGTGCAATTCAAGACTTCGCTTAACTGCCAAGTGATGTAACGTGTTTGCTGGGGAACATGGCGGTAAGATCGAATTTCAAGGAAGATTTCTGTAGCTTATGTATTTTTGTGGTTTCAATATAACAGACGTGAATTCAAGCGAAATTGAAAGTTGAAACTTTATATGTTCAGTGAATCTGGAATAATTATCAATATTTTTACTCCTATCGTTATTTTTTCTAAGTAGGCAAAAGTGTACAGTTTATTTTAGTGTAGAAATGTATTTATTATATGACAGATCATAGCTCACAAGGTATCATAGAGGAGGATAGATAGACTGCTGAATTCCCTTCCTATCCTGTGACATGTCTCAAATCTCTTGATTTCGCCTACTTCGATAAAACGTGTTTAACGTGACATTGCGTGGGTGAAGCCGCGATTTCAACCAAATTTACAGGTTACTGCAGGTGTCAATACAAAACTATGAATATTTGATTCTGAATGACTTCTAAATCGTTTCTAACAATTTCATGGAGCCATTTTACAATAAGTTTGATGCAAATATGTATCGAATATGATTGAAAGAAAACTCTTCAAATACCTATCGACAGTATCGCCATCTGTTGTTGTACAGGAGAACCCCACGTAATGAACTGAAATTCAATTGTTACAAATCAAGGATTTTTATGCTGAAACAATTGGAGAGTAGCGCCACCAGGTCTTATTTCCATCATTGGTATCATAAGGTACCTACATTGTCTAACCAGTCTAACCACTAATCTTTGACATAATCTGCATGCGTGGTCTTTTATTAGTAATTTTTTTGCGTTTTTATCATTTTTTCAGAATCTCATTCTCCATTGAATGTGAGAACATTCGCGAAAGAAAAATCAATGCAGAATGAAAACATGTGCATCACTGGTGGAATTTGATCTGATGGGTATAGATAGTATATAGATTGTGGTTAATTTTGTTCTTTTTGATATTTTGGACTGGTCAATGCAAAGCCTTGTGACTGGAACTTATGTATCTCTGATTTTTGCCTCACTTTTGATATTTTTCATCACTTTTGTATGCTTTCTTTTTAATGACAATACAGTAAAGAAAACTCCAAAATACAATATTTATTTATAGTATAAAAATTATATGAACATGTGCAATCTACCTACTAATTAATAAATGAAACTGATGTCTTAAGCCTGGTTCATGCTTTTATGAATTTCGCAAAATTAATGCTACTCTACAACACTATTGATTTGTGCATTCTGTGGTATCATAACATTATTATGGCGATATGATAAATAACTCAGGCAATAAAATAAAAACTACTAAAAGGAAAAAATTATAAAAAGGCCAGATGTTATAACACTAATCAACGAAGAGAATACTCTAGAACATCCGAAAGAAGTGGCTGATGAATTCTTATCTGTTTTTCTCAATGTGGCAGAAAACTTGAACAAAGACTTATTGAGCAACAAATCGACTGAGGAATATCTTTCAAGTATCCAAAACGACCTCTCCAACTCAATCTTATTACGTCCTGTCACAGAATCTGGTTTAGATGTAATTATAAATAAATTGAGGAATAAAAAATCTAGCGGGCATGATGAAATTCCTATCATAGTTATTAAAAACAGCCTAGATAATCTGAAGACAGTTTTGACTCACTTGATCAATCTTTCTTTAATAAATGGCGTTTTTTCAGATATTTTGAGGACAACCATAATAAAACCTCTGTTCAAAAAAGGTGACGTTGATTCAACTTCTAATTATCGTCCGATTTCTTCAAATTCACGATTACGTAAATAAATTTAAAATATTAATAAATCAACAATACGGATTTCGAAAAGGAAAAAAATACTAGGGATGCAGCCTATGATCTTCTTGAACAAATTAATATTATAATTGAGAATAAATCAATTCCATTAGCGGTTTTCTGCGACTTAACTAAAGCGTTCAATTGTGTTGATCACAATATTCTTTCAAATAAATTAAAATATTATGGTTTCAGAGGTATTCCTCTCGAGTGGAAGAGGTCATATTTGAAAAATAGAACTTATGTGAAAGTACCATTTTCATCAATAAATGAAATTTCTTATCAACGCTCGCGTTCAGGAACTCTCAAGTGTGGTGTTCCTCATGGTTCGATATTATGACCAACACTATTTTTACTCTATATAAATGACCTAGTATCGAATTTCCCATCTTTAAAATTTGTTCTATTCGCGGGTGACACTAGCATCCTGAATAGTGGTCTTGGAAAAATCAACCTCAAATCAGATGCCCAGGAGAAACTAAATACCATAAGCGACTGCTTCAGAGCTAACAAACTCATAATTAATTTGGAAAAAACACTGGATATGACTATACACCTAAATAAACCAATCGAAACTATTGTAGCATTTAAATTTACCACCATATGATTTAAATTTGAAACCAATTCAAAATAGTAATATACCAGCTGAAATTACTATAATATAGCTACAGTTTAGTCAATAAACAATATACTCACAGACAACATTCAGTCTGACACCAACAAATCGTTGATAATAAAAGGAATTTATTAAAGAAACACTATATCACACAAGTTTCTAATGATAGTATATATCACAAAAACACTAGGTATTACTCTTGCTTCTGACATTCTAAGGACTGTTGGAAGTGATGTAACTAGCCGCAGGAATCTTACGATTTCTGGCTATCTGTCTGATCCCACGCCTGGAATTGAAGAAAAGAGAGACAATTAAAGATCAATTCAAAAGTAAACAAACGACCTACCGTTGTGTTCTTCAGTGTGATGAATTATATGTCGCTGAAAGTTATAGACCAAGAGCTCGCGTGAAAAATGGTTGAAGTAAATATTCCAAAGGTTTGATGCTTTTTATTGAAGTACAGCAGTATATTTACTAATCGAGCAATGACAGAAGATCAATGACATCGACTCTAGAAATAAATATAACCTATAAAATCATAATCTGAAAAATAAAGAAAACATCAAAGGAAACAATCCAGATCACATTCAGATCGAACAGACGTTCTACCCAAATCCTGAAATAATAGACCAAGAGCTCGCGTGAAAAATGGTTAAAGTAAATTTTCCAAAGGTTTGATGCTTTTTATTGAAGTACTTCACAATAGTAAGTGTAACAACACCCGTCTGCCACCTCCAAGTGGGGGCATTATTTCAGGAGGGGGTGTTGAAAGGTACATTTTTTTGTCAATAGATTAAAGGAATTCTTCCAGGCTGAAATTCGGGACATTCGTTTCCTTTGTGATTGTGAACATTACTGCGCATTCAGATTTTGAGCAGACGGGGGCTTTATCGAAGCAGACGCTGTCAAAAATATGTCAGAAAAGTCAAATGACAAAAATGATTATTCCAACTTGCATTTTGCGTCAAATGATAGAGAATGAAATTATCTACAAGTTTTCTCCGAGGAAAAATTCAGCAGATGGCGGCCCAGAGCCGGCAGACGCCCATTTGTCTTGCGAAATACGCACGTTTCACGAGTATTTCACGTTTTTGTCACGGGACTGAAGACGTGCGTGAAGCGTGCGTGGAACGTGCGTCGCAATTTTTGTCACGGGACTGAAGACCTCTGAAGATATCTGAAGCCGCCTTATCAGTTTCTGCGGTTAGAGCTCTCGCGGCGTTTGACCTTGAATGAGCCAAAATTGCCAGAACGAACCTTAGAATTTCTTATGGAGATTAACATGGGAAAAGTGGTCAAAATGGTCCCGTTCTCTTGCAGTATATTTACTTCGATTGTCATCGATCTTTTGTCAAACAGTTTGACTTTGGTTTGGTTGGATAGCCATATAGGTTCATGTCCGTATACAGAATGAAAGAAGAAGATGTCCGTATACAGAATGAAAGAAGAAGATACTTGTTCTCTGATTATCTTCTTTGAAACTCGTTCTGTCAGACGGCAGTCGACCAATAGGGTGATCCGAATTTATAACTGGCGCTGATTTTGAACAGAAAGTCGGGTTTTTTTGAGTATTTTTGGGAATAGGAGATGATACTCGTCTTTTAGCTTCTACCTCGAGGCTTTTTCCTGGTGGCCATCATGGTAGGCACTTGACTCAAAAGTGAGTGATTTTTTTTCGGTAAGGAAACCGTAGAATATACCCTTTGGGGATTTGTGAAGGAGTCATTTGCTGAGTCCAAGTTGCCACCATATTTTTGTGATTTTTGGAAACTTTTTGGGATTTGTCTGACCACCTGGGAACTGCCAAGATGATGAGTGGAAGCCGCCATGCTCTCAACTGTTTGTCCTGTTAATCTTCAATCTTCTAGCCCTACTTCCCTATTTAATTTTTTCTCTTCCGTTTTTTTTCTGTTTGCACGTGTCCTCACATGAGGTTATTTTTTGTTAGGGTGTTAGGTACAGCTTAGCCTCATCTTCAGACTCCTGGCATCGATCGACGACTCTTGTGGCAACTCTCGACCTTGGTCAAGATTCTCACGAGGGCCATCACCAAGTCGCTTTAAAATCTTGGCCAGAGTCGACAGGCAACCATCAGATGAGGACCAGTAGTAGCTGGTAGAGGCTGACGTCCAGCTGAGCTACACCACATCAATCCCTGGCTGACCTGGGAGGTTGAGCCTTCTTTTCTTCTAGTTGTTCTTCTTGTACTGTTTCCTGTTTTCTTCCTGTCTTCGTCTTCGCATCTTCAGTGTTTCATTTGTCTGAGATTTTTTTTAATATCATACATATGGTTTTATTCTTCAATTTGCCCAACCCGGATTTCTAAGAAAATTTAATTCTATCATATTAGGTATTGTTTGAAGGTAGGTTTTTGGTTTTCTCAATTTCCCAAATATGATATATCTTTCATAAAATTGAGTGGCGCCCTCTATAATTTGTATTTTCAATCTTTGAGCCAACTGAATCCGAACTCACTATATATGTTTTCCGGCAAACAGCTGCCGTCAGCACATGTGTTCTGTTTTTGAATTTTTTTTTTTTAATCTAATTGGGCAGAACACAACTTTATGCGACACTAGTGGCGTCTATGTGAACTACCCGAAACGCGTATCATTTATTTGTTTACATTTGTTGTGCATCGTTTCAAGGCGTGGTATTTAGTGAATTAATCTGAGAGTTTTTATTGTGTATTGCTGGTGTATTGTTACCAAAGATTGGTGGTTAGACTTGTTACTGTGAATGCGAAGTTTGGACATAAAAATGCTGAATGATAATAAGAAGAATAACACTAATTGTTGTGTTTATGGGTGCACTTCTAGGAAGTCTAAAAATCCAGACTTGCACTTCCATTATTTTCCTCCTAGAAAGCAACACACAGTTCATGTTACTAATGAAAGATGAGTCCTTGAAGAAGTTGATAGACGTAAAGCGTGGGAAAATGCATTGTTAATGGGTAAACCTGTTACCAAACATATGCTCCAGACATTTCAGACCTCAAGATTACACCATGAAAACAGGTGAGATGAGGGTTAGCATTCTGAAAGGTTATTCTAGATTGTAACTTGATATTCTTACAGGACTTCTTACAAACAAAATTTCTCCGAGGCTAAGCAGAAAGGCTGTACCATCACAGAATTTACCCAGCAAGTCATGTGAAGTGAAAACAATAAAGTGTCCTAGAAATGATAGGTTGGTTAGAAGGCAGCAGCAGAGAGCATCAAACTACTTCAGCTTCCAGTTCCAGAACATATCAGTCTGTTACTGTTGAGAAGCATGACATTTCAGTTCAAGATTATCAATTGAATGGATTGGAACAAGATGCTGTTGATGGGTTGATGCAATTGTATGAAGTCAGGGATCAGTCCAGGGATCAGCCATCTACAAGTGACAAGACTTCTCAAGTTTCAAGTGGTGACTTCAAAACTGATTTTTGGCAAACCATCAAATCTGATTCAATGTTGAATTCAATCAGTGGTGTACCAAATTTAGAACTGTTGAAATTGATTTGTGGGTTAGTTGATCAGTATTACCCAAGAAAAAGGCATACCATCCTATCTACCATAGACAGTGTTTTGTTAGTTTTTATGAAATTGAAACTGGGTATAAAATTCAAGATTATTTAATTTTTTCTCAATATATCTGCTTCTCTATGTTCCAAAATATTTGGGGAATTTATTCAAATTCTGTCAAAGGTTTTAAAATCATTTATTGTTTGGCCTTCTATAGAGGAATGCAGGCAACCAACTTCCTTTACAAATTTTCAAGATGTCAGAGTGATTCTTGATTGTACAGAAATTCCAATAAATCAACCAAAATGTCTATGTTGTAGAGTAAAAACATATTCTTATTATAAAAAGCGAAATACAATTAAAGTAATGACAGGTGTAAGTCCTGGTGGACTGTTAACTTTTGTTAGCAGAGCTTATGGTGGGCGCACATCAGATAAAACTATTTTTGAAGATAGTGGGATCTTAAATATGTTAGAACCACATATTGATGCTATTATGGTAGATAAAGGGTTTCTTGTGGAGGAAGAATGCAATCAACATTTCATCAAAATGATAAGGCCCTCATTTTTGAAAAAGAAAAAGCAATTTTCTGAACAGGAATCTACACACAACAGAGAAATAGCTAGAGCAAGAGTTCATGTTGAAAGGGTTAATCAGAGATTAAGGCTCTTCAATATTCTGAACATACAGATGTCATGGTCTCTAGTCCGTTATATTGATGACATAATCACTGTTTGTGGTGGTATGGTGAATTTACAGAGCCCTTTATTCTCTGAAGACAAATTTATTTGAACATTTTGGTACATAAGTGGCCCCATAGTTATTTTTTTTTTAAATCAATCACATATTCTTTATACAAAACAATTCATTGTCCCTTTTTCTAATATCATTATAATGTAGTGTATTTTTGTCAAAATGGTACACCCATGTTATTATAATAAAATAGTTGATTATGAATAGTAATGATAGGCTTTGATTGTTACATCATCATATTTATTCATTAGTGTGTCATACTAGCCAAGTATCTTTTTTTTGCTATCTGCATTCACAGTTTGAATCATGGCATGGGCTACGAGCAGATATAATTCAATGTTCTGCGTGGTATGTGCCAGGAAAGTAGTTGTTTCTGCTCGTAGACAATCTATTTCAAACTATGTTTGATATTTTCAATTGGATAGACTATTTTTCTCCTTTCAAATATCTTTTTTTTTGTTTCAAATATGTACAAGTTTGACAAAAAAGCAATGTATTGGTATAAAGCAGAATTGGAAATATATGTAAAAGTTCAATATATTTTTTTCATTATCAACTATATTTTCATTTCTGTTATTTGTATTTTTCAAGATAAAAAAATAATTTGAAATCTCTTTCCTATAAACATTATTTTTTGTTATGATTTCAAAGTTTACCAAGAACTACATTTTCTAGATTTTTTAATAGAATGTGGAAATTGCTTCATTTTGCAATAACAGTAGGTGTTGAAATATGAGTGAAATAAAAAAATATATTTTTCTTATATAATTTTTAATTGCATCATAAAATATTCATAACATTATGGAATTAATGAATTAATCACTAGTCAAAGTTTTGATATGTACTTATAAATTTGAAATCAAGTTTCACAAACAAAATGTAACATTTTTCTGAAATATTTTTCAGAAATGGAAGTTATCAACTCTTTTGCAAAATGCTCATCAAATGGAATTTCCAATTTTATATATTCCTTTGAAAAACTAGAGTAGATAATGAGATCACAGATCTTCAAGTTAATAAGTGATAACCCAAGCTGGATCTGTCCATAGTATGGGTGTTTTCTACTCAATTCTAACCTAGCAGAAGTTACCTTCAAGTATCGGCATGCTGTTGGGAAAGAATTTGTGTCTTTTGTTTTTCCTGTAATTTATTATTCATGAATATTAGTAAATCTTGGTGAATACCTATTTTTAACCAATGAAAGGGCATTTGATTTCTACAAGTTTGACCGGAGTTTCTCCATCCATGACTAGAGCATCTGGTGAAAACCCAAGCCAAGGAAAATTCTTGTCAATAACAATACCCAAATTTTCTATCACCTTCAGGTCTGCACATTGTTTGTAGGCTTGAAGGGCATTTTTGTCTTCATGTTTCCCATGTTCCACATATTCATTAGTGAATTTCTTTGGGAAAAAACACTGTTTGGTTTTCCTTTGCCAGCACTCATCACTGTTACTCATGTTGTATGTAGAAATTGAGTAGAAATTGCTTCCTAAGAAATAAATAAAATTAAAAAACATAATACTAGAATGGTGAGTGCATGTAGCATGCAAATTTCACATGTCACAGAAATCATATCAGAGTCCTATATCATGAGTGTGAGTTTGTTAACAAGTTGATGTAACAATATATCTGTGGCTAAAAGGCAAAAGGTCATAACTCGTTTTTTTGCCGAAATGAGTTATTTATACCAATCGATAGAGAATTTTGTGTTCTATAACTTGGCAAAACGACGTATGTCTAGAAGAAGGAATAATCGTCAATAAAGGCATATCTTCACGAAATGGATTGTATACAATTCAGAATAAGGCTATAAGCCTAGTTATAAAGAGCGAATTTGAATATCTGGATGAGAGAAACCGACATATCTGAAGATATACGTTACAATCACTCATTACATTTTGGTGAAAAGGTATATATTTAGATATACATTGGATCATTTCAGTGAGTACAATTAGCGAATAGGTCATAATTAGAGATATGTCTCTCTGCCCCTTTCTATTTGGCCAGTTCCAGGCTACTCCTTCATGTGTATAACATTAGATGTGTCTTTTTGTCGTATTGAGCAGGAGACTATTTTAGCGAGCGACGGTATACGGAAGTGTCTTCAGTGTGTCCGCAGCTTTCATAGGGTGTAGGTGCAACAACATCCAATTCGTGAATATTGAAATACGATGAATAATAGAACGCAGAAAATATTTGAAGCATTGGAAAACATTCCAGGTGAGTTGATCACCCTTACATCAGTGATTCTCATTTGGAGATTTCTTCATGTATTCTCATAGCATGTGGGAAAGTGAAGTCGTAACTGGATTGAATTAAATAATAATAATGAATAATAATTAATAATAATTATTCAATTAAATGAAAAATTATATTTCGTGTAATTTTGTTTTAATTACAATCGCAAAGCGCTTTCGGCTATCAAGCCATCATCAGTGCAATACCTGCAAGTAAGTAATGTTGTTTGAAATGTAGAAAAAGTTTTTTATGAAATTTTGAATTTACTTACTCGTCAAGTATTCATACAGGAGATCTATAAAAAGTTTTACCAAACCATGGTTCACATTTGTTTTGGACGTACATTCAACACGTTAAAATCTAAGTATTTATATACCCATTAATGGGTTATTTTAAAAAATTTTTACATTTATAATGAAAATGAATGACAAAAGACAAATAATATAAATTGAAGGCTGACAGATGATGTTGGTGACATTGACATAAGGTCCATATCCAATGAAAATTTAAGGTAAAATTTATGACAGTTGACAATGTTTTGTGACTACAGAATGTTAAAGTTTCCTTAGTGAGCAAAGAACAATAAATTCAGAAATTTTTTTTTTTTTTTTTTTATTGAAGAGGAGGAAGTTATTTTAATCTCCTATGTAGAGGAATATATGGTCTGTTTAATTGGACTTGTGTATTTAAGCGAAGGTTATTACATTTTAATTCTTTGTCTATTTGTAAATCTTCAAGAAAATCTAGTCTATTGTAATTTTTTGAGTTGACTTGTTTCAAAATTTGTGAATTTCGGTTTGGACTAAAGTTATGTTTATTGAATTTAATATGGTGACCAAATGCTGAGTTTCCAGGTTTATTCAAATGTTCATTTATACGAACCTTCAAAGGCCTACAAGTCCTTCCTATGTAGGATGCTTCACAATCATTACAGTTAAGTTTGTAGATACCACTTTTTGATAGTTTGTTGATTTTGTCTTTAGAATTTACTAAATGTTTGTTTAAATTATTATTACTTTTGAAAGAAATTTTAACATTTGTTAATTTATTATTGATGAATCTAGAAACTTTTTGAGAGATATTTTCATTTAAGAAAGGTAGAGATATAAATTTAGAAAAATTCTCTTCTCTAGGGTAGGTTAGATTTTGTTCTCTTTTATTTTTGACTTTTTGAATAAGATTTGGAATGATATGAGGATTGTAACCGTTATTGTATGCAATTTGTTTGAGAGTGTTTAACTCTTTATTATAGTTTATGGATGAAAGAGGAATGTTGAGAAGTCTGTGAATATAGCAATAAAAGGCTGCCATTTTATGCTGATGTGGGTGATTAGAAAATGATGGTATGACATGATCAGTTTGAGTAGGTTTTCTGTAAATGCTAAATTCCAGATTGTCTGATTTATTGATGGTTAAGTCTAGGAAATTTATTTTGTTATCAGATTCAATTTCAAGTGTGAAATTGATATTAGGATGGATTAAATTTATTTTATTCAAAAGAGTTTTGGCTGTGTCTATATTGCCCTCAATAAATACTAGACAATCATCTACATACCTAAACCAGTGTAATATTTCATTGTTCTTATCATTAACTATATGGTTAGTTTCTAAGTTATTCATGAATAAATCTGCCAAAAATGGAGATAGGCAACTACCCATTGCTAGGCCTTCTGGTTGTCTGTAAAATTTCTCGTTGAAGACAAAGAAATCTTGAGATAGGCAAAAATTTAATAAAGTTAAAATTTGTGTAACGGTTTCTTCATCGACAAGGTTATTTCTAAGAATATCACCTACTAGAGGTATAGTTTCTGATTTAGGAACTGAAGTATAGAGATTACTAACATCAAAAGAGATCATAAGATAGTTCTCTGTAGGTAAATTTAAATTGTTTAATTTTGTTACTAAATCTAGTGTATTAATTACTGAGTATTTAGGCTTGAAATTTGTTAATTCTTTTATAAGATTGTAAATGAATGCTGCTATTGTTGAAACTGGTGTGTTTGTGAAACTTACTACAGGTCTGATTGGAATGTTGACTTTGTGTATCTTTGGGAGTCCGTACAAACGTGGTATGATTGGGTTACTGGAAATTAAGTTATATGGTGAATTGTATTTTAAAAAAAAAAACCACTGCTTACTTTGATGTGTGTTTTTGTTTTGTTAATGAAACTATTGAAAGGATTCGAATTGATAGGTTTGAAATCGTGTTCAGATAGAAAGGTTTCTACTTTATTTATATAATCAAGTTTATTAAGAATAACTAAACAGTTGCCTTTATCAGCTTTTGAAAAAATTAGGTTATGATCTATAATTTTGGCTTTGATTTTCTTTAGTACTGAATTGAAATGTTTTTCTGTGTCATTTAGCTTTTTGGTTTTATCCTTTTTGACTCTGTAGAGAAAATTTTGAACGTCATTTCGGATGACTTTTTTAAAATTGTTGTCTTTCGAAAGAAGTTCGATGGCAACGTCTATTTCAATTGCAAATTCTAACAAGTTATTGTCTGAAATGTTGTACCCTAAGGCATACTTCAAACCAAGTTTCAATAGTTCCATCTCTTCTTCTTCAAAAACAACGTCAGAAAGGTTCTTAACTCTTTCGTGAAATTTAAATTCTGAAAACTTGTTATTTCTATTTTTGAATTTATTTAATTTCTCTTTGACTAAATTTGAAAGTTTTTTGCTCACTCTGTCAAACTTTGTTTGTTTGCTTATAAATACTAAATCCTGAACTTCGTTTAAAAAGATTTGTAACTGGATATAATCCTGATCTATTGATATTCTGTTGTAAAGGTTTTTCATCAGACAATTAATATGGTTGAGTTTTGAATAATTTTTACAAATAGTTTTCTTGATTAGCTTGAGTTCCATTTCCTTTTTGAGATTAGAATTGACATTTTTAGAAGTAATTATTTTAGCAAAATTAGGTGTGACCTGTTCGTTGATGCATCTATTCAAAAACCAAATGTCCACTTGGATTGTGGATCTCTTCACAGAGAGCTTCCTGTATTTGTCAGCAAATTCTACCATACTGTAGTCACTAAGGTGAAGTTGTTGAAGCTGTGTACACGTAACAGTTCAATTAAATGAAAAATTATATTTCGTGTAATTTTGTTTTAATTACAATCGCAAAGCGCTTTCGGCTATCAAGCCATCATCAGTGCAATACCTGCAAGTAAGTAATGTTGTTTGAAATGTAGAAAAAGTTTTTTATGAAATTTTGAATTTACTTACTCGTCAAGTATTCATACAGGAGATCTATAAAAAGTTTTACCAAACCATGGTTCACATTTGTTTTGGACGTACATTCAACACGTTAAAATCTAAGTATTTATATACCCATTAATGGGTTATTTTAAAAAATTTTTACATTTATAATGAAAATGAATGACAAATGACAAATAATATAAATTGAAGGCTGACAGATGATGTTGGTGACATTGACATAAGGTCCATATCCAATGAAAATTTAAGGTAAAATTTATGACAGTTGACAATGTTTTGTGACTACAGAATGTTAAAGTTTTCTTAGTGAGCAAAGAACAATAAATTCAGAAAATTTTTTTTTTTTTTTTTTTTTATTGAAGAGGAGGAAGTTATTTTAATCTCCTATGTAGAGGAATATATGGTCTGTTTAATTGGACTTGTGTATTTAAGCAAAGGTTATTACATTTTAATTCTTTGTCTATTTGTAAATCTTCAAGAAAATCTAGTCTATTGTAATTTTTTTTTGAGTTGACTTGTTTCAAAATTTGTGAATTTCGGTTTGGACTGAAGTTATGTTTATTGAATTTAATATGGTGACCAAATGCTGAGTTTCCAGGTTTATTCAAATGTTCATTTATACGAACCTTCAAAGGCCTACAAGTCCTTCCTATGTAGGATGCTTCACAATCATTACAGTTAAGTTTGTAGATACCACTTTTTGATAGTTTGTTGATTTTGTCTTTAGAATTTACTAAATGTTTGTTTAAATTATTATTACTTTTGAAAGAAATTTTAACATTTGTTAATTTATTATTGATGAATCTAGAAACTTTTTGAGAGATATTTTCATTTAAGAAAGGTAGAGATATAAATTTAGAAAAATTCTCTTCTCTAGGGTAGGTTAGATTTTGTTCTCTTTTATTTTTGACTTTTTGAATAAGATTTGGAATGATATGAGGATTTTAACCGTTATTGTATGCAATTTGTTTGAGAGTGTTTAACTCTTTATTATAGTTTATGGATGAAAGAGGAATGTTGAGAAGTCTGTGAATATAGCAATAAAAGGCTGCCATTTTATGCTGATGTGGGTGATTAGAAAATGATGGTATGACATGATCAGTTTGAGTAGGTTTTCTGTAAATGCTAAATTCCAGATTGTCTGATTTATTGATGGTTAAGTCTAGGAAATTTATTTTGTTATCAGATTCAATTTCAAGTGTGAAATTGATATTAGGATGGATTAAATTTATTTTATTCAAAAGAGTTTTGGCTGTGTCTATATTGCCCTCAATAAATACTAGACAATCATCTACATACCTAAACCAGTGTAATATTTCATTGTTCTTATCATTAACTATATGGTTAGTTTCTAAGTTATTCATGAATAAATCTGCCAAAAATGGAGATAGGCAACTACCCATTGCTAGGCCTTCTGGTTGTCTGTAAAATTTCTCGTTGAAGACAAAGAAATCTTGAGATAGGCAAAAATTTAATAAAGTTAAAATTTGTGTAACGGTTTCTTCATCGACAAGGTTATTTCTAAGAATATCACCTACTAGAGGTATAGTTTCTGATTTAGGAACTGAAGTATAGAGATTACTAACATCAAAAGAGATCATAAGATAGTTCTCTGTAGGTAAATTTAAATTGTTTAATTTTGTTACTAAATCTAGTGTATTAATTACTGAGTATTTAGGCTTGAAATTTGTTAATTCTTTTATAAGATTGTAAATGAATGCTGCTATTGTTGAAACTGGTGTGTTTGTGAAACTTACTACAGGTCTGATTGGAATGTTGACTTTGTGTATCTTTGGGAGTCCGTACAAACGTGGTATGATTGGGTTACTGGAAATTAAGTTATATGGTGAATTGTATTTTTTAAAAAAACCACTGCTTACTTTGATGTGTGTTTTTGTTTTGTTAATGAAACTATTGAAAGGATTCGAATTGATAGGTTTGAAATCGTGTTCAGATAGAAAGGTTTCTACTTTATTTATATAATCAAGTTTATTAAGAATAACTAAACAGTTGCCTTTATCAGCTTTTGAAAAAATTAGGTTATGATCTATAATTTTGGCTTTGATTTTCTTTAGTACTGAATTGAAATGTTTTTCTGTGTCATTTAGCTTTTTGGTTTTATCCTTTTTGACTCTGTAGAGAAAATTTTGAACGTCATTTCGGATGACTTTTTTAAAATTGTTGTCTTTCGAAAGAAGTTCGATGGCAACGTCTATTTCAATTGCAAATTCTAACAAGTTATTGTCTGAAATGTTGTACCCTAAGGCATTAAAAACTTTCAAATTTAGTCAAAGAGAAATTAAATAAATTCAAAAATAGAAACAACAAGTTTTCAGAATTTAAATTTCACGAAAGAGTTAAGAACCTTTCTGACGTTGTTTTTGAAGAAGAAGAGATGGAACTATTGAAACTTGGTTTGAAGTATGCCTTAGGGTACAACATTTCAGACAATAACTTGTTAGAATTTGCAATTGAAATAGACGTTGCCATCGAACTTCTTTCGAAAGACAACAATTTTAAAAAAGTCATCCGAAATGACGTTCAAAATTTTCTCTACAGAGTCAAAAAGGATAAAACCAAAAAGCTAAATGACACAGAAAAACATTTCAATTCAGTACTAAAGAAAATCAAAGCCAAAATTATAGATCATAACCTAATTTTTTCAAAAGCTGATAAAGGCAACTGTTTAGTTATTCTTAATAAACTTGATTATATAAATAAAGTAGAAACCTTTCTATCTGAACACGATTTCAAACCTATCAATTCGAATCCTTTCAATAGTTTCATTAACAAAACAAAAACACACATCAAAGTAAGCAGTGGTTTTTTTTTTTAAAATACAATTCACCATATAACTTAATTTCCAGTAACCCAATCATACCACGTTTGTACGGACTCCCAAAGATACACAAAGTCAACATTCCAATCAGACCTGTAGTAAGTTTCACAAACACACCAGTTTCAACAATAGCAGCATTCATTTACAATCTTATAAAAGAATTAACAAATTTCAAGCCTAAATACTCAGTAATTAATACACTAGATTTAGTAACAAAATTAAACAATTTAAATTTACCTACAGAGAACTATCTTATGATCTCTTTTGATGTTAGTAATCTCTATACTTCAGTTCCTAAATCAGAAACTATACCTCTAGTAGGTGATATTCTTAGAAATAACCTTGTCGATGAAGAAACCGTTACACAAATTTTAACTTTATTAAATTTTTGCCTATCTCAAGATTTCTTTGTCTTCAACGAGAAATTTTACAGACAACCAGAAGGCCTAGCAATGGGTAGTTGCCTATCTCCATTTTTGGCAGATTTATTCATGAATAACTTAGAAACTAACCATATAGTTAATGATAAGAACAATGAAATATTACACTGGTTTAGGTATGTAGATGATTGTCTAGTATTTATTGAGGGCAATATAGACACAGCCAAAACTCTTTTGAATAAAATAAATTTAATCCATCCTAATATCAATTTCACACTTGAAATTGAATCTGATAACAAAATAAATTTCCTAGACTTAACCATCAATAAATCAGACAATCTGGAATTTAGCATTTACAGAAAACCTACTCAAACTGATCATGTCATACCATCATTTTCTAATCACCCACATCAGCATAAAATGGCAGCCTTTTATTGCTATATTCACAGACTTCTCAACATTCCTCTTTCATCCATAAACTATAATAAAGAGTTAAACACTCTCAAACAAATTGCATACAATAACGGTTACAATCCTCATATCATTCCAAATCTTATTCAAAAAGTCAAAAATAAAAGAGAACAAAATCTAACCTACCCTAGAGAAGAGAATTTTTCTAAATTTATATCTCTACCTTTCTTAAATGAAAATATCTCTCAAAAAGTTTCTAGATTCATCAATAATAAATTAACAAATGTTAAAATTTCTTTCAAAAGTAATAATAATTTAAACAAACATTTAGTAAATTCTAAAGACAAAATCAACAAACTATCAAAAAGTGGTATCTACAAACTTAACTGTAATGATTGTGAAGCATCCTACATAGGAAGGACTTGTAGGCCTTTGAAGGTTCGTATAAATGAACATTTGAATAAACCTGGAAACTCAGCATTTGGTCACCATATTAAATTCAATAAACATAACTTTAGTC
Organism: Chrysomela aeneicollis; assembly: GCA_029955515.1. Taxonomy (NCBI): domain Eukaryota; kingdom Metazoa; phylum Arthropoda; class Insecta; order Coleoptera; family Chrysomelidae; genus Chrysomela; species Chrysomela aeneicollis. The sequence continues at coordinate 2,386,047 of JARUHQ010000013.1, read as the reverse complement.
CAAACCGAAATTCACAAATTTTGAAACAAGTCAACTCAAAAAAAATTACAATAGACTAGATTTTCTTGAAGATTTACAAATAGACAAAGAATTAAAATGTAATAACCTTTGCTTAAATACACAAGTCCAATTAAACAGACCATATATTCCTCTACATAGGAGATTAAAATAACTTCCTCCTCTTCAATAAAAAAATTTTTCTGAATTTATTGTTCTTTGCTCACTAAGGAAACTTTAACATTCTGTAGTCACAAAACATTGTCAACTGTCATAAATTTTACCTTAAATTTTCATTGGATATGGACCTTATGTCAATGTCACCAACATCATCTGTCAGCCTTCAATTTATATTATTTGTCATTTGTCATTCATTTTCATTATAAATGTAAAAATTTTTTAAAATAACCCATTAATGGGTATATAAATACTTAGATTTTAACGTGTTGAATGTACGTCCAAAACAAATGTGAACCATGGTTTGGTAAAACTTTTTATAGATCTCCTGTATGAATACTTGACGAGTAAGTAAATTCAAAATTTCATAAAAAACTTTTTCTACATTTCAAACAACATTACTTACTTGCAGGTATTGCACTGATGATGGCTTGATAGCCGAAAGCGCTTTGCGATTGTAATTAAAACAAAATTACACGAAATATAATTTTTCATTTAATTGAACTGTTACGTGTACACAGCTTCAACAACTTCACAATAATAATTATTGACATTGGCCTATCATAATTATTTTGCTCGAAAAAAGTGGTATTCAATATTCATATATTGGATTACGATATCACAAGAGGATCCATTACAAAAAAATCTATACATCCATCGGCTCATTATAACAAAATTGCAGGATCGAGCAGGAAACCTAATGTCTCTCAATCTCCCAAGAGGAAAGTTACATCTGTGGATGAAGTTCAGGAGCAAAAGACGTTTCACGAACTTGGGAATGGTAAAAATCTCAAATGAAAAATATGATTTAAAATAATTCATGCATTCAATTTTCAGTATTCAACCCAGTAGTCCCAAATGGAACCTGCATATCACAGTATTATCATCAAAGTTTAATGATGCCATCTACATCTTTTATTTTATCCCAACTGAATTGCGATAGTAATACGGATAGCACTTTACCGATAAAAATCATGAGGATTACTGATAGTCGGTCGGATTTTGAATCTATTGAGATTGCAAACCAGGTAATTGATACAACGAATACAACTCCCCATCATATAGATTTTGATTCAGATGATAGCGTCAAGGATCCCGATTATTTGCCAGAAGTTGAATCATCAGATAATCAGGAAGAGGTATCAGAAACTGAAGACAAGGAGAATCGGGATGAGAATGTAATTGTTTCTCTTCAAGAATACAAACATGAACAGACAGATACCGAGAAAAAGAAAGAGAAAGTTAAAAAAAAGGACGATAGGATTAGGAGGAAGTTCAACAAAAATTCCGGTCAAGAATACAATACCAAGTCTGGTAAAAAAGTAGAGCAGAGAAAAATGAAGGAAAGTAGATAAGCTAAGCCGCCACCAGCCCACTTTGACCCGTAAAGCGACCTCCGTCAGCGACATGTAACGCAGCGACACCAGCGCCACCACAACAACGTCATCTGGTGGCGAGAACTAAAGACATCTCCAATATGAAGACATCTTCGATCTGAAGACATATTCGATCTGAAGACATCTTGCAGACCACACCCTACTCACACTACCCCCTTAGGCCTTTCACGCTGTACCCTCTTGGACCCTTAGTGCTCCACGATCCGAACACATGACGTCATATTACATTTAAAAAAAGCCAGTACAATCGGGATTCGAACCCGCACCAATGCGGTGCAAAGTTTCAAGACCAAACGCTTCGTCCACGCAGCCACTGTGTTACATATCAATTTATATTTCTAAAAATAAACCGATGCGGTTATTTGTGCTTTGTGGAACGTAGCAACCTCGGCAAGCGAGGAGCAGGGAAACGAACAATGGCTTATTTATTCATTAAACATCAGTGTATTAATAGAGATAATCGCATTCAAGGTCAGGTTCGCTGCATTTCAATGATGACTCAACATATCACGCCTTGATGCAACATCGTGATGTATTCGAGCAGATCCATGGAACAGGGAAACGAACAATGGCCTATTCATTCATTAAACATCAGTGTATTAATAGACATAATCGCATTCAAGCTCAGGTTCGCTGCATTCCATTGATGATTCAACATGATACAATATTTCGCGTGACGTTACAGAGATAAGAGACGACAAAGCGACTGCCACTGTTGCCAGACGTTTGAAAAAATAAGGCATTGATGCCAGACGTTTGAAAATATCTGGAAATATACCATAATAATAAATATACCTACAGCTTACCCAAGTGGAATCCGAACCACCACGTGTGAATATCTCAAATTGATGGATAACGTCTGAAGTATTACAGGGTGTGGCTGCCTGAAGTTAGGCGTCTGACATTTGACGTATGACGTCATCGTTTCAAAATGGATGCTGATATCGAAAGGTCACCAACTGTTCAGTTATTTCCGTATTATGAAAATAATACACCTATAGTTCACACAAGTGGAATCCGGACCACCACGTGTGATTACCTCGAATTGATGTATACAGGGTGTGCTTGCTGAAGTTAGGCGTCTAACGTTTGGCGTCTGACGTTTAACTTTTGGCGTCTGGCATTTGGCGTTTAACATTTGGCGTCTGACATTCAGCGTCTTACATTTGGCGTCTGGCATCTGGCGTCTGGCTTCTGGCGTCTGACATTTGGCGTCTGATATTTGGCGTCTGACGTTCAACATTTGGCGTCTGACATTTGACGTCACGTCATCATTTCAAAATGGCCGCTGCCATTACAAGGTTACCAACTGAATTAATATGCCTACAGCTTACACAAGTAGAATCCGAATCAACACGTGTTAATACCGTATGATTGAAGTTAGACGTATGACATCTGATGTATGACGTCATGAATTCAAAATTAATGCTGACATCACATAGACACCAACTGTTTAGTAATTTTCGTGTTATGAAATTAATATGCTTACTACAGGTTACACGAGTAGAATCCGAACCACCACATGTGAAAATCCCAAATTGATGGGTTCCCAAAGTTAGGCGTTTGACATCTGACGACGTCATCATTTCGAAATGATCGCTGATATCACAGGGTCACCAACTGTTCAGTAATTTTCGTGTTATGAAGTAAATGTACCTACATCCTACACAGGTAGAATCCGAACCACAGCATTTATATCGACGTGGTAGAATCCATAAACTCGTGAATGTGAAGATGTCAATGACAGAATGATTCAATTTCTCGACGAATTATCAAAAAATATTCACTTCCGGTTTATTAAAAAGCGACATAGAGAAGAAATAATGTTTTATTCGTGATCCCTGTGACGTGTAGATTCCAAAAACATCAACTTCCGGTTTCACTTCCGGTTTCCATTTTTCCACTTAACATAGTCAAGTGGGTACTCTGAGAGAAGGATTTTTCACGGAGATTCTAAATATATCATTTTACCTATGTACAAAGTCTCAAGGTTGAAGAGATATCAATCGAAATTAATCGAAATAATGAAAAATAATTATGTGAACAATTCACAATCTCTTCGTGTAATGATTTCCTGGTCGATCCAGCTTTTCGACGAATTATCAAAGAATATTCACTTCCGGTTTATTAAAAAGCGACATAGAAAAGAAATAATGTTTTATTCGTGATCCCTGTGACGTGTAGATTCCAAAAACATCAACTTCCGGTTTCACTTCCGGTTTCCATTTTTCCACTAAACATAGTCATGTGGGTACTCTGAGAGAAGGATTTTTCACGGAGATTCTAAATATATCATTTCACCTTTGTACAAAGTCTCAAGGTTCAAGAGATACTAATAAAAATAGATCTTTTCTGGCCGATACAGTTTCTCGACAAATCATCAAAAAATATTCACTTCCGGTTTATTGAAAAGCTATATTGAGAAAGCTAATGGAATATTCGTGATCCTCATGACGTGTAGACTCCAAAAACAACGACTTCCGGTTTCACTTCCGGTTTTTATTTTTTCAGTAAACAGTGTCATGTGGGTACTCATTGAAAAGAATATTTCACTAACATTCCGAATATATTAACTTACCTATATACAAAGTCTCAAGGTTTAAGAGATATCAATCAAAATTGATCGAAATAATGAAAAAAACAATAAAAACTGTTTACCATCTCTTTCAGTATTACTTTTCTAACCGATCTATCTCCTTGATGAATTATCGAAATATATCCTCTTCCAGTTCGTAAAAAAGCGAGATAATGGAAAAATAATGACATGTTCGTTATCCTCATAACGTTTGGACATCGAAACAACAACTTCCGGTTTCACTTCCGGTTACAATTTTTTCCGTAAACAGAGCCATGTGGGTACTCTGAGAGAAGGATTTCTCACGGACATCCCGAATATATCAACTTTCCTATATACAAAGTCTCAAGGTTTGCGAGATATCAACGAAAATTGGTGAAATAATCAAAACAACACTGTTGCACGCAAAAAAGTGCTATGAAGAGTCGATTTGAGACCACGGTTAACTCATGTTTCCATCTTATTAATCAATATTCTAGTAGGAGACTATAATTTTTGTACAACTCATATCAGGAAATGCCATTTACACCATTATAAAAACCTAGTAGGTGAAATGATAAATAGGAAATCGATAATCAATTTTGGAGTAATCGATAACACATGGAATATGATCGGAACTCTCGAGGTGAATGTTTCAAAGTTATAGGGTTAATAAAATTTCCAAAAAAAAGGTATGTTTATAAATTCCAAGGCTATATTACTATTAAGATCACATTATATTGGAACCAGGTACTTCAATCATTGATCTTCTCAAAAAATATGTCTCGAAACAAATATAGTTTTCTATATTTAGGATTGCACTTTCAGCATCGGCAACACACGGGATGTTATCGGAAATCTCGAGGTGAATGTTTCAAGGACCAAGAATTGTCGAAATTTCAAAAACGGAGCTCTGATCAAGGTATGGTTATAATTTCCAAAGCTGTATAACTATTCAGATCACATTATATTGAAGCCAGACACTTCAATCATTATTCACATCGAAAAATATGTCACGAAACAAATATACTTTTATATATTTGGGATCGCACTTTCAGCAAAGAGATGTGTCGTCTGCAGGAATCAATGCTTTCATTCACAATATTTTCGATAGCTCTAACGATGGAACCAACAGGCTGATAAAATACAGGGATGTAAAAACTATCTAGTCTGGAAGAAATATACTGGGTGTATAAGAAATTACACTTAATATTTTCAATTTCGAAAAATACAAATGTTCTGACTGGTACAGGATGTATCAAGAATTAATGATGACGTTTAACGTTTGATAGGTATAATTTGATAGTTGACGCTCAACGACTGGAGCTTGAGAGCCTTGGTGAAAATGCGACATAGGGAAAAACAAATGATACATTTATGATCCCCATGATGAAAAGATCTCAAACTTTTGGTTTTTCCAGTGAACAGGGATCATATGGGTACTCCAGAAGAATGATTTTTCACGGACATTTCGAAAATTCAACTTGCACATATTTTGAGTCTTGAGGCTTGCGGGATATAAACCAAAATTGATATTAATTGATAAACATTCATAACAATGACAAACCTCACGAATACAATGCACATAGGTCGCGCAAATACAAAAAACGCGCAGACATCGCACCCTTATCAAAAAACTAACAAAAATGATGAATAGCACGACGAAAAGTCACGCATGCGTCTCACATATATCAAGCGTGTATCTGTCGAAGATCTATCAGACAACGTCGTCTAAAATTTTTGAATACGATGATTCGCATGACAAAGCGTCACGCATTCATTAAACGAGAAGAAAACATCAAAATTCATCACTCATACATCACCCATACGTCGCACATGCGTCGAACATACTTCATGCAAACGTTACACATTCATCGAAAATCTATCAAACAGCGTGTGAAAACCATAAAAACTATTTATGACGTACTGACATTGCAAATCCAAAATGGAAGCTGTTAAAGTTTAGCATCTGGCATCTGACATTCGGTGTCCGACATTTGACGCTTGGCGTACTAAGATTTCTGTTGTTCACCAACATGAAGTTGTAGATATAAATATAAACATAGGGTGATCATTGAAGAACATCAAAACGTTGAAAAAAAAACATGACGCATGCGTTGTGCATACGTTGCGCATACCATACATACGTCGTGCAAACGTAGCGCCTACATCGAAAATCCATAATACAACGTATTTAAAACTTGAAATGAGAAAAAGCATGACATGATATCCATCACGCATTCATTTTATCATATTTTGAAAATAAAAACTCCACGCGTGCGTCGTACGTACACCACGCTGACGTCGTGCCTTCGTCAGAAGTCTACCAAGCAACGTATAAGAACTTCGAAAACAATAAATAGCATGACGAAACGTCAGGCATGGGTCATACAAATAATTCATCGACGTCGTGTCCTTGTGAAAAACCAATCAAACAACGTATGCAAATGATCAAAACGATTTATAAATCTAATATACATCACTTATTCGTTGAACAATATCAAAAACTTTGAAAAACACTACACGAAAATTGTAGGGATGTCATTGAAAAATTCATCGACAGACGACAAAGCGTACTAGAAGCAAGAGAGGTGAGTAATTGAAAGATTCGACGATAGGGTCGATAGGAGTGAGTGAGTCATAGACAAATGACCCGGTGTTGAAACCAGATTATTATGATACAGGGTGACACAAAACTCTCAATGAATCATCACATGGAATATTCACTTCCGGATGGCGAAAGATCTAAGTGTATTTGTATGAAGAGGACGTTAATAAAATTTCCACATACACATATGGGTGTGGTATCTGACCGAATAGGTATATTCAAAACTTCAAATATAATTATTGACATTAGTTTTGAATTCTTTAAATTATGGTTACATGAAAATAGGACAGTATATGACATGATACATCAAGGGTATATTCATTTCATTATTGTTTCCAAATTCGAGCTGATCTATGTAATGAAATATGTATAATGAATCATTATTTACCACCACTTTTACAATTATTCACCAACAGATGTCACCCTCAATGAAAAACCCCATACACTTAGTTGAAAAACCTCGATATCAATATAATGATGGATTCAGGAATGGTAGTAAATGGAATAATATCAAACCTAACGTCATACATGACGTAGAACCTGACATCATACGCGACGTCTAAGACGTGCGTGAGACGTTAGACTCGTGTTTTCGATCGAGTAAGCTTCATGAATGTGGAAGAGGATCGTTTGCTAGGTCACACTTTTCTTTTTAAGTTCTCAAAAATTCGCAAATTCATTGAATGGATATGGTGGTAACAATAATCATTTCATAAAAAATACAAAAATAATCCATTTTCATCTTTCCAATTTGGTAAATGTTATACATAATAATTCCTAGAGGAGAAATAAAAACGAAGAATTATAGATTTTTATATTTATTTCTCACACATTATTCAAATCTCTCAATACATTCATTTTATGAAGGAACAAATATTCATACATAGTGCATTACTTGCTAAACTATCATTTGATATTTCACAAAATGAATACAGAGCTTCAAAATAATCATTATAACCAGCATCTTTATTGAAAATCGATTTAATCAAATTCGAAATATTATTATAAAATGAACAGAAGTTCATGTTCTCCAGTAAAACCACCCGATGGCCCACTAGACTTCGATGAACTTGAAGGATCTGCGTAGCATCCTCGACATCGATAAGGAACTCGACATCATGTTTTTCGACGAGTAGACATTTGATACCATCAAACACCAATTGTGATACTTTGCAGAAATCTCCACATGGAAACGTAACTGGCTCATATTTATCTTGGTGGGTTGGTTACTTCTCGTAGAAAAAATTGTCCAATGCTCGTTTCAGTGAATCAGTGGAAGTTTTCCATTCCGTTGTACGAAAAGATTGTTTATCTGGTTTGTATGGTTGTGATAAAATTATAAATGGATTGAATTTTCTTGCTGGACTCAAACCCACTCCTACCTAGAAGGTTCTCAACTGAAATAATGTGTAGAGTAGGTAATGTTCCACGGCTGGGGCCACATTTTCGTACATCTCCAACACTTCATCTAATTCTTGATGATATTCCGCACTATTGAAAGATGATTCGGTGAAATTTGAATCAAAATCGTCTCCTGACACACTCACATAACCACTATCTCGACTAGATGTTGACATGATAAACTGAGTAAAAATACTGTCAAACCGAGATCAATTTCATGTATCTATTTATAGTCCCCCTTCACATTCGAGAACAATAGAGTTGAAATCATTATTGCGAGATGAATCTTGACATATCAAATATGAGAATAATGCTGATTCAAGTAGAATAGCAGAAAAACAAAGGTATCTAATGAATGCGTCGCTTATCTCCCCACATGATGCCCTGAGGAATGCAAAGTTGCATATCGAATATGAGATGTAATAAACATGCTGATTCAGGGAGATAACATCAACATCATCACAATCTTTGAATTATGGTCTTGATCTATGATATCATCATCAACCACCTGCGAACTTATCAAGATCTCTTCTATATTGTCGATTCATCTAATGAAATACAGAGGATTAGCATGACGTCATCATCGCCAAATGAAATCCGATCCACCACTTGTGAAAACCCAGAATTGATGGATAATATTTGACGTATGACAGAGGCGTACTGGGGCTGCTGGAGTTTGGCGTCTGACATCTGACAGTTAACGTTTGACGATACGTCATGCATACGAAGTCGTTTTTTAATAGAAAATCTATCAATCAACGCACAAAAACTTCAAAAACAATGGAAAGCATGACGAAACGTCAAGCATGCCTCATACATACAACATATTAAAACTATAAAAACGAGTAATAGCATGACTACATATAACGCATTCATCAAATAACATCGAAAACGATAAAAAACATCACGCATACGTCATGCAACTTATGTCAACTATCATATGTCAACTGTCGAGTATTCCATGGCGCTGTGTCATCTATCAATCGAAAAGTGTTCCATGATGCTGCTGATGACGCCACAGTATAGAAACGCAACGCGTCATAGACTACTAGCCCGACCGATCAGAAGCCGTCATAGTCCAAACAACTTTTTTTTTTGCGGGAAATTCAAGTTATTTTTATGATATCACCCCTTAGCCCCCCAGGTCACCGCTGTACCCCCTTTATGCGTAACACGTTAGACTCAGAGTTGAGATGGGGCTTCGTGACGTTCGATTCAGAGGTTGGGTTAGGTTAGGTTGGATCTCGAGACGTTAGACTCAGAGGTTATGTTAGGGCCCCGTGACGTTCGATTGAAAGGTTAGGTTAGGTTGGATCTCGAGACGTTAGACTCAGAAGGTAGGTTAGGTCGGTAAATTATTAAAATTTAGTGAGTTATATATTTAAATATAAAATGCTAATTTTTCTAAAGAATAAAAATAAATTAATTTAATCCTTGTTCATAGAACCTAGTATAACCAATTTTTTAAAGTTAAATCTATAAGCTTCTTCTTTCTAAATCGATCAATAAATGCGACTTCAAATCCGGCTGGTGGTGGAAATAGTTGATGCTTTACCTAGAGAAGCGAAGTCGTCGAAGAACCCATCGTAGAGCAGCGGTATGGAAACTGGTTTTAACTCCGGTAACCTAGCTTTATGATGCCCAAAACACTCATACAGCTAGATAACCAAAGAAAATATCAGTTCCATGGGGGGCCCAGCCAAAAGGGGCCGAAAGGGCGAGCACCCCAATACGCGCGAGCACAACATACGGACCACGTGATACCGCCGGCACTTTGGCACTCGCAGAGCTGAGGAGGTCCAGACCGCGATCTCCTAGCAAGTCGCGCTCCACCTCCAAGAACCGATCGAGCTCCTCTGATCGGTCGGGCTAGTAGTCTATGACGCGTTGCGTTTCTATACTGTGGCGTCATCAGCAGCATCATGGAACACTTTTCGATTGATAGATGACACAGCGCCATGGAATACTTGACAGTTGACATATGATAGTTGACATAAGTTGCATGACGTATGCGTGATGTTTTTTATCGTTTTCAACTCTATTGTTCTCGAATGTGAAGGGGGACTATAAATAGATACATGAAATTGATCTCGGTTTGACAGTATTTTTACTCAGTTTATCATGTCAACATCTAGTCGAGATAGTGGTTATGTGAGTGTGTCAGGAGACGATTTTGATTCAAATTTCACCGAATCATCTTTCAATAGTGCGGAATATCATCAAGAATTAGATGAAGTGTTGGAGATGTACGAAAATGTGGCCCCAGCCGTGGAACATTACCTACTCTACACATTATTCCAGTTGAGAACCTTCTAGGTAGGAGTGGGTTTGAGTCCAGCAAGAAAATTCAATCCATTTATAATTTTATCACAACCATACAAACCAGATAAACAATCTTTTCGTACAACGGAATGGAAAACTTCCACTGATTCACTGAAACGAGCATTGGACAATTTTTTCTACGAGAAGTAACCAACCCACCAAGATAAATATGAGCCAGTTACGTTTCCATGTGGAGATTTCTGCAAAATATCACAATTGGTGTTTGATGGTATCAAATGTCTACTCGTCGAAAAACATGATGTCGAGTTCCTTATCGATGTCGAGGATGCTACGCAGATCCTTCAAGTTCATCGAAGTCTAGTGGGCCATCGGGTGGTTTTACTGGAGAACATGAACTTCTGTTCATTTTATAATAATATTTCGAATTTGATTAAATCGATTTTCAATAAAGATGCTGGTTATAATGATTATTCTGAAGCTCTGTATTTATTTTGTGAAATATCAAATGATAGTTTAGCAAGTAATGCACTCAGGGAATATTTGTTCCTTCATAAAATGAATGTATTGAGATATTTGAATAATGTGTGAGAAATAAATATAAAAATCTATAATTCTTCGTTTTTATTTCTCCTCTAGGAATTATTATGTATAACATTTACCAAATTGGAAAGATGAAAATGGATTATTTTTGTATTTTTTATGAAATGATTATTGTTACCACCATATCCATTCAATGAATTTGAGAACTTAAAAAGAAAAGTGTGACCTAGCAAACGATCCTCTTCCACATTCATGAAGCTTACTCGATCGAAAACACGAGTCTAACGTCTCACGCACGTCTTAGACGTCGCGTATGATGTCGGGTTCTACGTCATGTATGACGTTAGGTTTGATATTATTCCATTTACTACCATTCCTGAATCCATCATTATATTGATATCGAGGTTTTTCAACTAAGTGTATGGGGTTTTTCATTGAGGGTGACATCTGTTGGTGAATAATTGTAAAAATGGTGGTAAATAATGATTCATTATACATATTTCATTACATAGATCAGCTCGAATTTGGAAACAATAATGAAATGAATATACCCTTGATGTATCATGTCATATACTGTCCTATTTTCATGTAACCATAATTTAAAGAATTCAAAACTAATGTCAATAATTATATTTGAAGTTTTGAATATACCTATTCGGTCAGATACCACACCCATATGTGTATGTGGAAATTTTATTAACGTCCTCTTCATACAAATACACTTAGATCTTTCGCCATCCGGAAGTGAATATTCCATGTGATGATTCATTGAGAGTTTTGTGTCACCCTGTATCATAATAATCTGGTTTCAACACCGGGTCATTTGTCTATGACTCACTCACTCCTATCGACCCTATCGTCGAATCTTTCAATTACTCACCTCTCTTGCTTCTAGTACGCTTTGTCGTCTGTCGATGAATTTTTCAATGACATCCCTACAATTTTCGTGTAGTGTTTTTCAAAGTTTTTGATATTGTTCAACGAATAAGTGATGTATATTAGATTTATGAATCGTTTTGATCATTTGCATACGTTGTTTGATTGGTTTTTCACAAGGACACGACGTCGATGAATTATTTGTATGACCCATGCCTGACGTTTCGTCATGCTATTTATTGTTTTCGAAGTTCTTATACGTTGCTTGGTAGACTTCTGACGAAGGCACGACGTCAGCGTGGTGTACGTACGACGCACGCGTGGAGTTTTTATTTTCAAAATATGATAAAATGAATGCGTGATGGATATCATGTCATGCTTTTTCTCATTTCAAGTTTTAAATACGTTGTATTATGGATTTTCGATGTAGGCGCTACGTTTGCACGACGTATGTATGGTATGCGCAACGTATGCACAACGCATGCGTCATGTTTTTTTTTTCAACGTTTTGATGTTCTTCAATGATCACCCTATGTTTATATTTATATCTACAACTTCATGTTGGTGAACAACAGAAATCTTAGTACGCCAAGCGTCAAATGTCGGACACCGAATGTCAGATGCCAGATGCTAAACTTTAACAGCTTCCATTTTGGATTTGCAATGTCAGTACGTTATAAATAGTTTTTATGGTTTTCACACGCTGTTTGATAGATTTTCGATGAATGTGTGACGTTTGCATGAAGTATGTTCGACGCATGTGCGACGTATGGGTGATGTATGAGTGATGAATTTTGATGTTTTCTTCTCGTTTAATGAATGCGTGACGCTTTGTCATGCGAATCATCGTATTCAAAAATTTTAGACGACGTTGTCTGATAGATCTTCGACAGATACACGCATGATATAGGTGAGACGCATGCGTGACTTTTCGTCGTGCTATTCATCATTTTTGTTAGTTTTTTGATAAGGGTGCGATGTCTGCGCGTTTTTTGTATTTGCGCGACCTATGTGCATTGTATTCGTGAGGTTTGTCATTGTTATGAATGTTTATCAATTAATATCAATTTTGGTTTATATCCCGCAAGCCTCAAGACTCAAAATATGTGCAAGTTGAATTTTCGAAATGTCCGTGAAAAATCATTCTTCTGGAGTACCCATATGATCCCTGTTCACTGAAAAAACCAAAAGTTTGAGCTCTTTTCATCATGGGGATCATAAATGTATCATTTGTTTTTCCCTATGTCGCATTTTCACCAAGGCTCTCAAGCTCCAGTCGTTGAGCGTCAACTATCAAATTATACCTATCAAACGTTAAACGTCATCATTAATTCTTGATACATCCTGTACCAGTCAGAACATTTGTATTTTTCGAAATTGAAAATATTAAGTGTAATTTCTTATACACCCAGTATATTTCTTCCAGACTAGATAGTTTTTACATCCCTGTATTTTATCAGCCTGTTGGTTCCATCGTTAGAGCTATCGAAAATATTGTGAATGAAAGCATTGATTCCTGCAGACGACACATATTCTCTTTGCTGAAAGTGCGATCCCAAATATAGAAAAGTATATTTGTTTCGTGACATATTTTTCGATGTGAATAATGATTGAAGTATCTGGCTTCAATATAATGTGATCTGAATAGTTATACAGCTTTGGAAATTATAACCATACCTTGATCAGAGCTCCGTTTTTGAAATTTCGACAATTCTTGGTCCTTGAAACATTCACCTCGAGATTTCCGATAACATCCCGTGTGTTGCCGATGCTGAAAGTGCAATCCTAAATATAGAAAACTATATTTGTTTCGAGACATATTTTTTGAGAAGATCAATGATTGAAGTACCTGGTTCCAATATAATGTGATCTTAATAGTAATATAGCCTTGGAATTTATAAACATACCTTTTTTTTGGAAATTTTATTAACCCTATAACTTTGAAACATTCACCTCGAGAGTTCCGATCATATTCCATGTGTTATCGATTACTCCAAAATTGATTATCGATTTCCTATTTATCATTTCACCTACTAGGTTTTTATAATGGTGTAAATGGCATTTCCTGATATGAGTTGTACAAAAATTATAGTCTCCTACTAGAATATTGATTAATAAGATGGAAACATGAGTTAACCGTGGTCTCAAATCGACTCTTCATAGCACTTTTTTGCGTGCAACAGTGTTGTTTTGATTATTTCACCAATTTTCGTTGATATCTCGCAAACCTTGAGACTTTGTATATAGGAAAGTTGATATATTCGGGATGTCCGTGAGAAATCCTTCTCTCAGAGTACCCACATGGCTCTGTTTACGGAAAAAATTGTAACCGGAAGTGAAACCGGAAGTTGTTGTTTCGATGTCCAAACGTTATGAGGATAACGAACATGTCATTATTTTTCCATTATCTCGCTTTTTTACGAACTGGAAGAGGATATATTTCGATAATTCATCAAGGAGATAGATCGGTTAGAAAAGTAATACTGAAAAAGATGGTAAACAGTTTTTATTGTTTTTTTTCATTATTTCGATCAATTTTGATTGATATCTCTTAAACCTTGAGACTTTGTATATAGGTAAGTTAATATATTCGGAATGTTAGTGAAATATTCTTTTCAATGAGTACCCACATGACACTGTTTACTGAAAAAATAAAAACCGGAAGTGAAACCGGAAGTCGTTGTTTTTGGAGTCTACACGTCATGAGGATCACGAATATTCCATTAGCTTTCTCAATATAGCTTTTCAATAAACCGGAAGTGAATATTTTTTGATGATTTGTCGAGAAACTGTATCGGCCAGAAAAGATCTATTTTTATTAGAATCTCTTGAACCTTGAGACTTTGTACAAAGGTGAAATGATATATTTAGAATCTCCGTGAAAAATCCTTCTCTCAGAGTACCCACATGACTATGTTAAGTGGAAAAATGGAAACCGGAAGTGAAACCGGAAGTTGATGTTTTTGGAATCTACACGTCACAGGGATCACGAATAAAACATTATTTCTTTTCTATGTCGCTTTTTAATAAACCGGAAGTGAATATTCTTTGATAATTCGTCGAAAAGCTGGATCGACCAGAAAATCATTACACGAAGAGATTGTGAATTCTTCACATAATTATTTTTCATTATTTCGATTAATTTCGATTGATATCTCTTCAACCTTGAGACTTTGTACATAGGTAAAATGATATATTTAGAATCTCCGTGAAAAATCCTTCTCTCAGAGTACCCACTTGACTATGTTAAGTGGAAAAATGGAAACCGGAAGTGAAACCGGAAGTTGATGTTTTTGGAATCTACACGTCACAGGGATCACGAATAAAACATTATTTCTTCTCTATGTCGCTTTTTAATAAACCGGAAGTGAATATTTTTTGATAATTCGTCGAGAAATTGAATCATTCTGTCATTGACATCTTCACATTCACGAGTTTATGGATTCTACCACGTCGATATAAATGCTGTGGTTCGGATTCTACCTGTGTAGGATGTAGGTACATTTACTTCATAACACGAAAATTACTGAACAGTTGGTGACCCTGTGATATCAGCGATCATTTCGAAATGATGACGTCGTCAGATGTCAAACGCCTAACTTTGGGAACCCATCAATTTGGGATTTTCACATGTGGTGGTTCGGATTCTACTCGTGTAACCTGTAGTAAGCATATTAATTTCATAACACGAAAATTACTAAACAGTTGGTGTCTATGTGATGTCAGCATTAATTTTGAATTCATGACGTCATACATCAGATGTCATACGTCTAACTTCAATCATACGGTATTAACACGTGTTGATTCGGATTCTACTTGTGTAAGCTGTAGGCATATTAATTCAGTTGGTAACCTTGTAATGGCAGCGGCCATTTTGAAATGATGACGTGACGTCAAATGTCAGACGCCAAATGTTGAACGTCAGACGCCAAATATCAGACGCCAAATGTCAGACGCCAGAAGCCAGACGCCAGATGCCAGACGCCAAATGTAAGACGCTGAATGTCAGACGCCAAATGTTAAACGCCAAATGCCAGACGCCAAAAGTTAAACGTCAGACGCCAAACGTTAGACGCCTAACTTCAGCAAGCACACCCTGTATACATCAATTCGAGGTAATCACACGTGGTGGTCCGGATTCCACTTGTGTGAACTATAGGTGTATTATTTTCATAATACGGAAATAACTGAACAGTTGGTGACCTTTCGATATCAGCATCCATTTTGAAACGATGACGTCATACGTCAAATGTCAGACGCCTAACTTCAGGCAGCCACACCCTGTAATACTTCAGACGTTATCCATCAATTTGAGATATTCACACGTGGTGGTTCGGATTCCACTTGGGTAAGCTGTAGGTATATTTATTATTATGGTATATTTCCAGATATTTTCAAACGTCTGGCATCAATGCCTTATTTTTTCAAACGTCTGGCAACAGTGGCAGTCGCTTTGTCGTCTCTTATCTCTGTAACGTCACGCGAAATATTGTATCATGTTGAATCATCAATGGAATGCAGCGAACCTGACCTTGAATGCGATTATGTCTATTAATACACTGATGTTTAATGAATGAATAGGCCATTGTTCGTTTCCCTGCTCCATGGATCTGCTCGAATACATCACGATGTTGCATCAAGGCGTGATATGTTGAGTCATCATTGAAATGCAGCGAACCTGACCTTGAATGCGATTATCTCTATTAATACACTGATGTTTAATGAATAAATAAGCCATTGTTCGTTTCCCTGCTCCTCGCTTGCCGAGGTTGCTACGTTCCACAAAGCACAAATAACCGCATCGGTTTATTTTTAGAAATATAAATTGATATGTAACACAGTGGCTGCGTGGACGAAGCGTTTGGTCTTGAAACTTTGCACCGCATTGGTGCGGGTTCGAATCCCGATTGTACTGGCTTTTTTTAAATGTAATATGACGTCATGTGTTCGGATCGTGGAGCACTAAGGGTCCAAGAGGGTACAGCGTGAAAGGCCTAAGGGGGTAGTGTGAGTAGGGTGTGGTCTGCAAGATGTCTTCAGATCGAATATGTCTTCAGATCGAAGATGTCTTCATATTGGAGATGTCTTTAGTTCTCGCCACCAGATGGCGTTGTTGTGGTGGCGCTGGTGTCGCTTCGTTACATGTCGCTGACGGAGGTCGCTTTACGGGTCAAAGTGGGCTGGTGGCGGCTTAGCTTATCTACTAAGGAATTGAAAAATTGTAGGAGAGGATGTAAAACCAAAATGACATCAGATGCAAGACAAACATTGTTCACAGATTATTGGAGAATCGGTTACTACAATGCTAGGGCTACCTATATCGCTTCTATGATAACAACAGCAGAAAAAAAAATCACCACAAAGAAAGATCCAGCGAAAAAATGTTAAAATCGTCAGTGCACTTTCTCTTATTTCATAGACCTCAAAAGTACTCGTATTCAAGTATGTAAAGGGTGTTTTCTTGATATATTCGGTGAAACGGAAAAATTCATCCTCACTGTTACAAAAAAAAAGATCAAATCCTGTAGTGGTATTATAACAGAAGATCAACGTGGAAAACACGATCCAGCCAATAAACTACCAGCTGTGAAAGTTGATGAAATAATCAAGCACATCAACAAATTTCCAGCATATTAATCCCACTATTCTCGACGTCACACCCAAAAAAAATATCTAGCAGCGGATCTCACGAAAAAAATTATGTATGACCTTTATTGTGCAGAGGTAGAGAAATCAGTATCAATATCAACATATAGTAAAGAAATCGATAAATTGGGGTTGAAATTCAAAAAACCATATAATGATACTTGTCTGACTTGTGACACATTACATATGAAAACCAAAAATTCTACATGTGAGGAGGAAATGGATAATTTCAGGTTGAAACTTGTTGAACATCAAAATGAAGCTGATCATGCTTACAATAGTAAATCTGTGGATAAAACTCTCACAAGTTCGAAAATAAAGGTCTTCACATTCGATTTACAACAAGTTCTACCAACACCCTATCTTCCAACCGGGGCAGTTTTTTATAAAAGGCAATTACATACTTACAATCTCACTATCCACCAATGCGATACTAGCATGTCCACTCACTATATGTGGAATGAGTACATTGCAGGCCGAGGAGCTAATGACATTGCTTCATGCCTATATAAACATTTGATGAATCTTCCACCTGAGATTGAGCATATTATATTATATAGCGACACTTGTGGAGGTCAAAATAAGAACACACATATTGCTGCTATGTTCACATACATACTTTCCATTCATGAAACTTTGAAAGTTATCGATCATAAATTCCTAATTCCCGGTCACACACACATGGAATGTGACTCAGACCATGCTAAAATAGAAAAATTCAAAAAAAATCCCCATTTCCTATTTATGTCCCTAGAGATTGGTATCAGCTGGTGAGAGTGGCAGGAAAAGGAAAATTCGATGTTAATATAATGAGTCGCGAGGATTTCATGGATTTTGCCTCCTTATTGAAGGGACCATTGTATACTAAAAAAGTCAATGAAGATGGAAAAAAGTTTCAGTGGAGGCCCGTTAAATGGTTGCGATATCAAAAATCAGAAGAAATGGGTACCATATTTTACAAACACTCTTTGAATTCTGATGAAGATTTTCTCAAATTAAATATGAAGAGGAAGTCAGGAAAACGAGAAGAGCCGATGAGTAAGATAATCGTTCCCCTAACCTATGGAGGACCAAGGAAAATAGACCCGAAAAAATGCAAGGATCTTCAAGATATGCTGCCACTGATCGAAAATGATGCAAGAGAGTTCTATCATGATATAATGAGAAATATTTCTGTATCAGATCTAAATGAGTCAGATCCTGATGTGGATCGATATCTCAGTGATGTGGAGTTCTGATTAGTTTGAATAGATTAAATTGGTTCATTTTATTTTTCAAAAAATATACAAGTTCTGATTCTATGTTTTACTTACATCTCCTATAACTCCAGTTATGCCCAAAAATGGTTTTCAGCTCACCAATAATACTCCTAACTGAAAGACATAAATTGACATATGACATAATCAACCTAGACTTTTTCGAAACAAACCAATCATATCTCAAGATATGCCCTTCTTTCGAAATTCAATTCACCACTTTAGTCAGATAAAATATGAATAATCAAATATATTCTCGAAAAACTGTATATTCAATGTTTTATATACAACTTATGAAAGAAGACATAAGAACTAATCGATTGGTTCATTCAGAGTTGAAATAATTGGTGAAATGGGGGAGATACGATCAGAAAACATTCAAAAACTTTGAACGACTGTCCTGAAAAGTGACGATAATCGAGTTATGACCTTTTGCATTTGGGCCACAGATATTTCAATTGAAATAGGAATTACAAAAGCAGTGCAGAATGTGAAATAAAAGAAGTATAAGTACCTGTAATTCTGAATTTTCTAATTCTAAACCATTCCTCAGAATTTTGGGACAACAACAAACCTTGCAAAGAGTTACATTTTTCAATAAATTTCCATTTATTTTTGCAACAATCTCTGAGTTCAAAGTTTGATCAAAAAATCAGAGGAACTGCAGTATTTATATATATCATTGATATATGTAGGAATACTATCTTCCTTTGAGTGAATTGGAAGAACTTCATCAGATTGTTTTCTTTTTCTTGAACTGAAACAAATAGATAGGTCACAGGGAGATCATACACAGCTCGATTATTGTAATAAAATTATGACCTACCAGTGTTTACTAATATTGCAGTCAGGTTGTGCTTTCATAACAAGTTGTAAGCAATTTCTCATTTGATCTTCAGTTAGATCACTTACAACTTTCACCTTACTTTTAGTTTTAACCAAACATGGATAATCACTGATTGGAACAGGTTTGTACATTTCCTTTGCATCTGATTTGGCTCTTTTCCAATAACACTCAACATCAGTGGAGGATAACACCTCAAGAGTGCTTATATCCATCCTGAAACAGAAAAAAATGGCCAGAAACACAACTAAACAATAAATTTTGACTTCAGTGTCAGTTAAATTACTAAGGGCATGATAGGGCCTCTTCAGTTTTGTAGTAAATACAACCTAGTGCAGTTGAGTAGTATTGCAGAAATATGTTTGCATGTTCCAGACAATCCTGCTTTACACGAGCATTTCATCTCCTTAATCTTCACATCATCAGCAATTGAAAATGTTCCTTCAATTTGATGAGGTTCTCCTTGTAATGCAGATGTCTGAAGGCAAAGACCTGCAATTTTCATCAAGTTCTTCGTACTGCCGGACTTTTTTCCACATAAAATCACATGATTTGCATGCAACACTTGCTCGCCCTCCACGATACAACGACTATCAGGTGTTGCATCCAAATATTTGAAAATTTCGGATAACTTCAGAAACATACTGATGGATTCTGGAACAAATTAAAGAAGTAAGATTGAAGTGACCTAACCTCAATTTTAGAATATCGTAATAAATAAAATCTAAAAATTATTTCATACTTACATTTAAACTGAGGAAGTAATAACAGATATTTCAAATCAAAAACTGAAAGAAAAAACAAAATCACAACAAACACTAATAACTACAAGCCACTTTTCGAAAATTCAATCAATGCTCCTGTGAAAATATTACGCGTTTCGAGAACAGCTGATCAACGAATGCAGCGCCACCATCGGTAATTATTCATCCCAATAAAGTAGGCCACACTATCGATGGAAACATAAACCCAGTTTCGTATACAAAATTCTTAGGCTTTATCATCGACGAAAAACTAGACTGGAAATCTCACATATCCTAAATCAATAATAAACTAGCAAGCGCAGTGTACGCAATTTTCACAATACGAGTCAACATCGGCACCGATGCAGTCAAAACTGTATATTTCGCATATTTTTATAGTATTATGAAAGTAGGAAAAAAGCTCCAAGTCATCTCCACATCATTCAATTAGAACAAAGGTTATAGGGAACATGTTTCGAGTACATATGTACTCATCATCAGCCCGAATAAGATATGATTGTTGAAGATGAAAAAATTCCATAACAAAATGAAAAATGATTGCCAGGAAAATTTTATACGGGGCCCTGTACCCACAAATTGGGGATATCAGGACGGTAACGTATTGAAAAGGGTTTCAATAATATCGACCACGACATTTTACACTTGTTGTTGAGTTGAATTTTTGGGGAAAATTACCTACCGAGAAGTTTCACAGAAATTAATGAGTTTAATCATTACAACTTACTCTAATTTTTTTCAAATAACGTTCATTAGAATTTCCACCTTCATTGATTCAATCTCACAATTTTATTCCTTTATTTCAAAATTATTTTTTTATTTCAATATTATTATTCTTTCTTATCAACATTGTTTCGAAATTCTTTTTTCATTAAATATTTTCATTATTATATTTTTGTAGCCCAACTAACTTTTTTAACCCATCAACTAGAGGTTATACCTGTTGAATATCTTATTTCAATTTTGTGTGTGTACCGGGGTATGTACTTTCTTTGGTTATTATTATGTTATTATTATCATTATATGCTTATATACTGTCTCTTTGTAACTCAAATGTTCTTAGGAACTCACTTTGACTCGTAGAAATGTACAGTTTTACTTTCATCGTGATGAGCAATAAATCTATATATCTATCTATCTATAATGTAAAAAATCTGCAAAAAAGTACAAATATTTAAACTTAATTGTGATATTTCTTTTCAGCATTCGCATTTTTTTGTGGAATTGGTATAAGCATGGACCAACCTTAATGCATTGAAAATTGTGCTATTGAATCTATTTTCATGTTAGCCTGGACATCTAATCTTCCAAATGAAAGTATCCTTGCTGATTCAACTGCCTCAATAATGTCCATATCATTGCACAAGTCATTTGCTTTGATACATAAATTATGAAGGATGCAAGAAGCAGATATAATTTTTACAGCTCGCTCCACACAAATCACATCAAAATACTTTAATATTCTGAATCTTCCCTTGAGTTTTCCAAAAGAATGTTCAATGGTGAGCCTCAATTGACTCAATTCCTTATTGAAATTTCTTTGGACTTCTGAAAGATGACCACTGTCTTTGTAGTGGGGGAGTAAATAAGTTTTTAGGTAATATGCAGAGTCTCCCAATATATGGTTTGATTCCTCAAAATAGTACTGGGGACCAAATGTATCAATATTCCTTCCAAAGCTAGATTCCTTGAAAATCTGAAATTTAAAAATAGTCATTATATTAAATAATATATTCTTGTGTCTCATGATCCAATCTTTAACTTATGTTGAAAACATGCCAATCAAATGGGACACTTAATTGTGAAAATAATATTCAATATTTACCCTTGCATCATGGATGGATCCATGCCAGCCAACAGAAATATGGGTGAATATTTCATTGTTTTCACAAATGCCTTGCATTGTGATCGTGTGATCAAATTTCCTATCACAATAGAAATCCTGTAGCTTTATGGATATTTTACATTTAATATGAGTACCATCGATAGCACTTACACCTGGAAATCCATTTTTCTTCTTGAAAATGGCCATCAATTGGGTCCTCTCATATTTGTTTGGCCAAGGAATATACCTCTTTTTTATTTCCAGTATAGCTTTCAATGAATTGGAGATAATTCTATGAACTGTAGATTCAGCTACATTGAATCTGTCTGCAATATTGAACAAACTGTCTCTATGTCCTAAGTAACGGAGGAATATGAGGATTGGAACAGGAGTTTGTCCACCATGATAATTTGTTTTGGCCAGAAAAGGAGCAATTTCTTGACACAGCTGATCTACAGTATCTTTTCTTATTCGATACATCCTATAGAAATCAGATTCCAAGTAATAATCTATCCAGGTTTCAAAAAAATTAGGATTTCTGAAATGATGAAATCTAGGACCTCTAAGAGCAGTTACTGTCGCAATATTTTGTTGGTCTTCCTTCAATAATTGAAGAAATATATATTTTCTTCCTAATAAAATAGGGGTCGAATCGTCCATCAACAGCAGGGATGCACACAACTTAATTTTTTTTATTTTTTGGATACATGTTTCTTTAATCAAAGCGAGTTAACCTCTATTCATCAAAATCCGTTAGGGTAATGGGTAATGTGAAAGAAATATTAAATTATAAATGGTTAATGGTGACGTCAAAATGACGTAGCTAGCCCCCACAACCTTTACCCAGATAATCTAACTGGGTTCAACAGGGAATATGAATGAAATACAGTAATTGAGGTTTTCAAATAATTGCAGCACTATTGTGGATTATACACCATATAACCCAGCATGGTATATTACCCTGTCTTCTACGTTTTCGTGGGAAATAAACCGATAATTTTCTTCGC
Organism: Chrysomela aeneicollis; assembly: GCA_029955515.1. Lineage (NCBI taxonomy): Eukaryota > Metazoa > Arthropoda > Insecta > Coleoptera > Chrysomelidae > Chrysomela > Chrysomela aeneicollis. The sequence goes on along the minus strand of JARUHQ010000013.1, from coordinate 2,362,875 downwards.
TTTTATTTCATTACCGCCTCCATTTCATTTATTTATTCTGATTCACATAATCACAATCAATTCTTTCATTGGGAACAATGAAAATGAACAAAAAGCAGCACAGAAACTTTAAATTCCACTTCACCAATCAGAGTGCATGACGCGCGACGCGAGAAGCTGCATTGGGAACTCACCTTAATGTGTAATGTTAATGTTCTGTGCCTGTGAGACGGACCCGTGGTATATGTTCTGTGCCCGTGAGACATGCGTGAGACGACCAACGGCAACGGTAAAGTGTCAGAACTCAGAAGCCAATCCGCGGCTCGCGATCCGATAGGGTATTCCCAGTAACCAGTAATCTTTAAAATCGGTTGATTTGAGAATGGACAGGAAATTTGGGATTTTCTGGACTTCCAGGGGGATTTCTCCTGAAACTATTACTGTGATGGAATTCGAAGAGGTGAGTTTATCAAAATTACAAATACACGTTTGGATTTACATACATGAAATAGGTGTTGTTGATCTGAACATTAAACAATAAGTTTGACTCTTCACTTGGTTTTATTAATACGACGAAAGAAGTCGTCTTTTGTCGGGGATGCAATCACTCTGAAGCACAACTCCAATAATGTTGAAGATCCATATGAGGTAGCGGAATTATTCGCAGATCACTTTTCTAGGGCTGCTGAATCAACATTGGCAGGTCACTTCGGTCAAAACCTTACTTTGCCCTGTACCACCAGTTTGTATGTTGACTTCATTCACCCATTTCAGAATGGACCTATTACAGAAAAAGAAATAATTGACTCACTAAATGTAATGAAAAATAAAAAATCATGTGGGATAGATGAACTTTCTATAATTACTATTAAGAATATAATAGATTTGATAATATATCCCCTTACTTACCTGATGAACCAGTCCTTTATCCAAGGATATTTTCCCACTGAGTTCAAAAAGGCACTAGTAGTTCCCTTATTCAAAAAAGGAGATAAGACAGAGTTAGACAACTATAGACAAATTTCCCTACTCTGCTCACTCTCGAAGTTGTATGAGAAAGTAGTTACTGCTAGGATAATGAATTATTTAGAAATGAACAACTTGATATGTGGTAACCAGCATGGTTTTAGAAAAAATCATTCTGTGGAAACGGCATCATTCCAATTTCTCAATTTTGTTTACTCTGAAATAGATTCTAACAATTGCGTAATTAGCCTGTTTTTCGATTTGTCAAAGGCATTTGACACGGTGTCATCCGAATTTCTAAATAATAAGTTGAAAATGCTCGCTTTTCCAAATAATTTATTGACATGGTTGAAATCATATATGTATGGACGTAGTATGACTGTGAGAAATAACGTGTTTACGTCAAGTGAGCGTGATGTTAAATTAGGAGTACCGCAAGGGTCGGTCTTAGGGCCCCTACTATTCGTGCTATTTGTCAACGACTTGCCCGAACACGTAACTGATTGTAATATCACCATGTTTGCTGATGACACAACAATTACAGTTGCTAGTCCTGATTCAGAAGTATTATTAATAAATGTCGGCAGAATCATTGATTCATTCACGTCATGGTGCGACAGAAATCAACTCATTTTAAATGCAACAAAGTCAGTTTCAATGAAATTCTATAACAGGAAGGATATCACAGGTGAAATAAAAGCTATTGATGAAATAGTTTTGTCGCAAGATGTAAAATTCTTGGGAACATTTCTTGATGAGAAGTTAGACTGGGATTTACATATCAATCACGTATGCAAGAAACTGAATTCAGCATTCTTTGCAATAAAGCAGATGAAAACATGTGTAGCCAAGGAGAGTTTATTAAACATTTATTATGCAATGGTATACTCACACATTTCTTTCAACATAATGTCATGGGGATGTGGTAAAGATTTTGGTAGAGTGTTTATAGGGCAGAAACGTATCGTGAGATTAATATTTGATATGGACTATCGTGAAAATTGCAAACCGATATTTATTAGAGAAAAATTGTTATCTGCTCCATCCATCTATATTTTGAAATGTTTGAAATACATTAGATGCAACTTGGAATCCTTTGATACCAATGCTTCTTCGCATGCTTATAACACACGACATGGTGGTCACCTGAAAGTACCAAAACACAAAACCACGAAATTCCAAAATTCTCCTCTTTACAAAGCATTGAGTTTCTACAACAAACTACCGACGGCAATCAAAAATTCTGAATGCGACAGAGTATTTTTTAACAAAATAAAATGTTTGCTGACTGAGAAAAGTTACTATTCCTATCAAGAATATTTGGATGATCCATTATTGTGAATTATTTTACTTTTAATATGTTACTTGTAGTGTGCAGTCATCTCACTTGTTCTGTAATACAACTTCGATTCAATGATTTTATTTATATATGGTAGTGGTTTATTTGTACCTAGGTTATGATTTTATTTTATTTATACTATTTATACTGTTTATCGTCACTCTTAATTATGTTTCTTGTGTGTGCTGCCGTCATATATTTTTTGATTTTATTTATACATATGATTGTTATTTATTTTATTTATACTCAATGACCAATGTATCATGTGATTTATGTATTGTATGACTTACCATATGTACACACTGTACCTAAATGGTTAATAATAAATTATTATTATTATTAATTATTATTATTATTATACAAAACAACGATGGCGTTATAATTGATACATTCACATATTAACATGTAAATACATGTGTGTCACTCTATACAAAGATGTTCTTCTACTCAGAGCCTCTGATGTCAGATGGAACTCACAGAACACAGAACTTGCTACCACTTTGCTGAATTGTTTGTTATGACAATTAAGTCTATATGTATAGAACAAGTATAGTAGTGATAGAACACCAACAATATGTACGCATGGAATCATATTTCTTGAATGATGGTGTCAAATTTCCGTTCTTGTCCCTAGTTATTGCATTCGATTTGATGTAATAGATAACTTCTATACATACTGGCAACTATACGGAGTATAGGTATGACACCCTTGATAAGATTGGTAGGTACGATAAAATATGTATACTGCTCTGATCTTGATCACATATAAATATGATTAGTTTGATACAAATGAGCCATTTTAAAAATATTCTAGTTGAATAGTTGGTACTTATTGTCTCCATCAAGTAGAATTATTGAGTTCAGAGCTATATAATCGAGATCGAGATAGAATAACGATTGTGTTCACCTAAAAATGTATGGTAGTTGTACTCGCGATAGGGACGAAAAATTCGAATCACTATTTTTCCACGATTTATCCACCCTTCCTATTCCTGGTTTCCCGTACAAAAAGTGAAAGTTGATGAGTCAACATCAGGATTCGATGGTAAGTCCTTTTACAGTCCGCTTTTAGATTCCAATTCGTAATTTCGGTAATTTTTATAACCATGTTATTTTACCGAAACCATGTTATTTTACCGAAATTACGAATTGGAATCTAAAAGCGGACTGTAAAAGGACTTACCATCGAATCCTGATGTTGACTCATCAACTTTCACTTTTTGTACGGGAAACCAGGAATAGGAAGGGTGGATAAATCGTGGAAAAATAGTGATTCGAATTTTTCGTCCCTATCGCGAGTACAACTACCATACATTTTTAGGTGAACACAATCGTTATTCTATCTCGATCTCGATTCGACTGCCCGCATTTTTCAGCGTTTCAAAAAACATTGCGTCCCTTTTTTGCTAGTCTTCAACGAGATAAACGAACAATACAATTTGTTTACTGCTATATAGGCAACACAATATACAATTTATTATCGGCCAAAACATCCTGCGCCGGGGGTTGCCTTTCATAACAAAAAAAAATCGAATGAATTTGAATCAAGTTTCTCATGTCAAGTACCCAACAAAAAAACTATATTATAGCTAAAATAACAATAATATATATAAATAAAACCCAAATAATACCACACAATACCCAAACTTATACTAAATATGCTACTAGTCTTTGTTTTATTGATTTGGGAGTGGACACAGTTTTGCCACTGGCCTTGTGTAAGTACTATTTTTTGTCCACGAGCAATACCATCTTTGCCAGGATATAATCTTTCTATAATAGCAAGAGGCCATTGCAAAGGAGGAATATTCTCATACAGAATCAATACCACCATGCCTTCTCTAGCCGGATTATTGGGAGTATTCCATTTCTGTCTGGACTGCAGTGAAGTTAGATACTCTAAGTGCCAACGTTTCCAATAATGATTGACTAACATATCTAAGAGTTTATATCGGGAAACATGACTCATGGTTTCATGAGATAAGTCTTCTACAGGCAAAACATTGAGAGGGGTGGTATGTAAAAAATGAGCGGGAGTTAGAGCCACCGGGTCTGTGGGGTCGTTGGATAAACTGCATAACGGTCTCGAGTTTAAAAGGGCTTCAATTTGAACGAGGACTGTAACAAACTCCTCATATGTTAATATTTGATCGCCTATGACTCTTGACAGATGTTTTTTAACACTCTTAATGTTCGATTCCCATATTCCACCGAAATGACTTGCTGTGGGGGGGTTGAACTTCCAGGTTATTTTATGAATGTTGATTTCATATTGAAAAGCGTTTTTATACTCTTCTGAGTTAATCAAATTGTATACTTCGTCCAAATACCTATTCGCGCCAATAAAATTGGTTCCATTATCGGATAAGATGGTTGTGCAACAGCCACGTCGAGATATGAATCGTTTGAAGGCCGCAATGAAGTTCTCTGTAGACAGAGAGGAGGCTAACTCCAAATGAATGGCTTTAGTCGAGAGACATATGAATAAACAGACATACGCCTTTTGGCTTTTTACTCCTCGGTAGCGACCCATCGTAACAGGGAAGTTTCCCGTGAAATCGACACCAGTTATGGTAAAGGCGTTGGCCTGATTTACCCTTTCCAACGGTAAATCGGCCATCATTGGGAAATTAGGTGTAGGTTTCAACTTGAAGCAGTGATTACACTTCCAAACTCTTTGCCTGATTATATCTCGAGCAGATAATATCCAGTATCTCTGTCTCAATATCGTTTGCAATAAATATGAACCTGTATGACAATTCAGCTTATGAAAATAGTCGATGAGCAAACTTACGAAAGCATCTGATTTAGGCAATAAAATCGGATGCTTGTGTTCGAAATTCATAGACGCATTGGACAACCTGCCACCAACTCTAATTATACCATTCTTAATGAAAGGATTGAGGCGGCGAATCGGGGACTTCAGTACTTTATTGGCGGTTAACAATTTATAATCCTCGGCAAAGTGCCTTTGTTGTACGGCTCGAATTATATATAATTCAGCTTTCTCCAAATCTGTGGTATCAATTGGTTTTTTTCCTGGCAGTATTTTAAGAAATCTCAAAACATGCACAGTGGAATTCAACAATTTGGAAAATTTTGAAAAATATTCAATCAAACTATACAAGGGGGAAACTTTCACAGAGGTAACCGAAAAAACCACGTTTTTAGTGGAATCTAATTCATCATTTGGTTTAATGGACTCTATAGGCCATTCTTTTGGATTAAGTGAGAGCCATTCCGGACCTGAAAACCAGTACTTATGATTCATCAACCCTGAAGGGGTGAGACCTCTGGAAGCACAGTCGGAGACATTTTCTTTTCCAGGCACAAAATACCAATGAGAACAGTCTAAGTAAGTTTTTATCTTTGAAATTCTATTGGATATAAATAACGGCAAAGATTTTTGAGAATTAATCCAGTTCAACGTTATAGTCGAATCCGAAAGAGCATAAATTTCGCTTATTGCTGCTCTGACTACATACGTGTGTTTTATGTCTGATATCAGTTTGGCTAATAGTAAAGCGGCGGCTAACTCTAATCTTGGTATTGTCATCAGTTTTGACATAGGTGAAACCTTGGTTTGGGAGCGTAGTAGAGATATGTTCACCCGACCACGACAGTCGATCGTCCTGGCATATACTACAGCAGCGTAGCCGGACAATGAGGCGTCCGAAAAGCCAATCAGCGAAAGTTCAGAATTATTTTCGAAAAACGATATATGCCTTGGTATTCTTAGCGCATTGATTAATTTCATTTCATCTTGGATTGTATTCCATACACTGCTTACTTCTTCAGGGGCAGTTTGATCCCATTCCAGATGCATTTCCCAAAGTTTTTTAATGAGCATTTTGACTAATAATGTGATTGGAGAGATAAAGCCTAACGGATCGAAGGTACGCGCCACTAATGACAACATATTGCGTTTTGTACACGATACTTTCTGAACATTAATTTGGAAACTGAAGTTATCATTCGATGCCACCCATTTCAGTCCTAATACCTTCAAACTATTATCATCGAATTCTTTGATTTTGCTAAGTTTCAAATCATCTGGAATTTGTGATAGCACTTCGAGGGAATTTGACATCCATTTAACCATTTGGAAGCCTCCCGATCGGAACATTTCAACTATTTCGTTTTGGGTTTTGATGGCTAAATCGGTGTTGGGTAAGCTGCATATGAAATCATCCATGTACATGTCACGATTTACGGGAACAATTGCGAGGGGAAAACGTTCCGATTCATCTATACATAACTGTTTGACAACTCTGAGACTTAGAAATGGGGACGATTTGACTCCAAAACTGAGCCTATTCAATTCATATACTGATATTGGTTCATTCCCGCCGAATCTCCACAAAATTCTCTGATATTTCCGATGAGATTCGACCAATTTAATCTGGAGGTACATCTGACGTAAATCTGACACAAGAGCTATGGGAAAAATGCGAAAGTTCAACAAAATATTGACTGGGTTTTTTTGTAATTTTGGACCAGTATGTAGCATATCATTCAATGATTTACCCGTTTCGGTTTTCATACTGGCATCGAATACGATACGGCAAGGGGTTGATACACTACTTGTTTTGAAAATGCAGTGGTGGGGGATATAATAGGAAGGCAAATCAATGTCTCTAGGCCTAACTAGTGACATAAAACCTTGATCAAGATAGTCTTTGAAAATTGAGCAATACGTTTGCCGCAAATTTGGCAGTTTTTGCAATTTTCTTTCGAGTGCAATCAGCCTATTTTTGGCTAAGTTGTATGAATTTCCTAATTGGGAGGGATCGTCTCGGAATGGAAGTGATACAGTATAACGCCCCTGTTCATCCCTACTAACATTATCAACGAATAATTTCTCACAAATATCATCGTCCCTCATTTCAGGAGACAGCGTATTGTCTTCTATCTCCCACATCTTTTCGACTAATGATTCTAAGTTCGAAAATGCACAAAAAAAATTATGTTCCTCTACTTGTCTAGATTTCAAAGGGGCCGATCCCATTACTATATATCCAAAAACGGTTTCTATAGCACAAGGAGTTCCGGGTGTACCCGAAATCCGATGTGAACCGACTGTTTCGGAAAACATCGATGCTCCTAAAATGCCATCAATTACTCCGGGCATATTAAAGGTTGGATCAGCTAAAGATATATTCTTTAAATGGTTCATTGAAGCAATATCAACTGGTATATCTGGTAAACGATTGGTGATTTGTTCTACGATCAACATTTCAATTGGAAATTTTTTATCTGCATGAATATTTGAAGCTATTATTAAATTGGTTATTCCTAATACAGGTTTAATGGAACCTCCTATACCAATAATATTGGACGAGAGTTTAGAAAAGCGCAATCCTAGCTTTTTGCAGCAATCAATGGTCAACAAATTCGACATCGAACCGGTATCTAATAAAAACCGAATGTGTTGTTCCTTATTCCAGCGATCAACTACTTTGACCAGGACCGTACTCAATAAAATTGTTTGTTGTCTTTCGAACTTGGAGTCATTAGGAGTCATTCTGGCACATAGGCTATGGATATTTTCTGGCACGTTAGTACTATTTCCACTGCTCTCCCTAGTAGAACAAGGATTTGCAGTCGTTATTTCAGATATGATATTTTTTGCGATTGGTTCATTTTTACATAGAAGGGTGTGGTGACGAGATTGGCATTTCAGACATCTGAATTTGGAGGGACACGCATTAACTCTATGTTTTTTAGAAAAGCAGTTCAAGCATAAACTATTTTCCTTTACCAATTTGAAGCGTCTTTCTTGTGACGACTCATGAAAATATTTACAATCCTTCAATAAATGGGATCCCTTATTACAGGCGATACATGCATTGAAAAAAGTGGCATTTGTTGTGAGACTACTACCCGCGGATTCTGTGAAAAAACTCTTGCTTGGTTTCGTACGATTTGCTGAATTAACTATAGAACTGTTATTGGTAGGGAAGCGTGGTTTATCATTTCTGACGACGATTTTGCTCTGTTGCCGTAAAAATTTCAATAACTCATCATATTTTGGCAAATCCTGGCTAGATCTCACGAGTTCAAACGAACTGATTGTTTCTTGGGACAGTTTCGATAAAGCTATATGTGTCAAAATATGATCATCTAAATCGTTCAACTTCAATCTTTTCAGAGCTGAAACATTAGTGTCGAATTTCTCCAAGAAGGTTTGCAAGCTCGAGGGATGGTTACTGCCTACATTTTTGCAATTCAAAATCCTATCGAGGTATAAATTGCATAAATACCTTTTATCGTCAAAAGTATCTTCTAATAATTTCCAAATTATATCATAATTGTCGGGAAGCGCTTCTATCGAATTGCATGCTTTCAATGCCTTCCCTGACAAACTCCCTAACAAATATTGCAATTTTTCGGCTTTCGAAAGTTCTAGCTTTGCGTGAACAAACTGTTTGAAATTTTCATGAAATAACGGCCACAATGCAAGATCCTCACCATCGAATTTGACCAATTCTATTTTTGGCATTGCTAAGCGATGTGGAACATTAGATGTTTGAGCATTTTGAATACTAGGGATAGTTGGTTTCAGGAATTTACTAGCAAAATACTCGACATTACAATATAAATCCTCAAAACCATCCGCTATATTATAATTTGGAGTTTCCTCCGGTTTTAGTTTTTGTTTCAAAATAATTATTTGTTGAACAATCTTTTCGTGTTCCTCGGCAGTTCTAGAAAATGTATTGTAACGGATACTAAAATTTTTCAAAACAGTTTCATCATTCTGCCTTTGTTCTAAGGCCAAACCTGCATCATAGCAAAGCTGGGCTCTACGAAAAACATTTTCGCGTTTGGCATTGAGTCTATCTAATTCTAATTCTAGAGGATTAGGCGGATTGGGCATGGCTATATGATTCAAATTAACTCAACTCAAAAAGCTAATGAATGAGAGAATCAAGACAACACTTGGGTATCAATGTGATATTATTTGTAATGTCACCTAAATATTTCTTAAAGAACGAAGAAAAGCTCTTGGGTACTTCACGATATCTAAGAATAGGTATATACTTATTTGGATCACGAACTACTACCGGTTAACAGCAATAATCGAATTCAATTTGGAAAAGGTCAACGAATGTACTATATCTATCATCTGAATTTAATTTGGCTCGATTAGGACCATGTTATAAAAATTACCGAAATTACGAATTGGAATCTAAAAGCGGACTGTAAAAGGACTTACCATCGAATCCTGATGTTGACTCATCAACTTTCACTTTTTGTACGGGAAACCAGGAATAGGAAGGGTGGATAAATCGTGGAAAAATAGTGATTCGAATTTTTCGTCCCTATCGCGAGTACAACTACCATACATTTTTAGGTGAACACAATCGTTATTCTATCTCGATCTCGATTCGACTGCCCGCATTTTTCAGCGTTTCAAAAAACATTGCGTCCCTTTTTTGCTAGTCTTCAACGAGATAAACGAACAATACAATTTGTTTACTGCTATATAGGCAACACAATATACAATTTATTATCGGCCAAAACAGTAATAGTTAACACTATTCAGACATCAGTGCTTCGGATGACACTTAAAAAGCTAAGGTCCCCATCTTCATTACTCATACAAGCCTCAAATGAAACTTCGAGGGTTGCTTTGCATCTGAGTTGGCGGTTAAAAACACTTTTCAAAAAAACACTTTCAGTAGGTAGGTACAAATTTGAATGTTTTTTTGTAGCTTTATGGAGATGTATTGAGATATGTCGATGTCAATGATGGATTTCTTAAGTTGATTATTTCTACTTATGCTGATAGAATCGCCATAAAAAACTTTGCAAGTAAAGGTAAAATTCATGAAAGGAAACAAATTTTGTTTGAAAAATTGAAAAACAAAATGGCAAAAAATACCTATTGCAATGAAAGTGTCAGTAATATGCAATATACAAAAAAGTACCAAATGCATTGAAGGATACAAGAATGATTGAACTTGGTTGGTTGCACTTTGCAACTGATCATTACCAGCAGGTGCGTACAGTAAGTGGTGGTGTTACTCGAAAGTTAATGGTTAACGAAACATACCAAATCTGATTTGCTGAAGGTAGCAGTGGATCTGTTTTTTCCTGATGATGAAAGTCCTAAAGGAAAATTGTTTAAATTTTTTTAAAAAATTATGGATTAAAAAAAATAGATAATTCTTCAACTCAACTTCAATTCAGCATCATATTCCTCAGATTTTGAAAATAGTGATGATTCCAAGATGTCAAATTCCCAATCCACCGGGCAATCCATTGATTATAACTTGACAACTTCATCTCACAAATCATTACATTCCATAGATGAAAGTAGTGATAACTGCTTCATTGAAGAAAACTCAAATAGTGCAGATGTGGTTTTTGTATCATATAGGCCTAATGCATGGAAAGATGAATCATTGATGGATAATGTGTAATCTTGTTCTGGGGAAATTTATGAAGGTGAACAGTCTACTTCAGGAAATGTAGATAATCTGAAACCATTTGAATCTCATGGAATAGCTGTTCTGAAAAATATTGAACCTGATGAGAATGATTATGAATTGGATATTGCTATTCAAGAAATTTTGAATGATACATCATTATCTTTGGAAAGCATCATCAAAGATTTATCTAAGAATATTGTACAATGGTCCTGTACCATATTTAATATTAACAGAACAGAAACATTTGCTGGTGCAGTCAGAGCTATGAGTAGAAAATCTTTCAATGCCAATAAGAAACCATAATGTTTACAGATGATTATGGGGTCTCTGCTATCGACTCTCGGTGTCCAACCAGCGAATTTCAATTTTCTTGATATCAACAATTATTCAGGAATTTATGAAAAATCAAGGTAGGTGATATACACCACCTTGATAATACCACTCCCCAGCAAACACTGGGAAGTAACTGTAATGTACTATGGAAGTAACTTTGCGACTAAAACCTCGCATGCGATGTACCAAAAACATTTCCTCCCGCTCGCATTTGCAGCGAAATGTCCGCGACATCAAGTACGCATTTCAAGTCGTTGTGCTGTTCAAATTGAGATTTGAAAAAATAGCCCCCAATAAACATCCATCCGTAGTCACTTTTGTGGAAGTTTTTAAGTCAATAAATGTATGATTAATAGCCACATTGCGAACTTTTATGCGAGGTTTCTACGAGACCTCATTATGCCATCTCCTTTCCGTTATACAAATCTCAATAGTTCAGTAGTCCAATTGATAACCACATTGGGTCGTTTTATGAGAGGTTTATTCGAGACTTCACTGTAGTGTTCCCTTTGTAACCACACGGCAAACGCATACATAATGTTCATTAGTCATTAATCATTTCACTATAATATTAATAGCTCAGTAGTCGCAGCGATATCCATTTCGGTCACTTCAGGCGAGGTTTCTTCGAGACTTCAAAGTTGCATTGCTTTTTTCACCACACATAGAAAACACATCCAATATTAGATGGATTTCCAGTAGTGCTTCTGTATCATTGCTTATGAGCGATTGTGGATCGCGCGCAAACCGCTCCCTCTGTCGGTGCGGTCAACTATTAACTGAATGCTCACGCGACTGACTTCACTCATTGCTGATACCGGGCGGGTATTTATTGAGCCTAGGGGTTCATGCTTTGCATTTTTCGAGGTTTTTATGTCTGGTTCTATCCAAACACATGAATATTTTTAATAAAGTTACTACTATTGCATAATATAATTAACTGATGAATAATTATTATGAGGAAAATATCGATGTTTTTTTTTCAAACAAAATCAGCGAAACGAGCAAAATCATATGCACAATAATCATTTGAATTTTATATTCATTTATAAATTCTATATATGTGTTCAGAAGTTCTCAAAAGCTACTAATTCATATACATTCATTAGTTAAATACAGGAGTAACGCAAAATCTTGTTTTCCTATAATTAAATTTGATTGAATGGTATAATGAAATATCATTTCATATTATTTTTAAATTGTGTACCTAATATCTTATACCAACCTAATATGGGTACCTATATACTGTTACAAATTTGGTTACTTTAAAGGGATCTCAAACATAATGCTGAGGGATCGGTACAGTTGAATCGGGGTAGCCTTATATTTTTTTGAATTGAATGGCCAAAAGTGAATAAATTTCAGACTGCTACAATCAACACTCAGATGACGAAATGTTTGAATGTGAAAGTCGGATGCTTCATTCCGTGAAGTATATAAAAGTGGAAATTGTTCATCCATATTGTCAATTATCAGCTCGAAATACAGAATATGCGAATAAATACAACTAACATTCACAAGAATAAACAGCCACATTGGGAACATAAAGTGACGCACTCAGAGGGGAATTTAAATTTCATCCATTTCATGTTAACATAGTGATGATCTTGAATAGACTTCGTTGCGAAGTTGCTCGATGGCAAAGTTTTTAACTAGAAATTTGCCACTCTCAGTGGAAGTGGCATTGTGGTTATTTATCAATATCCCCAAATTATTGTCACTGCATCTTTGAATTCTTATTAACAAAGCAATGTCTCAATATTACTTGTTTGGAATGAATATGCGTAATCACAATGAATATATCTTTCAATGTGCAATTCGAGACTTCGCTTAACTGCCAAGTGATGTAACGTGTTTGCTGGGTCATAGTTGAGTTTAGTTCTAATTATGTATTATGTGTTGTTACGTAAATTTCGTATGTAAACGAATTTGGGGGTGTGCCGACTATTATTACTCAGTGGAGTCGGGAGTAGGTGAATAGAAAAGTATATAATAGATACATAAAGAGTTGAGCGCCAAGTGATTTATCAAAATCACACCCCAAACTTTGAGTTTTCTCAGTCCTATAAAATCACTAAAAGGACCAAAAAGAATCTACCTTAATTTGATTTGAAATCAATAACAAATTACAATATGAAAGGGGAATTTAATGGAATAATATAACTAACTCACGGTGACCTACCTGTCTCTCGAGATAGCTAATATATAATGTTACGTATTTCTATTTCCTTGATAAATAATAACCCACTAACTAATAACCATCAATTCATCAATCTCTCAATCAATCTCTCGTAAATGTAAACTTGGAAAATATTAGGGAGATCCACTAGGTGGTACTTATCACTGCTCCTGCGAAGCGAAGCTCGAAGGGAAAACAGGAATCACTCTATGTTTTTCGTATCCTCGAACTACCACATAGCGAAAACTAATGGATATCACCCAGTATATTCTCTGCTCATTCCGTACAATAAATGCGATACATAGTTCTGTGTATTAAAACGTCTGAAATTAGAGAAATAGTCGAGTATAAAATCTATCACGACGAAAACAACCAAATTCCATTTGAAATCATTTAAAACTCACCTCCAATGCAGATAACCCAAGCAATTAGAGACGTTTTTGTAGGTACGGTCCTCGATACTTATAAATCCCAATCCAAAATTAGCTTCGAGACAAATCAACTCTCAACCTGAATATCAATCCCAAAATTTGTCTCTTTCCGTGACAATATGTGAAAAAAATCCGTTCAACGACCAATTTTCCAAAAAGTTTCACACATCACCTTCAAGCATCGAAAACCATCTCGTACCTCTGCCGTTAAATTCGATCGCATCTTTTTTTATTTCTCTTTTTCTACCGCACGAAGAAAATATACAAAAACACCATAGCATCTACAGGGTGGTTCGATAATACTCCGAATACATTCTGAGTGGAAAAATATTAATATTAATTTAGATTAATGAAATTTAGTTACAGTATATCATACGCGCCGGTTGAATCTTCTGATATAATCTCTTTTAATCCATATTGTTCCACATGAAATTTCATGTTCTACAATGACCGTTCTGACTTATTGCCTCAAAAGGTAAATTCAGATCAATTTTGAAAAGAATGATAACCAAAAGAAATATCTATACATGGTAGGATTCTAAATGTAAAATGTGCATAACATTTGCAGGAACCTGATTGATTCTAAAACTCATGCAATTCCCAATAAGATAATATATTTTGTTTCAGATTGAATATCTATTCCATTTTCATTTTCTATGGCTAAAGGGCCCTTATTTTATTGTATATATAGATAGTTTCTAGAAATGTTCATATTTTTAGGGCCAAATACAGAGAAAACAATACATTCAAAGAACGATTTATTAGCTGACAATAAATATTTTTATTTTTCACTTGATCGTTACTGCTTTATAATACCTTGGCAACGGTTGCTATCAACAGACCCATAACGCCCGGGCGTTATGGAGGGCATTATGAATCATAACGCCCGCTAAATGTTTTTTTCTGTAGTTCAATAAATTAATAACTCAGAAAAGTTTTATTTATAACTGTACATAAAAGAGGGACTACTTATTTTCTCTCAAATAGAAATTACAATTTTCAAATGTTCCTGAAAAATTAGTACCATAGAAGCTCACTTGTGCTCAGTTGCCGACCAGAACGCAGTAAATACTATGACAAAAAATTTATGAAGTAAACAACGTCGTTTAAGATAATTTTTTCGTGAAAAATAAAATCTTGTATGCACCACGAGCGTTAAGATCTATATAACGCACTTGGTACATAAATAGCTATTATGCTCGATGCCTTATAAGTATACCACTTGTGCATGGTGGGCATTACTAGCGCGTGATGTTGCAATGACAATCGGGCAAGTATATGATGAGGACATTAGAAAATAAATTGAAAAATTTGAGGACAGAGAATTTGGAAGAAGTAAACGAATTTTTGGGTAGCAGTGTCCTCTTCAATATATCAGGTTGTCCATTGTATTTGGATATAATTTATCAAAAAAACCCTAACTAGTTGAAGGTGAGTTTATTTATGTGAATTTTTTTATGTGAATTTTATATGATGATGTGCAATTCATATAATTTCCAGGAGTAATGAAATTTGTAACTCTACACAGAAAACTCAATGCAATTTATCTGATGATTGAAGGCTTGATAACGAAATTTTCAACATCATTTTGGATATGGAATTGAGTGAAATTGGTTCCAATAAACGTGAAGCCGACAACAGAACGGTTGGATATTCATATAATTTCCAGGAGTAGTGAAATTTGTTACTCTACACAGAAAACTCAATGCAATTTATCAGATGATTGAAGGCTTGAGATCCCTCAAAATTTACGAAAAAATGTTGATTCATCCTGAAATTTTCGAAGAAGCCTTTTGTAATAATAAGATAAGACTAACTAACGAAATTTTCAACAAAATTTTGGATATGGAATTGAGTGAAATTGGTTCCAATAAGCGTGAAGCCGACAACAGAACGGTTGGATATTTTTGCGATTTTCTTATTGACTGTGAAGGTATGTATATGTCTCACATCAGAGTACTATTTCACAAGAAAAAAATGTACCGTTCAGGAACTTTCACAAATGAAGGGTAATGATAATTTTTCCGTTAGGTGGCGATGAGAAATTTTGTAAAAATTTTTGGACTACTTTATCAATGTATTTTGTTCTCCTGAACTCGAATCTCAAGTTTCTTGAAAATATCGGTATTATAATTATTATGAATCTGAAAATATGGAAGTTTACAATATTATATTTTTGCTGGAATATTTGAAAAGGGATACTGATTGGGTAGGTATTTATAAACATGATGGATTTTTGAGATAGAACTTGTTGTAAAGAAGCAGATTAATTTAATGAATTAGTGGAATCATAATAGCAAAGGAAACAATTATAACAAATTAATAACAAAGTTATGACAACTCATGGACTTCAGTTGGTCAGTCAGTTGGTTTCACATTGTATCACTGTGCTCCTAAACATTCGCCCAAAAGAACGGTTAAAAGTGAACTTTAAATTGTGAATTTTTGTTAGTGTCACCTTCTATATGTGATCTACACTTTCAAGAAATAATTTGTTGATAAGTGCTTTCCAAAGTTGTGTAACTTTGAACACAAAGAATACTGTTCAATATTGCTAACACCAAATTCCTATCCTGGATAAAAACACCATAGTACAAAAAAGTGTTTAAAAACCTAAGGCAATGCTACATCGAATGAATAGTCCAGTAAAACTAGGAACTTCTGCATAAAGAAGATCAACATTCTCAAAGTATGGAATGTGCCATATGCAAAATAATAAAGCAACCGACAAAAGAAAATAAATATCCCTGTTACCCATGCGACTCTTGCAGGAATTTGATATGTGCAGAATGCTCGGACCTCTCGCCATCGGAAATTAAATGCCTACCTCTTCAAAAACGTCAAATGAAATTTCACTGCAGTAAATGCAGAAATAATGACTTTGTGGAAATCTTGAAAAATACCATTAAAGACAAAGAAGACACAATAACAAATAAAAATGAAATCATTAAACTACTACAAGAAAAGCTTAGAATAATTGAAGAAAAAATCACCCTACAAAAACCATCCTATCTAGATGTAACCAAAAACAACAGTGCACAAACAAACTACAAACAGCAAAGTACACCAGAAATCATAATCAAACCTAAAACAAATCAAGTACCTGGCCAAACAATGAGAGACGTAAATCAGAATATCAATCCATCCCACCTGAAAATAGGTATAAGCAAAATGAGATCATCTAACACTGGCACAGTCACAATAAAATGTAAAACTAAAAGAGAGGTAGAAATTTTAGAACGAGAAGCAAAAAACAAATTGGGAGATTGCTACGATGTTCAACTCACTCAAATGAGGAAACCAAGAGTGAAGATAACAAACTTCGGACAAAATTTAACTGCAGATGAAATTGAAAGCTGTATTCTAGAACAGAATGATTTACCTGGGGATTTCAAAGTAACATATGTAAAAAAGGGAAAGAATGGCCTGGGAATGATTTATGGTGAATGTTCCGGGGACTCTTTCAGCAAATTGATCGCTTCTAAGATAATTTTTATTGGATGGGAATCACTGCCAGTATATGAAGACCTCAGTATTCCCCGTTGTTATC
Source organism: Chrysomela aeneicollis (assembly GCA_029955515.1). Lineage (NCBI taxonomy): Eukaryota > Metazoa > Arthropoda > Insecta > Coleoptera > Chrysomelidae > Chrysomela > Chrysomela aeneicollis. The sequence goes on along the minus strand of JARUHQ010000013.1, from coordinate 2,345,660 downwards.
AGTGTCAAGGCTTCTACCACAAGAAGCAACAATGTAAGCATAAACTAGTTTGTCCTTTATGTAGCAGCGAACACGAAGAAAAAGAATGCCCAAAACAGACTAAATGTTGCAACAATTGTGTTGAATCCAATAAAACCTATAAAACTACTCACGATACAAGCCACCACACGACGGATCAGGAATGTCCAACCTTGAAATACAAGATCATGCTTTTGAGAAATAAAACAGAATATTGTATATAATGGTTTTAACGGATACGGATATTGTTTTGGAGAATCTAGATTTTATTGGAAAAGATAACAGTGGACTCTTCATTGATCCCAATCAAGTGCCCAAAACCCAAAAAATCTTGAGTGTTATGCAATTCAATATAAGAAGTGCAAACAGAAATTTCGATGAATTTTTAGCAACAATTGAAACCTATAAAATCGAAAGCGATATTTTTATTCTTAGTGAATGTTTTCAGAATGTTTCAGTGAAAAACTTGAATATCCCTCATTATACACCGATACATAATGGTGGTGATTTCAACAGAAATGATGGTATTTTGATACTAATTAAATCTGATATTGACTATAGTGTATCAAACGTTAAACTATCTACATGCGGCGTAACATTATGTATAATGAATCTCACAATCAATCATTTGAAAATACGTATTATTGCTCTTTATAGACCGAACCCAAGCAACCTTGCTACATTCATTGGGGAGGTTGATGCGTATTTAGAACACAACCAACAATACAATAACATTGAATTATTTACAGGAGACATTAATGTTGATATATTAGATGAAAATAATGTAAACACCAACAAATATCTAGGTATACTTGCCAAACATGGTTTCGAGCCATACATAAATAAACCAACACGAGTCACAACAGGAACTGCTACATGTATAGACCATATATTTCTTAAGAAACAAAACGAAATAAATAATAAATATAATTTTCAATCTTATATCCTAAACTGCAACATAACAGATCATTTTCCAGTAATGATTGACATAACCTCAAAAACTAACCGGTATATAGATAATAAAAAAACTACTCACTCATATAACAAAATCGACCTGAATAAACTCAAAGCCACCATCAGCAACGAAACATGGACAGCAGTATTAAACTCAAACAACCCCCAAATAGCCACAGATATATTCCACGAAAAATTTAATAACTACCTCGATCAATCCAAATCCACAATACCTTTCAAAAAAAGTGGTAAACTAAAACCTTGGATAACTATAGGTCTTATAACGTCAATCAGATATAGAGACAAACTCAAAATGAAATTATTAAACCAATACTCCCCAACACTCGAAATAGAATACAAAACTTATAGGAATAAATTGAATAATTTACTTAAAAAAAGTAAGAATACGTACTATGCGAATCAGATACAAAATAACAGAAATGACATGAGAAAAATTTACAAAATAATCACTGACGCCACAAACGAAAACAAAACAAATACGGAAAATTTTAATATTGTTGATACTGATGGTAATATTTTTGGGGATGACGAACAGCTAGCCAACTACTGCAACAATTATTTCATAAATATAGGAATAGATATGTTAAATAATATAGAGGCTCCTACAAATTTCACCGAACAAAATTATTTTAATCCTAATTCAATGTTTCTCCGCCCAGTCTCCGAGACTGAGATAAAAAACCACATATTCTCACTCAAAAGTAATAGTTCGCCGGGAAAGGATGGAATTACAGTAGAAACCATCAAGTCTACACATGAAAGCATCTCAACACCTCTAGTACACATCATAAATCTCATCTTCGAAACAGGTATAGTGCCTAGACAATTTAAATCATCGATAATAACACCTATTCACAAAGCTAATAAAAAATCTGACATTTCTAACTATAGACCCATTAGTGTGATCAATAACTTTGCTAAACTTTTCGAAAAATGTTTAAAAGAGCGGTTGGTGAACTTTTTCAATACAAATAAAATACTACACAAATGTCAATTTGGTTTTCAAAAGGGGAAGTCAACTACAGACGCAATGTACACAGTAGTGAAAGAAATCACAGAAAACTTGGAAGAAAATAAAAAAACCATTGCAGTGTTTTTAGATCTGGCAAAAGCCTTTGATACGGTTAACCATGAAAAACTCATCAGTGTACTGCATCAATATGGAATTCGGGGTACAGTTTTGAATGTCTTTCAGAATTACCTGGCAGAAAGACAACAACAAGTAAAAATAAAAGGCTCCTTAAGCAACCCAAGGACTGTACAAATTGGTGTACCTCAAGGTACTGTCCTGGGTCCCATACTATTTCTGGCCTATATTAACTCTTTACTGCAATTAACAGTTGATGCTAAAATCATATCTTATGCAGACGACACTGTTTTGATATTCAGTAGTAATACCTGGTCCGACGTGAAAAATAAAACAAAAAATGGAATGAGAGCAGTAAAACAATGGCTAAATACGTATCAACTTTCCCTGAATGCAAGTAAAACTCACTATCTAGCCTTTTCTATTACTAATGTAAATAGACCCGACTTCGATTGCATTAAAGTTGATGGAATAGAGGAAGAAATCAAAGAGAAACATGAAATAAAGTACTTGGGTGTAATGATGGACCAATATCTAAAATGGGAGAATCACGTTAATTATCTATCAAAGAAAGTAAGAAAATTAATATATAAATTTTATCAGCTAAGAGAATTTCTCCCGAAGAAACTGCTACTAATCATATATAAGGCACTAGCAGAATCACTGTTCCAATATGGTATACTAGTTTGGGGAGGACTCTACAAAAATTCCCTACAAAAGTTAAATGTTATTCAAAATTACATTCTGAAAATTATTCACAGGAAGAAAAGACGCTTTCCCACCACACAACTGTACTCCAATGAAATACTCAATGTAAGATCACTTTATTTTCTCAATGTTTGTAAATACGCCTTCAATCACAAAAGTCACTTCCAGAATGATAGTGTAAAATCAACAAGAAATGCATGCAATAACCACCTAAGAATCGCTCTATGTAAAAAAAATATCAGTCAAAGATTTTTAACCTATATTTTGCCAAAAACGTTCAACCTCTTACCTTCTGATATTAGAGACCTGAAAAATTTTAGATTATTTTCATGTAAGTCGAGAGAATATATATGTAACCACTATCCCAAATTCATAAGAATTCTGGAAAACAATATCGATCAGTAATTAGTTCACCTATAGTTATACATATATATATATATACAGTAGTAGTTATATCATTGGAATTTACTGGAGTTTCATCCATCAACATTGGCTCAGAGATTATTTGTAGCTACAAAATCTGTTCAAATGCACAATACAAGTGTTCATTCACTTAGGTGCACTAGTAAATGGGCAAATCCTAAAATTGTATTGATATTAATGTTATACAGTTACTCTTATGAGTTATTTTTTATGTACCTCATGAGGTTAGAATCAAAATATCTTTTTTTCTTCAACTTTTGTTTCTTACTTTTAAATATAGATCTGTATTATGTATTATGTGAATTTGTATTTGTAATTTGTAATAATTTGTAAAACGTATATTTGAAATAATACAAGGTAGCATTGTGTATGTTACCATATAGCAACTACATATATTTCCAGAAATTTTTCTCCTTGGGGTAAGGAGCATGAAATTACACTGGACAGTTTTTTGAAATGTCATTCACATTTAACTTCATATACTAATAAGTACCTAACAGTTGTGAGAAAATATATTTCTACTAACTTTAGTGGAATAAAGTGAGAATGATGGTTTGAATTCCACTAGCTGCTTTATTATTATTTCGCGTAATCAAAGTCAGTTTTCTTTATTTCATCCAGCTTAATCCCAACTGGAGTCTCGATTCAAAATCAACTGTCAGATAACATTTCGATGTGAAATTTTCTTGACGAATACCGCACTCTACCTTCAATTGAAACAAAATTTTTGATTATGGACACACTCCTTAATTTTTCAATTGACGTTCATAAACACCTCCTTTCTTATTCTTATTCTTTTTCAATTTTTAGTTTAGTTGAATCTATAAACCCACCATAATCGATTTGAATTTTAAGCATTTGATTTGTGAAAATGTCATCACAGACCAGACAGGATGATTTTCTCAATGTAAATGTTTCGTTACTGTGAAAGGAACAACAATTTTAATGTAAAAAGACAGGTTGCGTGGAAAGATGTTCCTGTTCCGTAAAAGAAATCCCGACTTGGACTCAGTTGCATCAAATAATGCAGTTTCTCACAGTGCCTCCAGTTTAAGTAACAGTGGCGTAGGTCAATCAAATAAATTCAATAGTAATAATAAAAATAAAAGTAAATTCCAAAATAAATCAGGCAAATTCAATAAAGCATTTAATAATTCAAAAGATTCAACACTTAAGCCTCAAAACGTAGTTAGTGATAACCCACCTAGTAGTTCGAAAACTTTGGTTTGCTGGAACTGCCGATACCCAAATCACACTTATTACGGTTGTACCATGAAACGAACAATTTTTTGTTATAAGTGCGGGACACCAGGGGTTATGACGAAGTCATGCAGTAATTGTTCATCGTTAAACTAAAGAGGGGTGGATGCAACATAGGCCGGCATTCCTCTCCAAGTAATAAAAAGGCCGTTTATTTGAATGGTTCTGAAGCGTCTAATCGGTGTCCAAGTTGGAATAATTGGTTAGAAAAAGTTAGGGCTTTTTACAAAATCCGAACGGATGATAGACAGGTAGCTCCTGTATTTGTAAATGTCAAAAGTGACAACAGACCATATGTAAGAGTCCGAGTTATTGACCAATGGATCACAGCTCTTTTTGACTCTGGGTCTACTGTCAGCATAGTTGGGAGTGTTGGTGTGAACCGCCTCGCACAACTTGGGCTGGATGTTTCATCGAAAAATGAAACCATCAGTCACATTACCACAGCAGATGGGACTCAAAATACCGTAACGGGATTAGTAGATTTACCCCTATGCGTAGGTGATGTATGTCGTTTAATAAGGGCGCTAGTTGTACCCTCTATTAAACAACAATTTATTTTAGGAAGCGATTTTGCGGAGAAATTTGGTATTGTGTTAGATTTTGCCGCGGGTACATGGAATGTCCATAGCACTTTATGCAACTTGAAACTAGCTACAGATGATGGTTTTTCAGCTTTCCAACCTAATGATGACTTGTGCACTTTGGATAACCTAACACTAGGTGAGAGAGATCAAGTAAACAAAGTGATAGACTCCTTTTCACGAATTAGTGGTGAAGTTGCACTAGGCCATACTGATAGGATTTCTTTAAATATTGACACAGGAAATGCACGTCCTATCCGTCAGAGGCAGTACCCTTTGTCGCCATATATGTTGAAAATACTCAACGATGAACTTGACGAAATGTTGCGATTGGGGGTGGTCGAACCTTCGCGTAGTGACTGGTGTTCACCGGTACTATTGGTGAAGAAGAGTAATGGGGAAATGCGATTATGCTTTGACGGTAGAAAACTGAACGAGGTAACCAAGCACGATAGCTACCCTCTACCCAGAGTGGATAGAATTTTAAGTATGCTGCGCCATGCCAAGTATATCTCGTCGATTGACTTGCGCAAAGCATTTTGGCAAATACCTTTAGACCCTTCTTCTCGCGAAAAGACCGCATTTAGTGTTGCGGGACGAGGTTTGTTCCATTTTAAGGTGGTACCTTTTGGCTTGAGAAACTCAGCACAGACACTATGTCGATTAATAGACGCAATTTTTGGCCCGAAATTCGAACCAAATGTGTTCACATATTTGGACGACATCATTGTTGTTTCCTCGACCCTACAGGAACATTTGAAATTGTTAAAGGAAGTTAGACAAAGTTTAGAAGACGCGAAACTAACTGTGAACTTAAAAAAATGTGAATTCTTTAAGCCGTCTCTCAAATACCTTGGGTTCGTGGTCGATGAACGTGGCATTCGAACTGATGCGGACAAGATATCAACTATGGTGAATTATCCGAGGCCGACTACTACCACCGAAATAAAACGTTTCATAGGCATGTGTTCTTATTATAGAAGATTCGTGAGTCAATTTTCAACTTTAATTTCACCCATAAATTCATTGTTGACAGGCAAAAAGAAAGGCCAATCCATTTCGTGGTCAGAAGAAGCTGAACAATCATTTCTGCGTATCAAAGAGGCTCTAGTTTCTGCTCCGATACTTTGTAGCCCAGATTTTTCAAAACCGTTCACCATTCAGTGTGACGCGAGCGACACGGGAGTTGGTGGAATTTTGACACAGGATTATAATGGTAATGAGAAAGTAATAGCATACGCTAGTAGGTCTTTAACCAAAACAGAAAGAAATTGGACCGTAACTCAGAGAGAGCTCATGGCTGTAATTTTTTGTATAGAAAAATTTCGATCGTACGTAGAAGGTACACACTTTACCATAATTACGGATCATTATTCTCTATTGTGGCTAAACAACTTAAAAAATCCGACTGGGAAATTGGCGCGATGGTCTGTTAAATTAAGGCAATATTCATTCGACTTGAAGCATCGGAAGGGTTCAGCTAATATAGTAGCAGATGCTTTGTCACGAATACCCCATGTTGCTGAAGATGTGGCTATGATCGATGTAGATCTCAGTTCGTTGGACAATTGGTATAACTCTTTAAAGAACAAGGTTCTGATGAAACCAGAACTTTATCCTCAGTGGAAGGTTGAAGAGGACAGACTTTTCAAATTCCTCCCGACCTTTTCGTCGTTAAAAACTAATATTAGAGAATGGAAACTCTTGATACCTAAGCCCCAGAGGCAACAGGTTATAAAGTCGTTACACGATACTCCGACGAGTGGTCATTTTGGTTTCTACAAAACTTTGTCTAGGTTGCAAGAATTATACTATTGGCCAAAGATGCGCCAAGATATTCTGCAATATGTGCGTTCGTGCAAAATATGTGCTGCCCAAAAATTATCGCATTCAGGGCGTTTAGGTTTAATGGGTTCAGAGAAATCCGTTGATTTTCCGTGGCAGGTTATTGCAGCAGACATAATAGGACCTTTCCCGCGTTCTGGCAGGGGTAATTCCTATCTCCTCGTAGTCGGTGATTGGTTTACCAAATATACCCTGATATTTCCAATGCGAAAAGCCTCGGCACAAAGCATAGTAAAGTTTGTAGAGAATAACGTTTTCCTTGTTTTTGGAGTACCTCAATTTGTGATGGTTGACAATGGTAGCCAATTTGCTGGAACTGTTTTCAAAAAATTATGTGAGAAATACCAAGTACAAAAAATCTGGTATAACGCGCGATATCACCCTCAAGTAAATTTTGTTGAGAGAATGAATAAAACAGTGGGAACCGCAATAAGATGTTTTGTAGACAAACATAAAGATTGGGATTTACACTTACCACAAATAGCTCACGCCATTAATACTGCCCGACATGAGGTAACAGGTTACACTCCGTGCTTTTTAAATTTTGCTCGCCAGGTGCCGTTATCAGGAAAATACTATGGGGATATGTCATCAACTGATGATCTTGATATTGTTCTTGGGGATAGGAAATACTATGCTGATGAACTAAAGTCATTAAAAAATATATTTGAAGAAGTCCGTCAAAATCTACATCGTTCTTATGAAAGGAATGCCCACAAGTATAATCTTCGGAAAAGAGATCACTCTTTTGAAATTGGTGAAAAGGTTTGGAAAAGAAACAAAGTCCTCTCAGACGCAGCTTCGAAATTTACCGCAAAACTCGCTCCTAAATATGTACTTTGTACTATAGTGAAGAAAGTTTCACGTCTCGTATATACCTTAAGGAATGCCAATGGATCACCCGCAGGTGATTGGCATGTCAAAGATTTGAAACCTTACATAGGTTCCAACGAAGACGTTTCTGTGGGATAAATAAGTCCAATTCAGTTAGAACCTTCGAGGTGTTGTGTGTTGTTACCGGTGTAGTAATGTAAATTGGCAATAGTGAAACAAAAATTCAATTTCAATTTTTTTTTTTTTGGAGCATAACAACCATGGCTGGCCACCATGAAGTGTTTGTTTATTGAAGTATGACGTTTAGTGTATAAGAAATTCAGTGTCTTGTATATATTACATTTAAGAAATCGTGTGTCATGTTGATCATGTTTCAAACTGGAACAGTCCAAATTGTTCTGCCATTTCGACAATGCTTTGCGCTTAGTAAATTTTCCCGATTATGACCTACTGATTATGACTTCTACTCTATTATGACTTTTTCCCTATTAGTATCCTTTTCAGGACGTATGGTACGCGGAGTTACCGTTTCGCATTAGCAAGAAATGGTTCAGAAAAAAAATTTGTCTAGGTTGAGCCAAATTTTTATTTTTTTGGAAGGGGGTGGTGTAACGTTCGCAAACGTCCCATATCCATCAAATAACATGTGAGATGATCTCAGCTGAGAAGGTCGCGTTGAATTGTACTGCTGATCTTAACTTGATTGCACTACTCACCAACAGGTGGCGCTGGCATACCTCCTCACAAATGATCAAATATAAAAGACAAGTTTCTTCAATCAATATCCTTCTATAAAGATAGCTATCAGTAATTCGTACTTGAATTTTGGGATCAATTATTTTTATTTGTAATGTCATTAAAATAAATTTATGGTTAGGAAAGCGAAATTCCAAGTCCATTGTAACTGTGGCTTTACGGAACATGGCCTGACAAGTCCATAAATCCCATAGTATTCCAGCAGTTCAGTTTTGGGTAGCATATCTTGCCCAATTGGTGGATACCTGTGGTAAACGAGAAGAAATTGGTATAAGTTAGGTTGTAAACTTACCTTAATTCAATATATGATCTCACTTGTTTGTTTGTGTTCAACTTCCGGCTGTTCGTGCTCCGATCTTCATGGGTAAATTGTGCGTACAGTTTTCTTTAATTGTTGATAAGTTAGGTATCTTCTCGAAATTTGACAATTTTCTGGAATTTGTTTGAAAGGGTTCATGTAGAGAGGGCACTACCATCGGACAGATAACTGTCATTAGCGACTGGTTCCCGTTTCGAGAGGAAGGTTGGGTTTCAGGAGGTGGTGGACGAACCTCCATTTTGTTCAGAAAGAAACCAAAGGGCTTCAACCGATGTAATTTCGGGATTTGTATTTTCTCTTGATTGAGAATTCCTGGTTCGCTCTTTCTGTGGTGAAAATTTATGAGTAGGTGATTATAAACCTACAGTGAAACCTATGGTGGTCCTGTCCATGGTGATGCACGTGCTAGTTTCCTAAAAAAAAAAAACGTGAGTTTTCTTTCTCAATCAAATTTCAGATTTATCTTTACAAATTTTGGTTTCATTTCTTTTGTAGTCAGCAGAAGAATTTAACTATTCTTTGTTTACAAACCATGTTTGGTAATTTGGGACAACCCTCTTCAAGGGGTAAGTCGACATCCCTATCAAGGATGTCAAGGATATAACACATTTTGTTATTTAGGGTTTTAGGAAAGACTATTATTTTTCGTCTGGTAACTGCAACACTGTTACATCCGTTGAGGTGAAGTTGTACCTGGTCCTCCAACCACCACTTAGCTGATGATGGCGGCTATTTATTCTTGTCAACAACCCCAGGTGTTGGTCTACCGGTCAATAAACTTTCACTGGAACTTGAGGTGCGAACAAGCGGCTGCAGGATTCCCGGATTTCAACGAAACGCTAAGTCTTTTTATGCTGATCAAGGCTTGATAATGGAAATTGAGATGGTGATGGAAAATTGGTTCTGGAACTCGAACAAACAAGGCCAGATATAATCAGTTTCTTTTTCTTTTTTACCTCATTATTAATCACTACCAGTGACACATTTTTTTTTTTGAAGGTATTTTCATTTATTGTCTATTGCATGGTAATAATGCCAAAAAAATGTTCATCAAAGAATTTATTAATGTAAAACTGGTATAGCCTCCGCTCAGTACTGTGCGAAAGCATCAACCATTGTTACTTGAAGATTTTCAAGTAAATTTTCTCATGTAAATTCTTCCATTTACAAGCTAGGTACTGTTTAAATCTAACCTAAATTCTAGTATATTTGAATACTGGTAATTCCTTCATGTACTAGGCTGAAGAATGTCAGTCACAAGGTGATTTTAAAAGTATGAGATTGTTTTTTTTTAATACATGTAATATCTGGGGAATGTGTTATTGTTTTTTTTATTTATCCCTCATTCATAACAGGTGCTTGTTGTAAGTGACAATATAATTCAAAAATTGTTTTGTATTTGAATACCAATTTTATAATGTCTTGTTTTCTTGACTTGAACAAGATAAAATATACATTATAATAAGTCAAGTGGCGCCTGGGTAAGTCCTGCATCTTGTTTGGGACTTATAAACGAATGATTTCAATTTTCAATTAAGTACAACCCCGACCACCATGCTCTCTAGACTACATCGCTAACGGGACAGTAGCTTTTTATTTTCAACTTCTAAAGGAGGAAATAAGAACGTTACAAATAATCAGTTGAAGAAATCCCGACTTGTCCTTGAGAAAAGCACAAGCGATGAACCACTATCAACTTTAGCAGGAAAAATCAAGGATACCTCACCTCAATCTTCAGATCAAACAATTGAAACGTTTAAAGAAATCCTCCCGACTCCTGAAGCTGAAAAGAAAGAGACAACCGTTAGTCGAAAATCTTTGAATTACAAGCCTAGTGATGTATGAGTGTATTTCGCTCTGTTTTGTTAACGAGGTTGATCTATTGTGAATCTCGAGAACCGCCTCATATATAAAAATTGTCGGCAGGGGCATTATTCTTAAAATAATAAATATCGGTTTACAGTGCTCATGGAAACCTCTGCGTTACTAATGATACGGACGGCTTTATTTTGTAGTCGAAATATTGTAATAGACTCTGAGCTATTACCCCTGAAATACGTGCCATAAGATATATGATAATGGAATAAGGAGAAGTAGGCTGTTATTAATACGTCTTCAGAGAAAATCAGCCGCAATTGGCGTAGTACGAAAAGTGTACTACACAACCTACTTTTGAGTATTGTAATGGAATTCGGAAGTCAACAAGAAGTATCACCAATATTAAAATATCCTCCTGTATTGGACATTCCAGATAGCTCTCGATTGTACGTGGAAGATCTAAAACAGAAAAGGATGGAATATCCTGGAAGCTATCAGATGGAGAGAGATGACAGGAAAGTGGCAGTTTCAGAAGGTTCTAGAACAATTTAACTACGATATATATACAGGGCCAGATAATGGCAGAAGTCAGTCGAATACGAAGTCGCAATACGTGAACATCGTTCATAACCTCATGTGAGTGCACCAAGTCAAAGTACTATCTAGAGTAACTCCAAGCAGTTTATCAGTAGCTTCATTGGACGTTGTGTTACGTGAGGAAAAAGATAATTTTTGGGTTTTGTTGTGATTGAGTTTCAGTTTATTGTAGGTAAACCAGTTTTCGGCATGGCTTAGTATCTTCCCCGACATTTTTGAGATTTCATTATTATTTGCTCCAGAACAGATCAATGTTGTATCATCTGCGAACGATACAGGTGTGTGAGGATATAAGTATTTGTGCAAATCGTTGATATATATGTTGAACAACAGGGGGCCGAGGACTGATCCTTGGAGCATTCCATGGTTAACTAGTTTCACATCAGATCTGGTGTTGTTAATAGAAACGAACTGAGTACGGTTTACTAAGTATATTAGCGGGATACCTCTCATTCCGTAGTGATATAACTTTTGTATTAAAATGTCGTGAGACACACAGAGAGACGCACAGAGTTATTGCAACCGGACGTCCGTCTTCGAGGCCCTCGACTATGCTGCTCACTACACTATGGAGAGCATTTATTGAACTGCGATTCATTTAGAAATTTATTTTTTTTCAAAATACGAATAGAGCCTTTTTTAGAATTATTTCTATTATTTTGCAGAAGATTGATATTATGGATATTTGGCGATAGTTGTCTGCAAGGGAACTGTCACCTTTTTTGAAAATCGGGATTACCCTGGAAAGTTTGAAGGCTTCTGGACATGTACCTATCAAATGTACAAGACATTTTTTATTTTTCAACAAATCTACAGCCTCACAGATGTCATGATGCGATACCGGTTCTAGAAAAAAAGATTGAGCTGGGGCTGGAAAATTCCTGAAATTCAGTATGTCGGTATCAGCTATTTGAGGAAACGATCTTATTACGTTTTCTGCTACAGAAACAAAGAAATCATTAGAAACTTGCGGTGGTATGCTACAAGATGAAATTATCATATGCTGTTCATTTGGACTTCTTCGGTTGCTCAGAGTATTTTTTATAATGAGTCTTATATGCTGCAAAACATACAGGATCTCTATCTCTATCTCTATCTGAAATCAACTCAATACTATATAAAGACTTTCTCATTGCCTTAAGGTTATTCCCGAACCAACAAGTTGGAGAAAACGTTTTGTAAGAATGTGTCCTTACTGGAAAGTGATTTTGGACAGGCTTATTAAAGATTTCCACTAGATGAGATGCCAAGTAGTTGACATTATTACTGCTGAAAAATGTATCCCAGTTCTCTTCTCCCAGGGATGATTGTAACTTTTCCAACCCATGTTTTGTAACAGATCTGTGAAATGTCTTTTTTTTTCTTTTTCCTTCACTAGTTATTTTTTTAATTTCATGTACTGAGCTCGGTGGTTAGCTATACCAGGTTCAAATACACCAGGTATGAAGGATTCTGAATCTAAGTTGGTGAAAATATTGTCGATACAACTGGCTGAAGTTGCTGTAACTCTTGTGTGTTCCTTCATAATAAACGTTAAACCATATGAAGTGAGTGTAACACCCTGTAGGTGTTAGGAATACTATTTAATATAGGATTATATTATGTGAAATTTTTGGTTTTCATATATGAACAAAGGTAACAAAGGGAACTTCGAAAAGTTGAAATTCAAATTTCCAATTATATTGGAAATTGCACCTCCGTTGAAGAAAATTATTTATTTGCCATCATTCGATGTGAATAAAATAGGCATTGTTAATTCAGACACTTGCAGGTTTTCTTCGAAATCAATAATCGTTAACGAAGTCAGCGTCTACGAGAGATAAGACTTCCTGAGAACGAGATTTGAGCCAAAATTGTTACATTGTGTCAAATGTAACCAGCGCAAACAAGATTCAGAGGATTAACGCGAGAAATCTGCATACTAGCGACATCTCAAGTTATGATTGGAACTAACAAAATCACGATTTATAACCGCATGTGGTACGAGATCTGCAGAATTTCTAAGCGTTTCGGTACTTTGTCGGTAGAGGGACATACTGGTACCATATCTAAAATTTAAGTTTGATTAACTTGGGGCGTTATGATTGGTTGAATTGAATTTGCGCTCAGCCAAAAACTTCAAAATCAGCATTTCAGGGGATGCGGAGGAAAAATATCAGGAAAGAGGGAGTCGGTCCTGGGACTTCGGGAAGTCCGGTTTGAAGTGTCGCGCGCGATATATTTTAGAAGGGTTTTGGTGATTTTTTGAGATTTTTTTTTGTTTCGAGTGAAAAGTTTTGGTGGCTCCAGTACTACTAAGGGTGAGTGACTTCAGTTAGTAGAATTTTGGCTGTAATTTTAATACAGGAAAGCACGTCGAGATAGGACACTGCTTTAACTTGCCATCAGTTTGCTGAGAACCGGGTTCCCTTTGTTATTTGGAATATATTGGGTGTTAAGTAACTTTGATTCTTTATTTCTATTGGTATATAGTATACAAACGGGAAGGAATAACTAAGTGGGCCTCTTAGATATTCTGCCCGTTCGAGGGTTACTTTTCGTTATCTATGCGAATTTCTTACTAGCGTTCAATCATTATTCATACTACATATCTCTTCAAAATTTCATCTCAATACATATTTCATTATAATTAAATTGCTATTACTTATTTTATCAATTCATTTTTTTTGTTCAGTTTTGTTAGCATTTTTTTTAATAAAATTTATAAAGGTTTTCTCTTGGTTTATATTAGTAGTTTGTTTGTGGAAAACTCCCTACCCCTTTCACAAGAGGATTCTAAAGTCTACGCATTTGAGAAGCCGTAGCCGGACCTAACCCTCCTAGAGCTATAACCTGGTGGAGGAATAGAACCAGTGAGCCTGAGAATTGAGTTAGTTTTAGTTGTCTATACTCTAGGGTTGCCTAATACAAGATCTGTTTGGTTAGAGCAGATCTAAAACCTAATTCTGTTCTGGTGGCAGCGGCTATACTACCATAATAAAAATATCTGTGGGTCCGGCAACTCTAGGGGTTGACTTTTCGGTGTCAACCAAGAGAGTACGTCTCCCGGATTCCAGTATATTACAGTGGTGGCAGCGGTGGGATTATTTAATTTTTTTTAGGGGATTTGCAATGAAGGTTGTGGAAAAACAATAATAAAAAGAGAATTTCTGTATTTTTTTTCAAAGTGTAATGTGGGATTATTTATTTTTTTTCAGGGGATTTGCAATGAAGGTTGTGGAAAAACAATAATAAAAAGAGAATTTCTGTATTTTTTTTCAAAGAGTAATGTGGGATTATTTAATTTCTTTTTGGGATTTGCAATGAAGGTTGTGAAAAAACAATAATAAAAAGAGAATTTCTTTATTTTTTTTTCAAAGAGTGAGGTGGGATTATATAATTTTTTTGGGGGGGTTTGCAACGAAGGTTGTAGAAAAACTGTAGCAAAGAGATAATTTTTGTGATTTTGTTCAGGTTTTTGTCTTGATAGTATAAGATATGATATAAAGAGGTTAATAGAGCTTGATATTGATGTTGACATGTTTCTGCGAGAGGGTTGAATCGGAGGGTTGAAATAAAAAAAAATTGAATTACATGATAGCGCTTCTTGCCATATACAATATTGGTGAAAAATTCATGTTCATCAATTTCTAGAACTGTAGCAAATTTCAACTTGTTATTTTCGGAATGGCAATTTTCAGTAATCGAGAAAAAAATTTATTTATGAAAATTTTTGTATACATGCTGCGAACAAAATTGAGCCAATAGATGAAATAAGTTTCCAGAATGAAAATTTTTCATGTAGCAGATATCTACATGTACTTATTTAATGAGACAATACTACATTATCGCGCGCTCGGCGCTCGGCTCTCTCCTCACACAGTCAGCCAACTGGTCTTTGTGTTCATAATGTGTAGTCGAGCTTTCATCAGTATATCAAATGAGATGAAAATATACATTATTGGTATGAATAAAGTATCTACCTATTTAATGAGTTGGTATTAAATAACTCCATTCATTTTTTTATGTTGACAAAATAATAGTTGAACACATTGCTGCCTCATGATGGCATATTATGCCTTCTTCCAGTCCAATTCTGGCATCGTATAGGTTAGATAATTCTCCTTCGGTTAGGTATGCCATCATGTGAAATCTGTATAACTTCATAAAACATTGTGTATACTAAACGTTTGTGGTATACTTATCCGATTTATCATGAAAGTTTCATGGTATAATATAATGGAAATTGCATTGTAATCAAAAAATCAGACAAATGTTAATTGAAAAGAAAAAAACACGTAAGTTGCGATATAAAATTTTAAAGAATCAAGCATTGTCTTATATCACTCACTGAATATCGAATTTTTTCGTAAAACTGACAGATGCCACTCGGTAAACATTCAGAGGACAACTATTATGCTTCCGTGGAACAAACAAATCTCTCCGAAATATTCGACGAAAGTAGAAAAATGGCGTCTATACCTATTTGGAACTATGTCTAGTTGGGCAGTATCCCCTACCATCATTTTTTCAAAAAGTTCAAAAGGAGGTACCCATTAAAAATGAACTTATGAATTTCGTGATTTTATTTTCAATTTCTGAAAATTGAGATTCTGAAAATATTTTCCTGACTTCTTTAGGTTGGATTTCAAAAATGACATTGTTTAGATTTCGGGAATTCAATAATATTCCATTTCTGGTATTACCGAAGTTTACACGAAACGGAAATTATTATGGTTGAAACGAGCAATTTGGAAAATCCATGTTAACGAGTTTTCAAAAAATACACGTTCAATGTATTACTGACACCCCTTCAATTGTTTATATTTTCAAACCATTTGTCGTCATTTAAATGCTACAAAGGATATTCAACAATTTATTTTTAATAAGCATTTTGCATGTTTGAAAAAACCTGTGACTCCACACAGTCCCAAACAATGAGTGAGAGTAGATGCGATACATTCGCCTGCATGTGTGCGGAACGAGGATCGAACACTTTATCTGATAATCGACGGTATATTCACCAGTAGGTAGGTACCTATGATGAATATTTGTATTCTATAAACATTATGAAAAACCAGGGTTGCGACGTTTTGAATCGAATAATGAAAATATAAGTAATTGATTTGTGCATTATTTCCATATTTGAAAAATTATGAAAAATCAATATGAATAGAAAAAATCAATCTTTAAATCGAAAAAATCTTATTTTGTTGATTTGAAAAAAATCATGATGCTTCGCAACTCTTACAAAATTTAATAATTCTGTATCTATTTATATGAACAGCTTTTCAAGAGTCATATAAATTACGAGGTATAACATTAAAATAGCCATAGTGATTGGGAGATTGAGAGCTACTTTCAAAAACGTTGATAAGTTATATTCTCGGTTATTATCAAAGACATTCAAATACAGGTAATTATGAATATTATTTATTTACGAATAATAATGAATAATGACTATATTTTCCTAAGGCCTTCATTCTTCTACTTTTTATTTCTTTGATTTTTGAGGACTGCTTTCACTACATATTTTGTATTTTGGATATTCATCTCCCGTTGGTCCCAATATATGTACCATTTTCAGAATCATTTACATTCCACATGAGAATACAATATCATTTTCTTCTCCATTTGGATTTTTAGATCACATTACACCTTTGAATTTCAAAATTTCAAGCTTTTCCTATGCAAATCCGCAAATTCATCATTAGTTGCACCAATAATTTCATAATACTTATTATGGTTCCAATCTATTATATTGTGTTGACTGACTCGTTTTTTCATCTTCATATTTTGGAGTATCACCAGAGGGCGCAAATATCATCGGACAATTCGCGCTCTGGTCTTCTTGTGAAAACACCAGTCCATATTTCGATGTGATTTTTTTTCTGTAGGAAGATGGTGATTCAAACTAGGTCCGATACTATTTGAAAAGTGTTTTTTTTTATTATTCGCCAAATTCGATATGTTCAGGAATATTTGTATACCTTTTGTATTTCATATTTTTTAAAATAAAATAGTATTTCCATTAGCTGGATCACTTATCTACTTGATGAAGTCAATAAGTCATGAAAATATTGATTACTTTACTTTATGACAAGTCTATAGAGAAAGAGTGCTATTCGTTATTGCTCACTTCTTCAGCACCCTCTACTTCAAAATTTAGACCTTTAGGATATTACATACAGTATGGTGGAAATGTATGGAATAAATTCATTATCTCTAACGTTTATGAATTTTAAGGAAAATCCCGAGACAGGTCGATTTTTATTTTCAAATTGACATCTCTTGATATACATACGGAGTATGTGACGTCATCCGCGTAGTTGTGGTGACGTCATCGATTATTTTTTCAAATTAGAACATACCCCGTCCATTTTTTTTCGGAAGGTATATTCATTATCTATCTGACGGTATACTAATATTAGGAAAATAAAGTAATACAGGGTGAGAAAAAATCATTTTATTCAATATTTACAACGGAAATCGTTACAATAAATAATCAAATTCGTGACGTTCTGCAAGAATACAATGTGATAGACAGAGAACAAATCATTCTCGAACTTTGCTATCGTTTCTGAATATATTTGTGAAATATTCACTCGTATTCGTTCTTTCAAATTATCTGATCTTTCCGGCTTCTTACATAAACTTTTCTCTTCAAATAACCTCTGAGGAAAAAATCGAGAGGAGTTGAATCAGGAGATCTAGTTGGCCATTCGATTTGTACATTGATAGCATAATTATTAGCTTGTAAATATAAAATAATTTTTTCTCACCCTGTATCACTTTATTTTCCTAATATTAGTATATGGTCAGATAGACAATGGTAACACCTTCCAGAAAAAAAATTGAACAGGGTGTCTTCCTATTTAAAAAATAATCGATGACGTCACCACAACTACGCGGATGACGTCACAAACTCCGTATGTATATCAAGAGATGTCAATTTGAAAATGAAAATCGACCTGTCTCAGGATTTCCCTTAAAATTCATATGCGTTAGAGATAATAAATTTATTCCATACATTTCCACAATACTGTATATATTTTGTTGAATAGATTTAAGAATTCCTATATTAAAATGCCATTAGGTAGCATCCTGTATATAAAGTGTCAATACCCGATTGCAAATTATCATTCAGTTATACAATGTTAAATACAACACGGTTTCATATTTATACTGTTCCCTCTCTACTTTTACGTATTGATATCTGTTCAACATTCAAATCATCGCAATGATAAATCCTAAATCGATCCCCCGTAAATAGAAGCGACCTTTGTCGATAGGTTTCTATTCATTCATATTGTATACCTTCTGGGTGTATATATAAATATTTTTATTTGAATATCATACATACCTATTCCTCATTATGTATGAGAATTTTTTCATTGTGAACAATTCAGAATATTTTTATTTTTCACGCAATGTATAATTATTTTATACATATAATATACCATATTTACTAGCAAACCTAGCAAACTGATTCATATAAATTTCTATTTCCCATTCTAATTTCATAATATCACCCGTACTATCGATTATATCGTGTTTATAATCTACTTCGTTGAGTTTCACCAGGGGGCGCAAATATCATCGGATAAATCGTGCGTATTTCTGACTTTGTAGAGCCTCGGCTCTTGACTTCCTGTGACGATACTAATCCATATTTTGATCTGATT
The DNA here is from genome assembly GCA_029955515.1 of Chrysomela aeneicollis. Lineage (NCBI taxonomy): Eukaryota > Metazoa > Arthropoda > Insecta > Coleoptera > Chrysomelidae > Chrysomela > Chrysomela aeneicollis. The sequence goes on along the minus strand of JARUHQ010000013.1, from coordinate 2,326,772 downwards.
TTTTTGTGTAGAAAGATGAAGGTTCGACCGAGGGAGGATGCTATCTCAAAATTGATTATTTGATGTAGAAATATTTTTTTTGATTCGCCAAATTGGCTAAAAATTTGCTATGTTCAGATATATTTTTATATCTTTTCTTTTCGAAATTTCGAAAAAAGAGATAGTATCCTCCCTAGCTTGATCCTTTATCTACATGATGGGATCAAAAAATCATGAAAATATAGATTGGTTTTCAAATGAGAAGTCAAGAGCGGGAGTGCTGCATTCGGTATTCTGCGCGTCCCATTGCCCACTCTTAACAAGAATGCTACAATTATGGAGTTTCATTAGGATGATAGTATTAATTTGAAAAACTGATCACCATTATTTTTCTTCTTCTCACTCAACTTGTCGAGATTTTATGTATTTGATTAATTGCTATTTGATTCCGATATTCGACTTCTACTTTTGAGAATAATCAAATTATTTTTGACTATTTGCCGACTCTAACAAAATAAAAATAGGGATTCTTGGCGCTTTCAAATATTTTTTGTTAAACCAGAGAAAAAAAAATTGACAGGGTGATCTCGTGGTCAAGTAGAATTCAGACCAAATTTGAGGTGTGACGTTAGGTTATACAGGGTGTATCAGGTTTTTGTTTAAAAAAAAATAATAAGATTTATACCTGGTGACATACAGGGTGATCTCGTGATCAAGTTAATCTCAGATCACAGTTTAGGTCGGACAGGGTGTACCAGGTTAGGAAGTGGCTTTTGAAACTATCTGCTTGACGTTAGGGAATTTCAGGTTAGGAAAAGGGAACCCAAAGAAAACAAAAGGTTTGTGCTTTATAGCTATTATTTTTGAATACAATGCCCGAAGATCATCCAGGAGAACGAGTAGCAGCTCAAGGTGCTGGGAATAATACAGCCCCTATATTTAACCCTACAGGTGGTGCAGCAAGGGTAGGGCATATACCCACTCCAATGACAATGGCGGCGGTTTATTCATTAGGGATGATTGCGTCAACTTTAGATGATTGTTCAGGGAAAGATATTGCGAGGTATATTGAACGACTAGAGCAGCGATCTAGATTAGATGGGTGGACACAGGAGGAAACATTGAAACTTTTGAAATTTAAATTACAGGGTGATGCATATGATTATTTCAAGTCAGATCAAACATTAGATGGGTTAACTTATGATGAATTCAAGGAAAAGTTATTGAAAAAATTTGCGGCAATTAGATTACCGGGTGAGAACCAATTAAATTTGAGTAGGTGTCATCAACGTCATGATGAGGATGTAGCTTCGTTTTGTACACGACTTCGTCTCCTCGGGGCAAAGGTGCTTCAAGAAGATCTTCAGGGAGCCACACCGGAAGAAGCAGCAGGCTTGAGGAAGAAAAATAAAAATCTTTTGCTGAATCAATTTAAGATGGGATTGCGAAAGGACCTGTTGAAAGAAACCGGAATTTTACTATTGAGAGAGGATAATCTAGATTTGGAAAAAGCTGAAGAATTGGTTAAGATGCAGGAGACCACAGCTTTAATGATACATGGGAGAGGACCCAGCAGCGCGCGTATAGGACAAGTGCAGGTGAAAGGCGAATGTTTCAGTTGTGGAAAAAAAGGACATAAGGCAAGAGATTGTCGGACTACAGTCAAACAAGTCAACGTCAATGATAATAAATGTTTTCGATGTCTAGGTTCTGGACATTGGTCTCGAGAGTGCAGGGCACCAATAAATAAGGGCGGATCTGAGAATTCCGGTAGATATCAAGGACGTCGTTGGCATCAAGAGAGAGAATCAAGAGATCAAGCTCGACCTCAAGAGAGGAGAACTGTTGACTCATGGCGACCCTCAACAGAGCGCACCAGAGGAGGTGGACAATTTGCATCAGTAGGAAGATATCAACGTGATGCAGGGAACTCACGAAGAGAAGGAGAGAATAGGGAAAAGAATCAAACAAATCCTCATCAGCAGTCTTTAAACTAGGTCGGCCTCCTATTAATCCCCGAATAGGTGGCACCCTAAGGAAAAATCCAAGGGGTAATATAAAAAGGGGACAATACATAGGATCTTCATCATCTAGATCGGACAATCGGAATAATATGCTGCTCAGGACAATCCCAGAGGTGTTTTCTGAGTCAGACAATATACCATATATTGTCCTAATGAGAGTTAACGGCATACTGTGTAAATGTGTAGTAGACACTGGTGCTGTCATTAGTTTAGCTAAAAGAAGTATATTCTTGGATGAACGGATAGATTTGGAGACTCAGAATGGAATCTGTTTAACCGGAATAACAGGACATCAATTGGATACATGTGGTATAGCGAAGGTTTTTATAGGATATGAAGATGAGTCAGTAGGAAAAGAAACTCAAGTGGTCGTGTGTGAAGATTCAGTCTTGGGAAGAGTGGAAGTATTATTAGGCAGAAATTTTCTGGCGGAAAATAAGGCTTCAATTTCATTCGAGGATCCGCCGACGTTGAGAATATGGGAAAAATCAATACGAATGTATTCTTACCAGTAAATGTTGAAGCATTCACCTGTTTGGCACGTTACCCAATCAGAGATAGGAAAGACATATTCTTCACGTATTTTCAATAATGGAAATATAGGGACTTCACATTTCCCGCAACGCGAACTTGAGGATGATTGGGAAAGCTGGCTCCAAACAATTAGAAACTTTTTAGATGGATATAAAACTTCAGGAGGGCAAACAAAAGAAGAAGAAACACAGCACCAAAAATCCGAACAAATCGAGGCCTCAAGGAAAGCTTCGCGAGCCGTGCAGGTTGACATGATAGAAACAAAAACGAGCACCCCACTAGAAAATACAGAGACAGGAAGTCTCACGAACATACCAGAAGATGCTTCTGTTCGTCCCAAAAATATGCGAGAAGAATCAGGAGGTGAGCTAATCGGTTCTTCTGGAATAGGGAATATGGAACCCCAAGTTCTTCAAGATCTGATAACTATGGAAGATCTGATAATTCCTCCAAGGACTGAAGCTATTATCCGAGGATGCTTGAAGTTAGCCATAAAAGGAGAAATATTAGTCTGTGAACCCTTCGAAATAGGAAACTCTCAAGCTCATGTAGCTCGGGCAGTTGTAAGGAATGGAAAGGAGATCCCAGTACAAATCATGAATTTATCCTGGAAAGAAGTCAGATTGAGGAAGGGACAGAGACTCAGTAGAGCTATATTAGGTGAAGAATTATCTCCAGTGGAAATCATTGATGGAAAAATTTGTAAATTTGACTATTCAAATGATGATTGGATTAGACAAGGATTCGAACTGCAGCATTTGAATAAAGAGATACAAGAGGAACTTCATAAGTCGCTGAGAAAATATGGACATCTCTTCCGAGACGATGATGAAGAGATAACCAGTACGACAAAGGTGAAACATGGCTTGACATTAGTTCCAGGTGCTCAGCCTATCTGTAAGGCCCCATACAGAATACCTTATCGTCAGAGGGAAGTGCTAGAAAAAGAAATAGAACGCTTATTGGAGGCAAAAGTTATAAGACCATCATGTAGTCCGTGGTCAGCACCCGTGGTTTTGGTTAAGAAACTACCGAATGGGGAAGAAAAAGTCAGGATGTGTATAGATTACAGAGGACTCAATAATGTGACCAAGAAGGAGTACTATCCACTACCCAACATATCAGATCTAATACAAGGATACAAAGCAGGAAATAATATGCTATTTTCGGTCATCGACGTGGCCGAAGCCTATCATCAAATTGATATGGAAGAACAGGCGATACCACTCACTGGATTCAGTACTTTCCAAGGTCATTACGAGTACACTAAGATGCCCTTTGGACTCGTAAACGCGCCATCGACTTTTCAAAGATTCATGAATATGACGCTGGCAGGATTAACACCGGAAATATGTATGGTCTATCTTGATGATATTATAATTTTCAACTCAGAAGGTGGAAAAGATCACATTGAGAAACTGGAGAGAGTATTCGAAAGACTGAGCGAAGCCAATGTCAAGTTGAAGCCAAAGAAGTGCAATTTTATGTTGAAAAAAGTAAAATATTTAGGGCATATAATTTCACAGGAAGGTATTCTACCAGATCCTGTGACAATACAGACAATAAGTAATTTTCCTTTGCCAAAGAATATTAAAGGGGTTAGGTCATTCTTGGGAATAGTAAACTGGTATCGAAGATTTATTCCTAACATTACGGAAATATCAGCTCCTTTGGTTAACTTGACGAAGAAACATGTAAAATTTGAAATAACCGAAGAAGTCCTAGAAGCCATGCAAAAATTGAAAAATGCACTAAAATCGGACTCACTACCTACTGATTTTTCCTGATTTTGAACAACCATTTATTTTAGCAACAGACGCTTCGGGGCTGGGAGTAGGAGCGGTACTAAGTCAACTGCGAGATGGATATGAACGACCCATAGCCTATGCAAGCAGGAAACTCAAAAAAGCTGAGATGAATTACACGACGACAGAGAAAGAGTTGCTTGGTGTTATGTTTGGAATACAAACGTTTCGTTGTTATGTTTACGGAAAGAGATTCACTGTAATTACCGATCATCGACCTCTCAAATGGTTACTGACATTGAAAGATCCAAGTTCTAGATTGACCAGATGGGCTTTGACTTTAGCCGAATATGATTTCGAAATAATACACCGACAGGGAAAGCTACACGGGAATGCCGATGCCCTTAGTAGGATGTATAACGAGGAGGAAAATTTTATTGATTTAAGTTACGCGGAATTTGAGGAGTATAAGAAGCAGCATAAAGTTCCAAGGATACATAATTTGAAATACAGGAAAGGAGACTTGTTTACTGCACCTGAAAATTGGGCACTAGCTCACTGCGTGTCTAAGGATTTAGCGATGGGAGCCGGGATAGCCAAGACCTTCAAGGAAAGATATGGGTCTGTAGACTTCCTGCTGAGCCAAGGAAAATGTATAGGGGAAGTAGCGACGCTATTACTCCCTGAGCGGAATATTTATTATTTAGTAACAAAAAGCGCATATTATGATAAACCGACCTATCATACTTTATGGAACTGCTTAAAGGAACTCAGAACTTCTTGCGAGAAAAACCAGGACAAATTTTTAGCTATACCTAAACTAGGATGTGGATTGGATAGACTGTTATGGGAACGTGTGGTAGAAATGATCGAGTTTATATTTTACGGATCAGATATTGAAATAAGAGTATACGATGGAGTCTGCACAACGAAGAAATCCATTATGTTAGTAGCAGAAAATATTGACATGGAACCAATCTGGGACCGTGAAGTTTTGGGAAAAGCACAAAGGCGTGATAAGTTCTGCCAAAACGTAATGACACAACTGACAAATAATGCCCAAGAGAACCAAGAGTACTACTTGGATAAAGATGGAATACTCTATAAAATTGATACCGAGGGTGTTGAGGCATTAGTGGCACCCAGAGGAATGGTGAAGAAAATTCTAGAGGATTTTCATGATTCGCCGATGGCAGGACACCAGGGACAGCAGAAAACATTATGGAGTATCAGAAAGAGATTTTTCTGGCCAAACATGAGAACGAAAATTTTCAAATATGTAGCAGCCTGCGAATCATGCAATGAAAGAAAAACATCACCGCATCAGAAAAAGGTGCCTTTGCAAAAATTCACGACAGCTTATGAACCCTGGGAATTGACTTCTATGGATATAGTTGGCCCCTTGGTAACTTCTTGGAATGGAAATCGGTACCTTTTAACTTTCCAAGATTACTTCACAAAATATGCGGAAGCGATTCCTCTCCCAGACCAGAAGGCAGAGACCATTGCCCGAGCTTTTGTCGAACATATTGTGTGCGTTCACGGAGCGCCTAGGAAGCTCTTAACAGATAGAGGTGCGAACTTTATGTCCGGACTATTCAAAACTGTATGTCAGATACTTGGTATTCAAAAGATACAGACTTCTAGCTATGCACCGACGTCGAATGGACAAATAGAGAGGATGCATCGGGTACTGAAGGATATGTTGTCACATTATATAGCAGATGACCAAAGAGATTGGGATACATGGATTCCATTGGTGCTGATGGCATATCGCGGAAATGTCCATGTTTCGACAGGATACACTCCGTTCTTCTTATTACATGGACGTGAGCAAGTTTTACCAGTAGAAGATTTCATTCGACCGCAACGAATCAGATATGATTGCGCAGAAAACTATGCTGCGGAGTTAGCTGTCAGATTGAAAGAAGTGTATCGAAGTGTACTCGACATATCGGAGAAAGCAAAAGGGGTACGAGCTGAGCAATACAATAAAAAGACGAAGGAGAGAACATATAACATTGGTGATCGAGTCTACCTTTTGAGTATGCACGTGAAATCTGGCATTTCGAAGAAACTCGTGAAGCCTTGGATTGGTCCATATGAAATAACAGAGATTATTGGACCAGTGACCTATAGGGTGAAACGAATTGGAGGTAGAGATGAACAGGTAGTGCATGTGAACCGGTTGAAATCATATGTGAGGTCTGAGCCAGGACTATTAGAAAAATTGAATAGCAGTAGCAGCAGTGAAGAAGAGGAAATGGAAGATATCGAAGAGATAGAGCCGGAAGAAAATGCTACTAACCAGCGGAATAAGAATATCCTCATTCCTCCCCAGTGGATAGAAATTCAACATCACTCAGGAGAAGCAGTCAAGTCGTGTTCGAAGGCCTCCAAATCGATTGAATCTGTAAGGGATAAGAGTGATTAGGATATATGTATTTTATGTATAAGAGGTATAATGTATATGAAGGAATGATGAGAAGGCATGGTATGCTTAGTGATTGAGTGTAAGACAATAAGTAGTTGAGAGTGAGTGAGAAGAGTGCCGTAACTTGAAGAGCACGGGGCTAACTCTCTTCAAGAATAGTTGATTCAGATTATAGTTGAAGGGGAGAATAAAGAAAAACTGTCTTAGGCCTGGACAGACTTTTCTCATTTAGATCACTATTAGGTATATTCGAATATGCAAAATGGTTTTGTTGTACATAATTGTATTGTTCTATGTAAAACTATTATTCTTTATCAGTTGGTAATGTATGTGATATTGTGTAGGGAGGACCAGCGCAGTACTAATATCCAGGTAGACAACATGATGAGCCTATCAACATTTGATATTCCTGTGTTCGCTACCTTGTTGGTCATGCACTACTTCATGAATGTTAACGGGACTATCGCGTATGACTGTAACGACGAGAAAGTGAACATTTCGACAGTTTCTCTCAGAGACGTACAAAAGTGTCCGGAACCGGAAGCCGCGTATTCGAGTACTACAGTGTCGGTAAAAGTAGTACAGCGAAACGAGATTCGGTATCAACATGTATGGACCTGCTTAGTAGAGGTAGACCGCATTATGTATCACTGTGGGATGCATAGCCACTCTTCGATGGTGGAAGGAGGACTTTCAAGTTATGTGCATAAGTTGGGAGCAGAAGACTGTAGACTACTTCACCGCTACCATGTACTGAAACTCTACCACCAGGACATTGGGCAGATAACCATGAATGGATCAACAACAGTATCAGTAACTATACTAGGATCAGCAGACACTACCGGATCATGCGACGGAGCAATATACCATGAGAATGGACGAACCTGGAAGAACGTAGTCATCATAGCCAATGTGAAAATTCAAGCAAGGGATTATTTGGCGAAGGTGGATCTCGACGAAAATGAAATCAGTTTGCAGGGAGGTGTAACTTGTCCTTTCCTGAGAAGCTATTGTTTCGATACTATGTTAGGAGAAACAGTGTGGGGCAGCGATTTCTCGACAACTTGTGATAGTCATATGAGCCTTTTGTATGAAGGAAATGCAGAAATGGTATCCAGTAGACTGACAAGAGAGAAATACTTGGTGGTCGAAAGTGGAACAAAAATATTCACATTGACATTCACCAAACGGATGATACTTATGTAACGTTGAAGTGTGGCAAACGGAGCACCCTAGGATTATAGTGGTAGAAACGAGATCCGGAAGGAATATTCTACCGCTGGAGTATATGATTCCCGAAAATACGGATTTGATGGCCTACGTTAATAGTAAATTTCTATATGTGGAGCAGTCGTATAAGCGTGGTATAGACAAATTATACATGGATACAATACATAGACGCTGTCAAGTACGACGAGAGATCCTGAAGAATCGTCTCCTGATGGCGCCGCTTATTCCACATGAAGTTAGCCAGATCTTACAAGATGAAGGAGGACATGTAGGACGTGTATTAGGAGGGGTACTATACATAATGAAATGCGTACCTAAAGTAGTTACGATAAGACGAACCGACCGCTGTTACCACGAATTACCAGTGACAGTAAATAACCAGTCCAAATTTGTATCACCCCTTACGAGAATCATCCAGGATTATGCTGAGGAAATCGACTGTAATGGGCTTACACCACCGCTCTACTATTTGGACAATGAATGGGTAGGACTATCACCGTACCCTACCATTAAGAGACCGCCGCGAGAATTAGCGGTTGATCCAGAACAACCGTTAGAATTCGCTCCAATACAACCTCTAGGGACCCAAGGGTTGTATACTCAGGAATTAATAACCAAAGTGCAGCGGATCTTAACGTTTGGTAACGAACGGAGAGCAGTGGAAAATATAATTGCTCGCAGAGTGGCCGGACTCGAAGCAGAAGGACAAGGACTCACTACTCTCAATTTGTTCAATGCCAGAGAAATGAAGCAGTTAGCGGAATCTACAATGAAGCAATTATGGGGATGGTTCTCAGATGTTGGAATCTTCATGAGTGGGCTGATCGGATTCTACTATATATTTCGAGTTGTTAAGTATACTCTTGGAGTTATATTGAATGGAGTACACTTGTATCAAACAATCGGCTGTGGAGTAGCATTATTAGCCAGTTTGTGGAATACCCTAACTTGGTGGGTACTTCAACGTCAGCAGTCCGGGCAATCTTCCCCAACAGATGCCGAAACCTCAACAAACACAGCTAATTTCGCAGTACCCCAGGAAATTGTTACTATCCAACCAGGTATCTACCCTAACGCACCTCAAGACTCTCATAAACATTGGTCGGAGCGTGAAGCTAGTTAATAGGACTTTTATTCAGTAAAGACACAACAAGGAACAGTACTAGTAAACGGACTTAGTGCGCGAAAACTGACCCTATTAAAGACTGTAAGTGATCCATGTGCGCCGTTCATCTGAAGTATAGTGCCCTGCTGACTGACAAGGGTAGTTAGAACACAAAGGAATGTACCATGGTAGCAAACAGGAAAGGGAATTACGACATCGCGAAGTGACGTTAAAGTTAGTTCGGGAGTGAATATGGCCTTTATTCGTTAAAGTGTTTCGGGATTTCGAATGACGATATAATTTTTGTAAACTTTGATGGGAGTTCATATTTCTCTGTTTTAGATTAAGGTGATATATTGCAATAGGGATCCAAAAAAAAAAATGCTTGCTGAGTAACCCCACCGAAGGTTAAGAAATCAGACTATGGAAGATTATTAATTTATTTTATTAACGGAACATACATCAGTGGCGTTACTTTGGATGTTGGTGAGCATATAATTGAAAGAAAAGTTATGGCTACACTGAGCCAAAACTTTTTCAAAGGGGGAAGTATTGTAACACCCTGTAGGTGTTAGGAATACTATTTAATATAGGATTATATTATGTGAAATTTTTGGTTTTCATATATGAACAAAGGTAACAAAGGGAACTTCGAAAAGTTGATATTCAAATTTCCAATTATATTGGAAATTGCACCTCCGTTGAGGAATATTATTTATTTGCCATCATTCGATGTGAATAAAATAGGCATTGTTAATTCAGACACTTGCAGGTTTTCTTCGAAATCAATAATCGTTAACGAAGTCAGCGTCTACGAGAGATAAGACTTCCTGAGAACGAGATTTGAGCCAAAATTGTTACATTGTGTCAAATGTAACCAGCGCAAACAAGATTCAGAGGATTAACGCAAGAAATCTGCATACTAGCGACATCTCAAGTTATGATTGGAACTAACAAAATCACGATTTATAACCGCATGTGGTACGAGATCTGCAGAAGTTCTAAGCGTTTCGGTACTTTGTCGGTAGAGGGACATACTGGTACCATATCTAAAATTTAAGTTTGATTAACTTGGGGCGTTATGATTGGTTGAATTGAATTTGCGCTCAGCCAAAAACTTCAAAATCAGCATTTCAGGGGATGCGGAGGAAAAATATCAGGAAAGAGGGAGTCGGTCCTGGGACTTCGGGAAGTCCGGTTTGAGGTGTCGCGCGCGATATATTTTAGAAGGGTTTTGGTGATTTTTTGAGATTTTTTTTTTGTTTCGAGTGAAAAGTTTTGGTGGCTCCAGTACTACTAAGGGTGAGTGACTTCAGTTAGTAGAATTTTGGCTGTAATTTTAATACAGGAAAGCACATCGAGATAGGACACTGCTTTAACTTGCCATCAGTTTGCTGAGAACCGGGTTCCCTTTGTTATTTGGAATATATTGGGTGTTAAGTAACTTTGATTCTTTATTTCTATTGGTATATAGTATACAAACGGGAAGGAATAACTAAGTGGACCTCTTAGATATTCTGCCCGTTCGAGGGTTACTTTTCGTTATCTATGCGAATTTCTTACTAGCGTTCAATCATTACTCATACTACATATATCTTCAAAATTTAATCTCAATACATATTTCATTATAATTAAATTGCTATTACTTATTTTATCAATTCATTTTTTTTGTTCAGTTTTGTTAGTTTTTTTTTAATAAAATTTATAAAGGTTTTCTCTTGGTTTATATTAGTAGTTTGTTTGTGGAAAACTCCCTACCCCTTTCACAAGAGGATTCTAAAGTCTACGCATTTGAAAAGCCGTAGCCGGACCTAACCCTCCTACAGCTATAACCTGGTGGAGGAATAGAACCAGTGAGCCTGAGAATTGAGTTAGTTTTAGTTGTCTATACTCTAGGGTTGCCTTATACAAGATCTGTTTGGTTAGAGCAGATCTAAAACCTAATTCTGTTCTGGTGGCAGCGGCTATACTACCATAATAAAAATATCTGTGGGTCCGGCAACTCTATTGGTTGACTTTTCGGTGTCAACCAAGAGAGTACGTCTCCCGGATTCCAGTATATTACATGAGTAGTATAGCTAAGTCATCTAGATCCGAAGATTTTTTCATGAAATCAATATTCACGTCACCCATTAACACTATGTTACTTTTACGTGTTAAAATGTTCTGGAATAGGTTCTCCAGATTCACAAGAAACTGGTCAGAATTGCCGAGTCCTGATCTGTAAAAACTTACAATTATAACATTGAGGTTCAATTATTCAATACCACAAAACTCAGAAATTTGTCCGAAACAGAAATTTTGAAAGTCATGAATTTTAAATTAAAGGTTTGGCTTTATGAATATAGCCGTACCACCGTGTCTAAGTTGTTTTCTGCAATGAGAAGTAGGAAGATTTTTAATCTTTCAATATGTATGGTTGATATTTCATCTTCCCGTAACCAGTGTTCAGAGATACATACTATGTCAAAGTCATGTTCGTGGAGGAGTGCATTACATTTTTCTACTGTTTTCTACAATTTCAAAAAATTAATTACGTTAATTTAATTTCTTTCCTTCTTTATCAGTTGAATTGTGTGAATGTAATTCCGTTATTTTCATTAAAAAAATTTACTCTATTTGTTTTTTTTTCATCTGGCGGAAAATATTCTCATGGCTATATCTGTTGATATAGGGTGTTTTTTTTGACTGTTAGCTGTGTGAGTATTCAAATTTTTGAGATGTCATAACTTTGTTATTAATTTGTTATAATTGTTTCCTTTGCTATTATGATTCCAATAATTCATTATATTAATCTGATTCTTTACAACAAGTTCAATCTCAAAAATCCATCATGTTTATAAATACCTACCCAATCAGTATCCCTTTTCAAATATTACAGCAAAAATATAATATTGTGAACTTCCATATTTATAATAATTATAATACCGATATTTTCAAGAAACTTGAGATTAGAGTTCAGGTGAACAAAATACATAAATAAAGTAGTCCAAAAATTTTTACAAAATTTCTTATCACCACCTAACGGAAAAATTATCATTACCCTTCATTTGTGAAAGTTCCTGAACGGTAATTTTTTTTCTTGTGAAATAGTACTCTAATGTGAGACATATTATACATACCTTCACAGTCAATAAGAAAAACGCAAAAATATCCAACCGTTCTGTTGTCGGCTTCACGCTTATTGGAACCATTTTCACTCAATTCCATATCCAAAATTTTGTTGAAAATTCCGTTAGTTATAGTCTTATCTCATTATTACAAAAGGCTTCTTCAAAAATTTCAGGATGAATCAACATTTTTTCGTAAATTTTGAGGGATCTCAAGCCTTCAATCATCTGATAAATTGCATTGAGTTTTCTGTGTAGAGTAACAAATTTCACTACTCCTGGAAATTATATGAATATCCAACCGTTCTGTTGTCGGCTTCACGTTTATTGGAACCAATTTCACTCAATTCCATATCCAAAATGTTGTTGAAAATTTCGTTATCAAGCCTTCAATCATCAGATAAATTGCATTGAGTTTTCTGTGTAGAGTTACAAATTTCATTACTCCTGGAAATTATATGAATTGCACATCATCATCTTTGTTGTTTTGATAAAAGTATAAGGTCTTCTTGCTCTCGAGTCCTCTTTTCCAAATGGTAACTCAGTTTACTCACATATTCAGATTCCTTTCTTATAGCAACATTTTCTCCTTGAGTTTTTACACAATCTTCTCCGGTTATGTTCTCACTAGTATCATGAAAGTTTTCTTCTTCACTAGAATTTTTAGCATTTCCACTGAGTTTGTTCACATATTCAACTAGGTAAACGACACTGGAAGCTTAAAGTTTATTATAACGTCAATTATAATCCATTCTTTATTAGCTTGTTTAGCTCATCGACTAAAACAGCGACTACATTCACGTCAGCCATTTTATATATGTACCAATGATCAACTGCCCCAAAATGATGGAACTTCATCAAATGCGGCAAATGCTCCAACTGAAGGAAAAATAGAAGGGAATAATGTCCTCCCTTCAGATGATACTGGCTCGGATACTGATCCTGCAGTTACTTCAGAATCCAGTAGTAAAATTTCACTTGAAAAATCTGATTCAGTGGAAGAAATTGATGAAGTAAAATCTTCTGATATGGTTTTAAAGAGTTGGTCATTGAAAAACAACGTCACTTATTATTGAAGTGGTTCAAGCATAAATCAGATATCTCAGGATTACACATTTCTGCCAGGACCCTGTTAAAATCTCTTATCTAAACCCCCGTTAAAAACTAATGTCCATAAATTAAAGTTAGATTTTGGTATGGATGGATTACCTTTGCATAAAAGTACCAATATATCATTCTGGCCAATCATTTGTAGAGTACATGATTTGAAGAGTAGTACTGTTTTCAGTGTCGCTATATTTTGTGGAAAAAGCAAGCCACCTCTACAAGACTTTTTCTGTAAATTCGTTGAGGAACTTTCTCAATTGACAGAACAAGGAATCATTCACAATGGACAAAGGTTTGAAATCAAAATGATATCATTTTGTTGTATACACATGCACGCTCATTTATCAAAAATGTCAAAGCTTATAATGGATATAGTGGATGTGATAGATGTTCAGTTAAAGGGGATTATTCTAATCGGCGAATGAGATTTTTAGACTTGAATGAACCAAGAAGAACTGATGAGAGCTCAAGTTGAAAGAGGATGAAAATCACCATAAGCAACCAGACAGCCCATTAGCTTTATTGGATATTGGCATGGTTTCACAATTTACAGTTGATTATATGCGAAATCCACTTTTTTTTGGAGGGATGGAAGCAGATTTTATATAACCAATAATAGAGAATTTGACGAATATATGATATATGTCAAGAATTATTGGCCAGAAGAATTCAACAGAAAACCACGATCAATTCATGTGTTGGAGAAATGGAAAGCTACAGAGCTTTTTCAGTTTCTGCTTTACATAGGTCCTGTTATATTGAAAAACATGATACCCTATTATATTTATGCAAATTTCTTGTTACTAGAATATGCAGTAACAATTTTTTTGAATGCTGAACTTAATGAATATGCTAGATCTCTATAAGAAATGTTTGTATCCCACAGTGTTCAGATTTATGGAAAATACTTTTGTGTGTATAGCACTCATGCCCTGATCCACCTAGCTGATGATGCGAAGAAATTGGGAAGCTTGGATACAGTTAGCTGTTTTCCATTTGAAAATCATTTGCAAAAACTTTAAAAAATGTTACGTACAACAAGTAGTAAGAAAACGAGTGAAGTGACAGCAACCAACATCAAAGATTATAAATGATGTATTGCATAAGGGTGTTGTAATGTTATGACACCCTGCTTTATTCAAGTTGGCCTGTACAGGGTGATAACAATATTACCTACTTGTTTAACTGGGTTCGTGAATATTTAAGCAGGAGAAAGAATAGTGGGTGTAGACATAAATACACTCATTTCAGAGTACAAATATCTATTTAGCATTCGAATCAATTAGATAGTCAGAGTTGGCAAATATAAATATATTTCTTACATGTTTGGTGGTTGATCACAATCATAGTAGCTTTCTAGATGTTTTTCCGAACTACAAAAATTACGAGAATTGAACTGAATACCGGCACAACAAGATGACTTATTTACCGGACGAAAACCGAGGGCGGCACTGAGATTACGAACTGAGGAAAATTGTCTTGAGTTGAGAGCTTAACTGTTAGATGTTGGATCTGCTCTGCCTTCTGATTCTAGTTTCAGAGAATGTATAGGGACTTTTCATGAGAAAACTGTAGGATTCTGTGTCGATTCTGCCAAATGTAAATTATTTCAAAAGTATGCCAACTGAACATGCAATGTTACAAAATATTGCTTCAATATTATGTGCGGCTTGCTCCCGTAATATGGCATGACAATATTGCATAAGGTTTCTTGTAATGTTATATTCCAAATCATAACAGAAAAACCTACTCTCAAATTATTCGTAAAGTACAAAAGTAACTTTTGATCGAGTTTCAATTGCAATTAGGGTTGCCACCTTTGAATTTCTGCTTTTCAGGACAAATATAATTACAATAAAAGTATATTATCAAGTTTTATAAGACACTATTTTGTCACACGCGTTGTTTGGAGTACGACGAGAGAAGCGATAAAACGTGTCATTTATAATTTTTTCTATTTTCCATTAATTTGAAGTATTTTCATTAAAAAAATTGATAATATCAGACAACCATATCATATGGATATTGAACTCTGAAGGATGTATGAAACAACTAAATTATCAAGTGAGGAAAACTCTTGGACCACTTTGAAAAATGGATTATTTCCACAATTTTATTTATCTAAATAATCATTTCAAACTGATACCGTTTTCAGTCAAAATAAACAGACAAGACCAAAAAAATAGGAATAACCCCAACCTAACTAAGTCATTTGGGTACTTGAACCTGTATATCTTGTAATTCTCGTATTATAAAATTCTGGACCTTTGGCGTCCTGCAAGTGATCTCGACAGGACGTAGGACAAAGTACCTCAAATTCAGGACGTCCTGCGGAATGCAGGACGGGTGGCAACCCTAATTGCAATATTGTCTCAATTATAAAAGTTTATTACATTTGCAACATTTCATAAACAATCAATAAACAATGTTATAGCAAGTGATGAATTCAATTTGTGTTTCAATTTCATTTGTAATATTGCCATCATTTAAGTTTTCTCCGTGATTGTCTTGATTTTGCGTTCAGTTTTCATTGCTTGTAGTTTGTTCGTTAGTTTCGTTTACTTCTTCAGTATTTATAGAAAGTTCAGGATCGGGTTGTACTTGGGTTAAACAATTATCTACGTCATCTATAGGGATAGAGATGGTGTCGGTGTAAAAGTCTATAGGAAATTTTTCGGGACGGATGTTGTCAGGTCTTCTGAATAGATTTGATTGATGCTCATTGTAATTGTCTATCAGTATATCATCCAACTGATTCCAAAAGTCGTTTGTGTCCTTGGTATGTATTTCTATCCTAGAGAAAGCGTCTGCGTTAGTGTTTTGTGTTCCCGTTTTGTATATAATATCATAGTTATACTCCTCTAGTTTTATTCTCCAACGTGTCAATTTCGAATTGGGGTCTTTTAGGGAAAACAGCCATTGGAGGGGTTTATGATCCGTTATTATGTTAGATTTTCTACCGAATAAGAATGGTCTAAAATACTTTGTTGCCCAAACTATGACATGAAGTCGTTTAAGGCCCGGAAGGCGTATGCTATTGGCAAATCTCGTCCGATGGGTCCTTGTGAGATCACGGCTCCCAAGGCAACGTTGCTAGCGTCAGTAGTTAAATTAAAGGTTTTAGAGAAGTATGGTTATTGTAATATAGGTTCATTAATTAGTAATTTTTTTCATATTTCGAAACAGGTTATAAATTCTTGGTCGTGTACAATGTTGGCTCCTTTCTTAAGGCATTTCGTCAATGCTTTCGTAATCTTTGCGAAATTATTAAATAACTTGCGATAATATCAACTGGGTTGGTGGCCGAGTGCGCAAAGGCGCTGGTCTATGGGCCTGAGGGTCCGCGGTTCGAATCCCGCCGGCTATTGGAAATATTCATTTATTTCTGTAGCATTGTTCGGCAAAAAAAGATAGGTGACCAACCGAACATTCTTGGTACCTAGATATCAACACTTTCCAAACTTTTCAATATCCTAGAAGCCCTAAAAATCCTTTAATTTGTTTTGGTGTTTTAGGAATTGGGAATTGTTTAATAGCTCTTATTTTGTCAGGATTGGGATTTACGCCGTGAGGGGTCACTACGTGGCCCAGGTAGGCTACTTCTCTTCTAAGAAACTCAGATTTGTCTAGTTGGATTTTGAAATTTGAATCTCTTAGTCTTTGGAATACGTTCATAAGCCTTTCAATATGCTCCTAAAGGGAAGTGTTTGAAAAAGTTTGAAAAAAAGTGTTTTTAACCGCCAACTTAGTTGCAAAGCAACCCTCGAAGTCTCATTGAGACTTGTGTGAGTAAGGAAGACGGGGACTTTAGCTTTTTAAGTGTCATCCGAAGCACTACTCGGCTGGTTATCGTTGAGAATCCGAAGGATTGAAATCTAGGTACCAAGTATGTTCGGTTGGTCACCTATCTCCTCCCGCTAAAAGATACTACAGAAATAAATAAATATTTCTAATAGCCCCGCCGGGATTCGAACCCAGAACCTCTAGTCTACAAGTCAGCGATACACGCACTCGACCACCAACCCAGTTAAGTGGTGAAAATGATTATATCATCAAGGTAGACCAAACAATGTTCGTTTTGGATACCTCTCAGGATATTGTCCATCACCCTTTGGTAGCTTGCTGGGGCATTTTCAGCCTACGAAGGAATTCGTAGTGCCCGTTCTCAGTATTGAATGCTGTTTTTTCAATATCGTCCTTGTCCATCTCGATTTGGTGAAATCCACTGGCCAAATCGAGTATGGAGAAGTATTGGCACCTACCTAGCTTATCGAGCAGGTCAGTTATATTAGGCAAGGGATATTTGTCATCTACAGTTCCATCATTGAGTAGCCATTGACCACCCGCCATTTCCGCTTACCAGAGGCGTCTAATTTCTTTGGCACTACCCAAATTGAGAAGGAACCATGGTGGGTTGCTGGGTTGGATTATTTTTAAGTCCAACATTTTTTCAATTTGTTTTTCCACTTCGTCTTTGTAAACGAAGGCGTAACGATATGGACGAGAAATACGGGAATCTCGTCTGTTGTTTTGATCTTGTGTTTTATACGGTTCGTAAAAGTCAGTGGCATATTCTCATGATAGAATATGTCCGAAAATTCCTCACAGAGATTCAGAATCGAGTTTTTCTCGTCATCATTGAGATGATCGGTTCTTATATTTCTAGGTCTAAATCTTGGTTAGGGTTGTCTTGAATGTGATTAAAATCAATATTTAGAAATTTTTGTCTATTGAATTTGTCAACTGTTTTGGTATTATTATTGAGGATCGTTGTGAATGATTCGCCTTTTTTTGCGATACTTAGTGTTTCTGGTATCTCACAATTGTGAATTTTTTTTATATGGTATTACGATCTTGCCGTATTGAATCGATTATTTTGATAATTTGTTGTGTTCTAGGTTGGATCGAAATCAGATTGGCCTCTTTCTTTGTTGGGTGAAATAAAAGTCGGATCTTAGTGTGAGGGGTTTTTAGATATCCCTTATAATCAAGATTTGCTTCTAAGAATCTTGATTTGTCTAGTCCGATCAAACCGTCAAAAACGTTATTGAATTTGAATAATTTAAATTTCAGATTTTTTTGTTTAGGCAATTTGAAAATAGGTGAGGCAGGTATTGATGCGCTATATTTATGTGATGAGTTCTAGAAAACCGTGAATACTATAAAAGGTTCATCTCTTATAGAATTTTGAGAAGAATTGAAG
The DNA here is from genome assembly GCA_029955515.1 of Chrysomela aeneicollis. NCBI lineage: Eukaryota > Metazoa > Arthropoda > Insecta > Coleoptera > Chrysomelidae > Chrysomela > Chrysomela aeneicollis. The sequence goes on along the minus strand of JARUHQ010000013.1, from coordinate 2,308,301 downwards.
ACGATATCCGGGTCAATGAACGATTTCGTTGAGCCAGAATCTATCAGAATTTTAACATCGAGCTCAGGAAATACGATAAATACGATGAATGATAGTTCGCTCGTGTTTACGTTGTTTAGTGAGATTATTTGTGATTCTGAATATTCTGGTTGTTCAGAGGCGTTTCTGAAAAATTTTCTTGATAAGTTTCAACATTTGCGTCAACATCTTGTTGTTCTGGGATTTCTTCAAAAGAATGACCATCTTCTTCAGAATAATGTTGATCAATATTTATTTGGTCTTGTTCGAATTGATATTGATAATTTTGGCAAGAATTTGGGTTACCTTCAGTATAAAATAGTTCTTCGGATGGGGTTTGTTAAAATTATTGGTATTTCTTGTTGAAATACTCATTGGAGTAGGCCTGTATGTTTGGTTTTGATTTTGGAATGAGGTTGAAGGTTTGGCAAAATTTCCAGTATTTCTTGTCGACATACTCATAGGCGTAGCTCTTGAAAACGTTTGATTTGAGTTTGGTTTAAAAACATTTCTATTTTCAGGTCTTCCAAAAACTTGGGCATTCGAGAAACACCGTTGTGGTGGATTATTTGATCTAGTTTGAATATTCACAGGTTGGGAAGAAAAGGTATTTTGTCTGAAATGGTTGTTCTGTGTTTGGACATTGAAAGGCATGTTTTGTCCATTATTAAATCTTTGTTGATGCAAATACGGTCTTTGATTTGGGGTAATTTGATTCTGGGTGATTGTTTTATTAGATACATTTTGGAAATAATTAATATTGTCTTCCTAAAGGCTCTCCTAATCCGGCTAAGAATGTTTTCAAGGCTAAATCTAGGTAAAGATCTCGTTTTAATTTTTTCGCTGCATCCGTAGTAACTACATGGAAGATTCAATATTTTCAAACACCTGTCAAAGAACTGTTGAGGTTTTTCGCCAGCCGCTTGCCTCAACATGACTTAATCTCTATTAAGGCATGCTTCGTCTCTTTGGTCGGCAAAGCTTCTGTTAAGGGTTGATTTCATATCTTCCCATGAGGAAATATTTTGGATATTGACTAAAAGTTTGGCATTGCCTTATAATTTAGAAATAATTGAGTTCACCAAGAAAGTGTTTTGAAAATGTTCTGGATTTTCTGTTATAGAAATTCTTGATGAAAGACTCACTAATCGTAATATATCTGTTCAATTCGTTGGGATTTCCATCGAATTCGCGAATGCAATTGAGGTATTCAGGTTTCAATTGTTGGGCCATATTGGATTCTGAATTTGGCAGAGGTGAAAAAGTATTTGTTTCAGAGTCAGTTGAAGGGGTGTCGATGTTCAAATTCTCAAAATAGTTCAACAATTCTTTCATAAAGTTGTACTTATATTAAAATACAACCTAACTATGAAGAGGACCAACAGATATAACGATTATTTGTTATACGGGAAATGTTATTTAATCTATCAGCATCTCTTGATAATGATGAGTTATCAGAGTCAGTTATTGTAAAACCAAAATAATAAGAAAAATATATCGTGCTTCAGTGCGTTCCCCTTGATGAAAAGTATATATGCCCTGAAACACGGCTTAGCTAGCTCGAGTGGGTTCTCTGTATAGCTGGGGGTAGAAAACTGCAGGTTATTCCTTACACAAACAAAACACAATCGTCCATTTGCTCAGATATAGTGAAAATATTGGTTTCAGTATGTGCTCACAGATTTTATTCGTGGGCCTAAATACCATTCAATATACCATTGAACAAAACCAAATGATTTTTCAAAAAGCCCCCAAGTGAGATCTCATTTGCGAGTTATTCAATGAAACATTCCATGTTTTATGAAACCATGTAAACATTATTCTTGAATTTATACGAAACCTCGCTGGTCTATATCTTTATCTATGTTTTGAGTTTTTATCCAATCGGAAAGAAATATGGAAAACAACAGCCGTAAATGTGGAAGCAACACTTAGCTGATGTCTTCAAGTGATGTATGCCTGAGGGATGAAGGGGTACGTCTCCACGTCGTCTATTCAAAGGCAAGCAGGATCCAGGTCAGCATGATAGGAAACGTCCAGCAATCCCTATTCCTGAGTATGAGGGAATATCACTGTGATCCACGACAATTATGATGGCCGTGGGGGCAGACAGCAAACCTCTAGACATCGAGGTGTGGGAACAAGCCCTACATGAAGAAATAAAAAATAACTTTCTCCTCTATACACTAGCCCATGATAATTCAATAAAATAAAGATAAAGGGGGAAGGACTTACGTAGTTGGAGGGTGGCTTTGGAAGAACCTGGCCCATTGACTGGGACAGAGATTTTATTGTTTTTCCTGTGGGATATATCCGACAACGTCGTAGGCAGACTAAGCGGAGTTCACCACAAAAAATTAAAGTATTCTTGCATCAAATACCCAATACCCAAATACCCGATCCCCAAAAATGTTCGGGAATAAACGTGCTCTACTCAGCAATTTTCCGAAAAAAAAAATGACAATCCGAATTGTCGAAACAAAATCTACGAAAAATTCGCGACTGCCCACAAAATCCATCCCAGTGTCGTATCATTCCGAAGGGGGAAGAAACAACCGAATACGGACAAGAAACTTCACCCTTACTTAAAAAAAAATCGAGGATTTTGCCCAAAATCAGAGAAAGACCAAGCAGTCCATTGAGTTCCATAGCTTGAAAGGAAACATCTAAATGCTCCATTGAATAAAAAAATTCTTCGATACCCTGAGGCACGACACTGTCGACAAATATCGCTTAATTCGATTTCAGTTTAATCAACGAAATCAGAGCTATACAACCCACATTGCAGATATAATCATATCTGGTTGTCTGCCCGCTTGTTTGACCGAATTTTTGGTAGTTCAATTGGGTTGAATTGGTATCTGCGATAGATTCGGTTTTTTGATGTTTGAACTGAACAACAGATTATCTTGTTAACATGATATATGAAAGATGATATGCTGTCTCGGCAGAGTCAGCGTTCTTCTCGGGAACGGCTGCGGGATCCATGAGATATTTCACAGGATGAAATGTTTTCTATCAAGTGTATTGAACAAATGATAATATTTGTTGCAGCTCGCATATTCAGTTTCGCACATATCTTCATTAATCAAATTACCCAACGGAAAATAACAGCTTTCAGGTATCCCATAGGGTTGTCCACGAGAAGGAAAACTAATCCTTCTTTCCACATCTCGTTCACCATCGAATTCTTCCACGTTCATAATTTTTTTATGATGTGGTACTGGTATCACACAACGGTATTCATCCACTATGCCACAACCTGATATTTTTTTATGTTTTTATACATTTTTGAAAAACCTATACGCATATAGTGGATTACGCATGCATTAGATCATCCAGAAAGGTGCGACAATCGATTTATTATTATTGCATTATTGTGATTTCATGATAATCAATCAGATCATTTTAAAGGCGCAACAATGTATTATGTATTATTCATGGTCACGTCTGGTGAAATCCTACGACAACCTGATAACCGGGGGACCATCGGGGTGTCTGAAAGACTGCATGTTCTTCTCCCCCCAACGTCGATGATGAACTCGATCAAGAGGTGAAATCCTACGAAAAACTGATAACTGGGGGACCATCGGGGTGTCCGAGAGACTGTTTACTCTCCAACGTCAATGATGAAATCGATAACGTAGCATTTTAACGACCCAGAACGCGGATTACTCACAAAGGTGTGGGCGATGAATTGATTATACGATTCATTATTGTTATTTTATGATGCAACAATGTATTATTCATCCATACATCAGGTCACTTTTGGCTCAAAAAGTGTAGGGATGAAATCCTACGAAAATATAAGAACGGAGTGCCAACGGGGTGTCGCGAAGACTGCATGACGTAGCTGTTCTTCAGTTTACTATCCATAAACTTTGCAACATCGATTGCTTCTTGGGATGAACTCGATGGCCGTTTGAGCTAGGATGAAGGGTAGTATTATTCAGAGGGTAGTATCCCTGGGAGAATAGTATTCCTTGTAGGGTTTTATTCCTATGTGAACACTCCTACACTCTCTGAGCTGGGAAACTTAGCAACTAGTAGTTCTACCTAGTATTTCCACTTGTGGAATGAATTTGGGGTCTCCACCTCCTCTGCCTGAAAAACCTGCCTGCAAAACCTGCCGAACGTCAGCCACATGAAAAATCTGCAGGCCGCCCTTCAATATCTACAACACTTGCCTCAAGTCATCGGCTTTGCTGCCGTGATCATCAGCTTCCTGGCTTAGCATCTCCACTAGCATCACTACATCTACCAGCACCACTACACCACAATTTAATGCTAAAACTATTAGCCCGTAAAGTCTCAACCTAAAACTAACATTATTTAGGGTTGTTATATAGGATCTGAACCAGGTTTTTATTATGAGAAAGGATTGTTTATTTCCCATGTCATCTTAGGATATTTTCTTGCTACTTTCTGTTGAAATATGTATAGTTCAATGGTGAATCTTGAGTGTTATTATGTAGTTGGCAACATTGTATCAGTTATTTGTCTGGTCAGTTTGAAGAAATGATATGTGTCATGTAACAAACTGCCATGTGTCAATAGCGATGTCAAGCGTCAACTATTCTTTTGTTTATTCAGTTCATTGTTCATTATTTTCTTTGTTCTTTTGTTAAAAGCGTCGTTGTTGAAATAGAAGTGGAATAATAAATGTTCAAGTTCTAAAGAAGTACAAATTACTATCCCGAAGTAAAACACAGTTCCTGGGTAGATCATTATATCGAATCCACTGTTATTTTACAACACTTTCTATATCATAAAACTATCTTTATACCATTATTCGCAAACCCATTACATAGTACTATGCGTTGGCCCCAAAATAATGAATGATTATTATCTACCCTGATATATGATTAGAAATGCCCAAGCATGAAATAATGCTTATTATTTCTTCTAATGTTGACATACCATTTGAAAAACTAGATTCCTATTGTTAGAATATGGCATGATATATTTATGTTGGTGATTGTCGATGTCATCTGTCATTCTCAAATGAATTGTTCCATAGTTCTTGGCTACATAATCTGTGAACTGTGAGACTGCCTGTCAAGTGTCATCTGATATATATAGAAGTTAGTTGATCAAGTTGTAGTTGATGCTGTTAATGTCGTTTTTGGTTGTATCAATATAGATCTGATTTTATCAGAGATCATCTGTCTAGAGAAATAAAATAAATGAGTTAGAAATGTATTAGTATATTATTAAATATATTAACATGGTAGCAGAGCGTGGTTAAGAAGAATAGGAAAAGTGCTTATTGGAACTGAAAATATCGAGAAACAGAACTAACAGAAGCAAAATGGCGGATATCACCATACCAGTCTTCGATGGTGAAAATTATTGTAGTTGGAAAAAAAGAATCCTGATGTATTTGAAAATGAAGAAATGTCAAGAAGTAGTACTAAGGCCAATAAGCGATCGAGATAAAAAGGAAGAATGGGAAGAAAAGGATCTGAAAGCAGTTAATTATATATATAGTGCGATCTCCAATAAACAGTTGGAATTTGTGAGTAATGAAGAAACGGCTTATGCTATTTTGAAGAAATTCGACATGTTATATCTGAAGGAATCAACTGCATTACAAATTGTCTGTAGAAATAAAATAGAAAAATTAAAATTGAAAGATTTTAGTGATACTGCTGAATTCTTCAATGTTTTTGAGAAGGCAGTGAATGAACTTAAGGCAGCTGGAGCACAAGTAACAGAAAAAGAAAAATTGAACTACATGTTAAGAACTTTGCCCGGATCATACAGTTATATTGGAGATTTAATTGATGTCTTAAAAGAAGAAGATCAAAATGTGGAATATCTTAAAAATGAAATAAGTATGATAGACTTAAAGGAAAAAGAAGACAATCAAGGTACAGAAATCAAAACAAATGTGTACGCAGTAGAGTCAAGATGTGGGAAGAAAAAATTAGAGCAGAAATGTTATAAGTGTGGCAGGATTGGTCACATTCAACGAGACTGTCGACAGGCAATGAACTACAGGAGTTTTCAGGGAAATAGGTATCCAGGGTATTCTAGCTATCATGGAGGTAGTAGAGGAAATGGAAGATTTCAGAGAGGAAGAGGATTCACAAATACAGAACGAGGTAGAGGCTACACCAGTACAGAAAGAGGTAGAGGTTACACAAATATAGAGCCAGGAGCAAGCAGTTTCAATACTGAGCTACAACAAGCTGAGGGACAACCTATAGGAGAAGATGTGCAAAAAGATGAAAATGAAGGTGATGTAGTGATCAGTTGGTTATTAGATAGTGGTTGTACTGACCATGTTAATAATGATGACAGATATTTTACTGATTGCATAATTTTGAAAGATCCTGTAAATGTAAAAGTAGGAGATTGAAGTGTGGTCAAGGCAACCAAAGTAGGAAATATTATTTGTTATTTTCCAGTCTATGACAGATTTGAATGTATTGAAATTAATGATGTTTATTATGTCAAAGAAATGGACAAAAACCTCATCAGTCATGCTAGAATAACAGAAAGAAATAATCAAATTGTATCAATGAACAATTTTTCAAAAATTTATAATGAAAATAGTAAACTGATAGCTATTGCATGGAAGGAAAATAGGTTATAGCATAATTAAAAATGATCAAAAACAAGTAAACACTATAAATGTCACTGAAAAAAATTAAATAACTCTAAAAGAAAAATGGCATCGAACCTTGGGTCGTGTGAACTTCAATTACTTGAATATTTTATGTACGAATCAACTGTTGGATGGAATACCTGCTGTAATAGAAAATGATTATATGAAATGTAGAACATGTATTGAAAACAAAATGCATAACTTATCTTTTGATAATAACAGAACAAGAGCTAAAGAAATATTAGAAATAGTACACACAGATTTGAATGGGCCTCACAGTACAACTGGTGTGAATGGAGAAAAATGTTTTTTGACTTTTATAGATGATTATAGTAAAGTAACTAAAGTTTATACCATTTGCTCAAAGGATAAAGTGTATGACTGTTTTGTAGAGCATGTGAATGAGGTAGAAAATATTACAGGTAAGGCCATAAAGAAATTGAGATGTGACAATGGAAAGGAGTATTTGAATGCCAGAATTTATCGGTTAGTAAGAGAAAAAGGAATCTGTATAAATGCATGTCCACCCTATGTGCATGAATTGAATGGTACAGCAGAAAGGTATAATCGATCTTTAATGGATATGTCCAGATGTTTATTAGCAGAAGCAAAAGTAGATAGGAAGTTTTGGCCTGAAATAGTTTGTGCAGCAGCATACTTAAAAAATAGAACACTAGCTAATACAGTAGGAAAAAAACACCCTATGAAATCTTATTTGACAAAAAACCTAGCGTTCAACACTTGAGAATTTATGGCAGTAAAGTTTTTGTTCGTGTACCAGAAGCAAGACGTAAATCGAAATGGGATAGGAAAGCTGATTTAGGTATCTTATTAGGATATAGTGAAGTAGGATATAGAGTTTTGATAAACAACAGAGTTGTAGTTGCAAGACATGTTGATATCATAGAAGAAAACGTTAAATGTATAGATCTGAATGAAAATAATGAAATGGAAATTTCACAAGTAAAGAGAATAACTGAAATTGAGAAATCTGAAGAAAATGAATTGAGAAGGTCTAAAAGAGATAGGAAACCTAATCCAAAATATGAGAACTGTTCATATAACAACTATATATATGTGAATTATTGTAGTGTCGATACCCCAGATAATTTTGAAGAGGCGGTAAGTTCTAATGAGTCATTATTGTGGAAAAAAGCAATGGATAAAGAAATTGAATGTTTAAATAAAAATGATACTTGGTTGTTAGTTGAAAAACCAGAAAATAAAAAAGCTATAGATGTTAAATGGGTTTATACAAAAAAATCAGAAGACAAGTATAAGGCGAGACTTGTTGTTAGGGGATTTCAACAAAAAGAAGTTTTGGAAGATATTTATTCACCAGTTGCTAAAATGCAAACTTTGAAGCTTTTATTATCATATTGTTGCCAAAATGGGATGATTGTAGAACAGATGGACGTAGAAACTGCATTTTTAAATGGAAAAGTATTTTCAGAAATATATGTTAAACAACCTATCGGATATGAAGATGGCACAGATAGAGTTTGCATGTTGAAGAAGGCATTGTATGGTTTGAGAGAAAGCCCAAGATCATGGTATGAGTGTTTTGATGAATTCCTAAAAAATTTAGGATTCAATAAAAGTAAACTTGACTATTGTTTATATTTTATGAAAGATGCTATTTACATTATAAGTTTTGTTGATGATTTACTGATTTGTTATTTGAATAAAAGAAAAATTGAAAATATTAAAAGTTCATTGTCAAAACGTTTTCAAATGAAAGACATAGGAGAAGTGGAAAATTATTTAGGAATAAATATCGAATATGATTATCAGAAAAATGTGATGCTAATCAGTCAAGAAAAATATATAGAATCTTTAGCTAGTAGATATAAAATAGAAAATGGAAAATTGTATAATACTCCTATGGAAGTAAACCTTAAACTAGAACCTGCATATGAGATGAGTAATAATGTTGGATATAGAAACTTGATAGGAGCACTATTGTATGTCAGTTCAGGAACAAGACCAGATATTAGTTACAGTGTTAATTACTTGAGTAGATTTCAAAACTGTTACGATGACACTCATATCAAATATGCTATGAGAATACTCAAATATTTATACCTTACTAAAAAGCTCAAATTGACATATAACAGAAATGAGAATGCAACAATACTTGACTGTTTTGTAGACTCTGATTGGGCAGGCGACTGTTTAGATAGAAAGTCAACTTCTGGATATATAATCAGATCATTTGGAAATGTTATTTATTGGAAAACAAAGAAACAAAATAGTGTCACAAAATCTTCAACATTTGCTGAGTATGTTGCACTTCCAGAGGCTGTAAGTGAAGTTAAATTTGTGAAAGATATGCTTGAAAATTTTGAAATTTATCTAGATGAACCAATCAAAATATATGAAGATAACTCAGGTGCATTAAGTATTGCAAAATTTGGAAATTTCACGAAGAATTCCAAACATATAGAAGTGCATTATCATTTTATAAATGAAAATTATATGAATGGTGTAATTGATGTTATTAAGATTGATTCTGAGCAGAATATTGCTGATATGTTCACTAAATCTTTATGTAAGGAAAAGTTTATAAATTTTAGAGATTTATTAGGTTTAGTTTATTAAGTTTTTTTTTTAAATATGTTTCATAAATATAAGGAGGCGTGTTAGAATATGGCATGATATATTTATGTTGGTGATTGTCGATGTCATCTGTCATTCTCAAAAATTGTTTCATAGTTCTTGGCTACATAATCTGTGAACTGTGAGACTGCCTGTCAAGTGTCATCTGATATATATAGAAGTTAGTTGATTAAGTTGTAGTTGATGCTGTTGATGTCGTTTTTGGTTGTATCAATATAGATCTGATTTTATCAGAGATCATATCTGTCTAGAGAAATAAAATAAATGAGTTCGAAATGTATTAGTATATTATTAAATATATTAACACCTATATATACCCTGAATAAATCTCAGAATGAGAAGACTGTTTTATTCATTTACTTATCTGATGACACTCCCAATTATTATTGAACAACTATAAGGTATATTTTCAGATATTTGTTTGTAGACCAACCTACAATGTTATTATTTGGTTACTTAACTTTCCAGGTAATTTAGCACTCAACTTTGAAATAGTAAAAATTTCAGTGGCGCCCCTTCTTTTTTCTCTAGCCTTATTTGCTGTGTAACGTTCATTTTCCTGTCTATTTACATTTTCTTCACCAAAGCAGAGTTTTGATCAGTACTTACATGCTAAATAATGAGCAGGGTATATAGATATATTTATCTGAAAATAGACACTTGAAGACAATAAAAGCATCACAATATCTAAGACCCATTCTTGAATCAGTCTCTGATGATAATTCGAGGTTCTGCTGGACCTGTTGATCGTCTGCTCGAGATGAAATCTAAAAGAAATAATCATATATTAGAATCAATTCGGCATTGAGATATTATGATGATACCTAAAGAACTTACCTCTTATTTTCTTTATTGTATTTGTGTTGTTTTGTTTATATCTAGTATGTGTGCAGGTTGAAAAACAGCTAACCAGGTTGATCGCTTACTTCTTTATTTATTTTCTTTATTTATTTTATTTGTAGCAGGTATATTGCTATTATTGACGAATAGGTGCGTCTTCGTTTAATTCACGTTGCAGAAAGGGATCGATCAAGGTGATATATTTTTCACTGCCAACTCAGAATATGGTCCAAGTACCTTTAGGGAATCAAAAAAGAAAAAGAGGAAGAGAAATGTCGGTTAACTAGAGATTAGGGCACGTTGTTCTCGAAATTATATTTCAATTTTGATTGATAATTCTCACCTAGAGTGGATTTTACGGCCCTAATTGATTTCATAATTCATCGCCCATCGTATCATTCCATTGGTGTGGCTTGTGTGATGAAATTGACCTCTTTTATGAGGGATTTCTGATAACCGACATCTGATTTCTTTAATCATCCTATTTCACCCTCAACCATCTGAAGAGGTAAAAAATTGAAGATTTGGTGAGTTCATCTATATGTTATATAACCAATATAATTTTTCTAGGATTCTTGTAACGGGTCCTTGTAACAGGTTCCTCGTATAGCTATTCGTACCAACTTCAACTTAGGACGTAACTTGTGCTGCTTGTAATTTGCTGCTTCTGGCTTTTGTCAGTTGATTGCATGCCTGTAGAAATTGCTGAATGAATTAGATGGATGCTTATGCAACATATACTGCTGTCGTATGCTGTGCGATAGCTAGACCGATTTGCTGATCCGATCTGCCGCCTTTCTATTCAGATAAGCTGCATGTTTCTTTTTCTTCAATATCTTGTTGATTTCATTATTTTGATTTGATCTGATTGTGCTGGAGTTTTGACCTAGTAGCGCATTTACTTTATCACCAACAAATTATTAGGTATAACTAGAATAAGCATACTGATATATATTTTAAGTATTAGGTGTACAATGTACACTCGAGCGTGATCACTTTGGGGTAATACAATACAGGGTGTATCATCATATACGGCACTGATTTACATGTATAAATGATATTCTTTTCAATTCAACATTATTTGTCAAAGCTTATTCACAATAAACTGATTTTTGGGGTTACTCTCGTTCACAATAGTTTATTTAGCCATTTCTCTTTACTAATTGATGCCAGGGTTGAAATTTGATTCATAATTATTATACAGCGTATATTATTTTGAATTGGGGGTTCTTTTCGGATTTTTGGAAAATAAAACATTGACGTTCATCTTCTTTGAGAACATCAAGCAGAAGAACGTTATCAATTTTTTTATCTGGAAGGCGAAACTCAGAAGAACTCTGGAGTCCTCCAACTTGGACTCGCGATATTGTAAGTTGGTGGCGCCCTTTTAAAGAAGTACATCTATTTTACAGTGTGTTCTGTTCGAACCCCCCTATACCCGACCGAGCTCCGGGAAAATTTTGCTCGTGCTTGTTTCGCTTTCACTTTCCAGGTTAACAATTCTAGGAAGCACGTGGCAGCTAATATTTTGTTGTTATATAAGAATAACGAACCCATAGTGCCTGCCAGACGAAGAGCTGCCGTTCGCAGTTCATCTCCTTTTCTTCGAATAAAAAGGAGGTCGCAATATTTCCTGAGCATATGCAATGATCTCAAGTTTTTAGCTGATATTCGGATGCCGTTGGTGATCCACGGTTTTTTGTGAGATTTTTCAATTTTCACATCATCATCATTGAATAGTTGAATCAATTGTCTATGAAACATCGATAGAGTCGGGTTAGAACTAATCTTCCAGTTTGTACTCTCACAGCTGTTATAGAAATTATTGAAATTTTTCTTGCTATATATTCTTTATTGAAGCCTCATGATCAGAAATAATAACTAATAGAGCTAATGAGTGGTTTTTATGTAATAAGTTGAAACTAAATGGTGAGTGTTCAAGCCCTATTTGAACTTGATAAATAAACACTAAAAGTCGAGTGGTTACAGCCACTTACCGATTTCTTGAAGATGATGATGGGGATGATATGGTGCACCACAGTTTTGTGTATTCAATTCCCGAACACTCGATTCTATTTTTGTCTTTCGACGAGCTCCAACCTAGCTAGCTACTGTAAACCACTTTTTCGCGAAAGGAAACAAAAAATATTCGAGACTCGGTCTAGTCATTATCAATATGTATTCACCCAAATAGGAAACTTAATAGAATTTAGTAAAAACCCAAAATTAACAATATACTACCAATTCCCGTTTATTATATACAGGGTGTTTGGCATCAACATACCGCCCACCATGAAAGACCTGAGCGTCTTTCAGAATTCCGCTTGATTAGGCAACGGACATAATTTGACCAAGGGCCGCTTGATGACTCCCTGGCCAACCTTTACGGTTGCCACTCTACAAACATTATCTGAGCCTGGATGAACTTCAGTTATGCGCCCTAACCTCCACTTCAGAGGAGGGGTATTATCATCTTTAATTATGACCAATGTCCCAGGCACAACCTTAGAATCATCTTTGGTCCATTTCTGACGTTGCATTAGGGTATTAAGATACTCATGATGCCACCTCTTCCAAAAATCTTGGTGTAATCTTAGTACTAATTGCCATCTAGATAAGCGATTCAAGGTAACATGTGTTAAATCAGGATCAGGCAATGTTGTTAATGGTTCCAAACAAAGAAAGTGCCCTGGAGTCAAAGCATTCAGATCATTGGGATCGGAACTGATGGCACATATTGGCCGTGAATTGAGAACTGACTCGATTTGTATGAAGGCAGTAGACAATTCCTCGTACGTGAAGATCTGATCGCCAACAATATGTAGCAACCTTGATTTGACCGATTTGATACCGGCCTCCCACAACCCTCCGAAGTGAGGTGCAGAAGCAGGATTTTGCATAAAAGTTATCTTCTCAATTTCAATTGCACCTTTCATTAATTCCAAAATATATTTACTAGCCCCAATGAAGTTAGTACCACAATCACTGAATATTTGAGAACAACGACCACGACGAGCAATAAATCTTCGAAGAGCCCTCAAAAAAGCTTCTGTGGAGAGGTCGACGGCCAATTCCAAGTGCACGGCCTTAGTAGCAAAGCATATAAAAAGGCAAAGATATGCCTTTTGAGTTTTTGCACCACGAACCTTGCCGAGTGTGATTGTAAAGGGTCCTCCAAAGTCAACCCCAACGCATGAAAAGGGTTTTAACTCTCTAACACGAAGTGATGGAAGATTGCCCATTAATGGCTGAAAAGGTTTCGGATTCAAACGAAAACATCTATGACAACGACTTAGCACAGAATTTATCACTCTTTTACTCCCCAATATCCAAAAATTCTGACGAAGTAAATAATGCAATGTCTGATGTCCTGGATGTAAATTCGCTTTATGGCAGTCTTCAATCAAAAGAAGAGTGAGACGACTATCCCGAGGTAACAAAATAGGATGTTTCTGCTCGAACGACAAGTTTGAATTGACCAGCCGTCCGCCCACCCTGAGAATACCTGCATCATCGATAAATGGTGAGAGTTTACGCAGGGACTTCGAAAGCAATTCTCCCCTATGAATTTTCTGAATATCCTCTTTGAAGACATTCGATTGGACATATTTCACTAAATATAGCAAAGCCCTATGGAGTTCGAACTGGTCGAAAGGTCCAGTTTGTTTTGTTTTCCATCTAAGACAATATGCTACGATACGTTCGATTTTGTTAAGTGAAGAAAACTTCTGCAAAATAGTATCAATTGAATCACAAGACACTAAAAATGATAGTGTAATAATCCTTCTTTCTTCTTCAACTAAAGCATTTTCCTTTTCTATTTTAGACGAAATAGGCCACTTATCTTGAGGTTGTTTTAACCAAGTAGGTCCAGAGAACCATAAATGATGACTTATCAAATCCGAAGGCATCAGACCTCTGCTGGCACAATCAGCAGGGTTTTCCGAAGATTTAACATGACGCCAATGTGAAGGGGCAATGCGTTCCTGGATATAGGAAACACGATTGCTCACAAAAGTCTTCCATTGGTGAGGTGAACCTTGTATCCAGTCCAGAGCAACCATACTATCACTCCAAGCATATATCTGATGCACAATTAATGAATTAGAAAGTGTTTCCAAAACTATCGACATGAGATTAGCCAATAAAGCTGCACCACACAGTTCCAACCGAGGAATGGATACTCGAATCAACGGAGAAACCTTAGTTTTGGCACATATAAGGGAAACATTAATATGACCATGATCATCAATAGTTCGAAGATAAACAACTCCTGCATACCCCTTTTCCGAGCTATCACAAAATCCACAAATAGTGCAGTGGGTATATTTCGAGTTAAAATAACAACGTGAAATGCTGATATTAGACACTAACGGAATTTCAGACTTGAGTTTATTCCAACAGCCAACAACGTTTTCAGGAGGTTCATCATTCCAATCTATCCCTAATGTCCATAAGAACTGTATCAAATGTTTAACAAGAAACGAAACTGGTGCCAGAAACCCAAGTGGGTCGAAAATTCTGGCTAACTCCGACAAAATTGTTCTTTTTGTACAAGGTCTCTCAAATGGTTCAACATTGTACCCGAATACATCCAACGATGGTATCCACTTAAGTCCCAGTATCTTTATACTAGAACTATCCCCATTTTCGAAGGTAAGCACTTGTTGATGTCGATAATCAACTGGAAGATTCTCCAAGAGGGATTTACAATTACTCGCCCACTTGCGCAATTGAAACCCACCCTTTTGGAGCAAAGCAATGAGTTGTGCCTGTAACTTAAAAGCTTCCTCAATGTCATCACACCCTGAAACAATATCGTCAACAAAAATATCTGATGAAAGAATTTGTGACGCCTCTGGAAACACTTGTTTTTCTTCCAAAGCTAGTTGTTGTATACAACGTAACGCTAAAAATGGGGCAGACGATACTCCATATGTCACCGTCTTCAATCTGTACTCTTTAACAGCTCCAGTAGGAGTGAATCTCCACAAAATTTTTTGGTAATCTTGATGCTTGACTTGAACACCAATTTGCCGATACATTTGTTTAATATCTGCTGTAAAAACAATTCTATGTATTCGAAATTTTAATAGTATGCGAAAAATGTCCTTTTGGAGTTTAGGTCCTGCTAACAAGGTATCATTGAGAGATGTACCTCCTACCTTACATGAGGCATCAAACACGACACGAAGCTTTGTTGTGGTACTCTCAGGTTTGATGACACAATGATGAGGGATGTAATATGAGTTATTATTTGTACCCAACGAAAATCTAACCTCTTCCATGTGATCACTCATCAGGTTATCTTCCATAAATTCTACATAAGACTTGTACAGTGAAGTATCTCGAAGTAAACGTCTTTCCAACGCATAGAATCTGCGAAGCGCTATGGATCGTGATCCTTCAAATGTAGGTTCTGACCCCTTGAATGGCAGAGCTACCACAAATCGACCTGTTTTATCGCGCGACATTGTTTCCAAAAACAATTCCTCACAACGAGAATCCTCTGGGGAAACAGCCTTAACATGAGGCACTTCTTCAAGTTGCCAAAACCTCTTGATAACAGTTTCAATTGGGGAATTATCACACGTAAAAAACGAGTTCTTCACTCTAATTGGTGAATAATCCACTTTTCCCATGACCACCCATCCGAATATGGTATTGAGAGCACTTGGCAATTTTTCATTTCCAAGAATAACACCAGGTCTAACAATCGCAGGAAAAACATCAGCGCCAAGCAGCATATCAACATTTGTAGGGGTATCAAAACCAGGATCTGCTAGACAAATATCAGAGAAATGCGAATCAGGAATAGAAACTGGCACACGTGGCATATTCTCACAAATTTTTTTCAGTATGATTGCATCCACCAGCATACTTTTACCATTATCAATTTTTGGTCGGATGGCACAAGTGGTCGCACCTTGAGCCTTCATGGACATACCATCCAAACCATGAATCGAAAATTCAACTGCTGATCTTGACAAACCAAGGCGCTTGCAACATTTCTCAGTAATAAACGAAACTTGAGAAGCACTATCGATGAGTGCTCGAACTATTTGGAACTGGCCCCTACCATCCTCGATCTCAACTAACGAAGTTGCCAAAAGAACTGTTTTTTCAGGACTCACCGAAGAGGTCATACATTCAACCTGGAATGAAGTATGCAAACCATCCACCCTTGAGGAAACAAACTGACCTGGTTCACTAGTTGAAGCTGGCCTTTCATTTGATTCAGATGTGTTAGTGGGTTGAACAATGTTAGATACTCTAGGATTTTGAGCATAATGCAATAAAGATGAGTGTTTCATACGACAAATGCTACAACTTGTTTTAACAGGGCAAGCTGAGGATTTATGCGATGGCTGCAAACAATTCAAACACAAATGCTTTTGTTTAGCAACCTGAAATCTTGCAAATGGTGATTTTTCCAAAAATATCTGGCATTTATGGATAGGGTGCATCGATTTACATAACGAGCAATTTGAATTATTTGCGTCAGTACTAAGAAAACACGAAGATTTAATTTTATTATTTGAATGACCCGAATTTTGACTAAAATTGGTTTTACTTTTCGTACAACTACTGAATTCAACAGATTCTAAAGCTGTGCACTGTTTTCCCAAAAATGTTTTCAAAACCTTATAGGATGGAAGATCTGTCGAAGCATTTTCTAATTCAAATCGAGTAACTGTGGACTGATACAATTTTTTATTACAATACTAAACAAAATGAAGTCCCAACTATCGACCGGTAATTTCAATGCCTTAAGGGCTTCTAGGTTTTCATTGATACAATCTAAGAAATCTCGAAGACTACTAGCAGATTCTCCTTTTATTTTTGGAAAATCCATAATTTCCTGCCAATATGTATTAGCCAATAACTTAGGATTTTGATAGCGCTCTTTTAACGCGTTGAATGCAATTGGATAATTATCATCTGAACGGTGCAAAGCCTTGACAATAGATAACGGGCTATTCGAAAGAGACAATAGAAGAAAATGGAATTTTTCTGCATTTGACAAATCATCGTTGGAATCGACCAACTTGCTAAAAAGATGAATGAATGTCGGCCATTCTTTTAATTTCCCATCAAATTTAGGAATATCGATTTTTGAAAGTTTAACATTTGAATGGCTACTAGAATTATTACTGGATGGACTGCTATGCCGATTAATCTTACTTTTTTCAAACAAGTCATAATATATTATTTTTATTGAATAAACACAATCATCAAATTTTTTCAATATCGCTTGCTCAATGTCATATGCTGGAGATTGAGTAGCCGAAATTAATTCAATAATACGATTATGATTTTCTTGAAACCCTTTTCTAATTTCAGGCAAATCTTCATATCTCATTTTGAACATTCCATGAAAATTTTCATCTTCCGTAGAACTCTGAGCGACAACTTGCAGAGAATAAATTCTATCAATCCACATATCTCTTTGAGCTTTATATTTATTCACGTTAGTCATATTATATTCTGAAATTCACCTAAGTTCCGATGGAAAATCTTCAAAGTCCGAAATTCGCAAAATCCACCCTGTATTATATTTCAAATGAACTTATTTTCAGAACTCGTGATAAAGACAAAGAATTATATTATCGAGCAGCAATCAAATACGTATTTCTTTTTGCAGCACCAACTGAAGCAAAAAGTTGTCATATATTGAACGAGATAAATACACTTTTTTAACTCCAAAGTGAATGAACTAAACAAAATTATTTATTATTAAATACGAAATCTACGAAATTCTATAATCCAAATTTCGAAATAATATAGTATTCCTCTCAGGTGAACAAATATTTAACCAACGAAACCGATTCGAATTTTACCCGAAAAACAAAATCAAAAGAAATTTGGCTCGAAAGGACCAATGTTCAAGCCCTATTTGAACTTGATAAATAAACACTAAAAGTCGAGTGGTTACAGCCACTTACCGATTTCTTGAAGATGATGATGGGGATGATATGGTGCACCACAGTTTTGTGTATTCAATTCCCGAACACTCGATTCTATTTTTGTCTTTCGACAAGCTCCAACCTAGCTAGCTACTGTAAACCACTTTTTCGCGAAAGGAAACAAAAAATATTCGAGACTCGGTCTAGTCATTATCAATATGTATTCACCCAAATAGGAAACTTAATAGAATTTAGTAAAAACCCAAAATTAACAATATACTACCAATTCCCGTTTATTATATACAGGGTGTTTGGCATCAACAGGTGAGAAAACACAAAACATCCGGATATCTACTAATAATCAAGTTATATCTAATTGTGAAAGTAATGAAGTTAAATTACTTGGTATTACATTAGATAATAGACTCAACTGGTCTGCACATATCTCCCAACTGAAGAGGAAACTCTCAGGTTCTCTATTTGTCCTTCGCCAATTGAAGTACATTACTAATACAAATGTATTAAAAACTTCATATTTTTCACTGTTCCATTCCCATATTAGTTACGGTGTACAACTTTGGGGAAATTCATGACACTCTATTCAAATATTTAGGATGCAAAAGAAGGCATTGAGAGTACTGGCTAATATTGGATACAGAGATCACTGTCAAGAACATTTCAAAAAACTTAGAATTATGCCACTGCCAACTTTATTTATATATTACGTTTTGACTGAAATACATAAGAAGAAATCATCATTGACGAAACAATCTCATATTCACGGACATAATACACGAAACTCCCATCACATTAGAATAAATCGATTTCGTCTGCACGTATCACAAAAAAATTCATTGGATTATTCTCTATACAATATCTTGCCCCAAGATTTCAAGAAGCTCAGTTTGAATACTTTCAAGAGAAAATTAAAAAACTATTTGTTGAGGTATTGCTTCTACTCTGTCGATGAATTTAGAACACATTTTTGTGGTAATACACATGTCACTGCTTCTCTTTGATTAAAGAAGTTCTTGTATTTGTAATGTTGTGTTGTAATGCTGTCTACTAGTCAATTTTAATTTTTTTACAATTTTACATTTTTATTTATTTTTTACATATGACTTGCTACACACATTTTATATCATGTAACGTAGTCAAATAAAATATTCTATTCTATTCTATTCTATTCTATTCTAATACCTGTAGGAATAACTGAAGCAATGACATCGTCAATGAAGGTTGTACATACATAATCAATTGTACTGGCTGAATATTGTGACACTCTAGTAGGTTCTTTTACGTGCATCGCAAAGTTGAATGATAGGAGTATTTTGATTTTGTATCAGAATAATTTATATTGAAGTCGCATGCTACTATAATTTCGGTCTGAATAGATAATTGCGACATAAGATTCTTGAGGCTGTCCAAAAATGCTTTCAAATCAGTACCAGGTGCCCTGTAGATGCATACTATATAGATATTATTTGAATTGTTATAAACAATGGAGAATTCAAATATTTTTTCTGTGAGCAAGTTATTGAATTTCGATACGTTTCCAAGTGGAAAAAGTTCAGTAATTTGTTCGTTCACCAATAACATGATACCTCCATGTGTAGTAATATGGCGGTTGAATCTGGATGCAACAATATAGTTTGGTACGAAACAGGGTTCCTCCATATTGAGCCAGTGTTCATTGATCTTAACCAGGTTTGGCCAATTTAGAGATTCAGCGAATATAAGAAATTCGTCAATTCATTCTTTATTGACTAAATGTTTAGTAGGAGAAGTGAAAAGATAAGGTTTTGTTTTCTTGTCAGTTTAATTGCTTTCGTTTCACTCAACCGCACACTTTCAATATTTGTTTCTTCAAACAATCTTTGGGAGCTACTTGACTTAAGCGGGGATATGAAAATGCTGTCCCATTCTTGAGTTGTCTGGATTGATGAGCGATTTGTTACTTTTATTACTTACTTCATATTCAAGTTTTGTTGGGTCTATAGTGCTTTCTATTCTTGCTTGATTACCCTTTTCACTTGTTTCCATCATCAATTTGATGTGCATCACGAGAGTTTTGGCCAAGTGCCATTTTCCAATGTTGTTCATACTTGCCCATTTCGATTCAAGTTTGATTTTCTCAAAATCGAATTACAGTCGAAGAAGTGCGATATACTCAATTTGTTTGAAAATTCTTTCTTCATGAAGTATAAGTTGTTTTCATATATTTCAGAGTTCGAATGATAATGGTATGTACATTTGCAATACATGACCATAGCAAGACTGTGTCAAACTTAGTGAAATGTCGTGAGTTATAAAGTGCCGTTTGTACTTTGTCAAGTGCATCTGATGATCCTCTGCCAGTTCCTCTATTGTGTTTTCTCCAAAATACTGATTTTAAGATCACGTTCATTGATGGGATGTTGTTTCAACGTATCCTGTTTCTCTGTAGACATGCTTTATGAAAAATGTGGAAGCATATTGTACATATGTAATATGAAGAAACGGGTTTGGTTTTGCAGCATTTGAAGTTGACCATTGTCAGTTATAGACAATATTTATTCAGGTCAATGAGGTGAATATCAGTACGCCACTGAATCAATTCATACGATAGGAGAGCGATCTGAAATATCGTGTTTTTTGTTATAGTTATTATAACGATTGTCGCTGATTGTATTTTTTCATTCGCAGTTACCATTTTCGCTCCTGGGTTACCTTCCTCGATAGAATTTGATTGTTTATATTCAACATATCATGCACTTTTCAAAAAGGATTTTCATCAAGATTATGTTAAGCTCGTTTTCAAGTCATTATCCACTGAGTATTTTGGTAAACGATTCAACTTTTAATTCCAATTAATGCAATAACTATACTACGATTATTGGGAGACCATGTTGAAACCACCTTCACAATTCAATTGTCTCTATTGTATAAAATATTAGTGCAATCTAATAGAAGACTGCGATATTTACATTTTGGCGACCGTGACAGCACTTAGTTATAAAAATCATTGAGAAAGAAAGAGGATTCCTTAGAAGACAGGTAAACGTCATTCGCGAAAGCGTCAATTCAATAGACGAAGAACTCAAACAAGGAAAAACTGTAGAAAAATATCAGTTAAAATAGCTTCTGGAAGATACGACTGCAAGATAAAGAGAATAAAAGAGAAAGCAATACAAGTGAAAAAAATCAAGAAAAAGTTCAAATTACTGAATATTCAACTGGGAAAAGTGTATGCAAGTATCAAGGATTGGGTTGGGTTCTGGTGACAGTTTAGGAAAAAACACAAAGATGAAGACATACATTGAAGAATTCTTGTACCTAATTCAATCTGTGGAAGAAAATTCACCAGCTCTTGAGTTGGTAGAAACCGTTAGGTTTCGGATCTGTACATGTTTTTGCATCTTCAATTCAATTTAATTATGTAACAATGAGGGGTAATATCAATCAATAACTATTGTGATAATTTGATTACACAACGCGGAGAAACCGCCATTCAAGACTCAGTTGACGACTTTCGAAAATTCATTGGATTATTCTCTATACAATATCTTGCCTCAAGATTTCAAGAAGCTCAGTTTGAATACTTTCAAGAGAAAATTAAAAAACTATTTGTTGAGGTATTGCTTCTACTCTGTCGATGAATTTAGAACACATTTTTGTGGTAATACACATGTCACTGCTTCTCTTTGATTAAAGAAGTTCTTGTATTTGTAATGTTGTGTTGTAATGCTGTCTACTAGTCAATTTTAATTTTTTTACAATTTTACATTTTTATTTATTTTTTACATATGACTTGCTACACACATTTTATATCATGTAACGTAGTCAAATAAAATATTCTATTCTATTCTATTCTATTCTATTCTATTCTAATACCTGTAGGAATAACTGAAGCAATGACATCGTCAATGAAGGTTGTACATACATAATCAATTGTACTGGCTGAATATTGTGACACTCTAGTAGGTTCTTTTACGTGCATCGCAAAGTTGAATGATAGGAGTATTTTGATTTTGTATCAGAATAATTTATATTGAAGTCGCATGCTACTATAATTTCGGTCTGAATAGATAATTGCGACATAAGATTCTTGTTTTTTGTTATAGTTATTATAACGATTGTCGCTGATTGTATTTTTTCATTCGCAGTTACCATTTTCGCTCCTGGGTTACCTTCCTCGATAGAATTTGATTGTTTATATTCAACATATCATGCACTTTTCAAAAAGGATTTTCATCAAGATTATGTTAAGCTCGTTTTCAAGTCATTATCCACTGAGTATTTTGGTAAACGATTCAACTTTTAATTCCAATTAATGCAATAACTATACTACGATTATTGGGAGACCATGTTGAAACCACCTTCACAATTCAATTGTCTCTATTGTATAAAATATTAGTGCAATCTAATAGAAGACTGCGATATTTACATTTTGGCGACCGTGACAGCACTTAGTTATAAAAATCATTGAGAAAGAAAGAGGATTCCTTAGAAGACAGGTAAACGTCATTCGCGAAAGCGTCAATTCAATAGACGAAGAACTCAAACAAGGAAAAACTGTAGAAAAATATCAGTTAAAATAGCTTCTGGAAGATACGACTGCAAGATAAAGAGAATAAAAGAGAAAGCAATACAAGTGAAAAAAATCAAGAAAAAGTTCAAATTACTGAATATTCAACTGGGAAAAGTGTATGCAAGTATCAAGGATTGGGTTGGGTTCTGGTGACAGTTTAGGAAAAAACACAAAGATGAAGACATACATTGAAGAATTCTTGTACCTAATTCAATCTGTGGAAGAAAATTCACCAGCTCTTGAGTTGGTAGAAACCGTTAGGTTTCGGATCTGTACATGTTTTTGCATCTTCAATTCAATTTAATTATGTAACAATGAGGGGTAATATCAATCAATAACTATTGTGATAATTTGATTACACAACGCGGAGAAACCGCCATTCAAGACTCAGTTGACGACTTTCGAAAGTTTCCAGGAATGGTCTGTTCGCGCCGTCCACCTGCATACGGTTTTTTTCTTCGCTCTCGTCCATAGGCGTACTCATTCGTTTTATCTACTCGTTTTTGGCGAAATTAGAATTACAAAGAATTCGTCAGGAAGTTTCGATGCAGTTGGTGCGTATGCAGTTGTTGATGACTTGTCAACTAATACCGAAACACCAAATAATTCTATAAGTACAAACCCGTTTTTGTCAAGTTATAAACTGGATGAGACTGATAATTCCGATTTTCTAAATTTTTATACCCGTACCGCTGATGCTCGTTATGATTTTTTAACTTCAAATAACCGTGTTACAGCACATAATTTACATGATCGACGTCCTCATGTACGTTTCGCAGACGAAGTCGATTCGTCATTGGGAAATCATCTGGATAGACTGACACTTGATTTATCTCTGGAGGCTCACCATACCCCACAAAACCCACAACCAAATTCAACCAAACTAAATCATAAACAACATGTATCTGGAGGAAGTGAATCACGTACAAATCCTAACGAATTAGCAGCATCATTTTTGACAGCCATGCAATCCCTCGTAAATCATCTGAAAAATTTCAATTCAAGACCTTTGAATATATCGTACAGTGGTGAAGATACCGAAGATTCAGTGGCGTTCATTGATAATCTGAAAGAACACTTTCATGAAAGAGACATTCCTCAGTGTGAACGAGCTGTTATTGCTACTCAAAACCTAGGAGGCAAAGCAGCAGACTGGTATCGACCATATGAACATCTCCAGCTGAGTTGGAGTATGTTTGAATACAACATTCTGGAAAAATTTAACAACACAGCTGTACTTTCCCAACTAACCACTCAACTTTATGGACAACGCCAACCACCTAATGAATATGTCATGGGGTTTTTATCACCAGAAAAAGATGTTTATATCAGAAACTTTGTCCCAATGTTCCAGAATGTGAACATCAATATTTTACTGAAGCAAACACATCCTCAAGTTCGAAGTCATCTAAGAGGTATAACATTTAATACAGTGAAACAGCTGACTAGAGTAGCCATAGCTATCGAAAAGGATCAACGAGCAAACCAAAATTTCCAATCCAGGACCACACCAATAGCCGATACAGAACCAACTTCAATACCCAGAGCCAGAAATCTCACAGATAACCAAGAGCATCATTCAAATGTGGCGAAACCGAGAATTCCATGTAGATTCTGTTCCGCGTGGCATTTTCATACTGAATGTCCAGACAATCCATTTAGAACAAATCAGGGTCCTCAGTCTCCTCTAGATTCTAATTCAATGAATAGAAACCCGCTAGAGAATAATTTCTCCAACATTAACAGATCATCAAGAGCTCCACACGTATCTTTTCAGGAAAACGAGGTTCAGGGCAGGGCGAAATCGGCGACCGACCTGTCCTGAATACTTTGTTCGCCGAATCTTCAGATTCCCTTCCAAACTCACAAGTTATATATCAAAACAAAAAGTTACAAGCTCTTATTGATACCGGAGCTACCACAAATTTAATAAGGTCTTTTTTTATAAATGATCACAATTCAACTTTTGAAAAAATATTAACATTTGGCTGTAGACCAGTAACAGTCCAGACTGAAGGATTCCAAAAGCAAAAAGTCATTTTTGATAGATTCCGTCAATGTATTTATTTTGGACAAACTCAGAGAAGGACTGTGTACATCGTTCCACCTCCACCATCTGAATCGCCCACTCTCCACGCATTTAGCCTGAATCATTTGTCTCCAAGTTTGCAAGATCAATATAATAATATTCTCCAAAAATTTTCTCCACTTTTCGATGATTCTCTTAAACAACCGATCACACGTCCAACATGATATTAGACTTACTTCGGATGTCTTAGTTCGAGTTAACCCATATCCCATGAATGCTAATAAAAAAGCCATTTTGGAACAGCAAATATCGGAAATGCTTATTGCAGGAGTAATCGAACCATCTAATTCTCCATATTCATCACCACCTGTCATTATTGAGAAAAATGATAAGAAACCTAGGTATTGTGTGGACTTTCGGCGATTGAAAGAAATCTCTGAAGATGAAAGCTTAGTATTACCTAAAATACCAGATACCTTGAAATAACTAGGCACTGCAAAAGTTTTTACATCACTTGCCTTGGATATAGTGGATATTGGCAAATTGGCCTCACCGATCGTGCTAAACCACTTACCGCATCTTCAACTCCTGACGGAGCTCATTTACAATTTACAGTAATGCCATTCGGGCTCAAGAATGCACCTAGTACTTTTCAACGACTAATGACCCAAGATGTTCTCTCTGGGTGTTTGCATGAATTTTTGATGGTATATTCAGATGATATCATTATTTATTCATATGATCGCAACGAACATATGAAACACTTGCACTTAGTACTCGAAAGGCTTGAATTACATAGTCTACACTGCTCAATCAAGAACTGTCAATTTGCTACAACGTCACTCGTATATTTGGGTCATCAACTAAATGGCGAAACGAATTCTCCTCATCAAACATTTGGACCAAATAAAAAATACCTACACGTAATAAACGAAAATTGCAATCTTTCTTAGGTACTATCAATTGGCTGAGAGAATATATAGAGCATCAAAAATATTAGCACCTATAACCTATAGAACTTCTTTCCGTAAAAGCAAAATGGCATTGGGGGTCAGAAGAACAAATGGCTTTCGATACAATTAAAAAAGCTGTCTCAGAACCTTTAACTTTACATAGACCACACGAAAATTTGCATTTTGTTCTACAAACCGAAGCGAGTACAGTGGGTACAGGCGCAGTCCTTTATCAAGAGGGTGGTAACGGCGAAAAACGTGTTATTTCCTATGCTATCGCTCGTCTTAATCGTGCAGAAAGGAAATATCATATTAATGAAATAGAATGCTTAAGTATCGTGTGGGCTATAAAGAGAAATAGAGCGTATCTCGAAGATAAACCTTTCAAACTTATTACCGATAGTAGAGCTTTACTCTGGTTAAAAAAGAATTCCGATACCCGAGCTAAACTTACACGATGGTCGCTACTTTTACAGGAATTTTCATTTACTATTTCACATTGTCCTGGACGCCTTAATGAACTACCTGACTTTCTATCTCGTAATCCTGTTGCGTTCCAACCGAAGTCAATGATTTTGATAGACTTTTACCTCCTAGTTCTAACTATTGTGATCTGAATACATTTGACTCAGCTACAGTAGCTGTAAATCATATTGCACCAATTAGTAGTGATACTTTGTATAAAGTTAGTGAAGCACAGTCCGAAGATGAAAATGTGTGGCAAAATTGTTTGAAATGAAAACGCATTCGTACAGAGGGCGCAACTAACCCTGGGGAGTAGTGTATATTGGCCGGTATTGGATCCTCCAAATTACGGGTAGTTGCTTTTAAATTGTGCAATAATAGTAACCGCTCATTGTGTAGTAATTGGGAAGATCCAGTACCAACCAAGGGGTTATTTCAACAGTAATTACCTTGTGAATAATGATTTTTCTAAGGAACGAAAACGTAGTTTGATGCTCCGAAAGTATATCCTGGGGACCTAGGTGTTTGTGATTGTAGCAACTTACACAAAATATAGGAATTACATCGAAATATTGCTGTATTATACCATAACTAAGTTGAACAACACTTCTTGCCACGTGGTGCGAATACGAACAGTCACATTGATTGCCAGCTATGCTGTGTACGGGTGTAGTGGGGATTTCCAAGCCCCCTCCTCTTTCCGAAAATATAAATTCAGACGCATAGCTATTCGATGCATTATTTCTAAAACTTCAGTTGTGAATATATAAACTGTTGCGAAGCCATGTTCGCGTGCAGTAGTTGTGATAAAAAGTTTTCTCGCGTCTATAATTTGCGTCGACATGAAAGAACATCATGCCAAAATACTGCCGGTGTTTCAACACATCCTCCAAGGAAGCTTAAGATATATCCACAATCGTCAACATCGTTGGAAGAGTTATGCCATTGCTGTAACATAATGGTGCCCAAAGGCGATATAAGCTCTCATAGAAGAACGTTAAAACATAGAACGAGCTCATGTGTCCAGTTATCGAGCGGCGTGAAAGTAATCCATAGCGCCTTCAAGTGTAGAATCATCAGCTATAGAGTTGATTCCGACAATGAAACTCAGGATTATAAATTATTCTTCAGCAACATATCACAAAAAGTGATTGCGTTACTCGAAAATGTTTTGGGAATGCATGTAACTTTCAAAGCCAACATGGAGGTATTTGGCCGCTATATCCATCAAATTCGAGATATTGTAGAAATAAAATCATTCAATACTCCGAATCAGATTATAGCCCGTTCAAGTAATTTGGAACATATGATGAATATCTTCGAGATATGATAAGTCAAACTACTGAGTTCGAAGAGCGAGATGCTGGTGAGTTTATTTTTAAATTATTATAATGGTCTCGAATAATGAATTTGATCGTTTTGTAGGTTGGGCTTTGGAAAAAATATTATTCTTGGAAGTTAACGTCAACAGGTATAGCCCATTGAAAGGGTGTTCCTATATAAAGCTGCCGAAGTTCATCGAGAATAAGAAGGCAGTCATCAATGTGGTGAATCAAGACTTATGTTGTTTCGCTTGGGCAGTCACGTCTGCTTTATATCCCGCAGCTAGCAATGTTCAGAGAGTGTCGTCATATCCACATTTTGCGACAGTGCTCAACCTGGCAGGTATAAGTTTTCCAATGAGTTTGCGAGATATACCTAAGTTTGAGATTATAAATGATTGTTCTATAAATGTCTACGGTCTCGAGAAATTTTATGAGGCGGATAAATTGAAATATGAGATTGCCGCTCCTCTTCATTATTCACGTAATAGGCTTGGTAATCATGTAAATATATTGTTCATGACCGACGATATAGAAAATAATCATTATTGTTGGATAAAAGATTTATCCAGATTAGTTTCGAGTCAGATTTCATCACATGAACACAAGTATTACTTTTGCGATGGTTATTTGTTGTACTTTGAGAATGAGATATCTTTATTGAGACATAGATCGCATGATTGTAATCACGTTTACAGCGTTTTACCTACAACAAATTTGATCCAGATGCTTCATTTACTCATATAAACATATAAACATGAACCCTATTCTTTTGCGTATTTGATCAAATGCTGTTTTGATGATTCACCAACAAATTTCGTGACATACAGAGGAAAAAAAGCTGCGGAATAATTTGTTTTTAAGATTGAAGATGATTTGACTAAAGTTTATAATGAACACTTGAAACGCATTGTACCGATGCATAAATTGACTAGGGCGGAACAGTTTGAATTCGATAATGTATCTGCTTGCGGTATTTGTGAAGTTCCATTAGTGGATGGTGATATCAAAGTTAGAGATCATTCCCATTTAACTGGAAAAAAATATGGTGCCGCACATTCGATTTGTAACCTTAATTTCAAGATTCCATATTTTATTACTATCGTTTTCCATAATTTGAGTGGGTATGATCATCAAAATACTTTTCGATAAGGGAGATAAAGTCGAAGTAATTCCTCAAACGAAAGAAATATATGTATCATTTACAAGGCATTTATATGTCGATAATTATATCGATATAGATGGGCAACTCAAATCAAATTCAAATTTATTTACTTCAAAGAACACACATAGATAGATTACAATGTTACCTGTTATAAACATATACAGTATACAGGTAATAACAATAATGAAAAATGAAAATTAATATAATATAAACATAATATTGTATCCCCAGATTGATATAGGAAACATCTAAGCACATGCTGTGCTTGTGTTATGTTTTCCAGTATCAATCGAAGGAGGATAAATAATTTGACTGATGAGTTGATTGAATCTATGGGTCAGCACAGCTTATTGGATCGAAAAGGTGACATTATACAAATACTTCCAAATTGATGTTGTTCGACTTGATGAGTTTTTTTATTTCTCTCTTGAAAATGAATTTACTTTTGATATTCTTCACTTCGAGTGGCATTAAGTTATACAATTTTGGGCCAATGAAAAAGATAAATTTTTGTGTATGGCTTTTCGAAAACAGTGGTATATCTATAGATAAGTTTGTGATGGATCGGGTTTGATACTGCTTGTTAGTGTTGATTTTTGGTTCTATTTTTGAGTGCATGTGTAGTAAAGAATGGTAAATAAATAGTTTTTTTATATTGAATATATCTGCTTCTTCATACAGCAAAGTTGTTGAAAAAAATCTGCTTTTCTTCCTACATATTTTAATGAGACTATTATGTGTAACTTGTAAATTTTTTTGTGCAGTATTGCTAAGTCCTCCCCAGATTGTTATACAATATCTCAAAAGGGATTCTGCCAATGAATTATAAATTAATAGCATATTTTTTTGGCTTAAAATATCTCGTAGTAAGTAAAATTTATGCATCAATTGTCTGAGTTTTTTCGTAATGTAAGTTGCATGTTCATCCCATCTCAGGTATTGGTCAACTAGTATACCTAAATATTTAATCTTGTCGGTTTTCACTATTTTGGGGCAACTGCAATTTGGCGTTTTACAGGAAAGTTCATGAATGCTTATGTGATTTTTTTAGGTTGATCTATGCTGTTTAGGCTGAAAGTTATGAAATTACTCTTTTGAATGTTCACTGAAGAATATATCCTTGAAATTGAGGTTCATAGATAGCTTCAGATTTATGGCTGATTCATTGCAGAATTTGGATTAGAGTTTGAAAGATGATCAGTTCCCGTAACAAGAAAATATTTTCCAGACGATAAAAAATTCAATTTTATGAGTAAAAAGGCGTATTTCCATATAGTTTTGTTAATAATTTGGTTAGATTAGATAACAAAGATTTGTCATCGCAAATGGAATATTATGATAGTTTGAATAAGCGTCATATATCTGATGAAGAATATGGTAGAGCAAAGTTAGTGTGGAATTCATTCAACTGCAGCACCTTGGGCGATTATTCTGATATTTATCTGAAGTCAGATGTACTTCTTCTGTGTGACGTTTTCGAGAATTTCCGCAATATTTCTTTGGATAAATATAAGTTGGATCCCGCGCACTATTACACTTCGCCTGATCTTTCCTGCGATGCTATGTTGCGATATAATAAAGTGTAGTTGGAATTGTTGACTGACATAGACATGTTGAATTTTTTCAAAGAAGGAATTCGTGGAGGCATTAGTCAATGTAGTGAACGAAAGCATATTGCAAATAACATTTTATTACCAAACTTCGACCGACAAGCACCATCCTCATTCATTATGTATTTGGATGCAACAAATCTTAACGGACATAGTATGAGCCAAACACTACCAACTGATGGTTTTGAATGGTTGTCTCTCACCGAAATAGGGAAATTCGACGTCATGAGTACCTCAAGTAATGGTGCAGTGGTATATGTGCTAGAAGTCGATATACGTTACCCAGAGAGCTTGCATGACCTCCACTCAGACCTTCCATATCTGGTAGAGTCAATCATTCCACCAGAATCAAAATCCAAAATACCAAAGCTAATACCAAATTTGAATAATAAGAAGAAATACATCGTTCATTATGTGAATTTGAAGCAAGCAATCGAGAACGGCTTAATTTTGGTGGAAATTCATAGAATACTGAAGTTCAATCAGTCTCCATGGCTCAAGAAATACATAGATCTAAATACCGAAATGAGAAATAAGGCAACTAGTAAATATGAGAATAGACATTATAACGGTATGGTGAATTCGGTGTATAGTAAAACGATGGAGAATGTAGATAAGAGGTGTGATATAAAACTTTTGACTCACTAGGAAAATATTCGCAGAACCTTAGGTGCCAGCGCTTATATAGCGCGATCAAATTTCAAAACTGTTTCGAGATTCAACGAAAATTTCGTTGCAATTCATATGGATAAATTAAAAATCAATTATGACAAACCGATGTATTTGGGATTCTGCATTTTGGAATTATCCAAAACTGTGATATACGATTTCTTCTATGGTTATATAAAGAAGGAGTTCGGGCGAAATTCCCTTATTATACACAGATACCGATTCTCTCATTCTCGAAGTAGAAACAGAATTTTTTTATGATTTCATGAAAAATAATCCAGATAGTATCGATAATTCCAATTACAAGGAGGGTAATTGTCTTGGAATATCCATAGAAAAGTCAGTTCTTGGAAGAATGAAAGATGAATTTCCTAGCGATCCCATTATGAAATTTTACGGGACTGGGGCGAAAGCGTATTACGTACAATCGTTGAAAAATGAAGTAAAGAAAGCAAAGGGTATAAAAAAATCTGTGATCGAGAAACAAATTCATTCGGAGGACTATAGAAAAATCGTTGAGAGGGGTTAGTGATATTTATACCATATTGAGAAACAAAATTGCCCTATCTTCACACGACGATAAGAGATTTGTAATATATAATACAACTAAGACTCTGCCGTGGAGTCAAAAGGAAATTATTCAGCATAAGTTAGAACACAAATTACATAACAATCATTATGAAAATGAAAATCTCGATGATTTGATAAAAGGTCTTGAGGGAGAAATGTAGAATATTCCTTCTGTACATAGTTGTATATTGTTATTATGCACCATAAAATACATTTGGAATAAAATATTTCGTCACTATGGTGTATCTTGATTTTCCCTCGAATGTTTGTCACAAAATTCTCGAAATATGACTTTATGTGAAACTGTACTCTATGCGTCTGCTGTTGGAATGTTGATATAGAAATGGCAAAGCATTATTTGAGAATAACATCGGAATGTTGTGTATAATGGAACAAATGGGTCTATTGCCTTCTTTTGGTGTCGAATCTGATAAGCGTTCTTGTCTTCGCACCAATGAAGGTAGGCTCACTCTGACCCAAATACGTTAAAGTAAAATGACCGTTAGAAGAATTCATCTCATCAATATCACTTTCCATCAATTGATCGACAACTCTTTTTGGCAATCAACGTCTCAAATTTATTTCAGTCTCTTCATCATAGAGTATTACTATTCCACATTTACCATATCTAATCCCACACAATGAAATTTTCTTGATTGTGTGGCTTTTATTGAGAGGTAGTGATGATATCAAGGTTTGTTCGATTATTTTATTATCCTCATTGATCGCAACTAAATTAATTTTTGAATCAGCCATTATTATTTCCTGAGTGAAAGGGGAACGAAAAAATATAATAATAAGTGTACTTACATAAAACACATCAGCACTATAAGCACACAATAACTTTTCAACTTGCGTCGGTGAGTTATAAGCTCAATGTTATGGAAAGAGAGAACTATGATCCTGTGCGTGGCGGATCTCGTATTTATATGCGACTACAGCCCCTACTACCGTCAACGATATATGGTGATGGTATGTCAACATGCCATCAAGGTCACATACTCTCTAAGTCGGAGAAACTCATCCACATCTTCCCAAGGTCACGAAAAGAGCGCATATATCATCAATCGCCAAGGTCAAGAGTGCAAGTATACTCCCAAGGCCACTCCACCCGAGGTCACTGTATCCCCCCAAGTAAACAAAACGCAAAATTACTCAATATCGTAGGTTACCCCCCACTGTCGTCTTCCAATACCACTCCCCCCAAGGTCACCAGTGGCGTACCGCAGGAATAATATGTGATGTGACCTTGGGGGTGGCCTTGGGGGGGACGACCTTGGGGGAGAACCTGGAATCGGCTTAAACCTCCTACTAATGGGAACAAATGAAGACATAAGTCGATAAAGGTGTCATGTAACATTTTTTCAAAAATCGATTTTTTCAACTTTTTGAACTTTCCTGGCACAGATTTATCTTTCATTGAACCCAAAACATAATTTTTTGTACATTTAAAGTTTTATTCTATGGATAAAGGTGTTATGTCGCACGAACATGTATCATATCGTAGTAGATGAATGTGTCATGTTACATTTTTGTTACATGACACCTTCATCAACTGAGTAATTTGAAAGTATTTTCGACGGATAAGTGTCATGTCTCGCATTTGGGGTTATGTTCTTATCGCGTGAAACTAAAATACTTAGTGCGTAATTCGTGATTATTTTATACAAAAAGATCGTTGTAAGTGACAATCATGGCTGGTTTTAGAAGTAGAAAAATTTTGAAATTGCTGCTAGAAAATGACTCGAATCGAGGTGAGCTTATGTTTACATATTAATGAACAAGGGCTGAACTGCTGAAATACTTCTGTAGATGTAGTATCCTGCAGTAATATTGAAAATCAATATGTAATAGAAGTTGAACCGGATGAGAAACATGAAGATACGAAGGATCAACCAAGTACAAGTAGGACACAAAAGAACATTCCGAAAAGTAAGTAATCAACTTAGACAATAAATTAACTATCAGGTGATTTAGATACAACCTGACTTTGAACATGAAAAACGTTTTGTTCTAGGTTTCATGGAAAGTAGCGGTGAAGAGAGCATAACATCAGGTACTGAATATTGTCCTAATGACGATTCAGATCATTCAGAGCTTGAGCCAGAGACTGAACAGCAAGAGATATGTTCAAGATACAACGTACAAAGTATTATAAAGGTAAAGCGTAAATTTTCCTTCGATGATCCAACGCAACAAAGAAATAGTACAGAAGATAATAATAACCAACTAGAGAGTAGTGAGAGAACAGAAAGTAACGAAAATGGAATGAATGTTCATGTCACAGCTGATGGCATCCAACCAAGCATTAAGGTAGGAAAACATTTTGAACTATTACCTAAGATATCAAAGAAAAGAGTGCGCAATCCTGAGAATTGGAAACGAAAAAAAGCAGCAATATTGAGACAAAAGGGAGAAGAATATGTTTCACAAAACGGAAAACTTATGAAAAAAAAGTAATAAAGGAAGGGGTACTCTGCACAGAAAACTGCCGCATAAAATGCAGTGAAAAATTTAGTTCTGAAGACAGAGAAATTATTCTGAAAAAGTTTTATCGATTAGATGTAAATGCTAAAAATACATTGGTATTTAAAAGCATTAAAATTTTACCAGTTTCTCGACATCGACCCACCAGAAAATCATCAAAAAAATACACCTTCAAATATTCAGTAACATATGACAAACAAGTCATTCAGGTGTGTAAGGACTCATTTTTTAGCTTATATGGAATTGGCAGGAAAAAAGTAGAATTTACACAAAATTTACTAAACAATGGTATCCAGCCCCATCACCAGATAAGCGAGGACGTCATACAAATCGTCCTAGAAAGATAGATGATGATGTAGTAGAAAATATTGTGAGTCATATCAATCAGTTTCCTGCAGAAGAATCCCATTACTCTAGAAATAAGAACCATAGCAAGAAATACCTCTCTCCTTTACTTAATATCTCTCGACTGCACTAGCTTTATATTGAGCAATGTAAGGAAAAAAAATGGATGACAAATATTTGGTCAAGAATTCTTTTTACAGACACATTTTTGAAACAAAATTCAATCTGTCCTTCGGTCTCCCAAAAAGCGACACATGTAGTGTCTGTGATGGTGGGAAAAAATCGCTAGAGCACAAAGAAAACTACAAATTTGCTTTCAAGGCACAAAAAATAGACCGAACAATTCCTGCCATTGACAAAAAATCGTGCTACATTACTATGGATCTTCAACAAACTATGCCGTTGCCAAATTTATCTACATCAAAAGCGTTTTATTTGCGTCAAATGTGGCTCTATAATTTTGGCATTAATTGCATTAAATATTCTGGACATAAGACTCTGCGAATAGGGAAAGTGATGAAATTGGTAGTTGTTTGCTGCGATTTTGTAAGATGCTGAAGGAGGAACATCTTGAAATTGAGCATTCAATAATCTGGTCTGATTCATGCGGTGGCCAGAACAAAATTTTTTTTATATTGTGTCTTTACCAGTACCTAATACTCAACAATTTTTCAAAAATAATAGATCATAAATTTCCCGAAGTTGGTCACAGCTATTTGTATTCCGATCGTGATTTTGGAAGGATTGCAAAAGTACTGAAAAAACATCAGTCAATTTTAATTCCGGACCAGTATCGAGAAATCATTAAATCTGCGAGTACAAAAAACAGTTTATGCTTCAATATGCAAAACTTCTTCTATAACTTGGAAGAGCTTCCGGCTAAACTACGTTTGTATAAAAAATTAAACAATACCCTTAACAAGAAAGTAAATTTACGGGATAATGTCAAATGGATCAGAGTTGACCATTTTGAATTTTATTATTACAACCACCCCATTTCTGCAAGTTGACTAACACAAGAAAGGGACAAAAGATGTCCTCTCTGATGAAATAGAGTTGAGCAAGTTACCAAAATGTGGGGGTCTTACGATTGAAAAAATGAATAACTTAAGAGAGCAGTTGAAGTTCATTGACAAAGAATATATATGGTTTTATGAAGAAATTCTCAATGAAAATATTGAAAATCCCAAGAAGAAAAGAAAAACCTATTAGTTTTTCTGTCTTAACGTTATGTTTCCAATGTTTATTGACGAGATATAAATTTTATACCTTATTTTGTTTTTGTTTCGAATGAGAGTTGGTGGATGAAGGTGTTATGTACACAAAATCTAAATTTTCTTAGGCATCTAACACTTTTGTTAATTAGGGTATTCACCAAAGAAATTAACTTATTTTTTAATAATTTATGCAACATAACTGAAAAAAAATGAATAGTAATTATAAAAGTTCTAGTTCTGAACGCTTTTCATTAAATATCTCGTATGTTTAAAAATGTGACATGACACCTTTATCGACTTATGTCTTCAAATCATACCATAATGTTGTCTCTCATACAATTCTCACCTCCGTTATGTTACGGATAAAAATCCAGTAATATTCAAATAATGTAGTGCCATCTATTCGGGAGATAGGGAGAAATTCTGCATAGATGTCAATCATATTGATACTGAGAGTGTGCGTTGATGGTGTTTTTGTGAAATTTCATGAGAAGGTAAAAGAAAATAATATGTCAAGATCATTTCTCACATCGGTTAACTTGATCATAGTCGCTGTTTTTCATGAAATGTGAGAAATTTTTCTTTAGAGCAATCAAACTGTCCATTAATACTTTGCAGTCATCGAATGACATTCATAACATGAAAATTGTACCATTAATGGCGATAAATTTGAAAATTTCTCACCTCCGTTATCATCACTTTCATCAACTTGATGAGTTCACGGAGGTGAGAATAGTATAACGGAGGTGAGAATTGTATATGGTAGTGTGATGATTTTATTCAACGGATCATGAGATTAGACATTTGAACTGATCTGAACCTATTTACAATAGTGATTTGATCAAACAGGTTGATCAATCAATATGGCGAGAACGGAAACTTGCAAATATAAGAAAACACAAAACCCAGACCAGAAACGGAAAATAGCAAGAGATAGTATGAGAAGATTGCGAGAGAAGATAAAAAACGATCTAGTTAAGCACAACGAAGCTAAGGAAAAGGAAAGAGAGCGTTACTATTCGAGGAAAGCAGCAGAGAGAATAAAAAGCGTTGTTGATATGACTGAACGTGAAAAAAGGGCTATCCGAAAGAACTGGAAGGCTAGAAGTAAAAAATCGTATGAAGCGAAAAGCGAGACAAAGTCCACTACCCATGATACCTGCAGAACCTGTTAATCCTCCGGCTGTCCAAACTCCCAAAATAACTTCTGCTAGTTCCAGGAGTCGAGTTACAACCGGAGAGGAATAGAAGAAAAAATAGAAATATGATAACATTGAGAATAAGAGAGTTAGAACAGAAATTGAAGGACACAAAAAAGAAAGCGAGAAAATACAAAAATCAAGTACTTCGTTTGTAAAATAAAACTCGAAATAAAAATAGTCCAAGGACAAATATTGATAGTCTGGTTCGTGGATTGAATGTGGGAGATGATGTAAAGAAGAAATTACTTTTCAGCGAAGTGATATCTGTCCAACTACGAGAGAATTTCCAAAAACAAAAAGGTTGTGAAAAAAAGGAAATTCATAGAGCATATCAGTGGACC
The DNA here is from genome assembly GCA_029955515.1 of Chrysomela aeneicollis. Taxonomy (NCBI): domain Eukaryota; kingdom Metazoa; phylum Arthropoda; class Insecta; order Coleoptera; family Chrysomelidae; genus Chrysomela; species Chrysomela aeneicollis. The sequence goes on along the minus strand of JARUHQ010000013.1, from coordinate 2,271,359 downwards.
CATAGTCAGAAAATATGGTTATAAAAAATATGTGGATCGCTCTCATCTTGCAATATCATCTTTGGCAGAAATAAAAATGAGAAACTGAAGCAAACCTAACCTACAAAAAAAGAAAAATGCAGAAGAGATAACTGAATGATACTTTGACTCACATTTATACTAAATTCAAGATTTAATTTCCAAACTTGAAATTATCCTATTCCACTTTTTGTGAAATGAGACCATTCTGGATTGTCCAACCAGTTGTTAGAGTAAGGGAGGCCGCACATCAAAGAAACATGAAACCTGAAACATGAAACCTAAAACATGAAACCTGAAACATGAAGCATGAAACGTGAAACACGTTTCATGAAAGTAGAACACGGCCAGAGAAATGGAAGTCCGCCCACTAATGAAACAAGTATGATGCATGTGCCTAAAACATTTTTATCGTGTTGAAACGTGTTTCATGAAATAGGTCGTGTTCTATTTTTCTGTTTCAGTTGCATTGTTTTGGTCAATTAAATACGTGCGTTTGAAATGAATAACGACCAAGAATTTAATATTGAGTTTGTTGCTGTTGTGGAGAAGTATGAAGAATTGTATAATTATAACCTGGAGAAGTACTCAAATAGACAATCACAAGAAAAAGCCTGGCAAAATGTTGCCAATCAGGTAAAAAGTTCAGGTAAGCATAAACATTGTTTTTATTTAGTAAATAACATTGAACTGACATAAAAGCAACAACAATGTACTAATATTTTATTTTTAATATGCGAAACCAAAATTTGACAAACTATAATCATTATATTAGCCACTAGTAAGTATGGAAATTCCATTGTTGACTATACAAATTTTATTTTTGTTTCTTTGATTAGTATATAAAGTGAAACGGTTTCGTTTTTCGCAATTTCATTGTTTCATGTTTTATGTTTCGTGCTTCACGTTTCAGGTTTCATGTTTCTTTGATGTGCGGCCTCCCTAAGAGATACATTTTTGTATTTACAACACACAAACATGTCATTGTTGATTTCAAAATTGAACTACCTGAAAATTATTGATAAAAAACTCCGGAAATTGAAATTTCAGATTATGAATCAAATGATGACACGTATTATGAGAAATGGGTGACAAAGAAGGAGGTATTGATGATCAAGGAAAAAAAATCGTGTCAAAGAACAGTCAAGGAAAGAATTATTTGTAAAAAAGAAGAACTGGTAGCATTATCTAAGGACAATCTCGATAAATTCCTACTACATGTCAAAAATATAAAACATCAATATAGAGTTATTGATGAAGTCATGAAATGTTTATTGATGCATGAAGTTTTGATACATTGTGACTTTTCAGAAAATTATGCATGCAAATATAATGAGGAAGTACAATCTGCACATTTTGGTGGATCGAAGCCTCAAGTCACTCTACATACTGTAGTCATTTATTATAGACATCCTGAAAAAGCCAGTGTAGGACCACTATCCATTTGTACTTTATCTGACAGCTTGAGGCATGATCCCTCCGCGATTTGTGCTCATTTAAAACTAGCTATCGATGAAATTTAAAAAAAGTTTCAACTGTAGAAACGGTTCATTTCCTATCAGATGGTCCTTCAACCCAGTATAAGAATAAGAAAATGTTTTTTCTTATGCTTAATTATCTCGCAGACTGCCTGCTGGTGCTGAGGTGGCATTATAGTGAGAGTGGTCATGAAAAAGGAGCACCTGACGGCATCGGTGGATTCATCAAACGAGAAGCTGACAGGTGCGTCGTCGTTGGAAAATATATTCCTAATTTTCAAGCATTGGTTGACTCGTTGAAGGATTCGAAGAAAGTGAAGATCATTGCTCTGGATTCTAAGGAACTTAAGAAAATAGATGATATCGTCCCAGACAATCTTCCTGTCTTCAGAGGTACGATGAAAATTCACGAGGTTTGCTGGTCCAGAAAGAACAAAAATGTTTAACGAACGAGGCATCTTTCCTGCTTGGAATGCAATGTGGATGAAATCTGTGTGCATCATGGTTTAGGACATATAAATATCCAGGGTATCAAAAATGGTAACTAACTCTTTAGTATATCTGTCAATTCAAATTGCTCCTATTTTTGTTTTCAGATACTTCAATGACAAATGCTGTACGTTTGAGATATGCAGATCATTATTCTTTCAATGACAGTGATGATAGCTACTATATGCCTCTTTCCAAGATCAAAAAGGGACTTACACAAGAATATCAAGAAGATATGTATATTGTGGTGAAATTATCAGGCAAACAAATAATTCGCCATTATGTTGCTCTCATAATTGCCATAGATGAAAACTATGAAATCACTGTGAAATTCATGAAAAAAACAGGAAATCATTGTTTCATATATCCCAATCGAGATGATATTTCGAGAATCGATAAAAAAGATATCAAAATGATTTTGAATAACCCAACCTACAATGGAAAGAATGAATGAATAAACGGTTTGCTTGTGGAATATCGTTTTACTCTTCCCAATTACCACTTCTCTTGGTAGTTTCTCACTTCCGTTGGTGATGTCTCACCTCCGTTGGTGATGTCTCACCTCCGTTGGTGATGTCTCACCTCCGTTATAAGCAAATTTTTTTCTCAAAATTTCCCACTTATCGATATCAACGATTCCGGGCACTCATTTGGTTCACTCTGGGTACTTCGATGTATGAATAATATTGAAAAAAAAATTATAAAAGTCATGACGAAAAAAAAAATGAGACTCAATAGTATGGATATGGGGAGAATAACCCATTTGAATGGCAGAAGTCAGGTTGTTAGGTTGATTGAAGTCCTGAGTAGCTGCCGTGAAACATATCAAGGTGAACTACAAGGATCTGTATTGGGACCATTATTGTTCAATATATTTGCAAATGATATAATCATCCTAATGAAAAAAAAACATGATGCGAAAATAGTGTGTTATTCGGACGATACCAATTTATTAATTTTTGAAAAAGGCATAGACATGCTACTGAGTAAAACTGAGAGGATTTATGAAGATATAATTAGGGGGTCTGAAAATAATTGTCTGTTATTGAATCACAACAAAACAGTCACAGTATTTTTCCAAACAAAGATCACCTGTGTTATTCAAAGATACAGAAAAAGAAATAACCTGTAGTGATGAGGTCAAACTTCTGGGAGTAATTTTCGACAAACATCTGCAATGGGCAAGTCATACAGAACTATTGTCTAATGAGCTGAGAAGTAGTTGCTACAGAATAAAGTATATGAAAGACCACTGCAGCAAAAATGTCTTACTTACACTGTACTTTGCACACATTCACTCCCACATGAAGTGTTATATACTGAATTGGGAAAACAGTACCGATATGAATCGGATCTTCATTATTCAAAAGTAGGCAATTCGAATTATGGAGAGTATTGATATATGAACCAGTTGTCGTCAATACTTTATAACTCTAGATATTTTGACAGTTTACAGTCTATATATACTGGAAGCTTGCACTTATATCTATAAGAATAAAAATAAGTTTGCAATGGATAACAATCACTGCTACAACAACCGTCATAGAAATCTCTTGCAGCCTAAATATCATCGCACATAGATGTATCAAAGAAACTTTTATTCCATTGGTTGTAAGTTCTATGATATTCTTGACTATCATGTAAAATCATCCCCCAATGTTCATATTTTCAGATCAAGACAAAAAAAATCCTACTTGAAGTAGAAGCGGATATAATGATAATCCGATTGCTCGACAATTCCATGCAGCATTCAAATGGTTACTAGTGCATACGCAAATATCTGGTCCAGAAACAGGAATTGCTGATAATTTAAAAAATATAACAATATCAACTTGTGGATCAAGTAACGGTTTCAAAAACGGTCAAAATTCTGAGGAAACAGCAGAATATGCCTTATTTTTACAAAGAACTAAAAGCGATATTAAAAATGAATTTTAAACTTCTAATGCCTGAGATCTAACTGTACACAGTCGAGATATGGTAGCATATATAGCAGGTTATGTGGTAAAGATGCATCAGCTGTTCTACTTTTGTTGATAAGGAAAAAATGGAGATTCTATTAGAACTAGTCAATTGGTCATTGAAACATGTAAAACAGCCGAAAGATTCTTCAGATTTTTCCCCGCCACAAGGAACATTTTTATTCAAATATAAAGAATCTGAATGGAATTCTGGTAACTAATACCCTAAACACTTCGCCATCTACCATTTTATTATAGGTGATGACAGTAGTTGTTTGAAATCAGCATATCTACTAGAAGGAGATACTGACTTAACGTGAATCATGAAAAACAATTACATTTCTCTAGGTTTTCTATTCATGGAATTATTAAATAATTTTCATAAATTCATGTTCAGAAATTATCGAAACTTATTTACACAGAGGAAAAACTTTATTAAGAATTATCAAAATTTCAGCAGTTGAAGTTCCAGTCAATAACGTTGCAACGTACAGCAATCAAATTGAGTACTTATAGGTCTACTGATGTTAAGTATTTCCTACTACGATTTGAACTCGTGAACGTATTGAAAAAAACACTGAATATGAGAAGACCTCAGAGTTATTTCGTAGATTATGTGATTATGTGTCTCATCCATAGAGTGTTTTTCTTATCAACGTTCCTCAGCCAAAATTCTAACAGATTAAAAATAATTACTTCATCAGCTGTACCCCAATAGATGATTTTGCTTGTGAAATACGGAGTTTTTGCATTATTCTTGCATGAGTATATTTTCCATAATGCGAATAAAATTATTATTGATGAGTGAGTTGTGAAAAAGGACTTATAAAATAATCGTAGGTACTTTAGGAGAAATCCCCACATTTCAACATCAGATTCTATAGTCGAATTTTGTAAAATTAAATACTACATTGAAATTATTCATCATTCATAGATGATCAAAGTTACATTAGATAGGTACATGTTTCTGATGCACGTGGCTACAGTCGTGTTCTAGTAAAAACGTTTGCGTGTGATATTTCAAAAATTCCGAGAAAAAAATCCTGGTTCATATCAAAATGTCATCAGATAAAAATGATAGATATTGTCCACCTAGATATAAGGATGAAATGAATAGTGATGGAAACTTCATTGAAGGTCATTGGGGAGAGAACTCATTCAGATTGAGAGGAATTGGACCGGTTGGCTCGAACAACTCCAGCAGAGATTCAGAAGAAAATCGAGAAAAATTGGGAAGATATTTTTCAACTGCTACTGGATCCCTTCCAATTAAGTGGAACAGAGCCAATTATGGTGGATATCCAACTGATTTTCAAATGGATATTTGGATTAAAAATTTTGAATAAAAATATATAATTTTCCACAGTTGATTTGGAATTAATACCTTAACTCCTGATTGTTGAGCTCAACGTGACTTTTTTCCGGGCCTAAAACGAGAGACAAATTCACATGGCTATGACGGCTCCGAACTGCTTCCGCTAATGGAGAAACCGGTCGGCGATCATATCTTCGAACGTTATTGTCTCAGGAATTTTTGAATCAAGTGAACCATTATTTTGTACAGAATAATATTTGAGAGGATTATCACAAAAGTTTTCTAGGTGAAGCAGAAATATGAACTGATTCTTATAGATATTTGGATTTGAGCTTCAAAAATTCCACAGATAGATTCTTGAATCGTTATAACAATAGTCAGGTGATAGCTCGAGCAGCTTCAAAATTGTATGGAGAGTTTCAAGGAGACCATGAACCTGTAGAAGTTTTCATTAGCCAAAAATGCAGTCTGTTCCAGAGGCTGTTTCCTTTAGTTTCATCAGATGTTAAAGCTGCTACAATTTTGAATCAGTTGGCACCAGAACTTTGAGCAATTTCAAGATCTCCAAATGGATTCAACAATACAGGAGAATAGGTCAAAGCAGCAACTAATGTGGAAATGGACTTGCGAGACTTGAAGAATAAGCAATTATCCACACCTCCTCAGATGGGACAGAATCAGAATTCAAGTCGAAATATCCCAGGTGACCATACCGATCACAATTCTAGATATTCTAATAAAACTAATGAGGTACCTATGAATCAATTACCTCCTTCATCCTGTAGATTTTGTTATGCATTTTCATAAGGATTGTCCACAAAATCCATATAAGTCAGAAAACTCACAGAGGGTTACTGGTTTCAGAGCCAATTAGCAGAGAAATCAAATATATTCTCTAGGCCACAGAATGAAATTAATAATGACCATTCCATTTCTTGATCACCAGATTCATAAAAAGATGTTTGTTTTTTGTCAGATTTTACAGATAATTTCAAATTTCAATCTCATGCTGTTGATGTTGTTTCTCCTGTAGCTTATTTACCCCGTTTAATATTATCTATTAATAATAAATTTGTGAAGGCTTCAATAGATTCAGGATCTGCTGTGAATATTATTCGAACTTCCATATTGCCCTCTGACAAATTGCTTGATGTTCCAATTGTACCTTCAACACAAAAAATTGTATTCGCATGTGGTTCTTCTTCAGGTACAATTTCTTTTCATCCAAAATAATGTTTTCAAACCAAATTTTCAGCTTATTTTCGAACTTCAAGAGGAAATCAGTTTGGGGGCTTCTTTTTCAGATTTATTTTCCAGTCATTGTTTTCAATCTACCACTAATTCTATTCATCATACTATTCGTAATAAGGAAGAAAAATTCTTCCAGCAACGACCTTATCCTATTATTTCTACAAAAAAAATGAAGATATATTATATAAACAGCTTCAGGATATGTTGAAATCTGATGTAATGGAACCTAGTGATTCTGAGTATGCATCTCCAATTGTTTTGATAAATAAACAACGAGATGAACCACCTGTTTTACCTAGAATTTCTGACACTTTGAAGGATTTGGTTTTAGCACAAATAATTTCTTTTTTTGATTTGAAAAGTGGGTATTGGCAGATACCCTTTTCCACAGATACAAAAAAATATAGAGAATTTTGTGCACGAGATGATGCTTTCTATTAATTCAATGTAATGCATTTTGGTTTGAAGAGCTTACCATTTACTTTCCAGAAATGAATTACTAATGAGGTATCAGCTGATTATTTGTTTCGTTTATCTGGACGATATTATTGTGTATAGTTCAGATATTGCCACGCATATTCTACATCTTCGATAAATTTTAAAACGTTTACGATTATATAATTTGAATCTATCTCCTTCACAATGTCAAATTGTTACTAATGATCTCGATTATTTAAGACATCATATAGATGATACTCCACAAAGTAAACATGTAGAAGGCATGTTAGAATATACCGTCTACGAAAAAATGTGTAATATAAATGGAGTAATAAATGAAATAAAGCTTCTAGAAAATCTGAAACTATTGTAGGTAGATCATTACTTTTATATAGACCTGATTTTAGTTCACTATTTATTTCACAAACTGATGCTAGTGACAAGGGAATGGGATGTGTTCTTTATCAACAAGACTCTACTTCTAAGAGAGACGACCAGTTTATAGTGTGCCACTGTGTATTAACATTCTGTCATGTGTGCGCGTGTGTGTACGCTCGGTGTGGAATGTTCTGAGAGGGGAGTTGAAGCCTGAAGGTGACTTGTTTGGGAAGGGCCATTCGAGAGAAGTCACGTATCGATGTAGCGGCAGTGGAGTTTGACCACCGATACTTGAATCGCAATCCGGCAAAGCCGCAGACGTATTAAATGAGAGCTGTTATTCAAGGAAGAGTGCCTATACCTACGTTAAGGCAAGTACGCCACCGTCATATGCAGGTAAATACGTTCTTATTACCCCAATAACCAGAACAACAGTAAAGGGATTATGTTCGTAGAGACGGAGGTGGACGGTTAACGGGAGGTGGACAGTGGACGGGAAGTGGACGGGAGGTGGACGAGTGAGGAGGATCAGGAGTGAAATGTAGGAGGAGGAGAAGGGGGTGAACGACCGGAGGTATAGCTTTCGAGCCAAAGATTGCATAGGCCCACATTCTCGCGTAGGTAGAATATAATTAATTACATTGATCAAATTCTCAAGTTATGGACGCGAGTAGTATGATGCAACAATGAACGATAAGCTAAGACATCTGATGTGAAAAATAACGAGGGCCCTTCCGAGAAAAAATGCCACCCTAAAGAAATTTTTGAGTCGAAGACTGCATAAGCCCGAAATTGCCGAGCCCATGTTCTAACGCAGGCGTTTGAAATAAAATAAAATTATTACATCTATTGAGTTCACAAGGACGCAAAAAAAAACCTGTAGTGTGACGCAACAATGGACGATAAACTACGACATCTAATGCCCAGAAGAAGAAGACAGTCGAAATGGGCCCCTTCCGAGAAAATGTCACCTTGAAAAAATATTTGTCCAGAACTATTCTCACCATAATAATTGAAATTTTTTGGTTCTGGTCGCAGATGTCCCAAGTAATGAAAAACGCCAATGCGGGCCATATCTTTTACCCTTCCAACTGGTAATCTTATGAATTTCATAATTTATTCTAAGCAAATGAAAATCAATTTATTAATTTGAAAGGTTTATGCGCCGGCTCTATGGCAGGTAGTCTCCAGACCCCCCAACCGCAGGGTCTCGCATAAAATTACTGGTTTATTTCAACCATTGAATCATATCTATTCTATTGCAACTTTTTCGCCATGATTGTATTTTTGGGGTGTAGGTATAAATAAAAATGAGACGGTGTGAGGATATATATAATTTTATTTCATTTTAGTGAACAAATCAAAACAAAATAATAATAATACCAAATACAAAATAATTATATGTAGGCACATCGAAATGATCCTGCTTGAATCGAGCCATCTAGCGTGCTATAAGTCAAATACGCATAATGAAGAACTGATGCATAAACTCGGGTGTTGTCAGGAAATTGTGCTTTACTCGTCTCAAATTCCAACTTGATATCAACAGTGGACGACTTCATGGCACTCGGCTGGTGTTGGCAATTAATGACGAATAATGGATTCTTTCTGAATTCATCATTGGTTCGCTCATATCTCTGTCACAGTATTAGCTTGTCTTGAAATTCTCATAGGCATAATATGCTGCAGAATCCAACTTCTTGCCAAAATCTAGATTCCAGTGTTCATATGGATAGACTTCAGAATTCAAATACAGGCGGATATTGTTGATATTAGCATGCGTAAATTCTGTCACATTCTCCTTCATATTATCAGAATGGGTGGAATCCGATAATTATATATCGAGGTCTTTCAAGGCTAGTGGTGGTTTTAACGGCCCATATATTAGTGGCTGTTTTACGTAGAGCAAATACGTACGTACAAATCCCACATATGCCCACGATATGCAATCTTCACTCTAGCATTATTGCTACCTTTATTGATGCGATTCGATAGCTTTAATTTTTGTCGATCCTCCGGAACGATGTGTTTGATCTTCCATTCGATTTTAGATATCTCCAATTCTGCCTCCAATTCGCCAATGTATGAGTTCTTGAATGAGCGAGCGATAATGAGTATAAGTTCCTGTTTTACATTCGAAATGCCCTTGGTGGTCTTCAGCGAATCCTGTGAGATATTTCAGCGGCAACTTTCCACTAAATACATGGCTATCTGGATCCAGAATGGCTTGATCACCATTATCCAAACCACACCCGATAGTTTCTTCGAATACTTCTTTTAAGACCAGCAAGATATTCCACCAATCTTCTGTACGCTGAAACACATATATCAGACAATTATATAGTATCCAGATTGGCTGCCAACAATACAAAAACAAAAATGAACTCACCACTCTAAACCATCCATATGCCACAAGAACAAAACATCTACATCGAGTAACACTCACTTCTAAATCCATTGATCAAAGAAGTTATGTGTTTCTGGCTCCGAAATTATTGAATTTCATTCCAGAAGAAATTAAGGATGAAACTTCTCTCAAGCTCATAAAAAATAAACTCATAATATTCGTGAAATAAACTGAAAGAACAGATATTCACAAATTGATAGAGGGTTGAACCAATAAAGAATAAAAATCTACTAGATTATATATGAACAAAATATTGCTTCTTTCTATATATTTTCGAATTTATTCATTTTTTTTTTCCAATAATAATAATTGTATTCTCAATAAGAATTTAAAATATTTCTGTAGATTTTTTTTTTGCATGAATAGGTATACATGTACTAACATTACTTTGATAAGAGTGTTGGTAAATTATTGTAATAAGTGTTTGAGATATACTAAAAAACTATATTTTTATTCCATTCATCATATTGGACATTTGTGATATAATTATTTGTATTCTCCACAAACAAGTGTGTATAATAATTCAGTGGGTGTAATCCATGTATATTCATATGAATTTTCATAGTACCTAGTTGGGTACTGTTATTATTGTGGTAGCGATATTGTATCCTTTTGTTAGGAATAAACAGTTATTATTATCATATTATTATTATTATAGTATTTTCGTCTCAATGGGGGGGGGTAATAAATTCGCCAATGTGGTAATGAATTAGTGATAAATTACTGCACTGTGAATTTTAAATTAGGAAATGGCACTGTTATAGGGTTTGTTTCACACGTTACGAAAGGGTTGTGCCATCAACATGTTTTTTTTGCCAACCGCATAAGTTAAAAGTTTTTGCCAGTTTTCTATAGGTACATACATACGTGTTGAACAATGGAAAATATGAATAGAGAGTGGACTGCTTGAGAAAATATATCCTTTTTTTTTCGGTACTTCTAGACGAAACTGTTTGCCTATTGAGAACATTTGATGAATTTTATAATTAACTATTCTGGAATCACCTATATCTGATGCTGATATTGTGGTGAAAGCGAATACAATTTTTATTTACAGCAAATTCTGCTTGCGAGTCCTATCATCGAGCAGAATAATGTATAACATCGAATATTTGAAGCGTCTTTTGAGCTTAACAGAATATAAAGTGATAACTGATGATGGACAAATTTTACTCTCACTCAGTTTTCAAAGATGTTTCTAAAGCTATGTTTGAGTTAGAATCATCTATGGTACCAAAACATATTTACATTTCTGTAAAAATATTGAGGATTCATCAGATGAGAGTCTTAATATTGTTACGAACTGCTGGCATTTCCAAGAATGTCGAAAATCATTTGCTCGACGCGTGCCTCACAGCGGTCGCAGACGCGCCGCTATAATTAGCGGATGATTTATTGCCGTCGAATATGAAAAATTCTTCCAGTTTATTCCTATTCTTTCTCGACAATGATGTTCTCACCTATATAAGATCCGCGGTTTCGCGGACAAGTCAGATTAGAAAGAAAGCTAGTACAGTGAACATTGAGATTTGTAAAGCGAATTTCGTTGTGATTTAACTATGTGTTTATTGAGTTGTATTAAGGTGGGAGTCGCAACGGACAATTTTGAACCGTAATCAGCGGCTCGCTTTGTCATGTTCCGTGAACGAATGGTTGGAGTAAAGGAAATGATTTTTGCTACATAGATGGATGAAGGATCAATACATGCCGTTCGACCAATGACAACTCCCAAAAATGTATGAATATTTGAAAAAAAAATCTCAAAAATGATCAATTTTAAGGTTATTTGAGTAATCAAAAATTATATTTCAGAAATATATTTGATAATTATGAATCAGCTAATGGCATCACTCAGAGAATAAAGAATGCATCAACCCAGAAAAGTTGAAGAAAAACGATCTAATTTTCAAGATGAACATGACAAAGTTTATACGCGATTTAATGCGTTCTGGTCCATTTTATGACGTACTTCAGTTCAGCTACTGACAGCAAGATGGCAATTTCTCTAAAATCATACAGAGTCATTGTAAATCATACCAGGCGTTGCCAGATCTTCAACTCCATTGATATTTTCATAACATTTTAATTTTCGGGTGATGTGTGTACTATTCAATTTCATCTTATTATATCTAAATGTCGTCAACACGTCAACACAATATACAATCTGACGATTATTATATGATGAAAATGCAAGATCGCGGACAGGTTTTGTGATGTTTTATAATGTTTCGAAATATTTGTATATAGGTTTTTTTGGATCGTAAGTTATGATTTTCTTTGTTAAAAATCAATATGACGGAAAAGTTCTCGGATTCAAACCTGGAGGTTTTGTTAGTCGAATTCTGTTATTCTCGCAAGTAAATTTCGAGCTACTTCTAGTCGTCTGATTTAGTTGAAATTTGGTGGGTGTTAATGATTCTGGTGACAGTAATGTCTAGAACATGTGTTACAGAAAAAAATGGCGGCTCGAAAATATCGATTCGTTTTGTGATTATGGTCCGATTTGATGAAAAATTGGTATGTGGAGGTTTTTGAGTAGAAGTATATGAATTTTTTGTCAAAATTTGTAAATTCAAGATGGCAGCTCCAAGTTGTTGGACGAGATTTGTGTCATGGTTCAATTCGATTGAAAATCGGTATAATGAGGTTTTAAGGTTTGAAGATTATAAATTGGTTTCCAAAATTCCTCAATTCAATATGGCGGCTCCAAGATAGCGACGAGTTTTGCGATTATGGTCCGATTGGATTGAGGCTTTTGTAGTCGGAGATTATGACTTATTCATTATAATTTATAAATTCAAGATGGCGGCTGTAATCACATCTCGACCACCATCTTGAATTAACAAATTTCGACGAATAATTCATGATCTCTGACCCCGAAAACCCTACATTCAAATTTTATATCGAATCTGAACATAAGCACAAAACTCATCCGCCATCTTGAATTTACAAATTTTGATGAATAATTCATAATCTTCGACCCCGAAAACCCCTACATATCAATTTTGAATCGAATCTGAACATAAGCACAAAACTCGTCCGCCATATTTAATTTGCAAATTTTGACAAATAATTCATAATCTCTGACCCCAAAAATCACTACATACCAATTTTAAATCGAATCTGAACATATTCAAAAAACTCGTTCGCCATATTGAATTTACAAATTTTGACAAATAATTTATAATCTCTGACCCCAAAAATCACTACATACCAATTTTAAATCGAATCTGAACATATGCACAAAACTCGTTTGCCATCTTGGAGCCGTTATCTCGAATTCATAAATTCTGATAAAAAATTATAATCTCTGACCCCCAGAACCCATATATACCAATTTTAAATCGAATTGAACCATGATCACAAATCTCGACCGCCATCTTGAATTCACAAATCTTGACAAATCATTCATATAATCACCAACCCCGAAAACCCCTACGTATCAAATTTAAATCGAATCGGACCATATTTACAAAACTCGTCCGCCATCTTGAAATTTTGATTTACAACGAGAAAATTAAAATCTCTGACCCTGAAAATCCCCAAATACCAATTTCTATTCGAATCGAACCATTTTCACAAAACTCCGCCATATTGAAATTCTGAATTTTGATCCCGAACACACGATTTTGAATCCAATCGGATCAAAATCACAAATCTCATTCTCCATCATGAAGCCACCATTTTGTTTTTTTCTCTGAAAATAAAATTGTGATGTATTGTCACTGGAATTATGAAAATGTACCTACAAAATATTATCAGGTCAACGGATGTCGACTGGAAAAATTTATTAAAAATTTTGAAACGATATTACTCAATACAATTATTATAGTTTTTCTACCTATTCAATAAAATACCCGGACTCAATCACTGAATTACAGCAACCGACAACGTCGCATTCCCAATAAGACGGGGTCTGTTGGGTTGGTTGCATAAAACTTCATTTTCATATCGCACTGGAACATCGCCATCTTGCGTTGTAGGTTGTCAAGGATGTTGGGACTCCCTACTTAAGTGTGTTTAGTGAAATAAATTGTTCAGTTTTGTATTGAATGTTTCAAATTCACGAACCCAAGTGGAAATATCGTAACAATATACAGTTTGATGATACAAATGACGAGAGTTTAAATTTGTCATATTCATTGCCAAAAAGTGGCGTAACTGTTCAACCTCGTGTTATCTTCTGAGGAAAAAATAAAACCATCCAAGAAAAACCGTGGAAAACCTTCACAACTGAAAATACAGCGATGGAAAAATTTTGTAGCAGACAAGATTCACGAGCAATACAAAATCACATGTGCTTTTTCATTCATAAACGCCAGAGTAAGTGAGATCGAGCACGAGTGCGGAATATTATGTGAAATTCACAGGGAAATGTAGAGAATATGGGCCTAATTTGGAGGAGGTTGCTCTGAGGAAACCAAAAAACAAGCAAGACGCGATATTTGCCTGCCAGCTCAACAATTACCAAAGGATTTTCATGCACACAAGAAGACGGCAACTTCGTGGGAATAGAAGGAAAATAATAGCCAGTGAATTAGTTGATCCTCAAATGCCTGCTTCTGTCTGGCGCTATAAGGAAGCAAATGATATAATGACGTTTGGCGATGATATTCCACCAACACTGCCCAATACGGATGTTCTGAGGACGGCGAAACAAGAAGAAATTGATGACCGCTTAGGATTAACAAGCACTGCTTCTATGAAAAATTTACAAATCGCCAAATACATTACTCATCGTAATTCGTTTCACGCGATTGGATTGAACCCTTTTTTTTTTTTTTTTTTTTTTTTTTTTTTTTTTTTTTTTTTTTTTTTTTTTTTTTTTTGTATTTATGGGCTTCATGAACAAAGTTTGTTACATAAAGCTTGTTATCAAAGTAAAAATAAAGTATATGATTCTGTTGATGCTACTGGAGGCATGGCATTCAGAACTCCTTTGCCCATTGAACAATTAAAAAGTACCAAGAAGACAGCAAATAAGAAGTCCCCATATATATTTTAATATCAGTATATGTGTATATATGAAAAAGATTCCAAAATAGTGCAAAAGCAACCTGGCAGTTGTCCAGTGTATCAAATGGTATCTGCAAGTATGTTATGAACATATAGTTCTTCTAAAAATGGTGACGCTTCCTAACTGTTGTTTGAGATCAGACGTAAATCACTTCATTGCTCAAGTAGCAAGATGGAAATGTTTCAAAGGACAGAAACCGAAGGTCAGACAGTGTTACCTTCGTGCTTCAGGACACGCCCAGATAACACACATTCGCCTAAGGACGTTCTCTAATAGTCGCCAAAAGACTGTAGAGGATGTTCTATATTCGACATCCTGAGAACGTCACCAGGCTCAGAATTTTCGACATAATTGTCGCACATAAGTCCTCTGCGCGGCAGCCTGAGGATGTAGATATGTGTGGGCCAAAGGACGTCCTCTAATAGTCGCTAAAAGACTGTAGGAGGATGTTCTATATTCTGAGAACGTCACTAGGCTCAGAATTCTTGAAATAATTGTCCCACATTAGTCTTTTCAGCGGCAGCCTGGGGATGTGGATATGTGTGGGCCTATATGGATGTATTCTGATGATATTATCGTCTTTGAATATGTATAGGTACTCATGTGAAGTTAGGAGCAATTGACCGGAGTATGTTCTACTCATAAAAATAATTGAAAAAGGTGAATATTTTTATGTAAATTTCATCTCTTCCAAGTCACGAGATATATATACATATATATATTTTTAAATCGAGTTAAAAAATGGTTACAAATTATCAAAATCGGATGAAGCGTTCTTTATTATTGAATTAATTTTCAATTATTCGATATTGGTTGGTTCTCCACTCCATATGAATTTCCCGATTTAGAAATGAGCTATATATATCAAGAAAAATTATCTTGTCCATTATTATTGGAAAAAAATAAGTATTCCAATTTTAGTAATAAAAATCCTTGAAAATAATTGTTGTTCAAATCACATTGAAAGTTAAACATTTATAAGTTCACGGAATAGCGACATTGCAATGAGGAGGTGTTGCTCGGACAGCCGTAGAGGTGTCATGGAATCGCCTCTCAATTCATGCTAAATCATACAGGAATTAACGTAGAGCCATTTGCCACGCGATTCCGAGCATCACTCGGTATCGCAAGACCTCCGAGCCCTAGAATCAGGCCCACGAGTGCCTTCATAACTCAATAACGTAATCGTATACCAATGCATTGTAACCGTCCTGCGCGATGGGCATTTGGGTATATCTCCGCGCCGGACGCTGATTGGCGTAGAGGCTGTTTCGGGGCGGAGCTTAATTATCAAAAGCGAGCGCAGAAACGCGCTCGGGTACCCCACACCCATGGTAAGATTAATCGACTCTTATATTCGCAGGAGAACTTTTAGCACCAAGACAGGAACGGACAGATCGGAAGTGAAGTCCATGAGAGCAGGAGTACCCCAAGGTGCAGTGTTGAGTCCACACCTCTACTCCATCTACACATCTGATATTCCAAACAACAATAGACATTGCACCCTGTCATTGTATGCAGATGATACAGCCATCGCATCTAGGTCCCCTAGAGCCGAGTTCGTTACCAGGTACCTGCAAAGGTCCATTGACGAGCTCGAGCAATGGTGTATCAACTGGAAAATCCAGATCAACCCGGAGAAGAGCCAAGCCATCCTCATCACGAGATCTAAAAAACCTCCAGTCGGACATGTGTCGATAGGAGGCCACGACATCCCATGGACAAACTCAGCAAAATACCTTGGGGTAATCATCGACAACAAGTTGACCTTCAAGGCTCACGTGGACTCCCGTGTAAAAACCGCCATACGAGTCAGAGGACAACTGAACCCACTCATCGGACGCAGAAATCCGATGAGGATCGACCTGAAACTCCTCCTCATGAAGACGATACTCCTCCCGATCCTGACCTACGCAGTAGCAGCCTGGGGACATTGTGCCAAAACTCACCTCAAACGAATCCAGAGTTACGAAAATCGATGCGTTCGTATGTTCGTCAACGCACCATGGTTCGTCAGAACCAACTCCATCTTCAGAGACCTGCAACACCCACCCGTCCTGGACAGAATGAAAATTCTATCCGCAAAGACCCATACCAATATGGAGAGCCACGACAACCCCCTCAACAGAGAGGCGATGGATTACGACCCGAGATTTCGAGAGCGATATAAACGTCCAAAACACCAGCATTTGTACCAACAAGCCCCTTAGGTGAGTAAGGGAATACACAGGTAAGTCAAACACACTACACACCGGAATAGTAGCCTTTTTTTAGCCTGAAAAGGGTTACCAATTCCAACAAACACTGCGCCACGGAATAGTAACTATTTCAACGAATGCAAATTCTTACGTTTCCGACTAACACCCAAGCCCCTATACGCCATGCTATCCCACTAACAAGTCAGTTTTCAAAACATCAGTCCCTGCGGATTGTTTTGCTCCCCTTTTTCCATCACCTTAAAACGCCAGACTCTTAAAGTCCCACTGCCAATAGGGCTTTAAAAATATGAGGACCGTAGCGCTGCTACGGGGGTTGGTGGATACGGGTAGGGCTGTTCCTGATCACCTTCAGTGATTAGTAATGTCCTTATCCGGGGCCTCATAACGATAGGGCGCGCTCGGAAGTTCATCACATCATTCGACAGCCAGCCACCGTACGAAGCAGACGCTCTTGGAAGGACTCGAAAGAGTGAAGGCAAGAGGAGAAGTTTTGTGCATCTTGGATTATCGAATACGAGACGCAGTGAGATTCTAAATTGATTCGAACAAGACTCGACGCCGAATTAGAAGTCGGCGAAACCACAAGATTATGCAGTGCGCAGGTTAATACCGAGCGCACTGTCGATTGGACGAAGAAACCAGCTTCAAACTAACCCTTTTATAATATTTCAGGATTATTTTCAGGATTTCTTTTAGGAATCAAGAAGATAAAAATGGAACTTCCCCAGGATGATATGTTTGTAGTCCCAACAAGCATGGACAGGGCAAGGGATAACAAGAAAGCCAGGAAGACGGCCTCGAAGAGCCGCAGCCCCCGAAAAACTCCTGATGATGAGGACCTCAGAGGCATCATCAAATACTTGAAAGAGCAGATGAGCGCCCAGACCAAGCTAATCGCGACCCTACAGGGCACTATAAATGATTCGAGGATGCAAATCAAGAACCAAAACCCGGCACCGGAACCAAAAACCGAGGTCCTCATAGAAGACTTAGCAATTCTTGCCACGAAGGCTGACAAAAAAGCCAGAGAATATATCCAAGCTGGAGATGCCGAAAACTCCCAGCCGCCCTCGCCGCCCTAATAAGGGGAACCACCGAACCGGTAGCCGAAGAAAATAACGACGACATGGAAGTCGAGACGGCAACCGGAGGCTACACTGCAGATAGCCAAAAAAGGAAGGCTGAGAGGAGCATCGAGCGAGCAGAGGAAACAGCCGCAAGTCCAGAGCCCGAAACGGATAAACCCGCAGAGGCCACCAAAAGGACCCAGATCCCGCCCATCGTCCTGAAAAGTCCAGGGGAATGGACAGTGGTCAGAAATAAACTGGCCAAAAAAGGAATTGAGATCCTGTTGGTAAAACTGACGGGACAAGGAGTAAAGCTCCAAACGAAGAACCCGGCGGAATTCCGTGCCGCCACCAAGATGCTGGAGCTGGAAAAGCACCAGTACCACACTTACACCCTGAACGAAGACAAACTCCTGAATGCCGTCATGCGCGGCATCGATATGTCAGTGTCCACCAAGGACATAAAAGAGGACCTCATTGGAAAGGGAGTCCCCGTCGAAGACGTTCACCGAATGAAGTCGAACGTCACCAAGAAGGAGATCCCAATGGTACTTATCCAAGTACCAAAAACCGACAAAACCATCTGGACGGTGAAGGACTGCTGCAGTTACATCGTCAAGATGGAGCCACAACATCCCAAAAAAGGACAAATCATGCAGTGCCACCGCTGCCAGAAATTCGGTCACGGACAGCGTAACTGCCATTGTGATTTCAGGTGCGTCAAGTGCGGAGGCAAGCATGAGACGGCCACCTGCAAGAAGCCCAGGGAAGCGGAAGCCAAGTGCGCGAACTGCCACGGCAACCACCCTGCAAACTACAGAGGATGTCCTATGGTTCCCAAACCTAGGAAACCGACAGCCACCCAACCCACAGCGAGACCGAACGCACCGAGACCGCCAGCGCCAAGAACGACTCCTGGTCGTTCCTACGCCGCAGCGGCCTCCACTGCCACCGCCCCCAGGCCCGCCGCCCCCAGGCCCGCCGCCCCCAGAGCTGCCCCTGAAACTCAGAATGTGCCGGTTGAATTCCAAGAATACATCCGGCAAGTAATCGAGAAAACGGTGCAGCAGACCCTCGCTCGCCTTACGATGCCCTCACCGGTTATCAATGGCGTCTAAGAAGGACTCGCTCCTGATCGGCTCCTGGAACATCAACGGAGCCGCAGCGAGAAAACTGGAACTCCAGGAAATCCTCTCGAGAACCTCCATCGACGTCATGGCACTCCAGGAAACCCGGCTCAAACCAGGTAAGTCATTCAAAGTACCAAATTATGTTTGTTACAGAAATGACAGGGTAGACAGACAAGGAGGAGGAACCCTCCTGCTGATCAAGAAAACCCTAGACCACTATCCAGTCAACACACCAGACCTGGAGCACCTGGAAGCCACCATAGCGGTAGTGAATACGGCCACCAAAGGGGAAATCCAGGTGGTATCCGTGTACCTAACCTCAAATCAGGCAGCCACCGTGACGGACGGAGACCTGAACGCCGTACTAAGCGAAAACAGGCAAACCATCGCAATAGGAGACTGGAACGCGAAACACCCCCAGTGGAACTGCACGACAACGAACTTGAAAGGTAGGCTTCTTTTAGGCTACCTGGAACGGAACGAAGAAGTATCAGTCCTGGGACCAACCGAACCTACCAGGAACGACGATCGCACTGCACCCAGCATCCTAGATATTGCCGTACTACGAGGACTTCAAGTCCCTGTAGAAATCGCAGTACTGCACGACGGAACCTCAGACCATAGCCCGATACTGCTTCAAGTGGGAGAAGACAGAACAGAGGAGGACACCCCGATAAACCGGAACAAGGTAAACTGGTCTCAGTTTAAGCGAAACTTCCACGAGCAAATGGGCCCCATGCCGATAGATAGCTCGATAGAAGACCTGGAGAGAGCAGTGAAAAACTTTGAACGAGACGTCCAAAGAGCCATAGAAGCCAGCACCACCGTTACCCGAACCACGTACTGGAATCTGCAGCACGAACTGCCCCCTGAGCTCAAAGAGCTCATTAGGCAAAAGAGGAGAGCTAGAAAGCTATCCATGCGAACCAGACTACCAGAACACAACCAGATAGCGAGACAACTTGCGAGAGACGTGAGGAGAGAACTGCAAGCGAACAGCGATGAACGCTGGGCTAGCAAAATCTCATCACTGAACCCGGAAGATGGGAGCATCTGGAACATGCAGAAACTTCTGAGGAACGGACCTACACCGATTCCCCCTCTCCAAGGAGAAAACGGTATCGCCTACACGAACAAAGACAAAGCGACAGCCTTTGCAGAAGCCTTAGAAAGGCAATTCGTGGAAAACCATAGGCCAGAAGAAGACGCAGAACACGTGGCTCGATGCAAACGAAAAGTGGACAGGATCAGGATGATAGACGACCAGGAGGAAATCCTAAGGCCAACTTCACCGGAAGAGGTGAGAGAAATCATCAAATACCTGAAAACCAAAAAGGCTCCCGGGATAGACCACATCCCGAACAAAGCTCTGAAGCAACTCCCCAGAAAGGGGATAGCAGCCCTTACCAACATAGGGAACGCAGTATTTCGGCTGAGACACTTTCCAGATAGAAACCAAACAAGGACGCAACCCGGCCCGAAAACTACCGCCCAATCAGCCTACTACCCGCCCCCAGCAAGGTGATAGAGAGGATCATAAATAGACGACTAGAAGAGATGACATCAGAACTTGGCATACTTCCAGACGAACAGTTCGGCTTCAGAAGCGGACACTCGACAGAAATGCAGGTCATGAGACTCGTCGACTACGCAACCGTAGGGTTGAATAGGAGACACTTCACGGGAGCTGTGTTTCTAGACGTTGCCAAAGCTTTCGACCGAGTCTGACACGACGGACTTATCACCAAGATGGCCCTTCTAGAGTATCCCACACCCATGGTAAGATTAATCGACTCTTATATTCGCAGGAGAACTTTTAGCACCAAGACAGGAACGGACAGATCGAAAGTGAAGTCCATGAGAGCAGGAGTACCCCAAGGTGCAGTGCTGAGTCCACACCTCTACTCCATCTACACATCTGATATTCCAAACAACAACAATAGACATTGCACCCTGTCATTGTATGCAGATGATACACCATCGCATCTAGGTCCCCTAGAGCCGAGTTCGTTACCAGGTACCTGCAAAGGTCCATTGACGAGCTCGAGCAATGGTGTATCAACTGGAAAATCCAGATCAACCCGGAGAAGAGCCAAGCCATCCTCATCACGAGATCCAAAAAACCTCCAGTCGGACATGTGTCGATAGGAGGCCACGACATCCCATGGACAAACTCAGCAAAATACCTTGGGGTAATCATCGACAACAAGTTGACCTTCAAGGCTCACGTGGACTCCCGTGTGAAAACCGCCATACGAGTCAGAGGACAACTGAACCCACTCATCGGACGCAGAAATCCGATGAGGATCGACCTGAAACTCCTCCTCATGAAGACGATACTCCTCCCGATCCTGACCTACGCAGTAGCAGCCTGGGGAAATTGTGCCAAAACTCACCTCAAACGAATCCAGAGTTACGAAAATCGATGCGTTCGTATGTTCGTCAACGCACCATGGTTCGTCAGAACCAACTCCATCTTCAGAGACCTGCAGCACCCACCCATCCTGGACAGAATGAAAATTCTATCCGCAAAGACCCATACCAAGATGGAGAGCCACGACAACCCCCTCAAGAGAGAGGCGATGGATTACGACCCGAGATTCCGAGAGCGATATAAACGTCCAAAACACCAGCATTTGGACCAACAAGCCCCTTAGGTGAGTAAGGGAACACACAGGTAAGTCAAACACACCACACACCGGAATAGTAGCCTTTTTTAGCCTGAAAAGGGTTACCAATTCCAACAAACACTGCGCCACGAAATAGTAACTATTTCAACGAATGCAAATTCTTACGTTTCCGACTAACACCCAAGCCCCTATACGCCATGCTATCCCACTAACAAGTCAGATTTCAAAACATCAGTCCCTGCGGATTGTTTTGCTCCCCTTTTTCCATCACCCCAAAACGCCAGACTCTTAAAGTCCCACTGCCACTAGGGCTTTAAAAATATGAGGACCGTAGCGCTGCTACGGGGGTTGGTGGATACGGGTAGGGCTGTTCCTGATCACCATCAGTGATTAGTAATGTCCTTATCCGGGGCCTCATAACGATAGGGCTCGGCAGTTGACCAGCGACTATTGGAAGCACTTTTACTTTACATTCTTGAGACGCTATTCCCTCATTTTTGTGGACTTTTGGCCGATCTAGCAGCTCAGGTTCAGGAATCGAAGGGTCGCCCAAATCCTTCGATCTAGAATTCGTTCTGCCTAATTGGCAACAGCCTGAGGGCTAATAATACAAGCACACAGTGCACAAATACCTTCCCGCTTACCAAATAAAGATTCCCTATTCCTTCCTTCTCTCTTTCAGGGTTTGCAAGTAAGAAGAGCTCCTGATCACTGTGGGTTGTGTGACAAGACACCCTTCCCCGTGCCGTTGAGTCTGACGTGCACCCCCACAGTGAGTCCGCGACCGTCGCCGAGGTAATCTGCTCTTCCACGTGGGACTTGCTCTTACCTGCCTTCCAGGTGGAGGTCGTTAGTAGCCTAGCACACGCTCCACTTGACGTGGCGTTAAACGCGGAGTACCTGCGGGACTCTTTCGTTCGCGTCGTGACGGACCCTGAATTTGTATTGTCGTATAGAGGCCTTCTGCCTGATAGGTCTAGGAAAGTTAGTCGCAACCTAGCTGAGGCCGGAGCAACTCCAACGTGGTGCCCTGCTAGGACAAAACGGTTAGCTATTTAGTGAGTTTGTCGTATAGAATCGCACAAAGCCCCGCGTTCACTTCGACACTCGCGAATTACCCTGAATTTCCCTGTTCTTTGGATTCTTACTGTCTTCTTGGAGGTTTTGGGTTAGAGTAGCCGGAGTTTTACCAACCATAGTACTCTTTTAGAATTCGTGTACTATGGCTTTCCGTAAAACTGAGGACCCGAAACCATCACAGAGGACGGACGTGTTTCGCTTAGTCTCTCGTTCGCTTCCCGTTTGTGCACTGATTGTGAAGAAACTATAAAAGTTAGCCCCACAAAACAAAAACTGTATGGTGCTGTGAAGTGCCCAGAAGGCGTTAAAACACAGGTGAGCACTATTCCACCCCCCAAAGTGTGAATTAGTGCTCACAACCCCTCACAGAAATTTCCGCGAAGTCGGCCCGAAGACTGAACGGTTGGTTGGGTCCGACTCGCGGAAATCAGCATAATCCTTCCTGACTCCGCCCACGAGCAACACTTAAAGGGATTGGAGCAAATTTTCGAAGTTTATTACCAATTTACAGAAAGCGAAAATTACTATTAATTTAGAATAGATTCTAACATAAATTAGGAAATAAAACAAAATAAAATCCAAAAAAAAATAATACTAACAAATAACCAAATTATAACATCCAAAGTGTCCCACCAAGATGCAGCTCAACAGAGCGGGGGCCCGGATTCTTGTGGAGAGCTGGATCGAGTAGGTTCTAAACAAGAATCCCCCCCCGCTCAACAAGTTGAGAACGTAACTAACGCAGAAACGACTGCACTAGACACAAACATGGCACTACCAAGAGCAAGCAGCTGCCCTCAGATAGAGAATCCCCGCAGGGGGAGATCCTCCTTAATACAGCAAGCTCCACATGCAGAGTTCTGGAAGAGATTCTTATTCAAAAAATACTCCATCAGAGAAAACAAATTTCAGATGGCGGTTACGCAACTAATAGCGAGAATAAAAACGGAACCCGCAGCATTCAGCAACTTCTACATATACAAAGAAGTGCTTAGCAGAATGATCGGAAAAGATAAAGTTGAAGAATACCTCCATAATAACACCAAGGAAATAGCTATGAACATATACAAAACGGAAAAGCCAGACGATATTCCAATGGAGACTTGGATCAGAGATATGAAAAAATATGGTCATCTGCCAGCATACCTAATGGCAGATAAAATCAGAGAACAATCGAAATTTCAATCCGCATACGCTATCGAAGAGCAAACATCACAACCCAAAGATGCAGCTATAGCCAAAACTAAAAGGCTCATCAAGAGGAGAATTACCAACAACACTCAGACGGAAACCGAAATAGCCAAGAAATGTGCAGAAAACACCACATCAAAAGTAAATAAACCCAAACTTAGAAGGCGAAACGAATCGAACTCCTCCTCAGGATCTGATTCGTCAGGCAGAAGCTCAATTCCAGAGTTCATGAGTGAACAAGCAGCAGAGGAGGAATTACAGCTATCAAAAATATCCAATCCACCCTTTACCCATCCGGTTAAAGTAACGTCGGTCCAGGACATCATCCAACCAACGTCTCCAGCAAGATATACATGCAACCTGCAGCAGAAATAGGTAATTCGGCTAAAAGAACAAGAAAAAGTTCCTCATCACCAGAGATCATCCCGACTAACAAAAAGTCGGCAGCGGCGGACGAAGAGGGGTTCATCTTTCCCAAATACTCGGCCAAACACAATCAATACTTCAAACAAAGAAAAGAGCTGATCCCACTGGCCAACAGGTACCAACCCCTAGCCAGAGGATCCAAAGATAAAGATAAAGATGCTCAACCGAGGCAGAAACCCACTACACCGGAGATACATAACATCCCTAGACCCCCAAATCCAGATCCCACAGATGACGAGGAAGACATCCCAGCCCCGCCCACTACCAGCGCAAAGGGAAAGGCGACACCTGGATTAAGAACCAAATCAAAAACAGCCCCACCGAATAAGAACTTGCCAAAGATCTCGAGACCTCCGCCCATAGTTATAGATGGAGTTCTCCAAGACATAAAAGGACTCAAAAATGAACTACGCCCATTGACCCCAAATTCTGTCACCTTTAAATTCGGTCACAACACCACTCTACTTTTCACATCTACTGAAGTAGAGTATAGAGCGGTAAAAGAATACATGATCACTCACCAGATGTCCTTTTATACGTACAGCATGAAAATAGACAGAACTCATGCGTTCGTTATTAGAGGCCTGGATCAAGAACCATCCACAGAAGATGTTAAAGAAGCCCTAGCAACAGAATATAATTTGGAATCCAATGAAGTATTCAAAATGCGCACTAAGTATAGACCCCTATACATGGTGGTGGTATCACCCGCAATTACCATAAATTATCTAAAGAAGAACATCACCAATTTATTAGCAGTTCGCATATCGTGGGGGCTGAGAAAGAGCACCAAGGAACTCACACAGTGCCGACGTTGCCAGCAATGGGGTCATGCAGCTACGAACTGTTTTCAGCACCCACGCTGTTTAAAATGCGCCCTTCCACACTTAACGAAGGACTGCAATCTAGACGACAATCTACCAGCCAGATGTGCAAATTGCAACGGAGCTCACCCAGCAAACAGCGTGGAATGCAGAATATATCTCACTAAACTAGCTGCTAAAAACGCTAACAAGAAATCACCAATAACCACACACGTTGCAGCCCCTCCACCTAAAGTTAACGTGTGGCAACAAAGAGCAGCAGCAGCAGCAGCAGCAGCCACAGTAACGACTGCATCAGCAGCTAACTCTACCGCATCTCAAGGTCCTTCCAGAACTCACCAGGCGAACACACGTGTAGTAGAGGTTACCCCGACCGGAGACGTGCTCAGTGATATAGCTAAAGAAATGAAAATACTACATGATAGGGTAAATGTCTCGGAGGTGCTCAGAGCTCTTCGGGATCTTAATGCGGCAATCAAAGATGAAACAGACGCTATGAATGTCATTCTTGCGTTTGGGAGGCTATCCGAAGGTAACTATGACATTTTTAGGGGATAGTGGGCGGCCTAAAGATATGCATCTTCAATGTTAACGGCATCAATAACAAGATGCCGAGTAACATTGAATTTGTATATCGGCATGGCCTGGATATTATTCTCCTCACTGAGACTAGACTACATCAGGACCATAAGTTCAAAGTAAGACAGTGTTTTTCAATCTTTTTGATTTCGCGACCCCTTTACAGGTTGAAATATTCTGGCGACCCCCTGTGTCATAGAAAGCCAAAAAAATTATTTGATAATGACTACATACGTTAGGTTAGGCGTTAGGTAATTATTTGTTCCTATTTTGGTACATTTACCTATTTATTCAAGCGTGCCAAACTGCGACGGCTATGGTGACAGTAAGCGCCCCGCGCGCGCCACCAGCAATATTCTTTTGTTTCAACTCTGAACTCTCATCTCTCACTCATTCAAGCGCACCGAGGAGTACGGACGTCATTCTTTTGTTCTTTCGCTTACTCCGCGCTTTTGTAAAATGGATAAATATCTCAAAAGATCGCAGCCTTCAACATCTGGCACGAGTGTCAATAGCGGTGGTGGTGAATCAAAACCGAAAAAAAGTAGACATTATGATGGCAGTTATTTGAAATACGGGTTCACAGTCATAAATAATAATAATAATAATAATAATAATAATAATAATAATAATAATATTTATTCCTTAAATTGATCATATAAAATGATATAGGAATCGTCACTAAAATGTGTGAATTTGTCAAGAACACAAAAGATTAAATACATTAAAATACATTACGTATAAAAGTAAAGAAATAGGATTACATATTAAAAGTATTAAAGACAAACATTTGAAAAAATACATTAAAAAAATACATATTAAGAAGTAAAGTTGGGCAATTATTGGTATATATAAAAATAAATTATATTTAAAAATTTGAAATAAGTATGTATTCAAGTAAGATCGGTATTTAGATTTTTCTTTCAAGAAATTCATTGACAGAATAGAAACTCCCGTCCAACAAGAAATCTTTAACTTTTCTTTTGAAAATTGGAAAAGCTGATGTTTCCTTTATATCTGGGGGGAGGCAATTGAAGAACTTCGGTCCTGCTACAAAAGGCGACTTTTCAAATAACTGAGTGCGATGTTGTTTCAATCTCAGTAAGTTACCGCTCCTTGTCGGATAGGTATGAAGATCACAATTTGCTTCAAACTCGGATTTGTGTTTCTTTACATATATGACACAGTGGTAAATGAATATGGCTGGTAGTGTCAGAATCCTGTATTTTTTGAAAATAGGTCTACATGATTCTGTACAACGTAGACCATACACTAGTCGAATTATGCGTTTTTGACCAATAAAAGCCCGATTAATATTACTTCCATTATCCCACAGAAGAACATTATAGGAAAGTACTGAGTTCACCATTGCATAATATACATCCACAAGATCATTTACATCCAAAACTTTTTTGAGCTGAAGCATAGCGTAAAAACTACTATTAATTTTTTTGCACACATGATTGATATGATCCTGCCATTTCAAACCGGTGTCTATGTATGTACCTAAAAATTTTGTTGTTTCTGAAGGCTGTACAGTAATGTTATTAATTTTCACAGTAATATTTGAGTCTGTGGCTTTCTTACCAAAGAATTGGATCAACACAGTCTTCTCTGCATTTACTATTAGCCTGTTATTATGACACCATGTAGTAAATCTTTCCCCTATGTTATTCAGTTCGGACTGAAGCTCCACAAGACTGTCAGCTTCAGCCGAGATCGAAGTGTCATCAGCAAATAGTGTGATTGATGTACGTCCTATATATTGTGGAAGATCGTTAATATAAAGTAAAAATATTAAAGGTCCCAAGACTGAGCCTTGTGGTACACCGATGTTTATGTCGAATAATTTTGAGTCAGTTTCCTCCCATTTAACGAATATTTTCCTATATTTCATGTAGGATATAATCCATGCAAGGAATTTTCCACGAATACCTATGGTATACAATTTATCGGCAAGTATGTTAAAGTCTATCGAGTCAAAAGCTTTGGATAAATCGAAGAAAAGCGCAGCAACATATTTTCCCCTATCAATACCACTATAGATATTTTCTAGGAATGCCGCAGCCGCACTTTCCGTCGACTTACCCGGACTAAAGCCGTTTTGATGCTCATTGATGACATTATACCTCACAAGGAAAGGATATAGTTTATTGTATATACATTTTTCCACTATTTTGCTGATGACACTTGGGATGGTAATTGGTCTGTAGTTATCAATTATAAGTGGATCATTTTTTTTAAATATCGGGATTTCCCACTTTCAGCATGTCTGGAAAAGTTTCTATTTCTACAGATTTATTTATTATAAATGCAAGTGGTTCACAGATATAATTCGTAATAAATTTCATGATTTTTGTGGAAAGGCAGTCCATACCGGTGGAACTTTTGTTTTTAAGCTCATTGATGACGTTAAAAACTTCAATTGGGGTAACGGGGTGAAAATAAAAAGTATTTAACATAATGTTGATATCAGTTGTGCCTACTACAACGTTATCTCGAAAGTGTTGCTGGAGACGACTTGAAACTATGTTTGAATAGTAATCAGCAAATTTGTTGGCTATAACTGAATTATCATTAACTAGCTTATTATCAATGTACAACTCTCGCGGATGTTTATTTTGGGTTTGTTTTCCTGTCAGTTTATGAACAGTTTTCCAGACTTGCTTTTGCTTGTTTTGTATGCTATCGGTTTCTGTAATCTTGTTCTGATAATATGCTCGTTTTGAGTCATTTATGTTGCGCCTATGCTGAGTTCTCATTTCACGATAGAATTCTAATGATCCTTCATTGCGGGTATTTTTTGTAGACCAATACAATTTCTTCAATTGCCTACCTTCAACTCTGATTTCATCAGTTATCCACTCATTTTTGTTGGTTTTTGTTTTAATTTGGATCTTTGTACTGGGACACGTTACATCCAGATAGTATTTCAGAATATTGAAAAAACTCTCGTAAGCATCGTTGACATTATTGTTGTTTCGATATACACATTGAAAATCTTCCTCACTCAACAATTCCCCCAACTTCACAAGGTTTTCGTTACATGTATCACGTCTAGTAGTAGTTTTTTTAAAAGAATATTCTTTCTGGTGATCCTCAATTCTCAGCATGAATAATAAACCATAATGATCACTCAAATCCATTTCTTCAACTTCCTCGCTAAATAACGGGCTTTCTATATTTGTAGCAAAGTAATCGATCTGCGAAATTGAAGTTAACCCGTTTTTATTAGTAGAAACTCTGGTAGGTTTTTCATTTTTAAAATAGAATCTGTAGCTTTCCAGCAAGTCAATAAACAGTTGTTTATCCTTTTCCTTTTGTGGACAATTTTTCAAGTTCAGATTATCAATATTCATATCTCCCCCTATAATCACATTGTTATAACGCCTAGTGTATTGGCCTAGAATTTCGGAGAATCTAGAGATAAATAAGTCCATTTTCCCCCCTGGAGGCCTATAGATATTTATCAAGCAATAATTTACACTTCCAATAGAAAAAGCAATTCCACAATGTTCTATATGCATCTCGTCATTTGCGCATTTCGGAATTTTCAAGTCTTTACATATTACATTTTTATGAACATAGATCATTACACCACCGTGTATGTGCTTTTGTCTATTGAAAGAGCTAGCTATCTTAAAATTACCTAATGCCATAGAATGTATACTGGCATCGGAGCACCATGTCTCTGATAAACATAAAATATCGATATTTTTCGTCTCTGTGAATAGTTCTAACTCATTGAGTTTGTTAGCCAATGATCTAATATTCACGTGAAAAATATTGAAACTATTAGATTCGCAAGCTTTTGATTTAAAATTCTGACTGGTTTCGAAATGTTTTCCGAAACTGAAATCTCTTAACTAAAACTTTATTTGGCCAGTGTGAAGGTTCATAAAGGATTTCTTTGAGTTGAATATTAGCTCCAACTCTAAACGACGAATACCTTCCTTCATTATTCAATTTTGTCACCTCAAAATCATAACCTGGAGACTTCTTGACAAGGTAAGATCTCACGTTCTCAGCGGTTGCCTCTGGTTTGCAGCGGCCGACATATAGCCACAGCATCGGATCCGCCCCGGCAAAAACTTCGTCCGAATCTTGACTTGAATCTGACCCTACGATAGGTTTAATGTTTCTACTTCCACTGCGGCGATTTTCTTGACGTGTGGTCACTTTCTGATGGTCTTGAATGTTTGTTCGTTTTTTTCCTTTCTTTTTATAGTGCACATCTGCCCACTGCTGAGTGGAGTCGTCTTTTGATGAGTAATCGTTTTGTTCAATGACTGTATTCCCCGACGAATTTGAAGTGAATGAGCTGTCTTCCACTGCTAAATTCATAATTTCGTTACATTTTTGTTGTGTTGCAATTTTCAGGAGCTCTGCAGACACCTGTTTCTCTTGTATATTCAGATCACCCTGTATGGGAATATCTCCTTGTTTTAGGACGTCATTTAGTTTTTGGAAATTCCCATTGTTTTTGCTTGTTGACTGACTCACTGCTTCATTTGTCTTTGTAGTGTATGTTTTTTTAGGCCCAGTTTTTTGTTGACCCTTTTTTGAGTTGTCTTGCCTTTCGAATTCGAATTCCTTCCTCGTTTTTGCTTCCTTCACGAAATGTTTTCCTTGATTGATTTTATTTTCAGCCAATTGAGCATTTCTCTGTTCCAAATAGAAAATTTTCTCGTTGAGCAAGTTTATTATATTTTGCTTATCTATTATGATAGTTTCTTTGTCTGCAATGATTTGTTTCAACAGCTTACTTTCCTCAATTGAATAATCTTCGCTGGTTATTCCACTCCATTCCTGAGACTCGGCTTCATGTTTACATTCCGCTTCTTTCAATTCACCTGACCGTCTCAAACATGCAGGATGGTACAACTCTTTACACTTCATACATTTCACTTTATTTATTACTTTTTTTTGACAGTATTTACACTTTGTTATTTCAGTTTCAGAGAGCAGAAGTGACAACCCACTTGTTCCTTCCGCCATCTTCTCTCTCTCAATGTGTAATTTGTGGCGATGTTTTATCACGTGAGAGTATGAAACCATCAAAGCTTACGCGGCATCTCACAACCAAGCATCAACAAGAAGCTGATAAGCCGTTGGATTTCTTTGAACGAAAGTTAAAAATTCTTAGTCAGCAGCAAAATACTTTAATTCAGGTGGGTTATAAAATAAAGGCTATCCACTTTTATATTGTTTGGTTTATTTTCAGGCATCCAATGTCAACGAGTTAGCATTATTAGCTAGCTACAAAGTAGCATATCGAGTTGCTAAAGCAGGGAAACCACATACAATTGCCGAAAATCTTATTTTGCCAGCAGCACTTGATATGGTTGAAATTATGGTCAGTAAGCAGGAGGCAAACAAATTAAAAAACATACCACTTTCTGACAATACTATTTCACGCAGAATGAACGATATGGCCAAGGATATTCAAGAACAAGTAGTCCAAAAATTGAAGAAATGCGAATATTTTGCTTTGCAGTTTGACGAATCGACAGATGTTTCTGACTGTGCACAGTTTGTAGTATTTGTGCGCTTTGAAGCAGATACCAGTATCAGGGAAGAAATTTTATTTTGCAAAGCACTTCCTGCAAACACTACTGGCCAGTGTTTATACGATATGTTTTAAGAAAGTACTTGCGATTACGATATTGATTGGAAAAAATGTATCGCTATTTGTAGCGATGGCGCTAAAGCTATGACTGGCAAAAAGAGCGGACTCATAGCAAAGTTAAAATCGATAATGCCAAACGTATCCTGGACACACTGTTTTCTTCATCGACAGGCTCTAGCTGCTAAGGTAGTACCTTCTGATTTAAATGACGTGCTCAAGGAGGTAATAAAAATTGTGAATTCTATCAAAGGTAAAGCTTTGCAAACCCGGCTATTCAGAATCATTTGTGGAGATATGGGCTCGCTCCATCAAAATCTCCTTTATCACACAGAGGTCAGGTGGCTATCCAAAGGAAAGGTATTGACAAGAGTTCTGGAACTGAGAGCTGAATTGTTGATGTACTTACAAGATGCAAAATCTGAATATGCTTCTCGTTTTTCTGACTCTACTTGGCTCTTGAAATTAGCATTTTTGGCAGATATTTTTAGCCACCTCAACAATTTGAACAAGAATCTTCAAGGCAGAGAAGAAAATATTTTAACAGCGAAAGATAAAGTAAAAGCATTTCACGCAAAACTTCCTTTATGGTCAACTTCTCTGCAAAACAAAATGTTCGAATCTTTTCCATCTGTTCAGAAGATTATTGAAGATAATGCAACAGACCAAAGTTTTGCAGTATCAGCTCACATTCCTTGCATGATAAAGTGCTTGCATAATTTGCAAGAGACTCTTTTGGCATACTTTCCAGACTTGCACTCTGAAGCTGACAATGGGAGTAGATGGATTTTAAACCCTTTTTTGGACAAATCAATAGATCTGGCTGATGTCACCACAAAAATGAAAGAATGCCTTCTAGATTTAGCCGCTGATGGCATGCTTTTTTTGGATAAAACGAAAACACGAATATCCAGAGCTGGCAAGGGAAGCTCTTAAATTATTAGTGCCATTCGCCACTTCATACTTATGTGAACTGACATTTTCTTCAATGGTAGACATTAAAACTAAAAAGAGAAATAAACTGCAATTAGAAAACGATTTGATTATTAACGTTTCAAAAATAGCACCACAGTTTGATAAACTTTTGAAAAATAAACAAGCACATCCTTCTCACTGAAGTTGTGTTTTTGTTGTGTAAGAACCTCCTCGACTTTTTCTTTCAGCCGGCGACCCCCCTAGTAAGGCTTCGCGACCCTCCTAGGGGTCGCGACCCACAGTTTGAAAAACACTGGTTCACCACTATTAGACAAGACCGCCCAGGAGTGGGTAGGACGGGACGCTTCGGTGGAGTGGCCATATTAATCAGAAATCACATTCCCCACAGTGTGGTCCCACAAAGACAGATTTCGATGGAACATGCCGGAGTGAGACTACACAGTGGGGAATACATTTTCGTAGTGTATAACAGCCCACTGAACAGGTTGTCCATGCCCGAATTGGACACGCTGTGCGACACTGGTAATAAGGTGCTGGTGGGCGGCGACTTTAATGCTAAGCACGTTGCTTGGGGAAACCTATGCAACAACCCCAACGGCCACGTCCTGAAAGGATTTACAGAGGCAGCTAACATCACATTAGAGTTTCCTGACACATTTACGCATTACCCTTTTAGTGGAAACTCACCGTCGGTTTTGGACCTTGCACTGGTCAGAAACGTTGCGGGTCTGACGCCGCTGAGGATTGTTGCCGAACTCAACTCTGATCATGTCCGTATAATATTCGAAATTGGAATCAGAACACACAAAGAAATAAAACGTATACATGACTATAAAAACACAAATTGGCAAATCTACAGAAATCACCTTAACTCATCAATAAACATCAACAGTAATATAAACAACCAAAATATAAACCAAATTACAGAGGAGTTCGTCAACAGTATCATCGTTGCCAGATCCGCATCGACCAAAAAGATTTCAATCAGTCCTAGGGAAGAAAACCTCCCAGCTGACGTTCTTGAATTGATCAGAAACCGGAAAGTTCTGAGAAGAATATGGCAAAGAACACGCCTCCCACAAGACCGGGGGGCGTTTCTTAGAATGTCTAATGAAATTGATATCCGTATCAGATCATTCAAGAACGACGGCTGGCGAGCAAAGGTCCAAAACCTCAATCCCCAAGATAACACACTATGGAAATTCACTAAACGCCTGAAAAACACATTTACCCCTATTCCATCCATGGTGTGGAATCAAAGGGAGGCGGTGACGGACCACCAAAAAGCGGTAATGTTTGTAGAATACTTTAGTAGCATAGCAAAAATAGATAAAACAATCACAAATGTAACCCAGGAAAACTACTTAAAAACAGCCAGTAATATCAGAGAACTGCCCCCTCTTCCCCTTTCAGGACGTGTCCTAACCCTTTGTTCTCTAGTGTGCGCACATTGAGGACACTTACAAATTAATTATTTCTCATGTGCCTAGAGTTGTCACTGCTGATACACATAAAATGACGCATGCGTTTGATGTCTCCCTACTCCAAATAAAATTTGCTCAAACGAACTGGTACAGATGTAGATTCGTGGAGGTTATTTATGAGCGTGTTTTTTTATGCTGATGAGTACCACCTGTTTTATTCTGAAATAAGAATAATAGTGGAAAATGGCAGGTGAGTTTCAAGTTAATTTGATTCATAAAGCATGTAAAAATACATTTTGATTGTTGTCACAGTATATGCACAAGAAAAAGTGATAATTTTGATGCATACTTTGTGCTGTGCCCAGCATGAGGACACCAGGAATAAGAGAGCTCTTCTCTTTTTTTTCAGATCGTAAATGGAACATGTACACAAATTTAGCAAATATGGATGCAGATGATCTTTTCGATTTCTTAGAAGAAATTCCTGACGACTTTGATAGCGAAGTGGGTGACGTTAGTGAAGATGAAATTTTGGAGGATCCGGTGATAGATATTTCTTCTCAGCCAGAAAACAACGATATTTTTGACATAGAATCTATGCCAATAATTTTCGGAGATAGAAATCCTGTTTTACTAGACATCGAAAATGATCCGGGTAATTGGAGTAGCGAAGATGAATACCCCCTTTCTGTAATAAGGGCCCAGGAATTGGCAAAATTAATTATTTGGACTCAATCGGCTACAAACTGCCACCTAACATTGAAACAATTTGCCGAGATATCGGGACCAAACATTACTGAAAATGTAGAAACGCCTTCCGATATGTTCCTCCATATTTTTCCTAACCGACTTTTGGAGCACATAGTTTTTCATACTAATTTGTATGCTTTGCAAAAATCTGGGGGTAATCCCAATTGTTTTGTACCAACTAATATCACAGAAATAAAAGGTTTTATTGCTATCAATTTGATAATGGGTATAAAAAAACTACCGTCCTATAGAGATTATTGGTCCTCCAGGGCCGAATTGAGAGACTCATATATAAGTTCCATTATGTCGAGAGACAGATTTTCTTGGATTCTATCGAACATACATCTCAATGATAACTCAGTACAGCCAGGCAGAGATACACCCAATTTTGACAAGCTCTATAAAGTACGCCCGTTAGTAGATATATTATCTGAAACATACAAGAATGCCCTGAAACCCAGTAAAAACCAGGCTATCGACGAGTCAATGATCCGATTCAAGGGTCGAAGCCTGCTGAAACAATATATGCCAAATAAACCGATCAAACGTGGCTATAAAGTTTGGATCAGGGCGGATGAATCTGGATATGTTTGCCAGTTTCAGATTTACGTCGGTAAAGTAGGACAGATAACAGAAAAAAATCTTGGTAGAAGAGTTGTTCATGACCTGACAAGAGAGTTGGTTGGAAAAGGTTATCATATCTACTTTGATAATTTTTTCAACTCTGTCGAACTCCAAAAACGTTTACAAGCAGAGATGATTTATGCTTGTGGGACGGTGAGGAAAGGTAGGAAAGATTTGCCAAAAGACCTTGTTGACGATAGACGCTTGAAGAGGGGCGATTTTGATTGGCGGGTTAGCATGGATGAACTGACTTTTCTAAAGTGGATGGATAATAGACCAGTCCACTTTTTGAGTAATTATTTGGATCCTACCAAAACTGAGTCTGTTCGGCGCAAGAATAAAGATGGTTCCGTTCAAGAGGTCAATTGTCCTGGATTGGTGAAGGACTATAATGATCACATGGGATACGTAGATAAAATGGATATGCTGAAGGCATGTTACGAAGTCGACAGAAAGTCGAAAAAGTGGTGGCATAGAATTTTATTTTATTTTATCGATGTGTCGCTTGTAAATTCCATCATTTTGTATAAAAAAAGGACAGATTCCAAGGCCCAACTTTCCCTAAAATTATTTCGTATTTCTGTTGCACTTGGATTGGTAGGAGCGGAACAAAATTCCAACAAAAGAGGACGCCCATCAACCGCAGCATCAACATCAAAACATTTCAAACGTACGGTGCCGTATGAAATTCGGTACGACTCTTGCTCTCACATGCCAAGCCATGGAAAGCCAGGAAGATGTGCCTTGTGTAGCACTAGGTTGGAACCTCATAAGTCTAGATGGCATTGTTCTAGGTAACAAATATGATATTTTGTAAAATTTTCCATGAAAACACTCATTTGTTTCAGATGTGACGTCGCATTATGCCTCTCCGACAAAAAAAACTGCTTCATGGAATATCATAAAAAATGAGATGTATTTATATATTGAAATAAAAAATTGTTTTCACCCCCTAGTGTTCTCACTGTGAGCACTCCCTTCTAAAGGTAAATCGGACAAAAATCATAAAAAATAAATGTATAAATGTATTCAATAATGTGTTAATAATCAGCTGAAACTGAATTTTTTTATTTTTTTCTCAAAAAAATAATTCCGGCCGCAAAGGGCTAAGGGAGAACCTATCCAGTCCGGGGGAAGTCACGAAAATCATTAAGTACATGAACATTAATAAGGCCCCTGGACAGGATGGGGTTGACGTGATCCTCCTCAAGAATCTGCCACGGTAAGCCGTCGTCCAGTTGCACTACATTATAAATGCCATCATAAAATACCAGTGTTACCCGGTGTGCCTCAAGGAGGGCTTGGTAATTACCATCCCCAAGCATGGCAAATACCTCTCCACCCCTAGCGGTTACCGCCCTATCACACACCTGATTGCAGTAGCTAAAGTCATCGACAGAGCTCTCTTGCGCCTTGTTGAACACTATACAAACAAGCTCAAAGCTATTCCTCCTGAATAATTCGGGTTCCGCAAAGGACATAGCACCGCGTCCCAAGTGGCCCGAATTGTTCACGAAGTATTGGAATCGTTCAACAAGGACAAGAACTCTGTTATGGTCCTGATGGATATAGAGAAAGTGTTTGACACCGTCTGGCATGAGGGACTAATAGCCAGGCTTCGCATTTTGGGCTTTCCACTGTTCGCTATTAAGGTCATCGACTCATATATCAGTCAAAGATCTATCAAAGTCCGAGTAAACAACTCCAAATCAAACAGTCTTCCACTCGGGGCAGGTGTTCCACGGGGGTCATGTTTGTCACCTCTGTTATACTCCCTTTTTACGGCAGATTTTCCTATGTTCCGGCAGACGAATGTGGCATTGTATGCGGACGACACTGCAATATATGCGCATTCGTTTAGCTCGGACGTCGCCAGGACTCAGATCCAGATTCATCTGGATAGGAAAATTCTGCCGTACTTCACGACATCAAAGATCAAAATCAATAATACAAAAACAGAATTGATCAATTTCTCTAAAAAACGAATACATCACGAAATGTTAGGCAAATTGAGGATCAAAGGGGCAGAGGTGCGACCATCACCCTCTGTGAAATACCTGAGGGTAATACTGGACAGACGTATGAACTTCCGTTCAAACATCGAATTCCTGATCTAAAAAACCCAAATTGCAATTAAAAAAGTCTACCCGTTAATATCCCGAAACTCCATCCTCTCACTAGATAATAAATTACTTATATACAAATCCCTACTACGTCCTATCCTGACATACGCCTGTCCAGTGTTCTGCAGCGCCTCTCCTTACGTGTTGTGTAAGTTGCAGGTGCTGCAGAATAAAATACTCCGTATCATTACGAACAGTAATCGATACACCCGAGTGGAGGACCTACACAGTAGATGCAACAATCTCCCTACCATAAGGGAATTTATTCATAAACTTGCTAACAAATTTTATTCATCCCATATAATGAACAGCTCACTAACTCGCAACATGACCTCGGTCAGAGCGGCCCACAACATCCGGAAAAAACACGGACTGATATATGGGTCAACAGATATCTTCGGGGCGCCTCCTGAATAATTCCCTACCCTTCCCACTCCTATCCTTTCCGCGCAGTACATTAGCAACATGAAACATGTTGCTGCAGGCGCGGGGCCGACCTCAGGGTCGGCCCCGTGCCTGGGGCAACACTATCACATAAACAAGTTCAAGTTTCAAGTTTATATATGTTTATTTTGATGAAGTGGTGTTTTTAGTTCTTAAGATATCTATATTTCCCTGAGTGTTGTTATAGGACTTTAGGCGTCCTTTTCAACACTTGAATGATTTTAATTTTTTGGTGGTTAAAAAAGTTGTATACAATGCAATTTGGAATGATTTGAGCTGAGCTTATTAGGAGGTGGAAACAGTCTGCGGACTTGTTGTTTCCCTATTTTAAATCGCTGCCCATTTGGCGAGGACCACGGGAAACCGCAGAAAAACCGTAGTCACAGCGGATATGTACAGTTTTGCCTTAAGTATGTTGTGGATTATTGATTTTTGGCTTCTTCTTCTTTTTTCGGGTTTGAGGCTTCTTGGAGTGTTGCTTTCCCGCCAATTGGCGGGAGATGGTGGTGCTTCCGTCCAATGGTCTGACGGAAGCCGATGGTGGTTGCTAAGTGGGGGTGGTGATGAATGAGGGGGGGGGGGGAGCTCTTGGCGCTCCCCCCGAGGAGCAGGATTCGTCTGGGCGTTATGGCGTCTTGGCGCCGTGGTTCTTTTTTCCGCTATCTTACAGATAGCGGAGTGTTGTCCAGTGCTTCCTCCAGCTCCTCGGGGAGGTCGTTGCAGAGGTGTAGGAGGCGGTGGTTGGGCATGGCGAATTTCAATTTTGGGCGTCTGCGTAGTGGGCGTCCGTCGCTCCACGAGGTTCTCAAGGTCGCGTTTGCGGCCTCGTTGTTTCCGCGTAGAGTTCTGGTTGCGTACCCCGCCTGGAGGGTCTTGAGGCGGTCTGGTATTGGCTTGATGTCCGTGTTGATATACACCTGGGTGGAAGGATATCTGTAGTGAAGGTATTGGCATTTGCGAAGAATTTTTCGTTCGGTGGCTTGAAGAGCGTGGGTTTGTTTGGGTTTGAGTTGGGAGTAGATGATGGCTTTATACTCAGCTATTGGCCTAATGAATGTTTTGTATGTGTGAAGGAGGGTGTTTGGGTGGCAGCGTCCAAATCTTCCACTCAGAGCACCCAGGAGAGAGGCTCTTTTTCTCATTTTATTGAGAGTTTGTTGCAAGTCGGGCTCCCAGTTGAGGGTTCTAGTAAATAGGACTCCTAGGTAGGTGGCCTTTTCTTGTAGCTGAAGTCTCTGCCCTGCGAGCTCCAAGCGGATGTGACTTGGGTCTTGAGTGGGTCTATGGCTGTGGGGGTGGGTGAAAAGAATGGTTTGCGTCTTCAGCGGGTTGAGGGTGATCCTCCATTTGTTGCACCAGCCTGAGAGCTGGTTCAGCATTTGTTGGCCCTTCCTGTTGAGTGCGCTGGATGATGAGGCTGAAACATACAATGCCGTGTCGTCGGCGTATAGTAGAGTATTTCTGATTTGGGGCATGTCGTGGATGTAGAGGAGGTATAATAAGGGGGCTAGAATGGAGCCTTGGGGGACTCCGCTCTGTGGGGTAAATGGGTCAGAAACGGACTGTCCCACTTTTATTCTGATTTCTCTTCCTAAAAGGTAGGACAGTATTATTCTGACGAAATGGGAGGGAAGGTTGATTTTGAGGAGTTTATGTATGAGGCCTGCGTGCCAAACCTTATCGAATGCCTTCTGCACGTCTAGGAATATTGCAAGTGTTTGAT
Organism: Chrysomela aeneicollis; assembly: GCA_029955515.1. Classification (NCBI taxonomy): domain Eukaryota; kingdom Metazoa; phylum Arthropoda; class Insecta; order Coleoptera; family Chrysomelidae; genus Chrysomela; species Chrysomela aeneicollis. The sequence continues at coordinate 2,231,811 of JARUHQ010000013.1, read as the reverse complement.
TGTTGAAGTTGAAGTTTTTGGTAATCTGTGTTTGGAGTTCTAAGAGTGCATTTTGTGTTTCATGTTGGGGCTGAAAGCCGTGTTGGTGAGGTTGTATTATGTTGTGAGTTTGAGCAAAGTTAAGTAATCTGTTTTTTAGTATAAACTCGAGGAGTTTTCCTAAGCAGTTGATGAGTGAAATTGGTCTGTAAGAATCCGGATCAGTCAGATCTTTTCCGGGTTTTGGTATTAAAATTGTGTTGGCTTGTTTCCAAGCCTTCGGGAAGTAGGCGTGCGAAAGGCATGCGTTAATTATGGCTTGCAGGTGGGGGTGGATAATTTCTGGGAGTTGTCTAAGGGTGGACCGGTTTATTGAATCTGGTCCGGGGGCGGTGTTTTTGCCGGAGTGGATGGCTTCTAGGATGTCGGGGATTGAGACGGGTTCAAGGAGGGGGTTGTTGGGGTCTAGCGGAATGGAACCCGGGTGTTGAGTTTGAAAAGTTCTAATTTGGTTATTTATTCTATTTCCTAGGATGTTGTCAAAGTTTTCATGTATTGGTACTTGGAAAGTGTTTTCTAAATGATTTTTGAAAAGTGAGGCTTTTTGATCGGTTGTTGCATGAATTTGGTTGTTTGCTATTAAATGAGATTTTGTGATTGATTTTTGTCTGGTTAGGACTTTGAATTTGTCCCAGAACTGTTTACCGTTTCGGTAGTCGAGGTTTGCAGTGGTTTGAATCCACTGCGACTGTTTGAATTGGTTAGTTCTGAGTCGGACTAGAGAGTTTAGTCGGTTCCATTCCGTTTTGACGTTTGGGTCGTGGGTGCGGGTGTATTGCCGGTAAAGGCGACGTTTCTGGGATATGAGTCTGAGGATGAAAGGGGGGAGAGTTTGGTGGTTGGTGTTAATGGTGGTGAGGGGGACTGAGATGTCGATGGCATCAGTTATCGTTGAGTAAACGTTACTGATGGCAAGGTCTATTTGGGAGGTATTGTTGAGTTGTGGGATTTCTGGGAGATTGTTGATTATGTGATTTTTGAATGAGGCCCAGTCGGCTTTTTTGAAGTCCCGAAAAGTGATGCTTTCCGGGGGTTTTGGTATTGGGTTCAGAAGTTGGGTGTCTAGTAGTAATGGGAAATGATCTGATGTAATGGATTCTCCCAGTAAGCATCCATCGCCGAGGACCTCAACGCAACTTTCGGTGCAGAGAATGTGGTCGATTATGGATGATCCCAGGTGGGAGAAGAAGGTGGGTTGGTTATTCTGGATGCGGGTTATTTGATATTCGAGTAAGAGATTGGTGAGTATATTGCCGTTTTGATTGCAAGTGCGATCCCCGAATTGGGAATGCCTGGCGTTGAAATCTCCCAGAAGGATGGCTCGTGGTAGGGAGTTTATGTATGTGAAAAGGGCGCGGGGGAGGGTCTGGTTTGGGTGGTTATAGTAGGAGATGATGGTTGTGGTGATATTCTGTGGGGAGTGGATATCGATTGCGGTGCAATCTAGGTCGAGGAGATAGGGAGGAATTGGGTGGGGAGTGAAAGGGATGCCGTGCCGTACGAGGAGACCATTTCCTCTTGATTCGGCGCTTTTGGGGATGTGGGTGGTGGAGTACCCTGTGAAGCAGGGGGGATTTTTCACTAGGGTGTCTGTGAGAGACAGGATTTGGATGTTTGAGGAGTTGAGGAGGTTTTTGAGCAAATGTCTCTTTCGGGTGAGGCCCTGGCAATTTAGCGTACCAATAATGAAGTTTTCGTTCATTATTGGTCGGTTTTTTGAAATGGGCTATGGAAAAGATGAGTTGAGTTGATGAGTTATGGTTGTCAAACTTTATTGAAAAAGAATTTCACCACTCCTCCCGTGCAGGTGCACAGGCAGGTATGGCCAAAAATTACCTGCATATTAGCATTTAAGTTTTTGAGGATTAACGTCCGCCTTTCGGGCATGACGTTAATGAGGGTAATTACGTTAAGCATTACTATTGCCTTAATTGATTCGTTAAGCTCAAAGGTCTGTGGGGGAGGGGAGATTGATACGGGGGCTACTTCGGTGGGGGTAGTGGGGGGTTCCTGCCTCTTGGGGCATTTGGGGGAGAAAGCGGGGTGATCGCCGCCACAGTTTTTGCATTTAGGCGTTTCCGCCTTCTTGCAATTTTGTGGTTTGTGGCTTTCGCCACAATGGGGGCATGATAGACGGTTTTTACACTCGTCTAGGGAGTGGCCGTTTTCGGAGCATCGGCTGCAATATTTTGGTATTGCAGGGATAGGGTTGGGGTTGGAAGGTTCGGCTGAATATATCAGGCCGTAAAGGGGGATGCCGTTATTAAGGGCATCCGAATATTTTGTTTCCGAGTCTGTTATGACTCGGATTAGGGTGGTAGGAAGGTTCGTGGCTCTGGAGATTATTCTCCAGAATTTTGTAAAGGGGAAGTCGGCGTCCCTGAACGCGTCCGTGAGGTCGTCGTCCGTGACGTCCTTAGGGACGCGTTTGAGGACTAGGGAAAAAGTTTGTTTTTTGGGTGTGGTAGGGGAGGGGGTGGAAGGGGTGGTTTTTCTGTTGAGGCAAATGGCCGTGATTTTGTTATCACCAGTGATTTGCCTGAGTTTGAGTTCAAGCGCTTCACTGGTGATTTTGGAGGGAGTTTTAAGTAGGGCTGTTTGATTTTGGTTAGCTTTTAAGAAGCTAACCTGTTTGTGGAGGATCTCGTACTGGTTCAAGAGGTTGAAAAGCTCTTTCTGGGAGGTGTATTTTTGGGGGAGGTTTCTAAGATTGAACGTTTGAGGTTGAGGGGAAGATGTTTTGGAGGTATGGTTGGATTGGATGGAAGAGGTGGCTTGAGGGGCGGCGGTGGGTTTGTTGGTGAGTGTAGGGGCGGTTTGAGAGGTTTTTGGGTTTTTTGAGGTGGAAGGAGGAGGAGGGGTGGGTTTTTTGGTTTTGGGTAGAGGGGTGGATTTCAGCGTTTCTGAAAATGACTTCAATTTTTCCACAATTGTGGTGTCGTCCTCATTTTCAGAATATTCTGAATCTGATGTGGGAGGGGGAGGGGAAAGGGGGGAGTTATTTGAGGATGTTTTAGACCGGGTGAACCGTCGATCGCCCATTTCTGGGCAGGTTGGGGGGAAAAGTGCCAGAGAAAATTGGGGGCTGTGCACTGGGGGGATTCGATACTCTCACCCTTCACTTGAAGATCTAGTAGATAATCCAAATGGTTCGTTCGAGTATCCCGTCTCCTTGGTAGCACTGTAATCCTCAAATGTTCACTAACACTTTCACTGTAATTTCACGGTTTGGATCGCTCCGCTGCCGTCGCACTATGAAATAGTATGTTGCCAGGGACTATATACTGTCGACCGCTCTGCTTCACTCGTACCGAAGAGATCACATAAACATAAACAAAACACAATTATACTCAAATTCGCACCAATTGTAGCGGTCCCCGCTGCAATTGGTGCGAACATAACCAATCAAAAACAAGCCAATATTAACCACGCCCACAAAAATACAAGACGCTGCTGTACCTGTGAGGAACCCTCCCTCATCTCCCATCCCTCCATACCTCACTACACCTGTTAGCACAAAAGGGGTTTTTTATTTTTTACACTTTTCCCCTTACAACATATACCTCTGTTTCACCTTTGATTGATTGCATTTTGATCCCGTCGACCTCTGGTCATACACAAGACAAGTACGGCTGAGGGGACCTAGTCCCAGGAAGCCGTATTATAGCCCTACTATGTAGAAAAAGAAAAAGTATTTCTGAGCAGGTTCTCCGGAAGGGTTAACACCAACCCGCTAAGGGCACCCCCTTAGTTTAGTGTGTGTAAAAGTGCAGTGCGTTTTTATATGAATTGTCTTATACACCTACTTGTTATATGTATTTATATCTAAATCTATTTATTTATTTATACAACCGTAAACCTGTATCAGTCCTACTATGTTTTAAAATGAAATTCAATGAACATATTTAAATTAAATTAAATTAATGAGGAGGTAAGTTGAATCACAGAAGTCAAGCAACGACAGCAGTGGCTAGGATTTTTTTTTTTTTTTTTTTTTTTTTTTTTTTTTTTCATTAGTTCTCAGATATGCTCAAAAGTCATTCTGAGAATAATAAAAACTCAAAATAGGCATAACTGGAGGGAATAAAAAAAGTAAGACCTCGTGGGGATTTTCTGAGACGTTATTTGAACGTGGAAAATGATAACAGGAGGACGTCCTAGGGACGTTCTTTGAAAGCCTTTCGACGTATTGAGGACGTTGATGTGACCGCCTCAGAAGATCCTCAAAAGGTTTTTGTGTTATCTGGGCGTGTACCTAATGACAGATCTTCATGAGAACGAACTTGCCGTTAGGTCTGTTGGTATAATGATATACATTTATATTGGCAACATTGGGAATGCACTTATTCTTGTGATTCTGTGAGCCTATGCTTTTTGTGTAGTTCAAAAAAAAGACGGCTGACAGAAAAATAAGTAAAATGTGTAGTTTGTACTGGAACAGTTTTTGGTTGAAATAAAAGTCGAAAAGGATAAGCTGAACAAGTTTTATTCATCATATTAACATGGTAGCAGAGCGTGGTTAGAACAACGAGAAGTCAAAATAAAAATCTATGTTTGGAAATTAAAAAAAAAAACTCAAGAAGCAACGTGATAATGGCGGCGAAAAACAGTGATATAAATATTCCGATCTTTGACGGAGCAGACTATAGCAATTGGAAAATACGTATATTGAAATTCTTACAATACAAAAAGTGTGTAGATGTTGTAATGCGAGAGAAAACAGCAGCCGACGATAACAAATGGGACGATCGTGATATTCAGGCGACTAACTATATTTATAGCGCCATAACAAACAAACAGTTAGAATACATAAGCAATTTAGATTCGTCTTACGAGATTATCCAAAAATTCGATGAGATGTACCAAAAAAAATCGACAGCTTTGCAAATTGTGTGTCGACATAACCTAGAAATTGTCAAATTGAAAAATTACGAAGAAGTATCCTTGTTTTTCGACGATTTTGAAAGAGCTGTAAATGAATTAAAGCAGGCAGGTGCAGTTATTACGGAGCAAGAAAAACTTAACTATATGTTAAAATCATTGCCACAGAACTATAGTCATATTGGTGATTTGATTGATGTTCTACCAGAAAAGGAGAGAACGGTTGATTATTTAAAAAGCAAAATAAAATTAAAAAATGCAGAAGAAAAATCGAATAGGGCATTAAATGACAACTCGAATGCATTTCTAACAGAAACAAGAATAGCATCACAGAAAAATTGTTTTAACTGTGGAAAACCTGGCCACTTTCAAAGGGATTGTCGTACCAGAGGCCGAGGTAGTGGATATTTTGGAAATAGAGGCCGTGGATATTCTGGAAGTAGAGGTCATGGATATTCTGGATATAGAGGACGTGGATCATCGAATAATAGAAACTTTCATAGAGGACGAGGAAATTATCTAACCGAACAACAAAGAAATAACCACCATGAGCAACATGGAAATAGTTTCCACACAATTATTGCTAACAACACAACAATGAGTGAGAAAGAAAAGACTAAAGGACAAATAGAATGGTTACTGGACAGCGGTTGTACAGATCATATTATTAACACTGATGAGTATTTTGACACATGTGAGACTTTAAAAGAAACTGTGAAAGTTAAAGTTGGTGATGGAAGAATATTAGAAGCAACAAAAGTGGGTAATATTAAAGCCTATTTCTTAGTATATGGTAAAAAATCAGAAGTAAATTTAACAAATATTTTTTATGTAAAAGAAATGAAGGCAAATTTACTAAGTTGCACAAAAATTACTGAAAAAAATTCAATTGTTTCTGAAGGAAGACTGTCAAAAATATATAACTCATATGGAAAGGTTATAGCTGTTGCTATTAAAGATGAAAGACTGTATAAGATGAAATGTTATGTTAATAAAGCAATGCTGGAAGCAAATGTTAGTAAAAGCAACATGACTACAAAAGAAAAATTGCATCGTACATTGGGACATATAAATTTTAAAAATTTGGAAATAATGTGCAAAAATGAAGCTTTAGATGGACTACCTAAAGAGATTGAATCAGAATATTTAAAGTGTGCCACATGTATTCAAAATAAAATGCACAACTTACCTTTTTATAATAACCGTGGAAGAGCAGAGAATATATTACAGATAGTTCATACAGATTTAAATGGCCCACATCAAACAACAGGAAATCATGGAGAAAAATATTTTTTAAGTTTTATAGATGACTATAGCAAATTAATCAAAGTTTATTGTATCCGAACAAAAGATGAAGTATATGATTGTTTGGTGCAGTATGTAAATGAAGTACAAAATCTCACTGATAAAACAATAAAAGAATTGCGATGTGATAATGGTAAGGAATATATGAATGCAAGAGTTTTCCAGTTTGCAAAAGAGAAGGGAATATTAATAAAACCTTGTCCAGCATATGTACATGAGCTTAATGGAACTGCTGAAAGGTATAACAGATCGTTAATGGATATGGGGAGATGTCTCTTATCAGAAGCAAATGTGGAAAGAAAATATTGGCCAGAAATAATTAAAACAGCTGCATATCTCAAGAATAGAACCTTCACAAATACTATTGAAAGGAAAACTCCATATGAAATAATTTTCAGAAAGAAGCCAACAATAAAGTATCTGAAAATGTATGGCAGTAAGGTTTTTGTACGAATACCAGAAGAGAGAAGAAAATCTAAATGGGACAAGAAAGCAGAAACAGGAATCTTACTGGGTTATAGTGACACTGGATATAGAGTACTGATCAACAACAAAATAATAATAGCTAGACACTGTGATATTATAGAAGATGATATAACATTGTGCGGATTTGAAGAAGACGAGAAAGATAGACAGACAGAAGAAGAAAAAGAAAGGAAAAGGTGCACTGCAGAACTCTTAGAAGAAAATCAGGCAGATAAAGTAAATAGCGATAATGATATTGAATTTGATGAAAACAAGGAAGGAGAAAAACCAAAAAGAAAAGTCAAGCCACCACTACGATTTGATGAAGAATTCGGTTATTATTGTATAAATGTGAACTACTGTGACGCTATGAACCCAGAAAATTTTGAGGAGGCGATAACTTGTAAGGATTCAAATAAATGGAAGGAAGCTATGGACCATGAGATGGACAGCCTAGTGAAGAATAAAACATGGACCCTTGTTGACAAACCACCCAAGAACAAAAAGGTAATCGATGTAAAATGGATCTACAAAAAGAAGAGTGAAAATGAATATAAAGCCAGGTTAGTGGTTAGAGGATTCCAACAAACTGATTGTATTGATGATACTTATTCCCCTGTAGCGAAAATGCCAACTTTAAAACTGTTATTATCTTATTGTTGTCAAAATTCTTTAAAAATCCATCAAATGGATGTAGAGACAGCGTTTCTTAATGGTAAAGTTTTATCTGAAGTATATGTAAAACAGCCAATTGGCTATGAAAATGACACTGAAAAGGTTTATATTTTAAATAAATCATTATATGGTTTAAAAGAAAGTCCACGTGCTTGGTATGAATGTTTCAATGAATTTCTGACTGAACTGGACTTTGAAAGATGTAAATATGATTTTTGTTTGTATTTCAAAAAGGAAAATGACATAGTTGTGTACATTTTATTATTTGTTGATGATCTTCTGATTTGCTGTTCAGAAAAAAGGGTGATTGATGACATTAAAAATAAATTATCTGATAAATTTAGAATGAAAGATTTAGGCAAAGTAAAAAATTACATTGGTATAAACATTGAATATAATTATGATCAAGACAACATTTTAACTTTGAGTCAAGAACATTACATTGAGTCCTTAGCAAAACGTTATAATATTGAAAATGCAAAGTTGTATAAAACACCTATGGAAATAAATTTGAAATTGGAAAAATCTGAATTAAATGAAGATGTTAAGTATAGAAATTTGATAGGTGCACTGTTATATATTAGTTCTGGTACTAGACCAGATATTTCTTTTTGTGTAAATTATCTGAGCCGTTTTCAGAATTGCTGTGATGAGACACATTTCAGATATGCCTTGAGAGTACTCAAATATTTATTCTTGACAAAAAACTTAAAATTGAAATATTATAAAAATGATAATGCTGATATATTAGATTGTTTTTCTGATTCTGATTGGGCAGGAGATGTAATAGACAGGAAATCTACAACTGGATATGTAATTAGATTGTATGGCAATGTTATCTTGTGGAAATCAAAAAAACAGAACTGTATAACAAAATCTTCTACATTTGCTGAATATATAGCACTGTCTGAAGCAGTAACAGAAATAAATTTCTTAATATGTCTAATAAATGATGTTTTTACAAAAAATTGTGAACCAGTCAAAATATATGAAGACAATTCAGGTGCAGTAGCTATAGCTAATTATGGAAATTTTACTAAGAACTCCAAACACATAGAGGTACATTATCATTATATACACGAAAATGTCAAGGAAAGAAAAATTGAAGTTGTTAAAATAGAGTCTGAAAATAATATTGCTGACATATTGACTAAAGCATTGGGAAATGTTAAATTCCTCAAATTCAGAGAGTGTTTAAGTATAAAGATATAGGGCAAGATATGTAGAGATAAAATTAGGATAAGTTGATTTATAGAAATGTCAAATTACTAGAGACAGTACTGTGTTCTAATCTAATAATTGGTTACTATTACTTTTGAGTATTATTTGTTGCAATATAAATGTAAGGAGGCGTGTTGGTATAATGATATACATTTATATTGGCAACATTGGGTATGCACTTATTCTTGTGATTCTGTGAGCCTATGCTTTTTGTGTAGTTCAAAAAAAAGACGGCTGACAGAAAAATAAGTAAAATGTGTAGTTTGTACTGGAACAGTTTTTGGTTGAAATAAAAGTCGAAAAGGATAAGCTGAACAAGTTTTATTCATCATATTAACAAGGTCTATTTTGATAGTTGCTTTGAGTGTACACATTGGGACTAATGAAAAAGGAAAACAGTATTCATCGACTATCTCGCACATTGCTGAACCAACGGAAGAAAAAGAAGACAGTGACTGATTAACAATGTCATAAAAGATTCATATTCTGCATTCTGCAAAAGCTCAATTTCAATGTGCCTAGACCATCATCTAGAATAGATAGTACATTCTTGACATCAAGAACAAATATCCTGAAATATTCGCCTCTTTATAACATGTGTCTTATATGTAACTCAGCAAGTCATCAGCTAAACATATTTCATTGTTCTATCACTGCGATTAGATCCTCTTACCTCAATTGATTTTATACAGCTGTTATATTGTAAATACTTTGTTGTTTTTGTTGTGCTTATAACCCTGTTCTGTAGTTGGGTGTAACCTGTAGAACAGTGTAATAAATGAATAAATAAATAAATAATAAAAAAAAAGAAAATAGTGATGAAGAAAGTGATGAAGACCTGCTCGAAGATCAGGGAAGCAACAGGATTGAATCAATTTTATGTTTCGAGGATTCCATAGCCAGTACATGGATTGAGTGGACAAAATCAGTGCATGAGGAAGCTGCAAAAATTGCAATTCAAAGTGAGGACGACAACATATACTTATAATCTGAACCTTTTCAACATTTCAGATGCTGCATCAACTTTGAGAGATTTGATGTATTATCTTCCTTTATGGACGGCAATTATGTATCCAACATTCGATATTGACATATCAATAAGATCCTCGTCCGCAGTGGAAGGGCAATTTTCGAAAGCAAAAACGTTCGGGTTTGATCAATTGCCATTACGTGTCGACAAATTGGTCTTGAAAAACCTCAGCTGACTTACTGGCGAAGTGAAGTTATTAGCACCGGCAATGTTGGATACAAAAATTATCGATAAATGACACAAGATCAAACTGAAAGAATCAGAATACTCCCTTAACGAGAGAGAGAATTAAAAAGGAAAATTAGAGAGAGAGAAAAAAAGCAAACACATTGGAATACGAATCTTCTTGCAGTAATAGTCCAGTACTATTCTCAATTTATGTGAATGACCTATTTTCAATCGATTGTAAACGAAAAATAATCAGTTTTGCTGACGATACCGCTATATTTTACAAAGGTGAAGAATGGAACATTCTGAAAAACGATGTAAAAACCGACTACAGATTATTAACTATCAACATTGATAAAACACACTTCCTACCCTTCACTATATATGAGACAAACGGCCAAGTTTTCATACTCTTTTGCTGCAAAATAACCTTCAAATCTCGTCACTAACTCATATAAAATATCTAGGGATAATTATAGATACCCACATGCGATGGGATCAACATGTGAATTTCATCCTCAAAAAGCTTCGCTTTGTTCTTCATAAATTTTGGCAACTGAATGAAATCCTTGACCTAAAACAAAAAAAAACGATTTATTACAGTCTAGTAGAGAGTCATCTTACATATGGTTTGCTTGGTTGGGGAGGAGTGGCAGGAACTTATATTCGCCCATTAGGAGTTATCCAAAAACGCTTTCTGAAACTAATATTATTAAAGAATGCCAGATATCCAAGTTATAGATTATATGATGAATCTGGTATACTAGACCTTAGAAAACTATACTATAAAAAATGTACCACTAGACAATTCAAAAACAAGAATAATTCACAAAAACTCACCCATAAATATGACACACGACAACACGTCCAATTTCAATGTCCCCGAACGCACAGATCAATAGGGCAAAAAATTATCATTTTCTAGGTCCAAAACTGTTCAATACCTTACCAAAAAGTATCAGGGAATGCCAGACATTGTACTCATTCAGGAAAAAGTCGACAAATCACTTGAGCAATACTGCCTCAGAGTTTATACATGTATACTTACCCTGATATTCAAATTAGCTTATTTAGTGTTGATTAAGTATAAATAATTCAATAGCTCTAATATATGTATTCAGGTGTTTTATTATTTTTATTATTCTATTATTTATTATATATATATATATATACATTCTTTTGTGAAAATGTGTGTACATGTATTATATATAGATTTTAATCAATTTAGATATCTAAAATTAAACAACGATGAGTGAATATTTGACACTCTAGTATCTATATTGAAATAGATAATATTATGTTATATTGTTTATTGGTACACTTATTGTTCCATCTCACCAACAAGTGAAAGCTTCAGTGAGACATTTAATGTGCTTATTTTGCTATTTCTGTTTATAATTACTTATTTTTTTTTTGATTGCCAAATAAACACTATTATAATTCTATTCTATTCTAATAGTAATGTAAACGATCACTCGGTAGGTGTCATCAGCGAGCAAGAAAATAACCAAACTACACTATCCAGTATAACTATAACCGGATAGAAAATCATGACCCTCGTTCTGATTGCCAAACATATAATAGTTTCGAACCATGCATGAATTCAACATCACTCATTAATAATACTCATCAAGTAAATACAAACTTTTCATTCTGTATAGATGATAAAAATAGTTCAGGTGCCCAACAAAAAAATGATACTACCTTATCTCCACAGAAGGTTCATGATGGTGAAAATAATTATTCTTCGCATCTCCGTCTTTCCATGATTCACCTGGTAGGTATCATCTTTTGGTAGTTCACGCACTGTTTAGAGTATAAAACAAAGTTTTTTGCTCGCCCGCTTCACCTTCCGATATCCCCAGTTCATTTTTTGGTGCGTTTACGTTCAGTTGTGAGTAAAGTGAAAATGTCGAAACGGAAAGTTTTAGAGGAAATTAAGGCAATGAAAAAGAAATTTGCTCGTCTAGAAAGAGTGATGCAAGATTGTGACGATTCGGACACGTCTAATAGTTCAAAATGTGAGTATTAAATTTGATTATTCAAGTGCTATTACAGGTGGACTGTGGGTTAAGGTCAATTGACTCTGTAAAAACCCGAACAAACGTTTTTAGTCATTGGATTGACTGATGATATATTTTGCATGTAGCAAAACAGAAGGAGGCACGTTTTGTGTCCTCAACTTCTGCTGTATGTACAGGGTGAAGGTCATTTGATTCTGTAAAAATCCCTGTAAATAACGTTTTGTTTTCTGCATGTGATTCACAACGATTTACACAGAACTTTCTGGTATATCGAAGTGAAAGGCTTGCGTTGCTCATAGCTTATGGTACTTTACCATTCTACCTTGGAGTGAATCACCGGTTCCGGCAGCGGATACCATAGCTGACGTTCACCATCCCGATATTCAGAGTGAGGAAGAGAGGGCGGAGGGGGAGGTTCCACATCAATCGAGTCCTCCTACTCAAGTAGATCCAACTGTATTGACAGTTTTACTCGGGGAAAATCCGAACTTGTCGAAAAAACCAGGGATAAAATTACACGAGGAAGTAGTAGTGAGATGGACCAATTATGTTCAGCAAGGTCTTTCCAAAGAAGCTCGCACAGAACTTCAGAATAAATATTCTTTAGCTTCCAATTGCCCTGCCTTGAAAGCTCCGAAAATTAATGAAGAATTCAAGGCTATCCTCCCTGAATCAGTGATTAGAAGTGATAATCTCTCGACGACAATCCAAGAACAAATCGGTGCCGGGCTGTCTGCTTTAGGTGGTCCAATCAATGCAATGTTGAACGAATCAGAAAATCAGACAATTTTGTCTGATGATCACAAACAAGTAATCATAGAAGCTGCCCAATTATTTGCAAATGTACATTATGTATTATCAATTCATCGCCGACATAATATAACACCCTATGTAAATGAGAATACTAAAATAGCTGCTCAGAAAGGCCCGATTGATGAATACCTATTTGGTTCGACATTTGTCGAAAAATTGAAATCCTGCCAAACTATAGAGAAGGTGGCACAAGAAATCAAGAAAAAACCTACAAAAGTTTGGCAATCAAAACCGTCAACTTCAGCAAAACCATATCGCTCTTTAAACTCCCGGCGCCCTTATCAGAAATTCAGAATGAAAGAAGACAGGAAAATGACAGAAAGCAGGACGAATCAGCAGATTCAGCAAATACAACAGAGAAGATATCCGACCCATCAAAACAGAAGAACGTCACAGAAACCTCGACAGCCATTTTAGTGCAGGTAAAGAAATACGCTGGTAGACTAAAGCAGTTCAAAGAAAATTGATCAAAACTGACAACCAATCAACTTATAATTGGTTGGATTAATGGCATTCATATCCCTTTTGTTTCTCAACCTCACCAAAACCAAATGCCGAGAATATCCATAAGACCTCACGAAAAAATTATTTACCAAAATGTCATTGATAATCTTTTGTCTATGGGCGCCATATCGAAATGCAAACATGTGGAGGGTGAATTTTTTCTGATCAAGAAAGCAAATGGTAAACAGAGATTTATTTTGAATTTGAAAAAATTGAATACATTTATAGAGGCCCCTCATTTCAAATTAGAGAGTTACAAAACAGCACTTAAGTTGATTCAAAAAGGCTACTTTTTTTGTACCATTGACCTGCGAGATGCTTACTATCTAGTACCCATAGCTCAAAATCATAGGAAATATTTAAGATTCCAAATAGGGAACGCTCTGTATGAATTCGCTTGCTTACCATTTGGCTTGAACTTAGCGCCGTATATTTTCACCAAAATATTACGACCAGTAGTAAAAATGTTGAGAATAAATGGATGTCAACTCGTTATATATTTAGACGATATTCTCCTGATCGGGAAGACGTATTCAGAGTGTATTAGTTCCTTAAATCAATGCATGGATATTTTGACATCCCTAGGGTTTTTAATTAATTACAGAAAAAGTGTTCTCATTCCAACTCAAAAAATAAAATACTTGGGATATGAATTTGATTCAAAAAAAATGATTTTCAGTATACCCGAGAGTAGGGCCCAAGAAATATACGTTATTTCGAAAAAACTTCAACAAAATCAACGTTGTACTATAAGGTTTTTTGCGTCATATATAGGAAAACTTGTCGCTGTAAATCCTACTCTCAGGTATGGTTGGTTACATACAAAAAGTTTTGAAATTGAAAAGATCAGAGCATTGAAACAAGCTCAGGGTAATTTCAATTGTAAAATGAATATACCACATTATTTGAACAGCGAATTCGATTGGTGGTTGGTTCACACCAACAAATCAGGAGTTCTCATAAAATGTGCGAAATATAAAATTGAAATATTCTCGGACGCTTCAAAAACGGGGTGGGGGGCATTCTGCAATGGTCAAGGAACTAATGGCTTCTGGAATATTTATGAGAAAGGAAAACATATAAATTGGCTAGAATTGCGTGCTGCTTTTTACGCACTCCAAAGTTTCGCCAAATATTTGAAAAATTGTACAATCTTATTACGCATTGATAATATTACGGCTTTAGCCTGTCTGAATAGAATGGGTAGTACCAGATTCGAACACTTGAATTCACTCACCCGCGAGATATGGGATTGTTGTGAAGCAAAAAATATTTACATAGTAGGTTCCTACATACATACTTCTAAGAATATCAATGCAGACTTCTTTTCGAGAAAAATCTCTATGGATACCGAATATGAACTGAATCCGATCTCATTCAAAAATATTGTACAATATTTTGGCCAACCAACAATCGATCTCTTTGCTTCGACATTGAACAAAAAATGTGATATTTTTGTATCGTGGGGTCCAGATCCAATGTCAACATTTATAGATGCATTCACATTAAATTGGAAAATCTATTATTTTTACGCATTTCCGCCATTTTCAATAATTGATAAAGTATTGGAAAAGATTATAGCAGATAGGGCAACTGGCATAATGGTTGTGCCAAAATGGCCTTCACAAAGCTGGTATCCGTTGTTTTGTTCTCTACTGATGGAATCTCCGATAATTTTCTCGCCAAGTGAAAATTTAATGTTATCAATCAATCAATCAATATCTTTATTGTTTCAAATGATTACATATCATATAACAAGAGCTTCGAGCTTTCAACAAAATTAAAGTATTACACTTAAGAAAAGAAGAGTTAAAAGTAGAAAAGAAAAAAGAAAAATAAAATATTCACTCCTAAGCGGAAAAAATTATAACAAAAACTATATGATTATATATACCGCACACATACCTGCTCACATCAGCAGATAAAATCAACAGACATGTAAAATTTCATTCATTGAGAACAAATGATCGGAGTTTAAGTACATTCCATATATGTGTGCACAGTTTTTTAGCTTCAGTGGAGGCAACATTCTCGAAATAAGTTATCAGGTTGTCGAAATTGGAAAGACAATGAACATTCGAGGGTTTAATGGAAGAATATATTGGACAGTCGAAAAGTATATGTTGCAGCGTTTCAAGTTCATTTCGATTGCATATGGTGCATATTTCATTAGGAATTATTCGATTAATGTTATCTCCTTCTAGCGTTCCCCACCGACTCAGCAGGAACCTATCCCTAATGGTTGGGAAATTATCCGGGAATCCTTCAGTGAAGAAGTTCCCGAAGAAGCAATTCCTGTGTTAATGGCATCTCTTTCAGAAAAAACTATAAAACAATATTCCTATTGCTACAAGAAATGGTATGAATATTGTCTTGAAGAAGGGTTGAATCCACGCATTTATAAATTCAAATCCATTATGAAGTTCATCACGAAAATAGTAAATTCAGGATTATCATATTCTTCACTGAATACCTTCAGGTCAGCGTTTTCACTAATTTTCTCTATACCTCATAAGGACGGGTTGATTCTTAAAAGATTTTTCAAAGGGGCATTCAATATAAATCCTTCAACTCCAAAATATTCCACTACATGGGATATGGAGCCATTATTAGATTACTTAGGAAACATGTTTCCCTTGAACAAACTTAGCTTGAAAGAATTGACACAAAAACTGGTAACTTTACTGGCTCTCACATCAGCACATAGAGTTCAGACACTTTCGAAAATATCTTTGGAAAATATCACGAAAATAGGACATAGATATGAAATAAAGATTCCAGACAAAATCAAAACATCGGGTCCCAATAAGAATCAGCCCTATCTTGTATTACCTTTTTTTCCAGAAAAACCCGAACTATGTGTGGCCTCAACCCTCGAATATTACTTGAAAGTGACAAAAGCAAAAAGAAAAGAAAATATAACAAATCTGATCCTTACTCATAGAATACCTTTCAATCCAGCTACAACACAAACGATAAGTAGATGGATTAAAGATGTTATGAGAAAAAGCGGGATAAATACTTCAATTTTTTCTGCTCATAGCGTTAGACACGCAACCACATCGAAAGCATTTAAGCATGGAATTAACATTAATACAATAAAAAATACAGCAGGATGGACCCAGTCCTCAAATGTTTTCAATAAATTTTACAATAGACCAGTGGCTACAGATCCAACACAATTTGCGAAAACGGTTATTGCGTAAGATTATTAGAATAAAAATATTATCAATAACTTGAATGTTATTTTTTTTGTTATTTTTCATTGCTATTATCGTCATGTTACATATTCAGTTTATTCAAAAATAATAACATATTATACAATTATGTGGTACTAATGTGTTCGTTAGTTCATTTTTACAAGTATGCACCTAGGTGAGTTAACACCTGTGTGTGCAATAATACAAAATATATTGTGGGTTGAAGAAGAATTAACATAATTTAGTATTAATATGTGCAGACTACAATTAAAAAAAAGATATAAAATAAATGGTAATACTAACAATAAATAGAGATAAGAATTATGACATTGAATATATTAATATGATATCTAGTTGGTGTTAAAATTTTTAATGAAGTAAATTTTTCACAACATTCCATATATGAGTTCACTATTTATATGTATAAAGTGCTTGCATTTAGCAACAAAGTGTTTGTATTTAGTTATCACTTTGATCTCATTTGGTAGGAAGTTATAAATTTTCGGTGCAAGAGTTGTAACAAACCTTTGGTTTCCATCATATTTTCTAAATGGTATTACTATATGTTTGTATGTGTTCTGTCTAGTTTGGTAGCAATGGTTCACAAAATCTTTGTTTGTAGATTTATAACAGAAGATGCAGTTACTAAGATAATATAAGCATCGGACATTCAAAATCGATTCATTATAGAGAGAATGTGTGGAATATAGTCGATTTTTGAATGATATTATTCTCAGTATATAATTTTGTACTACATTCAGTTGTGTTAATGCATTGTCATAGAGCCCTCCCCATACTATGATTCCATAATTTAGGAGTGATTCGACTAGGGACTTGTAGATTTGCAAAAGAAGTTTTTTTGTTAAGATTTTGCGTATTACATAAAATTTATGAATTAATCTTCTTATTTTATTAGTTAAGTCTTTGATATGATTTGTCCATTTTAGATTTTTGTCTAGAGTTATTGTTCTATTCTTTGAATATATGGTGAATTATTCGCTGTAATTTTTTCTTGATAAATTCTCTCTGAACATCTACCAGGTGAATCATGGAAAGACGGAGATGCGAAGAATAATTTAAAGATTGGTCGACTTACCTGAAGGAAGATCGATCTTAATTATTCGAGCATCGTAGTCTTTCCATGATTCAAGCCCACCCACCACAAAAACCCTAAATGAGATCAATAAAAAATTAGGCGAACTATGAAACGTTCAGCCCCAATAAAAATGAACTGGGGATATCGGAAGGTGAAGCGGGCGAGCAAAAAACTTTGTTTTATACTCTAAACAGTGCGTGAACTACCAAAAGATGATACCTACCAGGTGAATCATGGAAAGACTACGATGCTCGAATAATTAAGATCGATCTTCCTTCAGGTAAGTCGACCAATCTTTAAATTATTTATGCGACTTCGTCGACTGGGATTCCACAGAAAGACTCAACAATATTCCATTACCGCTGCTACCTTGTCACGAATACTTGCGCATTACATTATTACATTAATAATGCAAGCAGCACTTTATTGTGATGATTTCAAACATGAAATTGAGCCAGTTGACTAAGCTGTTGGAAATCATGCTTTCAAGATTCTCGAGAAAGGAAAATACGAAAAAGTTGATTCGAAAATTCGGTTCGACATTTTATATGCAGTGAATTTTCTGAAGAAAGGAATAGAAACCCGCACACTATTGTCTTTAGATGCGAACTGTAATGTTGCACATCTGTACGAAAATTTATTCGAGAAATGCTCTTTTTTTTGTACAATCTAAACTTGTGGCGAATGTCAAAATCAAACAGTGAAGCGGATGAATTATCTCCCCATCAATACGCACATTCTTTTCGAAAATGGCTACGAATTTTTTCAGGCTGCAATTGGTGATGTAAATAAGAACCGAAATAATTCAATTTGTAAAAAGTGCGAGTCAGGCTCTTGTTAGAACTGAGTTTACTTCATATATAATTTTCCTTCGCTTGTCCTACGATATAATTACAATGTAGTGCTCCTTTATCGGTCCCCAATGGTACGTCTTTGAAAGTTGCATAATCTGAAAAATGACTAATCGCGCCCGATCGTACGACTGTTATCACCAAATCCAGGTAGTTTATTCCTTTTTCGTACCTAGTGAACGTCGGAAGTGATTTTATTTAGTACGTAAAGAAGTTAGGAGTTGAGGATGCCGAAAAGATCGAGATCTATTGATGTGGACAAAGACAAAAGAATGAAAAAACTGAAGAAACAATTGGACATGCTTCAACAGGCTTTCAAGGATTTGAATTCTAGCGACTCCGAATATTCGGATGGAGGTGAGTCATTCTTTTTCCTCGCAATATCATTTATTTTTTAGCAATGGATTGAATACATCTTGTTTTTCAATATATAGTTCTGATTGATAAAGACATGCAGTGACAAACGTTACTATAGCCTTTAGGGCAGGCATGTTCTTACGCATTCTTTGTGTAACATACGTTATACAATATGAATGGGATCAAACGATCCAACAAATTCAAGTAACATACGTTACAGAACACCATACAGTGTGATCAAACGATTATACTTATATGGTTCTTTGTTCTTTGTCAACAGAATCGGTTGATGACGTGGAAGAGATCCTGGTTGATACAGAGGAGACCGAAAATAACGATAATCCAATCCAGCAACAGGATCCTTTACAAATGGCTACAGAAAATGTAGAGCAAGCAAATGATAATATAAATTATACGTTATTGGGCAACAAGCCAGATGACAAATCAGCAGAAGGAGAACCGTTTCACGAGGAGGTGGCGGTTAGATGGACGGCATATTTGCAAAAAGGCATTGGGTAAGGAAAAAAGATCCGAATTAATGGAAAAATATAAAATACCAAAAAACTGCCAAGCACTTCTACCACCTCAGATAAATGGGGAAATTCAACCTTGCCTTCCAGAAACCGCTATGAAGCATGACAGATTTATGATGTCATTGCAGCAACAGCTCGCCCATGGACTGTCTGCATTAGGATCAGTTATTAATGCTCTGATTGCACAGAAGGATGAGAAAACACTATCCGTTTTAGCAGACATGGGACAAATAGTGGCAAGCGTACATAATGGAATATCTCTCCATCGCAAATACAAGATTATGCCATTTGTAAATACTGATTGTAAAAAATTTCTAGAAACATCTCTAATCGATGAGTTTTTGTTCGGAAAAAACTTCGGGGAGGAGCTGAAGTCGAATCAATCTGTGAAGAAAATCAGCTATGATATCAAGAAGAAGACACAGTATCCTTCTGCGAGCAAATTTCAGGGACTACCGCAACCAAGCACATCGAAAGCAGCGACAGTGCAACATTTAAACTACTATCGTCCAGCATTCAAGACAAAAATGAAGGAGAGAAGAGAGGAAAGGGGACAGAGGAGACAACCAGAAGATTGGGGGAAGAGAGGCCGGCAAACCACTCGGAACTCTTGCTTACCATTTAGACAAATGGAAAAAAATCACTAATGACACGACAATATTGAATTGGGTAAAGGGTATATAAATACCATTCTTCAAAAAACCTATTCAAAATCGAGAACCATTCATCAAAAATGATGATCAAATACAAAATTATGAAACGACTATAAACCGATTATTAAATATTGGAGCGATTTCAAAATGCGAACCTACAAGACATCAATTTTTATCACATTATTTATTAATTAAAAAACAAGATGGAAACTTCAGGTTTGTATTGAATTTGAAGAAACTCAATAACTACATCAGAGCCCCACATTTCAAAATGGAAGATTTTAGGACTGTGTTGAGATTATTGTCAAGAAATAACTATTTATGCAATATAGATTTAAAGGATGCATATTTCCTTTTACCTATCGATAGGAGATATAAAAATTATTTAAGATTCAAATTTCAGAATGAATATTTTGAATTCAATTGCCTTCCCTTCGGAATGAATGTAGCCCCGTATATATTCACAAAGCTTTTCAGGCCTATAGTAAAATATTTGAGAAATTTAAACATACTTTTTGTCATCTACCTAGATGATATTTTGATTATTGACAGGGATAAGGAGGAATGTAAGAAGAATACTATATTTTTGTAATGAATTTTCTTCGTCATTTAGGATTCATCATGAATGTAGGGAAAATTAGTCTCGTACCTAATCAGTGTTTAAAGTATTTAGGATTCAGATACAATACAATCGACATGACAGTTTCATTACCAGAAGAAAAATGTATTCAAGTAAAGAAGTTCATTAAGAATTTTATCAAGAAATCCAGTTTTACCATAAGAGAATATGCAACTTTGATTGGCAAATTGGTCGCGAATTGCCCTGCCACAAAATATGGTATGTATCACATGAAGACCTTGGAAAGAGAAAAATATAGGGCACTAGGCATGAACAACCAAAATTACAACAAAGAAATGAAAATTAATAATGATATAAAGACAGAATTGCAGTGGTGGTCTAGAAACATAGGTTCAGGGCAGGATATTAAACAAACCGAATTTGCAATCACTATTTATTCAGACGCATCACTGACGGGTTGGGGTGCATGCTGTGGAACAACAAAAATACATGGACACTGGGATACTGAACAAAAAGAATACCATATAAATATTTTGGAAATTCTGGCTGCGTTTTATGCCTTGAAATCATTTGCAAAAAACTTGAAGAATTTACGAATTCTTTTGAGGATTGATAATATAACTGCCATTTCATGCAGAAACAAAGGAGGTAGCATCAGATTCCAACATTTGAATTCAGTCACAAAAAATCTTTGGGACTGGTGCGAATCTCAAAAATTGTCAGTATTTTCATCTTATATACCATCTAGTGAAAATAAATATGCGGATGAACAATCACGGAATACCAGAATAGAGACCGAATACGAATTGAACAATGAAGCTTACAAGCATATAGTTCATGAATTTGGAAGACCTGACATCGATCTATTTGCGACCAGATTGAATAATAAATGTAAAAAATATGTGTCATGGTTTCCAGATCCTGGTTCTTATTCTGTGGATGCATTTACTATATCTTGGAAAAATACATTTTTCTATGCGTTCCCACCATTTGCCATCATTAATAAGGTAATTGAAAAGGTTATCCAAGAAAGGGCTTCAGGGATTCTGGTAGTGCCACAATGGCCTACACAATCATGGTACCCAATATTCAAGAATATCTTGGTGGGGGAACCAATTATATTCAGTCCTAACGAATGTTTACTTATATCTCCTTTCAGGAAGAGTCACCCAATATACCAGAAGATTACCCTGGTGGCAGCACATATATACGGAGGGTTTTCTTGAAAAGAAATATACCGGAAGCATCTATACCAATCATGATAGCATCAATCAGTAGTAGTACTCTAAAACAATATTCAGCATGTTACAAAAAATTTTGGCTCTTTTGCAAGAACAGAAACGTGGATCCTTATGACTATAGACTAGAAATAATTCTGTTATTTTTGACGGAAATTTCAAATTCTAATGTTTCAGATGTGAATTCATATCGATCAGCTCTGAATATGATATTCAAACCACTAAGTAATGGGGATGAGGAAGTCATAAACAGGTTGATCAAAGGTGTTTACAACATTAAACCTGCAAAACCCAAATATAAATATACATGGGATCCCGCACCTATATTATCATATTTAGCAAACCTATACCCGCTCAATTCTTTGAATATTATACAATTAACTAATAAACTCGTTACATTAATGGCTTTAACAACTGCTCATATAAAGACTCGTATAAAGACCTCAAGGAAGAATATAAATCAACCACTTTTGATTTTCCCGTATTATAAAACCAACCCAAAGTTATGTGTTGCATCATTGATAGATTTTTATATACACTCCACATCTGATAATAGAAAAGATTGTGATTTTCTTATTCTAACATACAAAAAACCATATCATGCTGCAAGTACTCAAACAATTAGTAGATGGATCAAGAATACTTTAACTTCTGCTGGTCTAGATACGAATAATTTCAAAACTCATAGTGTAAGACACTCAGCAACTTCGGCTGCTTATAGAGCAGGAGTAGACATAAATCAAATTAAAAATGCAGCTGGGTGGAGTGCAACATCAAATACTTTCTTTAAATTCTATAATAGACCACTTCTACCTCGGAATGATACATTTGCTACGACAATACTGAATCAGAATTTAAATGAGAACGATTGATATGGCACTGATATTATGCATATCAATTCTCAATACTTGTGATATTCAGATCTCATCTTAGATATCATTTAATGTTAATAATTATTGTACTTATAGGAATTGTAAATAATTACCATGTTTGAATTGTTTGCTTTAATAATTTTTTGTTTGTTTTTGTTATTGTTCCTGTTTACAGAATAAAATTACTTGACAAAAATCTGTCTGTTATCTTTAAACAGCTACATTGTAATTATATCGTAGGACAAGCGAAGGAAAATTAAAAGATTAATCGACTTACCTGTAGAAAGATTAATCGTAATTTTCCGAGCTTGTCCGTAGATATAATTACAACCCACCCTACCCGAAAAATTTGTTTTTCCCTTAGATTTTTGTTTGTCGAAAGGAATGAATAAACTACCTGGATTTGGTGATAACAGTCGTACGATCGGGCGCGATTAGTCATTTTTCAGATTATGCAACTTTCAAAGACGTACCATTGGGGACCGATAAAGGAGCACTACATTGTAATTATATCTACGGACAAGCTCGGAAAATTACGATTAATCTTCCTACAGGTAAGTCGATTAATCTTTTAATTATCGACGTGAGCATTTCAACTTGCACTTTATACAATAATGTATTTCCTGAGAATCGGAGAAGAAAATGTATTCTAGGCTCAATCGCGGAAACAATAAAACTCAATGATCAGGAGTATAGTCTTGTAGGACTTGTGCACTAAACTTTTTTTTCTAGTCAAAGTGGACACTATATAGCATTCATATTCAACGGAGAATATTGGAAAACATATGACGATCTAACTTCAAAACCAGAAAATACAGAAGTATTGCCTCATGTACGTCAAGCAATATCAAAAGTGAAATGTTCGAAGTTATATATTTTGTTTATGGTCTTATCAATATTTATTTATGATAGTAAACGTTAACTGTAATATTCAGGATGTCAACAAAACATAGGGCTATATTATAGTACACCAATTTATTACAAGCTTATTCTCAAACGTTTTCTGTATCAAGCCATCAGCAGTATGAATCTCTTATAGTGAGCAAAAGGTAGGTAAATTATATTATTCGAAATTATAAAAAAAATATTTATAATGAATCAAAAGATTTTATTAGTATACTCACCATTTGTCAAAAACTTTCACGAAAGTAGTACATAACTATATGATTCATGCAGTGATAATACTGAGACTGTCTATTCCACATCTGTTATTCTTGGATCTCATAGAAATATTCACTTTGTTACATATAGGCTGATTAGTATTTTTCTTGTTTCATGAGTGGAAAATGTCAATTTTCTTTTATCTTAACATGTAATTCATTATACTACTTGTCTGAAAGTGAATTATTTTGTGTTTTTAAATACAATTCATGTTGTTTTATTATTTTTCGTGTTATTTTATTTAATTTTGTGTAGTTTGATTAAATTTTATGTTGTTTTATTGAATTTTGTGTCGTTTCATTATATTCTTATTATATTCATATTATTATTATATCACGACTAGCGCGACCGCAAGATTTATAGCGAAGCGAAAGAACTGTTGTTGGAGCTTCTGTCCGAGCATTTGTCACTTCAGTCGTTTTTTTTTTTTAACCACAATTCGAAACAATTTTGAAATAAACAGAATTCTACACCACCTTGTATGTGATTTGAGTAAATGGCATTAGATAGTTGAACGAAAGTTAAGAAAGGAATTTGAATTCCGTTTTCCACACAAAAAATTCATAAAGTTGAATATCTCAATTTTTCACACCGTCTATATTTCCGCCTGCAATAAAATACAGGGTTGTAACGACCACCCTGTATATCGTTCGATGAATGTTTAATATTAACTAAGGCGAACGGTCTGAACAGCCTCGTTGGCGTAAAGATAAGACGAGAAAATGAAAAATCAGCGTTGAAGACTGAACGGCTTAGGGTTGAGAAAAAAAGGTGTGAGACAGGAGGAGAGTGCCGGTAGACTCTGAACGGGAGAGTCGCGGACAGTATCATTTTGGAACGATGTGAAAATTCCTTTCAAAATTCAAGTTTTATTAATTTTATTTTATTCTTCATTGTTTGCATAATTGGAACTAATAATCAATGTCATATTATTTGCTTAACGTAATATTTAAACCGAAATTTTCGTGTGAGTGAGTGGTTTTCAAGACACCAACTAAGTCCCGAAAGAAGGCAGTCATGATGGGTGAGATCAAACCAAAAACTATTGCTTAATGTTTCGAACGAGGGAACAGAACGCGATTATAATTTGAAGAACTATTTTTAGTCAAAATTTAACCCCCTAGTTTGATAGTTTTCATGGTAACAGTTTGAGTTCATAATAATTCCATTTTTTTTATTGTTCGTTTTTTTTTGTTACATTTTTTTAATTATCGCAATACATTTATATATTTTTTAAATCTATTCGTCGAGTCAATTCTTATACCCGGAAAATGTATAAAACAAACTCGCTTCACAGCGGTAGGGCTACGAACCTAGCTTCCGGGACCAGTGGCCGATTCTTTCTATTCCGTCCTAGCGCGGACAATCGCTAGGTGGTGGCAGCTCTACAAACATCAGTAGAAATATATATTCGACTTGAAGGGTTGTCCTAAAGTCGGTCTGTCGTTGCATGCGAGGGGGGTAGACTGACAAGTGGTCAGTAGTTCAGCGGCGCAGAAGGACGACTACGAGGGTTGTTGCTGAAGTTTCTTCGTTGTCTCGAAACCAACAGACTGACAAGTGGTCAGTATAGCAAAAAGAATCCGGGTAATACTTTGCGTCATCAAATATTTTGTTTATTGACCCGTGTTATTACAATGGTGGCAGCGGTGGGATTTGGGGCAAACATTTAGGGTATTTTTCAGGGTATTCATGTGTAAGAAATGAAATTGTGTTATATAAGTTCAAGATCAATTCTTTTAGTTTTTTCATCTAGACAAGTATTCAATATATAGTTTTTTCAGTAAATCAGTTATATAAGTACGAGTGAAGAGTAAATTTATAATTTTTGCCGTTATTTGAATCAGTATACTAAATTAATCATAAAATGGCGACTCCTCGAGTACCAGAGGCGGATCAAGTGCATGCTACCATAGATTCGTTTGCTTTGAGTTTAGGAATGATAGCGAATACAGTAGAATCATTTTCAGGGCGGAATAAAGTTAAAAGATATTTTGAAAAAATAGAACAAAGATCGAAATTGGATAAGTGGTCTAAAGAAACAACGTTAGACATTGTTAAATACAGATTGACAGGCGATGCATATATCTTTTATCGAACAGAACCATCTCTAGAAACGGCTATTTACGATGATTTCAAGGCGAAATTTATAAAGCGTTTTCATACAGCAATCGTGCCTGGACAAAATCTCATGCAATTAAATAAAAGCTACCAGCGTCACGATGAAGATGTCACACAATATGCAACTAGGCTTAAATTAATCGGTATGAATATTTTGGAAGAGGATTTAATGAACGCATCAGCAGAAGAAACACCCGGTATTAAGAAGAAAATCGAGCAATTAGTACTTAATCAGTTCAAATCGGGAATAAATAAAAATATTTTGAGAAGCGTAGGTGCTCTATTCATGCGAACTGAGGATTTGACTATTGATTAAGCTGTCGAATTAGCACGTTTTGAAGAAATGAATGATATGATGATAAAACCGCGTAATGAAAATAGAGTTCCGGTGAACTCTTTGCGTTCTGAGGGTTATAGTCGAGTTACTTGTTATCACTGTGGAAAATTGGGTCATTTAGCGAGGGAATGTAGAAATATAGTCGAAAAGAATTCGTTCAATTCAAATAGGGGCGGTTTATCGAATAAAAATTATCAAGCCGATGGTAATTTCAGGAATAGGTATGAAAGGTCAGGAAATAATTATTATGCTAGAGGACAGAGTAATTACGATAGATAAAATCATGTGCAGGACAGAAATTGGAATAGCCGGTATAGAGGTGATGAATTCCATAGAACAGTAGTGGAACCACGAGTAATCTCCTTACGTCTATTCACCCCTCGCCTAAAAGCTTGTTTAGCGTGAACAAATTGGTACTACGTTCGATCGATTCGTGTCATACTGTCTACAAGTATCGATATTTTCGACACGACATTTGTCGGCTTTCTTGGGTTCACCGAGAGAGGAAATGTGTCGAGATTCTAACCTCAATTTCCAGAAAAATACCTACCAAATGAAAACAAATTAAACGCAACTTTGAAATGTGAGTGCCTATCGTAAATTCCATTGAAAATTATATAATTTAATTTTCATGGAAGTCTATCCTTGATGTTTGTTATTTAATATCAATTGTAATGGATAATGACAAAAAACGAATGCGTGTGAACAATAAACATTGGGATGTATTACTCCAATATTTGGAAGTCCATCCCGAATTAATAACAGGTAAATTTGTTTGCCAAAATGCAAAACAAAAATCTATACAGCTATGGAATGAAGTAGCAGCACAGCTGAATTCCTTGGGTTTAGGGGATAAGTCTGCCAACAAATGGAAGATAGCTTTGCAAGATTGGAAATATAAAGTTGAAAGAAAAGTAGCAGAGATCAAGGAATCACAAAAAAAAACTGGTGGTGGCCCAGCTACAACAGTCACCCTTACTGAACAAGAGGAGAGACTGATGTCTATAGTTGGATGGACTGCTGTTGGGAATGAAAATATTCCTGAGACTGGTATTTCTAGACCAACAATAATTGATGAGACTCCAGCACTACTTCCTTGCACATCACAACTAGTCTCTACTCATGTAGTGGGAGTCATCCCACCAGCAGACCATCAATATGTAACAGAAGAAAATGTAGAGTTCGAAGTAATTACTGAAGAACCCATGGAGAGCATGAGCAATGAGGAACCATCTACAAGCTCCATGATACAAATGAAAAACAACCCACAATCCAAGAAAAAAAGGAAAAGGGTGAGGAATGATAATGAAGTACTTGGTCAATATCAAGAAGAAACAATGACTGTTTTAAATGATATATCAGACAGTGTCAGAAATATATCTAAAGGTGTTTATAGCATTGCAAATGAGTTACATGTAATATCAGAGTTTTTGATCAGTTCTTCAAAGAAAAACTCATCAGTTGATGATTCTTGAATGATGTATTCATTCACAGACTATTATTTTGTAGTTATGTTTGTTATTTATTGAACAGAAAGGTTCTATTATTGAATCCATAATGGATTATTTTTCGTTTGTGAGGATATTATTTACTTTTTAGTTAGAAAGGAAGTACCTGCATTTTTTTAGATTTTCTGTTATTTTCTTTGATATGTTTGATTATATTTCAAGTTATGTAGGTACAGAGTATTATTTATTGATCTCTCCAACAGATTGGAAAACATATGCTATGCAATTTTTATTCTAGTGCTGCCAGTTTGTTGAGTTTGATTTTATTGCTTTTGGAAATAAAAAATATTTTCATTTCAAAATGTAATCTAATTGAAATATCTTCTTATAATCAGTTGTCTAACTCTATCTCCTTCATTCAATAGATCATTTTGTGGAGGCCCTTCAGGTATTTCAAATTCTGGCTGTGGTAGTTCAATTTCTATATCATTTAATTGTTGAACTATACAAATGTTATGTAAGACAGCACAGGTTGTTATGATTTGTCCTACAGTTTCAGGATTGTATCGTAGTGTCCTTTCACCATTGATACATCTGAATCTTTGTTTGAGGACACCATAACATCTCTCAATACAATTTCTTGCTGAGCAATGAGCGGTTGTGTAAAGGCCCTGTGGTGTATTGGGCAGTGCATCTACAATTGGCGTCATTAGCCATGGTTGTAGAGGATACCCTGAATCACCCAGGAGCCAAGAACATTTATCACCCAGCATATATAGTCTTTCCATCTCATATCGAACAGCAGACATTCGCCATATAAATGCATCATGTGTGGCACCAGCATGTTGTGGGTTCACTGCTAGAATTTTCAAATCTGCATCACATATCTGAAAGAATGAGGAGTCAGCAATTTTCCTGTTTCTTCTTTGTTTATCCTCACCATCTGAACATTCAATGAATGATATCCTTTTCTGTTCAAGAAATTATGTTCTTCATTTTGAGGACATAAAATTTTTATATGGGTGCAATCAATTGCACCCACTACACCTGGAAAGTTATTTTTTTCATGAAATTGCAACTTAACTTCATTTCTCTCTTCATTCGTTAGAGGGAACTTTATATATCTGTTACTCAAATGCAAAGTTGTTAGAGCAGAAACCTCCCTTATGCAGTTTGACACAGACTGCTGACTGATAGATATATTATGGCTCTGCCCAACAAGCCTTTGATAGCTGCCAGTAGCATAAAAGGAAAGAGCTACCAAAACCCTCGTCCTGGGATCGATAGAGTTTGTTTTAACACTATTCGACATGAAAGGCAATAGTTCTTCAATGAATTCACTACATAGGTGTTTGGTGAGTCGGAATCTTTTCTTGAATTCCAATTCATCTAGATCGAATGGTTCATAGGTATTACGAAGGTGTACCCTCTCGAGGTTGAAATCTCTAAGTCTTTGTCTTCTACGTTGCCTTGCAAGTAAAATATTCACAGGTAACATCACGATCGGTAATTTCACTGATTTCACATAAAAATTGAGGTTAGACTTGAAAAATCTGCCGAATGTAGAAGATGAATCGGGAAAAAGCACAGAAAAAAGTCAATGTTTTTAGGTTACATTCATCATTATTGTCGATTACACGAATGCAGCCGAACACTTATCGATGGAATTGATATCGATGCAAGTCGACTGATCATAGTAGCAATCGCAGATCGAATCGACATGGAATGTCACGACTTTGGATATAATCTCTACAATTTATCGACAGATCGTGGTTCCACTACAGATCAGGAAAGGAAAATAAATTATGATAAAACGGGTGGACTATCAAATAATTCAAATTTTTTCGAAAATAGGACTAGTGGTTGTGGAAATTTGGAAGAAGGGGCAAGAGGTATTATAAATGATAGCTCAGCTTCATCTACGGGGGCTATTCGAAAAATATCGGGGAGCGTGAATAAGGAGGGAGTCCACAGTACTCAGGATCATTTAAACTAGAGGAGCATTTCTTCCAGGCCTCGAGAGGAAATGCGACATTAGAATCTAGTTTATCAGAAGATAAAATCAGAAAATTACATTTTCAAATACCCATTTTGAATAAATTAGGAAATCAGAAAAATTCGGGAATAATAAAATTGTGGTTGAATGGAGTTTTAGTAACGTTTTCAGTTGATACAGGATCGGCCGTCACCCTAATAAAGGAGAGTAAATTGAGTAAATCCACAGAAATTATTCAAAATTCTCAAGTGAATTTATGCGGTATAACTGGGCATAGCGTGAATATTTTAGGAACTGCTATTGTAAATGTAAGTTATTCAGTTCTAAAGATGTACCGTTGGAAACAGACGGAATTTCAGGGCGAGATTTTCTAAGCAGAAATAGAGTGGAAATTTGTTTTAAAAATAATTTATTGAGAATTTGGGGGTATTGAAATAGTAATGCAAGATTCTAGAGGCGAAATATTAGATGAAAATGAGGACATGCAGGATGAGTATGATTTAAATATGACCACGGTTGAAACGAGTAGTATTGTGAATGAATATTTCGTGAACGACAAGATAGCGAAAATAGAAAATGACAGAAATATATGAGAAAAAGTAACAAGTAGACGTGATAAAGTAACAGAGGAATATACGGATCATAAACCTAGTAAAACTGAGGTTGGAAATTTCGACGATATTTTTCCTAGAGATATTTTGAAAGGAAATAATACTGGTTTACTAGTTGGTAGTGATAGCCATAAGAAATATAGTGAGAAAATGGTGAGAAGAGATTTTGTTGAAGCTAGGAGAGAATTAGAAAAACAAAATGCAGTAAGTAATAATGAAAATAGATACGAAATGGAAAGAAGGAAAATAAAGTTGAACGGAAATAAAAAGAGAATTGGGGAAAATGATACATATGTTGCCAATTGTCAAACTAATTTGAAAGAACCATATTCTTGGACTCAAAGTAAGGGAAGAATAGGGGACACTGCAAAGAGGGTAGATACCGAAATTGACTCGGACGAAATTAATTCTTGGACTCAAAGTAAGGGAAGGATTAATCCGGCTGGTTATAGGAGTATCGATGAGAATGGTGTACAGGGTGATACTAATGGTATATTGAACTTCGAAGACAAAGCTGTTGTGAATAAAGAAGAAGAAAAAATCAGTTATAGGGCAAATAATGACAAAATGAGAAAGGAAGAAATAGGTTCCGGAAGAATTTTGAGGGATTGTATATGGAGAAAGCAGAATAATTATATTGTAGAGAAATACACTGATGGCGAGATGAAGTTAGCAAGAGAAAAAGAAAACTTTACTATCAAGTTAGGGCAGAATCAGAAGAATAAAAGTTCTAGTAATAATGATATCCAGAAAAATGCGACCCTCAAGAATATAAAAGATATCGGGCAACGGATCGTTGAGAAAGCGATCGGAAATAACGAAATTGATAACACGGATAGTCATAACAAAACCTAGAATCAGGATCGAGATTATTTTGAGACGATTTTAAGCCCAGAAAAACAAAAGGAAATTAATCAGCAGACTGTAATGAGAAAACAAAAATATGCTGATAAAAGTCGGAGGAGTTCGATAACGGTCGAAAATATGAGTCATCAAGAGCCTGAGTGTTCGAATGGTGAAAATAATGCTTCGCAAGTTATTCTTTTGAGCGATATCGTAGTACCGGAGAGATGTGAAATCAATTTTGAAATTGCTTACTCAAATAAATCGGCATTGGATACAGGGGATACAGTCCTTGTCGAACCAGTAGATTTGAAGATACCAGGAGTTTACGTAGCTGCTATGTTAACGGAAATCGAGAATAATAAATTACGGTTTATAAATTTGAATAGCTATGAGGTAAAATTGAAGAAAAATACTATTGTCGGACGATATGAAAAATATACAGGTTTTAATCCGAAAGCAACAGATCAGGAAGTTCATCGAGTAAATGTGATAACACATGAAGATTATGAGTTTATTAATAATGAATTTGATTTTTCTCATTTAGATGAACGTAGTCGACAACTGATGTACGAATTTCTTGCTAGGTATAGACGATTATTTTGTAGTAACGAAAACTTTTTGACCTATACTCATAAAGTTCAGCATAAAATTGTCACAGAAAATGTAAATCCTATTGCAAAACGTCCATATAGGGTTCCATTTCAACAGCGATAGATTTTACAGCAAGAAATAGATAAATTGTTGAAGTTAGGCGTAATCAGACCTTCACAAAGCCCTTGGAGCGCCCCAGTAGTATTAGTTACGAAAAAGGCAGATGACGGATCGACAAGAATTAGAATTTGTATTGATTATCGGGATTTGAATGCAGTCACTAAAAGAGATTATTACCCATTGCCTAATATAAATGAAATTCATACACTCTTTGGGCAGGCGAACATATTCAGTACTATTGATGTTAATAATGCATATCATCAAATACCCTTAGCTCCAGAAGCAATTGAAATATCTGCATTCAGTACTCCAGACGGACATTGGGAATTTCTGAGAACCCCGTTTGACATGGTAAACTCCCCAGCAACTTTTCAGAGATTCATGAATTTTACGTTGTCTGGATTGACTAATGACACATGTTTGGTGTATCTTGATGATATCATAGTTTTCAATTGCTCAGGAATAGAAGATCATATTGTCAAACTTTCTGAAGTATTCGATAGGTTATTGGACGCAAACATAACATTGAAAGCGAGTAAATGTAATTTTCTTTTAAAAGAAGTAAAATACCTTGGTTATGTTGTCTCAGAAACTGGAATAAAACCAGATTTACAGAAAATTGAATGCATACAATCATATCCCATACCCAAAAATGTTAAACAGGTTCGTTCTTTCTTAGGTTTGGTGGGATGGTATAGAAAATTCATAAAAAATTTTTCGGATATTGCTTCCCCCTTAACTGAACTAACTAAAAAGGATGTACATTTTCAGATAACACCACAGGTATTAGAGTCAATCGACAGTTTAAAAAATGCTATAACCTCTGATTCAGTACTTATTCACCCAGATACTAGTGCACCTTTTATTCTCGCCACTGATTCATCCGGTATAGGAATCGGAGCTATCCTGTCTCAAATGAGGGATGGATTCGAAAAACCTGTAGCTTTCGCAAGTAGAAAACTCAATAAGGCGGAGAAAAATTACACTGTTACGGAACAGGAATGTGCTGCGATAATTTTCGGTATTAAACAGTTCAGATGTTTTTTGTATGGTAAAAAATTCACCATCATAACTGATCATCGTCCGTTGAAATGGCTTCTGAATATGAAAGATCCAACTTCACGTTTGGCTAGGTGGAGTCTATTACTGAGCGAGTATGATTTTGATATAGTACATAGGCCAGGTAGAAAACATGGTAACGTAGATGCTTTGAGTAGAATCTATAGTTTGAACGAAATGAATGATACTAAGGAACCTCGAGAGTTGCAAACCATTTTGGAAAAACAGATTACACAAAGTGCGAATATTCATGAAATAGTAGGGGATATATTTTCATGTCCGGAAGAATACGCTTTAGCGCACTGCGTTTCACGAGATTTTAAAATGACTAAAGGCATAGCGAAGTAATTTAGAAAGTTATTTGGGGTAACAGGATTGATAGAACAAAATAGAGACGTAGGAGAAGTTGCAATGCTATTTTTACCCGAGCGTACGATATACTACTTGGTAACAAAAGTAAATTATTACGATAAACCTTCCTATAATAATGTTTAGTCCGCTTTGAGTGAACTGAGAAAATTATGTCTGGAAAACAACGATAAAATATTGGCAATTCCTCGTATTGCATGCGGCCTAGATAAATTGGAATGGTCAATAATTCTGAAACTGATTAAGACAATTTTTACCAACACACCAATCGACGTTTTTATTTATCAACATCCCGAGGAAACACCTAATTCTGAGGACATTATTACCTTGAATGTTTTACAAGATATTCCATATTTACCGGTTTGGGATAAAGACCTAATAAAACAAGAACAGGAAAAAGACTATTTTTGCCGATCAATCATTTCAGACTTAGACAATTCACCTGAGGAAACGAAAGAAGAATCTGCGTATTATTTGG
Source organism: Chrysomela aeneicollis (assembly GCA_029955515.1). Taxonomy (NCBI): domain Eukaryota; kingdom Metazoa; phylum Arthropoda; class Insecta; order Coleoptera; family Chrysomelidae; genus Chrysomela; species Chrysomela aeneicollis. Next base: position 2,198,169 of record JARUHQ010000013.1, on the reverse strand, counting down.
ATTTGGAACATTTACTATACAAAACGGGAAGAAACGGAAATGATATGTTAGTAGTACCGAAGAATTTTGTGTCAAAAGTTTTACATGATTTCCATGCATTACCATTCGCAGGCCATCCGGGAGTGGAAAAAACAATGGATTTAATCAAATCTAGATTTTTCTGGCCTAATATGCGTTCGGATATTATTCAATATGTTGGTCAATGTGTTTCATGCGCTCAGAGGAAGACATCTCCTCATATTGGGAAAGTGGCAATTCAAAATTTTCCAGAAATTCAAGAACCATTTGAACGCGTCAACATGGACATTGTTGGACCATTAGTTACGACTTTGAATGGAAATAAATATTTACTAACATTTCAGGATTACTTCACTAAATATATAGAGGCAATTCCACTACCTAATCAAAATTCAGAAACAATTGCAAGAGCGTTTGTAACAAATATTATCACTCGTCATAGTGTACCAAAACAATTGATCACAGACCAAGGAACAAATTTTGTATCTAAATTGTTCAAGGAAATATGTCGAATAATGCATATCGAAAAATTACAAACAACAGCGTATAACCCACAAGCGAATAGCGTAGAACGGGTACACCGAGTAAATAAACTTATTAAAAAAAAAACTGTAAATATCGTCTTATTTACATAATAAAGAATCAATTATTATTTCTCGAAGTATACGAATGCGTATACGAAAAAATATGTACCCATGATGATTAATCGTTTGAATAAGCTGTTGTGCTCGAGGAATAATAACTGAAAAAGAGAAATTTTTATCGGACGATATTAACGGTTGAGATAATGGAATATAGAGTCTTGATTGTCAGATGTATACTATATTATTTTATTAACTGAATTTTATTCATGAGTATGCAAAACCGATTGTATTTAGAGGTGTAAGATTTTGAGAGAGGACATTGAGTAACGAGAGACTGAAGACAGTAGTAGTTGTAGAATAATAATGTTGTGGTTTAGGGTTATGGTGGTATACTGCGCATTCGGAAGCGTTGTTACCCTCATCGCGTATGACTGTACGGATTCGCGTGTGAACATTTCCGTGATTTCGATTAAGGACGTCGCGGCGTGTCCTGACATAGACACCGGTTACAGCGAGAAACGTGGCGAAGTGACCGTACTGCAAAGAGACAATATCGCGGAGACTTACGTGAAAACGTTCCTCATAGAAGTAAATAGACTAATTACGCACTGCGGGATGCACAGCCATAGTTCAATAGTGAAGGGAGGACTCTATAGCTACGTATACTCGATTGGACGAGAATCCTGCTTGGACATCCATAGGTTCCGGACTTACTCAATCCTAGGACGGCTCATCAATAATATTGTGATGAACGGAACTACTAGCGTAACCATCACTTTAGCAGGAAGCGTAAATTCAGATGGAAAATGTACGGGAGGAAGCTATTATGAAGCAGAAAATGAATGAAATGACGTTGTCGTGATAGCTACCGTAAAAATCATCACGAGGGACTATACAGCACCAGTTAAGATATGGGAAAACGAGGTCAGTTTACTAGGCGGTATTACATGCCCATTTTCTAGGGGACATTGCTTCGATTCTACCTTTGGGGAAACTGTTTGGGATTTGTATAAAACGAAAAGCTGTTCCGAAGACCTTACTATTTTATACCAGGGACTAGGACAGTGGATAACAGAAAAACTAAATAGTAATAAGATATCCAGACGATATCTAGTAGTAGAGCAAGAATCTAAAATATTTGCACTAATCCTTGTCGAAAAGCAGGAAACTTGTGGACTTAGCTCTTGGAGAACCGAACATCCGCAAATAATAATACTTGCGGAAGATGAAAATATAAGAAGTACACATTTCAAATCACATAGCTCGAAACAGAATGTTGATTTAATGATTTATGTTAACAGTAAGTTCTTATATGTGGAACAAGCTTATAAACGAGCGATACATCAATTGTATCGAGATACTGTTCACCGGAGATGTCTATTGAAAAGAGATATACTGATCAATCGATTACTAATGGCACCTCTCACTCCGTCGGCAGTTGGGCTTTTACTAAAAAAGGAAGTGGGCTATATTGGTAGAGTTCTTGGCGAAGTACTGTACATAATTAAATGTGTACCAAAAACAGCCGAAATTCGTAGAATTCATAGATGTTTTAATGAATTACCCATAACCGTTGATAATAGTTCATATTATATGTCACAAATAACCAGGATCATACAAAATCACGCAGAAGAGATGGAATGCAGCCCTTTAACTCCCCCCTTATATCAAGTAGATGGACAATGGATAGGACTAACTCCAAATCCTATTCTAGTTGATCCGCCCAATGTTATAGAAGTAGATTCTGAAACACCAATAAAATTCACCCCTATACAACCTGTAAGCACTAGTGGGTTGTATACAGTGGAAGAAATAAATAAAGCACAACGCAGTTTAACATTCGGAATAGAGAGGCAGGCCGTGGAAAATATAATTACCAGAAGAGTAGCAGGATTTGACGTCAGTAATCAGGGATACTCAACACTAAACATCTTCGAGAAGGCAGATTTAGAAAATTTAGCCCGTACCACTCTTCAGAAGATTTGGGGATGGTTCACCGAGGTCGGAATTTTTTTTAGTGGAGTAATGGAAATCTACATGATTTTTAAATGTATGCAATACATCCTAGGAGTTGTATTGAATGGATTCCATCTTTATAAAATATTTGGATGGAGTTTCGCATTGATCGCAAGTATATGGAACACGATGACAATGTGGATCGTGCACCGACACTATGCGAAGGAAGACCGCGAAAGACATTCTCAAACCGCGACGAGCGAAACTGACGCTAAGAATCGGACCAGTGGTGGAGAAAGGAGACTATATCCGGACTTACATTGGACTGAGACATCTAATGCAGCCTCACCCCCTAGTGCGAAAGTTTAATCGAGTGCGTGAATGGGCAATTTGTGTTACAGGCGGTGTTGTCGCAACCATTTTTTTTAGAAGAGGAATGTAACCCTCGTAAGCTTATGTATTCTTCATATAGATAATAAGGAATTGACCATCTGATCAATCAAGCTCTTGGGTATTAATTAAGAAATTGTGTGTTAGAAATATTGACACAATCTGACATGTTTATTGTTTTTTTATTCATTGCTGCTTGTTCAATGTTATAAGGGATAAGCAAGCTATATAATATGATTTTCGAACTGTTACTATGGAAATGGGAAATGATAATATGTATTTTAGTAGTTATTGAAGTTATATTCTTGGGAAAAGATTGCTACTCAGTGGAGTAGGCATTCTTTTTGTTTTGGGGGGGTATTGTAACGACCACCCTGTATATCTTTCGATGAATGTATAATATTAACTAAGGCGAACGGTCTGAACAGCCTCGTTGGCGTAAAGATAAGACGATAAATTGCAAAATCAGCGTTGAAGACTGAACGGCTTAGGGTTGAGAAAAAAAGGTGTGAGACAGGAGGAGAGTGCCGGTAGACTCTGAACGGGAGAGTCGCGGACAGTATCATTTTGGAACGATGTGAAAATTCCTTTCAAAATTCAAGTTTTATTAATTTTATTTTATTCATCATTGTTTGCATAATTGGAACTAATAATCAATGTCATATTATTTGCTTAACGTAATATTTAAACCGAAATTTTCGTGTGAGTGAGTGGTTTTCAAGACACCAACTAAGTCCCGAAAGAAGGCAGTCATGATGAGTGAGATCAAACCAAAAACTATTGCTTAATGTTTGGAACGAGGGAACAGAACGCGATTATAATTTGAAGAACTATTTTTAGTCAAAATTTAACCCCCTACTTTGTTAGTTTTCATGGTAACAGTTTGAGTTCATAATAATTCCATTTTTTTTTTATTGTTCGTTTTTTTTTTGTTACATTTTTTTTAATTATCGCAATACATTTATATATTTTTTAAATCTATTCGTCGAGTCATTTCTTATACCCGGAAAATGTATCCCTAGATTCCAAAACATACTCGCTTCACAGCGGTAGGGCTACGAACCTAGCTTCCGGGACCAGTGGCCGATTCTTTCTATTCCGTCCTAGCGCGGACAATCGCTAGGTGGTGGCAGCTCTACAAACATCAGTAGAAATATATATTCGACTTGAAGGGTTGTCCTAAAGTCGGTCTGTCGTTGCATGCGAGAAGGGTAGACTGACAAGTGGTCAGTAGTTCAGCGGCGCAGAAGGACGACTACGAGGGTTGTTGCTGAAGTTTCTTCGTTGTCTCGAAACCAACAGACTGACAAGTGGTCAGTATAGCAAAAAGAATCCGGGTAATATTTTGCGTCATCAAATATTTTGTTTATTGACCCGTGTTATTACAGGGTATTCCCTGAGAAAAAACATAACTTCGATAGGTCCCAACTTTTTGAGACTTTATATTTCAAAATAATTTCTAAATTTGACCAATGAAGTGACAAAAACTTCGAACGTTTTGCCGTTTCGCTATACATTTTCGTCGCGCTAATCGTGAGCCACCATAATATATTCACACAGTTGTTCCTTTAGTCCAAAAGTACCATGGTTGACGGAGGATATTGTGAATACATTGTGCACTTTTCTATAAAATGTTGTCCCAATCGGCAACTAGTTATTTTTGACAAATAAAGTGCACACCGGTATTTTTTCAAAAAAATGCAGTTGGTATATTTTGTAGAATTCGTCGAGCGCTACTAAGAACTCCTCTCAGAACTGTTCCAAATTATCTATTGGTCTTTATTTGATGGATAGTGAGTTTCAAAAATTGCACCTTATTATAATCGATAAATCGAAAAGCATCAGTTTTTCACAAAAATGCAGTTGGGATATTTTGTAGAACTCGTCGAGCGCTACTCAGAACTGTTCCGAATTATTTATTGTTCTTTATTTGATCGATAGTGGGGTTCGAAAATTGCACCTTACTATAATCGATAAATCGAAAAGTATCAGTTTTTCACGAAGTTGCAGCTGGGATATTTTGTAGAACTCGTCGAGCGCTACTCAGAGAACCACGACTCAGAGGTTAGTGATTCCGATCATTCTGACGTTGAATGAGGATTTATTGACTACAATGTTTCTTATTTTGAATTTGAATGTACCCCAATCTACAGAAGTTTTTTTCCTTCTAAAATTACGAAATCATTTAACAACGTTTTGGATTTCCTTTTCAATCGGAATTCCGAGGAGGATTTAGATTTGGGTCACCTTTGCAGAAACCCTAGATCTTCAATATACATTTTTAGTAAATTATAATCCTCATGTCTGTTCATCTAACGTTTCAGCTTCAAAATCATCCTGAGATATCAAAAATCGGTTGAATAGAAAAAAAATTATGACTGCCAAACCAAAAAGTTGATTTTTTGACAATTCTGGAGATGGCTCAAGTTAATGAGATCAACTTTATGCCTCTGCTGTTGAAGTTGAATAAAAACTGTTCTTCTTCATTTGGGATCCTTTTGAAAATTCCGAAATTTTGCACAGTTTCAAAATACATCCTGTAGCAATTTTATAGAAAAAACCTCATGTAACGAAAAAGCAAGAGATTATAGCTGAAGGACTGAGCTAGAAAACAGCGTAAACAGAATTCGAATTATTCGAATCAGAAAAAAGGTATCCAAATTTCAACAGGGGTAAAATTTCGGGGTGCGACGTAATTAGTGTTGCGTAGTTTATTCTATCAGCAGAATTGCCGAATTACACACCCTGTATACTGATAGCCATGTCCAGAAAGATTACCAGGAATCCTATATATTCTCCCATAATTTGAGTCTCTGGAATATCCCTAGGACAGCCGAGTAGATACACTAGGGGGCTACGACTACAAGTATAGGGCAAACCATGTGTTAGAGAGAGAAACGCGAAAGCCAATGTGTCAGAGAGAGATAGAATGCAATGCTGTGACGTCACTACGTTGCCGCTTTCTCTCTCTGACGTCAGATCTGACATGGAACACTTTGACAGATTACATGGAACACTTTTCAATTGACAGATGAGCCAATCGCCATAACCTATATCTGACATGCCAGACGACCCAATTGACAATTCAAGAGAAACACGTTACGTCATAGAGTATTCACAACCAACAATTAATTAAAAAAGTCCGTGCATCGACGCGGTATTTGAACCCGAGATCATCGGACTATGCTTTGCTTTTGCTTTTAAAATGTTCATTAAATTAGCTGTTTACCTTGTACTGTAGTATAATATTGAGAACTTGAATAGATTTTGTTTTATCTATTGTTATTCCATAATAGTTGTAAGATACTGTATAGCAATTTATTATATAGGTCAGTGGTATTACAGGTTCATGCAATTCGTTGTGCTATTGCGTATAATTACTAAAACATATTATGTACTGACTAAGCTAAACAATTATTCTTGTTAATGGTACCATTTATCAAATTATACGGAGATTGATTCTGAACTTAGTGAGGAAGAGTCGTTTTATTATTTTTCCCAACTCTCCAAATTACTAAGTTATCACATAGCGATCCTGCCTTAAGAATTAACAATGGAATTGATACGATGGGGAAAACACAGAGTAAAGAAGAAGTTATAATTGCACAAGCAGGCAATAGTGGTGGACAAACAAACGATTCCAACCAAAACAAAGGCGCAAGTTTCGGCTCTACCCAATTGCTGGTTCTTGCCCTGGGATGGTGGATTTTTATTAGATGCAAGAATTCAGTGGAGAGGAAGATCAGGAAAGAAGTATCCAGAAGCAGAGAGCAGGTTTAGTTTTATTTTAGGTTCACAATGGTCATAACTATTGGATACAGTGGATATGGAATGATAGGTGCCTACTAGTAAATATATTATTTAAGCTGAAAATGATGGAGAAGAATTATATGGCATGTCGAAGGAAGCAGATGAAATCAAAAACCTATATGAATAACTCAGAGTGATTTATAGAAATTTGAAGAAAGACAATACAGACAGAAGGAGTAATTTTAAGGTACTGGAATATAAATTAAATGAAGTAAATAGGGTTAAATCAGAATTTACAGAAAATAGGAAAAAATTCAATAGTGAGCTGCGTGAACCGAAATTAGTAGATAGGATAAAATTGTATGTAGTTGATATAGAAAAATATGTTGATGCAATTTATGGTATTCTAACTGAAAGGTTAAAAACATTAGAATCAGTTCCTTCAAAGCTCAAAGTAGATTTTAAAAACGAATCGTCAGAATCAGACAGAGAGGTGAAAATGTCTGGAAACTTCGATTTAAAAACTGCTGCAGGTTTAATTCCAGTAATGAATGGATCTGAAACAGTAACTAAGCAACTAATAGACGCGATTAGCTTATATGATTCTTTATTAAATAGTGATGGAAAAACATTATCAACATCTTATGTATTAAAAACTAGATTATCAGAGAGTGCAAAGATTAGATTAAAATCATCTTATACATTTAACACACTTTTGATCAATGATTTGAGAAGCAATTTCATTTCGAAGAAATCAGCTGATGATTCCGGAAGATCGCTTGATGAATTAATGGTTGATCTTACATTGACACAAGCCGAAGGCAATGAGCAAAATGCAAATGTTTTACGACCTGTTAATGAGGTCTCAACAATCAAAATTTAAGAACAGTTATTAAAGCACGAAACTATCAGAGTCTAAATGATGCAATACAGGGTGCAAAAGATGAGGAAATATCGTTAGGGGTACCTAGAGAAATATTTCGGTTAAGGTCTAATAACAATTTCGCACACAGGGGCTCAATTAGAGTAAATTTCAGAAGTCCATTTCAATAATTCTAATGATTATAGACACACTCCACAAAATTCACATTATTCAAACAGGAACTCTCCTAATTCAAGATTTCACCATAACCGAAGAGGTAGTCGTGTGAGTCATAATAATGGCCAACGCGGGTATATCATGCAAAATGAGAATTCTAGAAATCAAAATATGAATTCGAATACAAGTTCAAATTCGAACCCAGATCAGCTGTTTTTTCGAGACTAACCATTCTAATCCACAACTTATAAAATTAAATGGCTTAAATTTTATCGCAGTAAATTATGAAGGAAGCAATCTCAAATTTTTATTAGACACGGGTGCGACTGTGATTTTCCAAAAACATGTAAATAAGCACCAAAACATTGATTATTCAGAAAGAATCAAAATAAATGGCATGTAGTGTATAAGATAAACATAGAAAGACATGATAAAATATTAAACATTATGTTATGTAATTATGTAGGTTAAGGATGATGGTATTTTAAACTTACTTAATCATCATTATTTAGTATAATAGATTACGTTTATTGTTTGTGTTCAGAATCAACTTGGGATTTGATATTCTGTAATATTGATCAGTGGCATCGAGACATTAAACGATGTACCATTAGTCTTCGGTGTATCATTCCAAAAAGATACTGCATGATCAGAAATATATCAGATCATCCATCGAACAGCCTATCATACTACATGGCGATCCTGCCAGCCGAAACAGGAGCTGATAAATAAGAACTTCTAGAAGACTGCCGGATGGTTTCCCGATTCATATTGGAGATACAATAAGATGGGTGGCAAACAATCCAAAGAAGAAGAAGTGATTATTGTACAAGCAGGAAACAGTGGTGGAACTACGACCGGAGCCAATACTGGAAATAAGTACACCCTCCTTGAAGTTGTTGCAGTTGTTGTTGGTATCCTGGTGTTGGTTGGAATTGGTCTATGTTTATGGAATAGATCAAAGAAGGCGTTGGAGAAGAAGATCCACAGAGAAGTCTACAGGAGCAGAGAACTTGTTAGCGGAGAACAAGTGTAGGAGCACTGACGACAGCGAAATGTTTGGAGAATGCTGACGTGACGAGACGAGGATCCAAGGAGAATCAAGCAGCACACAAGAAGATATATGTTACAATCCAGCTAAGTTTAGATTAAGTTAGAATAGTCATGTTGTTAGGTACTTTCAAATGAACCAATTTAGAATTTTATCTGAAGAAATATTAACATTTAAGCGCAATATTCTAAAAGATAATCAACAAAGACGTGAAAGTTTGGATATAGTTAATAACAAACTTACTGATTTAATTGAAATTGAAAGTAGATTTGATTATCTGAAGGATACTTATAATAAACGAGTTGAAAAAAGTGAAGAGGAAATCAAATTAGTTAGGAAGGATATAAGTAATAATATTAGTGAATCTAGAAAAAAATTATCAGAAAGGCTAAAGAAAATAGAGGATACATTAAAATCAGTCAATATGTCAGAAAAATTCGATCTCAGAACTGCTTCATCATTATTGCCTCTCATGGATGGATCTGAAGACACTACAAAACAACTGATCGATGCGATCGAACTATATAGTGAACTTTTGGATGAAAACGGAAAAAAACTTTTAATATCTTATGTTTTGAAGACTAGATTATCACAAAATGCTAAATTGAGATTAGATAAGACGTATGATACCGTGTATAATCTGATAAGGGATATAAAATTACATTTGCTAACTAGTAGGTCTGCCGCTGCTTTGTCAGTTGAACTACATAGTAGCAAACAAGATGGAAAAACTATCGAAGAATTTGGTAGAAGTATAGAGGATATGATGGTAAATTTGACAATTTCGCAAGCAAATGGTGATGATAATGCGGCTAGAGTTCTTAGAGGTGTCAATGAGAAGATATCGATTAATGCATTCGCAAATGGGTTGAGGAATTATGAGTTACGAACTATTATTAAAGCCAGAAATTACGATACATTACAAGATGCAATAGTAGGAGCCACAGATGAACAAAAATCGAAGGCGCCCAGTAGCAGTAATTCAAACGTATTTCATATGCGAGGTAAACAAAGCTCACGTAGGGGTTTTGCAAGAAGTCGTAATAATAATAATAGAATGAATCATTCATATAACTATAGTAATCAGAGACGAGATTTCCGACCAACTCATAGTGGAAATTTCAATAATCAGCGAAATAGTAACAATGGCGGAGTACGAGGTCGCGGTCGAGGATTTATTAGAGATCGAGGTACTCACAATAACAATAATAATAATGGAAATCGCACTCACCAAGTTTATTTCACGGAAGAATCAAATTGTGAAAATAACGCTAGAATTGAAGTGATTCAGTCATTTTCAGACGAGAAATTTTTTCGAGCCCCCCAATAATGGCAATAATACGATTGATAATGTAATATTGAGTATGAATGGGATGAATTTTGTTAACATGAAGTATGGATGTCGAAATTTGAAACTTTTAATTGATACAGGTGCTACGATTAGTGTGATTTATTCAAAATATGTGGATAAGTTTGAAAAAATTAATAATTCAAATAAAGTAAAAATAAATGGAATATCAGGTTCAACGTTTTCTTTAGGTTCAGTAGATATTTCATTGAAAATAGATGATGTGAATGTTTCCCATAAATTTTTAATTATGAATGAATTTACGAATGATATGCATGGAGTGTTAGGTGCTGATTTTCTCACTAAGTATTCAGCAACAATCGATTTCGAAAAATTCTGTTTTTCTTTTGTGAGTGATGCAAAAAAAATTATAATTCCATTGGAATCAAAGTACCACTGTTATACTGTTATTCCTCCGAGGTGTGAAATAGTAAAGTATTTTTGGGTTGATAGTAGTGATGACTGTGTTGTTTTGAATGAGCAATTAACGGAAGGAGTATTCACAGCTAGTGCTATTGTTAGACCAATAAATAATATGATACCAGTACGGGTACTGAACGTACAAGATAAGGAAATCAAACTCAAGAATTTTAGACGTAAGAGTGAAAAGCTTTTCGATTTCGAAATATGTAATTTTGGCAATGACGATATATCTGTTGCACGGGTAGATAGATTGTTAGATCTGATTGACACAAAATCGTTGAATAAGGAAGAAAAAGTATCAATAGATATGATTTGTGCTAAATATGCTGACGTTTTTCACATGGAAAATGATCACCTGTCAGTAACAAATATTTGTACACAAAGCATTCAGTTGCAGAAGAATGCAAAGCCTGTATATGTGAAGCCCTATAGGTTACCACATGCCCAAAAAGCAGAAATACATAAACAAGTGGACAAAATGCTTCATGATGGAATTATTGAGGAGGCCAAATCAGAATGGTCGTCCCCATTGCTTATAGTTCCAAAAAAGGTAGATAGGGATGGCAATAAGAAGTGGAGAGTGGTTATTGATTATAGGCTTTCAAATCAAAGAATAGAAGATGATAAATTCCCATTGCCATGCATAACTGAAATATTAGATTCGTTATCAGGAGCTGTTTATTTTTCGCATCTTGATTTATCACAAGGGTACTATCAAGTCGAATTAGACAAAAGTAGTAGACCATATACAGCGTTTACCACTGACCGTGGACAATTTCAGATGAAAAGGCTTCCAATGGGCCTAAAAGTTAGTCCAAGTGTCTTTTCCAGAGTGATGACGATAGCAATGGCAGGTCTCAACTATGAATCGTGTTTTATTTATTTAGACGATTTGATTTGTTTCGGTAATAATTTGGTGAATCACAATATCAATCTTGTTAAAGTTTTGGAACGATTGAGAGCTGTTAATCTCAAATTGAATCCTATCAAATGCGAATTTTTGAAGAAGGAAATCTTGTACCTTGGTCATACAATATCTGCAGATGGTATATTACCTGAAATGGGAAAAATCGAAGCAATCCGAAACTATCCAATTCCTAAAGATTCCACTGAGACCAAACGTTTTGTTGCATTCGCAAATTATTATCGCAAATTCATAAAGAACTTTGCTCATATCACTCATCCTTTGAATAGACTGACTCATAAAAATGCGGAATTCAATTGGACAAAAGAATGTCAAAATTCATTCGACACCCTTAAAATAGCTCTTTCATATCCACCTTTGTTGCAATACCCAGATTTTTCAGAAAATAATAGATTCATATTGAGGACCGATGCGTCAGGATATGCTGTTGGTGCTGTTTTATCAAATTCAAATGACCAACCAGTGGCGTACGCAAGTCGTTCCTCAAACAAATCCGAAAAAAATTATTGTACGATTGAAAAGGAGCTACTGGCCATAGTTTTTTCAGTTAAACACTTCAGGCCATATCTGTATTGTAGAAAGTTCGATATTTTTACAGATCATAGGCCATTAGTGTATCTATTCGGTATGACTAATCCATCTAGTCGTCTAACTAAGTTCAGACTGGCGTTAGAGGAATATGATTTCACAGTGACATACGTGAAGGGTTCTCAAAATGTAATTGCAGATGCTCTTTCTAGAATTCAGATTGATTCGGATGAACTTAAAGCCATGAGTGGAAAAGTTTCCGATAGTATGTTTGCTATGACACGAGCTCAAACGAAGAAAACAAGTGATATCAATAGGGACAAAATTATTTCTACAAACAACAGGATTGATCACCCTGGAGTGGTAGAATTATTGAAACGCCCTATAGAGTATGTCGAGCTAAGACCAATTAAAGATGTCAATTTCAAAAAAATTTTACTCAGAAAAAAAAACAATACATTTATAAGTGATAATTTGAAATATGACGTCAATTCAGGAATAATTTATTTGAATCAGTTATCTCAATCAGTGTCAGCATTTGGTGCATCACTGAGAGAACTGAAAAACTTATGTGTGAAACAAAATATTCCAGAATTATGTATTGTTAACAATGAAAACGCTAAGGTATTGATTGAGAGTATATTGGAAATAAAAAATGAATTGAAAAAGGCCGATGTGAAAATTTCCATAATTAAGGACGTTCAAATAATTGACGATGAAGAAACTAGACAATTGATAATGAATGATTTCCATATGTTACCCACAGGGGGACATACTGGAATCAATAGAATGTACAATAATATAAAGAAATATTATTTCTGGCCAAAGATGAAAAATCAAGTTGAAAGATTCGTAAAGCGTTGTGATGATTGTCAGAGGTACAAACATTCCAGACCTAATAAAGAACCATTGACAATAACTACTAGTGCAGAGACTGCATTGCAAAAGATTTATCTTGATCTTGTTGGTCCGTTGAATCCAGACGATAGCGATAATCGGTATATTCTCACTTTACAATGTGAACTTTCTAAGTTTGTTGAAGCATATCCTATACCAAATAAGGAAGCTGTTACGGTAGCAAAGGCTTTTGTAGATAACTTCATTCTTAGATTTGGAATTCCAAAAGTCATATGTACCGACCAAGGAACCGAATTTTTAGCTTCTACACTTCAGGAAACTTGTAAGTTACTAGGGATAACCTCAATGAAGTCTACAGCATATCATCACGAGACTTTGGGAGCACTTGAAAACACTTATAAAAATTTAGGTGTCTATTTGCGTATTCAAATGGCAAAGCATCCAGACATTTGGAGTTTATGGGTACCTTATTGGTGTTTTTCTTACAATAACACGGTACACACCGAAACTCACTATACTCCGTACGAACTTGTTTTTGGGAAATGTTGTCAACTTCCAATAAATGTAGTTAACAGAGTAGATCCTGTGTATAACTTTGAGGATTATCCAATAGAACTAAAATATAGATTGCAAAAAGCATGGGACGATGCAAAAAATAAATTGATAAGATCCAAAATGAAGAGAAAAGAAGCATGGGATACGAATAGTAAAGTGATTATTTATAAAAAAGGTGATAAGGTATTAATAAAGAATAATAACCCTTTGAATAAACTAGAACAACTCTTTAAAGGACCGTATGTGGTTCATGAGGAGAAATCTCCGAATTTAGTTATTAAGGTAGATGATAAGTTTATCGAAGTACATAAGAACAGAGTGAAAAAATATTGTGATTAGGAAATTTCTTCGTTTTAGAATATTCAGTTTAGGTGAAAAAATAATAAAATTAGTTAATATTTATATTTTTTATTTTCCGCGGGGAAGGTGTAGTGTATAAGATAAACATAGAAAGACATGATAAAATATTAAACATTATGTTATGTAATTATGTAGGTTAAGGATGATGGTATTTTAAACTTACTTAATCATCATTATTTAGTATAATAGATTTCGTTTATTGTTTGTGTTCAGAATCAACTTGGGATTTGATATTCTGTAATATTGATCAGTGGCATCGAGACATTAAACGATGTACCATTAGTCTTCGGTGTATCATTCCAAAAAGATACTGCATGATCAGAAATATATCAGATCATCCATCGAACAGCCTATCATACTACAGGCATATCTGGGTCAATTATTTCGCAAGGCTCGACAAACATACTTTTCACAGTAAATAATAACGTAAATATGTGTCACAAATTTTTGATGATTAAGGAGTTCGAAAATAATTTTCACGGTGTTATTGGATTAGATTTCTTCGTCAAATATAATGCGACAATAGATTTCGAAAATTTTATGTTTTTATTTTATGATGGTGAAAATAGAATAACTGTTCCAATGCATGCTAACGAAGAGATATTCACTTTAATTCCAAAACAAACGGAAATTATTAGATATATTCAAGTAGACCATAACACTGACTATGTGATTCTCACGGATGAAATAGGAGACGGTATTTTTATTGCGGGGTCAATAGTTACTCCTGAAGCAAATAAAATACCGGTTAGAATTTCAAATGTACAAGAACGAGACGTCACCTTGAAAAATTTTAAACCAAAAATTGATTTGCTGAAAAATTACGAATTGTGCCACTTGTAGTGTGCCTAGTATTCGTTGTAACTTACTTATATAAACATATAAATTTAGGTTTTGTTTTGCCTTTCACATATGCAACCTTGATTGCATATGTACTTATATTTGCATAGATGTGGCAACGCCGAGAAGGAAGTCTTCGCTTGAGGGTGGCAGGCGAAAGACGTAGTGAGAGACAACTCTAAATTTTGTCTAACATTTAGCCAGAATTTTCGTTAGTTAGTTACTAAGTTGATATTGTACCAACCGATGGAACGTTGTGTTTCTTACAAGTGCTTCTGTTAGAAATTTGGTGAATATAAATTGAACCCAGACCCAACGAGATAAGGTAGAGATACATTACAAATGGCGCCTCAACGAGTGGCAATATAGTGGAAACCAAATGACTACAGAGCTGTAGAAGAATTGTGGATAAATGTAAGAAACAAATACTTCGAAAGAAATATCGGAAAGTTACTTAAGTTATCATAAAGTAACTGGGAGCAGAGTCAGTGAGAAAACGAACGAGATAGATACGGCGACTACGGCAAACTACGGCGTTTACGATTCTTGGAAGTTGGAACGGCGTTGGACCCCTGTTGGAGGCTAGCGGTTAGCGGAAGCTAGAAAGACGGCGTACTGCGTAGCAACAATAGGAGATGAAGAGGACGCGGAACTGTATTCGGCTATAGTGGAGCGGATGAGCGAAAACAAGTAACCGAATATAGTGGAGAGGCAGGTGAAACAAAAAAAGGGGGAACTCCAACAGGTACTCTTTTATGTTTTATACATTAGCAGAATAAGTACATGCAGACTTGTATTAGCCTAGTATTTTTTTTATGTTGTTAATAGTATTACCCGTTAAAAATGGTTAAGGGCAAAATAAAGAGTAAAGTAGAGTTAGAAAAGAAAGGAAATGGGGATGATAGTCAGGAAGATAAAAGTCAGGATGAAAATCATTTGAAGAAAGTTGTAAATAGTTCAACAGAGGATTTGAGAAAAATGCAAACTAGTATTGCCTCATTAACAAATAATATCTTTGATTATGAAAAAAGGATAGATGAGAAGGTGGTGAGTAGGAATGATAAAAGTGATAAACATCAATACATGATATTGTGGAAAGATTTGGGGGGAAATGCTTTATCATTTCATCCAGGGGGTACAATGCACCCTATGTATTTTTTGAAGAAGTTGAAAAGGTTGATGGAAGATGCGGGAATACCAGAGACGGTTCAAGTAGGTCTAGCAGTGGGCTGTTTAAAAGGTTCGGCTGCAGAGTGGGCAGAATATAAAGAAGAATCATTTGAAAATTTTCAAAAGTTTGTTGATGCATTTAAGATGAGATATTGGGGGGTGGAACAAGAAAGAACTTTGTTCTTTGATATAAAATATGAGAAATTTACAGGTGGTAGTAGAGCAGACTATTTTTTGAGATTGGCTAGGCTGTCACGGTTTTTGATGGATAAGGTGTCTGAACAAGAACTTGTAGAATATGTAGCGCAGCATTTTTCGAACGAGCCAGAAATTATACGTGGAATAATACTGCAAGGTCTAAGTACAGTAAATGAAGTGGAGAGCTTTTTGCGAAAAGTAGATTCAACCGATCCAGTAAATATAAATAGGGATGATAGGGGGGTACGTAATAGAGATAATAGAGAAAGTTGGAGAGGAACTGAAAATCGAAATCAACCTCAAAGAGATACAAATAGACAAGGGGGTGAAAATGTTAGGAGTATGGGAAATCAGAGGGATGTCAGAAGAAGAGAGGAAGATAATACTCGTACCTGTAGTTTGTTAAATAAATGTTATATTGAGAATCCTGACGAGTTATTATCAAATGTGGAGGAACAAGGTCAAGAAGATGAACTAAATTTGATAACACCTATTATCCGTGGAGAAATTGGTAAGGATATTATTGATATTCTAGTAGATTCTGGAAGTCAAATTTCCGCAATTTCTGAAAAATTCTTAGAAGGTTTGGGAAGGATAGATATTCCGGTTCTTCCCGTTTCTAATCTAGTCATACGGGTAGCTGTAGGTCCAAAGGAACAACGGATCAAACAACAAGTCTTGTTAGCCGTCAAAATAGGAGAATTATTTATAGATATTCCATTGTTAGTAATACCAAAATTAAATTCTAATATCATATTAGGATGTGATTGGCTCGGAGAAACGAAATCCCGATTGGATTTTGGCAAGAATACTATTTCAATCAGAGTGAAGGACCAAGATGTTGAAATACCGTTTATATCATCTCCTAAGTCTGCAAATACACTGACAGTTAATTATTTGGATGAAATAAAATGTCGTCATCAATATTCGGATACTGAATTTCAATAAGTTATTGACAGAACAGAAACTATCGATACTCACAATAAAGAAAACTTATCAATTTTATTATCTGAATTTCGCGAAATATTTTCAGAAACTCCAGGATTAACTCGGCAGTACATGCATGATATAATCTTGAGAGATTATAGGCCTTTTTTCAGAAAGCAATATATTATTCCATTTTCTCAGCGTGAAGAAGTGAGGCGACAAATTAAAAAAATGGTCGAAGGTGGTATTATAGAACAGGGTCGTACTGAGTATATTTCACCACTTGTTACTGTTCGAAAAAAGGACGGTTCTATTAGAGTGTGTTTAGATGCTAGGTACCTCAATTCGATTATGTGTAAGGACCATGTTTTACCACCAAAACCGGAAGAGCTTTTAAATAAATTAGGTAAGGGTAAAGTAATGAGCACATTGGATATGACTGCTAGTTATTGGCAAATACCAATAAACCCATCACATTGTCAATATACAGGGTTTATATTTGACAAATTGACATACTACTTCGAGGTTCTTCCATTTGGGCAAAGTACTTCAGTGGCAAGTTTTATCCGATGCATGTCTCAAATTCTCGGCCCCGAAATAGAACAATTTTCGTTGATGTATGTAGATGATCTATTAGTTGTATCTGAGAATGCCGATGAACATCTAAGACACTTGCAAATTATTTTTACAAAATTTCGAGATGCCAATCTCACAATTAAACTGAAAAAATCATTTTTTGCACGTAAAAATGTACAATTTTTAGGCCATATTATTTGCGAAACGGGAATTAAATTAGATCCCAGCCGAATAATGGCAATTAAAGAATTTCCTCGCCCCCGAAATATTAAAGAATTACGAGCCTTTTTAGGTCTCACCAATTATTGTAGGCGTTTTTGTGAAAAATTCGCGGAGTTAACAATTCCGTTGTTAGAACTACTAAAGAAAAATGTAATATGGGTATGGAGAGATGAACATGAGGTGGCATTTTCGAGAATTAAGGAGGCGTTTTTGCAAGTTAATATGGTAACTCATCCCGATTTGACGAAACCATTTTATGTCCAGTGTGACAGTTCTAATTTTGCGGTAGGTGCGTACTTGTTCCAGAAGTATAGTGATCAGGAAGAAATGAAGATTATTGCATTCACTAGTAGGACGTTGAAGGGAAGTGAACTACGATATACCACACCTGAAAAGGAGTTACTAGCATTGGTTCATGCTTTGAAACAATGGCGATCGTTGATTTTAGGTTTCGAAATAGAGGTAATAACCGATCATAAATCGATAACTTTTCTGATGAACACACGACTAAAAAGTGCACGCTTAGTTAGATGGGTATTATATATTCAAGAATATAATTTGAGTGTTAAACATTGTGCAGGACGTGAAAATTTATTAGCGGATGTATTGTCACGAAATCCCGTGGAACCAGGAAAATCTTATCGCCCTGATTTGGAATCAGAGATTAGTATATCAATGTTAAAGCTGGGAAAGGAATTTAAGCTAGTTAAAGAGAATTTCGAAACCATTGGTAGAGATCAATCAGCAGAAGAATGGATTCAAAAGAAAATTGTAGTTTTACAAAATGCGGTAACGGTTGACAACAAAATTAGACATAAGATAATGAAATGGTTTTCATACCATGAAGGAATTCTGTTTAAAAGGGGAGATGAGTTTAATTGTGGTTTCAAACTTTGTGTGCCGTCAGCGCAAGTCAGGGACCTTGTTCGTCAGCAACATGCTGATATTGGACATTTTGGTTATCATAAAACGTTTGCTCATATGTCCCGTTTATTCTATTGGCCTAAGATGAGAAAAGACATCCGCACATTGGTTGCAGGGTGTGATATCTGTCAGAAAACCAAGGTTGGTCCTCGATGTCAAGGACCTATGCATTCTGTTATAGTAAATAAACCTGGACAATTGGTATGTTTAGATTTGATGGGGCCATTGCCACCATCAAGAGCAGGAGTAACACAGCTATTGGTAATTGTCGATGCTTTCTCCAAGTATTGTAAATTATATCCTCTCAAACGAGCGACTACCAAAATAATTCTGAAAAAACTAGTTGATGATTATTTTGTCAAAATACAAAGGCCTTAGGCAATACTTAGTGATAATGGAACGCAATTTACATCCAAGTTATGGACTGAAGTTCTTGAAAGAGAAGGGGTTATAATAAAACATACTAGTGTATATTTTCCCCAAGGAAATTCTACCGAAAGGTTAAATAGAGAGATTGGACGGTTACTTAGGACATATTGTTCTGAAAAACATACTCGGTGGGCGTATGTCTTGAATGATATTGAAATGTGTGTGAACAACGTTATTCATGAATCAACGGGCTATTGTCCCAGCTACTTACAGTTCGGGTACACCGAACCAAATAATATACGAAGTATTTTGAATTTTCCAACAGAGACACTGGTACATCCACCGTTGGAAGAAATTTGGGCTTTGGCTACTCGACGGTTAAAATCGCGAGCGCAACAACGTAAAGTAAAACATGATGAAAGGATAAAGCAAACCTTATTTAATCCGGGAGATTTGGTATTGGTCAGGACTCACCATCTCTCATCGGCCGAAGATGCGAAAATAAAAAAATTGTTTGTACTTTTCGATGGTCCTTTTTGTATTTCTAGATTGGTAGGACCAAATTCGTATGAATTGATACGAAAAGATGGGACGGTACATAGTGTTCAAAATATTGTGAATCTTAGGGCATATAAGAATCCTGAATAAGTGGTGTTTTGCTCAGTAATAAAACTTAGGGTGTTGTTAAGTAATCTTTGTTTTCTGTTAAGTAATCGAACTTTGTTTTTGTATGTAATATTTAATCCTGTGATGTAAAAAGGGTTGAATTAAATAGGGGGGTAGTGTAGTGTGCCCAGTGTTCGTTGTAACTTACTTATATAAACATATAAATTTAGGTTTTGTTTTGCCTTTCACATATGCAACCTTGATTGCATATGTACTTATATTTGCATAGATGTGGCAACGCCGAGAAGGAAGTCTTCGCTTGAGGGTGGCAGGCGAAAGACGTAGTGAGAGACAACTCTAAATTTTGTCTAACATTTAGCCAGAATTTTCGTTAGTTAGTTACTAAGTTGATATTGTACCAACCGATGGAACGTTGTGTTTCTTACAAGAAAAATTAAAGTGCTTCTGTTAGAAATTTGGTGAATATAAATTGAACCCAGACCCAACGAGATAAGGTAGAGATACATTACACACTTTGGATCAAACGATAATAAATCAGTTAGTAGAATAAAAACATTGTTGAAACTATTAAAATTAAATTAATTGAAAGAAAATGAAAACATAGCTATACAGAAAATTTGTGCAAAATACTCTGACGTTTTTCATTTAGATACTGATCCATTAACAACAACTAACATATATAAACAAAAAATCTATCTAAAGCCAAATGCATCCCCCGTATATAAAAAACCTTATAGGTTACCATTTGCTCAAAAACAAGAGATAGATAAGCAAATCAATAAAATGTTGCAAGACGGTATAATTGAGGAAGCTAAATCTAAATGGTCTTCTCCACTTTCATTAGTTCCAAAAAGAGTTGATGATAATGGTAATAAGAAATTCAGGTTAGTAATAGATTACAGGGGTTGTAATACTCAGATACAGGATGAAAAGTGGCCTTTGCCTTATATTACAGATATTCTAGATTCTTTGTCCGGCGCTACTTATTTCTAACACTTAGATTTATCCCAAGGTTATTATCAAGTAGAATTAGATGAATCAAGTAGGCCATGTACAGCATTTACAGTGGGTAGTAAGGGGCAGTATCAAATGACTCGGCTTCCAATGGGGTTGAAAATTAGCCCAAATGCATTTTCTACAGCTATGACAATTGCAATGTCGGGACTCAATTATGAAAGCTGTTTTATTTATTTAGATGATCTTATTGTGTTTGGAAAAAATTTATCTGAACATAACAAGAATTTAATAAAAGTTTTACAGCGACTAAGAGAAGTCAATCTGGAATTGAATCCAAACAAATGTAAATTTTTGAAAAAAGAACTTTTATACCTAGGACATATAGTATCCGCTGATGGCGTTTTACCTGATCCTGAAAAAATAAAAGCTATTCAAAACTATCCTGTACCAAAGAGTGCTGATGACACGAGAAGATTTGTTGCATTTGCTAATAACTACAGAAAATATATTAAAAATTTTGCGGAAATTGCAACACCACTAAATTACTTGTCAAGAAAAAATGTTGAATTCAAATGGACATCTGAATGCCAACTGGCATTTGATACATTAAAAACGGCATTGATTGATCCTCCCGTATTACAATATCCAAATTTTTCTCCTGATAATACATTTACTTTAAAAACTGATGCATCTGGTCATAGTGTAGGTGCAGTTCTTTCGAATAATGATGAAAGGCCTATAGCATACGCAAGCAGAACATTGAATAAGGCTGAAAAACAGTATTCTACAATTGAGAAGGAGCTTTTGGCAATTGTTTTCGGTATAAAAGATTTTTCTTGTTATTTGTACGGTAGAAAATTTATTATATATACAGACCATCGACCGTTAGTTTATTTATTTGGCATGACAAACCCTTCGAGTAGGCTAACAAAGTTTAGATTGCTTATAGGGGAATACGATAAGTTACATAAAGGGTAAAAATAATGTAACTGCCGATGCATTATCTCGAATTCGATTATCATGCGACGAATTGAAAACCATTGCAAATAAAGTAGAACAAACATTATTTGCTATAACTAGGCAACAAAGTAAAAAATTGAACGAAATTGAGGATAAGGTTGATTTTAATAATTTTGAAAGCGATAGGATTGATCACCCTGGAGTTGTAGAATTATTAAAACGTCCTAAAAACTCATATGAATTAAGTTTGGTAACAGAACAAAATGTAGAAAAAGTAATGGGAAACGAAACAATTGACATCAATTGGGAAATATATACTTTTTGAAGAAATCGAAGGTTATTTATGTATTGCAAAATTCAGACTCTCGATCAGCGTTCGTGCACGGTACATCGTTGAGAGACCTGAATAAAATTTGCAAAAAATACGATATTCCGGAATTAGTTGTTATCAAGAATAGAGAAAATGCGCAATTATTAAGAAGTATAAAGGATAATATTGAAGCGATAAAGAAACACGATTTTAAAATCTGTATTATGAAGGACGTCCAAAAAATTACTGAACTAGAGAGTCAAAGAATTATTCTCAATGATTTTCATATCCTGCCTACTGGCGGACATGCGGGAATAAATAGGATGTACAATAACATGAGAAAATATTATTTTTGGTCCAATTTACGTAAGGATGTTGAAGAGTTCGTTAAACATTGTGATGACTGTCAACGTTTTAAACATTCTAGGCCTAATATACAACCAAGGTCTATAACAACTACGGCATCTTCAGCATTCCAAAACATATATTTAGATTTAGTGGGTCCCTTGGAAGAAGATAGCGAAGGTAATAATCAAAGTTTATTGAGTGTTATCCTTTAAAAAACAAGGAATCAACTGCTGTAGCAATGAGTTTTGTAAATAATTTTATATTACGTTACGGGATCCCAAATTGCATAATTTCTGATAAAGGTTCTGAATTTTTATGTTCAACTCTGAAAGAAATATGTAAAATTTCGAAAATCAAACAGTTGTCGTCAACGGCATATCATCATGAAACAATGGGTTCTCTGGAAAACTCGCATAAACATTTAAATGCGTATATGCGTATTCAGGTATCTAAGAATTCAGGAACTTGGAGCTCTTGGTTACAATTCTGGTGTTTTTCGTACAATAATAGTGTGCATACAGAAACGCGATACACACCTTATGAATTGGTCTTTGGGAAAATATGCAATTTACCCTCTAACATTTTCAATAGTGTAGATCCCATTTACAATTTCGATGATTACCCTTCTGAACTGAAATATCGGTTACAAAATGCCTGGCATGATGCAAAGAATAATTTGATATCTTCGAAGCAAAAGAGAAAAGTGCATTTTAATAAGAAATGTAAAATCACTAATTACAAAGTTGGTGATTTAGTTTTGCTTAGAAACAACTCTGGTGGCAAAAAAGATGCAATTTTTACATATCCTTATCGAGTGATTGAGGATAATGCACCGAATGTTATTATTAAGATGGGTAGCAAACTAGTAAGTGTTCATAAAAATAGAACAAAATTGTATTATAAGTGGAATTAACTTTTATTTTAGTTTCATAGGAGGTGTAGTATAATATTGAAAACTTGAATAGATTTTGTTTTATCTATTGTTATTCCATAATAGTTGTGAGATACTGTATAGCAATTTATTATATAGGTCAGTGGTATTACAGGTTCATGCAGTTCGTTGTGCTATTGCGTATAATTACTAAAACATATTATGTACTGACTAAGCTAAACAATTATTCTTGTTAATGGTACCATTTATTAAATTATACGGAGATTGATACTGAACTTCGTGAGGAAGATTCGTTTTATTATTTTCCCAACTCTCCAAATTACTAAGTTATCACAGTATGATGAGTAAGTACATTTCATTCTTGTAATATACGGCAAATTTGCCATCATATTCATTTTGTATTTCCTTATCAGGCTCGTCTACGGCGGGTCACATGCGCGATGATACCAATGTTAGCGGAGATTAGCCGGGGTCAGTATTTCAGTATTTTCAGTATCGATATGTCCGTGGTCAAGTACTATACGCACGTGAGTGGCCGGCAGCACGTACCTGCGTGATGAATAAACGGTGTGGTGATAACAGTTTTATTTCCATATATCTGCCGGGGTTTGAATTGCAGTGGTAAACACTACAATTCTATTCTCCTCTTGCGAGGAGGAACATACCACTTGATGGTCACCCCATCAAGGGCGGCCCGGGGACCGACGAAACGTGATACACACCATGAGTCAACGTCAGAGTTCTAAAATCAATTCCTAGGGCTTAGCCCTTTTATTGATTATAGTTATTACCTGGCCCGTAGCCATAAGAGACCTGAGTGGAGTATTTCATTTTTTTGTCTTGTCTGTCGTCGAAGGAAAATGTCTAAAAAACCTTCTGAGTCCTGTCTTTGTGTGAGGGAAGGAGTGAGGGGGAGAAATTAGGATGGGGTAGGGTAGGAGCCTCGAACCAGATTGTAGCTCAAAAGGTACAAAATCGACCTATTATACTAGGTGAGATTCGGGCTTATTCTTGGTGTGGTTTTTCCCTTGCGAAAAACCTCATAATTCGTGATCCCTCGATGAGGGACAAAATATTGGCATACGCCCGGCGATCGAATTCTACAAGGTCGCGCCCTATCGTTATGAGGCCCCGGATAAGGATATTACTAATCACTGAAGGTGATCAGGAACAGCCCTAACCGTATCCACCATCCCCCGTAGCAGCGCTACGGTCCTCATATTTTTAAAGCCCTAGTGGCAGTGGGACTTTAAGAGTCTGGCGTTTTGGAGTGATGGAAAAAGGGGAGCAAAACAATCCGCAGGGACTGATGTTTTGAAAACTGACTTGTTAGTGGGATAGCATGGCGTATAGGGGCTTGGGTGTTAGTCGGAGACGTAAGAATTTGCATTCATTGAAATAGTTACTATTCCGTGGCGCTGTGTTTGTTGGAATTGGTAACCCTTTTCAGGCTAAAAAAGGCTACCATTCCGGTGTGTAGTGTGTTTGGCTTACCTGTGTGTTCCCTTACTCACCTAAGGGGCTTGTTGGTCCAAATGCTGGTGATTTGGACGTTTATATCGCTCTCGGAATCTCGGGTCGTAATCCATCGCCTCTCTGTTGAGGGGGTTGTTGGGCTCTCCATGTTGGTATGGGTCTTTGCGGATAGAATTTTCATTCTATCCAGGATGGGTGGGTGTTGCAGGTCTCTGAAGATGGAGTTGGTTCTGACGAACCATGGTGCGTTGACGAACATTCGAACGCATCGATTCTCGTAACTCTGGATTCGTTCGAGGTGAGTTTTGGCACAATGTCCCCAGGCTGCTACTGCGTAGGTCAGGATCGGGAGGAGTATCGTCTTCATGAGGAGTTTCAGGTAGATCCTCATCGGATTTCTGCGTCCGATGAGTGGGTTCAGTTGTCCTCTGACTCGTATGGCGGTTTTCACACGGGAGTCCACGTGGGCCTTGAAAGTCAACTTGTTGTCGATGATTACCCCAAATGTCCGACTGGAGGTTTGTTGGATCTCGTGATGAGGATGGCTTGGTTCTTCTCCGGGTTGATCTGAATTTTCCAGTTGATACACCATTGCTCATGTTCGTCAATGGACCTTTGCAGGTACCTGGTGACGAACTCGGCTCTAGGGGATCTAGATGCAAGGGCTGTATCGTCTGCATACAATGACAGAGTGCAATGTCTATTGTTGTTTGGAATATCAGATGTGTAAATGGAGTAGAGGTGTGGACTCAGCACTGCTCCTTGGGGTACTTCACTTCCGATCTGTCCGTTCCTGTCTTGGTGCTAAAAGTTCTCCTGCGAATATAAGAGTCGATTAATCTTACCATGGGTGTGGGGTACTCTAGAAGGGCCATCTTGGTGATAAGTCCGTCGTGCCAGACTCGGTCGAAAGCTTTGGCAACGTCTAGAAACACAGCTCCCGTGAAGTGTCTCCTATTCAACCCTACGGTTGCGTAGTCGACGAGTCTCGTGACCTGCATTTCTGTCGAGTGTCCGCTTCTGAAGCCGAACTGTTCGTCTGGAAGTATGCCAAGTTCTGATGTAATCTCTTCTAGTCGTATCTTTATGATCTTCCCTATCACCTTGCTGGGGGCGGGGCTACAAGATCGGCTTTATACCACTTGCGCCGGCCACGGCCCTGCCCATAGTATCTGTGGGCGGAGCCTAAGATAATTTTGCTACAATCTGTCGAAGGAGGATGGGAACCGTCTAGTCCGGCAAATCTTCCGGCAATTCTCTGAAGAGACCGATGGACTCATACATGAGCCCGTGTTTTTTATGTATTTGGTGGATTTCTCTGGTTTCGGTAATGTTTCGTGTTAGGTTACTATGTTTTATGTGGTGTCTGTAAAATTCATTAGATAGTTTGTGGATAAATTCTGCTATTGTTGGGATATTGTGGCACCACGCATGCATGTCCACCACCCGGGTGTATCTATCACTTTTGGTGATGATACGAAGTACTTTGTCCTGCAGTTTTTTGGTGCTCCCGCATGCGGAAGCCCGAGATACTGCAGTACACTGGACAAGAGTATGTTAAAACTGGTCTTATTAGTTGTTTATATATTAATAGTGTATTCTCAAAGTTGAGTGGTGAGTTGCAGGCTATCAATGGATATGGATTTTTGATTGCTAATTGGGTCTTTTTTATTAAATATTTTGAGTTTTCTATGAAATTTATACGCTTGTCCAATTTTTCTCCCAGATATTTCACAACGGGCACATCTGCCACCCTCACATCTCCAACACGCAAATATGCATAGATCTCGTTGTTTGTGAATTTCCTTGAAAAGTTGATTTCTTCGGTTTTATCTTTATTCACATGCGTTGTTGTACGGCATGTCCGCCATGTCCAGATGTATCTGTACTTGCATTTTTGCAACATCAGATATGAACGAGTGCGCGTATATAGCCGTATCATCGGCATACAATGCCACACTCGTCCTATCATAGACAGGGAAGTCATGCGTGTATAGTGAGTATAGTAAGGGCGACAGACACGACCCCTGTGGAACACCTGCCCCGAATGGGTAACATGCCGACTTGGCCCCATTTACACGTACTTTTATTTGTCTCGAGCTCATGTATGAGTCTATAATGTTGGTAATATAGCCCGGCATCTCGGCTCTGATTAGTTTGGATAATAGTCCCTCATGCCAAACCGTATCGAAGGCTTTTTAGACGTCCATCAGGACCATCACAGTGTTTTTATCCTTATTAAAGGCCTCCTTGACCCCATGCACAATTCGGGCCACTTGGGACGTTGTGCTATGTCCCCCGCGGAACCCGAATTGCACATCAGGGACAAGGTTTAACCTGATAACCTCTTTTTTGATTATTCTCAGTAAGACCAGATCGATCACCTTGGCCAACATGCTCAGCAGGGTGATGGGGCGGTAGCTCTTGGGAAATTTGGGGTCTTTTCCATGTTTGGGAATAGGGACTACTAGCTCGATTTTTAGACTCCCTGGATAGTGCTGAAACCGAAGGATTGCATTTGTTATATGTTTAAGTTGGATGATTGCTTTACCAAGCAAATTTTTCAGGAGAATGGTGTTAATCAATAATATCTTTATTTTCATTTGGATTTGTCATTATTTTCGCCAGTCCTCGACGGTCCAACGGCATTTTAGGTGTGTTTCTATCTTGTTGTGTAGTTTCTATTGCTTGTCTGTGGGTGTTGTTATGAGGTGTTGTGTCAATTTGTGTGGTAGTTTGAAAGTATTCCCCAAACATTTCTGCCTTCTCAAGATCTGACACCGCCTCCATTTGGTCGGTCACCATGGTAGGAATAGTTGTTATTTGCCTTATTAGCCTTTTCGTGATTTTCCATAGCGACCCATCACCAGGGCATAGATTTTCTAATATGGTTTTCCAGGTGTCATCCTTGACCCTCCTAATCTCGCTATCTATTCTGTTGCTTAATCCTTTATGATGAAGAATTTCGTCTGGAAGTTTATCCAGGTTAGAATTGATAGTGACCAATTTCGTTGTTCTTTCCCTAGCTTTTAGTCTTATGTTTGTTAAGCTAATTATTTTTTGGTTGACTGGCAAATGATCAGAGCTCAATTCATCAATAACTTGAACCTTTTTTATGTCCGTTATATTCTTGGTCACTATCAGATCTATTGTCGACGGCGTCATTCCATTTGAAGGGTAATGTGTGGGGGTATTTGTGTGGTCTATGTTGATTATTGTATTTTGTATGTATCTATGGAGTATGTTGCCGTTGGTATTATTGCCATCATTCCCCCAATCAACATGCCTGGCATTCAAATCACCTGCTACAATCACTCGGTTACCAGCACTGAACAGGAAGTCCAAATCTGCATTACTCATTTTGTTGGACGGTCTATTATATACTGCAAATATTGTCTCCCCACCCTGTAGTCGAACCCCCACATGTTCAATTGAACATTGGCGGGGTTGGATCACAGTGTGGGGAATCTCCCTCTTAATTAGTATGGCTACCCCCTATACATATCTGCGTTGAGCCTGTCAGCCCTGATGACCGAGTAGCCGCGAATCTTGAGTCGATGGTTCTGACGGAGTTTGGTTTCCGCAAGAAAGACTACATCCATCCCCAGGCGATGTACGAAATTAATCAAACTTGGCATCTTATTGTTGACACCGTTTATATTAATTTCACACATCCTGAGTGCCGGCCTAAAAACCAATACCATATTTACCAATCTCCTTAGAGAACTGGTAGAAATTTTGAAATGCTGTTAAATTGTCGTTCGTGTTGTTGAGTAGTCCATTCAAGTCTCTTACTGCCTTGAGGAGGCCTTCTAAGTTAACTTTAGATTCTAGTATTTGGAACTCCGACATCAACTCACTGAGCGTATCCGTCCCCCGATCCCTGGCTGCCGCCCTCGAGGGGGCATGACACGTTCCTCCATCTTGGGTCCTGGGTTGAGATCCGTTCCATCTTTCTTTGTTCCCAGATATTCTTGGCCGGATTCGTAGGGGTCCTTGTAGTGTTGGGAACAGCTCTCGCTCCTGGTATGCTCTCTCTCGCCTGGTGGAGTACATCAACCTTTTTAATGAACTCTTCACAATTTGTGCTGTTGGCCGGATGTGGTCCTCTGCAGTTCGCGCAAGTCGCCAGCTCATTCCTGGGTAATGTGCATTGAGTTCTTGAATGTCCTTTTGCATATTCGATGCAGCGTGGGGCTCTGAAGCAGTTGCTCGCCCCATGTCTCCACACCTGACATCTTCTACATTGGGTGATTTCCCTATTGTTTCTGCGTATTTCCCAGGTTATTTTCGTGTTCATTAGATATTTTACTTTGCTATTCAGGTTCTGAATGGTGTAATTTTTACCCACCACCACCATGTAGAGGGGCCTATACTTCTTGTTCAGCCTATATATTTGTTTGGCTTCAATATTGTATAGATTTTTTTATTTTTCCTGCTATTTCTTCTGCCGTTGGTTGGTGGTCTAGGCCCCTCACCACGAATGCGTGAGATTTCTCACTTTTCAGTGAGTATGTGTGGAAGCTGACTTCCTCTTCTAGTAAATACTTTTTTATTTTCCGATAGTCTGCTTCTTCATCCAGGTAAAGTAAAGTGGTTCCATTCCCGTATTTTATATAGAATTTATTGTTCTCGATGGTATCTCTAATCTCCTTATTGAGTGCCCCTCGCTGTTCCCTCGATGTTGTGATTCCCTGTAATATCAAGGAAGGGGGTTTGTTTCTTCTCGCCGGTTTGGGATTTGTTTCAACCTGCTCCTCTTCCATATCGACGTCCTCCGTTATTGGTGCTTTCTTCTTTCGAGTATTTTATTCCACTTTCTTTGGTATTTGAAACTCTTCTTCTTCCTGGTTGTTAGTGTTGACACAATATTCCGACTGGTAAATTTTTGGGCTTTCTTGAGTCGGAATATTATCGGTTTCCATTATTATAACATTCGTTTCTATTGGTGATGGAGGTTTCTGTTTCTATGTTGGATTCTGATTTTCCACTTCCTGATTGATTGTTTTTATGGGGGATCTCTCTCTAGCTATAATTGGATTATAGATCATTTCCCTGGGGGGCAGGTACTCTTTTTCTTTTTGCTTGATCTCCTTGTATGCAGCTAGCACCTTTTTCCTGATCTCGTACTCTGAGTCACTACTCAGCTTAGCTAGTTGCTGCCTTCTAATCCGAGCCTCCCTTTCTTTTTGAGATTCTGAGTAGGTTCGTTCCCTTGATCTTCCTGATTATATCGATTCAGGGTTCGAGGATTCAAGGTCAGATCCATATTCCTCTCTGATATTCTTTGCAATTTATTTTGCAATATTGTCTACTACATGGCAAGTATATACTTCGTCAGCGTATTTGGGCGTTTTGCCGCTGATATATTCGGCCCAGTTGCTGAAGTCTGTGGACTTTACGCTAGTCTGTTCGAATAGTCTAGCAAAAGCTTCCTCCTTCCTTTTTTCTGGTACTTTGGTTCCTCGTTGTTCTGTCCACATATTCGTCCATCGGACTATGAATCCGATACGTAACATCATCGCCACGACCACTACATGATATAATTAGCAGTGGAAATCAAGACCACGCACGCCACATGCCGCAGTCGAGCAGATCCGTTTTAGCGGGCTGCGTGGGAAGACGGGGGACTCTAAGACGACAGGTTCTTCGTGTTTTCACTCGACTTATTCATTTTGATACGATGTTTACGTCGTAACCACAAAAGCAGATGAAGTAGCTCAAGACCAAACTCTGCGAGATTTCCAACTGCAAACTGATAAGACGATACATTCAAGTTGGAATATGTATAGGATGATTATAAAAACCCATGTATCTGCGGAGGCTGGGAGAAGGCATGGGGATTCCTATAATTTTTTCTATTTGTATATTATAGAGGTTGGCCGAGCGGTCTAAGGCGCCAGCTTTAAGCCCTGGTTCCCGAAAAGGAGCGTGGGTTCGAATCCCACACCTGGCAGAGTTTTTTTCTATTTTTTTCAATTAGGGTTAAGACTTAATATTCTCATGAAGCGTCTGTCGATGTAATCATTCAAGTCGAAGCTTGATGGGGAGCACGTACAATTTGAAATATATTTGAAAACATTTTTGTTATTGCGCATGCGCATGTAAATCTATACGTAATGAGAATGCAGTAGCCGAATGTTTCACAACAGTCGCCAGATGCTTGTGGCAGAGTTTATACGTCAGTTGCAGGAATTCCAGAGGAAAATAGGCGAGCTCAACTACGCAATGAAACTCTACGAAGATAAATAGCAGATGATTAGAACTTTTTCGAAAATTACTTTATTGGAAAAAACATCGAAGAAAACATCATTTATATTGCTATTTTCAATGATGGAAAACATCTTGTACATGAATAGTTCTGAATATTTTTGGATCAAACTCGTTCAGCAGCATAAGCAAATGTTGGTAATTATTTTTGATATACCTTATTCGTAGGGAAAATCATTTTCTCTGCGTTCTTCAAGTTCCCAGACTTTCCAGAACATTATTTTTGCTAGTACCGGAAGGACGTATATCACTTGACCAGTTTGGACCAATCAGAGGCGAGTCCTTGAAAATGTCTTCCAGAGCTTATAAATTCTCGAGAGGCCCCGTGAGAGCGACCAGTTCGTGAGCCAGTTCGAGAAAAGTATTTTCCAGAATTTAATTTTTAGGAGTGTTTTCAACGTGCAGTTTGGAGTTAGATATGTTTCCTGATTTTATAAACCAGCGTTTAGAGTTTCTTGATTTCTATCAGCAGGACCTGAATTTCTTTTCTTCGAATTTTCTATTTTCCTTATTTCCTTTTTCACTCGAGAAATATTCACTTTCATTTGTTTCCATTTTTTTTCTATAACTTGAATAACCTAAAACCTGAACCACGTGAAGTGAGGGTTCCAGCCAGCAGCCGAATGGATCCAGTCGTCGCAGTCAGAGTAAGCATTACCTGTCACTGATTATCAAATAAGTCCTGTTTGATGATTTTCGCCACATTCGCGAATTCAACAAATAAACGTGCTGTACTCGAAGATTTTTGATTCTGATAACTATCAGGACCAGTCTTTGAGGATAGTTACCAAAAATCAACAAAATATCCTGGAAGGTTTTGTTTCTCGTAATTTATTATGAGGATCAGCCTTATATGATATCCGGTAGCACAATAAAACGTGGTTGTATGAGTTGAAATATTGTGAGTCAGATCGAAGTGAAAATCGTTAAACCGAACTTATCTTGATCTTATCTCGCTTGCATCGCTTTCCTGTTCAACGCTTTCGCTTTGCCCCTGTTGCTCACCTTGTA
Source organism: Chrysomela aeneicollis (assembly GCA_029955515.1). Classification (NCBI taxonomy): domain Eukaryota; kingdom Metazoa; phylum Arthropoda; class Insecta; order Coleoptera; family Chrysomelidae; genus Chrysomela; species Chrysomela aeneicollis. The sequence goes on along the minus strand of JARUHQ010000013.1, from coordinate 2,166,307 downwards.
CGCTTGTAGTAACTTTATTAATACTGCTTGAAACATAATTATTAAAATTTGTGCTAACTGCCTATGGTTCTGGTTGAGGTGAAACAAATTTGCCCTATCTATAATTTCTGCAACTTTGACAGCTACTTTCATGTTGTAAATTCCCAAGGATATTAAACTATGAGGATGGACCATTCCGCAGAAATTTTTAGCCCGGATGTGACGTACCCGGGAGTGAAACGTCACTTCCGCTCTGATTGATTTATGATTACAATCATGTTACATGAACCAGTCTACAGTATCAAATACCAAGTTCTTTGACAAAGTACTACAGTCTACAGTGGTCAGAAAGTCGATATGCATAGGAATAAGGAGTAAATATAGTGAAGACAGTTGCTGACTAATATCAATAAAATTCAACTAAAAACCTGATGATAAAAGATATTTCATACCAGAGGTGGGTTTACATTAGAGTGCTGAAATACAGGTTTTTTTAATAGTATTACTAGTTTTCAGAGTATAACAGAATAAAAAATCTGGATGTAACTATGAAACATTGAACACTCATATAGTATATAATAGACTCATACTGTGAGAATTAATAATAAATCATTTCAAAACAAGAGGTAGGCGTCTATTATTTTGAAGTTATAATAGGTACCCAGTAAAAACAGATATGTAAAGGAAACATAAACATTATATAATTTGTGTAACATAGGAGATCTTTGATACATGCTATGCAAGGTTCATGGAACTTGCGAGTACCTTGGAATGTCTTACTCTTCTGATGTTGAATTTATGTGCTGGACACATATTTTGCAATATCATGAATCTATTAGCGAAACATCGTTGACACATGAACATAGAGGTATCAGATATGCATTTTGCCACATTATTGATACATGTAGGAAACATGATCTATTATGAAGAGATATGTGTCGGATACATGATTCGTAATTTGTATGAAATAAAAAAGTCAGTATCAGGCAGTCGCGGTCACCCATCCAAACCCTAACCGCGCTTAACGTTGCTTGACCTCTGTGATTGAACCTTCTCAAAATTTGATTTCAATTTAAATATGTTTATTGAATTTCATGGTAATACATAATGAGACTGGTACAAGTTTACAGGATGTATAAATAAATAACTCTAAATATAAATACATATAACAGATAGGTGTAAAGGACAATACATTAAGAATCACGCACTGCACAATTACACACACTAAACTAAGGGGACGCCCTTAGCGGGTTGGTGTTAACACTTCCGGAAAACCTGCTCAGAAATACTTTTTTCTACATAGTAGGGCAGCAATACGGCTTCCTGGGACAGGTCCCCTCAGCCGGACTTGTCTTGTGAATGACCAGAGGTCGACGATATCAAAATTCAATCAATTAAGGGTGAAACAGAGATATAAGTTATGAGGGGAAAAGAGTAAAAAAATAAAAAAAACCCTTTTGAGCTATCAGATATAGTGTGGAATGGAGGGATGGGAGATGAGGGAGGATTCCGCATAGGTACATCAGCGTCGTGTATTATTTGTGGGCGTGGTTGAATATTGTCTTGTATTTGATTGGTCGTGTTCACAACAATTGTAGCGGGGACTGCTCCAATTGGTGCAGATATGAGTATAATTGTATTTTGTTTTGTGTTTGTGTGTTAGTGTTGCCCCAGGCACGGGGCCGACCCTGAGGCTAACCCCGCGCCTGCAGCAACATGTGTCATGTTGCTGATGTACTGCGCGGAAAGGATAGGAGTAGGAAGGGTAGGGAATTATTCAGGAGGTGCCCCGAAGATATCTATTGTCCCATATATCAGTCCGTATTTTTTCCGGATATTATGGGCCGCTCTGACCGAGATCATGTTACGTGTTAGGGTGCTGTTCTTTATATGCGATGAGTAAAATTTGTTGGAGAGTTTAAGGATAAATTCCTTAATGGTGGAGAGATTGTTACATCTATAATGAAGGTCCTCCACTCGGGTGTATCGATTACTATTCGTAATGATAAGGAGTTTTTTATTCTGCAGCACCTGCAACTTACCCAGTATGTAAGGAGAGGCGCTGCAGAACACTGGACAAGCGTATGTCAGTATAGGGCGTAGTAGGGTTTTGTATATTAGCAGTTTGTTATCTAATGAAAGGATGGAGTTTCGGGCTAGTAAAGGGTAGACTTTTTTGATTGCTATTTGAGTTTTTTGGATTAGGAATTCGGTGTTTTGTCGGAAGTTCATACGCCTGTCCAGTTTTACCCCCAGGTATTTCACAGAGGGTGATGGTCGCACCTCTGCCCCTTTAATCCTTAATATGCCGAACATTTTGTTATGGATTCGTTTCTTAGAGAAATTGATTAATTCTGTTTTGGTGTTGTTTATTTTGATCTTCGATGTTGCGAAGTACGGCAGAATCTTCCTATCCAGATGAATTTGGATCTGAGTCCTGGCGACGTCCGAGCTAAACGAATGCGCATATACTGCAGTATCGTCCGCATACAATGCCACATTCGTTTGCCGGAACATAGGAAAATCTGCCGTGAAAAGGGAGTATAGCAGAGGTGACAAACATGACCCCTGTGGAACACCTGCCCCGAGTGGAAGACTGTTTGATATGGAGTTATTAACGCGGACTCTAATAGATCTTTGACTGATATATGAGTCAATGACCTTAATAGCGAACAGTGGAAAGCCCAAATTGCGAAGCCTGGCAATTAGCCCCTCGTGCCAGACGGTGTCCAACGCCTTCTCTATATCCATCAGGACCATAACGGAGTTCTTGTCCTTGTTGAACGACTCCAAGACTCCGTGAACAATTCGGGCCATTTGGGACGCGGTGCTGTGTCCTTTGCGGAACCCGAATTGCTCTGGAGGAATAGCTTCAAGCTTGATTGTGTGGTGTTCAACAAGGCGCAAGAGAGCTCTATCAATGACTTTGGCTACTACGCTCAGGAGTGTGATAGGACGGTAACCGCTAGGGGTGGAGAGGTCTTTGCCATGTTTAGGTATGGTGATCAAGCCCTCCTTGAGGCATGCCGGGTAACACTGGTATTTTATGATAGCATTAATAATATAGTGCAACTGGACGACGGCTTTACGCGGCAGATTCTTGAGGAGGATCACGTCAACCCCATCCAGTCCATGGGCCTTATTAATGTTCATGTACCTCCCCCGGACTGGATAGGTTCTCCTTTAGGACACGTCCTGAAAGAGGAAGAGGGGGCAGTTGTCTGATGTTACTAGCTGTTTTGTGTAGTTTTCCTGGGTCTCGTTTGTGGTCGTTTTATCTATATTTGATATACCGCTAAAGTACCCAGACAGCACACAATATCCATTAGACATCCAATGGATAGCCCAATATCCACTGAATATCCAATCCATGAGATATATCCATCGGATATCCATTGAATATATTCCATGGATATATCATTTTTAATATTCTACTGATAATATAATGAATAATCACATGAATGATAGTTGAGAATAAAGCTCTCATACGTTGTATCTTCAGTGAATGAAAATTTTGGAATCTACTGTATATCCATTGGGATATTCCATGGATATCCTATGGATATCTCATGGATATTCATTAATTTCTCAAATTTTTCTGTTTGGTCTGGGATTTTATTCATCACGAGAAATAGGAAACAGATAAATATACAGGATCTGGCCATTATCTGAAGACGAGTAACCTCCATGTAAACTCCACACTCCACAGAATTATAAATTCTGTAGCTAGACATCGAGAATTGCCGCGGTCGAACGACTCGAACGCAACACGAATCGAAGCGGGAGGGGCCGAGAGTCCGAGAGATCTTCAACACGATGACCAAGACCCGACGCCATTCGCCATTTTGTGTTTTGTTAAAGAAGTGAAATAAGTGTCGTTATTTGTGTGAATTTGGAAGGTATGTTTGTTTCGTTCTCATTATTTCATTGATATTATTGATTACCTACATGAATAGCTTGATTAGCTTTTGGTGTGGAAATATAAAATGGGTTTCATAGCTTTGGTTCGGTAGCGTTGATGGTTGAATGCTCAATGTTAGGTTATGGTGTTGAGTTGATAAAGACATTTTCTCATTACAGGGAATATGTCTTCACGCAAACGAAAATGTCTTCTGGACATGTCGAGCAGACACTTTCGTCGTTTGTTAAATAATAAAAGTAATCAACAAAGGGAAGTATCAGTAGGACCATCAAATGATTATCAAGAAAGTGATAATGATTTGAGCTATATTTCGAATGATGAGGCTTCAGATGATCATTCGAATGGCATTACTAGTAATGAATTCATTGAGAGGCAACAAACTGAAGACATTGAAGAAAACATTCAACAGTCATATCAAAATGAATACATTAATATGTCCCATTCAACTGAACATTTCTGCAATGATGAGTTACCATCAAATGAGGATGAAAACATTCTACTATTAGAGGAAGATCTTAGATGTTGGGCCATAAAGCATAAAATCAAACGAGGAGCTGTTTCAGATTTGTTGACAATATTGGGAAAACATAATATTAATGCAAATCTTCCAAAAGACTACAGGACTTTTCTCAGAACTCCACGAAGCACTGATATAAATGCTATACCACCAGGGCAATATTTTCATTTTGACATGAATTCAGAGATATTGAAAGTTCTTAAACTTGAATATGATAAATACAAATTTCAAGAAATCCGATTGAAAATTGGTATAGATGGGCTACCTATATCTGACTCTAATTCAAGCCAATTATGGCCTATACTTGGATGTATTCATCCATCATCCAAAATTTTTTTGATTGGTGTGTACCATGGTTACTCCAAGCCAGCAGATTCTAACCAATTTATACAAATGTTTGTGCATGATGTTAGTAAATTGATTAATGAAGGTTTAGTGTATGAGGGCATTTGGTTGAAAGTTTCTGTTCATTGTTTGATAGCAGATGCACCAGCGAAGTCCTTTGTAACAAAAACCAAAGGTCATACAGGATATTTCAGCTGTTCAAAATGTGAACAGGAAGGGAACTATGTAGAGGGTCGAATGAGCTTTCCAATTATTTCATCTAAAAAGCGTACTAAGGAATCTTTCATAACTCAAGAGAATTTGGAATATCATTTGGGTACCACCCTTTTGCTTGATATTCCAGGATTTGATATAGTAACTGAAATTCCCCTGGACTATATGCATTTAGTATGCATAGGAGTAGTAAAAAAAATCATTCTTTTATGGCTAAAGGGCCCATTACAAGTACGTTTATCAAATGCAAAAGTTGATGTAATATCAAGAAGTTTACTATCTCTGAAACCATTTATCTGTAAAGAATTTGCAAGAAAACCACAGGCAATAAATAATTGTAGTAGTTGGAAAGCTACTGAATTGAGACAATTTCTGTTGTACACATGCCCTATTGTATTGTTTGGAGTTCTACCTTCTAGGATTTATGATCATTTTATGTCACTTCATGTAGCTATCAGGATTTTTTGTACTGAATCTCAGAATGATGTCACTAGTCTATATCAATATGCTCATGAGCTGATCGAGCATTTTATAGAGTCATTCATTGTTATTTATGGATCACAATTTGTATCTCACAATGTGCACGGCTTGATTCATCTGAAAGATGATGTTGAAAGGCTGGGTAATCTTGATTCATTCAGTGCATTCCCCTTTGAAAATTTTATGAAAATTTTGAAGACATTCATCAGCAAACCAGAACAACCACTGCAACAAATTCATAGAAGATATGTTGAATCACAAATTTCAAACAATTTCTCAAATGCTGATGAGGATGAGCCAGTACAAATTTCTTTGAATGCATATCATAGAGATGGCCCATTAATCCCAGACTTTAGTTTTGGTCAACAATTGAAATATATGAACATTTCTAAATGGTTTTTTTCAATAAAGATGCCAGATAATATTTGTCTTATAGATGGAAAAGTTGCACAAATATTCAATATTGCATTCTGTAACAATAAAAAATCATATGTGATAATAGGAAAGACATTCATGACAGTAACAGACATATATAAAAATCCATGTCCATCATCATATATTTCATGCTTTCATGTTGAGAGATTATCTAATACTTTTTCGATGTGGCCAGTGTGTGGAATAACTGCGAAATGTTTGAGCTTACCCCATGCTAATGGATTTGCAATATTCCCATTGCTACACTGAAGAAAATATACAGGGTATCCCACTTATCATGCTCACCATGGGCATATCTGTGACGTTGATAGATGAGAGGTCAGTTAAATGACACCAAATGTAGGGTTTATCAAGGCCAACTAAAATGTGAAAGTGTGATAAGTGGGACTCTGGTAGGTACTATATGTGACAACAATATAATTATGGTAAAATTTTACTAAGTGACATTATGAAAGTTTGTCACAACACAATTTAAAAAATACCTCATTCTTATTCTAATATAGTAATAAATTCTATATAGGATAGACTCAAATCACCTAAGTTTGTTATCTAGATATTCTTATTATATTGCATTACCTATGGTATGTTTATTTTTTTACTAATTTGTTATTACTATTCTGTGCATTTCATGTATTCATTATTTATGTTTGTAAACTGATTTTTAGTGTGCAATAAAGGCATATTTTCATTCTGGAAGAAAACATGGGAAAATCTTGGTGTGTAGTAGAATTTGAAGATGGGGTGCAAATTGTGCCCCAAATATGGATAGATGGGGACAAATGTTATTGGCCTCCGCAAATTGAAAGTCAAAAATGGTTTAATAGGGCTGTTCGGGAATATCTCGCACCTGATGATTCCTGGACTCTCCATGGAGTTAGGATTTTTGGAGTGTATGGTAATGAAAAATACATATATTTCATTATATGTTTCAGTTGAAACATTATGTTAATATCTTGGATCAAAATATTGTAAAGCTTTTCAAGATTTAATTCTTTAATTTTTCTTAATCATTTCATGAACATTTTATCAGAACCTTCCGATATTCTTGTGAAGTCTATCAATTTTATTTCAATTTTAAATTAAAACCACATTATCTTGATTGCTAACTGGCTATTAGAATTAAAACAAAACTGTTATAAATCCATTTTTTCAGATTCCTATGAGTTGGCTGTACCTAAATTGAAACTAGCAGAGTTTCAATCCGACCTTAATACAGATGATGAAAAAAAGAGTCGGGCATCGAGAAAAAGGATTTTACCCTCAAGTGATGAGGATGATGACATGACTGATGAGGATGCTGGTTTAAAAGCATTTCCCAAGTTCCCCAAGGGGAAAGAATCATATTCCACACCTGAGACTATGATATCTGCAGTGTCAACACCTAAGTCTACAAAACCAGTATTCACACCTAGAAGCTGCTCTTCTGCTAATAGTAGTAAACTACTAAATGACACATTAAATGCAAGGTCATTGACGCCTACAGTTAAACAGCCTCTCACTGACTGCTGCATTTGTTGTTGCAAGTTTGACAAAGGTGTGCTAGGTTATCTGTGTGTTTTCTATTCTTTAGATTCATTTTTTCAGATTACAAAAAGAAAATTGAGAATGACCTCAATGAAGTCAAAAATCAATTAAAACTTGTTCTACAAATCTTAAGAGAACAATGCAGACCAGCAATTGTGAATGAAAATAAAGAAAATTTTGCTGATTTTGAGGAAAGACTACATATGGGAGATGCATTTGAGGAATAAGGATGAGCAAAAGAAGTTGGTGAGTACTACAACTGTTTTTTAGTGAATTCAGTTGTTTTTTTCTACACTACACTACACTTTACTAACTTATTTAGGTTCACTAAATCATGACACATGTTTCACTATACAGTATATTCCTTAGGTTCATGTTCCATATTTTGCTTAAAGACAATAATATATATAATAGATATTTTCTTTTTCAGATATCATTTCTTGCTCACATTGGGGGGCATGAGGTCAATACCATAGTGAAAAACATTTTGAGGAAATTATTGACCGATACAGTTGCATCTTCTTATAATTGGGAAGGAAAGAAGGGGAAAAAAATGTTCTCTTCATTAATAGTATCAGATTGTATCAGAAGTGAGTTAATTTTTATTGTTTCGATGATTGAGGGGTACATTATGTCACTGAATATTTCAGAAGCAGCTGTCCTGAGCCCAAATTCCAAAGGAACAACAGAACAAGATATCATCACATCTGTGAAAAATTGGCTACGACATGCTACAGCAAGATTGAATAATAATAACCAGTAAGAGCATTTTGGTTTATCAAAGCCATATTTGAAATAAATTGAAACAAAATTAATTCATCAATTAAATTTTTATGGAACTAAATTTTCAAATTAGAAAACAATTTTGTACTGTACTGTGCCGTTTTTCCATTCGAAATACAATCACTCACAAATCTAGTTGATTATTTTTTTTTAATTTCGTCATCGTTCCTGTGAAACTTGAACTCATGTTTGTCTTTTACACTGAGCTCTGACCTTGAGAATCTACAATATTTTTCTCTCTTACAGAAAGAATAGTGCAGAATAGATGTGCTGGGTGATATGGGGTACTGAATATATAATATATATGTGATGTATATATACATTGAATAAGTATTTTCTATTATTTCATTTCATAGTATCATTTCATCATGACCCTGAATGTTTCACATACAGATCTAGAATAAAATATCGTTTCAGTTGACCAGTACCAAATATAACAGATATCTGCGATATATGATTGAGTATTTAACTGGACTACCAAATTAGTCCAATTAAATTTACTTGAAATCCATTGCGTTGTAATCTGTCATACTCTGTACTGGTTAACCGATAATTTTATTCCAGATCTCTGTATTTATATTATCCATTATACATCTATTTGGATATACCAGTGTGAATATAGGATATCCTATGAATATCCATGGGATAATCCATTGATATCCATAAGATATTCATAGGATATCATGGGATATCCAGTAGATATCTCCACAGACATCCATTAGATATCCCCTATATCCTGGATATAGGCGGACATATGGATATCCACTGTATATCTATGGGATATCCATCTATATCCAGTGGATATACAGGATATCCACGAAGGATATCTTGTGGATGTCTAATAGATATTGTGTGCTGTCTGGGTATTCAACAAACATTACCGCTTTTTGGTGGTCCGTCACCGCCTCCCTTTGATTCCACTCCATGGATGGGATAGGGGTAAATGTATTGCTCAGACGTTTTGTGAATTTCCATAGTGAGTTATCTTAGGAATTGAGGTTTTGGACCTTGGCTCGCCAGCTGTCGTTCTTGAATGATCTGATACGGGTATCAATTTCATTAGACATTCTAAGAAACGCCCCCCGGTCTTGTGGGAGGCGTGTTCTTTGCCATGTTCTTCTCAGAACTTTCCGGATTCTGATCAATTCAAGAACGTCAGCTGGGAGATTTTCCTCCATAGAACTGACTGTGATCATTTTGGTCGATGCAGACCTGGCGGCGATGATATTGTTGACGAACTCCTCTGTAATTCGGTTTATATTTTGATTATTTATGTTACTGTTGATGTTGGTTGATACATTAAGGTGATTCCTATAAATTTGCCAATTTGTGTTTTTGTAATCGTGTATGCGTTTGACTTCTTTGTGAGTTCTAATACCAATTTCAAATATTACAGGGACGTGATCAGAGTTGAGTTCGTCAACAATCCTCAACGGCGTCAGTCCCGCAACGTTTCTGACCAGAGCCAGGTCCAAAGTTTCCACTAAAAGGGTAATGGGTGAATGTATCAGGAACCTCTAAAGTGATATTAGCTGCCTCAGTAAATTCTTTCAGAACGTGGCCGTTGGGGTTGTTGCATAGATTTCCCCAAGCAACGTGCTTAGCATTAAAGTCGCCGCCCACCAGCACTCTATTACCAGTGTCACACAGCGTGTCCAATTCGGGCATGGACAACCTGTTCTGTGGACTATTGTACACCACGAAAATGAACTCCCCACTGTATAGTCTCACTCCGACATGTTCCAACGAAATCTGTCTTTGTGGGACCACACTGTGGGGAGTGTGATTTCTAATTAAGATGGCCACTCCACCGAAGCGGCCCGTTCTACCCACTCCTGGGCGATCTTGTCTGATGGTAGTGAATCCTCTTACTCTGAACTTATGGTCCTGATGGAGTCTAGTCTCAGTGAGAAGAACAATATCCAGGCTAAGCCGATATACAAATTCAATGAAACTTGGCATCTTGCTATTGATGCCGTTAACATTGAAAATGCATATCTTTAGGCCGCCCACATTATCCCCTAAAAATGTCATAGTTACCTTCGGATAGCCTCCCAAACGCAAGAATAACATTCATAGCATCTGTTTTATCCCTAGTTGCCGCATTAAGATCTCGAAGAGCCCTGAGCACCTCCGAGACATTTACCCTACCATGTAGAATCTTCATCTCTTTCGCGATATCGCTGAGCACGTCTCCGGTCGGGGTAACCTTATCCACGCGTGTGTTCGCCTGGTGAGTTGTTGGTCTTCTGGAAGGGCCTTGGAATGAAGTAGGATTAGCTGCTGATGCAGCCGTTGTTGCGGCTGCTGCTGCTGTTGCTGCTCTCTGGTGCCATACGTTAACCTTTGGTGGAGGGGCTGCAACGTTTGGGGGTATTGGAGTTTTCTTATTTGCGTTTTTAGCAGCTAGTTTTGTCAGGTAAATTCTGCAATCCACGCTGTTTGCTGGGTGAGCTCCATTGCAGTTGGCACACCTAGCTGGTTGGCTGTCATCGAGATTGCAGTCCTTCGTTAGGTGTGGAAGGGCACATTTTTAACAGCGTGGGTGCTGAAAGCAATTCGTGGCAGCATGACCCCATTGTTGGCAACGGCGGCACTGTGTGAGCTCCGTGGTGCTCTTTCTCAGCTTCCAAGAAATACGAACTGCCAGTAGATTGGTGATATTCTTCTTCAAGTAGTTTAAGGTTATTGCGGGTGAGACCACCACCATGTATAGGGGTCTGTACTTGGTTCGCATTTTGAAGACCTCGTTGGTTTCCAGATTGTACTCGGTTGTTAGAGCCTCTTTAATGTCTTCCGTAGATTGTTCTTGATCAAGGCCTCAGATCACGAACGCGTGAGTTCTGTCTATCTTCATAATATACCTTCTTCTTCATTACTTGGTGGATGCTGTCTACTTATTTATATTAATAAATCAATGATATTTGAATAATAATAACATTCAGCAATTGATTATATTATATTCATACCTCAATTTGACATAGATTTCATTCTTCGAAATTATATGGATGATTTTCGTGTATACTATATTTTATTCACTATAGTATTTATCCTCTTGACTAATACGTCAACTTCAACATAAACTCTATATACAGCAATTGATAATATTATGTATTTGTTAATCACGGAGTATGAGTTGGGTCCGAGTCCGAACCACTTCTAGGCGAGCTCTGGTTTCCAATGGGATTTTAAAGACTGTAATTTTCTTTTATGAGTATTAATTCGACATAATTCGATACATTTTTTTGTACCTATCTATATCGCTATGTTGATGATGTTGGCAACTTTTCAGTATAGAGAAATACGATACCACCAGCCAATTTTGACAATGTTTCACTGTTATACAATCAGTTCACAAAACGTCCAGACATGGTCCTGGTTATTCGGACTCAAAATTTAATAAATGAAATGAACGTCCACTACCATCTGATGGGACACCCATAATATGTACTATTTCAGTTCATCAGCTACATTCGAACAAATTCAGTTCCCTAGCTATGCATTCCCAGTAAAATAATAATTGGAATAAAAATGAGGTTATGTATGTTTTGATAATATCTGAAAGGAGGGATATTTATTTGACACCTACAAACCTAGCCACATACAAATAATTGAAACTGTTTCAACTTTCTTTACAATTATGTCAACACATTGATCTGCAAAGATGTTTCTAATAGGCGATTAAGATGTGATCGAGAATTGTATTTCATTTATGAGATATACACATAACGAATACGAACAGGAATAGCTCAGAATACGAGAAATAATGTTTCATAGTGCTGTATGCGTATCGTACCTATTAGATAATATTTATGTATCTGCAAAATGCTCAAGTCGATATTTTTGATTCAACAAATTAAGTATCAATAGCAGTTCCTACTGATGTCTGTTATGTGACTTTTCATGTGTCATTTAAGGCATCGTTGTTCCCCCAATATTATGTTTCAGACAGATTTGTGTTTACTGGGTACCTACCTAGTATGAATATGATGTGTTCAATTATTAATTAGACAATACACATTATCAAAATTCGTTGCTGAATTTTAAGTAGGTAATCCAACTGTTTATATTTTTTCAGTTTTAGCTATATTAAATGAAACAATGAGCTAATCATCAATGCTTACTTCAAAAATGTTTAAGGAACAAGGAAGTATCAGAAATTTCTATTCTACATAAAAATAAGAACATAGTTTTGCTGATTTTAAAAATATATTAATAAAACTTCAATGAAATTTGTGATCAACAATTATTTCAATGTAATGTACAGAAAATTGTTTCTTGTAGTTATAAATTGATAAAAAGAATTGATAATTTTTAATGGGTTTAAATCACAACTACTTACTTCTCATTGTTTGAGATTCGTGATGCCAGTCTGAACAAATTCTTTGCAATTTCACTTTGTGTGAGATATCTCCTCAATCGTGAACCTAATATTAGTCCACAAGAGTATATATTTCATACTTGATTTATTTTTCGCTATCTTCTTCAGTTGTGGAATATTCTGAACAAATACTATTTTCTGGGATCCAAAATTCAAGTAACAGCCAGAGAGGTATCTTTTAAAACAATTCATTCCCTTTTTGAATATTTATTTTGGCTCCAGAAATGCAAGAAACTTGTATTCCTCAAACATTTAAATACCAATTGTAGAATCTGCATCCAGGTATAGCATAAGAAAACCTGCAATCAAATGGTTACATTACAACCCTTGCTTACATATATGAAAATATTTTATGTAACTAGCATTTCGTATGGCATGTACCTACTTAAGTTGACTTTTTTGGAGATTTTGTCTGATACTGGTAGTGGTTGGTGAAGCTTTTGAAATTCAGATAATTCAAAAAAAAATAAACAAAACGCCGTCATTATTCGATCATGGAAAAATGCAAGACCAGAAGGTAGCCAGGTGACGTCATAAAACTGGCTAACGTGGGCATCATAGGGAATGGACCATCCTTATAGTTGAATATCCTTTCCCGATCTCTATGTGTCGTACCAACTCGTAAAATCAGCTGTAACCTGTCAATTGTCATATTAATTCCTGTTATATTATTTTTGCCATTTAATATTTGATTTTTTTCTGTTAATTCGTAGAATGCAAGTCCTATATTAATCATATAAAACTATCCCCGAATTTTACTGAGAGTGTGGTGTGAATTTCCTTTTGATTTTGCCTGTAGAATCACTGATTAAGGAACCTGAATCTTTCCAGTAAAAATCGAGATACAGTGTAATCCTGAGAAGTAACATCTTGTGAATAAGTAGCTTGTTATTCAGTCTGAACTCAGGGAGTATAATTGAAGCCTATATTTCCTTAACGTGCTAAATTAGTCTAACTATCTGACCCCTGGTTTACACAAGGGGGTACACTGTATGGATTTACGTTGTATCCCTTCTCCACTGATAGCAACCCTAGAGACTTTCAAAGGACCATAAGTTCTGGAAGCAAGTGGAGCATACCACTTTCAAAAAAACTGGCGCTCGAGGTAACCGATATACTTATCAGACATATCTAGTTCCTGGGCTCCATATCACAGCAGACGTCGAAAACCATGGTCCCCTTGATTGTTTCAGTGCATTCAAAAGAATTATCATTCCTCAAACTCCCTTGATGTTGATAAATTACCGATTTTGAAAAATGAACACTTTGCAGGTTCAACATTGAACATAAATATTTCTAAGCAATTCAATACAATGACATTAAAAAATTTCGTACTAAAAACCAATGAACTGTTGCTTTCTTCTTTGTGCTTTCTAATTCTAAATATAGTCATCGTAGATAATAAATGTAAATTAATTGGAGTTAAATGTCCACCAGTTAATGAAACTACTGAGCTTACATTAGATAAACCCCACTGCTTTGATCGTGATTTGCATTGTATAACTTCATCAGAGATCCTTTGTAATGAGCAGTTGCTGATTAGAAATAAAACTTCATTTTCAAAAAGCCTTGTCGTCGTTCAACAACCAAAACTGGCGCAGTCGGTAGGATTCCCGAAAATTGACCGTATCGAACGAGCAGTTTTTCGTATCAACGATTAATCGGGAAAACGAAAGTTCGGTAGTGAAAAGACTTGTTCGAGTGCATATCGGACAGAACATCAGTTCGAAGTCAGAACATTGCCGTGCAAACCAGTTGAGATGTCGTCAAGAAGAAGCTGTAATTGCAGAGCAAAGAAAATCAACCCTGGGAGAGGAAAACCGGAGACTACAGCGCTTCGAAGAAAATCGAAACTGTAGGTGCCAAATTTCCTTTTCACCTTTCCTGAACTCTCTGTATAAGGATTTCAGTGACGATAGTTAGGATCAGTTCATCGAGAACAAACCAACAAAGAGAACAAAACACATCACCAACATAGAATTAGCAAAATCCAAATCAAACTTGAAAGAAACTCAGAAAGAAAATAAATTTTCATCATGACACACGAACAGCCAATGCCTAGAATAAACTGAGATCATTTCAAATCCAGAATAAACAATATTAAACCTTTTGACGGAGATAGTAACTCTTTAAATATATTTATTTCCAATTGCGAAAGATTGATTGATTCGTATCGAATATTAGAGGATGAAAACTTGAACATGTTCGAATTTCTGCAAGGAAAACTTGTAGGTAAAGCTGAATTGATGGTAGGAAACGGAACAGAACTGAATACATGGCCAAGTCTTAAAAATGCACTGAAACAATGTTTTTCAGATCGCAGAGATCTGGACAGTTTAGTTCAAGAATTAACACGAACAATACCATATAAAGGAGAACATCTAATTAATTTCGATAGTAGATTACGGATGTTAAGAAGTAAAGTCATTCGAAGAATAAGTAACAGTGAATTACAGGAAGCCAAAAAAATTTTCAAAAATTTCACATTATGCCAAAACCGCATTAAATACATTTATTGCAGGATGTACAGGCACCCTGAAAAATAATTTGCATATTAAGAATCCAGCATCACTAGAAGACGCTATGGCATATATAAACGAAAATGAAAATTTTGAGAAACTTAACAATACCCCTAATGATGATTATTATAATAGACCACCTTCCAAAATACCAACTGACAACAGAACGAATGAATTTCCATTCAGAGGAAATAATTATCAACCGATTCAAAACCCAATTAGACAACCACCAAATCAATATAGACAAGTATTTCAAAATCAATATAGACCACAACCAAATTTTCCTCAAACCGCCAAATCAACCAATAAATATTCAACCTAGACAAATGCCACAGATACGATTCCCAACAAATCGTGAAGTATTTGGACCACCTCAAAATGTATTTAAACCAAAGAATACACCAGTATCCCAACTTCCTAAACAAGAACCGATGTCAACTACATCCCGAAACACCATAATGATGTCACAAAGACCACCAAAACAAAATTATTTCCAAAATTATAATCAGAAACCAAACTTCGAATTCCAGGAATTATACACTAATGAGAGTGAATACGATTGTTATTGTAGTATCCCATGTAGGCTAGGAGCACAGAAGTGCAAAAGGTTAGGAGAGATAAACTGACAGACAGTTGACAAGGGACAGGAGTAGAGAGAGAGGGTTGTATAAAAGATGTCGAATGGTAAAATGGCCTGTTGTAAAGGTATATAAGAAGAACCTGAGTATATTAAAAGTGATATAAGTCATCCGCCTTTTAATTAATCCAAAACTACATCAGTTATTATAATAATCAAGACGATAATGAATATCAAGTCAATGATGTTTATTTTGATCCAAATCTTTTTTGTAACGATAATCCAACAACCAACAACCAGTAAATGACCAAGTGAATGAGAATGAAAATTTATGTTCAACCAGCCTCACGAAACCACAGCCGTAGTAGAAATAAATGTTTCTTCTAATAATGCTTTACCATACGTCAAAATTGAACATCCAAAATTACGCTTTCTCATTGATACAGGTAGTACGAAATCTATATTGAAACCATCAGTTGTAGAAGAATATTATCCAAACACAATATTTCATTGCAATTCAAACATTAAAGCAGCCGTAGGAAGTCAAATAGCAAGATATCAGGCAATAATACAAGCATTTCCAGAATTCAAAACAAATTACGATATAAATTTTATACTCTTCGATTTTCATGATTTCTTTGATGGAGTTATAGGACTAACAGATTTGATTAACATAGGATTTGATATCGATTTGATTAATAAAAGATTGATAGAAGCTCATACAGAAATACCTTTCGAATTTAGGAAATCAAATGAAGCAAGTTTTGCTTTCTCAGTAAATCCACAAGAAAAAATTATAAAAAATATTCCAGTAAGTATTTATGAAGGAGAAATTCTCACTATTGAGGGAACAATTAACGAATTACTCATTCCCCAAATTCTAACGACATCAAATAAAGGATTTGCACCAATTGAAATCCAACAAATAGAACTTGTTTTAAATGAAACTATACCAGTCGAGCACTTTGATTCCAATTATTATGAAATATTCACCATATCAATCCCAACGGAAACAAATAAGTAAAGTACTTTTATTTCCTTATTGACAAATATACATTGTATTGGAAACGTCACAGAAAGAAGGAATATATATACAACAGAGTTGATAGAAGAAAGAAAAAAAAACTATTTACAGATACAGCGTTTACAACGAAACTGCACAATGAATTAACGTTTTTCACAATGACAAGAATTCATTAAGAGTATAGAAACAGTTTTCAGTTAAGAATGTTTTCAGACTCAACTTGAACGAATTAAGGGTTTTGATGGATGTTACGCACTCTTGTAGTTTGTTAAAAAGTTTCAAACCCATATGATCTGTTGAACAGTATATTATTTTATTCCTCGACAAAGGTACACGAAACTGACTTCTTTGTCTGGTGTTATGATCATGAAAGTGTTCATTGACTGAAAATTGTAGCTTATTCCTAAATACATATATACATAGCTCATAGATGTAAAGACAGCATAATGATAAAATTTTATATTGTGAGAACAGATTTCTACAGGACACCATTTTCGAAACTTTTGCTATACATCTGATAATGCTCTTATGTGCAATAAATACCTGTGAAATGGCAGTAGCATTACCCCAGAAACAAATGCCATAACGTAATCTAGACTCCACTTGTGCGTGATACAAATTAATAAGTTGATTCATTTCTAATACATCTCTCAAATTTATGAAAAGAAATTTCAAGGAAGATAATTTTGATGTCAATTTTTCACAGTGATCTCTCCAAGCCATGTTTTCATCTAGGGTAATGCCCAAGAATCTCACAGAGCTGTGACTATTTTGTATTTGACTATTATTAACAGTAAAGTTCAAATCATCTAGATGTTTCTGACTAGGGTGTATTCTAATAACTTCTGTCTTCTGTGTGTTAAAAATAAACAGTTATCGTTGAAGAAATCCGAAACATTGGTCATTAATTCAGTACACTTGCTCTCAAGCGTAAAGTTGTCTGCTGCCGAGATAACGAAAGAAAAATCATCTGCATATGCAGTATAATGATTATCTCCAATAAAGCTATCCAGGTGATTCACGTAAAGTATAAAAAGCACAGGTCCTAAAATTGATCCCTGTGGTACCCCCATATTCAAAGTTAGACTATCCGAGTTGAATTGTTGAATTTCATTATCTACATAGGCTTGTATTGATACAAACTGTTTACGGTTTTCTAGAAATGATGAAACCCATGATAAGGATGCACCTCGCAAGCCATACAATTCCAATTTCTCTAATAGTTTTTGGTGATTAACGCAGTCGAATGCTCTGCTCAAATCGCAAAATATCGCAGCAGGACACTCGCCTGCATCAATATATTCGACAATTTGTTTATAAAATGAGAACATGGCAGTTGACGTAGATCTTCCCTGTCGAAAACCATGTTGTTTAGAGGTTAAAACATTAAATCGGTCTAAGAAACTCGTGAGCCTGTTAAGAAAAATGTACTCAAATATTTTTGAGAAACTGTTCGGAATTGTAATAGGTCTATAGTTCCCTAATTGAGTGTGATCATTTTTCTTAAACAATGGTAACACTTTTCCGGTTTTGATTTTCTTCGGAAAAGAACCAGTCTCAAATAATTTATTTATCAAAAAAGCTAGGGGCTTAGATATCGTTGCGAGGACCTTTTTCAAGAGGAATCCCGGAACATCATCATTTCCTGCAGAGTATTTATTTTTCATTTTCGCATTGAGGATACTCAAAAGTTCGCGAAGATGTTTAAAGTTGAAGAGAAAATACGTACTAGCCATATGAATTCTGAAGAAAAAGCAGCAATTTTAAAATTATGTAAAGGATTTTCATATATTTCTGTAACCCAAACGAAACATTGACTTTTATATCAAAAATAAAACAATGGATAAACAACCAGTGTATACAAAATCATACAGATATCCGTACATACATAAACAAGAAGTTCAAAGACAAATTAATGACATGTTAGAAAAAAATATTATAAGACCATCACACAGTCCCTGGTCATCACCAATTTGGATTGTACCAAAGAAAATGGATGCATCAAATAAACAGAAATGGAGAGTCGTACTAGACTATAGGAAAATCAATGATAAAACAATTGATGATAGATATCCAATACCAAACATTACTGACATTCTAGACAAGTAAGACAGAGCACAATATTTCACAACATTTGACTTGGCGAGCGGATTTCATCAAATCGAAATGAATAAAAATTCTATTCAAAAAACAGCTTTTACAGTTGAAAATGGTCATAATGAGTATCTCAGAATGTCCTTTGGTTTGAAAAATGCCCCCTCTACTTTTCAGAGAGTAATGGATGAAATTTTGAAAGATTTACAAAATAAAATTTGCATGGTTTATATGGATGACATAATAATTTTCAGCACTGGATTGCAAGAACACATACAAAATATATATCAAGTATTCTCTAGACTTCGAGAAGCACGTAAGAAAATTGAACTTGATAAATCGGAATTCCTCAGAGAAGAAGTTGAATTTTCAGGACACACAGTAACACCAGAAGGTATTAAACCAAATTAAAAAAAGATTGAAACAATAAAGAAATTCCCTATTCCGAAAACACAAAAAAAATCATTTTAGGATTATTAGGTTATTATCAAAAATTTATTAAAAACTGCCAAAATAACAAAATCAATGACTCAATGTCTGGAGAAAAATGAAAAAATTGAACATAACAAAGATTTTATGGAAATTTTCAAACCTTGTAAAATATTTTTACATCAGAACCAGTATTAACATTTCCTGATTTTAATAAAACAAAATTATAATATTCAATATCAAAAAGGAAAAAATAATACAGCTGCTGATTGTCTATCAAGATATCCAATAACTAATGACCCAGAATTAAATACATTCGAAACAGACTCCCTTGCCAATAACCCAGGAGACGTAGATAATATAATTGAAGATTATATACGAAACGCTGACCAACTACCACAGCTAGACGAACAAATACTTGAACTCATACAACCCAAAGAAAATGAACGTGTCAATATTATCTCAGACATTCAGATAAGAAAACCACAATTTGTGATAATAATTTGGGTATAATTAAAAATGAGCTCATTTCATGTAATTGGTCTTTAAACTCTGTAGATGTGAATTTCTATGAAGAATTGCACGAAAATTGTTCGAATATTATCAATAGTATTTCTCCTATACAAATGAGCAAGTACAAAAACAATATTCCTTGATTTGACAATGAAGTTTTCATGAAAATTAAGAAACGGGATAAATCATATAAAATATTTGTTAATACGGTGGGAGATGAAAATCTAAAAACATCCAAATAAGAAAATTTTAAAAAATTGAGAAATGATGTGTTTAACTCATTGAAAATAAAGAAAGCTCAGTATTATTATAACAAAATAGACCTATTGAAGAATAATTCTCATTTAATGTGGAAAACCTTAAAAACCCTTGTTAATAGTAATGATCGTACATTTCTAAACCTAATCCAATTTGAAGATGAAGATGAAGGTACGTATTAAAAAGGGTGAGCATGACATGGCTGAAACTTTCAACCAATACTTTGTAAACAGCATCCAACATATAGTCCAGGGTATTAAGAATTCTGAACCATGGTTCAATTTCGATAACAATTTATATTTGCCCTTTAGCACTTTTAGACTGATTACTTTAAGCGACTTGAAGGATATAATTGGGTCATTAGATAATAAATGTAGTATCCATGAAACCTTGAATTCTAAAATGCTTAAAACAAGTTTTTGAAACAGCTGGTCATGCAATTCTCAATTTAATCAATACATCGCTTCAGAATGGTCAATTGCCAGAATTATTAAAAATAAGTACTATCACACCTGAAGTTACAAACACTATAAAAGCAAGTGAATTTAGACCTATAAATACCTTACCGCCAATAGAGAAGGTATTAGAAATAGCAGTATACAATCAATTACTAGAGTTTATTGACGAAAATCAAATTATGTTTTTCAATCCATCTGGTTTTAGAAAGAAACATTCTTGTGAAAGATCGCTACAATTATCACTAACTAAATTTACTAATGAAACAGAAAAAGGTAAATATGTTGTAGCTGTTTTTTTAAATTTAAAAAGGGCATTTGAAACGATTGATAGAAGTATACTGCTTCGGAAGCTGAGAAGGTATGGGATCGAGGGGAGGGTTTATGAATGGTTAAGTAATTATTTATCAAATAGGAAACAGAGAGTACGTGTTAATGATTATTTCTCATCATATATAATGAATCATACAGGAGTACCACAAGGTAGTGTACTTGGCCCCTTTTATTCATTTTATATCTGAATGATATTCAATTATTTACAGATTGTGAGTTCATAAACTTATTTGCAGATGATACATTATTGGCATGTACTGGAGTAAATTTAAAAGAAACTGTCCTCAGAATGAATACAGTGTTAGCAATGGTCGAAAAATACCTGAAGATCAATAAAATGAAATTTAACGTTGGAAAAACTAAAGCAATTATAATTACTACTAAATTCAAATATAATCAAATAAATACAAACAACATAAATATAAAAATGGAAAATGAACGTATAGAAATAGTAACATCATTGAAGTATTTGGGGTTTCAACCTGATAATTGTTTAACTTTTGATGACCACTTTGAGTATATTGAAAAAAAGAATCGCCTGTAACTTATCAACAGATACAAAAATTTTGGTATTTAAATCAATAATCCAACCCCATTTTGACTACTGTGCATCTATTTTATTCTCCTTTAATTTGAACAAAGTGCAACAAATGCAAAAACTACAAAATCGGGGAATGAGAATAAATTTAAAATGTAACAGGTATACACCAATTTCTACCATGCTATCTGCTCTACAATGGCTCTCAGTATCCCAAAGATTACTCTATTGTTCTATGGTGTTCATCTATAAAATATTAAATAGAATGACCCCACCATACTTTCTTATCATTAATAACTTTCAATGAAGACATTCATCACCATTCAACCAGACACAACAGTCACATTTATATAAATAGAACAAATGCAAGAAGTAGTATGTGCAGTTTATTCTTCAGAGGTTTTGTCCTATTCAATAATTTGCCTGATTCAATTAAATCTACTCCATCGTTGAATGTTTTTAAGAATGAACTTTTGAAACGTATCCAGGAACGATATTGAATATTTCTTTTGTCCAGTTTAAACACTATATGTATATATATATATATATAAACTGAGTTTTTTTGGAAAACACCACTGAAAATGATTTCCTTGAGGTTGCAGTCAATTGGGTATGGCCGGAGTAAAGAAACTCTTTGTTAAATTGTCGAGCTTTCGAAAAGAATTTATTTCATTATCAAGACATCTGAAAAAACACAAAAAGTCCACTTGTAAAAAAGGAAGCGACTTAGGTTATAAACAACAACTTACTAACTCGAGGATGCTACTAAAGAAAATCACAGTGCACTTCATTATCAAAAAATCTTACTCAATAATTTGTAGAAACACATTAAAATGGATCAAACATACTAATAAAAACATATAGTCAAGATCTTATGTAGAAATGTTTGCAAGCGCCATTGTCGATCAAACAGGTAGTATAGTCCATTTGTTGGAAAACACGTGGAATGGTCATGGAGGACAACTGACAGTTTACAATTGAATGTCAAATGTCAGGTGCCTGTGTCTTTGAAGTAAGGCATTGGAGCCAACTCCCTGTCAAAGCAACAATGCTACCAACTTTATTTATGGTGGTTCATTTGGAATATGAGACAAGTCACTTTTCTGTTTTTTGTCAAAATTAAGTAAATAATTGTATATCACACTCAGATTTGCAATATCAGCGCGTTTATTCATACAATTGGGTTCATTGTTGATATGCACCATTTCAAGGAAATTTCTTTTTAAGTAATTGTTTTCCGAAGCTAAAATTTTGGGGATATTAAAGTTACCCATATGATTACTAGTAATAGTGTGCTCTGCTAATGCACAGCTATTTTTTTTAAGTTTGCAATCACTTTTATGAGACGTAATGCGTCCTGATAAATTCCTTCCTGTTTGTCCTATGTAAACTTTGTCACAATTCAAGCAGGGAATACTGTAAATTACATTTGAACATTCTAGAATTTTTAAAGGGTCTTTAGTTTTAGTGAAAAGACTCGATACAGTCTTAATGTTTCTTTTGGCAATACGTAGATTATCAGATTTGAAAATGTTTATGATCTTTGGAGTGAGTTCTTCAATATGCGGAAGGGTTCTGTAATTAAAAATTATTTGTTGTGGAGGTGGTTCCTCATTAACGTTTATGCTGTTGCTGTTGTTGGCATTTTGGATAATGTTATTGGGGGTTAGATTGTGTACATTTTGGTTTTGTTGAGAGTTGAACAAAAATTTATTAATTAATTTGATGGGGAATGAATTTTCTTTCAAGATTGCTCTTAATTCCTTCAGACATTCAAGACGGTAAACAGGATGCGACAGATTAATCACTCTGTTTTTTAAAGCAATGATCAAATTATTTTTCATAATCGACGGATGATAAGAGTGGTAACTGATGAATCTGTTGCTACATATAGGTTTTCTGTACCATTTAGTTCTCAGTATGTTGTCATTACCTCTAACAATCCTCATATCCAAAAAGGGGATACTTTGGGATTGCTCCTCTTCAGAGGTAAACTGTAAATTTATATCATAGCTGTTAAAATAAAACAGGGCTTCATCTACTCTGCCTGAGGGTACAGCAAGGATTAAATCATCAACATACCGCTTAACGAACGGAATGTCAAAAGGAATCAATGATTCCTTTTGACATTACTACTATACTACCTGTTTGATCGACAATGGCGCTTGCAAACATTTCTACATAAGATCTTGACTATATGTTTTTATTAGTATGTTTGATCCATTTTAATGTGTTTCTACAAATTATTGAGTAAGATTTTTTGATAATGAAGTGCACTGTGATTTTCTTTAGTAGCATCCTCGAGTTAGTAAGTTGTTGTTTATAACCTAAGTCGCTTCCTTTTTTACAAGTGGACTTTTTGTGTTTTTTCAGATGTCTTGATAATGAAATAAATTCTTTTCGAAAGCTCGACAATTTAACAAAGAGTTTCTTTACTCCGGCCATACCCAATTGACTACAACCTCAAGGAAATCATTTTCAGTGGTGTTTTCCAAAAAAACTCAGTTTTTTTCAACTAGTCCAGTCATAGAGACTACCCGTCTTCTAATATATATATATATATATATATTGATATTTGTATTATTAGTATAAATTTACAGGTTCATCCTCAACTTCAAATATCTCAACATTGAGTAACCTCTGTTCAAACTCAAGGACCACAGAACCGTCAGAAAATTGATAACAAGCAAATGTTCTTTTTGCCAATATTGACATGAGATGTGCTTTACTATATATGTTACCAGTTCATCTTATACAAAGCATTTATAATTTGAACTGGAACAAAATTTGATGAAAAACAACAATCCTATCTCATCTATCAATAATCGCCGAAGAAATAAAGCAGGTATATTCAAAATCAGTTGCATATATTATATCAGAATGATCGATGAATGAATTTGTTTTTGTCAATAAATGGAGATAAAATTAATTTTATATACCCACATAAGAACAGAGAAATATAGTTCCGACTGATAGCAATTTCCAGTGCTCACTCAGTGTATACCTTCCTCAGACAGAAATATACTGAGTGCATAAAAACCAGGCAGTTCATGACCAATGAAAATTGCTATGGACAACATGAAGTTAACAAATATGTGGCCCTCAACGTAAAATCATCGAGATTACAATAATCAAATACACACTTAGACTAGCTGAATCGAATCTTTGCGATGGCAGGAATTTTTGAAAGACTTCAAAAGGAACGGTTTAGGATCCTACTATAATAGGTGAGGTCCCCGCTATCCTAACTCGTACAAGTTTTCAATAAAACTTCTGAGGGTTGGTTAGAGAACTAAGATAGCGGTTGAAAATACGATATCATTCGTGATATAAAAAAATACTATCCACCACATCATAATGCTATCGCTCAAGCTCTCAACAGATAGCTGGCATCAGCAAAAAGGTGAATTTTATAATGAACTCCTTGGGAATATTCAGATGAATAGCAAGATATGATAATAATAATAATGTTTTGTACCCATCATCTATAAAAAAATCGATATGAAGATATGTTGTACAATAAAAACCTTTTCAGATCATATAAGATTACTTTAAACATCTACTGAGTGTTATTATGAAGGAAGACAAGCGGAGAAAAATTATAAGATTGATTGACTTACCTGGTAAGGAAGATCAATCGAAATTTTTCTGAATCCAATTCAATTGAACTATGTATAAATATTGATGGGTTACCACTTGCAAAATCATCTGGAAGCCAATGTTACCCAATATTATGCAAAGCATTTGGTGTAAATAAAGTACATATCATTGGTTTATACCATGAAAATGATGAGCCCAAAAGTGCAAATAATTTTTTGGAAGTTTTTGTAAATGAAGCAAATGGTATCCTCTGTGGTGTTTTTTATAATGGCCATCCATTATGTGGTTAAAATTAAAGCATTCATATGTGATGTCCCTGCAAAAAGTTTTGTCAAATAGACTAAAGGACACAATGGCTATTATTCTTGTACTAAATGTACTATTGAGGGTGTCTTCATCAATAATAGAATATGCTTTCCAGATACTTCCAATTTGAACCCCCGTAATGATTTAGATTTCAGAAATAAAGCAGATGAAGAACACCATACTGGTAGATCAATTTTAGAAAACTTGTCAGGCTTGGACATGATCAAAGATTTTCCAGTGGAATACATGCATTTAGTTTGTTTAGGAGTAGGAGGAGGAGTAGGAGTAGGAGTTTAGGAAGAAACTAATATTGAATTTGTGGATTGATGGTAAACCTGGCTACAAGTTATCATCCCATCAGGTCTCAAACATATCTGATTCTTTGCTCATGTGTAAATCACAAATACCTACCTTAAGAATTTAATCGTAAAACTCGCTCATTAGTTGAGGTAAAAAGGTGGAAAGCAACAGAGTTTAGGACATTTTTGTTTTACCTGGGTCCACTTGTACTGCAACCAGTACTGGATCATGATGAATATATAAATTTTTTAACATTACATGTTGCCATGACTATTTTGGCAAATAAAAATCTCAAATACCAAGTTGGTTATGCAAGAGATCTGTTGAAGTATTTTGTGGACACATTTATCATCATGTATGGAGAAGAATATGTTTCTCATAATGTTCACAATTTGCTCCACTTATGTGATGATGTTGAACACTTTGGGACCTTAGATATGTTCAGTGCTTTCCCATTTGAAAACCATATGCAATCAATAAAAAGACTGATTCGAAAGGGGGACAAACCATTGCAATCAATTTGCAGGAGGCTACTAGAACAGGAGAACATTCTTATTGATTCAACAACTAGTAGTCAATTGAAACAATTTGAAATGTATATGGAACATTCAGATGGTCATCTAATTGATGTGAAAATTACCAATAAACAGTTCGAGAAAGTAAAATTTCATAATTATATCTTGTCTCTGAGTGATGATGATAATTGTTGTTGTCTTTCTGATGGTAGTCTCATAATAATCGGAAATTTTTTTGATATTAATGGGAAGGCTAAAATTATTGGTGAAAAATTTCAAATATTAGAAGACATTTTCACTTTGCCTTGTGAGTCTTCCAAATTGAATAAATATAAGGCTAGTAATCTTGGCCCTCTTCAATATTGGTACCTGAAAGAAGTTGCATATAAGTGTATGAGATTGAAATTAAATGATAATCAGTATGTTGTTCTTCCCTTGCTACATTTCTAGAGCTTGTATGTTTATTTGCTTGATGACTCACTCTTATGTAAAACCTAGTGTATAATATTTATTTTCTGATTTGAAATATTTGATTGTTACTCTGGATATTCATTAAACACTAATTATCAATAGAGCAAAAATTCAATAATCTTAGGGGTTGTTCTTCATCATTGTAGAATATTTTCAGATTAGTCTTGAAACACCATGGAAATAACATGGACTGTTATCAAATTCATTGAGGAAGACTCTGTTGAAGCTGTCCCTACCTCATGGCTTTTGGGTAGTACAAAGTGCTATTGGCCCCCATTTTCAAAGGAAAAATTGCTAGGAAGCATTAGAAAGCATGAAAAACCCAACACATATTGGCCCATTCATGAAATTGCGGTTTTCAAGAATGGAATAACCTTTGGTAACTCAACTTGTATAGTAATTGAACACTTGATAAATATATTTGTTTTACAGATGATTTTGTAACAGCAAGAGCAAAGGCAAGGAAAGCTGAGTATCACAGTGACCTCGCCTCAGATACCGACAAAAGAAATATAAAATTGAAGAAAATAAAATACATTTCATCTTCTGACGAGGAAGGAGTGATTTCTTCCAAATTGCCAGAACCGCCAAAAATGCCAAAGGTGCCTCAAGAGCCTGGTATCGAAAGAGAAGAATCTGAATTATCTACAACTATTGCTGCAAGAACGTCTCCAACAAACATAAGTTGTTAAAATAATTCAATATTGTGTATACTTTATTAATTAAAATAATACTTCATACTGAGTGACTTGGAACCAATTTAAAGTTCAATCGTTATAACAAATCAATCAATCAATCAATCAATCAATTTATTAGTTGAAGAAGTGTTCAATTACAATACATGAGCCTACATTGAAACCTACTAACTTAGTTAACACGTCAGATGATGAAAAAAAATACATACATTTATCAACAATAACATTAAACTAGACTGTCTAAAGCAAAAAGCAGTATTTATGAACAGAAAATTAGTACTTGTAAACGGAAACGCCTACACAGATTACAATTAATAGCACACACTATACTTAACAAGACATGTTAAAAGCAACTGTTTTTTTTTTCAACAATCAGTGAGAAAAATTCATTCCTTTAGAAATTCGTCAACGGAGTAGTGTGCTTTCAGCACAAAATGGTTTTTCAGCTTATCTTAAAAGGAATGTAAACTAGGAGCAGATTTGATATTGTCATCAAGAGCATTATAGAGTTTGACACCAATCGAACCCGGATGATTCTGCGACACTGTCAGTCGAGAGAATGGTTGTTGTAGTTTATGTTTGTTTCTAGTACGGTAGTCATGAAAGTGTCCACAAGTAGGGATATTTGTAATATTTTTCCTCACATAAATAACACAGTGAATTATTATACCAAATTTAACAAAAAGTGGTTTGCAATGTTCTCTCAGGCTTACCGCCATCATTAACTTTACTGCTTTTTTTTTGAATGGCAAATATTTTTTGTGCTTTTGATGTAGAACCCCAATGAATTATTTCACAGCAAATAAATGACTGTATGAGACTAAAATACACCATTTTCAAGACTTCAAGAGACAGTGTGTTTTTCAGTTGACGGAGTAGAAATATGTGTTTACTTAGCTTGCATTTTATGTACTCAATATGATTGTACCAAATGAGTTTAGAATCAATATTGATTCCTAGAAATCTTGTGTCAGAGACTTGTTGAATTGACGTATTGTTAAGCTTTACTAAGTAGCTGCTATCTATTGAAGAATTTTTAGTAACAAAATTAATCATTTGAGTTTTGGATATATTGAGAATGAGTCCATTCAAATCACACCACTCGAAGAGTTGATTTGTAGCATTCCGCGCATTACGAAGCATAGTGGGAATACTTTCAGCTGATATAACAAGATTGGTATCATCTGCATACACAATCGATAGAGAAGCAGCAGAACAATAAGTCGGAAGGTCATTTATAAAACAAATAAATATCAGGGGCCCAAGTACTGATCCCTGAGGTACGCCTGTCGAGATATTTCGAATATCTGAGAAGGTATTATTTAGATATACTCTTTGGCTACGACCTTTAAGGTAAGTTACAATCCAATTCAATGCTGGTCCTCTCACACCATAAAGTTCCAATTTATATAATAGCAGATCATGGTCAACAAGATCAAAAACTTCACTCATATCAAAAAATAGTGCCAACGTATTGTGTTTGCTATCAAGAGCATCAGTAACATGCGTCAATAGCATATCAATGGCAGTGCCGGTGGATTTGTTTTGTCCAAATCCATTCTGACTTGAGCTGAATAGGTTGAGATTTTCAAAATATTTGTATAGTCGTACATAGTAGCAGTATTTCCCTACCTTTGCGAACTGACACAGAAGGGCAATAGGACGATAGTTACCACAATCTTGGCGATAACCATTGCCTTTATAAATTGGTAAAATTTTTGATATTTTCAAGACATCAGGGAACACACCTACCTGAAAGCTGTAGTTGATAATGTGACTCAGAGGTTCCGAGATAATATCGGCAACAGTCAATAGTATATGCCCTGGTATCTCATCAACACCTGCAGATCTTTTCCGACTGACTTTTTTAATGGTTTCTTCAATTTCATAGTTTGTTGTCGGAGAAAGGTATATGCTGTTAGCCTTGGATTTCATATGTTTGATGTTGCTTACTGAGGGTTTGATGCGACCAGAACTGATACTAGAAAAATGATTACTGAATAGGTTACATACTTCATGACTGTTGCTAATGCAGGATCCCTCACTATCAGTTATAGTGATAGCATCACCTACAGATTTATTAAGATATTCCTTAATTATATTCCAACATTCCTGTACTTTGTTATCTGCCACAGCTATTCTATGGTCATTTGAGGTTCGTTTGGCAAGGTTCAATTTCATTTGCTAAGTTTGTTTAAGTTCTAGAAATTTTTGATGGTAAAATTCACTTTGATTTGATTTAACTAAAATTGACATTTCATTTAGCATTCTACTCATTTCTTTTACTTCTTCAGGCACCCACTTCGATTTATTTTTCTTATTACTGCTGAAAAGTGACAAAAATTGGTCATAAAAATACCCAAACTTTGTATTAACATCAGATATGTGAAAAAGCTCAGACCAATCTACTGCAGAGAGTGACACTCTGAAATTTTCAACATTGTTCTTACTAAAGCATCTCTTCATAAGATTTGCATTCTTGTTGTGAAAACAGTAATGAAAGGTAGCTCTCTGGAATGTGTGGTCAGAAAGGGAGGTATGTTTGATCACAGTGTTTAATGAAGCTACAAAATGGGACATAAAAAACTAATAGGAATCAAATATAGGTAGTTATTACCATTTTTTCATGATTGTTTTTAACGAATAATCCTATGTTATTGGATTAGAATAAATGAATATATTGGTATTGGATTCATGACAGAATTAGATTTATTAAATTTGGAATATCAAATCAGATAATAGCTTGTTTTCTGAGTCACCATTCAAGAAAGTTTTTGTTGACAGTTGGAATTTTAATTCATGATGAATAATTTTTTCTGTCACAGGTATTTCATATTGCTCTTGCTGTCTCCTACATAACATGGGTGAGAATTATCTTATCAAAGTATATCAATAATTAAATACAGAAATTTCTTGTCATAAAGTATGTCACTAAAAAAAACTTTGAAAATACAATAATAAAAATTATTTGTTGGTGAAACAACCTATGAAATTTTCAGGTGATTCCATCAAACCATTAGTTAAACAACAAGTATTAACTAGGCATATATTGAATGAATTCCTAGAGGAAATCAAACAACTAAGAACTGAATTCAACAACAACAACCATCCTGCAAAACAAAGAGATGTCATATCCATATTTGTTGAATTTGAGCATTTTCCTGTCGATTGCAATGAAAACATGAATCTTTTGGAGGATTATTTGGGAGATGTATCAAAATTCGAAGCTGCTGTATATCAATTATTTGTTTTTTTGTTTTCTTGTTTTTTAGTAAACATTTTTTTTAGGTTAATGAAATTTCGAATATAGGAGGATCAAATGTATATGATTTTGTGAAACGATGCCTTTCTTGTATGCTCACTAATGGTTTCACCTCTGAATACAGCTGGTATAGGGTGAAAAAAAAAGTTTTTGAAATACTAAAACTGGCTGAATTGTTGCTAGGTAAGGATATAATTGAGGTGTCTGATACTTAGATTGCTAGTTTTAGTAAGACAAAATCACCAAGAAACCTCTTAACAAGTGTATGTCAAAATTGCTTATTATTACATTTTACCAATATCAGACAAACACTCTGGTGGTGGTATTATCAGTATTCAAATTCGAAAAATGGCATAGGTACCCTTATTTATGTATCACTCGATTTATAGATACCCATGAACATTCTGATCTTTACTCATTTATTTTTTCAGAGGCAGCTGACCTCAGTAATTTAACCGAAAATAGAAAAGCGACTGAAGAAGCCATAAAATCTTGGCTGAAAAGGGCCAAATAAAGGCATCTGTCACTATCGAAGAAAAAAGACCCGACACCTGAGAGGGAAAACAGCATTTTATTTCAAACTAATTTTGATTTTTCATGTATGCATTCAACGTTTTGTTTCAGTAAATTTATTTTATTTGTTAACCCATTTATAGGACTATGTTTTTTCTCTTATTTTTTCCAGAACTATTTTTATTTTTTCGTTTATGTATTTAATGTTTTGTTTCGGAGTTTATGTATATTTTATTTGTTGACCCATTAATGAGAATATGTTTTTTCTTTATTATCAATGACATAGTTGATAAATAATTTGTTCTTTCAATACCACAGTATTTCATTTCTTTCCAGATCATAATCACTTTTCATCTTCAATGGATGTCTTATGCATGGTTATCCGTGAGGATGAGGATATATACTTTGAGGTTATCCATGTAAATATTATGGATATTCTCGAAGGATACCTTATGGACATCTTTGAAGAATATCTTATGGATATCCCTGAAGGATATCTTATGGATATATTTTGAAGACATCCCATGGATATCTTTCGAAGATATCTCATGGATATATTCGAAGGATATCTTATGGACATCTTGGTAGGATATCTTATGGATATTCTTGAAGGATATTTTATAAATGTACAAATCGTTCCGCTCTGGACATCCATAAGACGTCCATAAGATATCTGTTGGATATGAATTGGACGTCCATAGTACATACACATTATCCATAATGGATGTCCAATGGATATCCATTGGATGCCTATGTGTTATCTGGGATAAGGGCGCCCTGCAAATCAGATTATATCAGATTCAGATTTCCACATCGAAGATGAGAAAAATGAGGGTAACATATATTTCTTCATTATCTCCCCTTATATTACCCATATATTCATTTCATTACAGACGAGACATCTGCTATGAAGAATCTCATACGGGAAAGTACGATAATAGATCCAATCGATCTGAAGTTTCAGGACTCTAACTCAGGCATTAGGAGAAATATCGAAAATCTAACACCTATTCAAGTGTTTGATTCAGTATGGACACAAGATATCATGACTATACTGCTTGAGAAGACTAATGCATACGGACAGGCCCTCACCTTGAAAAACAGACCAAAACGGAGGAACGAGAGGATCAAAACTTTCAAGCCTATGAGCAAGGACGAGCTGAAAAAGTTTATTGGTTTGTGCCTACTAGGTGGTCAGCTGAAATGGCGTTCTGTCCGAAGTTTATTTTCTCTGGATCCTCTTTACTACCATCCAATATTATCGGCCACTATGTCTGGCAGGAGATTTGAACGCATTCTAAGATGCCTGAATTGTTCTGATGAAGACGACAATGATGGGTTAGTTAAAGTAAACCTCATTTTGAAGAGGGTAATAAAAAATAGCCAAGGAATATTTCATCCCAAAGAGGCTTTATAAATTTTACGAACTTTGCTCTAGTGATGGTTTTGTACTCAATATTGAGATTTACAAAGAAAAGACAAATCATGATGATGTTCAATCATCGTAAGTAGATTCTCTTGTTGTTCATTTGATGGAACCTTATATCAACGAAATACACCACCTATTCATGGATAATTTTTATAATAGTATCGGATTATCCAGCAAACTATTGAACAAAAAAACACATATAACTGGCACTTTACGAAGTAATAGGTCTGGAAACCCAAAAGAAGTGACAACTGCCAAATTGAATCCGCGTGAGCATGTTTGGCGACGTTCGAAAAATAAACTACGCAACACTAATTACGTCGCACCCCGAAATTTCGCCCCTGTTACAATTTGAATAACTTTTTTCTGCTTTGAACAATTTGAATCTTGTTCACACTGTTCGCTAGCTCTGTCCTTCAGCTATATACTTCTCGTACTTCTTCGATATATGCGGTTATTTCCATAAAATTGCTACAGGATGTGTTTTGGAACTGTGCAAAATTTCGAAATTTTCAAAAGGATCCCAAATGAAGAAAAACAGTTTTTTTTCAACTTTAACAGCAGAGGCATGAAGATCATCTCATTACCTTCGGCCATTTCCAAAATTGTCTTCTTATCACTTTTATTTACAGAGTGATCTCAAAAAATAGATTTTTTGATTTTGCACTAATAACTTTTTTCCTCTTCATCCGATTTTCGAAATCTCAGGCTCATTCTGGAGCTGAAACCTTATATGAGAAGATTTAAAGATCAGAAATATTTCAAGATCGAGGGTTTTCTCAAAGGTGATCCAAATCTGAAACACTCACTCTGGATACGTCCTGATCTTTTTTCTTTCATTAGTCAAAAATTATGCGTGAGAAAACCGG
This sequence comes from Chrysomela aeneicollis, assembly GCA_029955515.1. Classification (NCBI taxonomy): domain Eukaryota; kingdom Metazoa; phylum Arthropoda; class Insecta; order Coleoptera; family Chrysomelidae; genus Chrysomela; species Chrysomela aeneicollis. Next base: position 2,133,028 of record JARUHQ010000013.1, on the reverse strand, counting down.
ATTGAAACGCCATGTTCTAGAAAAAAATCAGCAAAAAAAATTCATGGTCGTAACCAACGTAACAAGAATCATGAGTGTGACTGATAAGACAGGTTTAAAATTACGTTCTCGTGAAAATAAAGATCAGGACAGAAAAAACTATTCGTAGGTCTTTCTTTTCTGAAGATATAAAATTTCATAAAAAAATTCAAAAAAAAATAAATCTGAATACACCAAAATTCCAGAGTAACCTTCTCACCCCCTATACAAAGTCTTCCATCATGTTTTGGATTTTTTTCAAAGAATTTGATTTTTTAGACCCCCAAAAAAAAATCATACGTACGCCTATGAAAATTTTTTTTTATCGCTTTGATCAACCTTTTCCGCTGAACACAGCTATGGGTACCGCTTGTCTCGATTCTGAAAGAGACCTTTTTTTCGCCCTGTACATCAAACTATGATAATTGGAATACCCGAGTTTGGGCGATTCTTAGTAGTTTTGTACGAAACTCACGAGAATAATATGTAAAAAAATCACAAAAATCTCCTTCCTCTTAATCCGTACCCAAAGTACCCCAAGGGGGGAAGGAGGAGGAAAAATTTTTTTTTTTCAAATCTCGGATCTCGATGTGGGGGTCAGGTGAAATATGTTTACCGATATATCTTACCGTTTGACCAGCAAAAATTTTTCCTCCAAAAGAAAATTTTGGGGAGGAGGGGGTCAAAAAAATTTTTACAGTCTTTTTGGTGGTGATATTTTCTTTTCTATCAAACAACGTGTTGGGTATTTTTCTTTTTTAATCGGGATTTCAAGGGGGAATTAGATTTGGGTCACCGTTGCAGAAACCCTTGTAGCGAAACGTCGGTTTTCGCGCTATTGCGGACGCAGACCACCGTTGTGTTTTGGCAACGTGGCATGATTTTAGGCTTATTAGTCAGAGGATATGACAACGTAGGTCACCAGGATGACATGAGGTAAAATTGATGGTTGCCTACCTAGTAGATTCCATCTATTCATAAATATCGTGTTCGCACTACGGGCATGCGAACGGCGAAGCACCGGCCTCATGCCTGAGTAGTAGTTCTTTGAAACGTGAGAGTGAGCGTCTCGGCAAATCCACTGTTTTACATAATTGCTAAAATAAGTGCCGTTGGTTCTATGGCAGTTTCCCTCGTTGGACAACGCCGGTGCCTGTATCTATTTAAGGTAGGTGAGGACTGATAATTTATATAGGTATCACGAGATTACGATCTAGTCCCCGATTTTGGGGTTAGGGTAGCGGCCTACTGCCGGTAAACTTTGTTAGGTAAATTGCTCCAAATAATCGTTGTATCTATTTTAGTCGTATGTATGGTAACCCTGTGTGACCTGCTGTCTGTTGTATTCAACGAATTGAATAAACATCCACATTGGCAGCTGGTGGTTTCTCTGAACCTGTTGAACCTACACAAAAAACCCCACGAAAACGAAGAGTCTCAGTTCACCCTTGATCTTCAATATTTATTTTTAGTCAATTCTAATCTTCATGTCTGTTCATCTAACGTTTTGCAAAACCAAAAAATTGACTTTTTTAGGTCACTCTGTAAATAAAAGAAATAAGAAGACAATTCTGGAGATGGCTCAAGTTAATGAGATCCCCTTTATGCCTCTGCTGTTAAAGTTGAAAAAAAAAACTGATTTTCTTCATTTGGCATCCTTTTGAAAATTCCGAAATTTTGCAGTTTCAAAAACACCTTGTAACAATTTTATGGAAAAAACCTCATGTAACAAAAAAGTACGAGATTATAGCTGAAGGACTGAGCTTAGCGATCAGCGCAAACAGAATTCGAATTGTTTAAATCAGAAAAAAGTTATTCAAATTTCAACAAGGGCAAAATTTCGGGTTGCGACGTAATTAGTGTTGCGTAGTTTATTTACGTTTCTAAGTGTAGAGATAAACGAGATGTACTAACTATTTCAACTGCATTCACACCACAAATGGTGGAAGTAGACAATAAATATGGAGAGGAGAGAAAAAAAACACAGGATGTTGCTAAATATAATGATAACATGTCTGGCGTTGACAGATCAGATCAGATGATAAGTTATTATTCATGTCAAAAGAAACCGTTAGATGGTACAAAAAGTTATATTCCGTTTATTGGATATGTGAAATGCTTTCTATATTTATAAATACAATCTCGACAAAAAACCCAGTTATTCGAATTTCCGAGAAGAAATGAGTAGCAGGAAAAAAAGATAAAAGGAAATTGGTCACAGAGGTACCGGTAAAAACCTGAAACAAGAAATTGAGAAGAGGAGGTACAGAAAATCGCATAATGAAAGCTATTCCTTTTCCAGACAATTCAAGAAGAAGAGGTAATAAATACTATAAGAGATGTAGACAATGTTCTGTCATGAAACTGTATTGGAAATCCGCCATTATGTGATGGGACGTGTTTCGATACATGGCATGCCTAATTTTTTTGAATAACAATTTTATGAGTTATATGAAGAGAAAGAATAAAATATTTTTGCAAAACTACTATTTTTTGGAGAAGAATAGTAAGCGTCAGTGTCATCCTGAACAAAATGTTGTTTTCAGTAGGACATGACGTCATATGACGTCATCGTTTTTTGTGCAAAAACATAAGAGCAATATTCAAGGAATTTTTCGCTATATTTATAACTTCTCTGTCTTGAAAATAAAGAAAGATATCGAAGTGTGTTTTTTGGGTTTTCACCATTTTTCCTGTGTGTATATTTATAATTGGCCTTTGACGGCATATACCGCGGATGTCCGTCAACGTGTTAAATTCACATTTGAAGACTTTCGATTCCATATATATAGTTTTACTAACAACTGTTTATCAAAATAGGGGGCGACTTTCTGCATTATATATAGCTCCATAAGTAGAGAATGTGTCACTTCAATCTTTCTGAGATGGTGCTACATCCATTTCACATTTCTATTTAGTAAAAAATCAAAAGTAATATGGCTTTGTTTGAATTTTTCTCCTCTAGTAGTTACCTAGTTAAAATAGTTTCTCAAATTTCTTTTTTTTTTTTTCATATATTTGAATATGACTGATGATGAGCATAAGTTGACTGTGATGATCACACAGTGGAGGCTGTTTCCACAGCATGGATACAGGGTGATCGCTGTCACTGGCCAGCATTAGCACCAGAAAAAATCATTAATGATATAAGAAGATCAGAACCATTGAATACCTGCTGGGCGTCTCATCATGTGAAGATGTTCAGAAATGCAACTTTCAGTGAGTTCATCAGATTAGAAATGAAATTATGATTAGGTACTTGAAATAGTTTTGAAACTTTATTGGTTTTTATATTTCATTTTAGACGATTATATGAAAGCCAGAGATAAGGCTAAAATGAATGAAGAAATCAGTGATCTCGCATCTGAAGTGAAAATACAGACAGAACACAGAACACTGAAAAAAGTATTTTCATCCAGTATTGGCAGCAGTGAGGAAAAAATGAATATTCCAAAACCACCTAACCTGAAGAAAATTCTAAAATCTAGTAAGTTTGTGACCAAGTGATTCTCCCATATTATTATTATTATTATAGTAGAATCAATGTAATTCCAGATATTTTTTCAAATGAAAAAAATGTCAATACAGAAGTAATATAAAATCTAAAAGCATTCAATTAAAGATTATCAAAAAGCAGAATCTCTAGAAAATTCATCTGAACTTTGTTACGGTTCAAAAACCATAATATGCCCATGAAGAATCCTAAAGGGCCCTGATATTTCAGGGCATACAGCAGATTTACGGGGTATTGGATTTATTATTAGTCACACTGAAATATACTACTATACACTGGGCTCTATTCGAAGCAAAATATTGTGCTCCATGGTCTCAACTTTCCTTCTGGTGGTAGACCTCCACTCTAATTTCCTGAAATTGTCTAAATATCAGTTATGCAGTAATTTCACATCATGTCGATTCCTCACCTGGTATATATATTTAGTCGAAGTGGGTTTGTTTACTTCCGGCATTTATCAGTTGATTGAAAAGGTTGACAGTGGTCCAGACAGGTGTCAGCAGACTGACAACTTCCTCTGTCAGAGAGGTTATAGTGGGAAAATTTGCCTCCAAAACGTGAGGTCTAACCTTATTCTTTCTGGCTTTTTTATCAGGATTGCTTGTGCTTCTGAAAATCGCGAAATTGCGGATTTGTTAGCCTGAAAAATAATCTAGGAAAAAGTGGAATCAATCTAGTTGATTATTCCTCGCCGTTGGGTGGATTTTATTTTTTCTAGCTTTTGAAAACGTTTCTCATCGAAACCTTCTTAAAGGCCACACACCATCACAGGCAAGTAACCCTAGACTTCTCCCGGACTCTACTCTCCATTCTCATACCTATTCTCTCCATTTCTTTATGAAATACTATATTTCAGGCCTTTTTGGTATACCTACCTGCATAAGTCAGATCTATACTGTGGTAAAGGGGATTAAGGTCTTAAAAGGAAGTCTTATTCAGACAGGAAACCTGTCCGGGTAGCAGAAGAGACCTATGGTACATCGATAAGTCTCCTGGTAATATAGTTGCTGTGCTGAGCTACCTGTAGAATTCGCTAGTACGTTTTTTTATTCGTTCGATATCTTCATGAATTCAAGTGAAAACGAAAAAATGACTTTTATTCAAAAGTATCTGACATATATCACTCATATTGAAATTCAACAACTTCTCACTGTATTTTGTTTCTTAGACAGTGTGATCGCAAAAACTCATATAGGCAGAACACACCGCCACCCTTGAAAGTACCGAATTTTTCAACATTTCTGCAGCAAATTGATCTTGAGAAATTGATTTTCCTGTTCATTGATCAATTGGTAGAAGACAAAGTTTTTGCACAGCACGTTTGGTGATTCCTGTAGAAGTTTTGACAGTAACCACTCGAATAACTTTGTCTGAGAGTAGGAGGTGCGTTAGGTTGGAGTACCCCCTCCACTCCACTTTTCCATTTCAAGTGCGTCAGTATGGACCATCCCCACTCCTCGTCGATTCAGACCATCGACCAATCAGAGGCCAGCTAAGCCCCGCCCCCTTTTATTGGCGGGAAATTCAAATCATGTTGTTATTAGGTTCGGGCCCCTTGGACTTTGGTCCACCCCTTCGTGCCCACTCGGACCTCTTCGGGCACCATCGGACACCACTACATCCACTAGGGCCCCTCATGCTATGTCATCCTTTGACCCGTAGTGCTTTGCGAATACATGACGTCATATATTATTCAAAAAAGTCAGTACAATCGAGATTCGAACCCACACCGATATAAACGCTTTCGTCCACGCAGCAACAGCAGGATATTTACATTTCTAATTACGACGCTATGTGGAACGCAGTTTGACGGAATCCTGTCTACCCACTAAGCCTTTAGCGTCTCACCGTCCGATCAATAAGATGCCCACATTTACATGACTCATTGAAGCGAATATATGGTTGTGACGGACTGTGGTACATTGATGTCACGTGATATATGACGAACGTAGGTCATTGGATATTTTCATGTGTCCTTTCCCTCAGGAAACGAACATAGACTATTATATCGAACGATTTTCCGAAACAGATATTGTTATTTTAGGATTTCACTTTCAGCGTAGAGAAAATATGTCGACGTCTGCTGCTTTCGTTGAAGGTGGACTCACGTTCTGATGAGAAGCAATCTATAATTACATCAGAAAGAGAACGACGCGTCAGGGATAAGACCGAATAAGCAATCGAATTAATTACGTTTTGGTTTCGAGTACGAAAACAATGTGTGACAATCAGAGATAGCGATAACCGCTCGTATTCAATACCTTCAGGCAATTATCGTTACAGTGTTGCCTTATGTTGCAAAGTATCCAATATTATAGCGTGATGCCTATGTTGCCATTTATAAATGCATCACCTTCGTTCCAGAGATACGCTTCAATATGATTGTTATAAAAAATATGTAATGTACAGATTATAGGTGATATACTTCAAAAAAACGTCGAATCATGTATCCGTTACACATCTTTGACGCATTACAAAGCAGTCGAATATTTCTCACCACATTTCCTCTATTGAATACAGGTGGAAGCTTTATGCTCCAAACATTCTTCCTTCATTCCATTCGTCAGCAGATGATAGTAGTCACAAGAAACCATCAGTGAACCCCCACTCCTTCTTCCTATAATACCACAGGTGAATTTTTTTCTGAGGTTGGTATAACATTTTGAATATAGTCTGAGTTATAGAACAGACCTTTCATTCTGTCACAATCAGTTGTCGAGAGCGAATACCTTTTTGAATTATGGAAAAAATCAAGTTCTTCTATGGTGCGACAGCAGTGAACATAATCAAACAATTACATGTCAATGACGAGTTCAAGATATTGATCGAACAATGGTATCATGATCAAAAGATATCATGCTATATACTATATATCGACGAGAAGCCAACATCTTTTGCTTTGATATCAAGAATGGACTTTGATCCATTGAAGCAACATAGCAATCCAAAAACACTCAATTTAATCTATACGTTGAAGGAACATCGAAGAAAAGGATATGCTGCAAAATTAGTCTTACATATCAAAAAAATTATTCAATTTTCTACTTTTTCATCCAATACCGCATCAGAAACATTGTTTATGAAATGTGAATGTATTAATCATGGGGAAATGAATGGCTGTGTAATGTTTAGATTTCCATAATAAATATATAAAAGTTTTCACGTTTATCATTTACCTTCATCATCCGTATATTCCAATGGAGGATTCATTTGTGGAAGGTATGTCTCGAATTTAGCAGTGATTTTCTCAATTCCTCTGTCACTGATACTTATTCACTATTTTGATCTAACGAATTAATAATCTTGTGAGGTTATTCCTGAAGTTGATCACTCTGTAGGCACTCATTATATGTACGTTTCAATTTTTATTTATTTTAGTATAATGAATTAATAATATTGTGAGGTTATTCCTGAAGTTGACCACTCTGTAGACACTTATCATGGTTATGCTGTTATTTTTTCAACAATATTCAACAAAAATCATCATTATAATTTTTAGATTATTATTATCATTGACACTGAAGTGAAAATTGATGGAATTATATTCATATTTCAGATAATTGTTTTCTCATGGTAGGTAATTATTTCGTTATTCATATCTACGCCTGTGGACAATAGTCTTTAACTCCCGAGTTATTGTATATTCTGCAAATTATTATATGAGAACAATGGCATTACAGTTTTCGGATAAGGCGCAATTATTACTGTGATCTGAATTCGAGCGTCTCAGATCTTGAAATCACTTCATTGCATTCGTGAGATGTGTTAGTATACCTTTATAGAAACTTCCATTTATTTAGAGGGTGCAATCAGAGTGACGTGACCAGGGTTCGATTTTCAAAAGACGGTAAGTGGCTTTTTTCTCTGCATTTCAGATCGCGACGTTTTCGATAAATAATACACAGTGAAATATGCTGGCTTATTTATCAACGGTTCGAATTTTTGTGTTCTGTTTCTGCCATCCCTCCAAAATACTTTAAATTCCCTCGCGTTTCGCGAAGAGGCCTTCGGGCTATCGTATTCGAAAAAGGCAGTCTTGGATAGAAAAACTATATAATTAGTCACAGGGTGTATCATAAAACTAACAATTCAATCAACAACTTGAAATATTCCATTTTATTTGAAAAAATTTAATCTTTGACAAATCCAAATTCAATCTCGAGGATAAAGTAGAGGTATTCATCAATCCCCTCGGTTATACAAGGTGTTGAGTAAACTTTCAACAGTTTAGTTTTGTTAGTAGAAATTCAAATTCGATGTAGAAAAACGTAAAATCCTGAATACATTCCTTCGTTATTGCTTTTTGTTTTCAAATTAGATCTGTTACGAACTTAGGGTATTGGAAAAATATACGAGGTATTTCGTGAGAGGAATATAGGAGAAAATATACGAGGTATTTCGTGAAACGTAAAACTTGGATACACCCTTTGTTATTGCTTTTGATTTCAAATTAAAACTGTAAAGAATTAGGGTATTGAAAAATATACGAGGTATTTCGTGAAACTTAAAACTATGAATACATCCATCGTTATATCATTTGTTTTCAAATTGAAACTGTAATGAACCTTGAGTATTGATCAAGGAACGAACTTGGGGTATAGGAAAAATATACGAGGTATTTCGTAAAACTTTGGATCCTTTTCAATTTCAAATTAATTCCTGAGTGAAAATCATGAACACTTATCACTGAAGGAAACCTTGGCTAGTATAATACAGGGTGTTTTTTTTATATCAGGCTTCTTGAAAAAGACAGTTTTGCTAGGAAAAGTATATTTCAATTACACGAAAATCTTTATATTGAGAATTATTCTAAATATTTTGGAATATAGTATTAATAGGTATCCCATAAAATAATCGATAAGCGTGAAATATACATGATGGATTGAAATTAGTTTTCTCGTTTCGATACTTATCTTTGGTAGTTTTCAGAGGGTGTTTTGTGAAGTATTGAACTCTCAGTTTGAATAGTAAATATATACGAGGTATTATTTTGATTTTCTTCGTTATCGTTTTTCATTTGAAATTTCAGGGTATGGAGAAAATATACAGGTTATTCAAATAGTATTACGCTCATCATTTATTGCATTCTGCTCAGAGTTTTGTAAGTAAAATTTACAAGGTATTTCATGAAACCTGAAACTTTTCCTACGGAAATAGAATGGGTATCTCAAAAAAAAACGTGAATTTTTTAACGGAACATTGTCGTTTTTGCTTTTCGTTTAGAGTTTTTATTGTTCTGTTAGTAGAAATATATTTCGGAGAAACTTGAAATTCTTGATACAACCCTTTGTTTGTTGTTTTTGTTTTCAAATTAGAATATTAATAAACTCAAGGTATGAAAAAAAAAATATAGGTCTTCAAATAGTATCACAATTTATTCAAAAATAGGATTTGAGTTTATACAAAAGTATATACAGTGACATATAATTATAAAAAAGTCGACATTCAGAAAAAATAATCAAACTTTTTGCAGGTATACCTGAAAGAATCAAATTACTTTTCATTGTGAGATAAAGATTACAGCATGGAAAATTATGAACTAAACAGATATACGAGGTGGAACATAACATGGTACCAACAAATATCAACGTAACAATATGTCGAGGAACACCATTCGAGATGGTAACAAAAAATACATATGCATGACTGTCAAAAATATAGGTTAGGAATAAAAACATAATTGTATTGAGGGAGGAAGATACTTGGGTGTGTTTATTAGCCAGTTAAAATCAAATACTGTTGCCCAGCGTACGCCACGAGGAGGCCAAACACTTGTACGCCAGAAAGGAAATTAACAACTATTCAAATCAACACTATGACTATTATGAGTTTTTGGCATCTTTTTTTATGACAACTTAAACACTGACTGTTCATGTTAGAATGGCTCTTTTAAGGTTTTGGCATCTTTTTTTTCTCATGATAATATAAGCACTGAATCAATATGGCTCTTTCTGTATTAGTTTGGCATCTTTTTTCATGACAGTATGGCTCTTTTTCATTAGATAATAATGAGTTTGATGGAATGAATCGTTGCTAATTATAGGGATAGGGTAAGGGGTGGAGGGTTGGCTCATAATAATAAGGGTGGTGTGTTGCTTTTTGAAAGTGGAAAGCTCCCAAAAGGCCTACCTTAACCACTATTCTAAAGATTCTGGTTGAATTACTCGTAATAACAGACGACTGCTCTCATTAGGTTTTCGGATAATGCCTCTTTTTTTATAATATTGGGTCTTTTTCAAGTATTCAACCAGAATCTTCATATTTCAGCCGTGAAAACGACTGATTTGGTGCTCATTTTTTTTTGTTTTTTGAAACCATACGGAATGGAGGCGTTGTCATCCTGAAATTGCCGTTTCAGGCAAACGGGCTCGTACTTTTTCACGAGGTCGATGGTAATGACCTCGTGTTCTTTTGTGCGCCTAATCTGTCGGCTCAAAATTTCAATAGGCGGCCCAGGGTTTAAAATAATATTTTTTATGGTATCAAAATTGATGAGCTGTGAGGCCGCATAGTTTAGTGATATACCCTTCACCTTACAAACAATTTCAAATTCTTGAGCCCTGGTTGACCAGATTTTGTATGCATAGTTTTTGGGGCCCCCAGAGGCAAATTCTGTAATATAAGAACCAGGGCCGTAACATTCTAGTTCGTCGGTCATATCACCAATAAATTGACCTGTAGGAATGTCATATTCTTCGGATCTAGATACATAGATGACAGAGTCTGTATCGTAATACAGGACTCTGTCATTGAGCTGCTCCAAAGAGCTGTAAAGTTTTAGGCGAGCCAATGCTGTGACATACGCTGCAATGACTACATTTACCGTGGAAAGACTGTCGAAGCTTTCATTTCGGAATGACCAGTTGACAATGAGAGTGTCATCGTTGATGGGTAAAACAGAGTTTATAATGCGAGAAGGATCGGTCATCATTTTAAAGAATTCGGAGGGCTGATTAACGATAGAGGTCTTGGGCTGGTTTTCACGCTGACCAAACTTGCCCCAAAAAGAATTCAACATTAATTTGGCCAGCGATCTCAAGCCAGGGTTATCGAGAATTTTCGAAAATTCCAAAAGAACATCCTCCCGCTGTAGAAATTCCTCAATGTACCGTTGCTTCTCCTCATCAGTGCGACAATACTGTGGCCAGTTTGATGACTCCTGCTTGACTTTGATGAATTTGTTCATCATATCAGTAAATAAACCGGCCACGTTCTCACCAAATTGAATAGTATCATAGGACCAAATTTCTTTGGTCTCGAGAATACGATATCCCAACTCAACGGCTTTTACAACCTCCTCAATTACCCAGGTACCTGTTAATGCTCGTTCTTCATCAGAATGTTGACAACTATCAGAGCTAAAGTTTTCGCCACATGTTCGACAAAGAACAAACATTAGTTTTTCGTTCATTTTTTGGGGCAAAACAGGGTGAAATAGGTCTTGAGGAGGAAGTATCGTACACTTTATGAGTCCAGAGATAGATGGGAGGGAAACAGCACATTCTTCCTCGCCAACAAGTACTTTTGGGTGACCAACAGGAAATTTTCCATATTTACATACCCACGGGTACAAAGAGCAAACATCAACGTATTTGATTTCTTCACACTCCTTGGCCTTGTAATATTTGACGATATTTCCCGTGCGGCCCCCATAGAAAGCATCTCGTGGGTCAAGGGGGAGGTTTTTCATGAGAGGGTGATTTTCGGTGAATGTTTGAATTTCCTCAGAAAGTTCTTGGCGAAAATCACATTCCCACTTTTCAATGACCTCATAGCCCAAGGATTTGAGCTTATTGATCTTAGCAATGGTAGTGTCATAGCGAAATTCCATAGTTTCATTAGGACAATTTTGGATAGGAGTATCTCTCTGATGCTCAAAACATCTTGGACAACCGTGATAAAAACACCCCTGAAACTCGAAAACCTGCCTCGTTTCAGAACACCAGCCATCAACTTTGAAATTACCAATCAGTGCCTCAGAAGAACGACATGCTTGTTGAATTTTAATATTTCGCTGCTTCTCCTCCCAGAGCAACCATTGGGTGGCTATCACAGACTGATTATCGTGATGTCTATAACCACCCTTTGGAATGATGCCAATGGTATTTGGTTTGAGGAAGTTTCTACGATATACTTTGTTGCATGTTGAGGCTATAGTCGAGGCTTCCGTGAATGGACATACATTCGTTTCGGTCAACATGAGCTGACGAAATTTCAAACAGGCTTTGGTCAGGATATCAACATCCGAAATACAATAATCTATGATTTCTCGTGAAAAATCGAAAACATAATTTTCAGCGACTCTTTCAGAGTGCCATTTCATGAGGGAAGAACGAGCCTCTGAAGCTAGCATGTCTGGGGAATAGAACTCAATAGATGGAATTGACCCAACATAATTTTGATTTTCCACCTTATTGAAGAGGTGGGGAAAGTATCCTTTCTTCAGCTCAGTGAAGCCAAAGGATTTGGGAAGTTTTGCCAAAGCCATGGGAAAATAATTGAGAGAATCAAGAAATGTCACATTTCCAACGGTCATCGATATAAGCTTAGTACCACGCATAATGAGATCGGGTGTTAGGTTAGTCTGGGTCAAAAAATAATTCAAAATAAATTGGTGGTCAAACCCTCCACCGTTGTGAGCAAGTACAACGATATTCTTGAATTTTTTCCTCATTACCAGCACATGACGAACAAACGGTGAAATGGGGTCATTGCATTTAAGTATTTGAAGTCGAACACCGCATTTTTTACAAATTTGATGTTCGGTTTCGATGCAAACATCACAGCATTGCCGAAAAACACATAAATTGGGTTCATGAAGAAGCGAGCCATCTGACTGTACGCTCTCCTGACGAGTCTCTAGGTCATAGAAGATAAACAAGAGATTGGCCGTTCGAGGTGCCTTTGTATCGGGTTGAATATAACAGAGGTGGTCGGCCGGACAATATTTGTTGCAAATTTTGCAGAAGATCTCGCCACAGGTGTGAGAACGCTTAGTTGGAACAATCTTGAAACATTCCTCACATCTTCTAATTTTTTCACAAATCTCATCCCGAATATGATTATCAAAACACACTTGACCACGGAAAGACCTTTTGCAAAGCTCACAAGGGATTTTCACTTGATCATTAGGACAGGACGGTGAAGCCTGGCACGAAAAACAAGTACCACCACATCGATGGTTTTCCTTATGATCGTAGGGGACATGACATTCCTCACAGTAATAACTGCAACAGAAAGCAGCAGTAAGGGATGTGATGACATTGAAATGACCCTCATTAAACAATAAGTTCAGTGAGGGACCAACACCATCACCATTGAAAATAACATTACGACCCTTGTTCCCATATTGGTAAACCGTTATTTTATAAGAAGAGAGATGTCGTTGAAATTGCTGTAGCTCGGGAATGCTACAACCAGTTGAAGGTACAAAAACCCCGGCATCGGCCAACAGTTGCAGAGCCCTTTCGGTTTGCAATTTCCTGGCGTTCTGCCGTACATTGACATATTTGGGGTCTTTATCGGCATATGCCCGAGCCACGACAAGTGCTCGAGGAAGGCAGAGATTGTCTGTGTTTTTAATACAGATAATCCCCTTCCTCTTGCTGCATTCTTCGTCGAAAGAATTGTAACAGTGTCCTCTGGGTCCACCTTTTCCGGCCGGCAATCTTACAGCTGTAACACCGAGACAGAAGGTCTCGGTGTTCAAGCCGCAAGAGTTTGACTGGTATATCGCCGAAATTAAGTCCCACAGCTCGTCCATCGAAACATCCGCAGCGTTTTTGAATGCAACCCACCCCGGACCCCTAGTGAAATCTTTGGAACAGAAGGTGAAGCCCACCTTATCGGTCGGCTCCAAACCCTCTGTCCCCTTCAACACAATTTGAGTTACTGCATCTCTTACCCATCCCACAGGTTCTTGAGCCTCTGGTATAGGCTTGATGTTGAACTCCAAAGTACGAGCCTGTACGCCAAAACGACGATTCTTCCTGACGACGTCCTTGACAATCAGGAACTTCTCCATTTTCACTCAAAAGTTTCAAAAATCAAAAATTCTCAAAAATCGAACAATTTTCAAAATATTTTCAAAATACGAGCTGAGCACACACAAGCGTAAGCGTAACTGTCTGAATAAACTATGAGATTGAGGTTTCGAAACAGAGACTATATAGGCAAAAATGAAAGAATGTGTGGGTGAGATGTAAGCAACGTAATTAATTCGAAATCAAAAAATCGATAGCATTAATCAAGAGCACAACTTATCGAAAACACGATAGATAATGGCTGGAATCGCAGGTGCACCGATATTTATAGTCAATTAATAGTCCAAAGTCCATCGCGAGCCGCAAGTTCGATAACAGATTTCATAAATCAAGAAGAGATTGACTCCGATCGAAAAGGCCCCGACTTTGATGATATTTGTTTCAATTCACCATAAGAAACCGTACTATTCATCTATTTATAATCATTTAGCCTTGAAATATATATGGAAAGAGACACATATTTTGATTTTTATCGTTCTGCATTGATATATTGAATCGAACAAAGAGCCATTGTCATCTCAGAGTGTGACCTTCAGATGAGAGATGCAATTGTGTCGCAATACGTCGCAATAGATGTGAGACAAGTTAGATATTGTTCCGTCAGCTGAGTAAAATGTATTTTACAGAACGTTGAAAAAAAAAATTGTCAGGAGTCAAGAAATAATATATTTATTCTAATTCTGTGACAAATTTTGTGAATTCAAGTAGTGAAATATGTATTGTTAATGAATTTAACTAGATTACCTTTTGAAATTTCGAAACAAATGTGAAACTCGAAGTAAAATCATTCAAAATTTCGTTTTTTCGTGAGCCTAATATATAATAATAAGGATAATAATAAATTTTATATTATTATTTATAAACAACTCTATCGAAATTTTCAGAATGCTTCTGCTGAGAACCTCAAGATCAATCATCAGATACTTTGATTGAAGTTATATGATGAGTCGAATTCGTTTTGACTTCAACAGTGTGCAACTCATTCAAAGGTATGTGTACAGAATCAGATAAATCTTTCTCATTTTCCAAACTCCCTTTTTATCAAAGTCTGTCATGAATAATTTTTATATATTTCAATGGATAGGTAGTAGTTTTGTCCAACATAAATTTTGGAGTTTCGGCGTCTTCGGTTTCTTCGTAAGACCACCTTCCTTGTTTGTTACACATAATACTTACCGTGATTGGCTTTGATGTGTGGTCCTCTTGATTGGCCTGTATGCAAGAGGTTTCGACGTCTTTGGTTTCTTCGTAAGACCACCTTCCTTGTTTGTTACACATAATACTTACCGTGATTGGCTTCGATGTGTGGTCCTCTTGATTGGCCTGTATGCAAGAGGTTTCGACGTCTTTGGTTTCTTCGTAAGACCACCTTCCTTGTTTGTTCCACATAATACTTACCGTGATTGGCTTTGATGTGTGGTTCTCTTGGCTGGACTGTATGCAAGAGGTTTCGACGTCTTTGGTTTCTTCGTAAGACCTTCCTTGTTGCTGCTCTATAGTTTTTAGCGTAAATGCTTTGCCGCAACCTACCCCCGGCTTTGATGCAGACGATCTCGTCTGGATTATCCATGACGTATTTGAAAATTTCTTTCTGGTCGTTTCCCAAATTTTTGGGGTGAGTGTTTTTCCTCCTCAGGTATCTTGATGATATTTTCACTTACAGTTTCACCACAGAAGGTTTTACCCCTTGGTTTTCTTAGTTACACTAAGATTTATATGTAGTCCTCTTGATTGGCCTGTATGCAAGGGGTTTCGACGTCTTTGGTTTCTTCGTTGGACCTTCCTTGCTGGTGCTCTATAGTTTTTATCGTGAATGATTTGCCGCAACCTACCTTGGCTTTGATGCAGACGATCTCGTCTGGATTATCCACGACGTATTTGAAGATTTCTTTCTGGTCATTTTCCAAATTTTTGGGGTGGAGTGTTTTTCCTTCTCAGGTATCTTGATGATATTTTTACTAGTTTTTATAAAATAGTAAATTTAATGCCTCAGAAAACGTAATTCAATAATAATTCTCATACGAATCTCAAACTTAGAGCAATTTTTGATTGTTCGTTCAACGTAATCATTAAAGTGATTACAGTTTCACAACAGAAGATTTCACCCCTTGGTTTTCTTAGTTACACTAAGATTTATATGTAGTCCTCTTGATTGGCCTGTATGCAAGAGGTTTCGACGTCTTTGGTTTCTTTGTTGGACCTTCCTGTTCTTTTCGATTTCATTTTCAGTCATCAGCACCTTCGCGGTATAAAGTTTGATGCTTCTTTACTGTGTTTGCTTCTTGTTTTTCAATAAGATCTTCTCGGGATGAAATGTGCCCACCGGTTTGGTGTTTTCCCAGTTTCTTCAGTGTCAATTTGACATAGTGATAAAGAATTTCGTCGATAGATAGTATACAGAATCAAATAAATCTTTCTCATTTTTCAAACTCCTCAAAGTCTGTCATGAATAATTTTTAAATATTTCATTGAATAGGTTGTATTTTTTTCCTGGTACGTACGCATATTTTAACCACACACTTGTAGAGATCTTTGTGGTAACCGGTGTCACCATCATTGGTGTTATTATGCAACCCTGGTGACATTTTTGTTAAAATGTTGCTACTCGAGTACACAACCCTAATTTTTAATTCCTAACTATAAACCCTACAATAGTTTTATGCACGTTCGGCCGATAAAATCTGTGACAGCTCAGAATATGATCATAATTTCACCGGAGAACAAAACCAAAAACTCATGGGTGCAACTATTGATGACGTCGATTTCTGGAAGGGTGACGGTGTGGACAACCTCTTTCCTCTTCTGTAGCTCCTCCTCGAAACACTGGACGTACCATTTGAATATCACTATTTAGGGATAAATGAAACGTTTGTCAAATTTTCGAAACCTTCATATCCCAACACGAGTAAGACTCTGTCACGAAGTTCCTTTTAACAATTTCATATTTGTTTGAGTTTTCTTTACGGGAGCTGAAAGTACAATATATTCATTTATGGATAAACGTTATTACATAGGCGATCTCCATTCATTTTCAGGGGTTTTAGCTCTACCAGTTAGATATTCAGGTCAATTGGTACTTTATAACGACCTCAGATGAACTGATTACGATATTATCCTCTTCCTTTATTATCACCGAAAATTCAAGATGTACCTCGAGGTGTACAGAATTTGATGAATCTTTTTCATTTTCCGAATTTTTCAAACACCTTTTTATCAAAACCTGTCATAAATAATTTTTATATATTTCAATAAATAGATAGTTATTTTGTTCTGGCATGTGATTGGTACTTTATAACGTTCTCAGATGAACTGGTTACGTTTAGTCGCTGTGTCATACAGAGAATATCACCATTTTTCCACGGGCAATTTAGCGGTTTCGGCGCCTTTCGTTTTCAGTGAAACCCTTCTTGTTTGCCTTCAGACGGATCTTGATTGATCTCTATCTGTTCCTCCACATATATATGCGAATTTTCTCCTGATCAAAACACAAGTTTAGGGTGGTCTGTTTTCATTGAACATGCTCTCATCCAGCTGTCTGATGGATGATATCGTCAGGCTGGTAATCAAACAATATGCATTATCTGATTGGTAGTTTATAACGACCTCAGATAAATTGATCACGTTTTTATTCTCTTTCTTTATTATCTCCGAACTTTGAGGCTTATTTCATTAATGGTTCGAAATTTTCCTGAGAATTCTCGTTTTAATATAAATGCACATTATTATGTAATTATATTTTCAAATTTTCAAGTGAACCTCGTAATTCAACTGAGATTGAAACATTGGGGGTTTCAGTGGAAGATATGAAAAGAGATAAATCCAAGACAGGTAAAAATATCTGTGGAGGATTTTTCACTTGAACTATTCGAAAATATAATTGTTGTACGCTCACTGAACCATGTGTCTCAATTTGAGTATCATAAATATTTTGTATTATACACGCTGTTGTTGTTGTGATTAACTACTTTTTTGTATACTTCAGTGGCACTGCAGCTCTTCAGTATTTCACTGGTTTGAACTGATGATGGAATCAATGCTCCTTCTATGGCTTCAAAGATTGGGAACTCAATGGTCTTTTATAATAATATCCTCGATATTTCTCATTCTATTATATAATTCTCCATAGCAGAGTCTCTCTTATTCATTCTCCGACACGCATTTGCGTTGCACAATGAAAAAAAAACATTTTCTATTCTCAATTCATCCTATATACTCTCCACATATTTTTAATACTCTAATTTCGTGAATTTTTGTTAAATTTACTCACATATCAAAATCAATCGTATGTCAATGTCAATTTTGCACTGAACGAATTTCACTTCGGTTTTCGACCTTGTTGGTACATCATTCACCGAAAATGACACGTTTTATTGATTTATACAATGTTTGTTGTTATCTTTGAGTTCGAACCATTTTTCATTTGCTCCCTCATTTTCAGAATGCTATTTCTTTGTAGGTACCGCTTCGTTTATTTGTTTATTTCTATAATTTTCATTTTACTTTTTCAAGTTTATTCTGACACTCTATGTGGTGTAGGATGTCACACAAAGATAAAAGTTTTTGGTCCATGGTAGGAACCACCTTGTTGATCATTGTCAACCACTACGCTGATGAAAGGTTTTTCATCTCCATTATTATATGGAAACAAATCCAGAAGATTTCATCTGATAGGAACCACCTTGCTGATTCTTGTTTTACTTCAATGAGTTTGTATACTTCAGTGGCACTGCAGCTCTTCAGTATTTCACTGGTTTGAACTGATGATGGAATCAATGCTCCTTCTATGGCTTCAAAGATTGGGAACTCAATGGTATTTTATAATAATATCCTCGATATTTCTCATTCTACTATATAATTCTCTATACTGAAACTTTTCTGGGATTTCTCGTTTGAATATAAAATTTTGTAATGATTACCTACTATGTTGTGTATATCTACCACGGATATACACTAATTATTATAATACCTATATGTACCTAAATGATTCACATAATATCAAATCGAAATCATCTTCAATGACTATCATTTTGTCAATGACTTTGACATTTGACACACTTGTGGTCAACGAATTCTCGTTTCCTACTCTTGTCTGCTTTTTCTGGGACAGAACCCAATTTCTCTTATTTTTCGGGTAGAAGCCGGTTCTACTGGTTTCTTCGAGGTGACCCCTCTAGCTGAAGCTTGCGATTTTGCTATTTCTTCTTTTTCGTGTTCCTTCTAACTTTGCATAGAAATATAGATCTTTTATGAATTCAAAAGGTGTTGCTTGAGGCTACTCTGATGTTTTGCTTTATATATGTAAATATGACATCCGTATTTCTCGTGTATCTACAAGTTCTCAATGTGATATTTGAGTCACGTATGAATTCAACTGTCTTTATAATAATATTTTTTGATATTTTCTCATTCTATTATACATTCATTTATAGTAAACAGAGTCTCTCTCATTTATCATTCATCCGGGAGTGAAACATTCATAGACTCGTTTGTACACATACTGAGACATTATTTGTCTCACATTCCTCTACAGTTTCAGATCATGTCATTGAAAACAGAGGATGAAGATGTGAATGGCTGATGGAAGCATTACTAAATACAGATTCGAGACATACCTTCCACAAATGAATCCTCCATTGGAATATACGGATGATGAAGGTAAATGATAAACGTGAAAACTTTTATATATTTATTATGGAAATCTAAACATTACACAGCCATTCATTTCCCCATGATTAATACATTCACATTTCATAAACAATGTTTCTGATGCGGTATTGGATGAAAAAGTAGAAAATTGAATAATTTTTTTGATATGTAAGACTAATTTTGCAGCATATCCTTTTCTTCGATGTTCCTTCAACGTATAGATTAAATTGAGTGTTTTTGGATTGCTATGTTGCTTCAATGGATCAAAGTCCATTCTTGATATCAAAGCAAAAGATGTTGGCTTCTCGTCGATATATAGTATATAGCATGATATCTTTTGATCATGATACCATTGTTCGATTAATATCTTGAACTCGTCATTGACATGTAATTGTTTGATTATGTTCACTGCTGTCGCACCATAGAAGAACTTGATTTTTTCCATAATTCAAAAAGGTATTCGCTCTCGACAACTGATTGTGACAGAATGAAAGGTCTGTTCTATAACTCAGACTATATTCAAAATGTTATACCAACCTCAGAAAAAAATTCACCTGTGGTATTATAGGAAGAAGGAGTGGGGGTTCACTGATGGTTTCTTGTGACTACTATCATCTGCTGACGAATGGAATGAAGGAAGAATGTTTGGAGCATAAAGCTTCCACCTGTATTCAATAGAGGAAATGTGGTGAGAAATATTCGACTGCTTTGTAATGCGTCAAAGATGTGTAACGGATACATGATTCGACGTTTTTTTGAAGTATATTACCTATAATCTGTACATTACATATTTTTTATAACAATCATATTGAAGCGTATCTCTGGAACGAAGGTGATGCATTTATAAATGGCAACATAGGCATCACACTATAATATTGGATACTTTGCAACATAAGGCAACACTGTAACGATAATTGCCTGAAGGTATTGAATACGAGCGGTTATCGCTATCTCTGATTGTCACACATTGTTTTCGTACTCGAAACCAAAACGTAATTAATTCGATTGCTTATTCGGTCTTATCCCTGACGCGTCGTTCTCTTTCTGATGTAATTATAGATTGCTTCTCATCAGAACGTGAGTCCACCTTCAACGAAAGCAGCAGACGTCGACATATTTTCTCTACGCTGAAAGTGAAATCCTAAAATAACAATATCTGTTTCGGAAAATCGTTCGATATAATAGTCTATGTTCGTTTCCTGAGGGAAAGGACACATGAAAATATCCAATGACCTACGTTCGTCATATATCACGTGACATCAATGTACCACAGTCCGTCACAACCATATATTCGCTTCAATGAGTCATGTAAATGTGGGCATCTTATTGATCGGACGGTGAGACGCTAAAGGCTTAGTGGGTAGACAGGATTCCGTCAAACTGCGTTCCACATAGCGTCGTAATTAGAAATGTAAATATCCTGCTGTTGCTGCGTGGACGAAAGCGTTTATATCGGTGTGGGTTCGAATCTCGATTGTACTGACTTTTTTGAATAATATATGACGTCATGTATTCGCAAAGCACTACGGGTCAAAGGATGACATAGCATGAGGGGCCCTAGTGGATGTAGTGGTGTCCGATGGTGCCCGAAGAGGTCCGAGTGGGCACGAAGGGGTGGACCAAAGTCCAAGGGGCCCGAACCTAATAACAACATGATTTGAATTTCCCGCCAATAAAAGGGGGCGGGGCTTAGCTGGCCTCTGATTGGTCGATGGTCTGAATCGACGAGGAGTGGGGATGGTCCATACTGACGCACTTGAAATGGAAAAGTGGAGTGGAGGGGGTACTCCAACCTAACGCACCTCCTACTTCTGAGCCTGGATGCAGCTCAAGTATTCTTCCTAAACGCCAATGCTGAGGAGGAGTGCAGTCATCAATAAGAATAACCAGAGATCCAGTCTTGAGAGTATCCTGGGGGTTTTCTTTCCATTTGGACCGTTGCTGGACATGACTCAAGTATTCCTGAGACCAACTGCGCCAAAAAATTTGTACCATTTGTTGTAGCCGCTCATATTGTGACAATCGATTTGATGGTAATTCTGTGAGGTCTGTTTGAGGAAAGGATGTAAGGGGGTCATCAATGAGGAAGTGACCTGGTGTTAGGGCAATAAGGTCATTTGGATCACTGGATAGAGGAATGAGGGGACGGGAATTCATTATTGCTTCGACCTGGGCAAAAACAGTTGATAATTCTTCAAATGTTGAATTATAGTTTCTTACCACCCGAGTAATGTGATATTTAGCCGTTTTAACTGCGGCTTCCCACAAACCACCATGATGAGGACTATGAGGGGGAATGAAATTCCATTCCATATTATTTTCCAATAGAAAATCAGAGGTTTTTCGTTCAGTGATAAATTGAGATAACGAAGCATAAACGCGTTTGATTTCATTGTGAGCTCCCACAAAGTTAGCTCCATTATCAGAGTATATAATTTTACACGGCGGGAAACAAATCTCTTAAGAGCATTAAGAAAAGATCTACTGCTGAGGTCACCAACTATCTCTAAATGGACTGCTTTTGTTGTAAAACAGACAAAAGTACATAAATATGCTTTTATAATACGGCGATTTCTTAGTTTCCCATCCTTCATATTGAATGGGCCCGCAAAGTCAATACCAGTGATACAAAAAGGACGATTTTGAGTGATTCTATTCGTAGGAAGATCCCCCATAATGCGGTTAATTCTGATAGGGTTTGCTCTAAAGCATACTAAACATTTTCTTAAGATACTTCGTACACACATTCTTCCATAGGCCAATAACGCTGACGCAAAGATGCCAAAATTGCTTGGGGTCCAGCATGGAGGTGTCGATAATGTTCATTTAGTATAATGAGTCTAGTTAAAGCATGTTTCTGCGATAATACAATTGGAAATTTTTTATCATATGATAAATCTGATTTTCTAAGTCGGCCCCCGACTCTAACTAAATGATCTGAATCAATGAAAGGATTGAGAGATAACAACTTTGAATTCTTTGGTAATGATTTATTTCTCTCAAGTAAATATAATTCTTCTGGAAACATCTCCCTTTGGGCCATTTGTAATAATGCAATCGTTGCATGGTGTATTTCTTCAATAGAAATTTCCCCTGTTTTTCGATATTGCAAATTAATTCGGATATTCTTATAAAATCTAAAAATGAGTGCAATAACTCGTTGTAATCTATAAAATGATGAAAATCTATTGAAAATTTCAAAATTATTATTTGCAGTGAAAAAAGATACCTGTATTTTACGCCTTTCAGGTATATAATGATTATTTTCATTATTTACATTCCAATTTGATAAGTGGGGTACATCTGATGAAAGCCATTTAGGCCCACACCACCATAATTCACAACATTCGAGTTTACTAGGCTCAATGCCGCGAGATACGATATCAGCAGGGTTTTCCTCTGAGGCCACATGTGCCCACTGACTAATATCAGTTTGACTCTGAATTTCAGAAACTCTATTTGCCACGAATATTTTCCAAGTGTTAGGCGGTGCTGATAACCAATCAAGTACTATAGTGCTATCTGTCCAAAAATGAACTGAATCTATATGTAACTTGAGAGCTTCGACCACCTTTTTGAAAAGGTTCACCAAAAGCAATGCACCACATAACTCTAGGCGTGGTAATTGTATCGTTTTAATAGGCGCAACGCGAGATTTTGCCGATAGCAACCTTATTGTTACTTCATGATTACTTGAAATGCTCTTCAAGAAAATGCACGCTCCATATGCTGATTGTGAAGAGTCACAAAATCCATGGAGTTCAATACGTTCAGCATTTGAGGCTATAGCCTGCCGCGGTATTACTACATGATTTATTGATGCTAATTGTTTACTTAACTCTAGCCACATTTCAACTATATTCGTGGGAGGATTTTCATCCCATCCCACATTTAGCTCCCATAATTTTTGTAGCATAATTTTTGCTCGTATCGTGATTGGTGCAATTAATCCTAACGGATCGAATATTTTGCATATAGAGGAAAGAATTGAACGTTTTGTTACCTGATATGATACCTCGAAAGGATTTACGTTAAATCTGAATATATCAGATCTTGCTTGCCACCCTAAACCGAGAGTTTTCTTTGACTCTTCATCGGTGATGAAATACTTATCTTCATTGTCAAAATTGGATTTATCTAATATACGAATGTCATTAGCAACCCATTTACGGAGATGGAAGCCATACGAATCCAATATTTGAGTAATATTTTTCATTATAACCCGTGCTCCCTCAATAGTAGAGGAGCCAGTAAGCAAGTCATCTACATAAAAATCGCTGAATATTACTTCACTTATTTCAGGATTCTGAGTTTGCGTCTCAATAGCTACCTGGTGTAAGCACCTTATTGAAAGATAACTTGCAGACGATGTGCCGTAGGTTACGGTATTAAGGCGATAATGTGAAATTGGTTCGTCTGTGGTGGGACGCCAAACAATACGCTGAAAATCTCGTTGGTTCTCTACGATGTCAATCATCCGATACATTTTAGCTATGTCTGCGGTTATTACGAAATTATATTTTCTAAAACGAATCAATATTGAAAACAGATCGTCCTGTATTGTTGGTCCAACCATTAATTTATCGTTCAATGATATTCCAGTACTCGTTTTGCATGACCCATCAAACACAACCCGTAATTTTGTGGTACTGCTCGATTCGTTAATAACGCCATGATGGGGTAAATAAAATGAATTTATGGGTGTGGTAAATGCTAAATCACGCTCATCAATCCTAGTCATATGACCTAAACTTATATATTCAGTCATGAAGTCCACGTACAACCGTTTGAATTGAGAATTTTTTGTAAATTTACGTTCCATCGAATGAAGTCGGTTGATTGCGTTATTCACTGAATCCCCAAAATTTCCTGAATTTTCTCGAAAGGGTAGCATAACAACGAACCGTCCTGTTTCATCTCGCTTGAATGTGTCAATGAAATGATTTTCGCACTGTTGTTCCTCTAAAGAGAAATTATTTTTCTTAGGACATTCTTCTATTTTCCAAAATTTTTCAATTTGATTTTCTAAGTTTGAGATGGACAAATTACAAACCATATTATTTTTGGAAAATAGCCCAACGTTTATTGGCCCGGTAATTATCCAACCCAAGAATGTTCGTTGCAGATTTGGTAAACCATCACCTAACTTGATTCGATCAGCCAAAAGTAAATCATAAAATATCTCAGCTCCTATTAAAGCATCCACTTTTGATGAAATATTGAAGTTAGGGTCTGCTAGCGTTAAACCCAAGGGAATTCCTATATTAGATTTGTCAAATGAAAAAGATGGTAGATTTTCAGTTATATTATCCAGTATTAAAAACGTTATTTCAGCAGAAAATTCTTCATTGAGTGATTTTATTTCAGTGCGAATTTTATTGACAACTTTTGTATGTGAATTTCCCACTCCAATAATTGGTATATTTGTTTTAGTGCAAGTGAAACCTAAAGATTGGCATAAATCACTCGTCAAGAAATTTGGTTGTGATCCACTATCCAGTATAACTCTACAATCAAGCCACATGTCATTGTTTCCCTTAACTGATATCATAGCGGTTGACAACAAAACATGCTGATCGCGTTTTGAACAGTGATTTGAAATAGAAATGTGTGGTAATGCGATAGTCATTGACGTAGAAGCTGACTGAGATTGCGTTTTAACCTCCCCTTCTACAGAAGGTGAATCAACTGACTCGTTACCCAGATAACACAAAAACCTTTTGAGGATCTTCTGAGGCGGTCACATTGACGTCCTCAATACGTCGAGAGGCTTTCAAAGAACGTCCCTAGGACGTCCTCCTGTTACCATTTTCCACGTTCAAATAACGTCTCAGAAGATCCCCACGAGGTCTTACTTTTTTATTCACTCCAGTTATGCCTTTTTTGAGTTTTTATCATTCTCAGAATGACTTTTGAGCATATCTGAGAACTAATGAAAATTAAAAAAAATTAAAATAATAAAAAAAATCAGCGCTATCATGGTCACCCATCCAAATCCTAGCCACTGCTGTCGTTGCTTGACTTCTGTACTTACCTCCTCATTGCAATGTCGCTATTCCGTGAACTTATAAATGTTTAACTTTCAATGTGATTTGAACAACAATTATTTTCAAGGATTTTTATTACTTAAATTGGAATACTTATTTTTTTTTTCAATAATAATGGACAAGATAATTTTTCTTGATATATGTAGCTCACTTCTAAATTGGGAAATTCATATGGAGTGGAGAACCAACCAATATCGAATAATTAAAAATTAATTCAATAATGAAGAACGCTTCATCCGATTTTGATAATTTGTAACCATTTTGTAACTCGATTTAAAAATATATATATGTATATATATCTCGTGACTTGGAAGAGATGGAATTTACATAAAAATATTCACCTTTTTCAATTATTTTTATGAGTAGAACATACTCCGGTCAATTGCTCCTAACTTCACATGAGTACCTATACATATTTGAAGACGAAAATATCATCAGAATACATCCATATAGGCCCACACATATCCACATCCCCAGGCTGCCGCTGAAAAGACTAATATGGGACAATTATGTCAAAAATTCTGAGCCTAGTGACGTTCTCAGGATGTAGAATATAGAACATCCTCCTACAGTCTTTTGGCAACTATTAGAGGACGTCCTTAGGCCCACACATATCTACATCCTCAGGCTGCCGCTCGGAGGACTAATGTGCGACAATTATGTCGGAAATTCTGAGCCTAGTGACGTTCTGAGGATGTAGAATATAGAACATCCTCTACAGTCTTTTGGCGACTATTAGAGGACGTCCTTAGGCGAATGTGTGTTATCTGGGTATATATATGTAGCATCGTGTTATGCTTCTTCGAACAAATTTTACAACCCCGTGATAAGCAATCATTGGTTGAATGATTTTTCCGCAAACAATTCGTGCACAATTTTAGTTTTTTGATTTCCAACAATCGAGACGCTACTGGAAGAGATTTCAACTTGTCACATTGGTATATGAAGTGTCCATCTTTACAAAAAACGCAATATTCACTGTGTGAACCTTGATTTCCATTAGTTGTGAGATTTGATAATGACTTATCATTCGAATATTTTTTGTTTACATTAGATTTTTGATATTTTTCGATTTTGCTCATCTCGGAATTTTCGCGATTGTCTAATGTATCCAGTAAATGACATCTATTGTTCAAAAAATTAGTCAACTCAATGAAACTAGGAGATGTCATATTTTTAGATATAAGATATTCTTCCCATTCCTTTTGAGTGGCGATATCTAGTTTTCGGGAAATCAAATAAACTAGTAATGTGCTCCAGGTATCAACTGGTTCTCCTAAAGTTTTTAATGATCTAACATGTTTTTGAATATCATCCGTTAATTTTCGCAAATTCAAACGAATATCTTTAGTAATCACTGGCAATTCGAATAATGCTCTAACATGATTCTTTATACTCAATGCTTTATTTTCGTATCTGGACTTCAATAAGCCCCACGCGTTATCATAATTAGTTTCGGTGACTTCGATAGATTCGATAACTTTCGCAGCTTCACCCTTAATACAACTCATAAGGTAATAGAACTTCTTAATCTTATCCATATTTACCTCTTTATGCACTAACGCTAGAAACATATCCCTAAACTGACCCCATTTCTCATATTCCCCATAAAATTTGGGTAATTCAAGAACGGGAAATCTAACACTCGTTGATGTTTGAAGAGGGCTATTCAGAGACCCTTGTGTTAGGATTGTTTGGGATGCATCTCCCGCGTCCATTGTCGGTTTTTTAGCTGTATTTACTCGGTCGATTATTATTTTAGCTTTTTCCAGAATTTCATAAAAGCGATTTTCAAAATCCTCGCGTTATGTGCTTTGCTCTTCGGTTCCATCTAGAATCTCGATTTGACTTTGTATTCTATTGAAATTATCTAAAATTCGTTTAATATCCTCTAATCGAGATTCCAACTGGACAATTTTTTCATCTGTAAACTTATCGGTGAACGTATTAAACCTCGTAAGTACACTCTTTACTTGTGCTCTTTCAACACGTAAATTCTTCAACGATTCTGCCATATTTCGATGTAACGATTATCAAAATATAAACTCACACTACTCGGTTTCCGATATGCTTATGTTTTTAATGATGATATAAAATATCGATATTTGTGTCCAGGCAAAGCGCTAATGTGGAATGGGAAAAGAATAAGAGGATACAGACTCACAGTTTCTTAGCTTTGGTAAGCAGCAGTGTAGTCCATGAACTATTAACAGCGACGATTGACGATAACCATCCGGCTCGAAGGACCATGTAGAATTCGCTAGTACGTTTTTTTATTCGTTCGATATCTTCATGAATTCAAGTGAAAACGAAAAAATGACTTTTATTCAAAAGTATCTGACATATATCACTCATATTGAAATTCAACAACTTCTCACTGTATTTTGTTTCTTAGACAGTGTGATCGCAAAAACTCATATAGGCAGAACACTACCTACCTGTCTACGCTCAATCTGTCATCTGTCCTAACTTTCTCTGACTGGCTTATCGCTTCTTGTGGAAAGTGCATGAACTCTAGTCCTGCAATACCATCTCCGTGTTTCATTTTCAATTGTTCTAACGCTAAATACCAACTTATATGTTTGAAGAAATCACAGTCATCATATAATACTTACTTGCTTTGCTATTCATGTGAACCTGCGGTATATATACCTATAGGGCTCCCTTCTGTCACTAATATTGGTACCTGAAACTCTTTCTGTGGAATCTTGTGCTATATTCTCTCTATTTACTATTAAAAATATATATTGATCAACCTAACCTACCTTGTAAACTATTGACATCCCACATATCATTTATCAATCAACTCTGGGCGAACTGAATCGGGGCATCTGTCCTAGGCCAGTGCCGTCCCACCTCGGAATTTTGTTGGACAAACAACTAGAAGTCCTCGGCTGAGTGGTTCCAAATTTAATATCTCTCACCCTCGGGTATTCAGAAGAAATAAAATAGTACCAATTTACCCACCCCTCTCCCTGAGCTGAGTAGTACATAAAGTTCGATTACGGTTACTATCAACCCATCCTTTTCTCGTATTATCCCCAGAAAGAAACAAAAAGGGGTAATAAAAATGGCGCCCAGTCACGTGGTTTGATTTTTCATATACGGGGTGTGAGAGAAAAAAAAACTGCTTTCAGTTGAGGATATTCGGTTGTCTTGCACTTTCCCTGTCACAACGGTTTTTTTCAGCAGACAGACGGTGAGCAAGCAGGTAGAGATTCTATAGGAGTTTTTTTTCTATAGGAGATTTTTTTTCTCGCTTCTTCGATCGCTTCGCTCAGATACAGGGTGATACTTGGTTCACTACAGTTTTTTTTTAAGTTTGAAATAAATGTATGTCTATTTTTCTTTTCGTACAACCGCACAGTAGTTCCAAGTAGTACGTTATTGTATACAGGGTGAAGGCGAGATTTGAAAAAAAAAAACAATTTTTATCGTTTCCTTTGTATATTTTGTCTGATATCTTTGATCGGAAAATTCGAGGTTTATTTTTGCCAAATAGTGATCTTGAGGGAAATTGGTGTTCATCCTATACAGGGTGAACATTCTTGGGGGTAGCTGATATAATTAATAAATATATAGGGCAGTGTATTTTTTTTTCACCTGAAGGAATTTCAGAGCGTGATTTTCACATATTTATACAGGGTGTAACAATGTTAGGAATTTGTTTGGTTTCCTCTACGGTATAGGGATTGGTTAGGGCTCTGTGAGCAGTGTGAGACTTGCGGATGTTAGTTAGATTTTTTTTTGTGGGAGGCGGGGACACTTCGTGTCAACGTTAAGAGTCACTGTTACAAATAGCTTCAATAGGTTGTCACAATGGAAGTCAATCGTCTTTTGGGGGATGAGCTTACATACGAGTTGCAAATCAGAGACTTGCCTGTAGGAAACACGGTAGCGGAAAAGAGGGTAGCTTTGAGAGAGGCTTTGAGAATGGAACGGCAGAACTTATCACTAGCCCCGATGATTGTTAGGCTTGATCCGGTATATGAGGTCTCTATCTGTGAACGGAAAATAACCGAGTTGAAAGGAGCTATTTTGGAATTTGATTATGCCAATCGGGATAACGAATTTTCTCGTATTTATACACGACTACTTCATGTATCTCGTCGTCTGCAACGCATACTCACCAATAATGAAGTTCAGGAGGGCACTAAAATGAATTTAGTTCGTATGTGCTCCCAATTAATCGGCGACCTCAACCTAGCATTTGAGGAAATTTCCATGAGCAGTCAGCCGATTAATCGTACAGTTCAGTCCCACCAGGAGTCACATTCCATACTGGATGAGACCCATGTCTCCTACGACCTGATCGACTTGTCGGAGGATCGAGAGAAAGGACACGAGAATGTTAGGGACAGATTCCAATCTCGAAGTGGGCAACCACCATTCATATCCACAGGGCATCGTACCAGTGAAGGCCATAATGATGATACCTTCGCTCGTCCATCATCGTCATCATACCCAGAGTCGACATCCTTCACCGGCATACCACCTCGTCCTAGTCAAACTCGCCCTAGGGAAGAGCGGGAATCCTCCGAGGCTAGGTCATCTCTTCCCGCAGACGGTAGGAATGTTAGGTTTTCGGAAACTCGATCATCTCCGGCAAATCTGTCGGCACAAGCTGTCAGAGACGAGACATTTAGGCCAAGCACGTTATTTGATGCCTTCGATGTGAATCCTCCTTTAGCCTCTCGATTGAATCAACTTCGATTGAATTCCGATCGACCCGAGCAATCGCGAGCAACCTATACTTGGGATCAGGAGGACCAGCGAGCTCAGGTAGAGCGTTGGGGAGTCAAGTTTAATGGGAGATCCAGTGTTAATGATTTCCTGGAGCGAGTGGAGGAGCTTCGCATTTCCCGTGGGGTATCAAAAGAGCGAATACTTCGATCAGCTCCAGAATTATTTACACAGGAGGCTCTCCTCTGGTATCGAACCGGACATTTCGAGTCATGGGATGATCTGGTGAGACAACTCAAGGAAGCATTTCAGCCTTACGACTACGAATACGGTCTTTGGGATGAACTGCGCAGGAGAACGCAAGGATCCCAAGAAAACGTCATCAACTTCGTCTCCGCCATGGAAAATATGTTTCGTAAGATGCCAGTACTCCCTACTGAACCTACTCGAGTGAACATTATCAGGCGAAACATGCTACCTTATATACAGATGCAACTGGCTCTGATCGAGACGATTACGATTGGGGATCTGGTCCGACTTGGTAGAGCAGTAGAAGAAACAGAGTGGAGGGTGGATAAGTTCACCCCCCACCTACGAACTACCGATATCTTCTTGAGCCCGAGTTAGCCTACAGACGACCCCCAAGCAATCAAGTCTCGTCCATTGGCAGTCAACTCATTCCTCCTAGTGATTCCATCACCCTTCCGGAAACCATCCCTCGCCCGAGTTCGTCCAGAGATCATCGCGTTGATCTCGTAGATCAAGGTCCGAGGTGTTGGAATTGCGATGGTACCGATCATAAATTCCATAGATGTCCGCATCCCCGTAAGAAATTTTGTTTCAAATGTGGAAAGAAAGAAGTCATAGCTTCCGCTTGTCCAACCTCTGCAAAAAACTGGCAGAGAGATCACCCGTAGACCGCCGGGCTGATCAGTCAGATACTCTCAAGGTCGACCAAAGAAATACCTTCATCATAGACTATGTTTTAGCCCATGCGAAGGGGGATATCCGACCCTACCTTAACGTGGAAATTCTAGGGCATAAATTTCTTTCCCTTCTAGATTCCGGGTGCACTCGAACAGTTTTAGGAAAAGGGGGTTGGAATATTCTGAGCTCAATTTGTCAGTTACGACCAGTGGGGGAACAACAGTGTACCGTCGCCAATGGCCATACATGCATCATCGCCAGGGTTATTAATGTGCCTATAGCATTGTGTGGAAGGGTCAAAATCTTCGAAATATTGGTTGTTCCAGCTCTTCCACATGCCTTGATTCTTGGAATGGATTTTTGGTCCCGGATGCAAATCATACCAGATATGTTCTCAGGAGATTGGTCATTTAGAAATTCGGAAGTGGAAGAACTGCCGGCCATTTGCTCCATCAGTACGTTGACGGAACTGCAACGAAGACAGTTAGACCACTTAATAGCCAACACGTTCCAATCTATGGGTTCAAAATTAGGATGTACCTCTCTCGTCCATCATGAAATTAAAACAACTTCTCCTCCGATACGACAAAGGTACTACCCAGTATCACCCTCAGTGCTCAAACAGGTGCATAATGAACTGGACCAAATGTTGGCAGATGGAGTGATAGAACCCTCCGACTCACCGTGGGCTTCACCCATCTTACTGATTAAGAAACACGATGGCCGATACCGTTTTGTTGTTGACTTTCGGCAGCTCAATAAAATCACCGAGCGCGACGCCTATCCCTTACCGTATGTAAGTACTACGCTGGATAAATTACGAGATGCCCATTATCTCACCACGCTGGATATCAAGTCGGCGTATTAGCAGATACCCCTCTCGAAAGAATCGAAGCCGCTTACCGCCTTTATTGTACCCAATCGAGGTCTTTTTCAGTTTACGCGTATGCCCATGGGGCTCCACAATGCGCCCGCGACCTGGCAACGGTTTATTGACCGAGTCATTGGGATAGACTTAGAGAAGTACGTCTTTGTTTATCTCGATGATGTTATCATCTGTACTGATACTTTCGAGAAACATTTAGACATTTTGAAGGAGGTTCTTTCCCGACTTACTCGGTCTGGTCTAACCTTGAACAAGGACAAGTGCCATTTTTGCAAGTCAGAGCTCCGGTATCTAGGGTATGTAGTGGGTGCCTCAGGCCTCATGGTGGACCCCGAGAAGGTAGAGGCAATAGTCCAAATTCCATCACCCAAAAATGTCTCTGAGGTGCGACGTCTCATTGGACTTGCATCTTGGTACCGAAGGTTTGTGCCCAACTTTTCCTCTGTGACATCCCCTCTTTGCGCCCTCTTGAAGAAGAACGTAAAATTTGACTGGAATATGGCGTGTGAAGAATCTTTTCAAACTTTGAAAGATCATCTCATATCGGCTCCAATTCTCACTTGTCCAAATTTTGAGCTTCCGTTCACCATACAGACAGATGCTTCAGATTATGGGGTGGGAGCTGTACTTTCTCAGGTCTCCGAGGAAGGAGAAAAGGTGATTTGCTATCTGAGCAGATCTTTGACGAGGAATGAGAGAAAGTACAGCACCACTGAGAAAGAATGTCTTGCTGTCCTGTTTGCTATCGAGAAGCTCAGGCCTTATGTGGAAGGCACAAAATTTACGGTGATAACAGACCATCACAGCCTCCGGTGGCTTAATAACATCAAAGACCCGGTGGGAAGGATCGCACGATGGGCTGTGAGGCTTCAACAGTACGACTTCGACATCGTTCACCGCAAGGGGAAGGATCATTCAGTTCCGGATACACTGTCCAGAGCTGTACCCGCGGTGGACGCGGTCGATAGTCGTGCTGGTGATGCACCGGAAGTAAGGGACAAGTGGTATCTGAGGATGTTAGACCAAGTCGAAAAACAGCCAGTCAAGTACCCAATGTGGAGAAGTGAAGGTCGTCAACTATTCAGGAAAGCTAGCCTACCATATCCTGAGCTCGTGGAGGTTTCAGATGGTTGGCTGCTAGTACTCCCGAAGGAGAAGAGATCCGAAGTCATAAGACTAAATCACGACCCTCCTACTTCCGGACACCTAGGAGTCTATAAGACGTGCGCCCGCATCTCTTCGCGGTATTACTGGCCGAAGCTCCGCCAAGATGTTGCTCGCTATGTGAGGCGCTGTGATACTTGTCTTCGAACCAAGCCAGATCAGCGAGCTCCCGCCGGACTGATGCTCAGTGCGAGTCCCACCGTGTCGCGGCCCTGGGAGGTTCTCAGCATCGACTTGGTCGGTCCACTTCCGAGGTCAACTGCCGGATATACCCACATATTATCAGTATTGGATATATTCTCGAAATTTATTCTGGTATTTCCTCTCCGATCAGCAACGGCCGCTAAGGTGACTGGGGTTTTCGAAGAGAACGTCCTTCTACTATTTGGGGTACCCAAGAGGGTGATAATGGATAACGGAGTCCAGTTCAGAAGTGGCCTTTTCTCTCAGTTGCTCAAGAAGTATGACATTACTGCCAGACCCATATCCAACTACCACGCCCAGGCAAATCCGGTTGAACGTTGTCACCGAGTCATAAAGACGATCCTGACCTCCTACGTCTCCGAGAACCATCGCACCTGGGACAAGTTCCTACAGCAGGTTGCGTGTGCTATTAGAAGCGCCCGACATGAAACAACGAAGTTAACACCCAACTTCATCGTGTTTGGACGCGAGCTCAAACTCTCTGGAGAGGACCTGCACCCGCTGGCTAATGACCTCGATGAAATTCCATTCGACCCAGGTATTCGGAACGTCGCCCTGAGGCAAGTATATCAGGATGTCAACGAGAGGTTGCAGGAAGTCTTCGCTAAGAGCAGCAGACATTACAATTTACGGCGTCGAGAGGAGCGCTTCCAAGTGCGTCAGAAGGTGTGGAATCGCAACTATGCAATCTCTGACAAAGCGCAAGGAATCACTGCAAAATTCCGAAATAAGTTCGATGGGCCATATATCATCTCCCGAGTTTTATCACCATGGTCCTACGAACTGGTTGGACCCACCGGCAAGATTGTGGGCGTGTGGCACGCAAAGGACCTGAAAGCTCATCCTCCAGACGGGGATGAACTCGAATCCGATGAATGACTCGACGAATAATTTTCCGCGGGGCTATGGATTTTTTTTCTCTTCCGAAAAGTTTTTTTTTTTTTAAACTTCTTTCTTACGGTTCAAAAACCATAATATATATCTGCCCATGAAGAATCCTAAAGGGCCCTGATATTTCAGGGCATACAGCAGATTTACGGGGTATTGGATTTATTATTAGTCACACTGAAATATACTACTATACACTGGGCTCTATTCGAAGCAAAATATTGTGCTCCATGGTCTCAACTTTCCTTCTGGTGGTAGACCTCCACTCTAATTTCCTGAAATTGTCTAAATATCAGTTATGCAGTAATTTCACATCATGTCGATTCCTCACCTGGTATATATATTTAGTCGAAGTGGGTTTGTTTACTTCCGGCATTTATCAGTTGATTGAAAAGGTTGACAGTGGTCCAGACAGGTGTCAGCAGACTGACAACTTCCTCTGTCAGAGAGGTTATAGTGGGAAATTTTGCCTCCAAAACGTGAGGTCTAACCTTATTCTTTCTGGCTTTTTTATCAGGATTGCTTGTGCTTCTGAAAATCGCGAAATTGCGGATTTGTTAGTCTGAAAAATAATCTAGGAAAAAGTGGAATCAATCTAGTTGATTATTCCTCGCCGTTGGGTGGATTTTATTTTTTCTAGCTTTTGAAAACGTTTCTCATCGAAACCTTCTTAAAGGCCACACACCATCACAGGCAAGTAACCCTAGACTTCTCCCGGACTCTACTCTCCATTCTCATACCTATTCTCTCCATTTCTTTATGAAATACTATATTTCAGGCCTTTTTGGTATACCTACCTGCATAAGTCAGATCTATACTGAGGTAAAGGGGATTTAGGTCTCAAAAGGAAGTCTTATTCAGACAGGAAACCTGTCCGGGTAGCAGAAGAGACCTATGGTACATCGATAAGTCTCCTGGTAATATAGTTGCTGTGCTGAGCTACCTACCTGTCTACGCTCAAGTAAGATCTGTCCTAACTTTCTCTGACTGGCTTATCGCTTCTTGTGGAAAGTGCATGAACTCTAGTCCTGCAATACCATCTCCGTGTTTCATTTTCAATTGTTCTAACGCTGAATACCAACTTATATGTTTAAAGAAATCACAGTCATTATATAATACTTACTTGCTTTGCTATACATGTGAACCTGCGGTATATATACCTATAGGGCTCCCTTCTGTCACTAATATTGGTACCTGAAACTCTTTCTGTGGAATCTTGTGCTATATTCTCTCTATTTACTATTAAAAATATATATTGATCAACCTAACCTAAGTTACAATTTGATTCCTTCCTAACTCAGCGACATCCGAAGCAACGACCGTCATGAACTTCAAGAGATCTCACGGGAACGGCCAGCAAGATGCTGATATTGCTTATTCTCATATATCCATGTTCACAATATTTCTCGTTCCCATAGTTAGTCTGACTTTTGAATTCAACCAATATAGATGTTCTCTAGGAACCATACTTTGTAAAATCTACTCGTAATAAATCTTTTTTAAAAACGGGACTTTCGGAATTTGATATTTAACTGGCGCAGTCGGTAGGATCGCGAAAGAGTCTTTTTGAAAAAGATCCTCGTCGTTTTTAAACGTTTGTTCGCGATCTCAAGAATCTCGTCCCTGGAAGGAAGCATCGCCGCTAACCCCCAAGGATCACAGAAAGGACAGCAGTAGAAGGAATGATCTTGATCATCATCACTATCTTACTGTAAGTACCTATTTTTATGTCAGACTCCCCCAAACCGAATTCCCACAACGATACCAGTGTAAATTTTGATTTGAGTGAACTATTTCGTGAAATATTGACGATTTCTCGAACAAATACCATGGCAAAACCAGCATTCGACGTTAAGAATCTATGCATTTTACCAGAATACGACGGAAATCCAAACGGACTCTACGATTTCATCAGAGTCGCAACTACGCTTTTGAATCATTACTTTGATACGACCACATTGAATTGTCTTCAAAATGTTCTACTTCTACAAGGAATCATAAACAAGCTGACAGGCAGAGCGAAAGAAGTTGTTTCAATATACGGTTGTGGCGATTGGCCTTCGATTAAAAATACCTTGATACAAAATTTTGGCGATCAAAGAGATGAAAATTCTCTAACAAGAGATCTAGTCAACTTACGACAGCAAAACGAATCACCGCTTCACTTCTATGAGCGATGTATGGGACTATTGAATACCATTTCGAATTATTTAGACATCCATAACGATAACGATGTGGTGAAACAAAGTAAAAAAGCATTTTTCCAACAACAAACTCTCACTACCTTCCTAGCAGGACTCAAGGAACCCCTTGGCTCAACAATTCGGGCCATGAGACCGGCTAATTTGGCTATTGCAATGCAATATATACAGGAAGAAAATAATATACGATACTTGCAACGGAATAACGGACCTACAAACTTCACGTCAGATAAAAGACAGGCACCGCCACAAAGAAATTTCAGACCACCGGCACGAAATTCATTTTGGAATCCACAGCCAATGATGCAAATACGTCCAACTTTCCCACAAGGGCCCATCAATGTACCGCAAAGAGGAAACAATCAACCACAAAAGTTCTTCACAAACCAACAAGTTTTTGGAAAACCCCAAAATGTTTGGACTCAACGAAATAATTCAGGACAGTTCCAACCAAGAGCCACCCCAATGTCGATAGTCTCTAGAAATACCACACAAACGCAACCGAAACCAACTCCAATGAGTGTGAGTACCCGAAATACAGCAGGCCCATCAAATCAGTATAGAAGACCATTCAGAAGTAATTTCCAATACCATCCACCACAGAATATTCCTGAAGAAGTATATAATCTAGAACATCAGGACCCTGAACAATTTTACGAAGATTGTTCCTATGCATACAATTATGATAATTACTGCGAAATGCAACAACAATATGAAGACCACACCAATGAAGAAAATGTGGAATTCCCATCTGAAGAGCAGAATGAAAATTTTCAGATAGACAGCAGTCAAAACCACGAGATATAGTGGAAATCCACAGTCTCACAGACAAAAAAAAATTACCATACATAACTATCTCCGAACCACCGTTGAAATTACTCATCGACACCGGAGCGACAAAGTCTTTTTTAAAGCCGGATATTGCATTTGGAAAATTCAAGAATTGCATCAAACATGAACCATTCATTGTAACATCTATTTTTCAAAATTACTCCCAAGATCATAGTGCCGAAATCCCAAGTTTCCCAGAATTTAAAAACGATTTAACAATGAAATTTTATCTTTTCAAATTTCATACAACCTTCGACGGAGTTATTGGATTAGATAACTTGAAATTATTAAAAGCTCATCTAGATTTTCCAAATTCAAGATTGATCACGCAACACTCTAGTATGCCTATACATTATTATCAGACAGATCAAAAACAATTTTTCTCCGTACAATTGGACCCTCATACTGTCACTCGTGTTAGACTTCCTGTGAAAGAAAACGAAGGACCTATCATTTTACCTCAACAAAAAATTCAAGGAGCTTTACTACAAGAAACACTGAGCCAAGCATGCAATCAGATGGCTTGGGCCGAACTTTTGGATAATAGCGACCAACAATTACAACTCAATTTATCGGAACCAATCAATAGTTCCAAAATTCATTTAGATGACTTTCATCTATTTACAGCTGAAATCAATCCGATGGAAGCACAAGAAATTGAGATCGAAAACTTAATCAGGACCGATCATTTGAATGTAGAGGAGAAAAACCAAATCACCAAACTATGCAAGAAATATGCAGATATCTTTCATAGACCCAATATGCCACTGATATTCACGAATCAGGTCAAACATTTTATCAAGACCAAAGACGAGATACCAGTATACACAAAGTCTTACAGATATCCACACGTCCATAAAGAGGAAGTTCAGAATCAAATAGCCTCCATGTTAGAGCAACAAATTATAAGACCAAGTAATTCACCCTGGTCTTCACCAATATGGGTCGTACCCAAAAAACCGGATGCCTCTGGAAATACCAAATGGACGATAGTAGTAGACTACAGAAAGGTTAACGAGAAAACCATCGATGACAGGTACCCACTGCCGAATATTTCGGATATTCTCGATAAGCTTGGACGATGTCAATACTTTACGACACTCGACCTTGCTAGTGGTTTCCACCAAATCGAGATGGCTAAGGAGGACATTCAAAAAACTGCTTTCAACGTGGAACATGGCCACTATGAGTATGTAAGGATGCCTTTTGGGCTCAAGAATGCCCCGGCTACCTTCAGCAGGGTAATGGACAACGTTTTGAGAGGTCTCCAAGGTCATGTTTGTCTCGTATACATGGACGATATTATCATATATTCGACATCCCTACAGGAACATATGATCAACATCAGTAAAGTATTCCAAAGGTTACGAGAAACAAACCTCAAAATTCAGCTAGACAAGTCCGAATTTTTACAGAAGGAAGTAGCTTTTCTCAGGCACGTTATCACCCCAGAAGGTATAAAACCAAACCCCCAAAAGATCGAAGCTATTCTACGTTATCCAATTCCCAGGACACCAAAAGAAATAAAAGGATTTCTTGGACTTCTCGGTTACTACCGAAAATTCATAAAGGACCTAGCCAAAATCACAAAACCTCTGACGGCATGTTTGAAGAAGGATGCGAAAATATAGCACACACCGCAATTCATCCAATGCTTCGAAACTTGTAAAAATCTCCTAACGAACGAACCATTGTTGCAGTATCCCGATTTCTCTAAGCCATTTAATCTAACAACTGATGCAAGCAATTACGCTATTGGCGCCGTTCTGTCTCAGGGACCAGTAGGCAAAGACAAGCCCATAGCCTATGCTTCGAGAACACTCAGCAATACTGAACAAAACTACTCGACTATCGAAAAAGAGATGCTATCGATAATATGGTCAACAAAATACTTTAGGCCGTATCTCTTTGGACGAAAATTTAAAATATTATCTGACCACCGCCCACTTCAATGGTTATTCTCACTTAAAGATGCCAATTCAAAGTTAGTGAGATGGAGACTCAAGTTGGAAGAATATGACTATGAAGTCGTTTATAAAAAAGGCAAAATTAACGTGAATGCCGATGCACTTTCACGAATTGAAATCCAAACGAAAGAATTGCAAGCATTGGAAGAATACGTGAGAAATTTGAATGAAACACTATCAGCCTCGAAAGATGTAGACAATGCATCCATGTATAACAATGCATCAGATGTACAGACAGATGTTAATATCGAACAACCAGATAATCAACCTCATCTTCCACGAAATGATAAGGTATCAAACGGAGAACTTGACCTACTCGAACGCAGGAGGAGCAACGACACATCGTCCACTGAAACAGCTGACGAAGGACATGACTTACGGCAAGGAAATAACACATCGGAAACCGAGACAGCAGACGAGATCCCAGAAGAAACAGATGATATCACCGTTCATTCGAATCACGAAAATCCTACTCTAAGTATTCCAATATCAGAAAAACCACTGAATTGTTACAACAACCAAGTGAAGATGAAATTCGTCAATTTCAGCTCTGTTGGACCGATAATAGAACAAATATTTCCAAATAAGAAACGAATCCATGTTCAAATAGGACTGAACGATATAGAAAATGATGTAATTAAATTTTTCAAAAATTACGTTCCACCAAAAATTAAACACGCGCTATATTTCGATAAAGATGAACATTACCAAGATATTTGCGACATTTTGCAGAGAACTTTCAAGAATACCGCGTATGACTTAGTAAAATGTAGTCAAATAGTAGAAGACGTTTCTGACATGGAAAGACAGAAGGAAATTATAAGAAATTATCATGAGGGAAAAACCAACCATCGTGGTATAAACGAGACAGAAATGCAATTAAGACGAAGATATTATTGGCCATCAATTAAAATCTACATTCAAGACTATATCGATTTTTGTGAAATCTGTCAAGTGAATAAATATGATAGGAAACCAGCAAAACCTAAATTCATGATCACTCCAACACCGACAAAACCGATGGAACTTCTTCACATCGATACTTTTCAAGCGAACGGACAGAAATTTTTGACAATTATAGACGCATTCTCGAAATACGGTCAAGCGTACCCTATAGATGGTGCAAATGCGATAAGTGTAATAAATGCACTTCTTATTTTCATCACTCACCACGGATTACCAAAAGTAATAATATCAGACAGTGGAACAGAGTTCAAAAATGGGCTAATGAGAGATTTCGTTAATACCCACAAAATAACGATTCATTATACAACACCAGAAAATCCCCAATCAAATGGCATGATTGAACGATTTCATTCAACACTCATTGAACATCTTCGAGTTATCAAAGGCCAAAAATCCAATTTCAACGTAAAAGAACATTCGATACATTCCGTTACCAAACAAAAGCCAATCGACATACTGAATGGACATTTGGACCCATTAGACCCATTTGACATAGACATCGAAAGGACACTGCTCAATAATTATGTTCAACAACATAGAGAGAAGGCTAAAGCAATTTACAAAGAACTCAATCAGAAAGCAGTCGAAATCAAGGAAAGAATAATCGAAAAACGTAATGAGAAGAGACAAGTGCCAATCACCTACAAAACGAATACCAACATCTATACAAAAACTACAGAGAAACGGAACAAATTGCTACCCAGATTCACTCGAAAAGTCGTGACATCGAATAATCCTGTCACTGTCAAACTACCTAATACTTCCATTCACAAGAAAAACATCAAACACAAGTCCAAAAGAAGAACTGACCGTGAATCTTCATTGCAGATGGAATCCCGTGATGGGACAGGAAATCAAAATCCAGGACCTGAAGGACAACCCAGGAATTCTTCCCCTCAAGCTGGGACAAGCAAAGATTCAAACTAGTTCACATGACTTCATACATTATTACAATCTCACACCGATAGCCATAGAAATAGACTCTTTGAGCAACCAATACGAAGAAGTCACTTTAGCCATCTTAGACGGACTGAGTCACCCATATTTTGAGAGTCTACAGAATTTTGACCAAGGATTACGATATCAGTTGGATGCAGTTCACCGAAAATTTCAGACGATCTACCCATCTCATAGAAATAAAAGAGGCCTTATAAATGGTTTCGGTACCATTATCAAATCAATATCTGGAAATTTGGATCAAGAGGATGCCGAAAAATACGATAATGCCATAACAACCCTCCAAGGTAACCAAAAGAATATAATCCAACGACTAAACCAACATATTTCACTCACAACTCGACTTATTGAAAATTTCAACAACACTGTCAGCTCGATAACTCACAATCAAGAAGTAATTGCCTTGGAAATCAATACAATCAGATCGGATCTTAACAAATTCATCTTCGAATTCGATGATTATATGCGAACAAGGAATGTCCTAGATCAAATAAACCTCTCGCTACAACTGATACTACAACTTCTCACCGATTTAGAAAATGCTATTACTTTTGCAAGAACCAATACTCTCCATAACAGTATCGTAAAGACCGATGAATTGAAATCGATACTCAAAATAATGCTTCAACACCACCAAAAAGGACAGCTGCTTTATACGAACGAAGAAGACTTGCTGAAATACTACGATATTATATCAATTGATGCTTATTACTCAAAATCAATGATCGTTTTCATTTTACACTTTCCACTCCTAATCCCAGAATCGTTCATTCACTATCATTTATTCTCAATCCCTACTAGTAATCTCTCAACCATTATTCCACCTAAACCCTATCTGACAATGAATAGCGTACTCCATCAGTACACCGAGCAGCCCTGCCGAAAAATCGACTTTGGCTACCTTTGCCCGAATATAGCCATTCAGTACCGAACCCGTACACCAGATTGCATCACGCAGATTCTCCAACTCTCAGACGAAGTAGCCGAATGCAGACAAGTTCCGATATCGATAAATACTACCCTGATCGAACAGCTGACAGAAGCCCACTACATTGGTGTATTTCCACATTCAACGAAAGTTGCCACTAATTGCCAAGTCTCTAGCATATTAGTACTGCAAGGGACGTTCCTCATCGAGTTACCACCCGGCTGTGAATTTCACACCCCCGAAGACAGCTACCTGAATTCCAAAGAAATGGTTCACGAAGAGCCGCTTACCCTGCCGAGAATCAAAACCATCAACAGCAAGCCAACGAAGCATCTCAGCCCGATTCACCTAGAGAAAGTCGCCCTCGACGAACTCCACCGAATCCAGAACGAGCAAGAACGCCTACAA
Organism: Chrysomela aeneicollis; assembly: GCA_029955515.1. Classification (NCBI taxonomy): domain Eukaryota; kingdom Metazoa; phylum Arthropoda; class Insecta; order Coleoptera; family Chrysomelidae; genus Chrysomela; species Chrysomela aeneicollis. The sequence goes on along the minus strand of JARUHQ010000013.1, from coordinate 2,090,750 downwards.
CCCTTAGTCATCGAAGAAGCCTCCGACCATAGTCATCTTTGGACAGCCCCGGTATACATCATCATCACGATCATCTTGGCCATCGTAGTCTACAAGTACCGCTGAATCTTCACCTGCCCAACGAAGCCACCGCAGAAGCCAGCGACGGAGACTCCAGTTTTCTTCGTCCCTCATAAAACTTCTTCAGGGGATGGAGTAGTTACAATTTGATTCCTTCCTAACTCAGCGACATCCGAAGCAACGACCGTCATGAACTTCAAGAGATCTCACGGGAACGGCCAGCAAGATGCTGATATTGCTTATTCTCATATATCCATGTTCACAATCTTTCTCGTTCCCATAGTTAGTCTGACTTTTGAATTCAACCAATATAGATGTTCTCTAGGAACCATACTTTGTAAAATCTACTCGTAATAAATCTTTTTTAAAAACGGGACTTTCGGAATTTGATATTTAACTCCTACCTTGTAAACTATTGACATCCCACATATCATTTATCAATCAACTCTGGGCGAACTGAATCGGGGCATCTGTCCTAGGTCAGTGCCGTCCCACCTCGGAATTTTGTTGGACAAACAACTAGAAGTCCTCGGCTGAGTGGTTCCAAATTTAATATCTCTCACCCTCGGGTATTCAGAAGAAATAAAATAGTACCAATTTACCCACCCCTATCCCTGAGCTGAGTAGTACATAAATTTCGATTACGGTTACTATCAACCCATCCTTTTCTCGTATTATCCCCAGAAAGAAACAAAAAGGGGTAATAACTTCAACGTTTTTCCTTTTTAGTTTTGTAAGATTTGATTTTTTTAATGCATTCTTGTCTCAAAATGATATTCATCATGCTGATATATAATAAATTCACATTTCTCCCATTCCAAGCAATATTGAAAATATATTGTGTACAATGAAGTTGAAGCAAAAAATGGCTCTCAAATCATTACTGATTCACTAAGGGCCGTTTTTATAAACGTGTTGTAACGAAGTTACTAATATTTTGTTATAATATGAGACATACGGTATAGTGAATCCGATTCGGATATATGCTAGATAATCAAGTCCATTTTTCAATTCATTCAGGATATAAACCGTGATCGTTTGATTGAGAGTGCAAGGTTCGTATGTTTGTGAGAGTATTATTGAGGAATTTTACGGAACGCATTGTATATCAGAATTCTGATCGAGTCACCTCAGCGATTCGCGAAGCGTGACCGCGCACACCGTTTTGTTCATGCGCGCCCCACTCCTCGAGAAGAGTGGTGGAACCGAGTGTCGAGCCGCTGAAAGCGGTCACTTGAAAATTCAGTAGCTGCACAGCGCGAGACGAGCAAGCCACGCCGAGGACTACCAGCAACCGACCAGCCAAGGAGAAGCAGAGATAGAGAGAGGACCGATAGCCGACCGCAACCGACCAGAACCGAGGTGGGATATTGGAGTGGACACTGTCGCCTGGCGCACTAAGAGTGGTATCAACTGTGCGAAGCCAGAGGGTGACATCGAACTCGGACGTTCACGTACTAAGTGGGTTATCCCCGGTACGAGGTTTTGAAGGTTTATAGAGTGAACGTTCTCCCGTCCCGTCCGTATTCCTCTGTACTAAGTGGGTTATCCCCGGTACAAATTCCTGACCATATCCCGAGTATCTGATTGATAACGTATGTGTATTTCTCGTAAAAATTCACGTGTACTAAGTGGGTTATCCCCGGTACTGAGTCCGGAACATTTTTAGAGCGAAGATTGAATTCTTGCACGACGAGTGTATCACCTGTGCAAGTAGTCAGTCATTAGTGTATAATTTGGCATGTATGAAGAATAGTTCGTTTTGCTAATTCCTGCTTTTGCTTGTTGGCTTTTGATTTATGATATGCAATTAGCTTGATACCGCGAGCTTATTTTCACCGCATGTATTAACCGAGAGCAATAGCTTTGATAGCACTGTACTAGTCTTCGAGCTTCTCTCAGCTAGAAAACCGTATGTCTCGTTTGGGGTTGATCAAACTTTAGAACTACAGAGGTCTTATCTAGTATGTATATTTTGTATAAAAGTAGTATAAATAAATGAGATTTTGTTTATGTTAGTCTGTTGTTTTTATTTCAACACTATAAGAGCAACTAGTATTCCAGAATAGAAAAGTCACTTGTGTCATTTTGACAGTTAGAATATCAGACCTCTGGTTTACACTTTCTCCACTATAGTTGCCCGGTGGAAGTGGAGCTACCACTATAATATAGGTGGCGCCCGAGTTTTATTAGCTTTAATGTTTTCTAACCTCTAAGTTAGATCTTGTGTTTGATTGTTGCGATCGCCTGTAGGGACGAGTGAAGTAGCCAGTAACCAAGCCCGGTTACAAATTTGGCGCCCGAGCAGGGACCGTAAAACGTTATCTGTCAAAAGTGACAGCCGTTACGATATAATTTTGATCATTCCCCATCGAGCTAGGCATTTTCTAACGGTCTTTAGAGACTAGTGCAGTGTAGTAATTGACCCGCTACACCGTTTGCATAACAAAACCTGTAATTTTTCAAGAGTCCAGACATTTCGGACAGAATCGTGTCGTGTATCGTTTTTGAGGTTTTGGAGGTCCAGGAAACCGATAAGAGGACTCTCGAACCGCTCCGAGAAACCCATCGTGAGATAGATATAAACACGAGACCGAACACGAGACCGAAACTTCAGCTTTTATCTGACCAAATTTTGAGAAAACTGAGGGTCAAGGGAGTCTAGTTCGAGACATCGAAGAAGCCAGACCGAAGTCAAGAGCTCTGAAAATGGTGAACGAGGAATTCCCGAAAGATCCTACCGATGGGCAGAATTCGCCGTCGAAGTCGAAAGATCCGGTAGACGTGCGAGTAAGCTGGGTGTACCAGCTGAAGAAAGCAGACATTGACGTGGAATTGTCGAAGTTTGGTTTGGATGTCACTGGTACAGTCGAGGAAAAGAGAAAACGGCTGATACGTTTTCTCAGAGAAGGACGAGTGGTAACCGCACCATCCACACCGGTACCAGGACATATTCACCCGACTACAGGGTGGACATTTCCAAACACTGTACCTCCAGTGAATGTGACTGCCCCCGGAACCGCCTGCAACGAGCACGTCTACTACTCAACCGACCGTCCCGATGACGACCACCCCGATAATGACCGCCCCAATGATGACGACACAGGAACCATTGCGAACACGGGACTGGAAACTCTCATTTGACGGAGTAGGAGACCCCGTGGCGTTCCTAGAAAGGCTTGATGAGATCCGAATATCTCTGAACATACCAGCCTATAGACTGATAGCCGTTTTACCAGATCTGTTTGAAGGAGAAGCCGCTCTCTGGTTCAGAAATAACCGGTCGGCATGTGCTACGTGGGATACATTCGTCGAGCTGTTCCGAATATTCTACTTTCCTGCCAACTACCAAGTTGACCTAGAGGTAGCGATTGGCAGACGGCTCCAGAGGCCAAACGAGCCTGTACAAGCATATGTGACCGACATGCAGACGCTTGTACGAAGGCACGGCAATATGACACCGGAACAGGAGCTTATGTGGCTGTACCGAAACCTGCTGCCCGAATACCGACAGCATATCAAGAGTGGTGACTTTGCCGATATTGTCACTTTCTCCCGTGTTGTGAAGGAGTTCGAACTTCTTCGTGGGGAACTACAGGAGAGGTACCAGACCTACGGACGCATAGTAAGACACCAAGAGGTGTCGAAAGCATCTCCGCCAGCCCCACCGTTCGCAACGCCGTCAGCCCCGCCGTCGGCCCCTCCATTGGCCCCACCGTTAACAAGACCCGTCAATACGCGACCATCGACTCCTGCTTGGACCGAACCGAGAACAACCGTTCAGCAGCCGAGGACATCTTCACCAGCCGTATGTTGGAGATGCGGACAGACAGGACATTTGAGGAATCAATGCCGTTCTGCCCCGAAGCTGTTTTGTTCTCGATGTGGCAAGGAAGGGGTGATGTCCCGTGACTGCCCTTGTCCTAGGTCGGAAAACTAGGAAGGCATTGCCCCGTACCGAGACCCGAGCAGTGCCTTTCCACCAATGTCTCGGAAACGATCCGTAACATCCGACCTGGGGATGTCCGTCCATTCGTTTCAGTGCAGACCCTAGGTGGCCGTTTTGAGGCACTGTTAGATACTGGAGCATCCAAGACGTACCTGGGAGATAGCGTGGCTAAAAGATGTCAGGAAACGGGAGTCCTGAAGGAAACAACGTCTTCTTCCATGACCAGAATGGCTAACGGGCTACCCGCCAAAGTTTCCCACATATATCACTTGGATTTAGTGATAGGAAACACGACTATACCCGCCATAGTTGGACATCTTCCTGGCCTGTCATCTGACTTCGTCATAGGAATGGATATTCTCAGACCGCAGAAATTCCAACTAGACCTGTCAGATGGTGGAATACGAATGGGTGGAAAACCGATTACCGACCGAACACCAGAACCGATGGACCCGATTAACACCGTGGACCGTACCGAGAAACTTGTGTTGACACCAACCGAAGAAAGGAGACTTGAGGCATTCCTGGACCACGAATTAGCTCAATTTGAGAGCATCAAGGGAGTAACGCCGATTCTCAAGCATGAGATCCGTTTGATTAACCCAGAGCCGATCAAACAGCGTTACCGCCCTCAGAATCCGAGGATGCAAGAAGTCATCAACACCGAGGTTGATAAAATGCTCGAAGAAGGCATCATAGAACCGTCTAACAGCCCGTGGAGCTCACCTGTTGTCATTGTGCGGAAGAAGGATGGAAAGCCGAGGTTCTGTATAGACTTTCAGAAAGTCAATGCTGTGACACAAAAGGATGCCTACCCCCTGCCGTTTATCAACGCAATTTTGGACAAAGTGCGCAGAGCTCGATATATTTCGAGCATAGATTTGAAACAGGGGTATTGGCAAGTTGATTTGACTGATGAAAGCAAACCGATAACAGCATTCACAGTACCTGGCCGAGGTCTGTTCCAGTTCCGAGTGATGCCGTTCGGATTACATGCAGCACCAGCTTCGTTCCAGCGTTTGATGGACCGTATCATAGGACCGGAGCTGGATCCGTACTGCTTTGCATATCTGTATGACATCATCGTGCTTGGAGAGTCATTTGAGCAACACTTGAGCATCCTGAAGGAAGTATTCCGCCGTCTCCGAGCCGCCAACCTCCGTCTCAACTCAGAGAAATGCCAGTTCGGCAGAAAGTCACTCAAGTACTTGGGCCATGTCGTAACCGGCGAAGGAATCGCTACCGACACCGAGAAAGTGAAGTCCATATTGGAATTTCCACCACCGACCACCGTCCGACAACTGCGACGCTTCTTGGGAGTGGCATCGTGGTACAGACGCTCTGTTCATGGATTCTCGAACATAGCCGCACCGTTGAACCGTTTGTTGAAGAAGAGCTACCGTTGGCAATGGACAAACGAACAGGAGGAGGCATTCAACCACCTGAAGAAATGCTTGACAGAAGCCCCTGTCCTCGCCTGTCCCGATTTTGAGAGACCGTTCGTACTCCAGACTGATGCTAGTGATCAAGGATTAGGAGCCGTACTAATCCAAAATAAGGAGGACGGAGATCACATAATCGCCTATGCCAGTAGGACCTTGACAACTCTAGAAAAGGCATACTCAGTTACCGAGAAGGAGTGCCTGGCGATTGTGTGGGGAATAGAAAAGATGCGTCCATACCTAGAAGGGTACCGTTTTACCGTCCTATCAGACCATCAATCACTAAAGTGGCTCCATAACATCCAGAGCCCGAGTGGAAGACTAGCCCGTTGGAGTATGTATCTCCAACAGTTTGACTTTGAGATCAAGTACCGGAAAGGAGTTCTGAACCGAGTAGCTGATGCATTGTCCAGACATCCTGTACCCGCCGAAGAAGACATAGCCACCGTTGAGGGAAATGAAACTTGTTCCTGGTATGCCAAGAAGAAGACCGAAGTCCTAAATAACAACGCCGACTATCCAGATTATTGCATCAAGGACGACCGTATGTACCGTCATTCCTGGGATTCCACCGATTTCTCAGAACCAGAGCTATCCGATCCCTGGAAATTGTGCATCCCGAAACCAGCTCGTATAGCCGTAATGAAGGAAAACCACGACGCTCCCACTGCTGGACATCTCGGGATCGCCAAGACCACCGCCAGGATAGCAAGTCGCTATTATTGGCCTGGAATGTTCCGAGATATAGCTAGATACGTCCGAGGGTGTCAGTCCTGTCAGCAGTTTAAGACATCCCAACAAAAGACACCAGGGAAGATGCAACCGTCTGTGAACCGACAACCATGGGAGACTGTGAGTTCCGATCTGGTGGGACCACTACCTCGTTCCAGTAAAGGGAACAACTACTTGGTAGTATTCCAAGACAGATTCACCAAGTGGGTCCAGTGCCGTCCTATACGAAAGGCAACGGCAAAGGCAGTGAGTCAGGCCCTCTATGAAGAGATTATTGTTCGTTTTGGCTGCCTGAAGACCGTAATTACCGACAATGGAACCCAGTATACCGGAGCACCGTTCAGAGACCTCCTGAGAGAACTGAAGATTGGACATCGTTTCACCCCGCCGTATACACCGCAGGCTAACCCCGTAGAAAGAACCAACAAAACGATGAAGACCATGATATCGCAGTTCTGCGACGGTGATCATCGAAAATGGGATCAACACATACCCAACCTGGTTTTCGCATACAACACCGCCCTCCATGACTCCACCGGATATACTCCAGCATTTCTCAACTTTGGAAGAGAGTTGGAGGTACCAGGAGCAGTGTACCTTTCGGAGGAACCGATTACCGCTGATGTCGGAGACAATCATGAAGAATTGAAGGACAGAGGAAAACGATTGGACAAACTTCGGGAAGTATTCCAGTTGGTACGCATTAACTTGGCCCGTGCATTCACCAACCAGAGTCATCACTACAACCTTCGTAGACGAGAATGGCGATGTCACGTAGGAGACTGCGTTATGAAGAAGGAACACCACTGCCGTTAAGGGATTTGCCGCCAAGTTGGCGCCCAAATACTCCGGCCCACACATAGTAGCGAAAGTTATTTCTCCGGTTATCTACGATTTAAAGACCAACACTGGCAAGAAGCTCCTTCGAGTTCACGTAAAGGACTTAAAACCCGCCCATGACGAGCTTCATAATGGCCAAATGCTTTCTCTTGTAGACAATGCCGAGGAAGCCGAACACGTGTCCGAGAGACCTGCGATCGCCGGTTTCCGATGCGCTGATCGCAAAGGCCAAGGCTCAATTAAGAGCGAGGGCGATCAAAGTGCTGGCCCGGGACTTGGCGCGAAGACATCGGCCAGTCACAACACCGCCTGGGCGTAAACCCTGCCGACCCGCACCGATGACACAACAAATCCCACCGATTCCCGCAACCGCAGCTGAAGTCACTTCCGTCGGTTCGGTGGCCGAAATACCGTTGCCCATTGGTCCCTGGCTGGAGACAGGGCGAGTAGAATCGGAATCCTTGAATCCCGATGTCGAGGAAGGTGTCCCTTCCATTGAGCAGCGGAAAGCAGGGATTGCCGAAGCTCTGCTAGCACTCCCACGCGGTGCGCCATGGCCCGCGGCCTTATACGAACAGGTGTGCGACTTACGCACCCCAGGCCTGGACCCCTCAAAACGACTCCGAATCAAACTCATCACCCGGGATGGCCGGAGCATACGGGTGACGATACCGACCGGCTTAAAGCAACAATAGAATTTTTTGGGATGTTTAGAATATGTTTTTTTTGTTTTGAATGGAATTTATGTTATTTTGTTGTTGAATAAAAAAAGGGAAAAAAAAACAGATTCGTTTTTTTTCAAGTTCGACATGTCAAGCCCTATCCTGAAGTTGACCGCATCACCACAACAGTTGGAAGATATCGCCCGAGATCTGGCAGACGCAATCCTGGACTCCACGGAAAAACTGATACCGGGGAACGAACCACCGGTCACCGAAAACCTGTTCATGGAGGTGCAGCAAGACCAACTACCTACCGACAATGTTATATTACCGGAAGTTCAACCGGAGGCGAGCTCACCGTTGGTAACACCCCAGAATACGGTTGGCATTGAACCTATGCCGAGTACATCCAGCGGAGTTGCCAAAGACGACACCGACACCGTGGATAGCAACGACCCCAAGACCCCAGCACACTGGAATCCGTATTTGGATTCAAGCTGGACCCGAGGAGCCGAGGAGTTACGGAGACAGGAAAATCTCCATGCCATGGAACACCAGGAAACCGTCCGAATAGTCCGGGAGTACATCCGCATAACCCCTGACATGTGTTGGCGGTGCGGAAGGACAGGAAACCAGCGAGATACCTGTGCCCGAAAACCTAAGCTGTTCTGCTCCCGTTGCGGTTTGGTGGGCATCATGTCCCGCAAATGCCCCTGCTACCGAAAGCCGTGGCTCGAAAGGAGAGCCCTAGCACAAAACGAGAGGGAGTACCCTCGCCGAAAATGTCCGACATGTGGATGCCCACATGCAGATATACACCGCCGGCGTCAATAAAGGGAAAGGAATCAAAATCCGAAGATGCACCGACCAACCCGGATTTTGAGAAGAAAAGGATCGTCGCCGGGATCAAGACAAGGATCAATTTTTTTTATTGTTAGAATCTGTTTCATTTTATATTATACTCTGATGAAGAAAAAATAATAAAAAATATTATTTTTTTTAGGAAGTAAGGGGGGAATGTAACGAAGTTACTAATATTTTGTTATAATATGAGACATACGGTACAGTGAATCCGATTCGGATATATGCTAGGCAATCAAGTCCATTTTTCAATTCATTCAGGATATAAACCGTGATGGTTTGATTGAGAGTGCAAGGTTCGTATGTTTGTGAGAGTATTATTGAGGAATTTTACGGAACGCATTGTATATCAGAATTCTGATCGAGTCACCTCAGCGATTCGCGAAGCGTGACCGCGCACACCGTTTTGTTCATGCGCGCCCCACTCCTCGAGAAGAGTGGTGGAACCGAGAGTCGAGCCGCTGAAAGCGGTCACTTGAAAATTCAGTAGCTGCACAGCGCGAGACGAGCCAGCCACGCCGAGGACTACCAGCAACCGACCAGCCAAGGAGAAGCAGAGATAGAGAGAGGACCGATAGCCGACCGCAACCGACCAGAACCGAGGTGGGATATTGAAGTGGACACTGTCGCCTGGCGCACTAAGAGTGGTATCACCTGTGCGAAGCCAGAGGGTGACATCGAACTCGGACGTTTACGTACTAAGTGGGTTATCCCCGGTACGAGGTTTTGAAGGTTTATAGAGTGAACGTTCTCCCGTCCCGTCCGTATTCCTCTGTACTAAGTGGGTTATCCCCGGTACAAATTCCTGACCATATCCCGAGTATCTGATTGATAACGTATGTGTATTTCTCGTAAAAATTCACGTGTACTAAGTGGGTTATCCCCGGTACTGAGTCCGGAACATTTTTAGAGCGGAGATTGAATTCTTGCACGACGAGTGTATCACCTGTGCAAGTAGTCAGTCATTAGTGTATAATTTGGCATATATGAAGAATAGTTCGTTTTGCTAATTCCTGCTTTTGCTTGTTGGCTTTTGATTTATGATATGCAATTAGCTTGATACCGCGAGCTTATTTTCACCGCATGTATTAACCGAGAGCAATAGCTTTGATAGCACTGTACTAGTCTTCGAGCTTCTCTCAGCTAGAAAACCGTATGTCTCGTTTGGGGTTGATCAAACTTTAGAACTACAGAGGTCTTATCTAGTATGTATATTTTGTATAAAAGTAGTATAAATAAATGAGATTTTGTTTATGTTAGTCTGTTGTTTTTATTTCAACACTATAAGAGCAACTAGTATTCCAGAATAGAAAAGTCACTTGTGTCATTTTGACAGTTAGAATATCAGACCCCTGGTTTACACTTTCTCCACTATAGTTGCCCGGTGCAAGTGGACCTACCACTATAATATAGGTGGCGCCCGAGTTTTATTAGCTTTAATGTTTTCTAACCTCTAAGTTGATCTTGTGTTTGATTGTTGCGATGTAGGGACGAGTAAAGTAGTCAGCAACCAAGCCCGGTTACAGTGTATAAACTACGTTTGAGCTGAACTTCGTTCGGTTGCTATCGAATAGCTAATCAAATCACTGGTTCTCTAGCAACTAAACCAAGTTCAGCTTAAATGGAGCTCATACTCGTTTATAAAAACGGCCCTGAGAGAAGTCAGCTCTCAATTTGAAAATGTTCATTTTCAGAAGAAGACAAGCATAAAGAAAAAGTAAATACTAATTCAGGTGAGTATATACTTCTTGGTGAAAAATTAATGAAATATTCAACTGTAGTCTATTGTTATATGCATTTTCTTTTTTCTCCTACTGAGTTTATCTAGTATACTTCTTCACAGTCTGATTATATAATATGAATTCTAGGTTAAAAACCCATTTACTCATTTGTGTATTGAACTTCTGCATTACATAAATTTTTGTGAAAATTTTTCAGATAAGCATCAGATGGCTCTGATGGAACAATATCATTCATTGAGGTCTATATAAGTCAAGATATTCTCACATAAGTGAAAGCTCTTGAAGGAGAAATTAGAGGATTGAGCAGAATGCCAGTGGAAAATTCAACCATATCGGTATTAAACAAATTTTCCCTTCTTCAGTTTCCCCTCGATGATGAAAAATCACTGGAAGATAATGAAAACCTCAAAAATGAAGATTACTTCAATGAATGGGTATGAGAATATGATTATTTTCTTTAGATGAATAAAGTTGGCAAAATCATATATTTATATAGATGTGCACAATAAACACTGAACAGATTCCATAACTAATACATGTATGGTGCAAAATTAATAGTATGTGAGTATCATCAAATGTGTTACTAATATTTTGGACTAATATAACCTAACCTATTCTAACCCAACCTAACCCAAAGGATACTAATATTATTTAACTTTTTATTATGATTTGAAAAAAGGGGCTCTGAAACTTCGCCAGCTGCTACTCCAATTTTTTTCTATCGAAATTAATCTCATTTCATATGAATTCCACATGACTATCTGTATCCTATCTAAAAAACTTGTATTTCAACGGCAAATATCTTCAAAATGATAGTAAATCGTGAATATAATAATTCATTGAATCCTGTGAGATCAATTACATGATATAGGATAAGTCGAGAACACAGAATGGTATACAAATAGTCAATTAGGTACTAAAATACTAACATTTTGTTAAAAATGTGATGAAATTTTCAATTCTGAGGAACAAGAGTTATAATGTTTTCATTATAATCAAGGAATTCATTAATAAAAATTTTCAGTGGATATTGTAGTGCTACTCAGCATTATTTGAACATAATCAAACCAAAGTAGGTCGAGATATGCCAACGACCGAACAAAGTACAAAGAAGAGCATTGCACCTCCAACTCAGCAAATTCGATTATTGAAAAATATATGTAGATTCGATCGACCACCGCCTTTGATTCAACATGCAAATCTGCATGCTCCGACACTATATGGCGATCATGCCAATTCAATAACCAAGTGAACGAGACCAATGTTGAATGTGTTGAACATATAGCAAATTATACAGTGATTTCTTTAATCAAATTACCATCATGGGGAACCAAAAAACCAACGAAAATAATTCACACGAGATCCAAGTGAATCAAATGAACAAAGCCAACCAAGGAATCGCTGATGATCATCTCACCTCAACATTTATTATTGCCGGTACAATGATCACAATATTCGCTGTACTCATCTGCTGCATTGAAATATTTTTATACCTATAACAAATATTTAAAGAGAACGATATCCGACACATCAGAGCTCAGGTATCTACCACAAGTGTTCAATAATAAACCGCCAATAGTACATGAGAAACCAAGAACAAAACTGTCAGACACATAAAGAGCAGTGCCGGGGCGCCGGAACCATGGGGGCAATGGGGGCTTGGGCCCCCACAGAGAATTTATGGTTTGCGAAACTGTTACCATGGTCTGATAGCATAAATGTTTCGTTTGGAGAACAAATTATGTATCAGTCTCAGTGGTCTCAGTGGTTAAAAAGATTCTTATTATCACGCTGGCAACAGTGTCAGTGACAAAATCGCCGGAGTTTATTACTCCGTTTATTAAGCCGTGCATCGTGCATCTGCATAATTGTATCAGTCAAATACGGTGGTCATACCATGTGATACGCAAACTCAACACTCTCCTGAGTCCTGCTAGTATATAATATGGCGATAACATGTATTAGTTGAATTATTTGTTGTTGTTGTTACCTTGTAATAATTAGTTTTAGTTCACTGTACATTCACATTCACGTTCGTACATAGGACATACATTTTAGGTCCATAAATGTCCTTACGTCCATGGATCTATTATGTACGTCCATAGGACGTACATTACCATACACATTGTACATTGTAACTAATGTGTACGTTCAATGTACGTTCAGTTTTGGTTCTTATATTGTAAATATTGTCTATGGCTCTCACTGCAACAAAACCAAAACCTTCGTGAAGTATCATCAAAAATGTTTGCATTAATCTAATTATTCTGATGGAGTCGATACTTATTATGTAATATTATGTTCTGAATATTTTTACTTCAAAAATTGAACAGACTCAAACATTCGCGCGGTTCAATATTTTCGGTGTAACTATGATTCAATACAGTAATGTTCAATATTGTATTGCATGTCAGTGGATTTCAAATCGCATTTATTAATGAGTACTTCAATTTTTTAGAGTTATCCCTTCGCTCAAATTTCAATCGCCACCTAACGGAGAACGTTTATAACCGACAACGGCGACAACTCACAACTGCCAAGCTTCATTTCTGTTGAACTGAAATGTTTTTTTGTATGTTTACGCAGTCGGTCCAGTCGGTCGCTGTTTTTCTGTTTTAACTTAACGGATTAATGTAAAGGTAAGTGAGTTCTAATTCTTTTCATTTTGATGCAGTGATATTGTCACGAATGGAAATGCCCAGTATAGTATATATATTTATTGAAAACTCAAAATCGGCAGAATCGGAATATCTATAACATAGAGTTCAACGTCGTGCGAGTTATATGAACAATGAAGTTGCCGATTCTGCAATCTTGCACGAATTACAAATAAATATCAATCGCACTAGGATTAATTATTATTACGATCTCTGCGTTCGAGTCATTATCATCTCGTCACTGAATTCATTCAGGCCTTCAGCCCTTTAGCCGGTAACTATTCGCGAGTGAGAGAACTAGGGAAGCCACCCCAGCCATGGTCACTTCTAGCAGACACATCTCCTCATCCTGGGGAGCCTTGTTCACAATAATATCAATGTAAGTACCAAATGATCAGAATTTGTCGTGAAAAGAAGGTACATTTGTTTGTCGTCTTGCTTACCCCCATGTTTCTTTTGGTCCGCTTGGCCACAATTATAAATGGATAATCCAGGAATGTGATTATAATCAACTTATAACTCACCAGATAATTGTCCACTTGTTTTCCCGGACATAAAGTCACTTGTTGTTTAATCACTAGTTTTTATTCACTGCAATCACTTTTCACGTTCTTTTATCAAGTTGTTCACTTAATTTTAAATTCACTTTGTTTTATATTCAATAAACTGTTTCATTCACTATTTTCATGTCTTCCTTCCCAAGTAGTAGTCAGTTAACCTCTTGCTGCCAAGCATAACCCCCTTAACTAAAGTCCGACAAAGGTCGTGACATATGGTGGAGGCGCCGGGTCTCGAATTCCTGAGACTCCATTCTTCATAATGGACCCAAATAAAATATAAACAGATGTACCTACTTCTCAATTATTGAATGTTTTTTTATGTAATACATTGACAGTTTACCCCACGGTTTGTAACAGTTTTTTTTGTATAGATTTAGTTTATTATATTTAAAACAAAACAAGAGCAGTTTGGTATGGCTATGTTCTTCAGGGTATTTTTGACAGCAGCAATAATTGATTCTTTCTTTGGTGGAATGATTTCTCGGGTACCTACCTACTTCAGAACATGTATGGTCAATCCGCGATTGAGTTTTAGCCAGTACTTGTTTTCACGTTTGTTTTCAACTACCTACTGATCAGAAATATATCAGTGTGATATCAGTGTTGATATTATAATCTCACTCAGACGGGGTATAGAAGGTATAGTTCAGGTTGGGATAGTAAATTCGGAGTTTTTTTTTTATCCGAAGGTAGTATAAGGATTATGTACTTACTTTACGGAATAACTTGGCTGTAGGCTGTAGGCATTATAATCTGAAAGGTAAACATTGTGATGTCAATCTGTCATTTTATTTTCCGAAGTCAGCTGGCGACTGACAGACCATTCGGGCATGCCATTTGCTGAGTCCCAGCGCAGAACTGCTGTACTCTACTGTCTGCGTGTCGATAGGTAACCTTCTCTGTTTAACTCATATCGAGGAGGAGGATAGGCATGCGATGGGGGGCACGGACATCAAATTCGTTTCCACCTGACTTATCTTCCTTTTAGTAACCCGTTGTGACCAACCTAATATCGTGAAAGTCACCAACTACTTTAGTCCTGATTGTTAGGAAATGTTACATGTTTTCCTGTAGAAATCTGATTATTTCCTCCCAAACGGAAGCTATCCTTCCCATCCAATTATCAGTATCAATATTCTGACATCCAAGATGATTTAATTATGACGTATCCTAGTGATTTCTAGTTCCTCGGGCCAGGATTGGTCGACGCTGACTGATGACTATTGGAGCCACAAATTTGTGGTTTTTTTCAAGTAGGCTTTTCTATCAAGTAGAAAGAATCGGAAACGTTCTATCTTTTTTTTCGAGAAGGATCAAGACTCTCGATTGTTGCTGGTGATTTATGGCGTGTGTAGTTTGATTTCTCCATAATAATTTATGTTCTTTCATGAACATCCGCTAAGGGAATCATTATTTTTGGGAAATATTTTGTGAAAATGATGGCCAATGGATCGCTTTACAGATTGAGCAGGTTATTTTTGTGTGATTGAGTGGCTTTTTTTCACTATCTCTTCGTGAGGAATAAACGAACTACTTACACGTAAGTTGAACATTAATGAACAATTTTCGAAACCTATCAATTCTTTCCTATTGTTAGAGTGCCATCATTTTGGTAAATTACTGATAACCAACAAAATCGATACTATCAACCATAGACCTCGGTTAGGTTGATCGAACCGGAATTCTATACCTGGAATCACGAATAAGGATTGCTTGGAAGATCGAACCGGAATTCTATACCCGGAATCACAAATAAGGATTGCTGGAAAGAAAAAAAAAACCTCTCTCTCTAAGAAAGGTATGTCATGCTCTGCTGTGTTAATAGGTACATGGAGAGTTAGAATTTTTTTTTGTTACCAATGGTGAGATAAAATCACTATGGGGATTTTTGAAATTAAAATCAACTCCCTAATACTAGGAATGTTGGAAGTAAATTTTATTTTGATGTTATAGGTATCCTTATAATAAGGAACACGAATAATGGTCCTTTATTTTTCTGTGGGATCTCAAATCCTACCAGTAAACTCAGATAGAAGTCAATTATTAATGATACACTACCGGTCGTACTGGTAGCACCCTAAAAGTTATACTTTATTTTCTCTGGGGTATTTTGATAGACAGAGGCATTCAAGTCTTGATTTTGTTTTATACCGGGAAATGAGAAACATTATAAATTAATTTTAATATTCATTGTCCATCAACCACCTCTCGAATGAAGATGGTATATACAGGGTGATAATCATAATTGGTTTTATTTTTTTTTTGGTGTTAAGGAATAGGGGCTAGTTAGTCTTGATTTTTTTTAAAAAAGATTTCTGTAGAGGGTGAAACGAATTCTGAATCATGTCCTCACTAAGGTTTTTAAACTGGACTTACCACTTTTCCGAGATGTTCTGTCGGAATTCAAGGGCCTAATTACTTCCATTTTCCAAAGGTTTTTTTTTACGGGGAATTTTATTCCCTCTTGAGGCAATAACTGGTGGTGGAAGAGGGAACGTGAGTGGAAGACGTTCTAGAGACCGGCACGAAGGGAACTGTGAGGATACTTGCAGCATAGGAGCTTGTCCAACCTCAGCTTCCCTTTCATGAGGGTGGATACAACGGAGCCTTCGATCTTTGGGAGTTCCAGTCACGCAAGTACCACTCCCACATCGCACTCCGGAATATATTAATTTGTTTTAAGTTTGTTAAGGACATTCACAACCCATGAAACCTTGAACTTATGGTACCCAAATGTTCAGCGGAAATTAAGTTATATAGAACATACTCAACTTATTGAATTGTAGGTGACTTGCGTTTTTTTGCTCTGGGCCCATAGCAGATAGCAATTTCTCCGAATCTCCTGACCCCGACTATTTACATTTCTTGTACTAGGGAATTTAATTTCTGCTACTGGTACCCATTTATATGGATGAACGAATGTTATCTCTGTTCATAGTAACTGGAGACTAATACCCCTTTGTTTTGTTTACAATGGAGATATATATATATATTTTCTTTTCTGTTTTCAAGGTTTCAAATTGAAACGTGAGTTACCATGTGGAATTCTAATATAGTAGTTTATTAGTATTTGATTCGTGATTAAATATTTGATTGTCACATTCATAAAATTCTGGTTGCTTTATTTTTCTAACTCTAACCAAGTATCTGCTACCACAACTGTTTGGTAAATTGAGAAGTGGTAGTTTTGGACTTATTGGCATTTGGAGGATAGTTTTAATGAATTTACCTGGCGCCCAAAGAAAAAAAAAACCTTATATTATAAACTCACCCCTCCTCCACTGTAGTGAGCCGGCAAATGCCATTCTTTGTCAACGAATAACTTGAGTCGAGTAGTAAAAGAAAAAGTTACGTTACATTTTGGCGCCCAACGTGGGGCCTTTGAAAATAAAAATAGATTAGAAAAAAATAACGACCCGAATATTTTCACCATTTTTGAAGTGACGTGCGAGTATCTGACTAATTTAGAGATTTTAATAGTATCATTCTAGAACGTCTTCCAGGGAGTTTAAAGAAAGAAAACAAAATTTTTTGGAACCTTTTCATTGTATCTTTTTCGTGGGTTCGAGAATTTGTTGAAGTCCAAAGTTTGTGAGGTTCAGCGCTGAATTTTTATAAATCGTCAATCTCCTTTAGATTCTCTATTGTTGAGTTAATGGATATTTTCGAATTTCCAAAATATTGGAATTCACGAGTTAACTGATTTCAAGTTCAAGTACACATTCACTCATATGGTTTATTAGTGTGGCTTAGATAAGTGGAAGTGGTAAACAAGATTTTCATTGTAGTGTAATAGTGAGGTTTGTAACATTTTTTTTTATTCAACAAAATGTCCCGAAGAATGATGGTGAATCGTCTGGATAAGGATGAACTGCAATACGAATTGACCATACGAGGAATTGGAATAGGAAACTGCGTGGAAATGCGACACCGACTAGCTATGGCATTGCAATTAGAAAAGAGCGGAGATAGTATCCGTTACCCTGACTATCCATTCACCTTCCAAGATGATGAGACGGCTATAAGAGGAAAATTTGATGATATTGAAAGACTGCTCAGTGATTTTGATGGTTTGAAGACTAGTAGTGAAGCATCGAAAATTCAAACGAAGCTGTCCCATGTACTAGATAGAATAGATAGAATCAATACCAACAATGAGGCAGAACAGAAAACAAAATCAGAATTGGTTGCGTTAGCGTTATCGTTCATGAGCAAGTTCAATCAGACTGTGGAAGCATATGAGGGAGCTTCGAGGCCTGTACCGCCTGGCTTGACTCAACTGGAGAGTCGCCTTATCGCGCAATCATTTCAAGCCAATGTACAAACAGCAGTCCACTCGTCGGATGCTGGAGATGACCCAGTCGTAGTACAGTCGTTGTCTACCAAAATGATTCCTCCTCACAAATGGAACATTACGAAGTTTGCTGGTGACGGTAAAGGTGGATCTATCTCGGCTTTCTTCGAGAAAGTAGAAGAGCTTCGAGTAGCACGAAATGTTACCAAAGCCATCTTATTGGATTCTGGGATGGATTTATTCGCCGATAAAGCCTACCAATTTTACAAGGACTGCCGTACCCGAGTGAACAGCTGGGACGAATTAGTTGAAGAATTTCGTGAGGAGTACCTTTCGGCAAACCACCTGGAGGCTTTGTTCGAGGAATTGGCCAAGCGAACCCAACACCCCTCAGAGAGCATTGGTGTATATCTGGCCGTTATGACAAGTTACTTTGGCCGTTTGCGATGCCCCGTCTCGGAAGAAGCAAAGCTGGCGATTATAATGAAAAACATTCACCCATTCTATCAGGATCGACTGAGGGACCCACTACCGACCAGCATCGCCGAGCTGAGAACAGTCTGCAGGAGAATGGAATCACGTAGAGATGTAATCAATAGTTACGTTGAGCCATCTTCCCGCAGAGCTAATATTTTGGAAAAGGACCTGGCATTCCTGGAAGTAAAGGAAGATTTGAATGTCGTAGAGGTGGCGACTTCCCAGGCCAACACCGGCGGCAATAAACAAATCATTTGCTTCAGGTGTAATACACCAGGGCATCGAGCCATAGGTTGCGCTCAACCAAAAAAGATGTTCTGTTTTGGGTGTAAGAAAGAGGGGTTCACGAAGAGAAACTGCCCGAACTGCTCTGGTAAGGGAAACGGTCAGGGACATCCTTAAGTCGTCGAGGTAAGTATGTTCCTGCCAAAGACTCGACTGGCTCCCTGCAACCAATATTGGACTACATACTTGACCACGTCGAAAACGATGAGAGGCCATTTTTAAGAGTGACAGTGATGGGGCGAAGTATTTTAGGACTATTGGATTCTGGGGCATCGGCGACTGTTTTGGGTAGCCGCGGGTGGAATATAGTGAAGGATCTAGGGATATCCCTTGATACCACAAGAATAGTTAGTTGCACAGTCGCGAATGGGGAAATATGTAAGAGTAGTGGAGAGTGTGAAATACCTTTCTGTTTGCGCGATAGAGTGAAGTTAGTAAAAGTTCTAGTGATGCCAAACCTTAATCACACCCTGATCCTAGGAGCAAATTTCTGGCGAGCCATGGGGATTGTACCGGATTTAAGACATAACGAGTGGAAGTTTTCGACCGAAACATGTCATCTAGATTCGGTGGACCACTTACGCGGGCAGACTATCCTGACACCACTAGAGGAAACGAGGCTGAAGGCCGTCATCGACCGCAATGTAGCCTTGATGGGGAATAGTCTGGGTTGTACCAGTATGGCAGAGCACGTGATTTCATCTACTTCACCCCCGATCAAACAGCGTTACTACCCTGTTTCTCCGGTCATTCAGCAACACATCGATACTGAGTTAGAAGAAATGCTCAGAAATGGGATAATTGAAAAATCAAATAGCGCCTGGTCGTCGCCCATCCTTCTGGTAAAGAAGAAGGACGGCAGCTATCGGTTTTGCGTTGACTACCGCAAGCTCAATGCCGTGACGGAACGGGACGGATACCCCCTGCCATACATTTCTCATACGCTAGACAAGCTCAGAGATGCCCACTACCTGTCATCATTAGACATTAAGTCTGCCTACTGGCAAGTTCCAGTGGCGGAAAGTTCGAGACCCTATACAGCCTTCACGGTACCAGGGCGTGGTTTATTTCAATTTAGGCGGATGCCATTTGGCCTCCATAATTCACCGGCGACTTGGCAGCGACTTATCGACCGGGTGTTGGGACCTGAACTCGAACCGCATGTTTTCGTCTATCTCGACGACGTGGTTATCGTGACGCAGACGTTCGAAAAGCATCTATCAGTGCTTGAAGAAGTGTTCAGAAGACTCCGTGAGGCTAACCTGACAGTAAGTACCGATAAGTGCCAGTTCTGCCGACCAGAAATGAAATATCTGGGGTACGTGGTCGACCGAAATGGACTACACGTCGACCCTGATAAGGTTCAGGCTATGCTTAAACTTCCGGTGCCTAGAACTATCAAGGAAGTCAGAGGTTTAATTGGTACTTTTTCGTGGTACAGAAGATTTATCCCCGAATATGCCACCGTTATTTCTCCAATTACGGCTCTACTCAGGAAAGGAAGAAAATTTGAGTGGAATTCGGCCTGCGAAAAGGCATTTCATGAGATCAAAGAGAGACTGATTGCGGCACCTGTGCTTAGCTGTCCTGACTACAACCTACCCTTCGCGTTACAAACGGACGCGTCGGGCTATGGATTAGGAGCAGTGCTGACTCAGAGACATGGTGAAGAGGATCGTGTTATTTGCTATTTGAGTCGTTCGCTGACCAAGCAAGAACGCAACTTCTCTACCACAGAACGAGAGTGCTTAGCAGTGCTGTGGGCGGTTGAGAAATTGCGTCCGTACCTTGAAGCCGTACCATTTACGGTCATAACCGACCATTATTCCCTTGTATGGTTGCAGAACCTGAAGGATCCAGCTGGTAGATTGGCGAGGTGGGCCGTACGAATGCAACAGTACGATTTCAAGATCGTGCATCGGAAAGGAAAGGAACACGTGGTGCCAGACGCGCTTTCCCGATCAGTTCCAGTGGTGGATTCCCTTTACGCAGTCGAGAGTTCGAGTGATACGCATGATGCTTGGTATTATCGAATGATGAAGCAAGTTCTCGCGAACCCACAAAGAATGCCAAACTGGAGAGTTTGTCAAGGACAGTTGTACAAGTATGTGAAACCCAGGTTGCCTGAGTTGAGTGATCCGACGCAATGTTGGAAATTAGTAACTCCTAAAGATAGGCGTAGGCAGGTGATGAGCGAGGGACACGACATACCCACTTCAGGTCACTTGGGGGTCTTCAAAACGTATCACCGAATAGCGGAAAAATATTATTGGCCTAAGATGCGGTGCGACGTGGCAAAGTTCGTCAGGAGTTGTTCGGCTTGCGCTGCTCATAAACCGGATCTCAAGGGACCTATTGGGCTTATGACATCTCAACCTCGTGTAACGCAACCATGGGAGATGATATCAACTGATCTTATGGGGCCCCTTCCGAGGTCGCTCAGAGGTAATCAATTCATTTTAGTGGTGACCGATTACTTTAGTAAGTACTCCCTTGTATTCCCATTGAGGTCATCATCCGCTGATATTGTTTCGAAAAAAATTGAGGAAGAGATATTATTGGTCTATGGTGTACCGCGCCTTCTGTTGTGCGATAATGGCCCACAATATCGATCCCGACAGTTCCAGAAGTTAGCAGAAATGTACAAATTTAGAATCCGGTACAATGCTCATTATCACCCTCAAGCTAACCCCACAGAGAGGGTCAATCGGACCCTAAAAACAATGTTAGCCATTTATGTTTCAGACAACCACAGAACGTGGGATGTCAACTTATCAAAGATTAGTTGCGCCCTGCGTACTGCCCGCAGTGAGACGACTAACCACAGCCCGTATTATATCAACTTCGGCCGGCCCATGGTTCTGAGTGGTGAAGAATTCCAACACAGAGATATGTTCCGAAATGATGACACCGAACAAAAAGATACAAGGCCAGAAGGATTCACTAAGTTATTTGTGGAAGTGACACAACGACTGAGTGCGGCCTCCGAAAAGTGCAAAAAGACCTATAACCTTCGCCGACGAAACGAAGAATTTTTACCCAACCAATTGGTTTGGCGCAAAAATTTTGCCCTATCTGATGCGTCGAAATATTATACGGCAAAACTAGGACAGAAGTATGTTGGGCCATTTTATGTCAAGAAGAGGATTTCACCATGGACCTACGAACTTCGGGATGAGCAAGGAAACTCTAAAGGGGTCTGGAATGCGAAGGATCTGAAGTCGTCAGCTAGCGCTGATGAAAATTTATCGGGATAAATTTTCTTCGAGCAAGGGGGTGTTTGTAACAGTTTTTTTTGTATAGATTTAGTTTATTATATTTAAAACAAAACAAGAGCAGTTTGGTATGGCTATGTTCTTCAGGGTATTTTTGACAGCAGCAATAATTGATTCTTTCTTTGGTGGAATGATTTCTCGGGTACCTACCTACTTCAGAACATGTATGGTCAATCCGCGATTGAGTTTTAGCCAGTACTTGTTTTCACGTTTGTTTTCAACTACCTACTGATCAGAAATATATCAGTGTGATATCAGTGTTGATATTATAATCTCACTCAGACGGGGTATAGAAGGTATAGTTCAGGTTGGGATAGTAAATTCGGAGTTTTTTTTTTATCCGAAGGTAGTATAAGGATTATGTACTTACTTTACGGAATAACTTGGCTGTAGGCTGTAGGCATTATAATCTGAAAGGTAAACATTGTGATGTCAATCTGTCATTTTATTTTCCGAAGTCAGCTGGCGACTGACAGACCATTCGGGCATGCCATTTGCTGAGTCCCAGCGCAGAACTGCTGTACTCTACTGTCTGCGTGTCGATAGGTAACCTTCTCTGTTTAACTCATATCGAGGAGGAGGATAGGCATGCGATGGGGGGCACGGACATCAAATTCGTTTCCACCTGACTTATCTTCCTTTTAGTAACCCGTTGTGACCAACCTAATATCGTGAAAGTCACCAACTACTTTAGTCCTGATTGTTAGGAAATGTTACATGTTTTCCTGTAGAAATCTGATTATTTCCTCCCAAACGGAAGCTATCCTTCCCATCCAATTATCAGTATCAATATTCTGACATCCAAGATGATTTAATTATGACGTATCCTAGTGATTTCTAGTTCCTCGGGCCAGGATTGGTCGACGCTGACTGATGACTATTGGAGCCACAAATTTGTGGTTTTTTTCAAGTAGGCTTTTCTATCAAGTAGAAAGAATCGGAAACGTTCTATCTTTTTTTTCGAGAAGGATCAAGACTCTCGATTGTTGCTGGTGATTTATGGCGTGTGTAGTTTGATTTCTCCATAATAATTTATGTTCTTTCATGAACATCCGCTAAGGGAATCATTATTTTTGGGAAATATTTTGTGAAAATGATGGCCAATGGATCGCTTTACAGATTGAGCAGGTTATTTTTGTGTGATTGAGTGGCTTTTTTTCACTATCTCTTCGTGAGGAATAAACGAACTACTTACACGTAAGTTGAACATTAATGAACAATTTTCGAAACCTATCAATTCTTTCCTATTGTTAGAGTGCCATCATTTTGGTAAATTACTGATAACCAACAAAATCGATACTATCAACCATAGACCTCGGTTAGGTTGATCGAACCGGAATTCTATACCTGGAATCACGAATAAGGATTGCTTGGAAGATCGAACCGGAATTCTATACCCGGAATCACAAATAAGGATTGCTGGAAAGAAAAAAAAAACCTCTCTCTCTAAGAAAGGTATGTCATGCTCTGCTGTGTTAATAGGTACATGGAGAGTTAGAATTTTTTTTTGTTACCAATGGTGAGATAAAATCACTATGGGGATTTTTGAAATTAAAATCAACTCCCTAATACTAGGAATGTTGGAAGTAAATTTTATTTTGATGTTATAGGTATCCTTATAATAAGGAACACGAATAATGGTCCTTTATTTTTCTGTGGGATCTCAAATCCTACCAGTAAACTCAGATAGAAGTCAATTATTAATGATACACTACCGGTCGTACTGGTAGCACCCTAAAAGTTATACTTTATTTTCTCTGGGGTATTTTGATAGACAGAGGCATTCAAGTCTTGATTTTGTTTTATACCGGGAAATGAGAAACATTATAAATTAATTTTAATATTCATTGTCCATCAACCACCTCTCGAATGAAGATGGTATATACAGGGTGATAATCATAATTGGTTTTATTTTTTTTTTGGTGTTAAGGAATAGGGGCTAGTTAGTCTTGATTTTTTTTAAAAAAGATTTCTGTAGAGGGTGAAACGAATTCTGAATCATGTCCTCACTAAGGTTTTTAAACTGGACTTACCACTTTTCCGAGATGTTCTGTCGGAATTCAAGGGCCTAATTACTTCCATTTTCCAAAGGTTTTTTTTTACGGGGAATTTTATTCCCTCTTGAGGCAATAACTGGTGGTGGAAGAGGGAACGTGAGTGGAAGACGTTCTAGAGACCGGCACGAAGGGAACTGTGAGGATACTTGCAGCATAGGAGCTTGTCCAACCTCAGCTTCCCTTTCATGAGGGTGGATACAACGGAGCCTTCGATCTTTGGGAGTTCCAGTCACGCAAGTACCACTCCCACATCGCACTCCGGAATATATTAATTTGTTTTAAGTTTGTTAAGGACATTCACAACCCATGAAACCTTGAACTTATGGTACCCAAATGTTCAGCGGAAATTAAGTTATATAGAACATACTCAACTTATTGAATTGTAGGT
This sequence comes from Chrysomela aeneicollis, assembly GCA_029955515.1. Taxonomy (NCBI): domain Eukaryota; kingdom Metazoa; phylum Arthropoda; class Insecta; order Coleoptera; family Chrysomelidae; genus Chrysomela; species Chrysomela aeneicollis. The sequence continues at coordinate 2,066,469 of JARUHQ010000013.1, read as the reverse complement.
GACTTGCGTTTTTTTGCTCTGGGCCCATAGCAGATAGCAATTTCTCCGAATCTCCTGACCCCGACTATTTACATTTCTTGTACTAGGGAATTTAATTTCTGCTACTGGTACCCATTTATATGGATGAACGAATGTTATCTCTGTTCATAGTAACTGGAGACTAATACCCCTTTGTTTTGTTTACAATGGAGATATATATATATATTTTCTTTTCTGTTTTCAAGGTTTCAAATTGAAACGTGAGTTACCATGTGGAATTCTAATATAGTAGTTTATTAGTATTTGATTCGTGATTAAATATTTGATTGTCACATTCATAAAATTCTGGTTGCTTTATTTTTCTAACTCTAACCAAGTATCTGCTACCACAACTGTTTGGTAAATTGAGAAGTGGTAGTTTTGGACTTATTGGCATTTGGAGGATAGTTTTAATGAATTTACCTGGCGCCCAAAGAAAAAAAAACCTTATATTATAAACTCACCCCTCCTCCACTGTAGTGAGCCGGCAAATGCCATTCTTTGTCAACGAATAACTTGAGTCGAGTAGTAAAAGAAAAAGTTACGTTACAGGTTCACTCTTAAAAATTGTACCATTATCAATTATTAGTGGTCATTCATTTTTTTCTCCAACTTCTGGAAAAGTTGTTGCTGTGAAAGATGATTAAAGAATCATATGCTTGTGCTGATATAGACGGGCTTTCTATTCAACTCCCTGAGTTGTTTGTCTGCAAGTGTCTGTGCGCGCCATCAGGCTGATCCTTTTTTCTTCATAACAGTCGTAACTAATTTCTTATGAAATAACAGTTACTACCAAGTGCTTGTGCTATCATAGACGTAAATGGCTGGTTTGTCACTGTTATTTAATAATTCAGTTCAACCCCCGTAAATATTTTTCCTTTTAATGTTAAATAATGCCACGAAAAAATCATGAAAAACGCCAACGAATGTTGATCAAAAAATATAAACAAGCTCAACAATTTTCCCAATTGAAAACAAAATTAGTTGTGCAAATACCGCTTTCAATTTTATCAGAACCCATAGTAAGAGATCTGAAAGTTAAAAAGGTAATTCAAGAAAAGTTTGATCGTCTTTTTTTGGGGATGTCTAATGGCACAATCTGATTTTTTTTGCTGCGTTTTATGAACATTCACATGTACTGATGAAATTGATATTTTAACATATATTATCACTAGTAGAATTGAGGATTAATCGAATCCACGAAAGCATAATATATTTCAAACAATTACAAAATGCGCCATAGTCAGGTATGCCAGGAAGAAAACCCCCATTTGAACCTCCACATCGTAGTACTGGATTTTTTGGGGAAACAAGTACATCACCAAACCCTTTTGAGAGGTCAAATTTACTTAACCGCTCTCCACCCTTAAGCCCTATTCCGTCAAATTTGTCATCTAAGGCAAGAAATTTATTACCAGACTTTGAAGAAACCAGCCCACAAATTGTTTCAAATAAATCGGAAGCCCTGCCAGAAAATATTGAAGGAAAATTACTTGAAAATCTAGAAGAAACCGTGATTAACATTGGAAATGTTACACTGATAGAGGAATTTCCCGATCACGAGATTTCCGAAGAAGGGGTAGTAGGACATAAAATCGAATCATTTATACAAAACGGTCAACTCCTGGCTTCACCCCTAGTAGAAGGCTCACAGACTAAAACTATGGCAAATACCACCTTGAACGAGGCACTAGCGGCCGCAAAGACAGCAGCAATTCCAGAATTCATCTCTCCTCAAACTTACAACCACTCCAAGGGCAATGCTAACACTTTTATAACTGCATATGACCGAACAGCTATAGCCAATGGATGGGATGATAAATTGAAAATTTATTATTTTGGAACCTTCTTGGAAGGTGCAGCTAATATATGGTACAAGATATATACAGAGGTACCGGGAAACAACGGGAAAACATGAAAACAGACTTTATAGCGGAATTCGGGGACGGAGATATAAAGAGAAGCCTAGAAACTCGTCTCCTGCATCGTAAACAGGGTAACGATGAATCAATCAAAGCATATTTCTACGACCTCAAAACCCTTTTTTACGAATATGACCCGACCTTGAGCCCGGAGGAATTTCGTAAATTCTTTGAAAATGGGATAAGACCAGACATCTATGGGGCATATCGCCTTATTCGTACAGAGGGGATGACGATGAACGATTTCAAAAATATCGTCAATAAATTAGAGGACGTCATGACCAACTCATCTTTGAATCTCATCCCTTTAACAACACCAACTTTGAGAGTGTTTTGTGTGAAATTATTTCACCTGAAACAAGAATAATAATAGCAGGCGATTTTAATATAAATTTCAAGGTTAACTCAGCGACTCCCTCTATGAAAGTGGCGTTATAGAACCTTGCCTTTCCGACCACCGTGGTCAGTTTATAAGTATTCAGGAAAAAGAAGTTGTAAATTCAAATATTTTCTACCAGAGATCTTTCAGTAGAAAATCTATTTCAAAAATAAAAAATGCTCTAGTTTCTGTTGATTGGTCAATTTTTGAATCCAGTGGAAATGTTGAGTATTCGGCAAATTTTTTGGTAAAATCCTACAATGATGCGGTGAAGAAATACTGCCCATTAAGGAAATACTCTACGAATAAAAAAATCATTCCAGTTAAGTGGTTTGATGAAAGTCTTAAATCTATGAGAGATTTGTTATCAGCTCCAATTCGTAATCACAACATATTAACAGTCACGGCGAGGATAAATAATGAAGAAACTAGAATAATTTTGGATACGGGAGCAGAGCAAAACATTGTGTGCAAAAAGTACACAAGTTCCTATGACATAAATAAGCAATATTTAATAGCAGTTGGGAACCGAAGAGTACCTACCCTGGGTACAGCATTGGTTGATTTACAAATTGGAAATCTTTCAGTAAAATGCAAGGCAATTGTTATTGAAAAACTGCCATACCCATTGATTCTGGGGATGGAATTTTTGAGAAGGTATAATTAATTTAAATAATAATCTTTCCTCGTCAAAAGATAATGAATTTCATGAAATAAATTTGCACCCTAGTGAAACAGAAAACAGTACGACATCTGCAAATATTATTTTTTTTACCATAAGAAACCAGAAATAAATATTTCATACAAGCAACTCTACAGAGAAGAGTGCCTTATGAATATTAAAAATAGCATGCAACAAATAAAATCACTAGACCCATTTGAAAGGACTGACCAACAATATCCAAACATAATCCCACAGACAGAAGAAAACCAGATTCTTGGAGCCATCCTGTATGTCGAGGATATCATTTCATTCGAAGAAAATCAGCCACCACTTATTGATCTCAATGAGGATATCGATAAAAATGTAAACTACAATAATGAAACAAAAGGTATTTCTGAAAACCAAGATCACAATGCATTTTATAACCCTGATGATAAATAACTACCCCCTGATGATTTCAGAGACCATAATATGAACATAGTGGACATACTAAAACCAAGACCCAGTGAACCCAAAGAAAGGAATAGCTGAGACGTTCAAAAACAAATTTGGAGGAATTCACGAACTACGAGCACAAAACCAAACACCGGGTGGACTAGCCATACTACAAAGAGAAGGGCGAAAAATATTTTACCTAGTAACAAAACCATTTTATTATTCAAAACCAACCCTGGATTCTCTGAAATCGTCCCTTGTGAAACTTTGTGAAACCATGAAAAAAATGAACCTAAAGAAATTAGCAATTCCCAAATTAGGATGTGGGTTAGACAAACTCGAATGGAACGTAGTGGAACCAATGGTCCATGAAATTTTTGAAGATACAGATATTGATTTACTTATTTGCTCCCTACCATCTCAAAAGGAGCAGAGGACCATGGAAAAAGTAACTTCAAAGAAACACTACATTATCAGGACCAATAAACAGGTATTAATTGAGGTGAAGTGGAATACAGACTTGAGACAGTATGAGAAATTCAAAGTGAAGGAAGATTTCCTTATAAAACGGGGTCTACTATGTGAAAGCCAACCAGAATTTCCGGAAAAGAACGTAATGCTCATAAAATTGGTTGGTTGACTGAAATAGAAAATGAAACAATAGGAAGCGCCATCGTACTATACACAGAACCTACAAATGAAGAAGTCACTCTAGAAGATCATGACACTAACCACATCCAAGATCAGGAATCTGTCAAAAGAATACAATGACATTTTTTCAAAATCCACTAGACAAATGGGCTTAACAGATTTAACTGAACACAAAATTGATGTGGGTAATGCCGAACCAATAAAGAGTCGCCCCTATAGGGTGTCCCAAAAAGAGCGAGAAATTATTGATGAGCAAATTTCGGAAATGTTAGATTACAAGTCCAGTGGTACTGGTGAAGAAAAAAGACGGGTCAACACGCTTTTGTGTAGATTACAGGAAGCTGAATAATGTCACCAAAAAGTCGTCATACCCAATACCAAATATGGACGATATTTTAACATACCTCGGAGGAGCCAAATACTATTCTACATTGGACATGTTTAGCGGCTATTGGCAAGTGAAGATCGAGGAGGAATCTAAACAATATACTGCCTTTACAGCACAAGGACATGGGTCCTACGAATTCAACGTCCTCAGCTTCGGATTGTGCAATGCGCCTGCTAGGTACCTTCCAGGAAGTAGCAGACAGAGTATTTCAGGGAATGAAATGGATGGATATATTAATATACCTAGATGATATTGTAATTTTTTCGGATACTCTAGAGACCCATCTCGAAAAATTGGAAAAAGTATTTGAGAGACTACGCTGGGCTGGATTGACCCTGAAGCCGAACAAATGTATTTATGTTAAAGAATGTGTCAAGATTTTGGGACATGTGGTGAGTGGAAAAGGTATAACGCCAGACGAAGATATTATTACCTCGATTAAAAATTTTCCCGTGCCCAAGTCGATTAGACAAGTTCAAAGTTTTGTTGGATTGTGTAATTTTTACAGAAAGTTCATATTAGATTTCGCAAAAATAGCTCGCCCACTACATGAAGCTACCAAACAATGTAAGACATTTTCGTGGGGGCCAGAACAACAGCATGCGTTCAATTGAAAGGAAAATTGATATCTGCACCTGTATTACAACACTACAATCCCAATAAGGAGACAGAATTGAGAGTGGATGCGAGTATAGTGGGAATAGGAGGAATCTTACTACAGGAAGGAGAAGACGGCAAACAGCACCCAATAGCTTACATTAGTAGAAGCTTGTCTAAATGTGAACAAAATTACACAATCACAGAATTGGAGGCCCTTGCAGCAATTTGGTCGCTTGGTTACCTACGACACCTCATTTACGGAAGACCTGTGAAGATTGTGACAGATCACCATGCGCTGTGCTATATTCGGTCCCTCAAAGATCCCACAGGTAGGTTGGCAAGGTGGTCCCTCAAACTATCCGAATTTGACTACGAAATAGTTCACAAAAATGGGAAGAAGCATCTGGATGCGGACAGTCTGTCAAGAAATCCTGTCCTGGAAGCAGAAAGTGATGACATGGAGGACGTCCCAACATTCCTGATGTTACCTGAAGACATGGTCAAGGAACAAGAACAGGATGGTGAACTGAAACAATTAATACAAATAATAAATAACCCCATTGACCCAACAATCCCAATTGGGTTAGCAAAAAGAGCAAAAAATTTTAGAATTATTGAAAAAATATTGTATAAAGTAAACCCCACAACAAATGGTCTAGAGGATCTTTTGGTCATACCAAGATATCTAATTGGTGAGATTTTATTCTCCAATCATGCCGAACCCTTATCCGGTCACTTGGGAATAGTGAAGACTCTGCACAGAAACAAATCAAGGTTCTACTGGAGCAATCTCCAAAGAGATGTCGAGAAATTTGTCAAAGGCTGTACAGACTGCCAAGCCGGAAAGGGGTTGAAAAATAAAAAACCAGCAGGTTTGCTTTAACCAATTCCAGTAGGAACACCATTCGAAAGAATTGGTATAGATTTACTAGGCCCATTCCATAAAAGTAGAAATGGAAAAACCATGATCGTAGTCGCCACAGATTATTCTACTAGATGGGCTGAAACTGCAGCCCTACCCAGTGGAAAAGCTGGGCCAATTGCCAAATTTTTATTAAATAATATTATATGTCGACATGGCTCGCCCAGATATATTCTTTCAGACCGTGGCCTTACGTTCAGATCACAACTAGTAATGGAATTGTTGAGCATGATGGGGACAGTTAACCAGTATACAACAGCATATCACCCGAGTTGTAATGGATTGGTAGAACGGTTGAATGGAAGCTTGGCCAAAATGTTGTCTATGTACACCAATACGCAACAAACTGACTGGGACGAATTTCTACCCCATGTCACGTTTGCGTACAACACATCCAGACAAGATACAACAAAATATTCCCCATTCATGCTGGTCTATGGAAGGGAAGTGATTCTTTCAACAGAAGCAAACCTGATGGAACCCGTTAACTCTCCTAACGAAGAAGAAATCAGAGAACGGGCCCTGGCAGTCAGAAGTGAAGCCATTGGAAATATTACGAAAAAACAAGTGGTTGACAAATCTAGGTTTGACGAAAGACATCGCCACTTAGAGTTCAATGAGTGAGACAAGGTGAAAGTCTTTACACCCGTTAGGAAAAAAGGGCTCAGTGAAAAACTAATTTTAAAATGGTTTGGACCCTATTATATCCTGAGGAAATTAAGCGATGTCAATTATGAGGTACAGAAAGGACCCACAAGGCATTCAAAAAAAGACGTACATATATGCAGAATATTACCCTACAATGATCCTTGGACCCCAGAATTGATGAATAAGGAAGAGGACGAAGAGGAAGTTGAATGAGCTCTTCTGACAGAAATGCCTATCTACAAAACCTTATACGCCCAAAACTACCCTTACTACCCCATCAATAAATGTATCTTGTTAGACTTGTCCTCATAGTATCCTACCCAACGACCTGAGAGATATTTGTTCAATTCATGACCTTGTATAAATAAACCCCCAAAATTGAGCAATATAATAATAACATGGGTATGACTGATAGCTAGAAATAAGTAAACTATAATTTCCTGATATCCTGACTATGTCAATTTTGATATTGCCAATAATTTTCTATTACTTCATCTTTCATTACTTTACAATTCACTAATTATTGTACCCACTTTCAGACTAGCTTTAAAATTATCATGTGGTAATCATAATCTGGAGGTAACTGCGGGAGCGTTTTGGAAATCCCTACCCCAAGCGGTGAGTTACGAGGCTACGATTCCACTGGTATATGAATCACTGTGGTACGAAGAGGATACACTAAGGGTTATCCAGGACATTGAACTCTGCAAAAACAAAAACGATAAAACGTCATCAGAATGTATGATGATGCGGAACTTGAACGACTTGCAGAATGCATTTCAATTAGAATTTTCATCCCTAGCAAGGAGTTGGAGTCCCTAGTACCTACGCAATTGCTCAAATCAAGATCGTATAAGAACTAAAAGAGGACTAGATTTTTTGGGTGACGCCCTCAACTGGTGCTGTAGTGTAGCAACAGAGAACAAATTAGAATCTCTTGTAATGAACGAAAATAATTTGCAAAAAAATATCGGTAAACTTAAAAAAGGGTTGTCACTATCTCCTAAAAATATCGGGAAAAATTCAGTGAAATTTAAGGAATTCAAAGAGGTATCTGCCTCAGCCTTCAAGACAACAGAAAAAAATATCCATGACTCGGAGAGGTTTTTTAATGACTTCAAAAATCAAATTATGTCACAAGAGAATAAACACTGCAATCTTTTGATAACTATTATAAACACTCAATTTCAAAACATAAAGCAAACTATACAAGTTACAAGGGCGATAAAACGACAAGGGATTCTCAACTCCTGTAGGCAACACCAAATTCCTATAGAAATTTTGGACCCTTCCATTCTTCTCCACGACTTGAATAAATTACTGGTAGAACTGGCAGAATCTAATCAAGACTTGTCAATTCCCACCAAGGACATCTCAAAATACTATCAACTTCCAATCTGTGACTGCACATTTACTAATGAAAAGTTATTAATTCATATCCGGATCCCAATGTGCTGCACACCTCACTAGTTGATAAGATGTTAAATTATTTTTGAATAGGCCGAGCGGATTTGTCCTATATGTGAGGTGGTAAGCTACAGATATTAGGGTTCGGTTTTACAGGCGGATGAAATAACAACGGCATCGATTAACTTAATATAAACATGAAGTATTTATTCAAAAAATATATATGGTGGTCTACTGACATATAGAAATATTATCAAGATTTATGAGTACTCCTGAAAGAACTATATTAATTCACATGAAAGAATACAAAGTCGAATTTACAATCATACATGTAAATATCCCATCAAGTTCAATACATAAAGCTATTTTATCAGTCACTCTTTCGTAATCAGAAAATCCTACGTCAAATACTTCAATATATTCAAGTACAACCCTGGCTATTCTATCCGACAAACGACACCCTCTGATATGAATGGCATAATTCCCTAACATGTGCCTTTTAAACTTTTGGGTCAATGATCTGAAATCTTTTTCTACGGGCATTTATATAGACTGGTTTTGGGCAACTTACATATTTTGTATCTGGTTCACTTTTCACTTCGTTTGGAAAATTCGCGACACTTGTAAACTGACTGGTTTAAACTGAGAAAACTTTCAACTGTACAATTTAATTTTACAAAAAATATTGAGCTTCACTTTCAGCCTGAAGACTAACTTTTGCAATGTCTAGCGACAACTTGCAAAACGGACAAAGTATGTTCTGATGTCTGTCGACAAAGAATCAGCTACTTGAAAGTTCGTTAGCTTCAACACAAACCGTGGTGACCGCGGTATTAAGGAACTTAGCTCCTCCGAGCCATGATTGTGACTGCTTACTACTGACTGCTCTCAATTGACTTTCGGTCATCATTTTTATATAAAAATTCACCCTTTGTTTCTATCAAAGCGGCAATTCGACAAAAGAACACGTGCACCATATTTCGTCAATAAGTTCCAAATTTATGGCTTTGTTTTTCTCTGTGATATCAAATTTTGAGATATTTTCTCCTTTTATCAGTGCCCTTTCAGGTCATTTGTACATAAATTCTTGTCTTTATCATTCTAGTTGATAAACGAAGTTGAACATAACTTATATTTTCGGCGCTATTGAGATTCATCTGTTTATGACTCGATATAGGCCACCTGCAGTAATAATTCTTCTTAGGACGTGATTAGTTTATCTGTATTTGACATTTGATCTTTGATTACTTTTCACAATAATGATGCATTATATCCGTGCCCAGCACACCAATCCCCCAAAAACACCACTCATGGGAGTTGTTCCAACTAATTACAACCCCATTTGCCAGGGAAAACCAAACATGCAAAATTCCACACGATACAGTTTTTATAGCAGTTTCAAACACAAATCTTCGAAAATATAGTCAAATAAGACAAATTTCTGGTACAGGCCTTCAGCACTGCACACCATATCACGATAAACTATGTTATTTGCCACGATTCTCCGCAGCATCCCTTCAGGGACCTGCATGTGCCAGAAAATTATTCAAAGGAACAACTGTAGAGGAAATTAACCACCATTGCCCTATGAGTTGTCATAAATCCGCAACAACAGTAATTCCAGAAATAGAGGATGAAATTTATATAATAACTCATCCCAAATATCAAACAGAAATTCATTTACACCAGGTGCTGTCAAAACCAGTATACCATGTGGTTGTAAATTGTTTTTGTAAGGGGAAGAAATTATCCCACCCAGATATCCCTGTGTACAAGAGTTACCCCACGTAGCTACCATCCATCATATTATCCCTGCAGCCTGGTCCAATTTGAAGTCCTTTATCCTAAATCCCAAGATGAAGTCAGGACTACCTACATTCAGTAAGATAGCGGAATGTTTGAACACAAATTGGACACTAAATATTCCTCACCTCAACCTGACATCAGCACAAGAAAATATTTATGATATTGTAGCATTTAAAATTGCTACCTTTTTGATTTGGTTTTTTTATATAGTAAATTTTTCATTTATTTGGCAATAGCAACAGTACTCACAAAGAACATTCAGTCTTGTAATCAAATTCCTGAATAGAACATCTATCAAAACCACTATTTCAAATTAAACATCACATAGAGTGAATGCAAGTAAATTCGCAGGTTTCCAACCCTAGGTATTACTTTTGCTTCTGACATTCTAAAGGCTGTTGGAAGTGATGTAACAAGCTGCAGGAATCTTATAATTTCTGGCTACCTGTCTGATCCTAGGCCTGGAATTGAAGAAAATAGAGTATGAAAACATCCTTTCACATGTAAGCAGGTGACATACCGTTGTGTTCTCTAGTGTGATGAAATCTCGGCTATTGAACTTATTGAAGGCTATTTCAGGATTTTTCGATCTGAATGTGATCTTGATTGGGTTATTGGGGTTGTTTTGTTTATTTTTCAGAATTTTATTTTCCAGACGTCGATGTCATTGCTTGGTCTGTCATTGATCTTCTGTCATTGATCTTCTGTCATTGATCTTCTGTCATTGATCTTCTGTCATGGATCTTCTGTCATCGATCTTCGGTCTCAAGTTGGTTAGCCGTAAGTGTTCGTGCCCGTAGCAGAAAAGAAAGAAGAGGAATGATGGTCTTCTCTGATTATCTTCGTTGTACTTCGTCTGTCAAACGGGATAGCATTTGTGGTTCTGACCAATGAGAGGCTAGGATTTCAAAACTGGCGCTGATTTCACACAGGATGTGAGTTTTTTGGCAATTTTCGGGAATAGGAGATGGTATCCGTCCTCTAGCTGCGAACTCTAGGCTTTTTGCTGGTGGCCATGATGAGGTGCGCTTGACTCGTTCTAGATATTCTTTTTTCGGTGTGTTTAACCGAAAATTAACCCTTTTGGGGAATTTACGTGAGTGCCGTTGGGGCCGAGTTCAAGTCGCACCCATCGATTGTGGTTTTGGAGCCTTTTTATGGGGATTTGTGCCGACCACCAGGAGACTGCCATGCGGTAGGAACGCCGCCATTTTGTCCTGATGTCCTGTTTGGCGTTTTGACTATCTTCTAGTTTTACCTCCCTTCTCAGAAGGTAAGTTATGACTTATAAACCAGCAATGATATCTTCAGGGGGAAAATATACCTATTTTTTTGGGTTTTTTCGTTGGAAACATGTCCTCTCATGAGGCTATTTTTGTTAGGGTGTTAGGGTACAGCTTAGCCCTCATCAGACTCCTGGCATCGAACGAACGACTCTTGTGGCACATCTTGACTCTGGTCAAGATTCCCACGAGGGCCAACATCGAGTCACTTTTAAATCTTGGCCAGAGTCGACAGACAACCACCGGATGAGGACCAGTAGAGCCGGTAGAGACTGGCGCCTTGCTGAGCTACACCACCGACCCCTGGCTGACCTGGGAGTGTGAGCCTTCTTCTAGTCTTCTCTTCGTCATCTTCCTGTGCTGTTTCCTGTCTGCTTCCTGTTTTCTTCCTGTCGTTGCTGTTTCCAACTACACCAAGTGGACCTTGGAGAGAGGCTACGTTTATGGATCATTGGACCTTATCACCAGGTTTTTTTACACCTTCTGTGTTGTATTATTTCCTTGAGATTTATCCATATTAGTATTTATCATACCATCATTTTTTGGACATTTAATTTTTCATATCACATATCATACTACCCTGATTATATCATGAACCGTAACCTAAAGAGCTCTTGTGAAGCTCTCATATAGTACTATGTGACAGCGGATTTAGTCACAGGTTTATTAACAATATACTTCATTGGGTTTATTTTGAGAAGTAAAACATCCGGTATACATATGTATGTATTTTGATATGATATATTATTTAATTGATTTAATTAGTACTAATATGATCTATTACTCTGGTCCATAACATATATTTGCCTTGTCCATTTTTGGTGTCGATTATATGTACTTGTTTGTGATATGGTTTTATTCTTCTATTTGTCCAGCCCAGATATCTAAGAAAATTTAATTCTATAATTTCAGGTATTGTTAAAAGGTAGGTATTTGGTTTCTCAATTTTCCAAATATTTTATAACTTACTATCAAATTGAGTGGCGCCCTCTAAAATTTGAATTTTCAATCTCCGAGCCAAATAAAATCCGAACTCACTATATCTGTTCTCCGGCGAACAGCTGCCGTCAGCATAATGTGAACTACTTTGTTTTGATTTCATTTTTGAGTTATAAAGTAGGCCACATAAATAGCGTCCAACGTGTGGGGCTCGAAAATTCGAAATTTTATGTTGAATAAATTTTTGTAAAACCTGAATTTGATTTTCTTAGATTGTTTGGTTTGGAACATTTAGTTGAATAAACAGCCTGTCCATCAAGTCTTGTTTATTTGAAGACAGACATTTCAGGAACAGCTTTAGGTGTTTTCAAACAGGTGAACAGGATAGGTATTTTTTCTAAGAGATATCTTGGATTTCATCACACTGGAGAGCATTTCGGTGTGTGTGTTTGTTTGTAATAATTATATATTTTGGAGCTAAGATAGCAATTTTTGAAAATTTCCTTTTTTGAAAATAAATTTCTGGTAACAATTTTGACAGAGAAATTTTTCATAGGAATTTTTGCGGATATTTTTGTGACTGACAAATACCTGGGAATTTATAAGATATTTCATTTGCTTTCATTTGTTTCTGCTCATATTCATCATTATGGATTCACTTAAGGTGAAACACTTGCTGATAGCTGAGATCAACTATGAGTTGAGGATCAGAGGTGTTATCTCTGATCGCAATATGGATGATAAGAGGAAAATTTTAGCTCGATTGATTTCAAAAGAGATTCAACAAGGACAGAATGTTCTTGCTTTAGTAGATCCATCCTTTAATTTTGAGATTGAAAAAACAGAGATAGAAAACACATTAACTTCTATTAAATTTTTAATAAGTGATTTTGATGGTCCTTCTACAGATTCCACTTATAAAAGAGCAGTATCCAGATTAGGTCATGTGACTTTGAGGATTCAGAGAATTTCATTAAACAACACTGATGAAAATTTTGAAGAAATTTCATTGTTTAAAAATGAATCTTATGCCACATCTCTACAATTAGATGCTGAATTACATGACAAGGTGTCAGAACCAGAATCTGAACCAGTTAATGTGCCATTAATGAATTCCACTGTCAATCCTTCTCTGAGACAATCTACCAGTAATTCTTTCTCTCCAAATTTTTTGAAATCAACTCCTGTCTACAAATTGGGAATACAATTTGAAGGGGATTCTAAAAACCTCTTGTCATTCATTGAGCGTATTGAAGAACTTGCACAAGCAAGACATATATCTAAACTTGAATTGTTTGAGTCTGCTAGTGATCTTTTTACTGGTAAAGCCACTTTTTGGTTTAGGTATATTAAATCTCAAGTCACTGATTGGGACTCTTTAACTTTAAAAATGAGGAAAGATTTTTTAATGTCAGATTTTGAAGATGAAGTGTGGCAACAGATAAAGAACCGGAAACAGGGAAATTCGGAACCTGTAGTTATCTATATTGCTTGTATGGAAGCACTTTTTAATAGGCTCAGTCATGGAGCAGCGGAAGTGACTAAAATTAGATATATCAAAATGGGACTAAAATCTGATTATCGGAGTAGGTTGGCATTGTGTGATATCGATTCAGTTTCACATCTTGGAACTTTATGTAAAAAGTTAGAGGAATCTGATGCATTATGCCCCGGTAGTTCTAGTTCCCAGAGTAGATCAGTATCTATGTTAGATGATCCGGAGTTAGCTTTCATTTCAAATAGTCCTAAGAATAAAGATTCTGGTAATAAATTCCGGAAAAATAAATTCAGAAATGCCATTTCTACTTCAAATTCTTCACCTTCAAATTTTCCAAATAGCACTTCTGCTCCCTCCTCATCAGTTGGTACAGCTACCAGTAAAGTGGGAAACTCTAAAGTGAGAAATCCTGTTATTTGCTGGAGATGCAATTTAGCAAATCATACTTATCAAGATTGTAAGTCAGGCATCAAGAAAAAGTTTTGCTTTAAATGTGGAACACCAAATGTCGTTTTCAAAGACTGTGATAGGTGTAAGGGAAACGAATAAAGGAGAATGTTGTTAAAGGCTCTCAATTTTCTCCAAATATTCCAAGAGCCAATAGTTTAAATTTTAATATTGAGAAAGATCCTTCAAATTTTGTAGCTCCTTTATTGTTTAAGAAAAATAATGATAATAGGCCTTATGTAAAAATCCAACTTTTTGACACAGATGTCATTGCACTTTTAGACAGTGGTGCCAACATGTCCGTCATAGGTCAAGGAGGTTTAAGGACAATAAAAAATCTTGATTTACTAATCAGAAGTCCTCACTTGAACCATGTTTTAACTGCTGATGGTACCCAGCAAAAAGTTGATGGAATAGTAGATTTGCCTATTCACATAAATGGAGACGTACAAATTATTCCTGCATTAGTGGTACCTTCCCTATCACAATCTTTTATTTTGGGCAGTGATTTCTGTAGTAAATTTGGTGTGTCCATTGATTTTCAAAATTTTAGTTGGGACATTAAATGTCGAGTTTCAGGTGAAACTGTAGACATTGTTGCCACTTCTCAACAATGTAGTATTTTTGAGACAAGTCTTGAGACAAATATTGATAATGAGCTCACACAGGAACAGATGAGACAAATGAAAGATCTTGTAAACTCATTTAAGGAAATTAGTAGTGATTCTCGTTTAGGTCGAACAAATAAGATAACTTTAGAGATTGATACCGGTGATGCAAAACCGTTTAAACAGAGACAATATTTAATGTCACCATATATGTTGAACATGCTTAATGATGAACTAGATGACATGCTCAGATTGGGTGTTGTTGAACCATCACACAGTCCTTGGAACAGTCCCGTCCTGTTAGTTAAGAAATCATCTGGTGAATACCGATTTTGTTTTGATGGACGTAAGTTGAATGAACTTACTAAACACGATAGCTATCCACTACCAAGGATAGACAGAATCTTAACTTTGTTGAGAAACGCTAAGTATATATCGAGTATCGATTTAAGGAAAGCTTTTTGGCAAGTTCCACTTACAGAGTCGTCTAAAGAAAAGACTGCGTTTAGTATTCCAGGACGAGGATTATTTCACTTTAATGTTATGCCGTTTGGCTTATGCAACAGCGCGCAGACGCAACAAAGACTGTGTGATGCGTTGTTCGGCCCCCGATTTGAGCCTCATTTATTCACATATTTGGATGATATAATCATTATTTCATCTACTTTTGAGGAGCATGTGAATCTTTTATACGAAGTGAAGGGTATCTTGAAAGATGCTAATTTAACCATAAATTTAAAGAAATGCGAGTTTTTTAGAACATCTCTTAAATATCTCGGTTTTGTAATAGATAGGCAAGGAGTCAAGACTGATCCTTCCAAAGTTTCAGTTATGGTTAATTATGCTCGTCCAACTACTAGTACTGAGATAAAACGATTTATGGGTCTTTGTTCATGGTATAGGAGATTTATTGATAATTTTTCTACTTTAATAGCTCCTATTAGCGCTTTGTTGAAAGGGAAAGGTAAAAAGCAACCTATAGAGTGGACTCCTGAGGCGGAAGCTTCCTTTCTCGCCATCAAGAATGCTCTTGTGTCAGCACCCATTTTATGTCCTCCTGATTTTGCTTTGCCATTTACCATCCAGTGCGATGCAAGTGATGTAGGCGTGGGTGGTGTGTTGACTCAGGAGGTTCAAGGTGTCGAGAGAGTCATTGCCTATGCCTCAAGGTCCCTGTCCAAGTCAGAAAGAAATTACAGTGTAACAGAGAGGGAATTATTGAGTTTAATCTTTTTGATTTTTCGTCCTTATATTGAAGGAACTGTTTTCAAGGTGACTACAGATCACCATAGCCTCCTCTGGCTCCATAATCTTAAAGATCCTTCAGGGAGATTAGCCAGATGGGCTGTTAAATTGAGGCAACACACTTTTGAGTTGACCTATACAAAGGGTGCTAATAATCGAGTGCCAGATTTTCTCTCCAGAATTCCTTCAGTTGAAATGGACAAGTTAGAAGTAAATCTAATAGATATTGTATCTAAAGATTCAGATACCTGGTATTCCTCTCTGCGAGCTAAAGTTTTACAAGATCCTGTTGCCTATTCCCATTTCAAAGTAGATAATGATTTGATATATAAATATGTTCCTTCAAAAGTACCCATTAAATCTAATATCGTTGAATGGAAAGTAGTTGTGCCGAAATCACAAAGAATTTCTGTAATAAAAGATTCACATGATCCATCAATTTGCAGTCACTTTGGTTTTTTTAAGACACTATCGAGAGTTCAAGATCACTACTATTGGCCTAAAATGAGATGCGATATCTTAAGATATGTAAAGTCGTGTAAAGTCTGCCAGTCGCAAAAATTATCGAACACTCCTCGTATGGGACTTATGGGTGCTCAACGTTCCGTCAAATATCCTTTCCAGACTATTGCTGTTGATATTATGGGACCATTTCCCAGATCTTCTAAAGGTTTTACTTATTTATTGGTTGTTTCGGATTTCTTTACTAAATATACACTGTTGTGTCCAATGCGAGATGCCAAGGCACCTAGCATAATTAAATTTATGGAAAATCAAGTTTTTTTGATATTTGGAGTACCACAGTTCATCATATGTGATAACGGAACACAGTTTGCTGGGAAACAGTTTAAAAAGTTAGCTGAAACATATAAGGTTCAGAAAATATGGTACACTCCTCGTTACTCAGCACAGTGTAATTTTGTAGAAAGAACCAATAAAACCATAGGTCAAGCCATTAGAAGTTTTGTGGATGAACACAAAGATTGGGATAAAGAATTGTTTAAGATTCAACAGGCAATAAATACAGCAACCCATGAAGTCACCCATTATTCCCCTGCCTTTCTAAATTTTGGTCGAAATGTGCCTATTTCTGGTAATTTTTATGGTAACCTTCTTAACACTCAAGACATAGAACTTTTACCTGATTGTAGGGATAGTTATGTTCAAGATGTCAAGGGTCTTAGTGAAGTATTTGTGACTATCCAGGATAGACTACATAAAGCTTATCAGAGGAATGCAAAATCTTACAATCTCCGGAAAAGAGATCATGTATTTAATGAGGGTGATAAGGTTTGGAAAAGGAATAAAATTCTTTCTGATGCTTCGATTAAATTCAGTGCCAAATTAGCTCCGAAATATATATTATGTACAGTGAAGAAGCGAATATCTCGCTTAGTTTATTCCTTAGATAATATGGATGGTTCTCCTGCTGGAGAATGGCATATTAAAGACCTTAAGGAATATTTTGGATCCAATTCAGATGTTTCTGTTGGATAGTTATTTAATTCAAACCGTAATTTTTGATTTGTACACAGAGTATATCTGTAGTGGTTTGGTTAAATGTTCAGTTTAAGTAAACTTGATGCTAAAGTTTTACAATTTTTTAGTGCGTTGGTGCACAATTTTTTGGTGCGA
This sequence comes from Chrysomela aeneicollis, assembly GCA_029955515.1. Lineage (NCBI taxonomy): Eukaryota > Metazoa > Arthropoda > Insecta > Coleoptera > Chrysomelidae > Chrysomela > Chrysomela aeneicollis. The sequence goes on along the minus strand of JARUHQ010000013.1, from coordinate 2,048,974 downwards.
TGCTGCACAATTTTAAGTAATTGCAATTACAAATTTTGAGGTCAATTTTTGACAATTTTTGCTGGTGCAACTTAGGAAACCTTGGTTGGTTTTCCTATATTTTAGAGAAAATAATTAGTAGAAAATCTAATTATAAATGTTTCCTTGAGAGTATGCATACTTCAATTCAATTTTTCCCTGTTGATGTTTCAGATAGGTCTGGCCAACCTGAACTGAATATCATGATTTCCTTGTGTAAATATTTCTTTTATTATTTGGCAATTCATTAAATTTACTAGTGATTTTGATAAAATGGATTTGACCTACCGATTTTGACCTGTAAACCGATTTTGACTTTTCCCTATATAGACACAATACTGATTTTTGACTTCCTTAAGGAATGTTTGGTACGCGAAGATACTATAAATAAATCCATTATTGTCACTAAGTAGCTACTACCTCATAAAAATTTGTTTACAAATTTTTACTCTTCGGAGAGGGGTATGTGTAGCATTTAAAATTGCTACCTTTTTGATTTGGTTTTTTATATAGTAAATTTTTCATTTATTTGGCAATAGCAACAGTACTCACAAAGAACATTCAGTCTTGTAATCAAATTCCTGAATAGAACATCTATCAAAACCACTATTTCAAAATAAACATCACATAGAGTGAATGCAAGTAAATTCGCAGGTTTCCAACCCTAGGTATTACTTTTGCTTCTGACATTCTAAAGGCTGTTGAAAGTGATGTAACAAGCTGCAGGAATCTTATAATTTCTGACTACCTGTCTGATCCTAGGCCTGGAATTGAAGAAAATAGAGTATGAAAACATCCTTTCACATGTAAGCAGGTGACATACCGTTGTGTTCTCTAGTGTGATGAAATCTCGGCTATTGAACTTATTGAAGGCTATTTCAGGATTTTTCGATCTGAATGTGATCTTGATTGGGTTATTGGGGTTGTTTTGTTTATTTTTCAGAATTTTATTTTCCAGACGTCGATGTCATTGCTTGGTCTGTCATTGATCTTCTGTCATTGATCTTCTGTCATTGATCTTCTGTCATGGATCTTCTGTCATCGATCTTCGGTCTCAAGTTGGTTAGCCGTAAGTGTTCGTGCCCGTAGCAGAAAAGAAAGAAGAGGAATGATGGTCTTCTCTGATTATCTTCGTTGTACTTCGTCTGTCAAACGGGATAGCATTTGTGGTTCTGACCAATGAGAGGCTAGGATTTCAAAACTGGCGCTGATTTCACACAGGATGTGAGTTTTTTGGCAATTTTCGGGAATAGGAGATGGTATCCGTCCTCTAGCTGCGAACTCGAGGCTTTTTGCTGGTGGCCATGATGAGGTGCGCTTGACTCGTTCTAGATATTCTTTTTTCGGTGTGTTTAACCGAAAATTAACCCTTTTGGGGAATTTACGTGAGTGCCGTTGGGGCCGAGTTCAAGTCGCACCCATCGATTGTGGTTTTGGAGCCTTTTTATGGGGATTTGTGCCGACCACCAGGAGACTGCCATGCGGTAGGAACGCCGCCATTTTGTCCTGATGTCCTGTTTGCCGTTTTGACTATCTTCTAGTTTTACCTCCCTTCTCAGAAGGTAAGTTATGACTTATAAACCAGCAATGATATCTTCAGGGGGAAAATATACCTATTTTTTTGGGTTTTTTCGTTGGCACATGTCCTCTCATGAGGCTATTTTTGTTAGGGTGTTAGGGTACAGCTTAGCCCTCATCAGACTCCTGGCATCGAACGAACGACTCTTGTGGCACATCTTGACTCTGGTCAAGATTCCCACGAGGGCCAACATCGAGTCACTTTTAAATCTTGGCCAGAGTCGACAGACAACCACCGGATGAGGACCAGTAGAGCCGGTAGAGACTGGCGCCTTGCTGAGCTACACCACCGACCCCTGGCTGACCTGGGAGTGTGAGCCTTCTTCTAGTCTTCTCTTCGTCATCTTCCTGTGCTGTTTCCTGTCTGCTTCCTGTTTTCTTCCTGTCGTTGCTGTTTCCAACTACACCAAGTGGACCTTGGAGAGAGGCTACGTTTATGGATCATTGGACCTTATCACCAGGTTTTTTTACACCTTCTGTGTTGTATTATTTCCTTGAGATCTATTCATATTAGTATTTATCATACCATCATTTTTTGGACATTTAATTTTTCATATCACATATCATACTACCCTGATTATATCATGAACCGTAACCTAAAGAGCTCTTGTGAAGCTCTCACATAGTACTATGTGACAGCGGATTTAGTCACAGGTTTATTAACAATATACTTCATTGGGTTTATTTTGAGAAGTAAAACATCCGGTATACATATGTATGTATTTTGATATGATATATTATTTAATTGATTTAATCAGTACTAATATGATCTATTACTCTGGTCCATAACATATATTTGCCTTGTCCATTTTTGGTGTCGATTATATGTACTTGTATGTGATATGGTTTTATTCTTCTATTTGTCCAGCCCAGATATCTAAGAAAATTTAATTCTATAATTTCAGGTATTGTTAAAAGGTAGGTATTTGGTTTCTCAATTTTCCAAATATTTTATAACTTACTATCAAATTGAGTGGCGCCCTCTAAAATTTGAATTTTCAATCTCCGAGCCAAATAAAATCCGAACTCACTATATCTGTTCTCCGGCGAACAGCTGCCGTCAGCATAATGTGAACTACTTTGTTTTGATTTCATTTTTGAGTTATAAAGTAGGCCACAATATCTTTGAATCGATCACAGAAAAGACTGGCTCTTCGTACTCAGATACTTACGGAATCCACGGAGATACGATATTCTTGATATGGAACTCCATCTTGTCCATTTGTGATATAATCTTCGGAAATCGGCAAAACTTGGCGATCATTCCTTCTATACCGTCGGTGAGAGCTGACAAAAATGCACCCCTTCGCCATGACATCCTCTTTTCGCTTACATGTACCGCAATGGTGATATTCTTGTTGTACTTGTGTTATAAAGGGATAACTATGTGGCTGCTTCACAGGAAATCCTCTGAAGAAAATGAAAAAGTTAACAAACCAATACCCACACAAAGACAAGTTTCGAAATCAAACAACAAATTTATTCTAGAAATGGATGGAATTGAACTATCAAATCTATCAACTACAAAAAGTTTGAGTTGTACGTTGCATAAATGTGAAGATTCAGATGACGAATCATTAAGTTGATTGGCTTAAAAAAAAAACAACACCTACTCTCCTTAGGGAATTTCGATTTGTTTTTCGAATTGTTATTTATGATGAAACTGATATTAAATAGTATGAAATATTTCCTAGTTGAATAAAACGTATAGTAACTTTATATTTTTTTCTCTCACTTTTTCAATTGATTTTCACGTTTTTTTTTCTTTCAATATATTTCAATAGGTATGCAGGAAATGAAATGAGAAAGATTTTGCTTATAAATTCACCTTTTTACGAAGCACAAACATTGTGAAGAAATTTTTCCAAATTTTTCACAATCTTTTATGAAACGAAAATGGTACCTTACGAGTGATTATTAAAGTCGAATGATATAAAAATGATGTGTATACTTGTGTATGAGAAATATGTGTTATATGAGAATTGAGTATATTGTTGAGATAAGATTAATGAAGTTATAATGTGAGATGAAATGATGTAATAATGCTTACAAGTAGTAAGTTTTTGGCTAGGAGAGCGTGGAAGATGCCAGAATTCACTTGTGAACGCTTACCGCTCGGCCAAGGCATAACGATGATAGTTATGTAAGAAATAAATATAGAGTTGAAGATAGATTATTGAAGTTATAATTTGAAATGAAAGAAGGAATTTATGCTTACACGTAGTAAGTTCTCGGCTAGGAGAGCGTGGAAGATGCCAGAGAATTCACTTGTGAACGCTTACCGCTCGGCCAAGGCATAACGATGAGAGTTATGTAAGAAATGAATATTGAGTTGAAGAGAGTTAAATGAAGTTATGATTCAAAGATGAAATGAATCAATGATTTTTGAGAGGAATGAATGAAAACAAGGTACTATTTTTTGTTGAATGTTCAGGGTAATTAACTGAAACGAGGTATTTTATTGTAATTTTTTTTCTCATTATTAGTTTTTTCCTAATTAGATATATCTGGCAACCTCAATGTATACCTACAATGAAAAAAATTTTTTTTTGTCAACTCATTGTCATCTGGAAATAATTTCAAAAAATGACATTTCACTGAAAACCAGTCAAATTTTATGATATAAACGAATTCACTTCCAAGTTGATGAAAATGGAGAGTAGGAGTATTTTTTCCTATATGCATATTTCTAAAATATAAGCGAAAGCTTTAGTAAAAGATACCCGAATTCATGAAATAGAAAGTATTGGTAATTCGATTTTAACGGGCAACAAAGTTCTTCAAACTGTCGATTTATGCTTGATGGGTTGATAATTATAATAAATAAGGATTATTTCATATATATATTTCATATATATAAACTTAAAAAAAAACTCAAACTCATTTGTTTTTTCGATGATACTTGTATAAAATACTTATAAAGAATACTTACTGCTGTATATTTTTTGTTCTATTAAATCATGTGAGCCTGAGACCACACATAGACGAGAGGCTCTGCTACCACCTGCCAGAGGGCATCACCAGCTGATGAGACATCATAGGGGGTCTGAGAACTCTGAAAAGCTTCTGATTGAGACATATGAGGGTGCCTAGGAGCAGATATGTGCATCAAGACACAGTTTCGTACGATGATCAGAGCATATTTGTTATGAGGAAAATATATGCTTACCTAAATATACCATGCTGTTCAAATCTGAGGTATACGACTATGTACCAGGAACAGATGCAAAATCGCAGAAGGCCAGGAAAATTACAGAAGCTCACACCAGACACCTGTTGCAGTACTAAAGAGTTGTGAGGAACAACCAAGATAACCAAGAAGACAACCTAAGGAACCAATGCTAACGGTTTGAAATAAAATCATAAGAAAATACATGCGCTCACCAAACATAGGTCGAAGAAAAAGGTGTCAGTTCTCAGCTATAATCCTATTTGTGTCCGAATGGAAAATCACACACAATCACCAAAAATCCGAAAATCTGAAAAATCACACCCAGAAGGAAAAAGAATGTACATTAAGATACTCGTATCACGAGAAATAACTCATATTCATCAAGAGTAAGCAGAATGCAGATGCAGTTGCAAAAATGCATACTCAACATATTTTGAAATTGAGATGAGGCAGAGATTTGAATCACAGATCCAGTAGAGGCAAATTTCAATAGAACACAGAAATCACAGAATATCTTCTGCAACAACCGAATATGTCAAAAGTACAGAGTACAGATTCCAACGGACCAAGATTACTCACGATCACGAAAACCGATGACGGCGCAACGGGACGAACCCAAGACCGATCCACCTGTACCGTGGAAGGCATGGGTCTTTGACGTCACCAAACCGAGATGCATCAGCTGAACATCATAAAAACGCAGGAGCAGGGTCGGACTTATAATTTGTGTGGAACTCAGTAGTGCTCGTTTTTTTTTATTTGTGAAATTATTATATGTCACACTTGCATCATGAACAATCGCAAGTCGTATTTTTCTTGAGTAATTGCACATTAATGTCGTGTTCAATGTTATATTTTTAATTGTTTTTTCTCTTTCATCATATCTAAAAAATGCGGCTGATGTTGTGATAAAACAATTATTTGAGGACCAAACGTTCTAAAGGAATCATAAAAAACCTCAATCAACAACTTACTACTTTCGAAAAAAAGTGGAGGAATTAGAAGCAGATATCGTCGATTTGTATGAGACAAATAAAAAGGTTGTAAAAAACCTCAATGATAAGATTGACCTCTCAAATGCCAAAGTTAATGATTCTACAGGGATGTCACATAATCCATTGCAGATAATATCGGAAATCAACGAAATCAAACAACGTGAAAACAACCTATTAATTTTTGGAATTTCTGAAAATGCTTCCGATTCAGATGAAATCAAGGATATTTTCAAAGTTATCGTCCTAAATTTCGATATGACAGGATCGAAAACCTATCGTTTAGGTAAACCCTCTCCTGGTAAGTCTCGCCCAATAAAAATCATCATGCAGAATAATATGCATCATGCGATGCTCATCAGGAGTAATAAGAAAATACAAGCTGTTGATCGTTTCAAGGATGTTTATATCAAACCAGACCAAACAGTTATGCAAAGAGATAATTCCATAAGATTAAAACAAGAACTGAAAAACCGTCTAGATTCAGGGGAACAAGACCTAATTATCCGCTATAGAAATCGATTTCCTTTCATTGCCCGAAAAAACTAGATTCTGCATCCAGTAGATCCTCCCAAGAAAACAATACCCCCCTTTCTATATCTTATCAGAACTGTAGAGGACTGAATACGAAAACACATACTTTCTACAAAAACGTACTGGATACTGACCATAATATCATAGTTGTAACTGAATCCTGGTTGAAAGAAGGAGTGAACGATGTGGAGCTTTTTCCTAATAATTTTGTAGTTTACCGTAGGGACCGCAAAACTCGCGGCGGTGGTGTGTTGATAGCTGTCAACAATGATCTTTTTCACTCTGAGTTATGCGATTTCACATGTCCTGTTCAAAAAATTTACTTTCTTTGCATTAAAGTTTTTACAGAGAAGTCCAAACCTCTTCTCATATCTACGGTTTATATTCCACCTACAACAACTTATGATGAATACGATGAATTCTTTGGATCACTAGAAGATTCTATTGAAATGAACAAGCCCAGCAAACATCGAATCTCTGGCCGCCTTCTGGCCCAATGAAGGATCGGTCGGCTGAATGTCGGCAACGGTATAGCTACAGCGGAGAAACATCGGCCCATTGTATGGTATACTATGATCGTTCACCTAGAATCAAGCCGACATTGGGCCGATAGCACCTCAAATACTGTCTCTCTACCGACGTCATTTACACAATGGGCCATTTCCAGTATAACGACACAGTTTCTAGACACTTTACCGTCGATTGCCCAACATATAATTTGAAAATAAGGTTTATTATACATTATATATGTCGTGTTATGTTCAGGAATCGCTAATGCTCAAGTATTTTTTTAAATATGAGCAAGAATGACAGTCTGATTTCTAAAACAAAACTGTGATCATAGAGTCACATATTAGAACTATTAATTATTAAAATTGTGGTTTCTATACCCTAATGAGGATTGTAGAGTTGGAAATGAGGTAATCGGAATCACAGAACAGACAGCTATACAGAAGCGACACTTAGCATTTTTTGAGAAATCAATTCTGAATACGCATGCGCCAAATAAGTAAGATTAACGTCAACGGTCAACGTCTTTAACGGCCATTTTGTTTTGTTAATTTGTGTACAAATGAATTTGTGAAAAAGCTGAGTGTCACTGTTGACCATATTTTGATAAGTTATTTGCTGTTTCATTTTGTGCTATTCATCTAGAATCTAGAACTCTCCAATGGCTCATGTAGGAAGTGTTGTGTGTCCATGTAATTCGAGATCTGCTCAAGGGATAAGTCTATTTGTCTTTCCAACAGATCCAGTAAGGTATGTCATTTCCCATATTTTTGGAAATATCTTAACATGCCTACTCATATTTCTTTCAGATGTGAGAAGTGGGTGAGAGCATGCAATAGAGAAGATTTACTCTCAAAAGATTTAAATAACTTACACAGGAACCATCGATTATGTGAAAAACATTTCGAGCGAAAATTCATTTCAGTAGGAAAAGCACGGAAAACTTTGTTCCAGGAAGCTGTGCCAACAATATTTTCTCACACATTCAAGCGAAAGAATACTGAAGACAATAAATCTGATGAACCAAACAGAAAAATAATTATAGTAGCAGGTATAGTATATTTTAATAGGTAGCCACTCTTTCATTGGTATTTCAATATGTTCATGTGTTTCTATGATCGAGAAAGGAACATTTTTGATTCTAATAATTTTACACCCATAGGTCTGATAATTCAATTTACTTTGAATTCCAGATGATAAGCTTGTCCCTACTATGGAAGTTGAATCACCAGAACCAATTTCCACTCTATGTTCTGCCTCTGCCATACCAGGTACTTCACATTTCAATCATCCTTCAATATGTTTAAATATAAATATTTTTTTGATTGTAGGACCAAGTCATAGATATTACTCTGAAGATGAAGCAACAGCCTCAACTGTAGTATGCCCCGAAAAATCTTCTACCTCAATTCTGCTCTCTCCTTCAACCTCTACACAAACATCAGCTATTTTGAGCTCCCAAAGTCCTCGAAAAAGAAGATTGAGAGAGAAAGTCAGAGCGTTGAGGAAATGTATAAAGCAAATTCCTCTGCAAGAAAGGCAATCAACTGTGCAAGACTTCAAAAATCTATGTGATGAGTTCTTGAGTGAACCCCTGGCAAAAATTGTCAAAGCTCAGGCAGTATTGAAAAGTAGAAAACCAAGTGGTAGGAGATATTAATTGGAATATAAGCAATTTGCTTTAACACTTTATTTCTTGGGTCCTCGAGCTTACAAATTCATGAGTAAACTGTTGTGTCTTCCAACTAAAAGAAGCTTACAAAGGATAACTGAAAAAATCGTTTGTAGACCTGGTGTGGATAATGAAGCAATATTCAAAGCCCTTGAAATAAAGGTTAAAACAATGTTGCCCCAAGACAAACATTGTACACTATGTATAGATGAAATGGCTTTGAAATCAAATTTATTTTACCATACTGGACGTGATGAAATTGTTGGACTAGCTGGTGAAGGAAAAGAGGTCTCAATTGCCCAGAATGCTTTGGTTATCATGGCAAGGGGTTTGTACTCAAACTGGAAACAACCAATTGCTTATGTTTTCACTGGATCACAATTTGGAGCAAAGAAGTTATGTCCACTCATAGAACAATGTGTACTTAAATTAACAAGTGTGGGATTACATGTAGAAGCTCTAGTCAGTGATATGGGATCTAACTTCATTGAACTTGCTAATTCTCTTAGAGTAACCCCAGATAGTCCTGAATTTGAGATAGGTGGTAGAAAAATGATTTATTTATTTGATACCTGTCACCTAATCAAAGCTACCAGGAAAGAATGTATTCTCTTTAGATGGAAAAAAGACATCTTGGTCATTTGTGGAAGAATATTATAATCGTGATAAACAACAGTTTTATAGAAGTGCACCAAAACTTACCAATTCCCATATTTATCCATCTAACTTTGAAAAGATGAAAGTGAGGCTTGCTATCCAAACTCTAAGTAATACAGTTGCATGTGGTATGAGTACATATTTGAGTTTAGGTGCACTCCCTGCAGAAGCTATCACAACTATTGATGTGATAGATAAGTTCAACAAACTCTTTGATTTGTTGAACTCATCTAGTCTCAACAACCAAAACAATTTCAAACAGGTTTTTAAAGCAGCTGAGTTCCAACTCAATTATATGGACGAAATGGTTACATTTTTGAGAAATTTGAAAATCTTGAACAAAAACAGTGAAGACATTACTCTGAAATGTAAATTTGTGAAATGTTGGATGATAACCATAAATGGAATTAGGAACCTCTGGGAGAAACTGTTATCTGCAGATTTTAAATATTTACAAACCAGAAGAGTTAATACAGATTGTGTTGAAAATTTTTTTGGAAGTGTTAGGCAGCAAGGAGGCAACTGCATAAACCCAACGCCAATACAATTTGAAAGGGCATTCAGAAAACTTTTTTGTCAAAGTTATTTACACTCTAGTGAAATGAATTGTAGGGATGATCTTGATGAACTCTTGATGAATCTAAATGAAGCAGATGTCACAGTCGCTGAAAGTGATGATGAAAAGTATACTGAAGCAATATCACTTCCAGATTATGATTATAGGAAAGAGGGAGTAACTACACAAAATGCATTCAATTATGTATGTGGCTATCTGATTAAAAAATCTTTAAAAATTCATAGATGTTCGATCTGTATTAATTTTTCAAAATAATGTGAAGAATTAGATGTAACAAAATTATTCACATATTACAAAGCATACGATGCTGATAAAAGTATTTATGGTGGCTTGAGAGTTCCTAGTGAACTATTCATCAACTATGTATACAAATTAGAAACCGTTTTTTCATCCATGTTTGATGAAATCTGTTCCAAACAAGGGATTTCTCATTTATTCATTAACACTTTGAAGAATATAGAATTTATTCATCCTTGTACTGAGTTTCCCCATTCTTATGTCTTGAAATTATTCATTAGAATGAGAATTTTCTACTGTTTGAAATACACGAATAGAAATTTGAGTAGTACGAAAGCTAATAAAAAGAACAGAAAACTATCTATTCTCTCACATTTATAGTCGATATATGATTTTTATATACGAAAAAATAAAACACTTGGCACCGGATTACTATCTGAAGCTTTTGTTTTGATGTTACTTGCATTGTTTTGCTGATTAATGTTAGCATTTTATTCTATAGTTTAGTATATTATTATTCTTATATGTATGTATATTAGGGTTCATAATAAAATGAAGATATATCATAATATATCCATCTATATGTGACATACATAATTGGGATATTATGTCATTAATCCTGAGTAGAAAAGAATAATCGTAGTTTTAAGAAGTATTAAATCATCATATAAGTCAAGATAATTTCTGAATATCCCACCCCTTAAAAAAACAGTAAGATCCCATCAACCTGACCTTACAACTGAAGTCAATTTTCGACGTCCGACCTATTTATAAATTCACATTTTATAACTAATTCGAATGTTATGTCATGAGCATATTTGTTAAAAAAAAGTTCGTTTATTCAACGATGAAGAAATCAGGAAATGATTCATCCAACTAATTCATAAATAAAGATGTTCAGGATACGTTAAAGTTAGTGAATCAATTCTACATTAATACCTGCGTTGTGGTTCCCTCTGTGTAATTTTAGAGTTCAAATTGTAAATAATCATACATTTTTCTCAGTGTGCTAAATAAGATAAACGTCAACTGCCAGTTTCAAGGCCGCCAATTTTTGCCCCTCCAACTTCAAAGGGACCGCCATAAGTGTCGCTTCTGTATAGCTGTCTGTTCTGTGTCGGAATCATATATGAATTTATTGCTCTGTGTTCACATTCTTAGATGAACTCTCACGAATACTATGAAAGTATGAACTTATTGTACTTATACTTTGATTGTCCATAAATGTTGCATTGTCCGGCCAGTGGTTTTGATATCTGTACTGGTCTATCCAATTTTAATTTGTGACATTACTTATATCTAATTTTAATATGTCTAAGACATGTATATATACCTGTCCTTCTTATTGACATTAATGCAAACAGAGAAATGTAAACACTGTGCGGTGTCTAGATTTTAACCAGGTTTCCATTTGGTTGTCATGGTTACGTTTATGGAGAAGTGTGGTCTATATAAAGTTTTAGTTCGAGGGACATTCAGAAGATGCGCTACTATCGTTTTATTCGGATAGCCTCCATTGCGGATGATAATGAGTTGAAGATTCAATTCAAAATAAAGTGAGCAAAAACATAAATATTTCCCAGTGTTGTTCATATCTTATTTTTCGATGAGGTTACTGTAGCGAGTGGCGCCATCTCTTTGTCAGCAATCAAACTATAACCTTATTTGACCCTTGCTTGTACATGATTGATCACGATTTCAGTTTTGTCACCAGGTTTGAACCCAGACCAAATATCAACATCGAGTCCACTCTGGGCACTATGAACAATGAAGAAAATTGTAAACTGCCGGAGTGCCGCCATTTTGTTCTGTTTGGGTTGTTTGGGAGTTTGGCTTTGGTCGTTGAATTAATTTTGTATGAGTTTTCGGTGAAGTTAGAGTGTTTCATTTCATTTTTATTGAAGAGTTTCAAAGTTTGATGTGGAGTTTTCCAGATTATACTTTGATTCATTTAAATAGACTATGGCTGATGAATTCAGGTAAGGATTAATATTTTATTAGTACCCAATAAAAGTCCCTCCAATTTCACGTTTCCCGCTTCCCAATTTCAAGCAAGCATATTGGTATCTCAATTCAATCTCGAATATGTTCAAGAATTATTCCAAAAGTTATAAATATAACCTGATAAGAAGGAACGTCAGAAAATGTATCCAACAGACATATTGGATGCTCCTGTAACAGGAAACAGTCAGGTGCCTGATGCAGCTGAATTGAGTGGAACTCCATCTTCCCAAACTCCTGACATAATTCTACTAGATCCATCACCTGCAACCCTTTATTCATTTCTTGACTCAACACCTTCCACATCCAACACACCTGAACCATTACAGGATCATAGATCTTTGAATCATACTCCAATTCAAAATCAATTCAATTCATACAATGGCGGTAGTGATACTGAGACGGATTCTGATCATAATCCAAGTGCAAGTGAAAATGCAACTTCATTTTTGGCAAATTGGTCAGTTAGAAATAATATAACACATACAGCCCTATCTGAACTTTTGGCTTGGTTGAATAAAATGCCAAGTGATCTCCATTGTTTACCAAAGGATGCCCGCACATTACTTAAAACACCTACAAAATTGAACATCGAAGTTATGGGTAATGGACAGTTCTTCTATTTTGGATTGAAGAGGTATCTGACCAAAATAGGATCATCAAATACACAACAGTCAGAGTTCTTATTAGATTTTGGAATTGATGGTTTACCCATACATAAAAGCACAAATATTTCATTTTGGCCAGTATTATGCAGGGAGAGACATACAAATGATATATTTCCAGTGGCAATATTTTGTGGTACAAAGAAGCCACCTCTAGATCAGTTTTTGAAAGAATTTGTGGAAGAACTTTGTATACTGAAAGATGTGGGGGTCAATATTAGTGGCAGTAGAGTTGTTAAAGTAACTATAGGGGCTTTCTGCTGTGATGCTCCTGCAAGAGCATTCATAAAAAATATCAAGGGACATAATGGATATAGTGGATGTGACAAATGTGTAGTGAGAGGATGCCACTTCAATGGCAGAATGTTGTTCAAAGAGTTGAATACTTCTCCTCGTACTGATGAGAATTTTATGAATAAGATTGATACAGCCCATCATAAAGGAAATACACCTCTGAGCGAACTGGAAATTTGAATTGTATCTGGTTTTTCAGTTGATTATATGCATTGTGTATGTTTGGGGGTCATGAGGAAACTTCTTTTCATTTGGACAGATGGCAGTCGTGTTTACAAATTTCCTCGTTTGAAAATCAATGAGATTGATGCTATTATCAAAGTGATAAGCAATTCTTGGCCATCTGACTTCAATAGAAAGCCCAGATCATTGGAAGAATTGGAAAGATGGAAGGCCACCGAATTGAGACAATTCTTATTATATGTAGGGCCTGTAGTAATGAAAAATGCATTGCCAAAAGGAATGTTCAATCATTTCGTGATGTTAAAATATGCAATAACTATTTTATTGAATGAGGGATTGAATGAAACATATAATGATTATGCAAAATCATTGCTCATTCACTTTGTTGAATATTCTGAAAAATTATATAGCCAAGATTTTTGTATCTATAATACACATTGTTTGATACACTTGCCAAAAGATGCTAAAGTTTTTGGTTCTCTAAATAAAGTAAACTGTTTCCCATTTGAAAATTATCTCCAGATATTCAAAAAATTGTTGCGAAAATCAAATGCTCCCTTGCAACAAGTGGTGAGGAGAATATTTGAAATGGAAATTCAGAGTGAACAACCAAATAAAGAAAAAAATTATTTTTGTACTGTTGGAAATTCTTTAGATATAGACATGGAAATGAAAAACCAATTTGAAGGTTATTCTTTTTATCATAAAGTCAAGTTCAACAGCACAATTTTATCCAGCAAAGATGGAGATAATTTTGTGTTGCTTAAAAATAAAAAAAATATAAAGATATATTATCTAGCTGTCAACGAAAATAGCAAAATTCTAATTGGTAGGCAGTATGCTATAAGATGTTCATTTTTAGAATATCCAACAGATTCCAGATTATTTTCCTTATGTGAAATAATTCTAATGAATGATTCTTTGAAATCTTATAGTCTTGAAGATATTGATGCCAAGGGAGTTGTATTAACACATGATAATAAGAAAATTTTTTCACCTCTTATTCATTTCCACTAATTATTTGTATATACCTATAATTGATTAAAAATACTCTATATATATATTTTTTTATTTATCTGTCAAAAATCATAAACTTATTCAGCAGTGTGTTGCATGATTGAAAATAATTGAATGTCACTTATTTTTGACCTGAGCAATAGTTTTTTTTCAATGAATTGAATTGGGGTGGTAGGTAATAAAATTTTATTTTTCAATTTGTGAATGATCTCTAGAATCAAGGATGCTTCAAGTTATTGTTATACAAAACATTTTTTCAGAGATTATTTTGTGGTGGAATTCCCGGAAGAGGCCATAGAAGGTTCATTACCTTTGGCTGTTGTTCCTTTAGTCTGGGTTTCATACAAGAAGAAGATTTGTTACTGGCCTAATTTCCGCCATGACCAAGAAAGGAAAAAAGCTGTCATTGGGAAAACTTGTTTACAATCTTCTTTATGCAAAGCATGCCCAATCAATATCAAGTATAAAACAAGTATGTATACAATTATCAAAATTTTTGTATCTACAGACCTTAAATTTCATGCCACATATCTATACATAATTGAAAAATATTCATGTTTCAGATTCATATGAAAAGGCTTTACAGAAAATGAAATCTTTGGAAAAATATGACGCTACTTCAGCAAGTAGTCAATCAAAAGAAGAGCTTGCAAAAAGAAAATCCAAGCCAAACTCGTTATTCCGGGAATTTGATTTTCCCAATGATTCATTGAAGAACAGTAATAGCTTCCAATCCTCATCTACTACTACAAATATTGATTCTGATTCTTCTGAAGAGATGTGTCCAGCGATTTCCTTACCATCAAGCACTATCAATGATAAATTTGAAGATTTGTGTGATAGTTCAGATGATGAAAGAACTCTTTTACCAAAACGAATAGAAGACACAACGAAAGAACCAAATGTTACTCTCTATGAGTTACAAAAGGTTTGTTGTGAAACCAGAGGTAAGAGAGAACACAACGAAAGAACCAAATGTTACTCTCTATGAGTTACAAAAGGTTTGTTGTGAAACCAGAGGTAAGAGAGAATATACTTTTCAGATTATAAACAGATGCAAAATTCAAATGACATTTTCTTCAATACTTTTAATACTGTATTTCAAATCTTTAGTTATATGTATGTCATTTTTGAGTATTTGAGTTCATAAAATTGTTTCCTTTCCAATAATCATTATTTTGAGTCTCAACTATGCTGAAGGATAATCCATACATATGCAGATTATTGTAGATTCTTATATATTCCTCCATAAAATGAAATCATTTCAGCTCTATTGGAGAATGTCAATAGAAAGGTAGAACTCCTTGCCGGTGATGTGAAGTTTATAATGCAGATGGTTTAGAGGAATTCTATTGTGGAAACATTGGAAAATGTCCAGCCCATGAACTTTCCTCTCAGTTCTGAAGCTGAAATCAAGGAATTCAATGCGAAATTGACAGAAAATTATGATTTTTTCAAAGATGCTGTGAGTACCTTAACGGTTTCCTTTTTATTTCAATTCCATTCATAAATCAGTATTTTTTCATATTTCTTAATATTTCATTATTTCTCTCTAAGAAAATTTGAATCGAATTCTAATAAATTCTTGAAGGCAATCAACAGATAATATTTGTTGAACACCTGTAGAGTATGTAACAGCATCCTTAGCTGCTGTCAAAAATCAAATATAAAATAGATTTTAAATTGTGTTGAGTGATTGTGGTGTTGTTGAATTTTAGTGTGCTTCACTTCTCTGTGTGGGAGGGAAAGATGTGAACGATTTTATGAGGAGATTACTGGCCAAAGTAGTTTCCCACAATCTATCTTTGGAATATAATTGGAGTGGTAGGGGCAAGAAAAGTTTTGCAGAGTTGAAGAATATAAACAGACTGTTTCTAGGTATTTATATGGTTCATTCCTTTTTTATACTTCAGTAGTATGAAATGATTCAAATAAGTTTGCTGAAAATCATGATTTCTTTTTAATTTATTCAAAGGGTTTTGCACCAGTACTTGAAGTGGAAAGTGCTTTGAAAATATTTGTTATATAGTTTTTGATAAGTATTGTACATGTGATATCTAATTATTTTTTCTGCTTGTTTTGATAGTGTAGACTTGTTATCATTTGAAATGTACTATACTGAATCATTATCAGGATATTCCAGAAAAACGGACTTTTTTATGATTTTATAGCCACTCTGAAAAGGGCGTTTCTCCAGACACATATTTGTACTTGCTTTTTCTTATTTCAATTTCAAGAACACACCCTCAAAATATTTTATGTATACACTAGATTGTAATTTTTTTGTATTTCAGTTTGTTCAAGGAAAAATCCCCTGACAAAAAATGCCACAGAGTCAGAGATGGCCACAGTTATCAAAACATGGCTAAGGACAGCTAGAGATAGAATGGGTGGACGCAGTAGGCGTAAAAATAAATGTGAAGGAGAATGAAAAAATAAATGATGGAATTCATAGGACTTTTTTAATCAAAAATTGGGCAGAAGTGGTTCTACCTATTTCCAGGCTATTAAATCGAAATAAAGGTACTCTAAAATACGTAATGTTTTGAATTTTGGTATACAGGCATTGGTCCAGGGATGCACCAATATAGTTTATTATTATGGCGCGCAGGCATTGGTCCTGAAGTGCACCAACGTAGTACATTATGGCGCACAGGCATTGGCCCTACTGGCGGCCAGAGTGTCCTTTTGATGTTGGTCCGACGTCGGTTGCCACTATAATGCCGTAGCGGCAACTTCTGGTAAGCAGACATTGGGCCAGTATTAGGCCAACCGAAATTGTTTGCTGGGAGGCATGATCATTGGTGACTTCAACATCAGTGAACTACAAGAATTCTACGATTTTGGATGCCAAACTAATTTAAATAAGCGATTTGTATATTTTTTGAATTTTTGTAACTTGGCACAATGCAACAATGTAAGAAATAACAATGATAAATTGCTAGATTTGGTTATATCTCCAAGTACTCTATTTATGTCGTGAATCAGGATGCTGATCCGTTAGTACCTATAGATCTACATCACCCTGGCCTCGTAGTGCAATTGTCAAATATTACTAGTAATATAAAAAAATTTGTATCACCTGTCAAAAGGTATGATCTGAGAAGAATTGATGCTTCGAGATTTTCTAACTCGCTTAGTGTGATGAACTGGTCTCAAATACTTCTCCATTATGATGATGTGGATACTATGTGTGGAGTATTCAATGACAGTTTACAAAAAATTATTTCTGAATGTGCACCCCTGGTTGAATGTAAATCATGTAAGTTTCCACAGTGGTATAGTAAAAATCTCATTCATAATATAAAATCTAAAAAGCATTATCTGAAGATGTACAAAAAAACTAAATATCTTTTTTACTTAGAACGTCTTAAAAATGTCAGAAAATTAATCGAACGGGGTATTGCAACTGATTATAAGACATATATTGAAAAATCTGAAGGAATGCTCAAGAATAATCCTCGCGGTTTTTGGAACTTTATAAATAAAAAGAAAAATAAATCTCGCATTCAACGGTAGTACACTTTCCTCCACTCATTCAATAGTTAATGGCTTTGCAGCTCACTTCAACAGTGTTTATAGCCAAGATGTTAATGTACTAGACACATGTGACCAACAATCTGAACAGTCATTGATGCTAAGTCACCACTTTTTGAAACTAACTACTATCAAAAATAAATTCACGTGTGGTCCTGATGGTATTCCAGTTCAAATTGTAAAAAATCACATTCACCTTCTCTCTGAACCCTTACATATCATTTTCAATCTTGTGCTAAAGAAACAGAACTTTCCTGAGTCTTGGAAATTATCCAGAATATGTCCCGTTCTCAAATCTGGTAAAACAACACATATTGACAACTATAGACCGATTGTCATTATATCGGTTTTCTCAAAAATACTGGAGATTATTCTTTCAGACTTGATATGTAGTCATATTAGTTCGTCTATATCTAACTTTCAACATGGTTTTGTCAAGGCTAGGAACACTGCATCCAACCTTTGTATTTTTTCGCAATTTATATCGGATTCCCTAGACCGGAGAATTCAAGTTGATGTAATCTACACTGATTTTAGCAAAGCTTTTGATCGTGTTTCGCATCATCAACTACTAAAGAAGTTATCACGCTTTGGTATTTCAATGAATATTCAATTGATTCTTAAATCATATCTGGTTAATCGTAGTCTGTATGTTGAATGTGATGGGATAAAGTCTTCCTGTTTTACAGCTTCCTCAGGTGTCCCTCAAGGATCAAACCTTGGACCATTACTATTTCTTATTTTCATAAACGATATCACTGACCATATTCAATCTAATAAACTTTTATTTGCTGATGATATGAAAATTTACAGAGAAATTAAAGATGAAATGGATTACATTGTATTGCAAGAATACTTGGATTCTCTGAGTAATTGGTGCAATCAGAACAAACTCCATCTGAATATAAATAAATGTAAAGTTATCACTTTCACTCGTAAAATTGTTCCACTTACATACAGTGAGGACCAAAAGTCCGTCGCCCCCCTGTAACTTCTTTATTCTACATATTACAAAAAAATGTTAAATATATAAGTTGTAGGGTTTCATTCGATCTCTTTAATGGTTTAAGTTTAATTCATACAGAGTGTCTCAAAAAAGCACGGTGACTTAGGAGTTAATTTTTTTAAATGGAACACCCTGTATTTTATTTCATTTTTAGTTTCTTCCTGGAGAGCTGATTTCGTTAATCTATCATACTTGGGGTGTAGCGCGAAAGATTACAGAGATATAGGGTGTGAAAAATTGAGATTTTTCAACTTTAGGAATTTTTTGTGCCGAAACTATCAATTCTTGCTCAAAACGACTTACATGTCCCTATCTCAACTTTCCATTTACTATCGATTGATATTTAATTGAAACAAATACGGGTTGTTCAAAATTTTGAGTTTTGCATCACCCTCTATTTGTTTGACAGTGGTGAAATTTCCGATTGATAATTCAGTAGAAGCTGTGCCAACAAATTGGATAGTAGACGATACATGCTTCTGGGAATACTTCTACTACTATTCTCAGACTATATCTGTTTTTCTGCCATTTGTTTTGCCAACAAACAGTCAGGAAGACTTGATAGCAATCGATGATTATCTGAAGTCTAATGATGAAATATTCCAGAAAGCTGTAAGTATGATGATCATATTTCTTCAATTCTCTGTTTCAATTAACTCCATGAGTTGTGGAGGAAAGCACAAGTATGACTTCATGAGGAGAGCTATGTCTTCTTTGATGACTGATGAACTGGCATCCCAGTACAGTTATTTTGGGAGTAGACAGAAACAATGTTTTAAGAAACTCCAAATAGCCAAAGTTATTATTGATGGTGAGTTTGGAATGCAACTATACAACCATGCAGATTAGTAATTGATCCAAAATCCAGATGGAATATCGGTGAACTTAACTCTCGTGTATAACTATTGGTTCTATTCATGAATTCAAAGTTCTAAGTGTCTTGATTTTTTTTTTTTGTTTTCGCTGTGTAATTTTTCATGCCATCTATTTTCCAAACAAAAAATACTGTATTTTGAAATAGCAATAATCAATGGGTATTATTGTAAATATTTTATTTCTAGCTGCAACAAAATCTAATGAAACCAACATGACCACTCAAGAAGTAGAAGAAGCCATGAGTAAATGGTTGAGGAGGGCAACTGAAAGAAAAAATAATCTTTATAAGAATCGGACACATTAAAATGCTAGATACCCATTTTTTCTCATTTTGTTGAACCTATTGTTCACACCTCGATATGTTACATCGAGCCTAATTCCAATACCCATATCCTCCTCCAGTATTCCCCGTGTACCTTGTAAGATGTTGAATACAGTATATATGATTTTCTTTCCATACCTATATACATTAGTCATCCGACTGGGTACGTACAATGGAGGTACATATTTTTTGAATGTGTACGTACATACGTTGTTGGTGTATGTACCCCAGGAAACATGATGACGTTAATTTTACGTCTTGAAATGGTGATTTTCCGTCGGTTACGTCAAGGACCTTATAAATGACCAAATAATGACGTCATTGTAAAAACATATTGACGACGTAAATCAAATGACGTTTATTTAACGTTAGATTTGAGTTAATTATAAAAATTATTGGTACTTCGATATTTATCATTATTATATGGCCTCTCATACACTGGAATAAGCCACTATCGAACACTGATAGGTAGGTATATAAAATCAGTTTATCAGACATGAAACCATATATCGTAATAAAATTGATGTATTCAAAATATTGGTATTTTATATGCAAGATGAGACATTATTGCTGTTGAATGAGTTCGAGAATTATCTATATTAATAATTATTATTGAATTTACCCTCGCAAACGTACTTAACGATAATAGCCGAACGAACGCCGAGCCCAGAGTGCCGAGCCAATGAAGACAAGTGAATTGGGCGCGGCGCAGCACAAACTAAACTAGCGTCTAGCAGCGTCTCGCTCTGTCTCTGTCTCGACTCTTTATGTACCATGCTTTTTCGCATTTCGTTGGTTCGCCGGTTCGCGGCAGTTCGCGGTCATTTCGCGGTAATGTTCGCAACGTTAGTGAGTTCATGATCGTTCGCAAAACATAATGTTCCCGGCCATTTTGTATGCTGTTTGCTGTATTTTTCATAAATCTGCCACTGGTTTAGAGAACTCATCGGTCTATTTGGTTGATGGTGTATTCTGCAAGTAAGTATAAATAGGTTAGGCTATACTCAACACATAATAATATGAAAATATAATAACAAAAGAACAATTCACTCTGAATATCACATAAAAACTAGTATCGCAGTTTGCCTCCTCTTGAATCTTGCGATCATCTAAAGCATATTTGAAGCTCAAGAACTCGGAAGTGTATGCATATAAATGTTATTCACATTTTTGAATTGTGAAAGTGTGAGTTGTTTTTTCACTAATGAAAAAAGTACAACTGACTGTTGTTGTATTAGCGCGCCTATGGGCTATCTTATAAAGTGAAGTTGGCAGCTAGGTATTCTGGGAGCGAACTATGTATGCGAGGTTAGGTCAAAGATTAGTGGTCAGAGACGAACAGATACTCTAGGGTTAGGTTAGGACCAGGTGGTGGGACTCGGGGTTTTGTGGGTATTAAGAAAGTAATACAAAATACTCGTTGGGTAAATTGTGTTTTCATACTCCCGTTTATAACTTGATAAAACATGGTGGCAGCGGTGAAACCGAAGTAAATACAGTTTACAAAGGTGTCGCTATCGAGAAATCGAGGTTAACTTATAGCGGGGGCCGAGCTCGCTAGAGCAGCAGTAGTTGCAGATAAACAAACAGCTCAAGAATCTCGAGCTAAAGTATTTGTCGAATTCAACGGAGATGCAAGGAAACAAGAGTGGCGGGTCGACAGGAAGTTATTCCTTGCAGTTAAATGTACAACCTCCAGAAAAATTCAGTTTTTCGGTACCTGCGGGATGGCCACAGTGGAAGAAGAGGTTTGAGAGATATTTGGCGGTCTCGGGTCTCAAGCATAAAACAGACACTGAGAGAATTGATATTTTGATGTATGTGATGGGTGAAGAAAGTGAACAAATCAGTTTGCAATGGGCACAGAAACCTAATACTTATGCAGAGGCGTTGAAAGCGTTCGACGATCATTTCTTCCCAAAAAGAAATATTATATTTGAAAGGTATAAATTCAACACTCGTATACAACAGCCAGGTGAGTCAGTAGACAGTTTTATAACTGCATTGCATGTCCTGTCTGAATTCTGTGAATATGGTAACTTGCGGAATGAGCTCATCAGAGATCGTATAGTCGTGGGGATGCAGGATAGAAAAACCAGTGAACGACTTCAACTTCAGTCAAATCTAAATCTTGAGGATGCTGTCACAGCTGCAAGGCAGTCTGAAATGCTTTCTCAACAAGGTGCCGTTTTACGCTGTGGGTCAGGTGCAGAAGTGATGGCCATCGGTTGCAGCAAAAACAATCAGTCCACAGGAAAACAGTTCAGAAAACATCATAAGGAGGCAACATGCTATTTTTGCGGTAAAGAGTACCATACACGGGATAAATGTCCAGCCAAGAATACAAAGTGTTCTCAGTGCACCAAGGTTGGACATTGGCAGAAGGTTTGCAGAAATAAATCAGTTAAGGCTATTGAGCAAGATAGCGGGTTTCAAGCTGACCAAGAAAAGGAGCTACCGGAACATTTTTTAGGGCTTATGATAGGTTCAAATCAAAAAATTCTAACAGATATTTCACAGTGGTTTTGCTGGTTAGATGTAGAAGGTTTCGAAAATAAAATAAAATTTTTGATCGATTCCGGAGCTGATGTCACGTGTATACCAGAGAAAATTTTACCTAAAAGTCTATCAAACAGGCTTCAACCTGCAAGTGACGTGATATCAGGACCGGATGGTAAAAGGTTGAGTGTGTTAGGTCAATTGAAATTGGAAATATCCTATAAAGCAGGAAAATGTTGTATAGATGTATTCATTTTGAAGAATTTGCAAACACCTATATTGGGAAGGTCAGGAATCGTACACTTGAATATTTTGAAATTCGTGGGAAATTTGAATGTAGAAAAAACGAAAATAGCTGCACTCACCGAGTATCCAAGCTTGTTTGGCAACATGGGGGAATTCCGGGAAGAAATTGAATTAAAAATACGGGATGGTGCTGTACCTTTTGTACAGGCTGCGCCTAGGGTAGTACCTTTACCCTTGTTAGGAAAACTTCAAGCAGAAATAAAAAGACTGGAAAGTCTAGGGATAATAGTACCGGTGGACGAGCCAACAACTTGGGTTTCACCCATTGTAGTGGTACCTAAGGGTGATGGGATAAGGTTATGCGGTGATTACACCAAATTAAATAAAAGCGTTTTGAGGTCACATTTTCCAATTCCCAAGGTGGAGACAACCCTAAGTAGACTCAAAGGTTCTAAATACTATTCAAAATTAGACGCGAATTCCGGATTTTATCAAATCAAAATCAAAAAAGAATGTCAAAATTTAACAACTTTCATAACTCCCTTTGGGAAATATAAATTTACACGATTACCATTTGGAATTTCATGCGCACCCGAATATTTTAGCATAAAATTCTCAAAAATATTGTCAGAGATGAAAGGGGTAGTTATGCATATTGACGATATTTTGGTTCATGCCCCGACCATGGAAGAACACGATAAAATATTGCGAGAGGTTTTACGTAGGTTAGAAGGTGAGGGACTCACACTTAACAAGAACAAATGTCAATTTGGGATAACGAAAATACATTTCTTGGGGCATGTTATTTCTGGTAACGGAATAGAGATTGATCAGAGTAGAATCGAGGCTATTTCAAATTTTCCTGAGCCCAGCAACAAAAAAGAGTTGATGCAGTGGTTGGGTATGGTCAACTTTACAGCTAGGTTCATACCAAATAAATCAGAAATATTGAATCCTCTTAATGAATTACTGAAAAATAATGTAATGTTTGTATGGGGTCATTCGCAGCAAGAAGCATTCAAAAAGATTATATCTTTATTAGAGAAGGCACCTTGTCTTTCTTATTACGACC
Source organism: Chrysomela aeneicollis (assembly GCA_029955515.1). NCBI lineage: Eukaryota > Metazoa > Arthropoda > Insecta > Coleoptera > Chrysomelidae > Chrysomela > Chrysomela aeneicollis. The sequence goes on along the minus strand of JARUHQ010000013.1, from coordinate 2,025,309 downwards.
AGAATAAGAAAATTGTCGTTAGTGCGGATGCGTCATCTTATGGCCTAGGGGCTACCTTATTGCAAGAGGAGGAAAGCGGAAAGCGAGAGGTGGTGGCGTATGCGTCAAGAACTTTGACAGCAGCCGAGGTTCGTTATGCGCAAATAGAGAAAGAGTGTTTAGGTTTGACTTGGGCATGCGAAAAGTTTAAGGAATATGTTCTGGGGCTTCCGAAAATATTTTTGGAAACCGACCATAAACCATTAATTCAGATATTAAGTAGTAAACATTTAGATGAACTGACACCGAGGCTTCAACGGTTTAGAATTCGTTTGATGAGATACACATACGAGGTAATATATACTCCAGGAAAAGATTTAGTAATTGCGGATGCATTGAGCAGAAATCCTTTGAAGTTCACCGGGCCCCAGGAATTAGAAAATGAAGTTGAGGCCCATGTTTCAATGATTGTAAAACATCTTCCGATCAAAGATGCTTTTTTGTGTAAAATTTCAGAAGAACAGAACAAAGACTTAGTTTGTAGAAAGTTGATTGAATATGCTACAACACGTTGGCCTGATAAACAGAATTTATGCACTGAATTGAGTTCATATTATCAATACCGAAATGAAATATCCGTGAATAAAAATTTTTTACTCAAAGGAACTCGAATTATAATTCCTCCTACGTTGCAGAAACAAGTTTTGGATTTTTTGCATTTGGGACATCAAGGTATCTCTAAATGTAGAGAGAGAGCAAAAATGTCAGTCTGGTGGGTGGGGCTATCTACCCAACTGGAGAATATGATCCGTAATTGTCCTAATTGTATCGAGGAAAGACTTAATATAAGGGAACCATTTTTAAAAGATGAGTATGCTATACGAGCATGGCAAAAAGTAGCAATGGATTTATTCAAGTGTTACGATAGGTGGTACCTGATTATAACAGATTATTTTTCAAGATATTTTGAAGTAATTCCTTTGAATGAAATGACACAAAAAGTGATAATTTTCAAGGCCCAGGATGTCTTTGCACGGTTTGGTATACCAGATATTGTCAGAACTGATAACGGTCCGCAATTTCAGGCGGAATTTAGGAATTTTGCACGTGAGTGGAATTTTGAACATGTCACATCAAGTCCTCATTTTGCTCAGTCTAATGGGGAGGCGGAAGCCGCGGTTAAAGTTGCAAAAAGTTTAATAAAAAAAATAGGGACCTATCTATGGCTTTACTGTCTTACAGAGCTACTCCATTGCCGAATGGGTTTAGTCCAGCAGAATTGTAGATGTCGCGAAAATTAAGAACAACTTTACCTATTTTGCCAAGTAAATTAGACGAACTGGTTAATACCCAATCTTCAATTGAGACTGAGGAAAAAAGGAAACATAGGCTTCAAAATGATTATGATAAAAGGCACAATGCGAAAGAATTGTCAGAGCTTTCGTCTGGCGATAGTGTTTGGATCACTGATCTGCGATGTTACGGGAAAGTGGTTAAAAAATTGGAAGAACCCCGATCTTATCTTGTTGAAACAACTAGGGGTAATTTTCGACGTAATCGTTGGTTTTTGGTATTAGCACCATATGCACAGTTCGATTCTATATGCAATCAGACCCAAACAATATTACCAAAACCGAGGCCCAATGTAGACAGTGTAGACTCAGATGATAAAGTTGATGATTTTTGTGAGTACTCAAATGAGTCTGGAGTAGGAAGTGCGGGTGTGAGTGAAAGTAGTCCGGTAGTCAAACAAAAACCGGAAAGTGAGCTTATCAATAGACCAGAACGAAATAGAGATAAACCTAAGTGGCTAGCTGATTATGTTGTTACATAGGTTAAGGAAAATGTAATGAAAAAAAAACATTTATAAAAAGGGAAAGATGTTGTATTAGCGCGCCTATGGGCTATCTTATAAAGTGAAGTTGGCAGCTAGGTATTCTGGGAGCGAACTATGTATGCGAGGTTAGGTCAAAGATTAGTGGTCAGAGACGAACAGATACTCTAGGGTTAGGTTAGGACCAGGTGGTGGGACTCGGGGTTTTGTGGGTATTAAGAAAGTAATACAAAATACTCGTTGGGTAAATTGTGTTTTCATACTTCCGTTTATAACTTGATAAAACAACTGTGCCAAAGTATTTTTAGTCAGGTTAATGGTTATAAAGTCGCATTATCTCTGATATCCCATATCATATTGCCTACCTATTTTTCACAATACACTAGAGGTATAATCTCATGATTTCTGGTCATTTAGTATCCAGAATAGAATGGCATACATAGGAGTGGAGTTTGAAGAGAATTTAAGTGATGATGGGGGAATAGCTCTAATAAGCTCCTCCTGGATCACACCTAGGAAAAAAGAAGTATTTTGGCCACCTTACAAAAAACAAGAAATGTTTATCAAAGCGGTGAAGAAATCTGAACCTCCCATGGATAATTGGAAATTGTACAAAATTCGTAGATGTTTCTTTGAAACTGGTAGGTATTGTTAAATTATTGAGGTTATTAGGTTATTTTTCATTTCATTATTGAAAAATACAATGAGGCAAAATTTGTCATCCTTCAGAGAATTAGATAGGTAATATAAAGTGTTAATTCTTCTGTTATTATTTTGTTCTTTTTTATCTGAAACTAGTTTTATTCTGATAGAAAATATCAATCAATGCATCCCTGAGATGAAATGAACCAGACAAAATGAATGAAGGAGAAATTAATTCACATTTTAATCAATTTATTTTCAGATGACTTTGATAAAGCCCAGAAAAAAATTAAATTAGCAGAGGTATATTCTGATGTACAATCTGATCTGGACCAATTGGAAGGTAGCAAAAGAAACAGACGTCCACCTCGTAAGCTTTGTGATGATTCCAGTGATGAAGATGAGAACTGCTTTTCAGACAATCTGAGTAGGCCACCTGCAATTAAAAATGCAGAACCCAGAGGTAAAAATAAAGGTTCTGTTTTCATTCTTATGTGCTCTGATTTTTTGCTGTAGGCATTCAGAACAAGACACCAATAAACACCAGTAGCTCCTCTCAACCAACTACATCCACAGTAGTTACCTTTCCTCCTAAGAATTTTGGACAAAGTTCTATACATTCTGGTGAGTTTATCATCTGGTATGTTGTAGGGATTGTTACAATTATTGGTATATTTCAATGATAATATGGGTTTGTTTGGTAAGCTAAATTATGTAACTTGATATTTTTACCTCAGACAATAATTTCCAAGAAGTGGAATCCATTCGATTTGCTCACCTGAATACTACAACTGATGCAGATGCTACTCCACGTTCAACATATACAAGAAATAGTCTTCTGAATTCTGGTGAGCACATATAATCTGCTATGCTTAGTTGCTTTGTTTTTTTCCACCTTTTTTCGGAATTTCCCAGACAATGTTTACATTCAATTATCGAGTTTTTACTCAGGATAATAATTAAATTCTCAATGTTCAATTGGAATGTTGATTATTGCCAATTCAGGATTTCCTCTTTTTCAGTTTTTCAATTATCCTATTATATTATCTTCCAGGTGATTTTTCCAAATCTTCTCAAGAAAAAATAATAGCTTTGTTAGCTCAAATCAGAGAACAAAATATTCAGATTATTGGTCTTTTGAATGCACAGCAGTCCACATCTTCAAATTTGGAGAGAACCTCATTACCAAATGATGTACCAGTGGATTTTCCTGTTACCAATCAAGAAGAGCTACAGTCTCTTGAAGGCTACTTAGTGAACAAAGATAAATTCAATCAAGTGGTATGTATTATGTCATTTATTGCCATGATTGAATTTTTGCAATATTCCTATTTCATTTGACAGTCATTATATCTGAAGACATTGGGAGGAAAAGATTTAGTTTCAAGGATTAATAATGTTCTGAAGAGATGCTTGACCAATCATTTGGCATCAAATTTCAACTACATGGGGAAGAGGCAGGAGAAACTACCATTCAGTGATCTCAAGCTGAACAAACTCATAATCTGTAAGTGTATATTATCAACTTTGATCATATGAATGAATTTGCATAAATTTTGTGACAAAAGTTGTTAAAACCAAAGATAATTCCAGGATTATGATATCTTGATAATATAATATAGCAAACTGAATCTTTGTTTCCTGCGTGTACAAGTCTCATTCTAATTGTAATTAATTTATTCAACAACTAGCTTATCTGATTTACACACTATATATATAAAAAAAAATTATTCAAAACAGTTTCAATGGTTGAATTTTTGTGGTCCCTGAATTTCAACTGTCATGATAAAATCCTACTTTCTGAAAAATGAAGGATATAATGAATCAAATATCAAGGAAAGAAAACCCAACTGATGAAAAAATGAATAAAATATATTGAATATTCATTCACCAAAAAATTCAAAAGTAAATATGCACTGAACGTATACATGAATTTATCCTTTCAGGCGCCATCAAATCTGTATCTGAGGCTGCTGAAAATGATATAGAAAATATTATCAAGATTTGGCCAAAACATGCACCACAACGAGCCAAGTTGGACGAAAAAAGAAAAAGTAAACAGTATCAGTATTGAAACAGAATTTATTCATGTTGGTGAATAAGTAAGAATATTTTGATTTTCTTGACCATTTATGTAACAAAATGGATAAACGAGTTAAAGTTGTGGGGCCAAGGCAATTATTTAGAAGGATAAATAAATTGAAACAATCTTTTTTTCATGATATAGAAGTGGATCTAACAAGTGCAAACAGAAATTTAGTCAGTAATGAGAACTGTCTACAAAATATTGATTCCTTAGAACCCACTAGTAGTATACACCACTTAGAAACCGGTAAAATTAATGATAATTGTGAGCCATTACAGAATTCTGATTTGGATATCAGTGGTGATGAGTTTGTTAATCATTTCCCAACTTCATCTGGCAGTTTATTATATGATCAGAATAGTGATGCCCATATGCTTCTTGCTGATAGTGGTGAGAAAAATTTGTATGAGAAACTCAGACATTGGGCAAGTACATCATCAGTGCCACATTCGGAAGTAACAAAATTATTGCATATCTTATCTCCATACCACCCTGAGTTACCATTGGATTGTAGAACTTTATTAAAAACATCTATGAGTATGAATAGTAAATTGCTAGATACTGGTGAATACTGCCATATAGGTATATCAATTAATTTAAAGAATGTTCTCTCTCGTCATGTCATGTTCTCTGATTACACCATTGAGCTAAGTTTCAATGTTGATGGCCTTCCTCTCTTTCGTAGTTCGAACATGCAACTGTGGCCAATTTTGGGACACATAAAAAATTTGAAGAGTCAACCATTTGTGATAGGACTATTTTGTGGTACTTCCAAACCTCATCCATTGCATATGTTTTTACAGGATTTTGTAAAGGAACTCGGTGAATTGTTAGATCGGGGGTTTAAATTTTATGACAAAGTATTTGAAATCAAAGTTCATAGTTTTATCTGTGATGCTCCAGCAAGAGCATTCTTGAAATGTATCAAATCCCATGGAGGTTATTCCTCTTGTGAAAAGTGTTTAGAAGTAGGGGAATATATTGATGGTCGAGTGGTATTGAGGAATATAACTGCTCCTCGAAGAACTGACGAATCTTTTCTATTACAAGTTGATGAAGATCACCACTTGGGAGTTTCTCCTTTGACAAGTCTACAGATAGGATTGGTTACCAATTTTCCTATTGACTATATGCACAATGTTTGCTTGGGTGTTATGCGTAAATTGTTGAATTCTTGGATTAGCGGCCCTTTAAAAGTGAGATTTAAAAGTTCCTTAGTTAATGAAATATCTGACTGTTTATTATCTTTCAAAAAGTTTATTCCAGCTGAATTCAATAGGAAACCTCGTTCAATTTCAGAACTTGCACGTTGGAAAGCTACAGAGTTGCGCTCTTTTCTTATTTATTTTGGACCTATTGCATTAAGAAATATTCAAGTAGATATTGCCATATATGAACATTTTTTGTTGTTACACTCTGGTATCACTATACTTCTTTCAGATAAATACATATCCCAGTTTGGTTGCGATAAGGCCAGTGAATTCTTGAATAATTTTGTTCAGCATTCTGAAAAAATTTATGGTTCACAATTTTTGGTTTATAATATACATGTATTATCTCATCTGAGTGTTGATGCAAGCCGTTATGGGACACTTGATAAGTTTTCAGCTTTTCCATTTGAAAATTATCTTGGACAGTTGAAACAATTGGTGAGATCACCAAAGAATCCATTGCAACAAATTTTCAATAGACTGAATGAAAAAACTGTTTCATTTACAAGTATAAATTCAGTGAATCTCACTGGACTACAAATGGAGCATAACTGTGGTCCTTTGTTACCGCCTATAAATCATGTATGCAAACAATTCAAGAAACTTACTCTGCGAGATTTCACACTTTCCCTGTATACATATTCAAGTGCAAACTGTTATTGTCTAGTTAATAAATCGGTAGTTCAGATTCATAATATAGTTAGATTTAACAACCATATTATACTAATTGGAAAACAGTATCATTCTGTGGGTTCCTTGTATTCCTACCCATTGGAATCAAAATATTTCAATATCTCAATAATATCGGGATTATCTGAATTACGAATGTGGTCTGCTGATGATGTAGTTGCGAAATGTATAGTTTTACCTATGGAAAAAAATTTGTTTCATTCCCATTGTTACATTCATTGGATGAAAATCATAATATATAGAGATTGTATTTGTTCATATTGGGACACAGTAACATTTCTAGGCTTTGTTCTTTTTATTTTTATTTCTTCACAGAACTATAGATATAAGAATTAACTTGTTCTTTATCTTCATCATTAAATATTTTCAAATTGAAAAATGCATTATTTATTCAATCCTTTTTGATATAGCTCATTAGGGCAACAACCATTTTGAATTATACAGGGTGTCCAAATATTTCCGCGGTCTTTGATAACTCCTGAACGAGATGAGATATTTGCCCCTCGTGAACACATTCTGATATTTTATTTGATTTAAATTGGGTGTTCACATACAGAATATCACACGAAACCTATATATTTTTCAAATTGAACATCCTATATATCAATGCATTTGTAACACCAATGTTATCGATCTAGCATGGTTTGGGTCTAGCTGAAACGAGGGTGTGAAAAATCGAGATTTCTTAACTTGTGGAATTTTTTTTTGCAGAAACCATTCATTGTACATACACAGGGAGGTTCATTTCGATCACATCTCGTTTAGGATTTATCGAAGACCGTGGGACTATTTGGACATCCAATATCAGAAAAAAACCTCATTTTCACTTCCAGAATTTGGTTTTATTCTTGTCGTATTATGGTCAAAATGACGTCATATAAAGTCGCAAATAAGGTCACATTTACGAATAAATCACGACATATTATGGTCAATTTTAAGTCATTAGTAACGTATATCATACGTCGCAAGTAACGTCATAGGATCGTCAAATGCTGACGTAATAATCATGTGACATAATGGCGTATTATTTACGTCATTTTTACGTTAACTACTTGGTGATTTCGACGTCCACGATGACTGAAACATCACGTCAGAATCACGTCACACTGTTTCCTGGGACGTACTATGGACGTCCATATTTTTGGAACTTTGTTTGCTTCTGGACGTACAAAGTAAGTACTTTTACGCCCTACATCCAATTACATACGTACTATGGATGTACATTACATACAAAAAGTAAGTACAATGGACGTACAAAGTTTGTATGTTTGCTGATTGGGGTACGTATACCGTATACTATTGTAATAGAAAATAAATAGATAAGATGCTCGTAAGATATATATATATATGCATGTTAGTGTTATAGTGTTACGCAGCTGAGATGCACGTGTTGTTTTTTTTTCACTATCTTCAAATTATTTTGTGTTGTGTTTAATGTATAGATACTGCTAATATGGACATTTTTAATTCGACAAGATAATGTCCCTATCGTTACTCCTGGTCGAAACGATACAAATAAAACAGGGAATCGAAATCAAGAACAGGCGACTGCTTCGACTAGTTTTAACAGCAATGAAACTCAACTGACTAGTTCATCATCTACATCGGAATCAACTTCAATAACTTCATCTCAACGGAAAACTAAAGAGGAGGGACGACGACGACATTTCCAAAGCAAGTGGCAAGATACCTTCAAATGTTAATTTATGATGAGAAGGTATCTAAAGCATTTTGTGATATCTGTCAAAATGCATTTTTAAAATCAAAAATGCCAAATTCAAATGAATATTCCAAATTATAAATTGAAGTGTTTGTCAATCAGGAGTTTGATAATTGGAAAAAGTTATTGAACGTTTCAAATGTCATGAAAGCTCAGAAATGCATAGGAATGCCTCTTATGCAGTTCTAGCTGTAGGCCAAGGCACAAACGTATATGTTTCTTTGTCGAAATCAAAATTAAATGAAATGAAAATTGCAAGATCGGCTTTACTCAAAATAATAGGATCCATAAAGTATCTTGCAAGTCAAGGGCTTGCTCTGCGGGGCCACAAATACAGCGATTCCAATTTTAATTACGTTTTAGAGTTACGTTCGGAGGATTCCCCAGAACTTGAAATGTGGTTGTCTAGATTCTAGAACAAAACATAAGTGGTTATCACACGATATTATCAATGAATTATTACAACTTTTATCTGAAAACATACGAAACAAAATTCTTGAAAAAATTCGATAACGCATGTTTTTCATTATTGCGGATGGAACAGTTGACATATCTAAACGAGAACAATTACCGGTTTGTTTAAGAGAAGTGAGTGATTATTTAGAAACACACGAGTATTTTCTAGGTATGTACGAGGCCCCATTTGCGGACGCAGCAACACTGTATACAATTTTAAAAGATTTTTTTTGAGGTGCATAGTGTCCGTACGGACTCGCACTACACCACTAACTACGCATGACAGTTTTCAATAAAATATCATCAATTGATAATGATTTTCAGACAATAAATGGATTTTTCAAATTTCATGCACTAATGGGCTAAATATGAGCGGGGTACACATACAGGCCTACAAAAACGAATTTTAAATGATGAACCTCGAGCTTTGTACGTACATTGCATGGTGCACTCCCTGAATTTAGTAGTTCAAGATGCCTTTAATGGCATTCCCAACGTCTGGGATTTTTTAGCTCAAGCAAAAGATATGTTGAATTATATTCGAGATTCTGCAAAGCGCTTAGAAATGTTTAACAACATTAGAATAAATACCGATAATTCTTGTGCGACGTCTCTCAGGCCTTTTTGTCCTACCAGATCGTGTATTCGGATTATTTCATCGAAATCGCTCAAAACAAATTATATAGAGGTTTTATTATTTATAGAAAGTCAGAAGCCGGAGCAAAGGCAAGCGGGTTCTTGGAAAAGATGATCTCTTTTGAATTTTTTTTGTTGCTTGACGTAATAATTAATATTTTTGACCATATTGAGGTGCTTAACTCAAACATTCAAAAAATTGATCTCAATTTATCAAATGCAATTGAGAAAACCACGCTTGAATCTGATGAAATTCTCCCCTTTATATACCATGTGCACGATACACGACGAACATCTATCGCATCAGCTAGACATATTCTCCTGCAATGTGGCATCCATAAAAAAACTGATTATTTTATAACATTCCTCATTATATCACATTTTATGTACTGTTTATCTTAGTTCTTATATTTTGAATATTTTTTGTTCCTATTAATCCTACTCTATAATTGGATGAATATCTGTTGAGTAGTGTTAATAAAAAAAACAAATAAATAAATAAAAAAAAAATAGAAGCTTCAATAACTATTCTTCAGAATCAGCGCAATTGTTTTGAAAAGTTTCTGTGAATGAAGAAAAAGAAAAATATAATATTGATGACCCGGTCTTGACACGATAAAGAAAAATTACTCTGAAACTGGGGGGTTCTGAGAATCAATATTTTGCAGGTAAAGCTGGAGATTTATATAAGCCGTTGTATTGTGAAATTCAAAGTCTGAATAATCGGTTTAAATCTGAAGGTTTAACCATTGCATGTCAATTAGAAAATTTTATTTTGAAACAGGATCAGCAGGAGAATGATGTTATTGAAAAACACTATAATACTGATTTTGACTTGCACAGGTTGATTTTACATAAAAATATGTTTTTTGACTGCACACGGGACAAAGCATGCATGCCAGTATCAGATGTAGCAAAACATTTCAATACTATTCACCTGAAAGAATTAGTTTCAGAAATTTTCAGAGCAATACAATTATTTTTCACAATTCCCATTACGTCTTGCACGTCAGAAAGGAGTTTTTCGGGGCTGCGAAGGTTAAAAACGTATTCACCTTCCACGACACAGCAGACTAACCGATTGTGCTATTTTGAACTTTCACAAAGATCTTCTTTCTACAGAGGTTAGTAATCACGAGATAGCAAATATTTTTATTTTAAAAGTAAAGTAAAAGACGGCAAACCAGTGAATATATATATATATATACAGGGCTATTCAAATTCGACTCTATGCATGGGGATTTCGATAACGGTGAGAGATAGAGGTTTGGTTAAATGGTGGCAAAGTAGCGTATTTCAGAGGTCAATTATATGCATGCAAAAAATCTGACCTAGCTTCTTCAGTTCTGAAGTTATACCGGAAAAATCGAAAATTTCGAAATTCTTCTTTTGCCTATATATTTTTATTTTACGAAGATTTTATTAAAATTTTGCCACTTTGCCGTTGCAGTTTTTCGTAGTATTTCCAAATATCTGAATAAAAATTATATAGAACGTATCGTATAAATTTGGCCACCCTCAACTTTCAATTTTCAAATATGGATCTGTTTTTTTTATTGCATTTTTATGAATGTCAAGAGTCATGTTTCATATTGACGTAGTATTTTCATCTGAATTACAAAGTGTTTTGGAAATATTGAACTATTACCAGTAAAATTTCAATTTTTTTTTTTAATTTTTCCTGTATAACTCCAGAACTGAAGAAGCTAGGTCAGATTTTTTGCATGCATATAATTGACCTCTGAAATACGCTACTTTGCCACCATTTAACCAAACCTCTATCTCTCACCGTTATCGAAATCCCCATGCATAGAGTCGAATTTGAATAGCCCTGTATATAGAAGAGAAGGTTATTTGCGACATCCGCATAGTAAAGATAAAGAGAAAAGTTGTAGGTTATTTCCGTTTCGTGTGTGGAATGTCAACTGGTGCAATACAGTCCTGTTTCGGCTCGCCAAGCCTCATCAGTTGCACTAGGCCAGTCTACCTACTTTGTTTTGTGGGATGACCACACTATCTAGTGCAGCGGGCGACGTTCATAACGATTTCACGGGTGATCCCGAAAAAGTAATAGATTTTGTCGATTCTACCGAATATTACTATGATTCTTTGAGAGACAATACGAATAACACTTTTAACATTCATTTTGAAGATAAAACTCAAGGGAAAGACTAAAAATGCAATTAATGGTACACCAGCGAATTTTGAAGAATTAAAGAACCAGATAATAGATCGTTTCAAGCCGAGAAGAACAGAAGCCTCCATTCATGCAGAATTGAGTAAACTTTATCAAGGTTCCAAATCAATTTCTGTGTACGCCGCTGAAATAGAATCTCTCATTAATGAACTCAACCAAATCCATATCGCCTCCCAAGGCATCGAAGTACGCAATTTAATATTGAATATAAACGGTCAAGAAGTTCTGAACGTTTTTAAAAATGGCCTCAATCGAAAAATTCGAATAGTGATATTATCTTCACGGGTATAAACCTTCAACAAGGCTGTTGAAATAGCGCTAGACGCCGAAATTTCCGATTCAAAACCGCACGGAACTCAATCTGTAGGAAACACAAACGCATATCACATGAGAAGAAACAACTTTCAACATTCACGCGTAAATAGAGGCAATAGTCGTAACACGTACCCAAACATAAATCAAAATAGAAATAGTGGCTTTACCAATGATCCTGCCAAAAGACATCATAACAGAAGATAGCCTCAGAGGAATTAGTATAGAAATCATTATCGAGAACAGATTCGCAATAATAATACTAATATAATAATAATAATAATATATAGAACTTTCTACCGCGAGAATAATAATTTTCATGCAAGTAGAGGACATACTACATACAGTTAGGACTTCTGATCAAGCAACTGTATCGGGAAACGAACAGGACCAACTCTTTCAATGCCAACAAAGAATGAGAGAGTTGGACATAAATTAATTTTCTCAACTACCAATAGAACCAACTAAGTAGAATTTTACTGCGAAATTAAACGAAAAATTACTTTATTTTTAATTGACACTGGAGCCGACATCAGTCTTTGTAAAATAGGTAATATAAATCTTAACCCTTTAGTGCCCGACGGTACTTCTGAGTACCACCAATTTTTACACGTCGTAAGACTGCATTCGTAGCAATCAGAGGCTCTGCGGCCTGACGGTATATTGGAGTACCATCTTATGAACCAATAGGAATAGAAAGAACATTTACCACGCCCTCTGTAAATATTTTATCGTCAGTTGTATGTTGATGTCGCAAGTAGACGGTAGCGATTTCGGTTCGTCTTTTCATTTTCGTTATTGTAATTGTTTTATTCGATTGTACTGTGGTTTTTTGGCATACAGAGGTGCTGGCATCCATACTAGGTATGTTTATACTATAATAATGTATATTCAATAATTTTTCATACTAGATAATTCTCATTTTCTCGTAGAACTGAGAAGTACCGTCAGGAAATATGGAAGACAAAAAAATTCGATGGTTGTATACAAAACCACTATCTGCAAAGGAGTTAGAGGACATTGCAGATCAAATCCTAACTGAAGATTTGCCCCTTGATAATGATTTGTTGACTGATGAAGATGAAAGTGACTCTGAGAATGCGAATCCCGATTTGGATAATGATTTTGCAGATACCATTCATATAACAGCAGGAACTGGTTGTTCAACTGATAATGCTATCAAAGATCCTCAACCATCATGTTCTAATGTTTCTCATCATTAGCCGTCTCCTCAAGTTAATGAATCTGTAAGTCATGAGCAGTTACCGAGCGCATCATCAGATAAAAATAGTGAAAAAAAGATGTCTACAGGAAAGAAACGAAAAATACTACGTCCAAAGAATAATTCAGGAGAAATAGAAGTAGACGATGAATATGGAAAAGACGAGAGGCAAGCAACAACGACCAACAGAAAATGGAAGAAGGCGGCTGCCGAAGAACTAATGCCTGAATTCAATTTCCCGGAAGGTCCTGTTGAGACAGAGTTTATTGATTGTAAATCTGCTACAGATGTTTATCTGCGTTTGCTGGGGGAATCCGTTGACGACATTGTATTTCCGAGCAACCTATATGCGACGCAACGGAATCATACATTGAATTTGAACAGAGAAGAACTTCTTGCTTTCATAGGCATATGGCTTATCATCGATTACCTACTTGGAAGCAGTATTGGAATGGTAGTGAAGACTTGGGCCTTCCTATTGTCGCCAAATGCATGACGAGGAATCGCTTCGAGACAATTCTGAAATTTCTTCATTGTAACGATAATAATCTAATGCCAAAGGATAATAAAGACAAAATTTACAAGATTCGACCATTATCAGATACACTGAATAGAGGGTTGTTCTTTCGCTAACCAAACCAGAGTGGAACAAATGGAAGATTATATATGCAGATAATTATTTTATATCTATCAGTCTATTAGAAACCTTATATTTGAAGAAAACTTTGGCGTGTGGAACGATAAGTAGTAAAAGGCTGGGATTGCCCCCAATGAGAGTCGATAAAGAAATGAAAAGAGGCGACCATGATTTTCGTGTCTCGAATACGCAAATCAGGGCATTCAAATGGAAAGACAATAAGATAGTGCATTTTGCATCCAACTTCCATGGTACCGAAGAAGTACACGTGAAACGAACTCAGAAGGATGGAACACGCATGGACGTGAAATGTCCATCTGTAGTCGCTGACTACAACAAACATATGGGCGGAGTCGATCGCGCGGATCAGTTACGAAGTACGTATGGTGTACTTCGTAGGTCACGCAAGTGGTGGCATAGACTATTCTGGGGATTTCTGGACATTGCATTCGTAAATGCTTATATAATATATAACATGCAATTTGAAAAGAATTCTACATTCGAATTCAGGAGGTCAATTTGCTTGGGTTTCATGGCAATGAACTGTAACAAAGTCAGCAAGTATAATTATAGTGTACCTGATGACGTTAAGCTTGGGAATCGTGGAGCCCATTGGGTTGTTTTTGAAAATAACCGGGGAAGATGTGAAATGTGCAGTTCACGTGCAATACAATCACGACCCCAAAGCAAATGTTCAACATGTGGTATATTTTTGTGTTGCAATCACAATAAGAATTGCTTCCTGAAATATCACGAAATAGATTAGATAATAGAGTTGTCATTTATTCGCCCAGTGTTTCATAAACGCATTTTTAGTATTAATTAATATTGTTGAGAATGTTCAATAAACAATTAAAAAACTATATATTTGAGTTGTTATATATCTCGCACTGTATATTATCGGCAATAATCCTGACGGTACGTAGGAGTCCATTTTTTTTATTTTCTTCAAAAGTGAGAATAAAATTCTGAAAAAATTCAGTCAGCTCTTTCAAGTCATCATCAAACGTGAATTCTCAAAAAAAACGCGAATTTCAAGTTGTTTCAATATCCGGGCACAAAATTTCTTGGACTCCAGATTGATGACTCATTGAAATTCGATACTCACATCTCAAATCTTAATAAAAAGCTGGCTTCGGGATGCTATGCAATGCGAGTAATCTCCAACAATTTGGGAGATACTGTTACCAGGTCAGCATATCATGCTCTTATAGAATCCCACATATGTTATGGCATTGCCTTCTAGGGAGCCTGTAGAAAAACACTTTTTAAAACAATTTTCACTCTACAGAAAAGGGCCGTTAGATATCTGTGTAAGGCAAAATTTAAGGAATCTTGTCGGCCTTTGTTCATAAGTCAAGGTATTCTCACTCTCACTTCACTTTTTATTGTCGAATCAGTCAGTCTAGTTCACAAGAATAGGATTAAATACAAAAATAGTGCAGATTATGTAACTCGGCAACAAAATAATTTGAGGTTGCCTTTGCCATCAACTAAACTAATCAAAGACTCGATTATATATAATGGACTGAAGATGTATAATCATCTACCTACTTATATAAAGAAAATCACAGACCACAAAAAATTCAGAAAGAGTACCAAGCAATTACTTGCAAAAAGAGCTTACTATGAATTGGAAGAATATCTTAGTGAAGTCTTCTAGTATTTTCCTATGGATTTGAAGTTTATTTCAAATGATTCATTCTGTCAGTCTTTGAACATTGTTTTAAAATTATTATAATCGTAATTCATGTATGTTCGATTCGATTTGTTTGTTATATATATTATTTGTTATACACCATATCTTTGTCTACGAGATTAACTTCTTCTGACGATAAAGAATATTCTGATTCTGATAATCTCAACAACTTAGGTCGTGTTTTGGAGAAACTTATGAACGAATATTCAGGGCTAGCTTTGCCTACGAATGATAATATATTCACATAAATGCATCTCTCAGAATTCAAAAAAGATTTTGACGATATATATATAGAAGATTCATACCAAAGTTAAAAATTCTATTACATAATCCACCACGAAAAATTTAATCTCCTAATATACAAAATGAATTGATAAGAGAATATCATGATTCCAAAATAGGAGGTCATACAGAAGTTAAGCGCACATTGAACAAATCAAAACAGAAATATGTGTGGAAAAATATGTTCAAAATGGTAAAGGAATATGTGTCAAATTGTGAAAAATGTAACAAAAACAGGGTTATTAGACACATTATTGAACCTCTTTGTATAACTGAAAAGTCATCGTCTAGTTTTGAATCAGTATCAGTTGATACCGTAGGTCCATTGAAAATTACGGAAAATAATAACAGGTATATTTCAACAATACATTGTAACTTGACAAAATTCATTCAAGCGATACCTTTAGAAAGTAAAGATGCTAAAACCGTGTGTGAAGCAATACGAAGAATTCATATTGAAATTCGGAATTTTAAAAATTTTCAAAATAGATTTGGGAACAGAATACATAAATTCATTGCAAAAATCCATAAACTTAATTTTTCAGTACTGAATGAATAACTGATTTATTTTTCAAACAGCTCAGACTGGGACAAATGGTTACCATATTTTGTTTTCACATATAATATCACACCTCATAGCGATACAAATTATTCTCCGTACGAGTTATTATTTGGAAAAATAGCTAGTTTACCAGGCAACCTTTCTACTCAAATTTCACCCACGTACAATTTAGACGATTTTACTCGAATGAACTTAGGTTCAGATTACATGAATCTCACAAAAAAGCGAAAGAATTACTTGATACGGCTAAAGCAAAACGCAAAAATAACTACGATAAGAATGCGAACCCATCAAAATTTGTAATAAACGATTTAGTTATGTTGAAAAAGGATGCGAAAATAAAATTAGAATCTCCTTATAAAGGACCTTTCAAGATCATATCCAGAGATGAAGTGAATTCCACAATTATATTTCCCGTCTCGTTCTCGAGATCACAGTGTAGTACCCATTATATTTGGCCTTGTCTCGTAAATAAGATCAATAGGTAATACCTCCGTTTAGGTACCGAACCACACACTTTAAAGAAATCGATCCGGACTCTCCCATCTCTACTGTTCGCTCTACCACCTCTACTGGCTCCCTTTGTCCCTGGTTCCTCATTCTTTGTTTGTGTGCCGAACTATACACCACGCGACCGCGTTTCGTGCTTCGTTTTTAATTATTACTTACCTATCATCAAGGCTTATGTTGGTGCGTTAGTGAATTACCAAGGGCAAGATCACAGACATGTCTTCAAGACGAGACAAAGGCGACCGATTTGCGGATCTACAGAGACAACTTAACGCAATACAAGCGCAAATGTTTAGCCTGAGCAATGGCGAACGGAGCAGGTCTCGCTCTCGTCGCAAAGACAGGACGGCAACGACGGCATCGCCCGCTAGTTCGATTGCGTCAACAGATTATCCACGCATGCGCCATAGAAGCAGAAGCCCAGTGCACCGTCATCGACGCATACGCACGATATCAAGCTCATCCGAAGAAGGTAAGCCACATGAACGGGCTGTTACTGTTTGTGAACACAGTAGACAGGCTGGTAACTCGCGCTGTTTGTGAACACAGCGTTGGGAAATTTTTTTTCACTAAACTGGACTCGGTTTTTGAACATCGAGGAGGATCACTCGGTTTGTGAACACCGAGGAAGGATATTCAGCATTGGCCGAATATCCACAAATCCGAAAACCAACTAAATGAACATTGCCACACCAGTAACGTTATAAACAAACAGATTGTTCTCAGGTGAGGAGACTGGAAATAATCTTGGCGATAACGCAAACTGGAACGACGACGGAAACCCTATCCCTGAAGTAGACAACATCGACTCTCACTTCGGTGATGAGGTATCCAAAAACAAAAAATGCTTTGGCCCCCCCTTGCAGGAAAAAACTTGGACCAGTGTCATCGTAAACGGCATGAATTCACAGGAGCGAACGGATATAATGAAAAAATACCCAACACCCGAAAATATTCCTTTGCTCAAAGCCTCAAAACTGAACTGAACTAGTTTTGAAGGCGTCGACTGAGTCAGTAGTGCGAAGAGACACTCGTTTAGCACAACTACAGGACCAAATAGGGACTTCCATAACTGCCATAGGTACAATCATAACAAGTATGTTAGGTGAAGAAGGGGGGGCACAGGGAATATCTCCGTCCATTGTGCGATGCGGGTCGTCTACTGACAGACATCCTCAACATGGAGATAACATCAAGGAAAGAACTGGTATCTTACAACCTAGACAAGAACTTGAAACCTACTCTGCTGTCTGCGCCTATAGACGAATGGCTTTTCGGAGCCGACCTAGAAAAGAGAGTAGAAGCATCAAAAAATCTAGATCGCTCAGCAAAAAGCATAAGAACAACCAAACAACCATTCAAGTTAGGAAAGTTTCAAAGCCGAATTTAAACTTCAAGGGTCCGTCTCGAGCAATCCAACAAAGGGGACGTCGAGGCGGACAGTCACAGAACGCCTACCAGTAAAAAAACACGAAGTTCTCGCCCGACCACTCATCACTACCAAGCCAGCCACAGGAAAGCGACGTCGGAAGCTACACCGAGACGTCGTCCTCAATAGGGGAGGTCAGTGATACTAGAACGGCAGGTCGTCTGAGATACTTCTACGGGAATTGGGAACAAATAACAACGGACAGGAATATTCTGTCCGCAGTTAGGGGTTTTGAAATTCCTTTTTTGAGAATTCCAGAACAGAATTGGTCATTCTCAGAAGCATCGGAAATAAATAAAGCCATCAATAAATACCTAGAAACAGGCGTGATTAGCAAAGTACAGCCATGTAGGAATCAGTTCTTATCCAATATTGTTTTGCGTCCAGAGCAGGACGGTTCGAAAAGATTGATCATAAATTTAAAATCCTTGAATAAATATGTTAGATGTGATCATTTCAAAATAGAAGATCACAAAGTTGTAAAAAGGATCGTATCTGAAAACTGCTACATGGCGTGCATAGATCTGAGAGACGCATACACCCTAATTCCTCTTTCAGAAAACGACAAAAAATACTTACGTTTCAAATTTCAAGGTCAAATTTACGAGTTCAACTCCCTACCATTCGGACTTAACTGCGCCCCTTTGGTTTTCACCAAAGTCATGAAACCACTTATAAGTACTTTGAGGGGAAGTGGCTTGATATCGGTTATTTACTTAGATGATCTGCTTTTAATAGGAAAATCATCAGAAGACTGTGAGAGAAATATTCAACAAACCGTCGCATCGCTGGAATCTTTGGGATTCGTCATAAACTATGATAAAAGCCGTTTAAGTCCATCCCAAGAACGTACATATTTGGGGTTTCAATATAATTCTGTCAATATGACAGTGTCATTACCAGAAAAGAAGAAACAAAATATAATTGATTCAATTAAAAATTTCATGTCGCTTATGTAGAATTAGAGATCTTGCAAAATTCATTGGCTATTTAACAGCCAGTTGTCCAGCAGTAAAGTACGGATGGTTGTACACAAAAGCGTTCGAACGACAAAAATGTCTAGCCCTCAAAAATTCGAAGGGTAACTATAATTCTCACATGTCAATTTCACCAAGATTATCCAAAGATTTTCAGTAGTGGCTCACACATATTCCCGATGCGGAGAACTCACTCAGACCTTTCACTGCAAACCTAGAAATATTCTCAGATGCATCAATGACTGGGTGGGGCATTTACTGCAACGGTCAAAAGTCCCATGGTTTCTGGACTCATTTAGAACAAGAATGTCACATTAACTACCGGAAACTTCTAGCGGCGTTTTTCGGACTCAAGTGCTTCGCTAAGAACTTGGAAAATGCTAACATTCTATGGAGAATTGATAACCCCACTGCCATCTCTTACATAAATAGAATGGGAAGTGTTCAATTCCCAAAACTCAATGATCTCACAAAGACGATATGGCAGTGGTGTGAAAAACAAAACATTGTAATATTTGCTTCGTACATAAAATCAACAGAAAATATGGAGGCTGATCGCGAATCTAGAATACTGGATATAGAAACCGAATGGGAGTTGGACGACCTTTGTTTTCAGAAAATTGTATCACAATTCGGATCACCAAATATTGACCTATTCGCGAGCAGAAACAACAAAAAATGCGAAAAATATGTATCATGGTTGAGAGATCCAGACTCGTGGACTATAGATGCGTTTACGTTCAACTGGAAACCATTTTATTTCTACGCGTTTCCCACATTCTCACTCATTTTACGCACGTTACAAAAAATCATGGACGATGGAGCAGAAGGAATACTGGTTGTTCCCAACTGGAGCTCCCAACCATGGTACCCTATCTTCTGTTCACTACTTATAGAAGAACCGATAATTTTACAACCAGATGAAAATCTCCTTTTCTCTTTTGACAGAACAAAACACCCATTATGGAAAACTCTTTCCCTGGCGGTTGGAGTGTTGTCAGGCAGGCGATGCAACATGGGAACTTCCCAGATACATCATTAGATATTTGTTTGGCCTCCATAAGTGAATCTACAACGAAACAATACAACGTAGGACTAAAACTGTGGTGGCGGTTCTGCAAAGAGAAAGGTTTTAATGTTCTCAACGTGTCAGTTCCCTCAGCGCTCAGTTTTTTAAGCGAACAGTTCAACAAAGGAGCTTCTTACAGCTCCCTGAACAGTTACAGATCTGCTTTAGCACAAATCTGTCCAAACCTTGCCAACGATTACAGGATAAAAAGGTTCTTTAAGGGAGTCTATAATCTGAGACCAAGTTTGCCAAAATACAGCACCTGGGACCCAACTATAGTGTTAAATTACGTCAGGAATTTGTCAATGGAAGAAATAAATCTAGAAAATCTGACTCACAAAGTCGCAGTCCTGTTAGCGTTAGGCACAGGACAACGGGTTCAAACACTATCTGTTATCGAAATTGAGAATATCACTCAAAACGAAGAAGGCATAACTATAAAGATATCAAAAAAAATCAAAACATCAGGCCATAACAAATATCAGCCTACCCTAATTTTACCTTTTTTCAAACAAGACCAAAAAGTTTGTGTCGCCACTACAGTTTTATCTTACCTAGAAAGAACAAAAACAATGAGAAACGACTCCTGTAAGAATCTTTTAATAACGTATAAAAAACCGTATCACAATGCCAATCCACAATCAATTAGTAGATGGATAAAAACCATTCTGGAAAAAAGTGGATTGGATACATCCCTTTTCACTGCTCATAGCACCAGACACGCAGCAACCTCTGCAGCTGCACGTAAAGGTGTCACCTTTGACATCATCAGGAAATCGGCAGGATGGACAGAAAAATCACAGACTTTCGCCAACTTTTACCAAAGACCCATTGTCAAAGCAGGCGCGCATACAGGGGGGGGTAGAGGGGGTAATTACCCCCCCCCAGAGCCCCAGAAAACGGGATGAAGGTTAGAAATAATGAAGTTGATATAAATTGTTATCACGGAATCTTCTTATTTGACGCATTATTTGGCAATATTGCCAATACTGGCTACTGGCAATAGCAATCGCGCAACATTGTTTTTACTTCCTCTTTGCTTCCTCTCCCAAAGAAACGACGCCCCAACCGGCCAACCCACAGACCCCACACTCCACAGTAAGCAGGCAGCAAGCGACAGAGTGCCTAGAGTCTAGAGTGACTCAAAGCTCAACCACGGCCCTACGGTTGTCCGGGTTGTCTGTTGCTGCGGTGAACATTCTTGATTTTTTTTACGTATACATAAATGTTCAGGGATCAGGGAGTGTTTCTAATAAAAGGTAATGTTTAATTGTGGAGTCAATTATATTATGAAATGAATATGAAATTATCTCATTTCATTTCACACGTTAACGTTATTTTTTTCAGTTCATATCTGGCAAAATAATAATTGATTGAAAAAGAAAATAATTGCATCATGAGCAAAAGGAAGCAGAATACTTTGGACTTTTTTGTGTCCAAATTGAGTAAAAACTCCCAGGCCGAGGAGGCCCATGATGACGATGAAAATTCAAGTGGCACTAATGGGAGCAATGTGAGCAACTGCAATGGATCAAAAGAAGCAGGGACGGCTCCAGTAACAAATTGTACAATGAATGAATCTGCAGCAGCAGCAGCATATGAGGCAAATACGTGGTCAAAACCAGGTTCTAGTGTTGCAATTGCAAGTGGTCCGAGCAGCAGCGTCGGTACAGATTTCAGCGGATATAGGTGTTCATATGATATTGGTTTGTACGCGGATAATGTGAGAAATGATTCGTTATCATTGCTAGAAAAATATAATATTATGAAATATGCTATGGTCCCTGAGGGCCATTTCAACTATCCATATTCGGTACACGCAAAAAAGGGTAAAGATATAAAATGTTTTTTATCAAAAAAACATTTTGACAGTTTTTCTTGGCTAACATATTCTTTATCGCAACAAGGCCTTTTCTGTAAATATTGTGTGATTTTTTCAAAATTTGGAGGTGTCAATAAAGCTACAATATTAGGACAGTTAGTGAAAAAACCATTGAAAAAATATTCTAAATTATTCGGAAAAAACGGTGATCTAATGACGCATGACCAAACTTCATACCATAAGGAGGCTATTACTTTTGGGCTTAGTTTTCTGAGGATATATAATGAACCAGAAACTGATATCAGAAATTTGTTAGATATACAGAGAGAAAAGCAAATTATGGAAAACAGACAGAGACTGGTTCCAATAATAAAAACTATAATATTTTTAGGTCGTCAAAATATTCCTCTACGAGGTCACAGGGATAAAGGATCTCTGTTGACACATGAAACCATCGAAAATGAAGATCTTTTGAATAACGAAGGTAACTTTCGAGAGTTAATTCGTTTTAGAATTGAAAGTGGCGACGATACGCTAAAAAAACATTTAGAAAATGCTAAAGCGAATGCAACTTATATTAGCAGTACCACTCAAAATGAAATAATAGAATGCATAGGCGAAGAACTGTTAGACATTATTCTGAATCGAATTAAAAAATGTCAATATTATTCTGTAATTTTTGATGAGACAACAGACATAAGTCACCGGTCCCAAATGTCTATGGTTTTGAGATATTGCTACGAAAAGAAACTTAATGAAGATTTTGTCGGTTTTATTGACTGTCATTCAAATTTTGACAAAAATACATATGAACCCGTTGTTTCAGGGCAAATGCTAGCTAAAATTGTTCTGGAATTCATTTCTAAGTTTAATTCAAACCCTAGTCATTGCGTAGGTATCGGTACTGACACTTGCAACTTGATGTTAGGAGAACAGAAAGGCGCTGTAGCAGAACTTCAAAAAGTTTTACCTGTTGCCCTAAAAAGTCCGTGTGCCAACCAATGTTTAAATTTATCAATTTCCAAAAGTTCTACTGTTCAACAAATTCGCAATACTGTCAGCAAAATGAAGGAAGTAATTGCATTTTTCAGGGCATCGGCTAAAAGAAATTTCCTTCTCAGCCATAAATTGGGTAATACTCAACTCAGAACTCTATGTGACACTAGGTGGGTGGATAGACACGAATCAGTGCTGCAATTTAAAAATTGCTTTGAAAAAATTGTTGAATTGCTCGGAATTATTTCATCTTGGAAAGATCGCGATTCATCGTCTAAAGCAGATATTCTTAAAACTGGAATTACTTCTACAGAATTTATAGTTTCACTTTATAGCTTGAGTGAAATTTTAGCTTTAACAGTCAATCTGAGTAAAATTTTGCAGACGAAATCAATTGACAGACAATATGCTGGTAGTCTTATAGAAAATATAATTTCAGTTTTGGAAGAGAAACGAAGCAATGCTGAGCGTCAATTTAAAGCCATTTTTGAATTGGTTTCTGATATTCATGAAAAAATGGAGATAGATATTCGTTGTCCAAGAATAATAAAACGACAAGTCTATCGTATAGATATACAGTACGATGCAAATGTATGGAATAAATTCATTATCTCTAAAGTATATCAATTTTAAGGAAAATCCTGAAACAGGTCGATTTTTATTTTCAAATTGACATCTCTTGATATACATACGGAGTTTGTGACGTCATCCGCGTAGTTGTGGTGACGTCATCGATTATTTTTTTAAATAGGAAGACACCCTGTTCAATTTTTTTTCTGGAAGGTATATTCATTGTCGATCTGACCGTATACTAATATTAGGAGTTTAAAGTAATATAGGGTGAGAAAAAGTTATTCATTATTTTATATTTACAACGGAAACCGTTATAATAAATAATCAAATTTGTGACCTTCTGCAAAAATACAATGTGATAGACAGAAAACAAATCATTCTTGAACTTTGCTATCGTTTCTGAATATATTTGTGAAATATTCACTCGTATTCGTTCTTTCAAATTATCTGATCTTTCCGGCTTCCTACATAAACTGCTCTACAGATAACCTCAGAAGAAAAAATCGAGAGGATTTGAATCAGGAGATATAGTTGGCCATTCGATTGACCCTCTAAAAACCTATTAAGGTAATTGCGTACATTGATAGCATAATGATGTTGTAAATATAAAATAATGTTTTCACACTCTGTATCACTTTATTGTCCTGATATTAGTATATGGTCAGATAGACAATGAATATACCATCCAGAAAAAAAAAATAAACAGGGTGTCTTCCTATTTAAAAAAATAATCGATGACGTCACCACAACTACGCGGATGACGTCACAAACTCCGTATGTATATCAAGAGATGTCAATTTGAAAATAAAAATCGACCTGTCTCGGGATTTTCCTTAAAATTCATAAACGTTAGAGATAATGAATTTATTCCATACATTTGCATCGTACTGTATATATCTAATATATATATATATCTATTATATATATCTAATATACAGGCAGAAAATGTTGAAACTTACTACAGGCTCAACTTGTTCATACCTTTGCTGGATCATATAACAAACGATTTTCGTTTTAGGTTTGACGAAGAGGGACTCAATACATTTGAGTTCAATATATTTTTTCATTCAATTTTTTGTTCAAGAGAACCCGATGCACTTACTGAATCACTACACACAATAGCAGACTACATTAATAGGCTGCATGAAAATATGAGCTCTGATATGATTTTCATGAAACTAAATTCTGAGTTTCAGTTGTGGAAATCCATCTCTCAAAATGATGTTAAAGATGGTTAGACCTTTTCATATCTTGTGATGAAGATATTTTTCCAGTTGTTAAAGAATGCCTACAAATACTTGTTACCTTGCCTGTTAGCGTAGCTTCTGCAGAAAGTAGTTTTTCCTGCCTTAAACGTTTAAAAACTTGGCTACGCTCAACTATGTTGCAAGAACGGCTTTCAGGTTTGGCAATGCTTTGCATACATCGAGCCATTCAGGTAGATATCGAAGATGTTATTAACCGATATGCTAATAAAAAAATTAGAAGACTAGATTTTATTTTGTGATCGTTTTTTCATATTCTCCTATTTCTAAAGAGTTTTTTCTTGTTATCTTATTTTTTGTGTTTTATTCTTTGTTTTTATTTTTTGTTTGAATGTTGATGAAAATTTCTTTATGTAGATTTTTTATTTGTTCTTTTTAGTTTTTATATCCGATGATAGGTTACTGTTTTCTCTAAATATGTGATATTTTATGTGAATATATTATATATTATATACCTGATCTTCTGATCATCAGACATTTACCCCCCCCCCCCCAGAACTAAATCCTAGATGCGCTAGTGTGTCAAAGACAACGACTTTTGTACAACGGTTTTGGATTCCTAACTAATGTTAATGACATTAAGACGTAAGTCGACTGACATGCTTATAGTTATTGAATATGCAGTTATTTTTATACCCCAATAACAATATGTTACTACTACTGTTGGATGTTACCACTATAGACTACTTAGATATAAGAGTTTTTTTTTACTTACATAATATAAAGTTAAACATGTAATGATTAAAAAAAAATCTAGACGTGGTTTATCTATTGTTGCATGACCAATTCTTTAAACATCTACCTATTGATCTTATTTACGAAACGAGGCCAAATATAATTGAAGGATCAAACGAACTTAACTAAGTGATGTTCGATCCTAATTATATGTAGGCCTCGTCGAAGTAAATAAGCCTCTCTCACCCCTATAAACCCATTCGATGCAACAATATGAAGCTTTCAAAAGAATGAGGAACCAGGGACAAAGGGAGCCAGTAGAGGTGGTAGAGCGAACAGTAGGGGAGAGTCCGGATCGATTTCTTTAAAGTGTGTGGTTCGGTACCTAAACGGAGGTACTACCTATTGATCTTATTTACTTCGACGAGGCCTACATATAATTAGGATCGAACATCACTCAGGTAAGTTCGTTTGATCCTTCAATACTTCACGATAGGTGAGGCCACAATTTTTACAGAGCGCAATTTACAGGTCGCTCTCGTGTCTTGAACAGCTAGGTATCAGTTATACCAACCGTCATTCTTTATTCCTTATTTTTGAGCTAGAGTGAACGTAACGTAAATTGATAATCTGATCAAAATTTCAGGAATATAGAATTTTTAGGAATATTGCCGAGATGAGCAACAAACATAAAAGACGGAGAGAGTTATCAAGTGATTCGGAAGATGTAAACATGGGTAGGATATAAACATCAATCGGAAAGTTCTGAGGATGAAAGCGAATCAGAAAATGGCGGACACAAAGGAAGAAGATGCGAAAGATCGAAAAAGCATAGGGACCATAGCAGATCGAACAGATCATCTGGCTTACAAGCTCGATCAACCGTGTCATCACGGAGAGATTCTGCAGAGTTTCAGAATCTCATAATACTGAGTTCATTGGTATCATGGAGGATAAAAGTAAGTCTCACCGTCAACCATGCAAAGAGTTTTTGCATGGTATTGTTAGAGTTTGACAATATATACTGATACTACTGAGGTCCATCAATCAATCAATCAATCAATTCCTTTATTGATCAAGTGAAACATACAGTTTTATAAACAAGGAATTCGGCTATTAAGTGAAGTAAGTATTATAATATAAGATAGAAACAAAGAGAGAGAAAAAAGTCTGAACTAAATCAGATAACATAAGCAGCTATAAAAATAAGAAAAAAAAATTAACCATATCTCTAGTTAATTATAAATATTCCACCACCTACACATGTATTTCACCAGTTATATTTATATAATTTCTCTATAAATATGCATCAGACCAAATAACATCGATGTAATACAAAAATGAAAAAGAGACCCGTTACGAATTAACATACAGACCAAAAATATATAAATGAAAGAGAACCCAGTGCCTAATGAAAATCACCTACTCATTAATAATGAATGATCTGATTTTCAAAATATTCCAGATATGTGTGGCTATTGATTTTGCTTCAGTGGGCGTAATATTATTGAGCGTGCCAAACAAATTGGTTATATTCTCCAAACAGGGAACGTCACGGGGTCGCATTGAGGTATATATAGGACAATCAAATAGAATATGATGGATAGTTTCAAACTCATTCTTGTTACAAACTGAGCAGATTTCTCTCGGGTTGATGCGGGGTGATCCACGAAGTAAATTTTATCGCTAAACTGTTACATAATCGGAGTTGGGCAATGGTTCTAGTAACTTGGATGGGTACCTTCATGAGGAGATAGTTTTGGGCTTGTTCAGATAGTGTAGGTGACTGGCTGAGTGAGAGAAAGGTTAAGCGAGAAAACAAGAACCTATCTTCTTCTTTGAGTCTGTTCAGATACCTGGAGAGCAACATTGACCTCTTCTGTTTGAGAATATGTGATGTGGCTTCTGCTAATGGCATGTGAAAAACAGCAAATTCAAGCTCTTTACTGACTTGCATAGACCAGTTATATCTTTGATCTGTGACTACTGAGGTCACGGCTGCAGCTTAGGTTCAATAACATTATTGTCAGAGTTTGACAAAAAATGTTGGATAAAACTAAAATTATGTGACCATTGATTTCAGATGATCATCAGACTCAAGACACGACCTCTCAGGAACGAGACCCTCTTGGTAGGGTAGAGAATCCAGAAATAATACTCCCAAAAGATGTCCTACAAGTATTAGGGAAGGATGTTATGGGAATTCAAAAAACTGGTGAGGTGATTCATGCGGACATTGCCACAAGGTGGGATAATATATTAAAACAAGGCCTTGATGGGAAAGTCCGCACAAACCTCATGGCCAAATGGTACAATAAGTAACTGCCCATTAGTAGAAGCACCCAAGACGAACTTGGAGGTAAAATCAACTTGAATGAACTAGTTTTGAACTAGTTTTGATACACGATTGGCGGCAATTCAGAACCAGATTGGTGCATGTTTGGGAGCAATATGAAGTGCCCTTACTGAATAGATTTATCAAATTGAGAGTAGGTATTTTAGTAGGAAAACCAGAAGCGACTATTGCTAACAACATACAACTAATCGAAAAAATCAGTGATTCTGGCAGATTTTTGGCGGACATCCATCAATCAGAAACCGAAACAAGACGTGTTATGGTGGCTGCTAACCTTAACAAAAATATAAAGGACACCATGGTAGTTGTCCCTAGAGATGAATGGTTATTTGGCAGCAACCTTGTAGAACGTGACAAAGAGACCAAGGCATTAGAGAAATCCAGAATGGAATTAAAGCCAGAAACTCGACAATAATATGCCAGTACAAGCACCGGGAAAAGGCGGACCGAAGTATCAATCCCAGAAAAAGATCAACCAAAGCCCATGAACAGCAGCAGGAAATACCAATTCAAGGGAGAAAAGAAGAGGAGGAGATACTAGAGCCGGTGGGTAAATATGCTGGAAGACTTTCTAGATATATTAAGGAATGGTGTGAACAAACATCAGACAAGAGAATTTTATCATGGGTGAAGGGCATAGGTATTCCTTTCACCAGGAAAGTTATTCAGAGGAATCCTCCAAATCAAACGATATGGTAAAAAACAGAAAAATACAACATTAATTACTGCATTAAACATTTATTAGACATTGGGGCAATTATAAACTGCACACCATGTGAAGACAAATTTCTGTCCAGAATATTTTTGAGACAAAAACTGGATAGATCTTTCAGACTAATATTGAACCTAAAAATATTGAATACCTTTTTAGAAACTGAACATTTTGAATTAGAAAACAAAAGCACTGCCATGAAACTAATGTCTAAATATTGTTTTATGTCATGCTCAGACCTAAAAGAAGCTAATTTTTTAATTCCCATACACATAAATTATAGGAAATACTTGAGTACTTTATGAATTTTCGTGCCTACCATTTGGTCTGTCCATAGCTCCATGGATATTTACTGAATTAATTAAACCAATAGTTTCATTCCTCAGAGAAAAAATACTCCTTTCAGTTATTTATCTGGATGATTTATTTTTGATTGGCAATACCTTTCAAGGGTGTTCTAAAAATTTTCTCGAAACACTACTAGAAAAATTAGGATTAATTATAAATGCAGGAAAAAATTTTGATGATACTTTTTTAGGTATCATCAAAATTTTTTCCTGTAAATTCTTGGGGTTTTATTCAATTCCTCGAATATGAACATTGCACTGCTTATAGAGGAAATAAATAGAATTATGAATCTGTTGAAAAACTTTTACATTGGCAGAAGTTGTTCAATAAGAGACTTGGCTCATTTTATAGGTGTTTTAGTATCTGCATGTCCAGCCTTAAAGTTTTCTCCAGTATATATAAAACAATTAGAGAGGAAAAATATTTAGCTTCAAATATAGTCGGGGGAAACTTCGATAAAATGATGGTCATCCCTCAAAGTTGTCAGACGATTTGGCATGGTGGAAGGCTAACATTATGTATTGTTACAACCATATAAAACATTCAAATTTGAAATAGAAATATTCTCTGACTCCTTCATCACAGGGTGGGGAGTGTACAGTAAAGGAAAAAGATATCATGGACATTGGAGTGAATTGGAAAAAACTCACCATATCAATTTCCTAGAACTCCTGGCGGCTTTTCATGGGCTGAAGTTTTGTGCAGAAAAGCTGAGAGATACTGAAATTCTCCTAAGAATTGATAACACTTCTGCAATTTCCTATATAAACCGAATAGGTGGCATACAATACCCATTATTGAATAATCTATCGGGGGAAATTTGGCAGTGGTGTGAGAGTCGAAATCTATGGTTGTTTGCGTCCTATGTGAAATCGTCCGAGAACTATGAAGCGGATTACGAGTCGAGAAGATTGCCATTAGAAACAGAATGGTAACTAGATAGTAAGGCATTCAATAAATTAGGGAAAAAATTTGAAAAATCAATAATTGGCCTATTTGCAAAATAGAAAATGCAAAATGCGAAACTTTTGTCTCCTACAAACCGGACAGAAAAGCATATGCTATTGATGCTTTCACCATATCTCGGGGAAGTCAATTTTTCTATGCTTTTCCCCCCTTTCCATTGATTTTGGGAGTCTTGCAAAAAATCATGCAAGACAAAGCAGAGGGCATTGTGGTAGTGCCCTGGTGGCCAACTCAACCTTGGTTTCCACCGACTTTGATACTACCTCGATATAAAGAAAAGCCCAATATATGTGTTGTCAACACATTGTTGTGTTATGTGGAAAGAACGAGATCACTTAGAAAAGCAAGTGGAAGTAGATTATTACTGACGTACAAAAAGCCACATCAAACAGCAACTACACAATCCATAAGCCGCTGGATAAAAACAATGATGAAAAAATGCGGCATTGATACAGCTATGTTCACAGCCCACAGCACCCGACATGCGTCTACCTCCGCAGCAAGAAGAAATGGAATATCAATTGAAACCATCAAGAAAACTGCAGGCTGGTCAAAAGATTCAGAGACGTTTTTTAGATTCTATAATAGGCCAGGCCAAGTACAATCCTCAATCAAGCGTAAATTATACTGACTATCAGATATAAAGTTATTATGTTATAGTACTCTGATAGTCACCGAAGAATGTAAATAATGATAAACTTGTGAAATCAAAAATAAAAGAAAGAAACAAAATATTTAATTGGCACTAGTATTGTTGCAAAAGACTTCAAACATCTACACTGTGATCTCGAGAACTAGGCGGGAAATATAATCACAAGCACGAGAACGACCTGTAAATTGCACTCTGTAGAAATTGTGGCGTCACCTAGCGTGAAGTAGGGGTACTACACTGTGATCTCTTCGAACGAGGCGGTTCATATAATAAAGATCAAACTTCACTTAGGTAAGTTCGTTTGATCTTGTGATTTTAATGGAAAATAATCATTAAAAAATTGTGAATAATAATAGGTTAGTTTGATTAAGAAACAACATGAAAAACTTCATTTATTGTAAGGGGGAGGTGTAGTGGTACTCAGCATAATCAAACCAAACTAGGTCGAGATATGCCAATGAACGAACAAAGTACAAAGAAGAGCATTGCACCTCCAACTCAGCAAATTCGATTATTATAATTATTGGGAAATATATGTAGATTCGATCGACAACCGCCTTTGATTCAACATGCAAATCTGCATGCTCCGAAACCAACACTAGAATATATTTTTTTCTTTACTTTATGTTTGAACATGTTCATGTTATTAATCGACTTCAACTCAACAGGTAGACAATTGAAGAATTTAGATCCAATATAGATTGGCGTCATTTCATATAATTTGGTTTTATGTGTTCTTGTTCTTGACATTGGGCGTTCGTTTCCAAAGACATTTCATGTTTGTTTATGTAAATGATCAGACTTCAAATGTAGATACTGGAAACTGTTTGAATTTTATATTTCTTGAAATATGGTTTACAAGAGTCTGTTGGCTTCAGGTTGAATAGTAGTCAAAATATTCGTTCCTGCGCAGTGGATACTCTTTTCATATCTCTACTACCTCCCCATAAAATAATATTATACATAAGTATCGAATGTACCATTGCATAAAAGACATTCAACGATGATTTCTTGTCTAAAATATTCTTAAGTTGAAGAATAGCATAAAAACTACTACTTAGCCTTTTGCAAATGTGACTTATTGCTTGTTCTATTTCAACGCAGAATCAATATATACACCTAGAAACTTGGTATCTTCACAGGTTTGATTAATTCCATTGCTTATGTTAATTTCAATAATCCTGTTCACAATTTTTTCTCAAAGAACGTAATCAGAACTGTTTTATCTGCATTGACAATTAATTTATTTTGTTTACACAATGCAGTGAACCTATTCGAGACTGAATTCAATTTGAACTGTAGTTCCTCGACACTATCAGCTTGTTCCGCAATGGAGGTATCATCTGCAAACAGTACCATACATTCTGATTTCACATGAAAAGGTAAATCAAAATCAACGTCATACAAATCTGATTTGATCTCTGATGAACTAATAGTTATTTTCCGAAAAATGAGATATAATATCATCCATGAAAGAATATCTCCTCTGATGAAGTCCTTCACCGCTCTCTCCGTTGATTTGCCAGGATAAAAGCCGTTATGATTGTCAGTTATAATTTTATATTTCGTGAGAAATGGAAATAATTTATTATAAATGCATTCTTCTATTACTTTGCTTATTGTACACGGGATAGTTATTGGTCTATAATTTAATATAGATAGGTAGATTTCATTTTTGGAGATATTACTTTATAGGTATTACTTTCGATTCATGGATTAATATTTGTTATTCTTTTAACATTTTCTGTTTGAACGGTTGTGAGTTCCTTGTGCCAGAGACATGAAATTCAAGATCTCAAACAACACAGAAGAGATTTTTCAATTGAAGAAATTATATCATTGTTTCAGATGCTGCTGAAAAGTCAAATATTACCAAAAATAGAAAAGAGACCGAGGCATCGATTCAACTTTGGTTGCGAAGGGCGGGAGACAGAATGCTGTCTGTACAGATTAAAAAAAACTTGATGATCATTTTTTTGATAATAAATAAATGCAGATTCATCTTTATTGAAAATCTCAAAGTCTGTTATGCAGACTTTACGGTCTAGAGATCTCTTGAGTATAAATTATCTAGATGATATTTTGATCATTGAGAATTCTTTGGACGAAAGTCTGAAGAAATCCGAGGAGACCCTAACCTCCACAGAGTCTTAAGGATTAAAGAGTTATCTTGTAAGTTAAGTTAGACCTGTAAGTTTCTATGGTTTATCTACAACTCTAAGGAGATATCAATTTCTATCTCAGAAGAAAAAAATTGAAAATTTCGGAAGAAATAAAACATCATGAATAAAACAAGTTGTAAATAGCTAAAGTAATTGGGTGTTCAATCTCAATATCACCAGCAGTGAAATATGCAAGAGTCTATACTAAGACTTTAGAGGATAATAAGATAATAGTGTTGTACAAAAATAATAATAATGAGAAAAGTAGGCAAGAGTTGAAATGGGGCTCGAAAAAGACTTTAGAGGATAATAAGATAATAGTGTTGTACAAAAATAATAATAATATGAAAATACGAGAGAAAAGTAGGCAAGAGTTGAAATGGGGCTCGAAAAAAAATCTGCTAAGCAATCTATGAAAATAAATGAAAATTTTGTTCTAGAAATATTCTCAGATGCACCACCCTCAGGGTAGGGTGCAGTATGTGGAGATAATAGTATACATGGTTTTTGGACAGAAGAAGAAATTGAAGAACATATTAATATCTTAGAACCTAAGGCTGTTTTTAACGCTTTGAAATGTTTTGTCAAGGATATATCTTCATCTTGCATTTTATTTCGTGTTGCCAACAAAGTAGCAATAGCGTACATAATTTCTCGGGATATATATGGCATTGGTGCGAAGAGAGACCACTACACGTATTTGCTTCATATATAAAATCTAAAGACAACTCATTAGCGGACAGAGAATCTCGTTCTGACTCCATAGAAACCGAATATAGTTTAGACATTTCAAAATTCGAGTGAATTTTAGCAAGTGGGAAATACCTGGAGTTGATCTGTTCGCATCAACAAACAATGCTAAACTCGAAATATTCGTATTATAATAATAATAATAATAATAAATCGTCTTTATTTTTTCTTTGGTACAAAGTAGGCGAAGTTTAGCTATTGCTACTCTTACACTTAACCTAAGTTGTACAATTGACAGAAAATTTGGGTAATAAAGACATTCATGAGGTAATAAAGAACATAATCATCGTGAGTCAAATAAACAGAAGTAATTTGTCAAAATATTACTAGATAATAGAGTTTCAAGTCTTAATTTATATTGGGGATTCACAAAATTTTGCTTTCAAAAATTTCTTGATTTTAAATTCAGATAAATGAAGGTGACTGATGAGGAGTGAATTGTAAAATTTTACAGCCTGATAGGTGAAGGATTTCTGAAACATGACTGAACAGTGACGAGGAACATTAAAGTGATGTTTATTTCTCACTTCTAATGAATGAAAAGATGACCTAGGAGTTAATTTACAATAGAGTGACAAAGGAATCCTGTTCTTTATTATGGAAACGAGGCCCTAACTCCTCGGCTATAGATGTCTTCACTATCTCATGGATTTTTTTCTATGCCTTTCCACATTTCAACTTGATATCAAAAACTATAAATAAGATAAGATAAGAAATAGTGAAGGGTATTCTAATGGTACCTGAATGGAAAACACATCCTTGGTACCCTTAGATGCAGCCACCCACTTTGGAGAAAGCTTACCAAGGTATCACGAAAATTATCAAGGTGGCATTGTTTGAATCTGGAGGCTGTGGGCCTCGATACCATGTTGGCATCATTATCACAGACGATCATAATACAATATGGTTCAGTTTATAAAAAATTGTGGATCTTTTGTAGGACAGGGTCCTATTGTCTATATGAAGTCTCAACGCAGAATGTTCTGAAGTTTAAAGAAGTACAATATTCTCAGAGAGCTACATACTCATCAATGGGCTCTATTCGTTCAGCTTCATCCTTAATTGGCTCTAATATAAAAAACAATGAGAAGATTTATCAGAGGAGTGTTCATATGTTGAGACCCTCATTTCCTAGATATCAAACTACTTGGGATCCGTATTAATGGTGCTAGAACAATGGTATCCTTTGAAGACCTCATCTTTAGAAAGAATTACAAGAAAGATAATAATTTTGATGGTGTTAACAACTGCACACAGAATGCAGACATTCTCAAAAAATGAAATCTGTGAGATCCCACAAAAAG
Organism: Chrysomela aeneicollis; assembly: GCA_029955515.1. Taxonomy (NCBI): domain Eukaryota; kingdom Metazoa; phylum Arthropoda; class Insecta; order Coleoptera; family Chrysomelidae; genus Chrysomela; species Chrysomela aeneicollis. The sequence continues at coordinate 1,990,578 of JARUHQ010000013.1, read as the reverse complement.
ATAATGGTGTGGATATTTCTATAGTTGATATTATTCAAACATCTAGGCCCAACTTTACCCAACCAATGTTAAGTTTCAAGATATTTTCACAAAAACTTGAGTTATGTATAGCTATAGCAATATTATATTATCTTGAATGTACAAAGTTTATTAGAAAGGATAATGATTGTTTTTTCATAAGTCATAAAAAAATTAAAGACTGTGGAAGGATGTGGAATAAATACAGAGCTATTGAAATCGCATAGTACCAGACATGCATCAACCTCAGCAGCCTCAAGAGCTAGATTGAATTCAAATATCATTAGAAGAACAGCTGAATGAGCAGAGAATTCCGCTGTATTCTATATGTTTTACAATAGGCCAGTTTATAATTCAAACAATTTTGAGGAGACTGTCTTAAGTTTTTCAGTCTGGATTTTTCTTGTTTTGTCTAGACATAGGGATAATAAGTTGAAATGTATTGAAACGTCGATTATTAAAATCTGATTTATCAAATGGTTGAATAATTATTCAATTGGGCGTCTGCCTTTTATGGATTAGATCGCTTAGGTATTTGAACAACTACACTCGTGACCTACTCGAAGGAACCACGAAGTATATTTCACAAAATAAACGACACACCTGTAGAAAGTTCAATCCTGATTATACGAGAGGTTCCGTAGAATAGGTCAAACCCACCTCTTTGAAATCACCGCGTCACTTTGCGCGATCCAATTGGTTGGATTTCGCAATGAGATGACTGATGATAGTAGCGTGTGCTGGACAGGACAAAATTTTAGTAATACCAATTTCAGGATGCTCAGTAATGAATTGATATTTAAATTTTTTTGTATACCTATACAGTTGTTAGAATACACTATTTCAATTTCTCACATCTGAAATGATTAAATTCAATAGTGTTTCATTTTATTGATTTTCAGTAATAAAAGTATACAATACAGTGAAGTTACTGCATTGCAGTTACTTTTCATGCTTTTGGAACTCTAACTGCCCTTCATTGATATTCATATCTGATATGATTTTGTTTTTATTTTCTTTCAGATCTCCCACTCTAATGAGGTACCTACTTCATCATTTCACCCCTACTTACCTTACTATCCCTTGAAGGCTTGGAGGAATATAAAGATAGCAGTCTGAATAACTGCCCAACAGTGATTCAGAATATGAATTATTCTCACCAGCTGACCTCATCATGCCGAAAAATTTTGTATAATATCTATAATTTTTATCTCACTATACTTTGATCGAATTGATATTTTTAGAGATGTATTATTATTTGAATTATGGAAAATCTAGGTTTTTTATTATAAGTAAGCAGAATATCCAATATTTAAATAACTTAAAATACATATGCATAGGTTTTTATTTCTACAGTTTTATGTGATTGATAAATATTTGTGATTGAGAAATCATAGCTTGAAAATGGTGTTTTTTCTTTTTATAAATTTACATTGAAAAACTGAGCACTGACAAAAATCCACACTTGTCATTTTGCTGTTTAAAAAAAATATGAATACTCACATATTGAGTAGGGAATTCTGTGATGCATCATTGAAAATTGTTGGAATGGTAGAAAGTGATGTGTTCTAAATTGAAGTAAGAAAAGGAAATGTTAATGAAAAACAACTCCTTTATTTCTATTTATTATTGCATATAAAACGAATACATAAAGCAGCTGTAATTTGCGGACTAATTATTTCAGAGCATAGTTGAAATTTATCAAATACTGAAATTACTCATTTAGTTCTTCAATAACTCAGAACATTATAAATTGTAATACAATAAAACTTAACAAGGAGCCCACAAATTGTTCTTTTAACAATTGATATGTTCAATAAATAAAGTAAGAATATACTTCCTTGAGTACTTGCCATAATGATGAAACACCTGTATCAGTCCATTCTAAACGATGGTTGATGTCCTGAAATATACACATATACTTAGCTGATATTAATGCATTTTTGAAAACTTGCTATGGTTGAAATAGATTTGAAGATTAATCTCAACAATGTGAGGAAAAAAGAAAAGAAATTCACATTTTTACATGATAGATTTCAGGTAATCTGAAAGGTCATTTATAAATTTTTGTTCTGATGTTGGACATGGTCTATAAATACCGTTGACTAATATTCGTTTATTGTTTATGGTGGTACATAACTCCAACATATTTATTACACCGAGTTTCACCACAGTGCATATACAAGTTAGATACTCTCTAGCAAAGATAATTGTACCATCATTTTGATTTATGGAACCTTCATTATAAAATTGTTGGTACCCAGCAAGATTAATAAGGGATATATCTGGTATTTGCCATGTTTCTGTGATAACAATGAAATCAAAATTATTTCTTACCTCCGAAAGTAGAATTTTCAACTCGTCCATATTTTTATTTGCGCTTCTTATATTCATTTGAAAAATTGACACTTCAAGATTGTGCAACTCTTTCTGGAAGAACATGTTATAGTCTAAGGTATTTTTCAAAACAATCGTTTCTGTTTGCTCGATATGAAAGTCTCTCAAATAATTATTCATTTTATACAACAACTACAACAACTGGGAAAGGAACACGTAGACACGATATGGGAATATTCGGAATAAGAGTTATTTTTGGGGTTGCACTTTATCGAGAAGGAAATTAGAGAAAGGAGAGAATTTGTGGGAATATTTACTTCTTATTGTCTTTTTCACTGTGTGATCTAGTCTTTGTTTTCTCTGTGTTTAGGTTACTGATCAATTTCTGAGCTGGTTTCCTGATGGCTCCAAGGGACACATTTTTAGAAGTTTCTGCTTTATATACTTCACAGAGAGGGGGTTCAGTTGTTGTTGTTGGGGCACTTTTTATCTCAATTGATTTTTCTGTATTTTCTTCGCTTCTCTCAATTGCAAGGAGTTGATTCACCGAATATTCAATTTCATCAACAACCAACTTGTTTCCTTTTATGAATGATTTTTTATTTCTATTTTGTCTATGAGTCTGGAGATGCCTTTTCAAGACTGCCAAATCTTCCCTTTGTTGAGTGGTGAGATCCTGTGAGATGGAGATTCCAGTTCCTTTTAGTTTTTTGCAATTTGCAAATATATCTTTCTTAGTAAAACTCGAGACTAATTCAATTTTAACAGGACAATTTTTCCCAGATCCCAGACAATATATATCCTTTATTTGATTAATCGATAGGTCTATTTGCAGCAGCGATTTCAGCTCGTCTCGAAGGCAATCAAAAGTTATTTCGTGGCGTTCTTTGTTCAATCCAAACACAACAATATTGTTTGATTTTTGAATACGCTCCAATTTCTCAACTCTTTTCTTCAACAATGAATTTTCTTCTTCCAGCTTCCTAATTCTTTCTTGAGACTCTTCTATCTGCAGTTGAATTCGTGCCTCACTAGCATCGATTGCATTCTTCAATTCTACTCTGTTTTGTTGTATTTCATCTATTATCCGTTTTGTATCGGCCACAGTAGAACTCATAGTGTGTGGACAGCTTTAGCTTTGTATCTGATAAGGCGATTGTTTTGAAAGTTTTTTTATATTATCAGAGATGGTTACACTCTTTTTATGTTTGATTATTGATCAAATTATATTATATCAACTGCATTGGGTATGATACAGTTGAATGACTTACTTGATAGCTTGTATTGTTTTGAGATATTTTTGATCACTTTGTTTCGAGATATTTGGTGTAATTCGCGGAGCACAATTTCAAGTCACCACTCAATAAAGCGGCACATACACACACATGATATAGATTTCGAGTTTAATTTGGCATCACATTGTGAATCAAAATATGACCAAAAGGGTCCGGAATAGCAGTCATTGTGATTTCAGTGAGAGTCTCAATTCGAGTCGCGGGTGTGATCTGAAACATGAATGAGATGCTCAATCACATCTCTGAGACGAATTTGTGTTCACTGGGTATATGCTTGGTCACCTGAACAAGGAATTAGATAAAATGTTAGAACATGGGGTAGTTAAACCTTCCAGGAGTGATTGGTCATCACCAGTATTATTAGTGAAGAAACCCAGCGGGGACTTCAGATTTTGTTTTGATGGTAGGAAACTTAATTCTTTAACCAAAAAGGACAGCTATCTGTTACCTGTAGTAGACAGGATATTGTCAATGTTGAACCATACGCAATTTATTTCCTCAGTGGATTTGAGGAGTGCTTTTTGGCAAATCCCTCTGGATGAGTCTTCTGAGGAGAAGACCACATTTTCAGTACCCGGCAGAGGCCTATTTCAATTTGAAGTCATGCCGTTGGGCTTATGTAATGCCGCCCAATGTCTACAGCGCCTAATGGACGCAATCTTTGGTCCCGAACTGGAACCTAACATTTTTGTGTACTTGGATGATCTGATTATAGTAAGTCCGACTTTTGAGAAACATATCGAGCTATTAGGAGAAGTAGCTAAACGTTTAAGAGAATGTGGTATTTCTGTAAATTTAAAGAAATGTGAATTCTTTAGACCTTCCTTGAAATATTTGGGTTTTATTATAGATAAATACGGTTTGAAAACAGATCCTTCTAAGCCTAGCCTAAGACAACTACAGAAATTATGAGGTTCACCGGAATGTGTAGCTGGTACAGACGATTCATCCCTCATTTTTCCACTCTAATGTCTCCCATCAATGATTTATTTGAAAACAAATCCAAGGGTCAGAAGATAATCTGGTCAGATGAGGCAGAAAGAGCATTCAATTACATCAAACAGGCTTTAATATCATCCCCTATTTTGACGAATCCCAGATTTGACATACCGTTTACTATTCAATGTGATGCTTCAGACACAGGATTAGGATGTGTTTTAACTCAAGTACAGGAAGGTGCGGAAAAAGTTATAGCTTTCGCCTCACGAAGCCTATCTAGGAACGAAAGAAATTATTCGGTAACTGAAAAGGAATGTTTGGCATGTATATTTGCTTGTGAGCGATTTTGAGCTTATATTGAAGGAGTTCATTTTACTCTTATTGAAGATCACGCTTCCCTGAAATGGATGTTCAAAATTAAGGAACCCATAGGTAGAATTGCTAGGTGGACAGAACGATTGAGCCAATTTGATTTTGAGATTCAACATAGAAAAGGTAAATTACATCTAGTACCAGATGCACTTTCTCGGAGTCCAGTAGACGCCCCTTCTGATGAGGTAGTTGCGGTTCAGAATTCTGAGTGCATAAATTTGGAGATTGATTTGGGAAACTTAGATAATTTTTATACCCATATGAGGGATAAAATTTTACAAGATAGTGGTTATCCACAATGGGCTGTAAAGAATGAATATGTTTATAAATTAGTACCTTCTAAATCTCCTTCAGAGAGCAATGTATCAGAATGGAAATTATTAGTGCCAAAAGGGCAACGTTCAAAAATCATTTATTCTTGCTATGATGTTCCTACAGCTTCTCATTTGGGTTATTATCGAACATACTTTCGAATTATTTTAAATTACTACTGGCCAAAAATGCGCCGAGACATTTATAAATATGTAAGATCTTGTAAGATTTGTGAAGAACAAAAATCCACTAACAATGCCAAATTTGGGTTGATGGGAGCTGAAAAAACTGTCAGGTTTCCATGGCAAGTTATTGCAATTGATTTAATTACCCCGTAGTACTAATGGGTATCAATATATTTTAGTTGTCAGTGATTGGCTTACCAAGTATCCTCTAATTTGTCCACTCAGAAAAGCTACTTCATCAGCGGTGGTAAAATACTTGGAAAACGAAGTATTCTTGGTATATGGGGTGCCTCAAAATATCATTTGTGATAATGGAAAGCAATTTGTCAGTAAGGAATTCAGGAAACTAGTGGAACATTATGATTCCAACATAAGGTATACTACCTACTAGCATCCACAAGCTAATTATGTTGAAAGGTCAAATCGGACCATTTGTACTGCCATCCGGTGTTTTATAAATAAAAATCATAAGTTATGGGATAAAGAATTGCCAAAAATAGGGTATGCGTTGAGAACGTCTATTCATGAAGTCACTGGGTATAGTCCAGCTTTTTTGAATTTTAATAGGGAAATTCCAAGTAGTGGGAAATATTATGGCAAAGCAGATGTCAATATTGATGTTTCTAACAGGGAATATTGGGTTCAAAATTTAGGAAAATTATCTGACATTTATCGGGAAGTTCAAAGGAAAATAAGTCTAGCACACAAAAAAATGCAAAATATTACAATTTGCGAAGGCGTAATATGGAATTTTTTGTGGGAGATCACGTATGGAAGAAGAATTTTGTCCTGTCTAGTAAGGCAGATGATTTTGCTAAAAACTTAGCACCACGATGGGTGGAATCCATCATCGTTAAAAAAAGTCTAAATTGGTTTATGTTCTCAAAAGTGCTGAGGATGGTACTAATTTAGGAGAATGGCATATTCAAGATTTGAAACCATTTCATGAGCCAATGTCTGATTTTTCGGGTGAGGATGAGGATCTCGGATCTGTTTTATCAGAGTGAAAGGTCTTATTTTCTTTTTGTTGCCAACATCATAAGTTCTATGCAGATATGAAGTGTATAAGCTTGTAAATAATTAGCGTAGGTTGATAATGAGTTCATAGTTGCTAAGATGTAAATATTAATTAAGAGATAGTTAGGTGCACACCTTAAAAAAAATAAATAAAAAACGGTCTCGGTGCTCATAAAAATTATTCACTATGTTCACAATTTTTATATTCTTTGGAGGGGGGTATGTGTAACATGAAATTTGACCAATTTCATCTTACTTGGTAACAATAAAAAAAACATCATTATTTGAATACTGATCACTCAAATCAGTTCATTAATCAGATCAGTTTTCTAAACATAGGGCCTTATCATAATAAAATCAAACACTCTGTATAGCATTTTAGTCAAGAAGGGATTCGAAGACATTAATTCACTATTTCAATCATAATTAGGAGGTTGACAAACTCCTGAGTAGACTACCTAAAAACAAACAAAGATAGTATATTAGGAATTAAAAATAAATAAGTTCACCTACATTTAATTTATAATCCAGGCTATTGGACGCTTTCTGGTTCTGTCCACATTTACAAAAGTTCAGAAGTTGTGGTGTAACCCAGATTGAAGCATCTTTTTCTAAAAATTAAGTAAATATAACAATTGATATACACAAAGGTTATGTTAAAATGAAGAATTTATCAAAAGGATAAATACTATAGTTAATAAAATATAGAATACATACCTTGTAAATGAATGGTATAAATGTAAATTTTGATTTTTCTAATGGAATAGGTTTTATTAAAAATAATAATGTACTGACATATTATTATTTTTAGATAGACACTAGACAGCAATTTATGCCATTGTCATTGTATATTGTCTATGTCTTTTTATAATTGACAAGTGTCCAGTGTTCATCATGGGATATTATTTACTTCAATCAGGGAATGCCCAAGATCTGACTTAATTAAGTTCAGTGGTCAGAAGTTGATCACATATTGAACACTGGTGAATTCGAATACAGGAAATAAGAATTAATCACATGTAGTGGTAGTATTGTCAATCAAATTAATGGGAACCAATCAAATATCAGCCTCAAATCACGTTGGTAAACACGTTGTGTTTTTTTTAGATGAGCAGTAAATTGGTTTGATGTGATATACACAATTTCTGTTTTTTTAATACGGATTTGGACAAATTCATGCGCAAGTGTGTTACTTCCGGCAAGTCCATCTTCCACTTTTTCGCGATCTAGACGCCATGGTGGTTATAAAGTGGATTATTGAAATGGCTCATTTCATCAAGAGTTTGGTGGGTGAACAGGTCATCCATTTGGAAGGTGAGTTTTTGTTTGGGAGCATATGGGGCCTCAATTTAGGGTGACGAATATTGAAACCTGAAAAATCTTTTTTAAAGATTTGAGGGCTTGTCACGTGGGGGCTATCTCAACGTGGAAAATTGGAGAACCCAAATCAGGTTCTTGGGAGAGTGTCTCGAGCACCTTCGAGTTTCGGAGGGACGTTTTCAAGAAGACCAATGACTGACTGCGCGATCACTGTTGGAAGCAGGGCTTAGGAGGTTACATCGTCTGCACCGCCAGGGGCTCCACTATTGTCAAGGAGGCATCATTGCGGCCGCCATCTTTGAATCCCAATAAAAACGGAAAAGGCAGGAGAAGGATGGACGTCCTAGGGGGTCTTCAACGTCTGCTAGCCTCTGCAGCTAGAATTTGAGCTCTCCTGAGGCTGAGGCTATCTCACTACCATCAACCTCTGCATCCATCACCACTTACCAGCAAAGGAGTCGTAAGATACCATACCACTGAGAAATTTTCAATGAAACCTATTTTCTTATTAGCACATTAGTTTCCTGAGTATATGATTTGCTCTGTATCTCAAGAGTTTTGTGAGATCCAGATATAGGCCTATATCAGGGTTAATGCTCCTTGAGGAATATTTTTTTTGATGATTATTTTCTTTACATGAGTGCTATTTTTTAAATATCAAATTTGTCTACATAATACATTTGGTGTATGAAACACCTCCATTTGAATAATGCACAAATTTGTAAAAGTATTATGACAATTATATCACCAGTATTAAATTTTACTTGAGACCACAAGAGGTATTTCCTCTATTGAAATTTTCAGGTTAACCATCAATTTTTTTTACTTTTCTTAGTTTCAAAAACTAAGTGGCGCTCAACTGCTCACCCAGTAAAGTCCTTATTCACGACTTCTGCTCACTATACTCATAAGCTGCCAGAGCCAAATTTTTGAGACTTGCTTTATTGGATTTTATTTCCATAAAGGAATAAAAATTAGTAAAATTCGTATCAGCCTTGGATAATTCTTGTACCAATCTACCGAATTCCTCGAGACTACAGCTGTAATCTTCAGAGTCCATATTGTTACTAATGAATTTTTTGTCTATGCTTCCACCTATATCTCATCTAACATCGCAAACCTTTAAATTCCGGATATTATGTATGTTAATCTTCCTATAGATATTCCAACTTGAATAAGTCGAGTGGAAATACGAAGAACCTATCGTCTTATAGTCCCCCGTCTCCCCAAGCAGCCCCCTAATATATCCATATCTGAAATGGCATATTTTCGGCAACTATGTATACGCGGCGGTTACTTTATTTGTCTCGCAATTTCCCTTTTATAATCTGTATATTCTTTTTTTTCATTTCATCATTTGGTTTATTTTTCAATTCAATATATATATTGTTTTTTTTATTGATACATTTGATCAGTGAGGGTGTGATCCATAATTTCCGTTTTTTTTTTGTTTATGATTGATTTTCACGTGTACGGTACTCATTTGTATTGCTTCCTGTATAATACATATTAATTTGTCTGTTTTAGTTTCAACATTTGGATCTAACATGACTTCATTCCAGTTGGTGGTTCGAATGTTTTCAACTATTTTTTTATTATCAATATGCTTAATGTAGTTATTCTTGTGATTGTTATTTTTTGTATCTGCTTCACTATTTAAGACTATCTGCATCAAGGTAGTATAATGATCCGTGATAGATGTCGCGACTGTTAAAGGTATCATCGAATCAGACGTAATTTTTTTTTGTATGAACAAATATATGGTCCAAGCAGGTGCTAGAATTTTTCTGTGTTCTAGTGGGGGTGTTAATAGCCGATCTATAACCATGTTCACTCAAGTTATCTAGGTAGGTTTTTGCTTCGTTCGTTTCTTTTAAAATGTCAATATTGATATCTCCTACATAAAACTTATAATCGGTTATCTCATTTTCATTTCCTAAAATGTCACTTAATTCATCGATAAAAGTATTCACATCGCTAGCAGGTGATCTGTAGAAAGCATTTATTAAAAATGTATTTTTTTCAAAGCTAGTTTTCAGTCTGAGAAGTTTGCTACCATTTAAATCTAATAGCTTGTGAGATACATACTGTTCCGTTTTTATAAATACCACTACACCATCATTTTGATTATAATTTCCGTAATTATAAAGAGTCTTATAGCCATCGATATTGAAGAGATTTATATCATGAATACTAAAACTAAACAATCGACATTGCTGTTCAGGCTCTCAATAAATACAAAAAATTCATCTAAATTGCATCCTAAACTACATACAGGGTGTTCCGGTGATCATGTTACAAACTTCTAGGGTAGATAAAACACACGAAAATAAGAAAAAAAGTTCATGTGAACATGGGTCCGGAAACGCTTCTTCAGGGAGCTAGGGCCCTTCGAAGATGACCTTCAAAAACTACTCTTCGTTTTATAGCTTCGGTACTATTGCAGCTATCGCCACCAATTTTGGGACATGAAATCTAGTTGGTAGGTTGATCAATTTGAGCCTTCCGGATTTTGTCACCTTTAACCAGAGGCGTACAAACCAGGGGGGTATTTGGGTAAATTTGACCCTCCTCCTCTAAGGCGTCAATTAATTGCCATTTTTATATCTGATTATGAATCTCCAATGCCTTTTACATAAAAAAGGTACTCTTAGTAATAGTCGCTATCTGTCACCGTTTCCTGAAAATGGCCAGAAATTGACGCCTTAGAGGAGAAGGGTTAAATTTACCCAAATACCCCCCTGGTTTGTACGCCCCTGGTTAAAGGTGACAAAATCCGGAAGGCTCAAATTGATCAACCTACCAACTAGATTTCATGTCCCAAAATTGGTGGCGATAGCTGCAATAGTACCGAAGCTATAAAACGAAGAGTAGTTTTTGAAGGTCATCTTCGAAGGGCCCTAGCTCCCTGAAGAAGCGTTTCCGGACCCATGTTCACATGAACTTTTTTTCTTATTTTCGTGTGTTTTATCTACCCTAGAAGTTTGTAACATGATCACCGGAACACCCTGTATATTGCTATTGATAATTATGAAATTTTTATTTATTTTATTTACTTCCAATACTTGCTTTGCTTCTTCGGATGTTTCCAGATCATATGTTACTATTAAGTGCAATGACATCTGTGTCAAAAAGTTGGATTTTCACATAAGGCCTATTATCATTATTTTTCTTAAACAATAAAGGAGCTACAAAATTTGAAGGATCTTTCTCAATACTAATCAGATTTTAGTCCCATTTTGATATATCTAATTTTAGTTACTTCCGCTGCTCCATGACTGAGCCTATTAAAAAGTGCTTCCATACAAGCAATATAGATAACTACAGGTTCCGAGTTTCCCTGTTTCCGGTTCTTTATCTGTTGCCACACTTCATCTTCAAAATCTGACACTAGAAAATCTTTCCTCATTTTTAAAGTTAAAGAGTCCCAATCAGTGATTTGAGATTTAATGTATCGATACCAAAAAGTAGCCTTCCCTGTAAAAAGATCACTGGCAGACTCAAAAAGCTCTACTTTAGAAATATGCCTAGCTTGTGCAAGTTCTTCAATGCGCTCTATGAACGACAAGAGGTTTTTAGAATCCCCATCAAATTGTATTCCCAATTTGTAGACAGGAGTTGATTTCAAAAAATTTGGAGAGAAAGAATTACTAGTAGATTGTCTCAGAGAAGGATTGACAGTGGAATTCATTAATGGCACATTAACTGGTTCAGATTCTGGTTCTGACACCTTGTCATGTAATTCAGCATCTAATTGTAGAGATAAGATTCATTTTTAAACAATGACATCTCTTCAAAATTTTCATCAGTGTTGTTTAATGAAATTCTCTGAATCCTCAAAGTCACATGACATAATCTAGATACTGCTCTTTTATAAGTGGAATCTGTAGTTGGACCTTCAAAATCACTAATTAAAAATTTAATAGAAGTTAATGTGTTTTCTATCTCTGTTTTTTCAATTTCAAAATTAAAGGATGGATCTACTAAGGCAAGAATATTCTGTCCTTGTTGTATCTCTTTTGAAATCAATCGACCTGAAATTCTCCTCTTATCAGAAATAACACCTCTGATCCTCAACTCATAGTTGATCTCAGCTATCAGCAAGTGTTTCACCTTAAGTGAATCCATAATGATGAATATGAGCAGAAACAAATAAAAGCAAATGAAATATCTAAATAAATTCCTGAAGCAAGTAGTTGTCAGTCACAAAAATATGAAAATTCCTATGAAAAATGTCTGTCAAAATTGTTACCAGAAATTTATTTCCAAAAAAGGAAATTTTCAAAAAATCCAATATAAGCTCCAAAATATATAATTATTACAAACAAACACACACACCGAAATGCTCTCCAGTGTGATAAAATCCAAGATATCTCTTAGAAAAATACCTATCCTGTTCACCTGTTTGAAAACACCTAAAGCTGTTCCTGAAATGTCTGTCTTCAAATAAACAAGACTTGATGGACAGGCTGTTTATTCAACTAAATGTTCCAAACCAAACAATCTAAGAAAATCGCCGGAGAACAGATATAGTGAGTTCGGATTTTATTTGGCTCGATGATTGAAAATTCAAATTATAGAGGGCGCCACTCAATTTAATAGTAAGATATAATATATTTGGAAAATTGAAAAACCAAATACCTACCTTTTAACAATACCTGAAATTATAGAATTAAATTTTCTTACATATCTGGGTTGGACAAATAGAATAATAAAACCATATCACATACAAGTACATATAATAAAACACCAAAATGGACAAGGCTATTAAATATCAGGAACCAATGCAAGAATCATATCAGTGTGGTTGTAGAATAAATCATTAAGATAAGTATATCATATCAAAGATACATAAATTTTAAACCGGGTGTTATACCTCTTAAACTAACCCGAATGAGATGTAAAAAAAGTTGGTAGGGTTTTAAACCTGTGATCTAGATCCGCTATCGCATAGTACTATGTGAGAGCTTCACAAAAGCTCTAGAGGTATTTATGAAATATAATGGTATGATATGATATCTACAATTAATTATGAAAAACTCTTCAAAAGTTAAAACACACTGAGGGTGTAAAAAAACCTGATGTTGGGTCCATATGATCCTCCATAATGTTCCAAATTTCGGCCCCTATCCAGCTGGTGTAGATGAAGACAAAACGAAGACAGGAAGAAAACAGGCAGCAGACAGGAAACAGCACAGGAAGATGACGAAGAGACGACTAGAAGAAGGCTCACACTCCCAGGTCAGCCAGGGGTCGATGGTGCAGTTCAGCAGGTCGCCAGCCTCTACCAGCTCTACTGGTCCTCATCCGGTGGTTGTCTGTCGACTCTGGCCAAGATTTAAAAGTGACTCGGTGTTGGCCCTCGTGGGAATCTTGACCAGAGTCAAGGGTTGCCAAAAGAGTCGTTCGATGCCAGGAGTCTGATGAGGGCTAAACTGTACCCTAACACCCTAACAAAAAAATAGCCTCATGAGAGGACATGTGCAAAAGAAAAAAACCAAAGAAAAATAGGTATATTTTCGACCTGAAAATATCATTGCTGGCTTATAAGTCATAACTTACCTTCTGAGAAGGGAGGTAAAACTAGAAGATATTCAAAACAGCAAACAGGATTAACAGGACAAAATGGCGGCGTTCCTACCGCATGGCAGTCTCCTGGTGGTCTGCACAAATCCCCATAAAAAGGCTCCAAAACCACAATCGATGGGTGCGACTTGAACTCGGCCCCTACGGCACTCACGTAAATTCCCCAAAAGGGTTAATTTCTGGTTAAACACACCAAAAAAAGGAATCTCAAAAACGAGTCAAGCGCACCTCATCATGGCCACACAGGAAAAAGCCTCGAGTTCGCCGCTAGAGGACGGATACCATCTCCTATTCCCAAAAATTGCCAAAAAAACTGCACATCCTGTATAGAATCAGCGCCAGTTTTGAAATCCTAGCCTCTCATTGGTCAGAACCTTAAATGCTATCCCGTTTGACAGAACGAAGTACAACGAAGATAATCAGAGAAGACTATCATTCCTCTTCTTTCTTTTCTGCTACGGGCACGAACACTTACGGCTAACGAACTCGAGACCGAAGATCAATGACAGATGATCCATGACAGAAGATCAATGACAAACCAAGCAATGACATCGACGTCTAGAAAATAAAATATAACCTATACGATTATATACTGAAAAGTAAACAAAAAACCCAGTAAATCACTCAAGATCACATTCAGATTGAAAAATCCTGGAATAACCTTCAATAGCCTAGATTTCATCACACTAGTCTGTCGCCTGTCTACATGCGAAAGGATGTTTTTATTGACTCTATTATCTTCAATTCCAGGCCTAGGATCAGACAGGTAGCCAGAAATCATAAGATTCCTGCAGCTTGTTACATCACTTCCAACAGCCTTTAGAATGTCAGAAGCAAAAGTAATACCTAGTGTTGGAAACCTGCGAATTTACTAGCATTCACTCTATGTGATGTTTGTTTTGAAATAGTGGTTTTGATAGATGTTCTATTCAGGAATTTGATTTCAAGACTGAATGTTCTTTGTGAGTACTATGCTAATGCCAAATAAATGAAAGATTTACTATATAAAAAAACCAAATCAAAAGGTAGCAACTTTAAATGCTACAACATCACGGTGAAGAGGGTGGCAGACCACACAATGGTGAAGTCAATGATGGGCCAGCGCAAAGAAGAATATTCTGCTGTTATTGTTAAATCAATAATGTAAATGTGGCAACTGATAATAAATTTGATATTAATACTTCATCTTCCGGAAATAGCGGCATTCTTCATTGTTGCAAGCAACAATAAGGTTGTTGTTGCCACCGTTTGCCGCCGTCGTTTTTTTTCTTCGAGATACCATGTCACAAACGTTCACCATATCTGGTTGGGATTCCACACTTTCGATGATAATGTAGACATAGTAGAACCGAGCGATGCAAAATCTGATAGCATTTTTATATTTGATGATGTTATTTGTGAAAAACAGGATGTTATCAGATCTTATTTCTCTATGGGGCGACATAAGAATGTGGATTGCTTCTATCTGGCACAAATATATTCCAGAGTTCCCAAGCAGCTGATCCGTGATAATTCAAACTTCATAGTGATGTTCAAACAAGATGACATGAATCTACATCACATTTTTTCCGATCACGTGTCTCCAGATGTGACTTTCAAACAATTCCAGGATATGTGCGCACAAAGTTGGACAAGTAAATATGGGTTTCTCGTTATCGATAAAGATAGTGAGATTCATGAGGGACGCTATAGAAAAGGATTCGATAATTTCATATATCCATGACATGTCAGTAGAATTTGATCCATTCAATCTTCAGATGCGACAATGGCTACATCTAATGAAAACAGTTTCGAGACGGAATCTGAAATCATCCTAAAACGTGAACTCATAGAAGCAACCGATGCAGTGAGGAAAAAGTTCAGAAGCCTCAAGGGTGATCGTATGGATACTCAAATGGTACTCGAGAAGATGTATGAACCTATAACAAAACCATTGAAGGCTATTTTAGCTGCAACTTCTGTGGGTGATAATATTGCAACTACATCATCTATGGTGAAGAATATCGATGAGAAACCAGTCAAGTCTATGATTACACAACCTACGCATTATTCCACACCGATGTCGGGAGAAGAGCCGAGTGTTATGAAATCATCTAGTAAACTCATGAAAACGGACAGTTCTGCCGACAATTTTGCATCATTGGATGGTGATGAAGACGAAGTAGCCCCCAATTATCTGACAATGTTGAATACACCGCCAATATCATCAAACTCGCACATCTCCACCGATGCCATTTCACCAATTAATAGCAAAATCACGAGCGGATTGAGTCAACAGTTGAAAAAACATTTAGAAAATCTGAATTCTGGCGACCCCAATTATGATACCACATACGGTGTCCGTATCGATTCTTGCACAGGGGGTATGATGATGGGAAATATGGAGATTCGTTTTTCCCCAGGACAAATCGAATTATGGCGTAATAATAAGAGGAGCAAGTTTTTTCCAGCTACTGCCGAGCTATATAATCTGATATTCATTAAACATGTTCCGACATCGGTGAGTGATAGAGATGGGCAGGTGTATGCATTAATATTGGAAATTACCAGAGCACCGTATAATGAATACAATATACGGAAAGGATTGAATACAAGTACAAAATCGAGAAAAAAGGTTCAGCAGATCATCAAACCATTAATTGGTTCACCCCATGACATGAGGGGTAAGCAACGTAAGGGTATAGGTGGGGAAAGAATAATGCAACCGATAACTTTTGAAAAGCTTGTAAGTACCCTAAGGATTATGTATATTGGAATGTTGCTACAGAATTAGTTGACCGGCTTCGACTACTGTGGAGTTCGAAAATGGCTGGCCACACTGGACATGATAATGAGATAATGTCTATAATTGAGGAAATGCGTGAAGAAGGTATCGTGTATTGAGTTGTGCTGAATCTCACATACAAAATTTTTCAAATATATAATATCCATATCGTAGGAGCTATCATACTAGTATATAAACGTTATTCAAAGAGGTCACATGCATTTTGCATTGGCATATTACTGGCGTGGGGATGAGTGCAACAAAGAGGCAAATCGCCAATGAATTGCATAAACCTGCAAGACGCAACTTCGAGAGAAGAAGACCTATAATAAAAGGTTTCGCAGACCTGTGGCAAATAGATTTAGCTGAAATGCAAACATATTCGAAAGAAAATAGCGGTTATCGATACATATTATTTATCATCGATTGTTATTCCAAATATCTATGGACTGAGCCAATAAAAAACAAAACTGGTCCAGAAGTGACACGTGCCATGGAAAGGGTATTGGAAAAGTCTGAATATTCACCGAAGAATATTCAAAGCGATCTTGGAAAAGAGTTCTATAATAAATCCTTCACTTCTCTGATGGCGAAATATGGAATCAATCATTATTCAACGTATAGTACTATGAAGGCTGCGATCGTTGCAAGGGTCATAAGAACATTGAAAAATTGGATTTATAAAGAATTTTCTGTGAGAGGTGAATATAAGTGGTGCGACTTTCTTTCACACCTAACCGAAATGTGTAATGACAGAGTACATAGAACAATTGGTATGAAACCCTCTGACGTGACACCTACTACAATACAACATGCTTATAGCCACATTAAAATAGCACCAAAGGCGAAATATTGTACTGGTGATGTCGTTCGTATAAGTAAATATAAAGGCATATTTGAAAAAGGATATACTGCCAATTTCTCCACAGAACTATTCAAAATAGCCAAAGTAAATATGACGAACCCTAGAACGTACAAACTTGAGGGTATGGAAGGTGAACCAATCGAAGGATCTTTTTATGAAATGGAATTATTAAAGACTGACAATCCTGATGCATATTTGGTAGAGAAAGTCTTGAGGAAGAAAAACGGGTGAATATATGTCAAATGGCTCGGATTTTCCAACAAACACAACTCTTGGATTGATAAGTCCGCAATTATTTGAAGTGTTAATATTTAATATTACCTACTTTAATTCAATGAATATTTTCAGATCAATTGTTTGAATATTCATATATACATCACCCCTAACCCAACAAAAAAGTCATATTTGCTTATTGAATGATATTTTTATTATGTATGAAATGGAAACAAATACATTTCGGAACTAATCTTCGTCAGAGGTTTCTGCTTCCGGCACAAAGTATGATTCTGGTGGAGGTTGATTCAGACTTCGTCGAAACATGCGCCTCTCATAGGGCAAACACCAACATGTGCTGAAATGGTGGCCAGCAGATCTATATATGTAGCCAACATTCTCGCAGAAGTAGCTGACTCTTGAACATCCAGCACACACCCCATTCCAACAATCGTTGCGGTATGTGCTACAGCTGAAACACCGGCGAAAGTACAGCCGATCCACCATGCTGCATTCTCTGCAAGTATTCCTGCATATTCCCATATTCGTGTTCCGCAGCAACTTCGAACACTTAATGCATTTTGGTCCGATCCCATTTTCATGATGCACATTTCTAGAAGGGGCTTGAGGGCCTCGTAGTCTTCTATTCTCCAACGTGCAGTGTTGGCTTACCCCGGTGCAGGGGTTTATTTCAATGGCTCTCCAACCAACGTCGCAATTGTGGCATATGATGAAATCATTAACTCTCACCGGGTTCACAGCTACCACTGGTTTCGAATCCCAGGATTTAGGGTAGGACATATTTCCAGAGTGAATAAAACATAACTTCCGCTTGAAGACTATTTTGTGGAAGGTAGAAACACTATGATCGAAAATACTGACATCCTCCGCTTTTAAATGCTTGAATCCTCCCCTCCTAAACATTTTGTGCGCCTGACATATGAAAATGTCTGTGGAAAAAATTGTGTATTAATTCAAAGTTGGATAGGGTTTATTACGAAAACATCATGTAAAGACTAGTTCAGATTATGAAAAATCATACACCATTTCAACTGAATAATAATTTTATTAAAACTTAAATACATATTCAATCTCTTATCAAATCTTCGACGAATTCATGCAGCCCTCTTTCGTCATCGCTGTCAACCTCCATATCTTGCCGCATGAAGTCGTCTATTCCATAATATACATTCCTCCGCTGGTGGCGGAGGCGACGCCTCTGTTGTCGATCTTCTTGCCTCTGCATATCTGCTCTCAGTTCTTGTCGCCGATCTTCTTCTCTCTGAAGTACAGCCCTTTGTTCCTGCCGTCGACGTCGTTCTCTTGACGCCTCGTCTAGTTCAGCCACACCAACTTCCAAATCCCTGAAGAAATTATCGATGTCTTCCTCCATATCATCGAACATATTGGCTACTGCTTGGTGCTCTCCGATGACGCCCTCTGCGCCCCGTCTATTCTGTACCTCTCCGATGAGTCCGTTGAGGGAGAAGTCACTCGTCGCTGTCGTCGAATCGCACGGTCCTGGTGGTGCTAAGCGACGGGTGAATGACATCTCATTCCCGTCCCTAGTGGTGGTGATGTCAGCCTCTTGTACAATGATGACACTTGGAGAACTCATGTTGAAATTCAACTGCATGATTTCAGAGGAGCGGGTGCATTCATATACGATAAAAAGAGGAGTGGCTATGCGGAAACAGTGGTGGGGATAGATAAGTCGAGAGGGACATGAGACGGGCGGAAGAAGATACTGAATTCGTCTAGTACATATTATTTATTCAAGAATATCTACAAAATATCTTAGAGTATTATATCTTAGAGTATTATAGTATATAAACAGAGGAGTATATAAACAAAATAAATCATATCATATACACCTAATATTATTATACATCACTTAAACCTAACTAAATACATGTGCCTCAAATATAAATACAACTACATATCCTTCAAAAATTCCGTATTTAGCCGAGCATAACGCTCAAAGAGGGTTCTGCCTTCTTCACAGTCTGGCTGAAATTTTTCTTCAGCTTTCAACTGTCGAAGCAGTGCGTCTCTTTGCTGCGAGATAGATTCACATTTCTTTCTACTCGCAGCCATCTTAGCATCCACACCAGAATTCCATTGCTTCAAATCAGCATCATACCGTTTTACGTAGTCGATCAGCTGTTTTGGCGGCAGTGGAATGGATGTGGGAATGCGAGCATTATGGTCGGCTGTATCTGCCACGCTATCATCAACAGGCTGTACATTCTCATTGGCCGGGCGTACAACATCAACACGAATCACATTTATTTCAGGCCTCGATGGATTCGTGCGTTCTATAGCCGTTGAGGGAGCAGCAGCTTTCTTATGGGGCCTGTACCATTTTGAAATCTCACCTCCTCGGTATGGGTTTGCCTTGCTCGTGTGTTTGAGGAATTTTTGAAGGACTGATGAAGATCCCGCTTTCTCCTTCGCAGATGGCGACGACGACGACGATAGTGGCAGCAGCGGTGATGATGCTGATTTCCTTTTTTTCGAAAGGTGATTGGAAACCGCCATCGTCATCATGAGCATAATCACCACCAATTCCCCTAGATGTCGATGGCTTCGGCGATGGCGGAGGTCTCTTGAAACCTTTGGAAGATCTCTTCATTCCACTCCCGGAGTCGCTATTGCCGGCTTCAGATGGTCCTTTAGGGCAGAGAAGGGGTACATTCTCAACAACCAATGAAGGAAGTGTTCCAATGGGTCAGTGAATGCTTTATCCCCTTCCAAATACTCTCGTATTTGTCCACTGAGCCACTCTCGATGGGACTCGGTCTGGTCCTTTGGATCCATTGGTAGATCGCTGAAGCTGTTCTCCATATCTGCAATAGTCAAAGTAGAAAATGAAAAATTGTTGAAACGAACAGTTTCAGGACAATAAACTCACTTAAGATGGGTAGAGCTTGTTCTGCATCTTCCCCGAAGAAGGCATCGTTGAATATACTATTATCGGACATATCTGAAACAATAAAAATCACATTCGATACCAATTTTTTATACATAAAAAGAAGTCAAATGAGGCAATAGCCAATCATGAAAATAGGTACTTACTCATCATGTTTGCTGCTGTAGTGTGGAATAACGATTTACGAAAGAGGAGGAATATTCTGGTGGTAGACGGCGTCTGCTAACAGAATGAAGATTCGGTCTGCGCGTCACCGGTTTTGTCAACTCACTCAACCCTTCCCCCTCCTACTCACAACCCCCTACTCCAGCATTCACCTTGACTTGATGCAAATCGACCTTGTTCCAGAGTAGCCCAAGGTCGCAATAGAATGTATATGAGTGGTTCCGAAAAACTCGAGATAATTTAGTAAAAAAAATTGCAGAATTGGAAAAATATGCAAAAAAAAAACAGAAAAAATCCAAGAAAATTCCGAAAAATTAAAAAAAATTGATTTTAGGAGGCGGTTTCGCCTGTTTGTTTCATTTCCAATGGTATTATCAGCCCATCTGACCCGCTATCGTTTGAATTTTTGTTTCGGTCCGATTCCGCATGAGTAATTGCTTGCTGTAGCCAAAGCACATTTTGTTCGGGACTCACTTTATAGAATTCGATGTCATTATGCCCCCACGGTAGAGTTTTTGGTGTGTTAGGTATAATGAAACGTTTATCGTCATGATATGAAAGGGCAACTTTGTTTTTCATTTCCGTATAAATATCATGATGATCACTACGGAAACAATTCATTTTTCTGAAGATAAAGCCGCCTTTCTGTACAATATTTTTGTAATCATCCAGTGTTAATTGGGTTCTAACCACAGATCTTGAAATGCTTTTTGCTTTCTTCAATTCACCACCTAAAGATCGAACACAATATGCTTTGGCCCCAGTTCCATAGAAACTCACAATAGGATCATCTGGAAATTCATCCTTCATATTTCCCACGACTGATTTCGTAATCGGCATACCCATTTTATTGTTCACGGGGTGATTGGATGTGTCGAAATACGCTATGTTTTCCTTCATGAAATTGTAAAAGTTTTCTGTCTCAATTTTCAGGATCAAGGAATCTGTATCAGTATATAATAATTGTGATTTGCTAGCAAACTGTTTCTTGATACATTCATAAAGAAAATTATATATGACGACTTTCGACACATCCAATATACAAAAACCCAAATAAAGTGGTTTGTCATAGTGCACCCTTACTTTACCCATGTGGATCGCTACAAAATTCTCATGAAATATTTCACAGGTTTTATAATTCGGTTGCGCGATCAATGCATTGGCACCCATCCTTCTTTTGACACTATCCCAATGAGTAACCAGTTTAATATCAGTTCTTTCATCTACAGTCTCCATTGTCTTGCCATAAACTGAGTTAACTATATTTTTAAACAGATCTTTATTCGCCTTATTGGTAATCTTGTTACGCATTTCAGTATTGAGGTCTACATACTTCTTCAGCCACGGGGATTGATTGAATTTAAGAACTCTATGAGTTTTCACCAATACCAGCCCATTCACCAAAGCTTGTTTGAGGTTTCTTTGATGCACGATATATTTAGATTTGTTGAACAAATTTGGAATCAATTTCAGTTATTTCGATATAGAACCAGGAGGCGACATTGACTCTACGAGAAATGGAAGATGCGAATGAGCGTCATGTAATCCTTCGGGATAGTGTACATCCACTTCAAAGATATACCCGCATGGACCATCGTCCGCCACATTCATTACATCCAATTCTTTAATGTCTTCAGAAGATAACCACTCGAAACCAGAAGTAGGTAGCGGTTGCGACATGCTATGCCCATATAAATTAGTTGCATCAAGATACATAATGAATGATGTTGGTTCATTTGGATTGAAATTCGGAAGAAAACTATTATTTGCTACATGGGATCTGAGACTGGACTGGCTAATGCCGCCCCTTATTCCTTTTTTGAAGAAATGTATCATGTCTATGTCGGTTAGTAATTCCAATTCAACTTTGTTATATCTCAACATAGCATCCCATGATAAACCGGGTGATGTGAAGTATTGGCTAGGATCTAACTCATATGTTCTCAAACAAACCTTCCGAAAGTTTTCGAAAACATCGCATAGTAATAGAACATCTGATTTCATGTAAATGTCTGAGTAATCTCCGAGAGATTTACACTTGAATAGGTTCCAGACAAGCTCAGCTCTCCGATAATCTCCATCCGAAATGTGTTGGTTGGAAAGGTTATCATAAAAATAATTTTTTGATGGTAAAACTTGAACGTCCAATTTATCCATTGAAGTAATATATGGGAAAATACCTTTTTTAGTCATGACTTCAAATTGTATTGGGTCTCGGAAATGCTTTATAGTTTCAATTAATTGATTCGATTTCAAATTTCCAGCTAACGTTTCAAGGGATTGTGGAAGAAACTTGTAGCTATCTAAAAAGCGGAGTTTGAGAAATATGTCATGATTGTGGCCATCTTTTCCCAGATATTTGTCAGCCAAGATGTGCTTGGTGAAGGAAAAATATGTCTCCTTTGTTTGAGCCACGCAATCTACTTGTTCATTCTGATCAAATAATTCCTTGATGAAAAGATGGCTATCATAACCGCTCATATTATGAAAGAATATGGGAATGAAATTTGGAATCTTATAATTCAAATTGCAAATTGAGTGTGCTGCTCTAAACCTCTTCCTACCAGTTAAATGACAGTGATCTCTCACTTTAACATCACCATATCCGAAGGGTTTATCACAAATACCGCACTAGGTTGCTCTGTTAAAATCGAGCTCTTCTGCTCGAGTCAATTTCTCCATCGAAACAAATTTCTTTGATACACCTTTGCCACGAAAAGAAACAAATTTCGTGATGGAATCATCGTATGAGCATTTTATCACATATGCAAATGAATGTGGTTCATGAATGAATGTTCGATTAGTAAACGATTTATTCGAATCTGGTTCACAAGTATGTATCGGCTTCAATACCGACTCAAAATCTGCATATATAACGAAGGGTACCTTCATCTGTTTCTCGAAATTCTCAAATTTCAAAAGATTTTCTTGTGTATCATTACCAAATTTATCAATTTTCAGTTTTGTAGACGGTGTTATTGTAAAAGTATGATTACAATCATTCTGTTGATGGCGCAACAACTTAGACTCGTCAGAGAAATATAACAAACATCCATCACAGAAATATTTCTTATGACCCCTCGAAGATATTTGACTTGAAACCAATCTAGACAAGTTCTTTATCCAGCAATAGTGACTATTACCAGAATCATCTGTCATCAATAGTAAATTAACATGTTTACTCATTCTCTTTCTAGCATAATGAAGTGGGCCAACCACTTGATACTCAAGCCGCTGATTTTCAAAGACGCTTTCTAAACCCTGAACATTTATGGAACAGTCGTTTAGGGCCTCAAATTTAGGAATACTCGCTACCTTGACAGGAAACTCCATACCCACCAGATTCAGGACTGTTGAAAAATGCGGGTACGAAGACATTTCACACGGCTTGCTGTATGCTGGATATAGTGCAGATGTCACAGCCCATGCGAAACAGCATTCGTCCTGATTAATCACATTCACCACCGCCCTCTTGTTCTCGATGAATCTGGGGAGTTTCGAGTAGGAACATCCTCGCAACGGGCTATTTTTATTGATGTTTATCTCGAGAAATAATATCTTCTCGAGAGCCCACTCTGTAACAATGGAAAATATTGAGGTGACAATATTCTTCAATGGGTTCGCATAAATAGCTAAAATGTTACAATTGAACTCACCAGAATCACGTTCTTCGAATTCCGTTGAAAGATTCACAATCATCTCCTTGAATGTATCTATGCGAGCTTCCAGATCGAGGGAAGAATCGATGATATGATTGGGTGTAATGAAAGATTTATTATCACGAATATCCTTAGATTCAATCACATATCTCCCAAACATTTCCATGTTCACTTTGATGGTGTGGTGAATCGAAACCATATTGTTCAATAATGATATGATAGTCGCTCTATTCTCATCAAAAAATGTATTATAATCAAATATTCCAGTTCAACATTCCACTCTGTAACTGATGATGCGGCATCTGAATGCGCTCTCAATTACGGATACGCCATTTCCTTGATTAATACAAGCATTCGTACGATGCTCCAATGTCCTTTTATGCGCCGCCATTCTGTCTGCAGGAACTGTTTTATCACATACAGTGCATGTTTGCACATTTCCAATCGCTGATGTTGATGATGCACCAACATCATCTAATCGTGACTTCTTTGCCGCAGATGGACCAACACTCCCTATACACGACAATTCCTGATGGCGCCGCAGGTTATCACTTCCTGTAAAGGATTGGGCACAAGCACTGCAGAACAACATTTCGATTAAGCGAAAGCAAAGTACACTTTCGAGAATAAAAAAGGAGTGTGTGACAATCGAGAGCAATGGGAGAACTGAAGTCTAACAAACACATCTTTCAATTTATAGGGGAGAGGAGTGATGACGTAGAACTCTGCAAGGTTATCCCCTCCTAACTGAGTGACCTCGAGTGTAGGATGTCGAGCGAGCCATCAAGGTCACATACTCTCTGAGTCAGAGTAACTCTCCCACATCTTCCCAAGGTCGCGAAAAGAGCGCATATATCATCAATCGCCAAGGTCGTCTCTCAAAGTAGTGAATGTATACTCCCAAGGCCACTCCACCCGAGGTCACTGTATTCTCTCAAGGTCATCCAAATGCGAAATCACTCACAATCGAAGGTTACCCCCCAAGGACACCCTCCAAGACCACTCTCCCCAAGGTCACCAGTTGCGTACCGCAAGCATAATATGTGATGCGACCTTGGGGGGTGGCCTTGGGGGGTGGCCTTGGGGGGGACGACCTTGGGGGGAGACCTGGAATCGGCTTAAACCTTCTACTCGTCCTATTGGAAGGAACCTATCTACTAGAATTGAACCCAGAATGTAAAATTGAAATTGAAGATATCCAAATCAGAAACTATCATAGTTCTCAAAGACAAGTCAACATTATAGACTTGCCCGAGATAAAATAAGACCTCCACGCCATTGGAAATTTGAAAATAAACTTTAAGCCATTGAAAATTAATTCAATTAATTTAGATGAATTGGATCATATTAGAAGCAAACTCGATATTCAAAATGAACAATTAAATGACATCGAAACTCCTGTTATTGCGAAAAATGTCAGTGTATGGACATTAATTATGTATGTTCTACCTGTCGTTTCTATATGTTAGATTGCCTGCAAGTTCTTCAAGAAGAAGCTACAACAAAGAGCCCAATCAAGAAATCAACCGGAAGAATCCGAGATGCAAAATTCTGTAGTCAGCCCCGGATTTTCCTTCTAAGGATGGAGGAGTTATGGGAAGCCACACTGTGCCGCCATTGATGCATCGCCAATGTCATCCAATGTTAGAGGCTGTTGACTCAGCGTATTATTTATATAAAACTATTTGTAATCGTCATTTGATAGCTTTACTTCATTGAGACCCGTTTGAATAAAGTTCATGTAGTTCACTTGTTGTTTTTAAAAAGTCACTTTCCGCCTACGAATCCAAAATTAACGGAGCATAGTTCGTACCATACGTAACTGTTTGGAGCTATACGCATCTCAATTCATTCGTTGAATGATCGCGCCATAAAATATTTTGTAAATGTCTATGATCGGGATGTATCAGTATTTTTTCTGTACATTTTAACCAAATCAGTAGTGAAAACTCATCTGAAAGTACGAAATCTACATACAATATCAAATAAATCTGACTGAACAGTTGGTCCTTTGAACATCACGTCATTCGATGGAAAACCTGTTGTGGTCTTCATTGATGCATCAAAATCCTTAACTTTGTAGTCACACTGATTACACAATGATGTGGTAAGAAATATTTGATATTTGAATAGCACTTTACCGCCCTCGGACTACTTTACCGCTTGCCGGGCGTGAAATGGCACTTTACCGCCCGCTGGACAATAAATTAATAATTATTCGCATCCCCAGCTGCTTTACTGATTTCTGGTGGAGTACAATTCACACTTTCTTCGTCACTGGAATGCATTTCGTAATGACTATTGTCTGTATTGACAGCAAATATGGCTACTAGCCTATTAATTCACCAACCAGTCTGGAACATGAGCAAATTGTAAACACTTAATAACTCCCTTATCATAAGATATAGAGAAAAAGTAAAAACACTCTCAAGTAACTTTTTCGAGAGGAACATCATGGGCGTGGCAAACATTATTTTAAAAGGGTTTAAAAGGTATTTGAGAACCGTTTTATTTCTATCATGCTTGAGAGGTGAAGAGGTATTCACAATAAAATATACTAGTCGTACATAAAATATTGTATGTTTTTCGGGCGTAATTTGCTTTCATGGACCTAGGCGTGTTAATTTATATTTATTTAATTACTTACACGATACGGTCCATGAAAGCCTATTTTACGCCCTTGATACATAAATAACTATTATTATTCTCATTCATGATGCATTGAGCATTTTATTTTTGAAATATCACATGTTGCATAATTCTTTCTCCTCTCAAAACTTGCCTCAATTATCGATTTGAATGGCAAAATTCAAGATTTCAAACAACAGATATTCAATCTTCATCAACAGAAAAAGAAAAGTGTTGTAGATGCTGCCCTCTGCATGGACAACAACTAATAGGTGACACAATATTTCAATTTATATCTGCCCTGGCATAGGGGTTGGACCATACTGGATTTGAAAATTTGTTGGATGTTTCAACTGATCGCAGATAAACAGATGACGAAAATCATGAAGCAATATTTATTCATTGGAAATATTCTGACTAACATCAGTACCAAAATGGAAAATATTTCAATTCAGGGACCTCTAATAAAATAGATGAATTCTATTTTTACAAAATTCCCTTTTTTCCCATTGAATAATACTGAAAACCTAACTGAGATAGAATTTTTTTTGGGAAATGTTACCAATTTTAAGGCAGCATTGAGTATACATGTTGAAATAACAATTATCGATTTTGAAAATTCCGATTTTTTAGTGCAATGAATTGTCCAAGTTGGGGGAGTGATTACGAATGATTGTAAATTGTAAATTGTAAGATAATTCAGTGCTTCAAGAATATGGGTAACAATAAGAGGCACCATAGGAAGGATAAACTAGACAAGTTTCAGCGGAAACTTAGAAAAATACAAAAGGAATTGGAATCAATTCGCCAAAGTGAGTTTAACATCTAATTATTACATAATATTCCTCAAATAGGTAAATCGTCAAATCATTATCATTCATAATATCAATCAAGAGAAGACAAAGAACCAGTTTAGAATTTTGCAACTCCGATAAAACATTTCAGGCCAGGTTTTTGTTTTTTCGTTTCGTACGAAAATACACATGTATTTACTAGAACGGTGAAAACAAGGTACACAAATGTGTTACTGGCATAAACAAAACATTTTCAATATTAGGAAAATATAGGAGCTGAAATATTTCATGCACATAGTTCTTTCATAACCTTACACAAATGCAATCATCCAACATTAGGTTGATGGCTTTTATTGTACAGGGTGATATATAAATCTAACAAAATAATAATAATACCTAGACTACGTTTCCTCAAACAGGTTCGAGTTCAGGTTCAAGTGAATCTGCAAGCGACTATGAACCAACAGTACAACCGGTAGACCCAATTGAGATTTTAGGTGTGGATACGTTGGCGATTAGATCAACAGGTCCGGAGGTCCATGAGCAGATTGCAAATAGATGGACAATGTTCTTGCAGAACGGAATAGAAAAAGGAGATCGGAAGGAGCTAACCGAAAAATATCCAACACCGGATAACGTACCAGCCCTAAATCCCTCCAAATTGAACCCCGAAATTCAGGGATGCTTGTCAGAGACCTTGAAAAAGCAGAACAAATCCGCATATTTTACACTTAGCAAAAGCAGCCAAACTTCTAACATATGTTCATCACACAATTTCTTCACATAGAAGATATGGAATCTCTGGAACCCTAGATCACTCAGTCAAGAAAGCCGTTATGGACAGACCAATTGATGAGTGGCTTTTTGGAAGCAGTCTTGCCGATAATGTTAACATATCTCCCAAATGCAACACAAAGCAATCAACCGACAACATCATCAAGTTCTTTAAACTTCAAACTCCAACCGAGCGAATTCCGTCGCAAAAGAGAGGAGGGGGCAAGAAGGACAGGCCGAGCCAACAACAACGATGGGGAGGGGAGAGAAGGAAGGAATCATCACGCAGGAGACTGAAGAGTCAAAATATGCCAATGTATGGAAAAACATTACGAATAGTCCTCTAATTTTAGAATGGATCAAGGGATTTTGAATTCCTTTGGAAAAACAACCGAATCAGTGGACAGAACCCCTCGATATAACAAATAGATATCAAACGACAACAGTGGGCAATATTGTCCACGAGTTACTTACCACGGGTGCGATATCGTACTCCAAACACGAAAACGGAGAGTTCTTGTCAAATTATTTTCTCACACGAAAACCAAATGGTTCTTTCAGATTCATTTTGAATTTAAAACAATTGAATTCATTCGTAAATCCACCTCATTTTGAATTAGAGGACTATCGTAGCGTAAAGGACCTCTTGTATGAGGGAAGCTATGTTTGTACTATCGACATCAAAGACGCATACTTTTTACTTCCTATTCACGACGGTCATAGAAAATACCTCAAATTTAAATTTCATTTCAATTGCATGCCTTTTGGTTTATTCATAGCACCATATGTGTTCACCAAACTCCTAAAGCCTTTACTTTCCCACTTGCGAAACCAGGGGATTATTTGCGTAGCTTACCTAGATGATATGATAATTATAGCACAGACATTTATGAAATGTACATAAGACACTCTCTTAGCTTTGAACCTGCTAAAATCGCTAGGTTTCATTATTAATATGGATAAGAGTAAACTAGAACCGAAACAGGATTGTCGGTTCTTGGGATTTTTATTCGATACTATTGAAATGTCTATGTCTTTACCAGTAGAGAAAAAACGAAGTATCAAGCAACTGACTGAAAAATACAAAAATAACCCTTACGTTTCTATAAGAGATTTTGCAAAATTTATTGGAGTATTGACTGCGGCCTGCCCCGCAGTCAAGTATGGGTGGGCACACACAAAAACATTGGAGAGAGCTAAATATTTGGCCTTGATAGAACATTATGGTTATTATGATAAGACTTTTCAGATACCAAGTTTTGTTAACGCATACATAATCTGGTGGCAATCTCAGGTCGGTAATAGTTGAATGACTCTTGCGTTACCGAGATATAAAATAGAGATTTTTTTAGACTCCTCTAAGCAGGGCTGGGGTGCGGCTTGCAATAATAAACGAGCTTCGAGGCTTCTGGAAACGCAAAGATAACGAAATAAATATCAATTTCTTAGAACTTAAAGCAGCCTAAAACGCTCTCAATTGTTTTTCAAAATATAAAACTGATTTCGAAATAATCATCAGAATAGATAATACTACCTATATAAATAGAATGGGTATTAGATTTGTGAAATTGAATGAACTCGCTCCTGAAATATGGAGCTATTGCGAAGAGAAGAATATATTCCTTCACGCTTCATACATCAATACTAAACAAAACGTTCAGGCCGACTCTGAATCCATATGTCGAGACATGGATATAGAATACGAACTTTCACAGGAATTTGTTAAAATAATCTGTAGAAAATTTGGGAAAGCACAAATAGATTTATTTGCTACTCTATCTTGAATACAAAATGCGAACAATACGTATCTTGGAAACCAGACCCTGAGTCAAGTTCTGTTGATTCTTTCCTCATGTCTTGGAAACATATCGCCACTGGAAAGGTAAAAGGTCTAAAGCGCCACCCCAAGAAAAAATGAGTTATAAACATGCCTGAAAAGCCCTTTTTTTTCTGCATCTTTCTGTCTAAGTTTTATAGCATTCTGATCACTTAGCTGGCGCTTTAGTCACCGTAAAATGGGTACCTATAATATAAAGTATTTGCTTAAACAGACACAGAAATATATATTTTTCAACTATGATGAAATAAGTCAACTCCAATATCAAATAAACTACCATTAGTTAGTTTAGTTTTCATTATTTTCTACTATTTTGTTGGTTAATCCATCTGATATGTCATACAAAAATATGTTTTGCCAGTTAGTCAATTAGCATAATTTAATATTTAGAAAGATTATTGTGTTAACCCTTTTGCATTCTTAAAATATAAGAAAAATGGCGTGTTAGTCAAATCAGCTTTATAAGATTTATGTGTTCCTAGAAGATAAGTTATTTTTATTGACAACATTGATTGTTGATTTTAACCTTTAATCTAAATATTATTAAAAATTCAAGCGATAGTCATTAAGCAAGTTGAAATAGTTTGTTTTTTCCTAGGCATAACACCTGAAGCACCGCACTGTTGTGACAGTGCTTGAGTTTAACTAGCATTCAGGCATTTCAGTAAGCATTGTAAGGCGATAGAGTACAGTTAGTTTGTCTTAAGTGTATTAAGTGCGAGTTTTTTGTCCTAGTTCAGTTATTAATTAATGGTTTGGTAAGTAAAAACTGTAGTAATGATAAATACAAGATTTGTGTAATTCAGGCAATCAGGCCTCTATCGAGTGTTCAGCGTATTGTGGTTTGGCACTTGAGAGTCGTGTTGGTATTTCCTCACAAGAATATTATAAAATTTTGGTCCAGTTTAAGAAGACCAAATCACATACATGGGAATGCCTGAATCGCAATTTTTTCGACAAAGATTGATAACGTTCGTGTCATGAAGTATAAAAATGAGTTAGTCAGAACAGAAATGAAAAAACGTGTTGCGCTTTTCACCAGATAAGAAGGGCGCAACAAGTATTAATTTTGAAACTAAATATTGTTACACAATTTTTTAAAATTCTTTCAACTACCATTAACATTGAACTTCTCTTAACTTCAGAATGGCGTCCAATCGAAGAGCGTTTTTTCGAAAATACTGCCAGCCATCGATGCTTTCAGAAGGAAATTTAATGAATCTGGAAACTAACCAAAACACACTTTTCGAAAACGTGCAAGATAATGTTTCATCATCAGGAACTAACCAAGGAGAGTTATCCTGCTCTTCACAAGCAGGCCCCTCTTTATCCAGTATACCTAACGAATGAGAGTTATCCTGCTCTTCACAAGCAGGCCCCTCTTTATCCAGTACAGTTGAACCTGAAAATCCATTACATGCACATATAACTGCTTACAGCGTTTCACAAGTAGGGCCTTCCACAAGAGCAGCCAGATCAAAACGAACAGAAATTTACAAGTATACTGTCGACTTTTTATCCGAGGACGATGAGCCTTTTCCTGGTAGTGATAGTTCTTGGGACGGAACAGCCGAATTGGTTAAATTATGCACCAACAAAACAATTCCTCAAATGTATTATCATGAGTATCTTAACTTAACGACTGCAAATAATACCAAGGACAATTTAAATGAGACTGATATTGAAGACGATGACTTATAAAATTAGTGTTCTATTATAGTCTTTGTTTTAACATAGGCAGACAGTTTTTTGTTCCCAATCAGTAGCATATGTGCTGATGTTTTTATGGCACACGTTTATTAGGTTTGTACCAATTTGTTCATTAAGAAATAATATTCAGAATGAGTTGTGTTGTTTTTTCAAAACGATTTTTACGGTAATGTATTAGTAATTATATAAAACTTCTAGCTCAAATATTTTGTATTTTTTACTGCATTATTTTTTTGTTTGATACCCACGAAATAATAACAATAATTAATAAATACGCCTTTCACTTGATTTTGTTATAGGAAATTCTGATTAGGGTATATTTTATAATACACTATTAGGTATTTTTGATTTAAAATGTGTTTGTTTGTTTCATTAGGCATTTTACTATGGTTAATTGTAGAAGAATTACGAAGGAAATTTCCAGAAGCAGGTATCGAAGCAATCCTTTCCTCAATAACCAAGAAAACACATACTCAGTATGAGTCTGTATTTAGGAAATGGGGGTAATTTTGCATAAATAATAATAAAATACCATATGAGTATGATTTGGAAAACATGATAAATTTTCTTACAGAGACCTCACAATTGGGGTGCTCATATACAAAAATGAATTCCTAAAAATCAGCACTGGCACTCATTCTAGACATTCGAGAATAAGACCAGAATATAATTAAACGTTATTTGGAGGGAATTTATAATTCAAATCCTAAGCCTAAATACAATTCAACCTGTCTTGAGTTATTTATCTAAATGGTACCCATTAGAGAATATCACAATGAAACAACTAACTCAAAAGATGGCTACGCTGATGATACTGATCTCGGGGCGAAGATTGCAAACTTTATCAAAGATAAAGATAAAAACTATTAGACAAACTCAGGAATCTATTCAGATATATGTCCCAGATAGAATAAAAACATCAGGAAGAAATAGGCTTCAACCTGCTCTTATACTTCCACTTTTCAATGACAAACCAGAATTATGTCTGGCCTCAACTGTCATCCAGTCAGTTTGGCCAGGCAACTGAATGGATATGTTCTGCTCTGTGATTTTTCTGTGATTTTTCGAATTTCATCGTGGTAGTCTTCGCCAAAAAAATATTAATCTTATATCAAAGTGAACCTTATGGTGAGGTGGATGTGAGCTGCATGTTCGTATTATTGTGGAAATCAGGGTGAGTTGTGTATTTCGTGAATCTTTGATGTCACAGTCAGAAACGCAAAATAGAAACATACAAAAAGCGGCCACCCAAAAAAAATCATACAAAAAAGGAACTGATATAAAGTGCCAGTATAATTGTTAATTCTGGTAGTGTATACTCAAACAACGAAACTGATTCGAACATCGCATTACTGTTTTGCTCACGATTCGCACGGAAACTGCAGTTACTGTATAATTCACACCTAATTGGCACACTGAAGAAATGTCAAAAACCATTGATGACCTTTTCAAACTCATCGAGACAAGCAACAAAGAGATAAAGGACGAGATATCAGCGTTGAAAACTAGTATCAGTGCAGATGTCGCGACGCTGAAGACCAGAATTGAATGTTTGGAAAACGAAAATGAAACTTTGAAGCAACGCCTCATCGAAACTGATAGAAAATCGAGAAAATTCAACATAATAATTCATGGATTACCTGGTGAAGAAAACAATACTTTGTCTGATCTGGTTGAATTTATCAACAAGGAATTAAGTATTGCATGTCATATTCACGACTTCCGCTTTGTTACCAGGATAGGAAAAAATAATGGTGATAAACCAAGATCAATAATAGCAGAAGTAACCAACTTCACTCTCAAAACCCAAATTCTCACCAATTCTCGAAACAAAAACGCCGACTTGAAAAAACTCGGTGTGCTGTTCTTGCAAGATTACGCTAAAGAAGACTATTTAAAGCGTAAATTTATGAGCGAACAACTCAAATTGGCCAAAGTCACTGACCCAAATGCAAAATTTGTAAACAACAAACTATTGATTGACGGCACATCCTATACTCATGCACAATTAATTCAATTAATTGAAGAAGATAAGTCAAGACTGGTAAACGGCTCTGTTGCTGACATCTACGGGGGTAATTCAGAAGAGCGAAAGAGGAAATTGGTTAACTCTCCCACAAGCAGCATCCTCGAGAATCCAAAAACAAGACTCCGTTCTCAATCCATTCGCCCAACTTAACTTGTACTTACAGATACCTTTTACCTATTACTGTTTTTTTTCATATTTTTCTGTTCCTCTATTATTTTTGTAACCTTAACATAGAGTTTTCCATTAAATCCATGCAAGCATGATTATCCAGATTGGCCATATTAACTCGCGATCGCTAGTAGCACATTTCCAACAGTTTAAGAATTGTGTATATTTGAAGTTTGACATAATACTGGTCACTGAATCATGGCTCACAGAAGATATCCCAGATGACCTGATCGCACTCAATGGGTACAGATTGTACAGGAAAGATCGCTTGACGGGAAGAGGTGGTGGTGTGGCAATTTACTTGAAATCTAACTTTAAAGTTAAACCTGTGCTTATTGATCCTAGTAACACTGAACAATTATGGGTATCATTCTCCGTGAAAAATGAAAAATATGCACTTGGTGTCCTTTATCGTCCACCCAGGCAAAATATCAACGAATTTATAAATGATTTCGAGAGTACTGTGAGCATAATTGCTCCCAAATATGACTACCTATTATGTGCTGGTGATCTTAATATAGACATGTTGGATTTAGAAAGTAGTGCCTCCAAACTCTTGAACAACACTATCTCAAGCTATGATTTGAAGAATTTAATACTCGAACCTACCAGAATTAGCCAAACCAGCGCCAAAGCTATTGATTTAATTTTATGCTCTGAATCCATTCATGTCGATAACGTACTAGTCAGTGATGCCTCAGAAATTTCTGATCACTGTCTTGTATCCTGTTCGATCGGAAGTGGCGACGTCTTGTCAGAACCTAATTTGCGTACATTTCGTGATTTCAAAACATTCAATTTTGACTCATTTTCTATTGATCTGACTCATACTGATTTCTCCCCAATATACCGCCTAGAAAATATCGATTCTAAAGTAGAATGCTTCAACAATATACTCATATCCATTTATGACTATCATGCACCTTTCAAAACTGTCAAAATTACTAGACCACCAGCACCCTGGATAACTGAAATAATCAAATTGATGATGTCATTACGAGATAAAGCTTTGATCAAATACAAGCGTACCAAGCTAGAGCGCGATTGGAATTACTATAGAGATCTCAGGAACCAAACTAAATATGCAATAATTCGTGAAAAGAGGGCGTATATCCAATTTAAAACTAGAAATGGTAGAAACAACAGCAGGTCACTATGGAGAGAACTTGACAAAATGAACATCCACTCCAAAACTAGAAATCAAGCTATCCCAGCTCATTTGAAAAATGCTCAAGGTATTAACGATTATTTTGCGAGCTCTTCACAGAGTGATTTACAACTCGAAGCTGATACTCTTAACCACTATTCCAACACCTGTCTGCCCGGCGCAGGATCATTTAGCTTTGCACCTATTAGTGAAGCTGACATCTATAAACACCTCCTATCCATTGAATCGCGAGCTGTTGGTGCTGACTCAATAAGTGTTGATATGTTACTTCATGCTTGTCCATCTATCTTAGAACATATATGTCACATATTCAATTACTGTATAGAAAATAATACCTTTCCATCGATCTGGAAACGTGCTATTGTTCTTCCTTTGCCAAAAGTCAACAATCCTACCGAATTCAAATCTCTCAGACCTATTAGTATTCTATGTGTCCTATCTAAGATATTTGAGAAGATCATCCATTCACAAATGAAGACCCATTTAGATGATCATCGTCTTTTACCTCAGCACCAATCAGGGTTCAGGTCTCATTATAGTTGCAATACAGCACTTCTAAAAGTTACCGATGATATTCTCAAATATATGGATGACAAAAAGTTGGTATTACTTGTATTCCTAGATTATACAAAACAGAATCAAACATGACCTCTTACTGGCCATACTACACTATGTTGGTTTCAGCGATTCTTCCATTATGTTTTTCAAAAATTACCTATACAATCGTTTCCAAGCTGTCAAGCTTGATAACCAACAGTCTGACTACGTGCATATCATAAATGGGGTGCCACAAGGATCAATTTTGGGCCCGTTGCTTTTCATTTTGTACACTATTGATTTACACAGAATTATACATCACGCCAGCAGTCATTTTTATGCAGATGATGTTCAATTATACCTTCCGTTAACTGAAAGTAATTTTGCCCTTACTATTCAGAAAATGAACGATGATCTCACTGCTATTGCTGACATGTCGAGCAAATTGTGTCTCTCTATCAATCTATCAATATCAATCTATCAAAAACATCCGTGATAGGTGCTCACTTAATAACAACCTTCGAGTAAATAATGAACTCATTCCTTTCACAGATACCGTTAAAAATCTAGGCTTAATCATGGACAATACGATGAGATACACGAAGCATGTGAATGTTATCATCAGAAGAGCATTTTGCAATCTGAAACTCATCTACTCCAACAGATCTTTTCTCGACAAAAAAAGTAAAATCATCTTATGCGAAGCCCTAGTCTTGTCTCACTTAAATCATGCAGATGTTGTTTACGGCCCAGCATTACTCAAATCTGATCTGAACAGACTACAACTGATACAAAATTCGTGTGTCCGTCTGATTTGTGGCTTAAGAAAACGAAATAATATTTCATCTCCTTTGAAAGAACTGGGTTGGCTAAATGTTCAAAAACGCATATTTCTGCATTCATTTGTTTTGTATCACAAAATCATACTACATAAGAAGCCACCATACCTATTTGAAAAAATTTCTTATAGAACAGACATCCACAACCTTAACATTAGATTCAAGTCGAAGTTGACACCACCTATGCACAAAACCTCTCTCTATCAGTCTTCTTTTTCGTATATGATATCTCGGCTATATAATAAGGTTCCAGAATATCTGAAGAATTGTTCTATTGGAGTTTTTAAGAAAAAAATTAAATATCTTCTGTTAATGGATAATATACACTTATAAGCTTCTGCTATGTACCTATGTCTTCAACTTCTGATTAAATTATAATTCAATCATCTCAATGTTATCAGACATTATATAATCATTACTCAGACAGGAAACTTTTTTTTTGTGTAACTCAATATAGATTATATAATAATTGTGGTCTATTTCTAAATAATTTTTTTTTCTCATTATTTTCAAGAATATTTACATTTATTAACCTCCTTTTTTATTATTTTGTTGTTTTTTCTTGTTCTGTAAACTATGAATATAGATTATTTCTTTCGACTCTCTGGTTGAGTGTAAGAAAGTACTTACCCATCTCACACATGGGTAAACGCTAACTCTGCCTTTTGATAGTAGGTAAACAATGATATTTATTTATTTACTATCAATAAAAGCGATTATTATTATTATTATTATTATTATAGAATATTTAAAAAGATCTAAAGATATCCGACGAGACGAAGAAAGCCACCTTATACTAACTATCAAGAAACCTTTTCATGCAGCTAGTAGTCAGACTATCAGACATTGGATAAAAAATATTCTTAAGGAGTGTGGCATAGACACGGAGGTATTCTCAGCTTATTCTTCGCGACATGCTTCAACTTCAGCGGCTCATCGAGGTGGTGCAAATATAGAATCTATGAGAAAAGCTGCTGGCTGGACAAAAAGTTCAGAGGTATTCACAAAATTCTATAATAAACCAGTCGAGCCACATCTAGAAGATTTTGCAATAGGCCTATTAGGAGGTTCGGGCTTTGAACTTAAATGACTAAGTAAAATAATAATAATTAATAATAATAATAATAATTTATTAGCCCAAGTTATGTGTAAGTCACATTTATGGTTGTCAATAATTCATGAAAAAAAGTGAGACATACAAAATGGATGAATGGTCACACGAATACAATACCTATATATGAATGTACATACGTATATAACGATAAAACGAACAATATAACATTAAAAAAACATTTACATTTGTATATAGAGTTAAAAGATCTGATGATATAATAAAACATGCTGTCGGTACAAGAAAGTATGTGAGTCAAAAAAAAAAACATTCACGGTGGTATCTCGTCAAAAGAGAGGCCAAGAAATTCTTCATGTGAATAAAAAGCGTCATTTAAAAGACATTTTAAAATTGCTGCTTTGAATTTTTTGATTGGTGCATTTCTTAGTGTAGCTGACAGCTTATTGAAAAGCTTCAATGATGTATAGTTAATGGACCGAAAAAGTCGTGACGTCACAAACTATGTTGGTATTCCTGAATGTTTCCAATAGAAAAAATTTTACATGTAGATCTCCATAAGCAAATTTTTGAAGTCTCTTCTAATATTTATCGTGAATATTTAACGTATTTCAAGATCATTTACGGAAATAAGGAGGTTAGATGTATCTTTAAAAAATTAGAAACAGGTATTAACCATTGATAGTTTTGAATAAATCTCTATCGAAGTGAGGTTAGGATTTCGATTTATTATTGTATTTATTTTCCAATATTATTTTATTTTCTTTCACAATCGTTATGTGAAAAGAGAATGAAAAGTGTGTAAATCAAGATATGGGTACTAGAAATAACAGAGGTATTATTATATCATTATTTGTTGTAGATTTAGGAGAGATATATACCTACTAAGGTTGGTGCTCAGCAGAGATGTTTCTTTTCATGAGTGTTGCCTTCTTTGAAATCTGTATAAGAATCTGAAAGCTTTCCTGGGAGTTTATTATCAGCATAATGAAATAATTATTAGTTCTCCCAAGATATATAAAGTTCAGAAACAACTTCGAAAACTGTCCCGCATAGGCACTATACTACATTGCTTAGTGCTCAAGTAGAAATAAAATGACTCTTGAATGTCAGTTTTTCATTACAACACTTTGAGAGTATGATGTTGATCAATATTCACTGTACCTATTTTATAACATAATATGTATAATATAATGTATATAATTTTACATTTGTGTGACTGATTTCTCTTCAGATGTTGATGGTGCATTTTCTTCATTACTACTATTACAAGCTTTGAAGGTACTCGTACATTAGAGTGTACAAATATTTCTAAAGCTGTCATGTGATGGCCAAGAAACTATCTTCTTGAACAGGAACACTGGTAGAGTTGATCTACAACAAACATTTCAAAACGTTCAATTCATCCAATGTACCCTTTAATATTATAGCTCACCTGTACTTTATATGTTTTATCATGAATATTAGCTTGAATCAACCACATTAAGGTCTTGAGATCAGCATCAAATACAACCCAGCAAACACGTTACATCACTTGGCAGTTAAGCGAAGTCTTGAATTGCACATTGAAAGATATATTCATTGCGATTACGCATATTCATTCCAAACAAGTAATATTGAGACATTGCATTGTTAATAAGAATTCAAAGATGCAGTGACAATAATTTGGGGATATTGATAAATAACCACAATGCCACTTCCACTGAGAGTGGCAAATTTCTAGTTAAAAACTTTGCCATCGAGCAACTTCGCAACGAAGTCTATTCGAGATCATCACTATGATAACATGAAATGGATGAAATTTAAATTCCTCTCTGAGTGCGTCACTTCATGTTCCCAATGTGGCTGTTTATTTTTGTGAATGTTAGTTGTATTTATTCGCATATTCTGTATTT
The DNA here is from genome assembly GCA_029955515.1 of Chrysomela aeneicollis. NCBI lineage: Eukaryota > Metazoa > Arthropoda > Insecta > Coleoptera > Chrysomelidae > Chrysomela > Chrysomela aeneicollis. The sequence goes on along the minus strand of JARUHQ010000013.1, from coordinate 1,951,151 downwards.
CGAGCTGATAATTGACAATATATGGATGAACAATTTCCACTTTTATATACTTCACGGAATGAAGCATCCGACTTTCACATTCAAACATTTCGTCTTCTGAGTGTTGATTGTAGCAGTCTGAAATTAATTCACTTTTGGCCATTCAATTCAAAAAAATATAAGGCTACCCCGATTCAACTGTACCGATCCCTCAGCAATATGTTTGAGATCCCTTTAGAGTAACCAAATTTGTAACAGTATGTAGGTACCTATATTAGGTTGGTATAAGATATTAGGTACACAATTTGAAAATAATATGAAATGATATTTCATTATACCATTCAATCAAATTTAATTATGGGAAAACAAAATTTTGCGTTACTCCTGTATTTAACTAATGAATGTAGATTAAAGATTGTGATAGGGAAGGTACCACTAATGCAGGAATAATTTGTACGTCTCCATTTATGTGAATAGGCAAATCTACTATTCCATCAACTTTTTGCTGTGTACCATCAGCAGTTAAAACATGGTTCAAGTGAGGACTTCTGATTAGTAAATCAAGATTTGTTATCGTCCTTAAACCTCCTTGACCTATGACTGACATGTTGGCACCACTGTCTAAAAGTGCAATTACATTCGTGTCAAAAAGTTGGATTTTCACATAAGGCCTATTATCATTATTTTTCTTAAACAATAAAGGAGCTACAAAATTGGAAGGATCTTTCTCAATATTAAAATTTGAGCTATTGGCTCTTGGAATATTTGGAGAAAATTGAGAGCCTTTAACAACATTCTCCTTTATTCGTTTCCCTTACACCTATCACAGTCTTTGAAAACGACATTTGGTGTTCCACATTTAAAGCAAAACTTTTTCTTGATACCTGACTTGCAATCTTGAAAAGTATGATTTGCTAAACTGCATCTCCAGCAAATAACAGGATTTCTCACTTCAGGGTTTCCCACTTTACTGGTAGCTGTACCAACTGATGAGGAAGGGGCAGAAGTGCTATTTGGAAGATTTGAAGGTGAAGAATTTGGAGGTGAAGAATTTGAAGTTGAAGAATTTAAAGTAGAAGTGGCATTTCTGAATTTATTTTTCCGGAATTTATTACCAGAATCTTTATTCTTAGGACTATTCGAAATGAAAGCTAACTCCGGATCATCTAACATAGATATTGATCTACTCTGGGAACTAGAACTACTGGGGCATAATGCATCAGATTCCTCTAACTTCTTACATAAAGTTCCAACATGTGAAACTGAATCGATATCACACAATGCCAACCTACTTCGATAATCAGATTTTAGTCCCATTTTGATATATCTTATTTTAGTTACCTCAGCTGCTCCATGACTGAGTCTATTAAAAAGTGCTTCCATACAAGCAATATAGATAACTACAGGTTCCGAATTTCCCTGTTTCCGGTTCTTTACCTGTTGCCACACTTCATCTTCAAAATCTGACACTAGAAAATCTTTCCTCATTTTCAAAGTTAAAGAGTCCCAATCAGTGACTTGAGATTTAATGTATCTAAACCAAAAAGTGGCTTTACCAGTAAAAAGATCACTAGCAGACTCAAACAATTCAAGTTTAGATATATGTCTTGCTTGTGCGAGTTCTTCAATACGCTCAATGAATGATAAGAGATTTTTTGATTCCCCATCAAATTTTATTCCCAATTTGTAAACAGGAGTTGATTTCGTGAAATTTTGAGAGAAAGAATTACTGGTAGATGGTCTCATCAGTGGATTGACGGTAGAGTTCATTAATGGCACATTTACTGGCTCAGATTCCGGTTCTGACACCTTGTCATGTAATTCAGCATCTAATTGTAGAGATGTGGCATAAGATTCATTTTTAAACAATGACATATCTTCAAAATTTTCATCAGTGTTGTTTAATGAAATTCTCTGAATCCTCAAAGTCACATGACACAATCTAGACACAGCTCTTTTATAAGTGGAATCTGAAGAAGGACCATCAAAATCACTGATTAAAAATTTAATAGAAGTTAACGTATTCTCTATTTCTGTTTTCTCAATCTCAAAATCAAAAGATGGATCTACTAAGGCAAGAACATTCTGTCCTTGTTGAATCTCTTTTGAAATCAAACGACCTGAAATTTTCCTCTTATCATCCATATTGCGATCAGAAATAACACCTCTGATCCTCAACTCATAGTTGATCTCAGCTATCAGCAAGTGTTTCACCTTAAGTGAATCCATAATGATGTGAATGAGCAGAAACAAATGAAAGCAAATGAATTATCTAAATAAATTCCAAAGTAGTTGTCAGTCACAAAAATATCCGCAAAAATTCCTATGAAAAATTTATCTGTCAAAATTGTTACCAGAAATTTATTTTCAAAAAGGAAATTTTCAAAAATTGCTATCTTAGCTCCAAAATATATAATTATTACAAACAAACACACACACCGAAATGTTCCCCAGTGTATTAAAATCCAAGATATCTCTTAGAAAAACACCTATCCTGTTTACCTATTTGAAAACACCTAAAGCTGTTCCTGAAATGTCTGTCTTCAAATAAACAAGACTTGATGGACAGGCTGTTTATTCAACTAAATGTTCCAAACCAAACAGTCTAAGAAAATCAAATTCAGGTTTTATACAAAATATTTAACATAAAATTCCGAATTTTCGGGCCCCACACGTTGGACGCTATTTATGTGGCCTACTTTATAACTCAAAAATGAAATCAAAACAAAGTAGTTCACATTATGCTGACGGCAGCTGTTCGCCGGAGAACAGATATAGTGAGTTCGGATTTTATTTGGCTCGGAGATTGAAAATTCAAATTTTTGAGGGCGCCACTCAATTTGATAGTAAGTTATAAAATATTTCGAAAATTGAGAAACCAAATACCTATCTTCAAACAAATACCTGAAATTATAGAATTAAACTTTCTTAGATATCTGGGTTGGACAAATAGAAGAATAAAACCATATCACATACAAGTACATATAATAGACACCAAAAATGAACAAGGCAAATATATGTTATGGACCAGAGTAATAGATCATATTAGTAATAATTAAATCAATTAAATAATATATCATATCAAGATACATACATATGTATATCGGATGTTATACTTCTCAAAATAAGCCCAATGAAGTATATTGGTAATAAACCTGTGACTAAATCCGCTGTCACATAGTACTATGTGAGAGCTTCACAAGAGCTCTTTAGGTTACGGTTCATAATATAATCATGGTAGTATGATATGTGATATGAATAAATAGTTGTCCAAAAAATGATGGTATGATAAATACTAATATGAATAAATCTCAAAGAAATAATACAACACTGAAGGTGTAAAAAAACCTGGTGATAAGGTCCAATGGTCCATAAACGTAGCCTCTATCCAAGGTCCACTTGGTGTAGTTGGAAACAGCAACAACAGGAAGAAAACAGGAAGCAGACAGGAAACAGCACAGGAAGATGACGAAGAGAAGACTAGAAGAAGGCTCACACTCCCAGGTCAGCCAGGGGTCGATGGTGCAGCTCAGCTGGTCGCCAGCCTCTACCAGCTACTACTGGTGGTCCTCATCTGGTTGTCTGTCGACTCTGGCCAAGATTTAAAAGTGACTCGATGTTGGCCCTCGTGGGAATCTTGACCAGAGTCAAGATGTGCCACAAGAGTCGTTCGATGCCAGGAGTCTGATGAGGGCTAAGCTGTACCATAACACCCTAACAAAAATAGCCTCATGAGAGGACATGTGCCAAAGAAAAAACCCAAAGAAAAAATAGGTATATTTTCCCCCTGAAGATAGCATTGCTGGCTTATAAGTCATAACTTACCTTCTGAGAAGGGAGATAAAACTAGAAGATAGTCAAAACGGCAAACAGGACATCAGGACAAAATGGCTCCAAAACCACAATCGATGGGTGCGACTTGAACTCGGCCCCAACGGCACTCACGTAAATTCCCCAAAAGGGTTAATTTTTGGTTAAACACACCGAAAAAAGAATCTCAAAAACGAGTCAAGCGCACCTCATCATGGCCACCCTGGAAAAAGCCTCGAGTTCGCAGCTAGAGGACGGATACCATCTCCTATTCCCAAAAATTGCCAAAAAAACTCACATCCTGCATGAAATCAGCGCCAGTTTTGAAATCCTAGCCTCTCACAGAACGAAGTCCAACGAAGATAATCAGAGAAGACTATCATTCCTCTTCTTTCTTTTCTGCTACGGGCACGAACACTTACGGCTAACCAACTTGAGACCGAAGATCGATGACAGAAAATCCATGACAGAAGATCAATGACAGAAGATCAATGACAGACCAAGCAATGACATCGACGTCTAGAAAATAAAATTCTGAAAAATAAACAAAACAACCCCAATAACCCAATCAAGATCACATTCAGATCGAAAAATCCTGAAATAGCCTTCAATAAGTTCAATAGCCGAGATTTCATCACACTAGAGAACACATCAACGGTATGTCACCTGCTTACATGTGAAAGGATGTTTTCATACTCTATTATCTTTAATTCCAGGCCTAGGATCAGACAGGTAGCCAGAAATCATAAGATTCCTGCAGCTTATTCATCACTTTCAACAGCCTTTAGAATGTCAGAAGCGAGAGTAATACCTAGTGTTGGAAACCTGTGAATTTACTAGCATTCAACTCTATGTGATGTTTGTTTTGAAATAATGGTTTTGATAGATGTTCTATTTAGGAATTTAATTTCAAGACTGAATGTTCTTTGTGAGTACTATGCTAATGCCAAATGAATGAAAGATTTACCATAAAAAAAACAAATCAAAAGGTAGCAATTTTAAATGCTACAATATAAAACATGAAGATAGATAATACAAAATTTCAAAATCAGTAAGATAGGCATATATGAAAATTCTGGAATCAAGGATGAACAATTTTTTCTCAGTTATTTTTAGTGTCAATAATTTTTTCTATTTCTGTTCTATTTTCAAGTACGAATTTTTTTAGTTTTTTTTTGAATTTATTTGCAGAATATGTATTTATAATTTCGAAAGGAATGGAGTTCATAATTTTGGGACCTAAATAATTTAAACTTCTTTGTCCAATAGTTTTATTCATATGTGGAATAGAGAAGGGAGTTTTCAATCTGGTGTCATACCTCGAGTTGTAAGCAGCTTCAAGATTGTGTTTATTTTTGTATAGGTATATGGCAACATTATAAAAAAATATTTGTCTCGGATTGAATAACTTGGTTTCTTGAAACAATTTTTGGTTTCTTGAAACAATTTTTCCGAAGAATAAGTATATAATTTTGTAAAAACTTTTGAGTAAATTTTCAAGTGAGTGTAGATGAGTTTTCAGTATTCCACCCCATGCAATTATTCCATATGTTAGGTGTGGTGTTACCAGGGCATTATAAAGGGTAGTAAGATCATTTTCCCCAAGAAAATTTCTGGATTTAAAAAATAGGTAGATTAAGGATCGAAGTTTTTTCATGATGAATTCTACATGGGTATTCCATTTCAAGTGACTGTCGATATGTATACCTAAGTATTTCACGCTCGTTGCTAAATTTATGTTGATAGTGTTATGGTTTTCCTTTATATGTAGGGTGTTGAAATTAGGCAATTTATTTTTATACGAGCAGAAAGGAATGAAGGATGTTTTTTCATAATTTATGGTAAGTAATTTATTTTTGAACCATTTTTCAATCTGAAGAAAATCATTTTCAACTTTAACTTTCATTTTGTTCCAGTCTGCATCGTTGTAATATATAACCGTGTCGTCTGCGAATGTGATAATTTTCCCAGCTGTATCCAAAAGGAATAAATTATTAACGTATACGATGAACAGCATGGGACCTAAAACTGTTCCCTGCGGTACACCGTATTTTAAAGTTCCTGATGTGCTGAGAGTCCCATTTATGCTCACATATTGGGTTCGTTTCATGAGGTAATTCCGGAAGAGATCAAGTTGTAGACCACGTACTCCAATATCCTCTAAGGATTCAATTAACAGCGGAAAACTCACTGTATCAAAAGCCTTCGCCAGATCAAGAAATATAGCTAGCGAGGGTTTCTGATTATCCAGATCATGATAAATATTTTTTATTAGTTGTGCAATTGCGTCTTGAGTTGAAATACCTTCTTGGAATCCATATTGCTTTTCGGATATGATTTTATATTTTTTTAAATAACACCAGACTCTTTGTTTGATTTTTTTTTTCAAATATTTTAGTGAAATTTGTTATTAGAGATATAGGTCGGTAATTGGATGTGTCTAATTTATTACCTTTTATGTATATTGGCTTCACTACTGAGCATTTGAAGATTGACGGAACTTCTCCAGTATCAATAATAAGATTTATGAGAAAAGCCAGTGGTTCTTTGATGAAGTCAACGATTTGTTTTAGGGTTTCTGCTTTTATATTGTCAAAACCGGTTGCTTTTTCATTCTTTAGGTTTTCAATCACTTCTTTTATTTCTTCTTTATTTGTGTGAGAGAGATAAAGAGAATGTGTTTCACGTTTTCTTGGAAGCTTATAATTTGCGTCTGGAGTAATTTTTTTTGCGAGGTTTTCTCCCGTACTAATGAAGTTGTTATTGAACTCATTTGATACGCCCAGAGGGTTTGTTATTATTTCATTTCTGTCGTTTTTAATCATGGATATACTTGTTTTGTTACTGGATTTTGACTGCAATGCATTTGTTGCTTTCCAAATACCAACTTGATTATTTCTATTATCGTTTATTATTTTCCTGTAGTATTCCGTTTTTCTTATCTGAATGAGTTTTTGAGTTTCTTTCTTGTATCTATTATATTCTAATTTGAGCTCTAGGTTATGTGGGTTCAATTTTGTCAAAGAGAATAATTTATTTTTGTGTTTGATTGATTTAACGATTCCTTTTGTTATCCATTCTTTTCTTTTTTGTTCATCATTTGGTATTCGTTTTAAAACTGTACACTTTTCAATGTTCTCGGAAATTATTTCTGAAAACAAATTTGCGCAATCTTCGACTTTATTTTAACGCTGACCGCGTCAAGGCCTACGAGAATATCCGGGAGTCTGCACGGAAGGCGAAAAGGCGTTTCGACCTTAGGCGAAAGATTGCAACTACTTACAAGGTGGGCGACTTGGTACTCTGGCGAAGCGCTGTACAGGCATGAGTAATAAATTCGATGGTCCTTATATGGTCCTTATATAGTAAGCAAGAAGTATTCGACATGGCGGACGGTGTGGACGTTCCCATGCTTGTCAGAGAGCTCAACAAATTAAAGAAAGATGATTTAATTGATCTCATAATAAAAAGGCAGTTACCAATCAATATCAACAATCCGTTATTATCAAATTTCGTAAAAAACGTGTACTGTAGACCAGTGGCTGATGCGTCTGAAATAAAAAAGGATAACCATCCGAATGCTGACACGAGCTGTGATAACGTTATTTGTACTAAAATAAGTGGTGAACTGGATATCCTCAGGAAACTCACTTATCATCTAGAGAAGAGGACTCAGGAACAGGAAGATCTCATATCATTATTGAAAGAAAAATGCAATGCTCCTTATGCTGATACGAATAATACCAATATTAACGAGACTGCGCCATCTGTTGACAAGGCTACTAGCCACATCTCCATTCCTTCATACAAAAAGGTGGGCGTACCAAAAACTTCAAACAATCACCAAAAAACTTACGCTGAGAGGACAAAAACTCGGCCTGCAGATAAGACAGAACAAGGTATTCGACCTCATCTGACAAGGAATCCCCCTCAACAAAAAACATCAACAAATCGACAGCGATTTGGAAACAGAAACAAACCGATGATCGGCACACGACAGAATACGTTCCTAAACTTGGTTATCTTCACGTATATCGTTGCGGTCCCAATGTCACGAGCGATGAAATGCTGAAGATCTTAGGAGAAACAGCCCCTGATATTGATTTCACATGTGAAATACTGAAACAAACTGACGTTTCTAAGTCTTTCAAGCTATCCCTACCAATTGACTGCTGCAAGAATGTGTATAATCCAGATATATGGCCCGCTGGTGCCGCAGTTAGACGATTTACTTTCCCTAAAAACTATTCACAGGACATTTTTTAGACGCTTCGGAAACTCACGTAGAAACGAGTTAATTCGCGCCCCGGAACATGACGAAAATTTCGCAGGCAATTCTGTGAGTATATTTCACTTGATTATACAATGTCTCGCGAATAAATTAGATGAGCTGACTTTCTTCTTAGAAGAAGTAAAATTTCCTATAATTTGCATTTCAGAACACTTTTTATCAGCTGAAACATTATTATGTGTCAATATACACTCCTATAATTTGGCTACCTATTTTTGTAGAAACGTAAGGCAACATGGTGGTGTAGCTATATTTGTGAAAGAAGAAGTATCCTTCAAAACAATTGATGTGACCCAATTTTGCGACGAAATCAACGCTGAGTTTTGTGCTATGTATTTGATAGGTATTAAAACTGTTATAGTCACAGTGTACAGATCATGCCTAGGTGATGTCTCAGTTTTTATGTCCAAATTTGAAGAACTTTTGAACTTCTTAGCCACAAGATTCGAAAAGCTTATAATATCAGGTGACTTTAATATACATTTTGAGCGTAGCTTATCAATTTTGACAGACTTCATCTGTTTGATTACCTCATTCGAACTGAACATCACAATCTCAGAGTTCACTAGACCAACCGGCTGTATTGATAATATACTCACTAATATCAATCATGATTCTTATGTTACAGAAATCATTGATCCAAATTTATCAGATCATTTTGGTCAGGTTATCTCAATTAAAGAGGATATTGTATCACATCCGAAAGCAATAAAAAAAAAGAATTATCACTGAACGAGGAATCGAAAAGATTAGGCAGTCTCTAGCTGAGATTGACTGGTCCATTTTTCTTGTCAACCCAAATGCTGACTTAAATCATCTATCTACATACCTTGTGAATACCCTTCAGAACTTAATTCATAAACATTTTCCGATGAAAAATATATACCCAAGAAAAGCTCCATTGAATTTCTTCAATGACGATCTCAGGGAAATGAGAAAGAATCTTGCCGTCATAAAACAAGTGTATGATACCTCAGAAACTGAAATCGATCAACGTGCATATAGAACTTATAAAAAAAGTTATCGTTCTTCAATTTCACTTGCGAAAAAGGCTGCTTTCAATTCTTTCATCGCAAACTCATCCAACAAACCTAGAGACGCCTGGAGAATAGTAAATTTTCAAAGGAATTCCAACCCCCCAAAAAGAGAGTGCTCAATAACTTCTGACAGATTTGTTGATTATTTTGCTACGGTGGCCGAAAATGTGATTAAAGACTTACCTGCTACAGTTGTTAACCCAGCTGACTATCTAAAACATTTTCCCTCCCCAAACGTTAGTTTTTTTCTCGATCCTGTGACAGTCATTGACGTTATGGATGCAATAAAATCAATGAAAAACTCTAATAGTTTCGATATTTATGACATTAGCTCAATTATATTGAAAAATACTGCCGATATTCTTCTTCAAACACTTATGTGCCTTATAAACTTGTGCTTCTGTACAGGAAAATTTCCTGGTTGTCTGAAAGTTTCTAAAGTTATTGCCATTTTCAAAAAAGGTGACCCTGATATCCCTGACAATTACCGCCCGATATCCCTGATTCCGGTTATAGGTAAGGTGATTGAAATAATCATGAAAAAACGCCTCATAAACTTCTTTGAGAAGTATTCATTGATACATAAATTTCAGTTTGGATTCAGAAAGAACTAAGGTACTCTTGACGCTATTTATACGGTCATAAAAAACATAGTAGATGGTTTCGATGAAGGAATATATACATCGATTACACTGGTAGATCTTAGTAAGGCATTTGACTGTGTTTCTCATAATCTTCTGATAAAAAAACTCGAACATCATGGCGTTAGAGGTTCACCACTAAAACTAATTGATTCTTATCTCACTGGAAGAACCATGAATGTTTCTGATAACACCAAACTTTCTGAATCACGTGAAATTAAATATGATGTACCTCAAGGCTCAGTATTGGGTCCACTTCTCTTCATAATCTACATTAATGATCTTTTTTTCCACCTTTTTCCCAATAAAATTGTTATGTATGCTGATGATGCTACTTTGATTAACCAGAATAAAGACCTGTCCACTCTTGAATACATTGAAACTGAGGTAAAAAATATAGCAGATCATTGGTATAGAAATAATCTTCTCTCCCTGAATGAAAATAAAACCCAAAAATTGAACTTTTTCACAAGTCATACACTGTCTAATGGTGATACTGCTAATCTATTGGGAATAACTCTGGATGATGATCTAAACTGGTCGGCACACACATGAATTCGTCGTCGTCGGAGCAACATGTGTTCCAGAAATATCACTTTCAAATGTTGTAAAACAAAACCCTTCATTCACTATGTGTGTATAAATTGTGCAAGTGTGTTTCACCAAAGCTGTCTACCTAAACACAAAAAAAAATCAAATGTATCGAAGGAAATAAGATAATATGCTGTGAAAGTGACAAAAACCTGAGTAATAACGACCAGGTGAGCATACTGGAGGAAACTATAAATGAACTGTCGACAGATGGACTCATGAAAGATAATTTCATAGAAAAATTGCGTAAGGATAAAGAAATGTTCATGAATGAAGCACTAAAACTGGAAGCTGACTCAAGTTGTTTGATTGAACAACAAAAAAAAAACAATCGAGGATATGAAATACGAAATTCAGTGCCTGCAACAAAAAATTGAAGAATGTAAAAAGTATACATCCACTATCAGTACCCAAACAATTGACATACAAGAAAAAAGTTCACTGATAAAACATGAGATGAATCACATTTCTACACAGACAATCTCATCTGACCTCGCAATGTTGACAAATTCCCAAAATCGTCAGATAAACTCAGAAATGGGTAATCTAATGAATTGTAAGCCATGGAAAAGCAATGTTGAACAGGAAGGAAGAAGTGTAAATATGAGAACAAAAATTGATAAAGGAAAGAGGGATCTGTGTAAAAATACAAGGAACAAAAAAAAATTGACGAGACTGGGAATATATTCTCAGTCGAAAAGGGATCAATGAAACTGAGTAATCGATCGACGATGCCTACGGATTCACCAAAGAAGAAAAAATGTTCAAAAAAATTTAAAAACGAGAGAAATAAAATAGTTAATGAAACCTTGCTGGACTTGGCCACTGAACTGTCAAATGCTACAAACACTGATGACGCTGATGCTCATGAAACAAGACCCAAGAAATCATTACATTTGTTAGATAACCAAGATGCAGTTATAGGACCAGATGAAAATATTCAATTGCCTCCTGGATGTGCACAAAATAATATACTTATATTAGGAGATGAGTATGCTAGGAACTATCAAAAGGTTCTCAATCGTATGGTAAATTCTGAAGGAAAATACAAAATATTCTCCATTATAAAATCTAATGCAGAAATTGCTCACCTCACCGAGGGATGTTTTGAAAATGCACTAGATTATGGCAGGCTAGATCATATAATCGTAATGTTCAACACAAACAATATAAGTAACAGAAAATCACCCAATCAAGTAACTAGAAATTTGCTGCCTCTTGGCCGCACTACAAATATCATTATTGTAGCGCAAATAAATAATCCCTCAGACATAGCCATAACCAACAATATTCGACATAACATTGAGAGGTTCAAAAATAAGGTAAGAAATATTTCCATCTCATTACATATTGATCCAATGCTGAAAGGCAGCAAATTCAAGGTTGCTCTTGAGGTGAAGAAAACAGTACTCATTAACTCTTCATATAATAATATTGTATTGAAATCAATCAAATCTCTAGATCTAGATGAAACAATGACTCCTAGGCAGTTTTCTCGTGAAAAAAATACAGTAAAAAACTCGGGAGCAAATGAATCATCCACCTCAAATAATTTATCAATAAATAATTCAGCTATCGAGGAAACCAACAAAAATCATTTTTTATACCCCAGTCTGTTGCAGCCCAATCTGCAACAAATATAACAAAACCCACAAGAAACAATGTAAATTTTAGCATAGGTCCCATAAATAGTGTAAATGTCCAGGGATTTGTTAACAACTATAGCTCTATAGAGATTTTTGCGGATGAATATAAATTGGATTTTTTATGTTTTTCGGAACACTGGATAACAAAAAATAACAACTATGGTGTAGTTCATTTGAGAGAATATAAAGTAGCAGCAATATATTGTCGGGAAAATCAAAATCATGGGGGTGTACTTATTTTAGCAAAAGACAACACAAACTGTACTGAACTTGAAATAATAAAAAAGTTATCTGTGGAATGTCATGTAGAGATTTGTGCAATTTTCTATCATACAAATGCAACAAAAGTCATCATCATAACAGCATACAGATCACCAAGAGGAGACCCTCAAATTTTCTTGAATTGCCTGTCGCAGGCATTAGAAATAGCAAAAAGCAGATCGAAATTGACTATACTGTGTGGAGATTTCAATATTAATTACCTGGCACCAGAAGATAATAACACCAAACTGCTAAATGACCTTTTCAACTCTTTCCAACTTGATATAAACTTCTTAGGCCCCACTAGAATTTTTACAAATATAGATGGACACACAAGCCGAACATGTATTGACTACATGACATCTACATACTCAGATCATTGCTATGAATGCAAGTTGATACAACCTAATATAGCAGACCATCTGTCGCATATTCTGATGTTTCGGACAAGTAATAACTACCATAAGGAAAAAAACGAAAACCAATTGATATATAGGCGTCAGTTGAAACCTGAAAATATAAATGAATTCAGAACAAGGCTCGATACTATAAACTGGTTTCCGAATTTATATGACATGAGGATTGATATCAGCTTTTCGTATTTCTTGGAATCTGTTAGCTGGTGTTTCAATGTCTCATGCCCAGAAAGATGTATCGCTGTTTAAAAACAGTCTAAATCCTGGGTTACAAGAAACCTGAAAATATAAATGAATTCAGAACAAGGCTCGATACTATAAACTGGTTTCCGAATTTATATGACATGAGGATTGATATCAGCTTTTCGTATTTCTTGGAATCTGTTAGCTGGTGTTTCAATGTCTCATGCCCAGAAAGATGTATCGCTGTTTAAAAACAGTCTAAATCCTGGGTTACAAGTGATATTATTCAGAAAGGTAAAAGGTTGAGAGTAATGTTCAGAAGTATCAAAGCCTCTCCAGAAAAAAATGAAAAAAATGACAGAAGTTTTACTTTATATCAGAACAGTTTAAAAGAACATAAAAAGACCATTAAAGAAGCTAAAATCAATTATTTCAACAACAAAATTCTGAATGCAGACAATAAGACAAAAGCAACTTGGAATATTATCAATAATGAACTTGGAAGGAAAAGTAGACCATCTGACAAAATTGACAGTTTATTAAAAAATGATCAAGAAATCACAGACCTGAATGAAATAGCTGAATTGTTTGCTTACAATTTCTCAAATGCTGCCAAACTCGCAGCTGAAAATACTTTTGGACAAAACATTTCACTGCCTTGTACGGTATCAAAGAAAATCAATCCAATTCATCCCTTCCAAAACGATCCTATTAATGAATCGGAGGTGTTAAGCACACTAAAAAAATTAAAAAATAAGAAGTCTACTGGATTGGATGAGTTGTCTACAGAAACAGTAAAAAAAGTAATTGATGTAATGATTTCCCCTCTGACTTATCTTTTTAGTCAGTCTTTTTTACAGGGATACTTTCCCGAAGAATTCAAAAAGGCATTAGTGATACCTCTTTTCAAAAAAGGAGATCGTTCTAAAATCGAAAATTATAGGCAAATCTCTTTGCTCTGCTCTCTGGCTAAACTATTTGAAAAAATAGTAGCTAACAGGATCACTAGCTTTTTGGAGGTAAATAATATACTATGCAAAGAACAACATGGATTTAGAAAGAATAAATCAATTGAAACTGCAACATATCATTTGTTGAATTTTATCTATAAAGAGGTGGATTCGAATAATTTTGTGATATCTTTATTTTTTGATTTAACAAAAGCGTTTGACACTGTGTCTCCTGAATTTTTAATCGCAAAACTATCGCAACTTTCTTTTCCATATAACGTGTTGAAATGGATTGAATCTTACCTCGAAGGACGCACCATGACAGTGAAATGTGATAATTTTAGATCATGTTACAATGACGTCAAACTCGGAGTTCCACAGGGGTCAGTGCTTGGACCTTTGCTTTTTTTGCTGTATGCAAATGACTTATCAGAATATTTGGAAGATTGTCAGCTTACTATGTTTGCGGACGATACTACTATCACGGTAACTGGGGGAAATATCGATATATTGCTCAGTAAAGTAAAATGCATAATAGATGGTTTTAGCTCCTGGTGTCAGCGTAACAGATTGATACTGAACTCCAGTAAAACAGTGATAGTGAATTTCTATAATAGAAAGAATAATGTTCCAGATGACTTACAAGTTATTGACGAAATCGGAGTTAGTAGTGAAGTTAAATTTTTAGGTACATACTTGGATGAAAGCCTATCATGGGATATGCAGATAAATGATGTCTGCAACAAACTAAACAAGACATTCTTTGCCTTACGGCATATGAAATCATGCATGAACACAGTAGGTCTACTAGAAATTTATTTTGCTATGGCATATTCACATATATCGCTAAATATCATAGCATGGGGTTGCAGTAGTGAATTCAACAGAGTGTTCGTGGCACAAAAGCGTATTGTCAGACTGATTTTCAACGTGGAATACAGAGACAGCTGTAAACCAATTTTCATTAGGGAAAAATTATTATCAGCTCCCTCCATATATATCCTCAAAAGTATAGGTTTTGCTAGATCAAACATCCAAGAACTAGAAACAAATGCAATGGCGCACAGGTACAACACCCGACAAGGTGATTATTTGCGTATTCCAAGTCACAAAACAGCAAAATATAAAAAATCCCCCTTATACAATGCGATAACTCTGTATAATAAATTACCGGGAGATATTAAGCACATTACCTCTGATAAAGTTTTCCATAGCAGAGTGAAACAATTGCTGCTGCAAAAATGTTACTATGGTTGTAAGGAATTCCTGGATGATGATTTCTGTTGAGCACTCATTTTTGTTTTGGTATTGTTTTTTTTTATCTGTGTAGTTTATATACACGACAATATATATCTATATATGTATATACATTCATTTCTATGGAAGTCGTTTATACCTATATCTTACATATTTTTACCTTGTTAATATTATGTGATGTTTTTATTTTTATCCTATATCGACATACCATATGTACATACTGTACCGCAGTGGCGAATAAATTATTCTATTCTATTCTATTCCATTCCATTCCATTCCATTCCATTCCATTCCATTCCATTCCATTCCATTCCATTCCATTCCATTCCATTCCATTCCATTCCATTCCATTCCATTCCATTCCATTCCATTCCATTCCATTCCATTCCATTCCATTCCATTCCATTCCATTCCATTCCATTCCATTCCATTCCATTCCATTCCATTCCATTCCATTCCATTCCATTCCATTCCATTCCATTCCATTCCATTCCATTCCATTCCATTCCATTCCATTCCATTCCATTCCATTCCATTCCATTCCATTCCATTCCATTCCATTCCATTCCATTCCATTCCATTCCATTCCATTCCATTCCATTCCATTCCATTCCATTCCATTCCATTCCATTCCATTCCATTCCATTCCATTCCATTCCATTCCATTCCATTCCATTCCATTCCATTCCATTCCATTCCATTCCATTCCATTCCATTCCATTCCATTCCATTCCATTCCATTCCATTCCATTCCATTCCATTCCATTCCATTCCATTCCATTCCATTCCATTCCATTCCATTCCATTCCATTCCATTCCATTCCATTCCATTCCATTCCATTCCATTCCATTCCATTCCATTCCATTCCATTCCATTCCATTCCATTCCATTCCATTCCATTCCATTCCATTCCATTCCATTCCATTCCATTCCATTCCATTCCATTCCATTCCATTCCATTCCATTCCATTCCATTCCATTCCATTCCATTCCATTCCATTCCATTCCATTCCATTCCATTCCATTCCATTCCATTCCATTCCATTCCATTCCATTCCATTCCATTCCATTCCATTCCATTCCATTCCATTCCATTCCATTCCATTCCATTCCATTCCATTCCATTCCATTCCATTCCATTCCATTCCATTCTATTCCATTCTATTCTATTCTATTCTATTCTATTCTATTCTATTCTATTCTATTCTATTCTATTCTATTCTATTCTATTCTATTCTATTCTATTCTATTCTATTCTATTCTATTCTATTCTATTCTATTCTATTCTATTCTATTCTATTCTATTCTATTCTATTCTATTCTATTCTATTCTATTCTATTCTATTCTATTCTATTCTATTCTATTCTATTCTATTCTATTCTATTCTATTCTATTCTATTCTATTCTATTCTATTCTATTCTATTCTATTCTATTCTATTCTATTCTATTCTATTCTATTCTATTCTATTCTATTCTATTCTATTCTATTCTATTCTATTCTATTCTATTCTATTCTATTCTATTCTATTCTATTCTATTCTATTCTATTCTATTCTATTCTATTCTATTCTATTCTATTCTATTCTATTCTATTCTATTCTATTCTATTCTATTCTATTCTATTCTATTCTATTCTATTCTATTCTATTCTATTCTATTCTATTCTATTCTATTCTATTCTATTCTATTCTATTCTATTCTATTCTATTCTATTCTATTCTATTCTATTCTATTCTATTCTATTCTATTCTATTCTATTCTATTCTATTCTATTCTATTCTATTCTATTCTATTCTATTCTATTCTATTCTATTCTATTCTATTCTATTCTATTCTATTCTATTCTATTCTATTCTATTCTATTCTATTCTATTCTATTCTATTCTATTCTATTCTATTCTATTCTATTCTATTCTATTCTATTCTATTCTATTCTATTCTATTCTATTCTATTCTATTCTATTCTATTCTATTCTATTCTATTCTATTCTATTCTATTCTATTCTATTCTATTCTATTCTATTCTATTCTATTCTATTCTATTCTATTCTATTCTATTCTATTCTATTCTATTCTATTCTATTCTATTCTATTCTATTCTATTCTATTCTATTCTATTCTATTCTATTCTATTCTATTCTATTCTATTCTATTCTATTCTATTCTATTCTATTCTATTCTATTCTATTCTATTCTATTCTATTCTATTCTATTCTATTCTATTCTATTCTATTCTATTCTATTCTATTCTATTCTATTCTATTCTATTCTATTCTATTCTATTCTATTCTATTCTATTCTATTCTATTCTATTCTATTCTATTCTATTCTATTCTATTCTATTCTATTCTATTCTATTCTATTCTATTCTATTCTATTCTATTCTATTCTATTCTATTCTATTCTATTCTATTCTATTCTATTCTATTCTATTCTATTCTATTCTATTCTATTCTATTCTATTCTATTCTATTCTATTCTATTCTATTCTATTCTATTCTATTCTATTCTATTCTATTCTATTCTATTCTATTCTATTCTATTCTATTCTATTCTATTCTATTCTATTCTATTCTATTCTATTCTATTCTATTCTATTCTATTCTATTCTATTCTATTCTATTCTATTCTATTCTATTCTATTCTATTCTATTCTATTCTATTCTATTCTATTCTATTCTATTCTATTCTATTCTATTCTATTCTATTCTATTCTATTCTATTCTATTCTATTCTATTCTATTCTATTCTATTCTATTCTATTCTATTCTATTCTATTCTATTCTATTCTATTCTATTCTATTCTATTCTATTCTATTCTATTCTATTCTATTCTATTCTATTCTATTCTATTCTATTCTATTCTATTCTATTCTATTCTATTCTATTCTATTCTATTCTATTCTATTCTATTCTATTCTATTCTATTCTATTCTATTCTATTCTATTCTATTCTATTCTATTCTATTCTATTCTATTCTATTCTATTCTATTCTATTCTATTCTATTCTATTCTATTCTATTCTATTCTATTCTATTCTATTCTATTCTATTCTATTCTATTCTATTCTATTCTATTCTATTCTATTCTATTCTATTCTATTCTATTCTATTCTATTCTATTCTATTCTATTCTATTCTATTCTATTCTATTCTATTCTATTCTATTCTATTCTATTCTATTCTATTCTATTCTATTCTATTCTATTCTATTCTATTCTATTCTATTCTATTCTATTCTATTCTATTCTATTCTATTCTATTCTATTCTATTCTATTCTATTCTATTCTATTCTATTCTATTCTATTCTATTCTATTCTATTCTATTCTATTCTATTCTATTCTATTCTATTCTATTCTATTCTATTCTATTCTATTCTATTCTATTCTATTCTATTCTATTCTATTCTATTCTATTCTATTCTATTCTATTCTATTCTATTCTATTCTATTCTATTCTATTCTATTCTATTCTATTCTATTCTATTCTATTCTATTCTATTCTATTCTATTCTATTCTATTCTATTCTATTCTATTCTATTCTATTCTATTCTATTCTATTCTATTCTATTCTATTCTATTCTATTCTATTCTATTCTATTCTATTCTATTCTATTCTATTCTATTCTATTCTATTCTATTCTATTCTATTCTATTCTATTCTATTCTATTCTATTCTATTCTATTCTATTCTATTCTATTCTATTCTATTCTATTCTATTCTATTCTATTCTATTCTATTCTATTCTATTCTATTCTATTCTATTCTATTCTATTCTATTCTATTCTATTCTATTCTATTCTATTCTATTCTATTCTATTCTATTCTATTCTATTCTATTCTATTCTATTCTATTCTATTCTATTCTATTCTATTCTATTCTATTCTATTCTATTCTATTCTATTCTATTCTATTCTATTCTATTCTATTCTATTCTATTCTATTCTATTCTATTCTATTCTATTCTATTCTATTCTATTCTATTCTATTCTATTCTATTCTATTCTATTCTATTCTATTCTATTCTATTCTATTCTATTCTATTCTATTCTATTCTATTCTATTCTATTCTATTCTATTCTATTCTATTCTATTCTATTCTATTCTATTCTATTCTATTCTATTCTATTCTATTCTATTCTATTCTATTCTATTCTATTCTATTCTATTCTATTCTATTCTATTCTATTCTATTCTATTCTATTCTATTCTATTCTATTCTATTCTATTCTATTCTATTCTATTCTATTCTATTCTATTCTATTCTATTCTATTCTATTCTATTCTATTCTATTCTATTCTATTCTATTCTATTCTATTCTATTCTATTCTATTCTATTCTATTCTATTCTATTCTATTCTATTCTATTCTATTCTATTCTATTCTATTCTATTCTATTCTATTCTATTCTATTCTATTCTATTCTATTCTATTCTATTCTATTCTATTCTATTCTATTCTATTCTATTCTATTCTATTCTATTCTATTCTATTCTATTCTATTCTATTCTATTCTATTCTATTCTATTCTATTCTATTCTATTCTATTCTATTCTATTCTATTCTATTCTATTCTATTCTATTCTATTCTATTCTATTCTATTCTATTCTATTCTATTCTATTCTATTCTATTCTATTCTATTCTATTCTATTCTATTCTATTCTATTCTATTCTATTCTATTCTATTCTATTCTATTCTATTCTATTCTATTCTATTCTATTCTATTCTATTCTATTCTATTCTATTCTATTCTATTCTATTCTATTCTATTCTATTCTATTCTATTCTATTCTATTCTATTCTATTCTATTCTATTCTATTCTATTCTATTCTATTCTATTCTATTCTATTCTATTCTATTCTATTCTATTCTATTCTATTCTATTCTATTCTATTCTATTCTATTCTATTCTATTCTATTCTATTCTATTCTATTCTATTCTATTCTATTCTATTCTATTCTATTCTATTCTATTCTATTCTATTCTATTCTATTCTATTCTATTCTATTCTATTCTATTCTATTCTATTCTATTCTATTCTATTCTATTCTATTCTATTCTATTCTATTCTATTCTATTCTATTCTATTCTATTCTATTCTATTCTATTCTATTCTATTCTATTCTATTCTATTCTATTCTATTCTATTCTATTCTATTCTATTCTATTCTATTCTATTCTATTCTATTCTATTCTATTCTATTCTATTCTATTCTATTCTATTCTATTCTATTCTATTCTATTCTATTCTATTCTATTCTATTCTATTCTATTCTATTCTATTCTATTCTATTCTATTCTATTCTATTCTATTCTATTCTATTCTATTCTATTCTATTCTATTCTATTCTATTCTATTCTATTCTATTCTATTCTATTCTATTCTATTCTATTCTATTCTATTCTATTCTATTCTATTCTATTCTATTCTATTCTATTCTATTCTATTCTATTCTATTCTATTCTATTCTATTCTATTCTATTCTATTCTATTCTATTCTATTCTATTCTATTCTATTCTATTCTATTCTATTCTATTCTATTCTATTCTATTCTATTCTATTCTATTCTATTCTATTCTATTCTATTCTATTCTATTCTATTCTATTCTATTCTATTCTATTCTATTCTATTCTATTCTATTCTATTCTATTCTATTCTATTCTATTCTATTCTATTCTATTCTATTCTATTCTATTCTATTCTATTCTATTCTATTCTATTCTATTCTATTCTATTCTATTCTATTCTATTCTATTCTATTCTATTCTATTCTATTCTATTCTATTCTATTCTATTCTATTCTATTCTATTCTATTCTATTCTATTCTATTCTATTCTATTCTATTCTATTCTATTCTATTCTATTCTATTCTATTCTATTCTATTCTATTCTATTCTATTCTATTCTATTCTATTCTATTCTATTCTATTCTATTCTATTCTATTCTATTCTATTCTATTCTATTCTATTCTATTCTATTCTATTCTATTCTATTCTATTCTATTCTATTCTATTCTATTCTATTCTATTCTATTCTATTCTATTCTATTCTATTCTATTCTATTCTATTCTATTCTATTCTATTCTATTCTATTCTATTCTATTCTATTCTATTCTATTCTATTCTATTCTATTCTATTCTATTCTATTCTATTCTATTCTATTCTATTCTATTCTATTCTATTCTATTCTATTCTATTCTATTCTATTCTATTCTATTCTATTCTATTCTATTCTATTCTATTCTATTCTATTCTATTCTATTCTATTCTATTCTATTCTATTCTATTCTATTCTATTCTATTCTATTCTATTCTATTCTATTCTATTCTATTCTATTCTATTCTATTCTATTCTATTCTATTCTATTCTATTCTATTCTATTCTATTCTATTCTATTCTATTCTATTCTATTCTATTCTATTCTATTCTATTCTATTCTATTCTATTCTATTCTATTCTATTCTATTCTATTCTATTCTATTCTATTCTATTCTATTCTATTCTATTCTATTCTATTCTATTCTATTCTATTCTATTCTATTCTATTCTATTCTATTCTATTCTATTCTATTCTATTCTATTCTATTCTATTCTATTCTATTCTATTCTATTCTATTCTATTCTATTCTATTCTATTCTATTCTATTCTATTCTATTCTATTCTATTCTATTCTATTCTATTCTATTCTATTCTATTCTATTCTATTCTATTCTATTCTATTCTATTCTATTCTATTCTATTCTATTCTATTCTATTCTATTCTATTCTATTCTATTCTATTCTATTCTATTCTATTCTATTCTATTCTATTCTATTCTATTCTATTCTATTCTATTCTATTCTATTCTATTCTATTCTATTCTATTCTATTCTATTCTATTCTATTCTATTCTATTCTATTCTATTCTATTCTATTCTATTCTATTCTATTCTATTCTATTCTATTCTATTCTATTCTATTCTATTCTATTCTATTCTATTCTATTCTATTCTATTCTATTCTATTCTATTCTATTCTATTCTATTCTATTCTATTCTATTCTATTCTATTCTATTCTATTCTATTCTATTCTATTCTATTCTATTCTATTCTATTCTATTCTATTCTATTCTATTCTATTCTATTCTATTCTATTCTATTCTATTCTATTCTATTCTATTCTATTCTATTCTATTCTATTCTATTCTATTCTATTCTATTCTATTCTATTCTATTCTATTCTATTCTATTCTATTCTATTCTATTCTATTCTATTCTATTCTATTCTATTCTATTCTATTCTATTCTATTCTATTCTATTCTATTCTATTCTATTCTATTCTATTCTATTCTATTCTATTCTATTCTATTCTATTCTATTCTATTCTATTCTATTCTATTCTATTCTATTCTATTCTATTCTATTCTATTCTATTCTATTCTATTCTATTCTATTCTATTCTATTCTATTCTATTCTATTCTATTCTATTCTATTCTATTCTATTCTATTCTATTCTATTCTATTCTATTCTATTCTATTCTATTCTATTCTATTCTATTCTATTCTATTCTATTCTATTCTATTCTATTCTATTCTATTCTATTCTATTCTATTCTATTCTATTCTATTCTATTCTATTCTATTCTATTCTATTCTATTCTATTCTATTCTATTCTATTCTATTCTATTCTATTCTATTCTATTCTATTCTATTCTATTCTATTCTATTCTATTCTATTCTATTCTATTCTATTCTATTCTATTCTATTCTATTCTATTCTATTCTATTCTATTCTATTCTATTCTATTCTATTCTATTCTATTCTATTCTATTCTATTCTATTCTATTCTATTCTATTCTATTCTATTCTATTCTATTCTATTCTATTCTATTCTATTCTATTCTATTCTATTCTATTCTATTCTATTCTATTCTATTCTATTCTATTCTATTCTATTCTATTCTATTCTATTCTATTCTATTCTATTCTATTCTATTCTATTCTATTCTATTCTATTCTATTCTATTCTATTCTATTCTATTCTATTCTATTCTATTCTATTCTATTCTATTCTATTCTATTCTATTCTATTCTATTCTATTCTATTCTATTCTATTCTATTCTATTCTATTCTATTCTATTCTATTCTATTCTATTCTATTCTATTCTATTCTATTCTATTCTATTCTATTCTATTCTATTCTATTCTATTCTATTCTATTCTATTCTATTCTATTCTATTCTATTCTATTCTATTCTATTCTATTCTATTCTATTCTATTCTATTCTATTCTATTCTATTCTATTCTATTCTATTCTATTCTATTCTATTCTATTCTATTCTATTCTATTCTATTCTATTCTATTCTATTCTATTCTATTCTATTCTATTCTATTCTATTCTATTCTATTCTATTCTATTCTATTCTATTCTATTCTATTCTATTCTATTCTATTCTATTCTATTCTATTCTATTCTATTCTATTCTATTCTATTCTATTCTATTCTATTCTATTCTATTCTATTCTATTCTATTCTATTCTATTCTATTCTATTCTATTCTATTCTATTCTATTCTATTCTATTCTATTCTATTCTATTCTATTCTATTCTATTCTATTCTATTCTATTCTATTCTATTCTATTCTATTCTATTCTATTCTATTCTATTCTATTCTATTCTATTCTATTCTATTCTATTCTATTCTATTCTATTCTATTCTATTCTATTCTATTCTATTCTATTCTATTCTATTCTATTCTATTCTATTCTATTCTATTCTATTCTATTCTATTCTATTCTATTCTATTCTATTCTATTCTATTCTATTCTATTCTATTCTATTCTATTCTATTCTATTCTATTCTATTCTATTCTATTCTATTCTATTCTATTCTATTCTATTCTATTCTATTCTATTCTATTCTATTCTATTCTATTCTATTCTATTCTATTCTATTCTATTCTATTCTATTCTATTCTATTCTATTCTATTCTATTCTATTCTATTCTATTCTATTCTATTCTATTCTATTCTATTCTATTCTATTCTATTCTATTCTATTCTATTCTATTCTATTCTATTCTATTCTATTCTATTCTATTCTATTCTATTCTATTCTATTCTATTCTATTCTATTCTATTCTATTCTATTCTATTCTATTCTATTCTATTCTATTCTATTCTATTCTATTCTATTCTATTCTATTCTATTCTATTCTATTCTATTCTATTCTATTCTATTCTATTCTATTCTATTCTATTCTATTCTATTCTATTCTATTCTATTCTATTCTATTCTATTCTATTCTATTCTATTCTATTCTATTCTATTCTATTCTATTCTATTCTATTCTATTCTATTCTATTCTATTCTATTCTATTCTATTCTATTCTATTCTATTCTATTCTATTCTATTCTATTCTATTCTATTCTATTCTATTCTATTCTATTCTATTCTATTCTATTCTATTCTATTCTATTCTATTCTATTCTATTCTATTCTATTCTATTCTATTCTATTCTATTCTATTCTATTCTATTCTATTCTATTCTATTCTATTCTATTCTATTCTATTCTATTCTATTCTATTCTATTCTATTCTATTCTATTCTATTCTATTCTATTCTATTCTATTCTATTCTATTCTATTCTATTCTATTCTATTCTATTCTATTCTATTCTATTCTATTCTATTCTATTCTATTCTATTCTATTCTATTCTATTCTATTCTATTCTATTCTATTCTATTCTATTCTATTCTATTCTATTCTATTCTATTCTATTCTATTCTATTCTATTCTATTCTATTCTATTCTATTCTATTCTATTCTATTCTATTCTATTCTATTCTATTCTATTCTATTCTATTCTATTCTATTCTATTCTATTCTATTCTATTCTATTCTATTCTATTCTATTCTATTCTATTCTATTCTATTCTATTCTATTCTATTCTATTCTATTCTATTCTATTCTATTCTATTCTATTCTATTCTATTCTATTCTATTCTATTCTATTCTATTCTATTCTATTCTATTCTATTCTATTCTATTCTATTCTATTCTATTCTATTCTATTCTATTCTATTCTATTCTATTCTATTCTATTCTATTCTATTCTATTCTATTCTATTCTATTCTATTCTATTCTATTCTATTCTATTCTATTCTATTCTATTCTATTCTATTCTATTCTATTCTATTCTATTCTATTCTATTCTATTCTATTCTATTCTATTCTATTCTATTCTATTCTATTCTATTCTATTCTATTCTATTCTATTCTATTCTATTCTATTCTATTCTATTCTATTCTATTCTATTCTATTCTATTCTATTCTATTCTATTCTATTCTATTCTATTCTATTCTATTCTATTCTATTCTATTCTATTCTATTCTATTCTATTCTATTCTATTCTATTCTATTCTATTCTATTCTATTCTATTCTATTCTATTCTATTCTATTCTATTCTATTCTATTCTATTCTATTCTATTCTATTCTATTCTATTCTATTCTATTCTATTCTATTCTATTCTATTCTATTCTATTCTATTCTATTCTATTCTATTCTATTCTATTCTATTCTATTCTATTCTATTCTATTCTATTCTATTCTATTCTATTCTATTCTATTCTATTCTATTCTATTCTATTCTATTCTATTCTATTCTATTCTATTCTATTCTATTCTATTCTATTCTATTCTATTCTATTCTATTCTATTCTATTCTATTCTATTCTATTCTATTCTATTCTATTCTATTCTATTCTATTCTATTCTATTCTATTCTATTCTATTCTATTCTATTCTATTCTATTCTATTCTATTCTATTCTATTCTATTCTATTCTATTCTATTCTATTCTATTCTATTCTATTCTATTCTATTCTATTCTATTCTATTCTATTCTATTCTATTCTATTCTATTCTATTCTATTCTATTCTATTCTATTCTATTCTATTCTATTCTATTCTATTCTATTCTATTCTATTCTATTCTATTCTATTCTATTCTATTCTATTCTATTCTATTCTATTCTATTCTATTCTATTCTATTCTATTCTATTCTATTCTATTCTATTCTATTCTATTCTATTCTATTCTATTCTATTCTATTCTATTCTATTCTATTCTATTCTATTCTATTCTATTCTATTCTATTCTATTCTATTCTATTCTATTCTATTCTATTCTATTCTATTCTATTCTATTCTATTCTATTCTATTCTATTCTATTCTATTCTATTCTATTCTATTCTATTCTATTCTATTCTATTCTATTCTATTCTATTCTATTCTATTCTATTCTATTCTATTCTATTCTATTCTATTCTATTCTATTCTATTCTATTCTATTCTATTCTATTCTATTCTATTCTATTCTATTCTATTCTATTCTATTCTATTCTATTCTATTCTATTCTATTCTATTCTATTCTATTCTATTCTATTCTATTCTATTCTATTCTATTCTATTCTATTCTATTCTATTCTATTCTATTCTATTCTATTCTATTCTATTCTATTCTATTCTATTCTATTCTATTCTATTCTATTCTATTCTATTCTATTCTATTCTATTCTATTCTATTCTATTCTATTCTATTCTATTCTATTCTATTCTATTCTATTCTATTCTATTCTATTCTATTCTATTCTATTCTATTCTATTCTATTCTATTCTATTCTATTCTATTCTATTCTATTCTATTCTATTCTATTCTATTCTATTCTATTCTATTCTATTCTATTCTATTCTATTCTATTCTATTCTATTCTATTCTATTCTATTCTATTCTATTCTATTCTATTCTATTCTATTCTATTCTATTCTATTCTATTCTATTCTATTCTATTCTATTCTATTCTATTCTATTCTATTCTATTCTATTCTATTCTATTCTATTCTATTCTATTCTATTCTATTCTATTCTATTCTATTCTATTCTATTCTATTCTATTCTATTCTATTCTATTCTATTCTATTCTATTCTATTCTATTCTATTCTATTCTATTCTATTCTATTCTATTCTATTCTATTCTATTCTATTCTATTCTATTCTATTCTATTCTATTCTATTCTATTCTATTCTATTCACATCGACGACCTGTGCAAAAAAATATCAAAATTCGTTTACGTGCTACGTCAATTAAAAAAATTTGCAAATGAAGACACACTATTGAGTGCTTTTCACGGTCTTATACAATCAAACCTAATTCATGGTCTTATTTTATGGGGAAATTCACCAGCCTCTAAAAAGGCATTCATCATTCAAAAGAGAGCCATCAGCATAATAGCTAATGCAGGATACAGGAATCACTGCCAGCCGCTATTTGGCCAGTACAGAATCATGCCCTTACCTACTTTATATATATATATATATATCAGTCTTTATTGCACATACACAAAAACAAAAATATCTATCCAACTAATTCTGAGTATCATTGCTATAACACTAGAAACAGAAATATCCTCAGGGAACCTAGACATCGTCTGTACAAATCAGCTAAAAATTCTGCTAACATCATGCTATATAATAAGTTACCGAACGAAATCAGAAACCTGAATCATATACAGTACAAAACAACAGTCAAAAAAATCTGCCTTTTACTACTTTATTTGTCCTCATATATTTTTAGGATTTATACCCACAGATTTGCTCATTAGCACATCCTCTATTGAACTATTCGCTACTTTTTATATTATATGTATGTGTATGTTCTGAATGTGACTCCTATGTATGTATATAATACTGTTTTTATATCTATACAAGAATTCGCGATCCATGACCTGCTACAAATGTGAATTGAATTTATGTAACGTAGTCAAATAAAAAATCTATCTATCTATCTAAGCAAGGTGTTAGCTAACGATAGATATATAATTGAGTCAATTAAGGGCGTTAGAGGCTATAAGCGATTCATGGCGACAGTTGCTATAGTCTCATTGAGGCGATATCACGGTGTCAATGATATAGAGTATGAATCTGATTCTGACTATGAGAGTGATGCTGGTGGAAGTGTAAGTGGCGAAAGAATGGCGTCAGAAGACGAATGATCTCGACAGGTGGTCGAGCAAGTTGACTAACTATAAATGAGGACATTATTTTTTTCAAGATGGTCGAGTGTTCCAACATAAATGGGTAGGAATGCCCCCTTACGAGAAGAGGGCGGTGAGAGGACGATACCACGTCTAATGGGCCAGGCAGACCCTGTAATCCTCCTAGCGGCGGACGGGGAGTGAGACAGACGGGGGACTGTCGAAAAGGCGACATTCGAGATCTTCAACGATTGATGGCGTGTTAGATCTTTGTTATTGATTTTGGGACTTGTGAATTTGAGAATTAATTAAACGGCGATAAAGTTGAATACGCGTTTTAACAATTGAATTCCAGATTCTGAAGCTGCTATAAAACTGTACCTTTTGGCTGCCCTTGTGCCGCCGAAATCAAGATCAACCGTGAATAAGAAACAGTGGAAGCCATCCATTTCCGAGTGCCGTGACGGATTCCTAGTTCAGGTGAAAGTTGCTGGAGACATTGACAAAATCGAACAGGAAAGAATTGATCTCATGTATAGTAAGGGTCTTACTGTTCAGCCATATTTAATTTTAGTAGGTCCTAATTTGAGCAATATAATATCAGCTTATGTTGTAGTGAATAACATAACTTTCAAAACCGATTCTGTACTATCAGCTTTGAAGTTTTGTTTTCATGCTTGCATGATTTTTGATGTTCAGTATTCCTTTGAATGTAGGCATCTCTAGTACCTCCTGCAGTGGGAATTTTTCAACATTCATAGTTCTAATGATCCAAAAATTCCTTATATTAGTGACTAGCTAGAGAAAAGTAACAATCTGTGAAGAAATATTGCTCTCATTGCACTATTTTACTTTTTTCAAGATTCAGAACCAGTATTAATTTTCATTAGTTACTTTTTACATTGAAAGTATTTTGGAAACAATTTTCATGTTGGATTTTGAACAACTATTCACTTGTTTCGGGTGTTTGTCATCTTTTTCTAACCATCATGAATTATTACAACATTTAAAGGTTTTACATCATTTTGTTCAAAAAAATGAATGTAAACAAACTGATTGTAATCGAAATTTTCCAAACCTCAATGGTTTAAGAAAGCATTTGTTGAAAATGCATCCTTCAAATATCTATCCAGAGAAAAGGTAAATAAAATAACTTATCAGAATGTTATTGATGATTCAGATCAGGTTAATGTTCATCATACTTCAAATTTCAATAGGATTGAATCTGTTGACAATGAGAACGAAAGTGGTTCCTCTGAGTATGTTTGCAAAAATGCAAACATTATCAGTTTGCCAAGAAAGTTTGTACAGATAGTTCTGGAAGATATGGGAGTAATACTTTGTACTATATTTTGCAGTGATAAAGCCTTGATAAAACCGTAAACCTTAAATTACAGGAAACCTTAAATTACAGGAAACCTTAAATTACAGGAAACCTTAAATTACAGGAAGTTCTTGATCTATTCTTTGCAGAAATTGAGACAATTATGGAATATTTTGAAAGTGAACATTTGAGATTCAAGTATTTGGAAAAAAGTAACTTTTTCATCAAACCAGAAAGCTATGCTGTAGGTGAAAGAAATGAATAAATAAGAAGTAAAATTTCCCCTGAGACTACTATGGCTGTAGTGAAATCTGATTGTCAATTCATTTCGTTGCACAAAACACTGAAGCAATATCTAGAATAACCTAATGTTTTTGATTCTATATGCTCTTATATTGGAATTAAAGAATCTCTGAACAAAGGTGGCAATTCCACGATAATCACTAGTTTGTATCAAGAAAGGTTATGGCAAGAAGTGAAAACAAAGTTTTCTAACAAATTAGTTTCACCGTTATATTTATTTTTTGATGATTTTGAACCAAATAATCCATTAGGCTCAAAATCTGGTGTATACAAAATAGGTGCTGTGTATAGTTCATTAGCATGCATTCCACCCCAGTTTGCTTCCACATTGGAGAATATATTTTCAACTGAATTGTTTTATTCAAATGATAGATCACAATTCGGTAATGAACGTATCTTCAGTAAAATAATTGATGAATTGAAATACTTGAAAAATGAAGGAATAACTATAACTTATTCTAGAAAACAGAATGTGAATGTTTATTTCACATTGTTGCGTAAGAGATTAGTGGACTGTATTTAATATAGGGTTTTATTCAAATGATAGATCACAATTCGGTGATGAACGTATTTTCAGTAAAATAATTGATGAATTGAAATACTTGGAAAATGAAGGAAAGCTATAACTAATTCTAGAAAACAGAATGTGAATGTTTATTTCACATTGTTGCGTAAGAGATTAGTGGACTGTATTAAATATAGGGTTGAAGGGTAGAAAGTCCTGTTCTTATCATAATTTCCTACTTGGTTTTTATGCAAACTGAAAAACTATGGGGGGAGCTGTGATTCTCACCTGTGACGAAATAATGTCCAATTCTTCAGCTGCTTGCATCACAACACTTCCGGATTTAACACTTCCGATCTCGCCAAATATATGATTGAGATAGAGAAAGATTAATCATCCAATAGGTAAAGGTTGAGTCTAACGGTCTATCGTATTCGAAAATTCAAATCGATCTGTCATTTCAGTTCGTCACTGTAGCGAAAAATGATATCACTTCTACGAGGCGCGCTCCATATATTTCGCACTAGGAATCGAAACACAGCTACTCGCGAAAGTCATTCAAATTGAGATGAACAAAATAAATACATAAAAGACAAATTACAAAATTATGGTGAAAACGGAACACACATTATTTCTCATTTCGGGAGATAACCTGGAATTGAACTCTATCTTGGGAAATGAAGCAAAAACTTCTATTCTAAAAGATGATAGTGTCGCAATCCACAAAATTACCATGATGATTCTCTAGCTCTTTCATATGGAATGAAAGAAATTCGTGTATGGCACAAATTACCAAACTTTTATGTCACAAAAAACATTTGCTGTGACTTAATGCACGATTTATTTTAACGGGTTTTGCGGTATCATGTGTCACAAATTATAAATTATCTCATTAAAATTTTTATACCTGATCATTTGAATAACAAAATAAAATTATTAAAACTATCAGAAGTTGACACTGGTAGTTGTTCAATTCCTGTTATCACCCAAGATCATCTCAAAAAGAGATGTATTATAATAAGTGCTGCAGAAATTATGAGTTTAGTTATATATTTTCGTGTTATAATAGAAGATTTGGTTCCTTCAGATAACCTTTGTTGGCATTTTTATATCATTGTTCATCAAATTATAGATATACTTTTAGCTAAAACCATTTCCTTAAATATGTTATCACATTTACAAGTGTTGATTGAAGAACATCATAACATGTACATTAATTTATTTGAAGACAGTTTGAAACCAAAAGTTTCACTTCTTGGTACATTACCCCAGATTAATAAGTCTGGTAGGTCTAGTAAGAAATTTTTGGGCAATGTGTTATGAAGCTTTTCACAAACAATTCAAAATAACAGCTAATACTGTAAGTTCACGAGTAAATATTATTTTCACCCTTAGCAGTTGGAATTTTCTTACAAAATATTTTCCAAATGTGGATTTTCTGATGCAATAGAATGCGGTCCTCTAGTTGATAAGGTGACAAACATCCAGAATAAAGAAATTATATTGGCATTCGCTGCTCATGAAGAAGTGTACCAAAACGCAAATACTTTTTCATGGATAAAAATATATTCTATCACTTATAAGGTTAACCATGTTTTATAAATCGATGAATCTGAGTCTGAATCAAATTATGGTGTGATCAGGTATATCCTTTATGTAGATAATGAAGTAATGTTCATTTTATTGCAACTGCGAATTATAGGATTTCACCATCATTTACATATGAAATTTCTTTCCAAAATACTTTCAAAACTCTATTTCTCAAGAATATGACTAACCCGTTACCATATAATTATCATTATTCAGGTGATGGTAAAATATGCAATGTTCCTGTACAATAACATATCAATGAAGTAGGAAATAAATTGAATATTAAAAAAATATATTTTCCTGAAATGTTCATTTGTTATTTTTTGTTGTAATTTTATTTATTTTTTATTATTTATATAGTACCATTTTGTTGATAGTTCTCAATACCTGACCCGCCCTCTTTATTTATGTTTAGGCAGTGCAAAAATTACACAGTAATTCTCTATAAAGAAATAAGTTATTTGAGAGAAACAAATAATATTGACTGCACATGAACAAATATATTCCCCACAAAGAAAAGGAACATTTTTCTTTAAGAAATTAATCTCTCCATATGAACATCCTGTTTCTTTGAGTTTATTAATTTTCAATTTCGTTCAAGTGTACAATTACGAAAATTGATGATTTATTTATTTCCGGCAAGGAAATCCATTATTTCAGATGATTTTTTTTTCAAATTAAATTTCTATTCTTTCCGAAAAAACAATATATTTATTTTTAACGAATAATTACTTGTTTCTTTCAAAGAATTTCCTTGTTTCTCTCAAACTTTGATTTCTTTGATTCAAATTATATTCATTTACCATGAATAATGCTGATAATGAATCCAAAGAAATAATTTTGATTGAAACAAATATTCACTTTGTCCCAAATAATGATTCGCACCATTATATAGAAACAAAGAAATGACTCATTTGAAAATTCAAAGAACTGGAAACTTCAAATCAACCAAGCTTGTTTGTTGGACCTATTCAAACTTCGGATTTCTTTGATTTTAACAATATTTGTTGAAATCAAAGAATTATTTTTCTCTGTGTAGGATTCTACTTAAAAACTGTGTTTATTCTGACCGAATCGAATTCCAAGGATGGTGAAACGCTGTGAAATGTGTAAGAGTGTACTGTTGCTAAAAAAAAATAGATCTCACAATGGTTTCGGCAGCTTTTCATCGGAGGCAATTAGGTCATGAGTATTGATTGTTATAATTATTGAACATAGCAAAATCCTTTCACAATACTAAATGAAACTGGAATAAAAATCCTGGACGCCACTAATTTTTTTAAGTAGATGTTCACTTAGGAAATATATAGAATCAGAAACCTGAAAAGTGGAAGAGTGTTTTCATACCAGTGAAATAAAAGAGAATATCATTTTACCTAGGAAATTTAATGATTTTTGAAATATTTGATTACTTATGGAACTATAACCAAATTATACAGAATTTCAAATATGTACACTATACAAGTGAATATAATATATACCTATACACATTGGTTGAATTTCTCTAATGAAATATGAAATATTTTATATGCATATGATTTCCTCACAAGTCTATGTGAAACAATATATTATTCAGGTCATAAATTGTTTGATATACCCAAGGAAAATTCATGAATTTTTATGGGGTTGAGTTTTGATAAAATTTGAGATGTAGAAGTTCATCAAAAACTTAAACAATGGAATATGTGGAAATCGCATAAAAATGGTAGGAGTAAATTCAATAAAAACTAAAAATCAGTTGAAACATTTTTAACTGGCCTGTTATCCAACGATGACCCAGTGATGTCCTGAAGTGAATGATAAATGGCAGTCTTGTAGACAGCCTAACAGCCTATCTAATGGTGCTCGGAGAACAATCCTACGACGAGTTGATGATGGTTGTGTAGAAAACCACCGACTTCCAATCAATGGACCCAAGAACAAACGCAGGGGACGCAACTTCCATGTTCGTAGATTCCAGCAGGTGTTTTAGAGGATGTCTCAACAGATCAGCAGATCCAAAATCCAGGAGCACAGCAACATCAGCGATGGTAGAAAAAACAGCACCAAAAAAATATATTGAACAAGTGTTCAATTCACATACCTTGGTAAAAAAAAAATCATCTCACCTCTGTATCTCAGGGGGTTTTTCATCAGAAAAATAGACATCTCACAGTTGGCCTCGTTGTTAATTAAATGCATTAGATTCTTTGCCTTGGTCATCAATAGAAACGAGCACATATTCAAGACACTTGAAAAAATCTTGGCTCGGGACAAAATGGTAGCTACTAGTGAAACCATCCGCTCAGTTCGGGTGTCGAAATAGAAGAGCCCAAGGAGAGCTTGTACCAGATACAGGCAGATCTCCTTCCTCTCATAAAAAAAACTGCAGGGGCAAAACCAACCACTTTTTGTCAAAAAAACTCTTATAAACATCTTCACTGTATCATTACCCTGATCTTGTGAAAA
This sequence comes from Chrysomela aeneicollis, assembly GCA_029955515.1. Classification (NCBI taxonomy): domain Eukaryota; kingdom Metazoa; phylum Arthropoda; class Insecta; order Coleoptera; family Chrysomelidae; genus Chrysomela; species Chrysomela aeneicollis. The sequence goes on along the minus strand of JARUHQ010000013.1, from coordinate 1,916,858 downwards.
GGTACCAAAACCAATCATCAAAAGAAATAGCATCACTTTTTTATGAAGTTCTGGAATTAGATAGAATCGGAAGTCGAAAACTTTCTTCTAATTTCCTGACATTATCAAGTGTATACCATCCTGACATGACACAGAGACAAACTGACATAGGACTTGACTGCAGAACTATCGAACTGTGTTTGTGACTTCAGAATTAACGAAAAATAAGAAGAAGAGAAACCATGGTTATACGATTATTTCCTAATCAAATTTGTTACATTTCTACCTTCAAGATAAACATTGGATAAATATTGGACAACTTGGCAAAAATGAAAATAATTTCCGATAAGACATGTACCATGAACGGACAATATTTACAAAACAGGTAAGCTCAAAATATTCGATAAACATTTTGATGAAACTAAAGTATCATCAGTATTATGTAGTTTATAAAATCAAACACTGTCTTTCACAGCTGATCGATTAGCAGGTGAATTTGTAAACAAGGTAAACTTCCTATTCAGGTTTTGCTGTAAAATTGTTATTAAACTACACTATCTTATTGTTACAGATAATCAGATTTCAAGGAATCTAATGTTTTGATAGAATACAGGGTGAGACAGGAGACCTACATACAAGGTGTTGCTTCTATGGGTGCACTTAACGAATTATATGAAGTTTGAGCTTCAATTTAATGTAGAAATAAATCATTTTATTGTTTTAATAGTAAAGTTAAAACCGAGTAACGTTTACATATATATACTGAGAAAATAAAAACGTTACAAGAGACGATTTAAATTATTCACCCCGAGGTGAAAAGTTAGTGGATATATTAAGGCCGATTCAGATTCATGCGTGCCCACCCTGCATTTTTGACCCTGCATGAAAAATGCGTGCCTGTCGTCGTTCACATCTATATATGCCTGTCGGCGTGCTTGTTAAATGCGTGTTATTGGCATGCATGGAATAAGGACAAGTTCTTATTTTCCACTGTATTGCATGCGTTTTTTCCGAAACATCCCAAAAAGCCTGTGAATATTTGACAATCTTGTATTTAAGTTTGGCATTCGATATATTTTGAATTTGATGATCATTTTGTGAAGTTTGTGATACATTTTCGCCTTTCTCTGGTGTGATTTTAATATAGAGAAAATGAATGAGCTGAAATTTTTGATTTACTTGAACTGACAATACTGAAAAAACCAATTAAAATATGACCTTGAGTAAGAAATGCGATGGAAATGCACATATGTGACATGTCATACCTTTTTCAGGCACAAGCGTCAGAAATGCATGTGCCTGTAAATCGCACCTGCTTCAAAAACCCTGCATGAAAATGCATGAATCTGATTCGGCCTTTATGCAGAAATATGATCGGGAAAGATAACATTTCTAGAGACGCTAGAGTATGCTCGCATCATTTCACTACCAGTGATAAAATGGTTGGCCTTATTGGTGAGAAAATGCTCAGAGTAGTAGATGAGCCTATATTCAGTGGTTTTGAAAGGTAATAACAACACGTTTGGTGTTATCTTTTTCATTTTCGAATCTTGGAAACTTTATATCATCACCATAGTTCAACAGTGTATTGTCACGTATGGGAACATTCAGTATATCAAGAAGTTATTAACCTTCCGACCATCACGTTCATTGCATTTCCATTTATTTCAATCTAATTCACAATAATCATAACATACCAGGTTTATCGACCTAGGAAAACTTATAGTGAGCTTCCTAAATTGAATTTATTGAACTTCAAAACTTGCAGTTTCGATGCGCCCGGTCAAGTCGTGCTTGTTTGCTGATCTTGCAAGAGTCGAATACAAGTACTTTTTGATCGGGGTATCGAACTAATTATGATTCCGATTATTATTCTGAATTCGGCATTCAATTCGCGATTCTGATTTATCGGGGAGTGATAATTTCACCCTTAGAAACAAAGCCATGGGCCTTTGCATCGGACACATCTCCTCAGCCTGGACGATACTTGTGATATTGATGTAAGTACGTATATTGAATTGTTACCTTGTTTTCATCCCTCGTTGTGTCTTCGGCCCCCATGTCAGTTGCACTTAGTCACTAACCCCATTTCAGTTTGTTCACTTTCAAGTATTTGGAATCCTTTTAATAACTCACTTTTATTTTGCTATTCACTTTGTTATTTTTTCACATTCTAATGAGTTCACTACATTGTCGTTATACAAGATTATGATATCCAGTTTCACTTATCAAATGTTTATTCGGGATGGTGCATTATTTTCTTGATCTGGTCATGATAGCAGTTGAAAACAACCAAATCCCTCTCGTAGCCAAGCAATAACCCCAAATCAAGCTCACAGCGCAGGGTGGGCACACCCCTGGAGCGTGACATATGGTGGAGGCGCCAGATTTGAGATGTGACAGTATTTTCATTATAGTAATAAATCGGTTATGAATTGTGCGCGCCAATGATCGAACGTCTTGAAGTGTTCGTATGGACTGTTCGCCACCTTGCTTATCAGCACGATAACCTAAACATTCGAGTGGAAGATACAGCGCCGAGGAAGACTTTTTCCTCTACGAAACAACCCTTATTTCGTCAGTACCAATCGGGATTAGGCCTAGTTCTGATCTCTCATTGTCTACTCATTTTGACCGCATTATGCGAAACTAACAAGACATTTACTGTTTTCTGTATATTATTATCGTTACCTTCAGGGAGTGGCGCGCCGGCTCTCATTCCGCAGCCCCTCCCATTTGCCGTTTACGATTCACCCCTCTACTTCTCGAATCGGAGCGACTCAGTATTCTTAAAGCATCTTAAAGCGTGAGTGTGATTTCATTCTCAAGTTGCATACAATTGCGGAGTGATAGCTCGACGCCAGTTCCCAATCCTATTATTTAACTGAACATTGGTATTTGTGGTTTCAAAATATTCGAAGGTAAGTTACTATTTTTATGTATTTTATTGCATGTGTTACTGTTATCTAGTGATTTATTGAGTTCATAATGTGTAATTTTCAGATGAGTTCATATGAACGCGAGCAGGATAGACTAAATGAACTGATGTTAGAATGTTTTGCCAATGACGAGGAAGATGAATATATTGATGACGGAGATGATGAAGATGATGAAGAAGACGTATTAGAAACGCAGGAATCAAATTCAGATACAGAGCAGGACATTTCTGATATTGAAATTGAGGAAGAAGTTTCAGTAGGGCCACTTTTCGTTGGAAAATATCGATCAAGTAAATGGTCGAAACATGTTCCCCCTTCGAGCAGGACTCGGGCGGAAAACTTGATAACACGGCTTCCAGGACCAAAAAAGGCTGTAAAAAATCTGAAGTGTGCATCTGAAATCTGGAGACACTTCTTTGATTTGCAAATGCTAGGGACGATTGACAAGTATACGAATCAACACATTCAGAAGCATTCAGTAAATTATTCCCGCGAGAGAAATACAAAAGAGACAGACCTTGTTGAATTTCAAGCACTAATTAGTTTACTATATTTGGCAGGGGTGCTGAAATCAGGCCGCCTCAATGTAAACTAATTATGGAACAACGATGGAACCGGTGTAGAACTATTCCGACTAACCATGTCCAAATTTCGATTTATGTTCTTGCTTCAGCATTTGCGATTTGATGACATAGACACTCGTGCGGATAGGAAACAGGTAGATAAACTGGCACCAATCAGAAATATTTTTGATTCTTTTGTCGAATAATGTAAAACTACATACACGCCATTTCAAAATGTGACAATCGATGAGAAATTGGAAGCATTCCGTGGAATATGTTCTTTTCGGCAATACATTCCGAGTAAGCCAAATCGATACGGTCTCAAAGTATATGCTCTCGTTGACTCTAGAACCTATTATTCTATTAACTTGGAAGTATTTGTTGGAAAACAACCAGATGGTCCCTATGCTTGTGACAATTCTGCATCTGCTTTGGTACAAAGACTAGTAGAGCCAATTAGAGATTCAAAACGGAATGCAACTTGTGATAACTGGTTCACCACTATCCCACTAATATCTACATTATATAATGATTACAAACTGACATTCTTGGGCACCATACGGAAAAATAGGCGTGAGTTACCCGCAGAATTTTCAAACCCAACGACAAGGCCATTAGGATCAAGTATATTTGCTTATAATAGTTACATAACATTGGTATCGTATATCCCTAAAAAGAAGAAAATTGTGCTACTAGTATCCAGCCTCCATCACGACGATAAGATTGACCAAGGAACAGGTAAACCGGAAATTATAATGGATTATAACGATACTAAAGGAGGGGTGGATACGTTAGACAAAATGTGCGCGGCGTATGATTGCAGTAGAAACACACGAATATGACCAATGGTTATTTTTTATTCAATGCTGAATATAGCTGGAGTCAATTCCATGGTGTTGTACAATTTACAAAATGTGGATAAAAATATGACACGCCGACAGTTTTTGCACTTGCTGTCTTCCGAGTTGGCCGACAATCATCTTCGATTTCGCGCAATTTTGACTTGTCTACCGCGAACTATAAAGTCAAGAACTAAAGAAATTCTTGTTATAGATGATGCAGTTGTGCCATCTGAGAATATGCCGAATACGAGAGGTCGCTGCTGTCTCTGCGACAGGAAAAAAAATAGACCAACGCGTTTCACGTGCATAGTATGCAGGAAGTTCTTCTGTCTTGAACATTTGAACTCGATACGTTTGGAATGTCACACAGGATAATTGTATCTTGTTTTATGTGTGAGGAAGTTTATTATCTGTTATTATGATAGATTCGTTGATTTCATCTCTTTTAAGTTCCTAGTTTTGGATGTTGATATTTTCGACTACCTATCTTTCCGATAATGATGCCAAAAAAATGTCCTGTTTTATTTCTCTGTTGCAAAATAAATATTATCTGATTATTTTTTGATGTTTTGATATGAATCAGCAAGAATATTTTCGAAATCTGTTACAATTACCCTGAATTCAGAATGGCTGACTCACAGTCCCACGCCAGTCTCCGATTACGAAAAGTTCACGCCAGTCCCGGAAGGTCAAATAAGTGTATTTTCGACGAATATATTCATTGTTCAAAAGTTACGAGTTGTTCGATGTATATACTCCAATCCTTAACAATGAATGTGTAACAGAATCAGTACCTATAAAAATACAGTCCATTCAACAACAACACAACAAAATTCTAACAAAATCTAAGATATATATTCTCATAAAAAATTTAATTTAGATTGTCAATATTTTCTTTCAGGAATGATTGTAGTATTCCACTATGATATAAACTTTATGAATCTACAAAGATTTTGTAAGAAGATGGGAAATAAAAGTTAATGATTTCGAACATTTTTTATAATGAAGGCTTAGTTAGTTATATTTCTTAGGTTTCGCAGATCCATTGCCTAGCGTTGGTTATATTCGTAACCGCCAGACATCACCTGATAACATAGAACAAGCTCTTGCTTTGTATTCGGATAAATAATCAAAAGTTCTTATAATAATATCAAGGTTCGTTCATAGTGGCAAGTTAATAAAATAGCTTCGAAAGACTGGATGGCGGGATTTCTCTAGAGATATCCAAATCTATTACTACCAACATCAGTAGAGCCAACAGTTTCAATAGAGAAAATATTAACAAATTGTTCGATCTGTCTAAGGAACTCATGAAGCGCTATGGGTTCGGAATTTTCCTAGTAAATTCCCAATCAGTTGATACGATTTCACCGATGATGAGTATTTAACGTCGACAGTGACAGATCGTCCATACAATCCACCTACCAATGCCTTTGTTCAAGATACTGGATCACCAGAAGAAATATCAACGCAGGATGCTGGTTGGGAAATGACACCACCTCGGTCTGAAATCAATCCAGTTCCTGTGGCTGCTGATATGAGGTCATTTCGCAGAGCAGAAGGAAGAAAAACTACAAACCAATACCGCGAACGTAGGGAAGCTTGTATTCTAACAGACACCCCAAACAAAGAGGAACTCTTAGTTGAAGAAGAGAAGCGTGCAGTCAAGTTACGCAAGCCTGATGAAAAAAAAAAACATACGAGGAACACGGAAGTCCAATCTAGTTCAGATGGATATGAAACCACTTGCTTGATTTGTTGTAAACCTCATTCTAATTTCCGTCCACGTCAAATGTGGATTGAATGCAATAGATGCCAGAACTGCGATTCAGGTGATAAATATCAACAAAAACGACTAAATTTCAACTAATAACTGATATTCATTTAATATTCCTATCGGGCGATGTGCAGAATGGGTCAATTGAACCATTTAAACAAAAATAAACTGGGCTAAAAAATCTAAAGTGGAATTTGTGACCCCAGTCCCCATACAATTATTTAATCGAATATGAACAATATAAATAGTGATAGAAAGAGAAATTAGTCTATCCAATTAGAATATCAAACATAGTTTGAAATGAATGTCTGGTAGACTACGAGCAGAAAACAACTACTTTCCTGGTAAATACCACGCAGAACATTGAATTATATCTGCTCGTAATCCATGCAACGATTCACACTGTGAATGCAGATCGCAAATGTTTCTTTCTTCCTAAGACGTGACAAATTCACATCGGGACAGGCACGCCTAACAACCTACAGACCGGTTTCGGGCTTATTGGCCCTCATCAGTGCAGGGTAGTTATCCGAGTAGAGACCGTAAGATCTCCACTCGAAGCGTTGCCTGTCCCAATGCACCTTCGTCGCGTTTATTTGACCGCACTGAGCCGCGTTCCAACAGACAATTGGAAGTGGCGACACCATGCGGCAGAAGAAAGAAACACTCCAGAACTAAATCTCCCAAATCACAGAACTTGGAAGTGGCTTATAGCTCGACTAAGCTAATAAATGAAAAATGGAAAAGCCATAAATTGGACAACAATTTTAGAAAGAGAAATTAGTCTATCCAATTAGAATATCAAACATAGTTCGAAATGAATGTCTGGTAGACTACGAGCAGAAAACAACTACTTTCCTGGTAAATACCACGCAGAACATTGAATTATATCTGCTCGTAATCCATGCAACGATTCACACTGTGAATGCAGATCGCAAATGTTTCTTTCTTCCTAAGACGTGACAAATTCACATCGGGACAGGCACGCCTAACAACCTACAGACCGGTTTCGGGCTTATTGGCCCTCATCAGTGCAGGGTAGTTATCCGAGTAGAGACCGTAAGATCTCCACTCGAAGCGTTGCCTGTCCCAATGCACCTTCGTCGCGTTTGATTTGGGAGATTTAGTTCTGGAGTGTTTCTTTCTTCTGCCGCATGGTGTCGCCACTTCCAATTGTCTGTTGGAACGCGGCTCAGTGCGGTCAAATAAACGCGACGAAGGTGCATTGGGACAGGCAACGCTTCGAGTGGAGATCTTACGGTCTCTACTCGGATAACTACCCTGCACTGATGAGGGCCAATAAGCCCGAAACCGGTCTGTAGGTTGTTAGGCGTGCCTGTCCCGATGTGAATTTGTCACGTCTTAGGAAGAAAGAAACATTTGCGATCTGCATTCACAGTGTGAATCGTTGCATGGATTACGAGCAGATATAATTCAATGTTCTGCGTGGTATTTACCAGGAAAGTAGTTGTTTTCTGCTCGTAGTCTACCAGACATTCATTTCAAACTATGTTTGATATTCTAATTGGATAGACTAATTTCTCTTTCTAAAATTGTTGTCCAATTTATGGCTTTTCCATTTTTCATAAATAGTGATATTCTGAGCTAATCATTATGGTTGTATGTATAATTATTTGCGTGAATGGCATGCAGTGAGTAGCAATATTTTGTGGTCCTAGCAAATATTAAAATTTTTCAAGAAATACAGCAACGAGAATTCTGTAAAGTGATAGTTATTGAAAATAAAGTGTCATCTTCGATTTGGTGAAATCAGAAAATAGTTAATTATGGTGATTACACGAGAAATCACCGACGAAATAAAAACGCGGTGAATTCAGCACTGAATAAATGCCTAACAGACAAAACAATCATACAAACCCTGGCAGATACCTTATCCAAGGCCGTCACCGAATCTGTTGATAAAACTCTCCAAAATCTGGAACAAAAAGTGACTGAACTCAAGAGCAAAATGAATCAAACAAAACAAGATGATGACTCGCAAATAAAAATACTTGGAGGTTCACTGAAGAAAATTACAGGTGATTATAAAATGCTTCGTGATAAAATTGACAATATGAAACATGAAATGAAAAAATAACTCACGAATTTTCAACTTACAAGAAAACGTACAAGAAAATATTTGCCAAAACATTATTACTTTTCTCCGTTTCAAGTTGGCTATTAGTCTAGAAGAAAAGGGTATAGATCTCTGCTATCGGATTAGAAAGAATGATAATACAAGAAAACCGAGAGGGATATTATTGAAGCTCAATAATTTCGACAAGAGACAGGAAATATACCATAAAAAGAAATTGTTGAAAGGTACAGGAGTCATCATAAGAGAAGATCTCACGAAACTTCGTGTTGGGATATTAGCAAAAACCATCGGGAAAACGTCTTTGAAAAACGTATGGACTGAAGATGGAAAGATATTTGAAAATATTGACAATAAGGTTACTATCATTAGATATAACGATAAATTTCGTGAAATATCTCCGCAGGAGCGTGTATATGTAGGTAAATAGTATGCTATTTTGCTAGGGTCCCGAAAATATGGATTTTTATATCGAAATCTGAACTATAATTTCCTCTTATCGTTACATAGTTTTTTTAGGTAGGTATTGAAATAGGAGCTGTGATTTCATATGAATAAAAAGCAACATAAATTTCAATATCAAGTTCCCTAATTTTCCAGCCTCAGCAAAGATGGGCATAAATGGGTCCACATTAGTTTCGGAAAGTATTGGGACTACCGTGGACGATGATGTATTGCTCCATGTACGCGATGAAATTTTGATTATGTTGGAGAAAGAACAAACATGGACTTCTCGTAATCTTCTATCATCACTCTCGACTAAAAGTCAAGGTAGTGGCTCTTTGCCGGTTTCCCTACCATCCACCGATACAGTTATTGCAGAGAACTCCGAGGAATATGCCAATCAATTTCTTAATATGGACTTCGGAAGTGCAGCTAATTTTGAGAAATCTCCAACTTTTGGTCCTCAAGTTCTGCAAGAAAACGTTCGAAATATTGAAATACATCATACTATCGACTGCAATAGTGAAAATTTCTGGTTGGAGTTGGAAGTTCCTTTCAACAAATTGAGCCATAAAGAAAGGGAGGAATTATCTAAAGGTGTTCGGAATAGCAGGACAAGAAAAGAACTTGTACATTCAGTTGTGGATGAAATGAGGAACTACAAAGATACAATCCCCTCAAGAGCCTTTCGATATGTCGCCAAAAAAATTGTCGACAAATATCCTGCAACATTCAAAGATATGTATGAGGATGGGGCGGTTTTAGGAGATGGCACGTACTCTCTAGTAACAAAAATGCTGGAGCGTTCGTGGCCCACCGTTAAACATTTTGCAAAATTATTTATCGCACAGGAAACAAACCGTTTAAATTGGCAGTGAACCCAGACCTTCAAATGAAATCACTATTGGCGTTTCACAAGGCACAGTATTGGGGTTGATTTCATTTTTAGTTTACATAAATGGTATCGGTTGCATGAAATTTGTTGATAATCTTATTTCATATGCAGACGACACGGTGATTATTTTATATGGTAAAACATGGCAACAAGTATATCAAACAGCAGCAAATGGCTTGAAGGATATCCAGATATAGCTGAACTACAATCTACTTAGTTTAAATTCGAATAAAACCAAATTAGTCTGTTTCACACTCCTCAAAAGCGATCAACCAATTGAAAATACCCTAAAAATACATACCTCTGAATGTACACAAAGAAAACAATGTGATTGCCCTTCGATAAAAAAAAAGAATCAAAGTTAAAATATCTTGGTGTAGTTCTGCATGAGCATATGAGATAGGACGAACATGCCTTATATGTTACAAAGCGACTCCGACAGCTCACTCACAAAATGTACAATGTACAATGAGAGAAGTCCTGAACATAAAAAATCTAATGACGGTATACAGATCTTCAGCAGAATCAGTTATTAGGTATTGTATCTCCGTGTGGGGTGGTACATTTGACTGCAACTTGTATAGTCTTCAAGCCATGCAAAATACAATAATCAAAATAATTCTTGGGAAAAATTGGCTTTACTCAACAGACCAGCTCTATAAAGAAACCAAGTTGTATAATATAAGATGTATTTATATATATTACTGTCTTTTATGGATGTATAATAATGAATATCTTTACTATAGCGAAAAGATAAAATGTACTAGATCTACCGAAAACTTAAATTTAATAAGTCCCATTTTTTTAAAAACACATACACAACGAACAATTTTCTATTTCGGTCCTGAATTTTACAATACACCTACTAGATCAGTTTGAAAGAAAACCTCTCATTCAACAAATATAAAACTGGTATAAAACAATTTATTAACCTTAACGATCTCACACTAGTGACATTACTTTGAGAAATATATGGTTGATTAAAAATCAGTTGTGTCTCTGGATGAAAATATACATTCATGTTTGTAGGTATATCTAAGTTCAGATGAACGAACCTCATCGTGTAATATAAATGTGAATAGAGATATGGATCCTTGCCACATCAACCACACCTAATAAAAATCCTGATTGATTACAAAGTGATGCACAAAACAAGCACCTCGAGTGCTTAGGTGAACCCTTGCGATAATGAAGGATAACTGCAATAAATATGTATGGATATCTGAATATCTAGTATATGTTCTATCGAAATAAATAAATAAAGAAAATAAATTCTTTTTTTCTGATTTTACTGCTGTTTTCCTTAAATTGAACATAATCATCACAACAAGTGATTCTACAATTATTGATTTGTAGATAATATATGCATTGTCCATGGCATTTTGAATTTCACATATCGATACCCTACTTTGAAAACCTCGTACGTTCAATTTTTGCCGAAATTGACATTAATAGTCTATTATATGAATACGTAACTTTATCTAATGCTCTTTTTAACCTTTCATTGGAAAAAAACATTATTATCACCCAAAAGTACTTGGAGAAAGGTCATACCCAGATGGAGGTTGACAGCATGCATGCATGCATTGATAGACGATTGCAAAATCGTGACATAAGTTTTCCGGCGGAGTGTGCTGTTCATTGCCGAAAAGCACGACTTTTGCCCAATCCTTACAACGTCCAATACTTGAATCATACGTTTTTTTGCAACTATTCTAATGTAAATTATGTGAGATCTATTGGACCAGGAATTCGATCAGAGGATCCAATGGTCAATGATTTGAAGGCACTAAAGTACACGCCTAACAAAGAGATTTACTACAAGTTGAATCATACTGATGATTGGTCCTTATTGAATACGCGTTTCAGAAAAAACGTTCAGCCAATACCGAATGACCTTTTACCAAATTTGAATCCTGCATTGAGGCAAATAAGCAAAGAAAAATTTGACAACTTACAGGAATTGAAAAATACATGGCTGGCTGATGTTCACACTTTTTATGATCAACTATACAATTCAAGTAGAACTTGTTTATCAGAATCATCAGAAATATAATCCATTAGTTGTTTTATTATTATTGTGAGGTTTCCAGATACTTTATTGAATTTCAATGTTTTATGTTACCAAAACCAGGCAATTTCTTGTTAGATTTTCATTAATACTAAACTGTATTTTTTGAGTTCGCATGTTGTTTTTTAAATTTTATATATAAGTACAAACTAGAGTTGAGACGTTGAATGTTTTCTTGCCGAACCAATAATGAATGAATAATAAAATAAGACTGAAAACCTCGTAGCTATTACATTTTTTCCGTAACTAATATAAATAACTCGTAAGTTGTTGCAAAATCCAGGTAAGTCAATTCTTGTAACATTTCACGGCAATAACATATTTTTCTATGTATACTTGAAGGCATTCAACTAGAAATTCATGAAATAATAGTCTTACCAATAGACAATACAGTTTTTTGTTGCTCCTGTAAAATCAGGTGTTAGGTACATACGAGGTATTCAAAGTAGGGTATCGATATGTAGTGATGATGAATATCCATATCATCAACACCTATTTCCAATAACAGTTATCAACATTATTATATACATGAATACTATTTGTTTTTATTCTATAGGATTTGTCGATTTTCTTTTAGCTGCAAGACATAAGGTAGATGTAAGGATCATCTGAAATTGAGTGGTGTAACATGATATCATACTGTATTCACATCACATAATAATCAAAGAAGAGTTGTCGAAAATATCTCAATATAATATGTAATTATATATATTACATGGTTCCAGAATTTTTTTTCTAGTGTAGTTGATGAATTATCACAAAGGGGAATCATCTAATTCGATCCGAACCCATGGTGTTTTTCGACAAAGAGCGAGAGTGACATCCCTCAAGATCAATTTCTACTTGAAAATTCAAGTCACAATTGAATCGGCTGGTACCAAGATGTACAGGGTTTCCAGTATAACAGAATGAATACTAATAATGTGCACAACAGAGGATAGCGAAATGATAACAATAGAGGACCATAAAATCTAATATATCGAAGATGAACAATTCAAAGCACAAAGACGAATTCTCAAAATCATCAAAGTATATACGTTGAACAAATTTGACCAAACACAAGATAGGAGCTGCGCGGCTCGAATCCCGATCATAAAGGGTGGCACAATAGGACAGATAATCATAGACCAACAGATTGTCGAAATGCTGGATAATTAGATAATCAGACCATGTCATTCACCATGGGCAAGTCTGTTTGTATTGGTAAAAAAAGGCGGTTCAATAAGGTTCTGCGTAAATTACAGAAAACTCAACAGCGTTACTAGAAAATCTATCTACCCACTGCGATACATAGTTTTTTTTTGTCTCAGAGCGATTTCCTATAGCGCCAGTTTCTTATGAAGTGGTATGCTCCACTTTTTTCCCGAACTTAAGGTTCGTTGAAAAGCCCTTTAGGTAGCTGACAGTGAAGAAGGGATACAGAGTAAGTCCATACAATGTACCCCCTTAGGTAAACCAGGGTCAGATAGATAAACTGGTTTAGAAAGTTTTTGAGGAAAATGTAGTTTTCAATTACACCCTTACAAACTAGACTGGATTACAAGCTACTTCGAATAGATGTTATTTATTTGGACTAAGTTTCGGATTTAACAGGATTTCATTCAAGTCAACTGAAAATATGAAATCTACAGGTTAAATCAAATCACAAGTTCAGTACCGAAATAGTTATTTTGTGAAGTCATTTTTCCACACTTTGTCAGGTACAGTTCCATCAAGTTAAAGCTGGGACAAAAAAAACACAGAGAAGGAAAATAGATGGAAATTGGAAAACCCAAACGGCGCCATTTCAAAAATCCTTGATTTTACGGTACTACAATAACGGGGTCTGGATTGTGAGTTGGTTATATTCCGTAAAGTCAATACAATCAATTCGCAATTCGTCCACAAGAAAAACAAGCGATAATACAGCTCTATATTTGCTGGATCGAAACAAATGCAATATTTTTTTAAACGAATTTTTATTTTAGTAATAACAACTATATCAATTATGCGATATTATTTACTCTCGAAATTCACCTTTTCACGAAATTACCAATCAATAGGAAGAAGATCAGAATAAAGCCAGAAGCAACAGGATAACTTATCAAGCGAGTCAAGCTAGTTGAAATTCCACGCCTACGTTTATTCTGGGTGGTAAACGGCAGACTACCACAGGCACGGCTGATAGTTATTTTATTATTATTCCCTAAAATACCTATCCAGAATAACATTCAACGATATATAAATCAGTAAATACTATAAACCATTCGGGACAATAGGCAACATCTCTGGTACTATTAAAGGGTCATACTCGGAGGACTTCTAATACTTTAAGACATATTGTCGGTTTGAACAGGGTTAATTTACAACATGGATACAAATGAAAATTTTTCCGTTTTTTTCCGGAACTTATAGTAATGAAGATAAGGAAACAAAATACTTTATTACAATAGATAATAGTATGAGAAGTTATAAAAATAATTTCAATTCAAAAGACCAATCAGGAAGTGCACCATCTACTCCCAACGCTGAAATCATAAACAAGAATTGTCGTCAGAAGATAATAAAAAGGAAATTATTCAACCCAAAGAAAAACACTTGAATATATAACATTAACCTTCACCCACCGATGAGTGGAGACGTAGAGATCACTGTTTCATAACGGTCGGTCATTTTTATGATCTGGTATCGATTCGAATCTACCGCCATAACAAAGATAGTTCTGATTGCACAAATGCACACAAAGAAGCAGAGCGCACGGAAGAACCGTGGTCTGTGCAGCGTTGCCAACTTAGTGGATTTTACACCGTGGTATTGATGGTTTGAGTTTTCATTTTGCGACAAAATATGGTATCTAGTGGCTGGTGTCAAGGCTGGTGGGTATTTTGGTGAATTTTATATGATGTATGTGAGAATCTGGTGATTTCTCTCATAACTTTGCGACTTTTAACAATCTGAATTGGCAACACTGGGTCTAAGACCAACCCCACCCCAGACAGAACCAGAACAAAAGAACAAAGAAAAGAATTTTAGTATTTTTAGTACGAGCACGCCGATAACGCCGATATAGTTATAGTTATCAATATTATTATCAAGGTTATTATTGAAAACAAACTGCGAATATGGATGATTCAGAGGATTGTGAGGTGAATGAAAATAAGCAGGTAAGTTGGAGCTCATGCATGAATACTTTACTCTTTTATTGTTCATCAATGGCTACCTATCATGTGCGAAATTCGTATACTACCTATCTAATTTGAGTTGATCACACGTGTATGTAGACTGATTCTTAAATTCAGAACATAATATAAATTGGTTACATATACTTTAGTCCCTTTAGGGCACATTTACACCATCCTTTTGCATCAGTGAATGGTTTATTATTGTTTCAAGGAAATATATGATTTCTGAGGTAGGTACGTACCTAAATAAATAGATCATACATATTCATTCATCTATGAAGTTGACCAAATCAGAACTCAAGAGAATATCAAAAAGCCCTTCATTTAACAATTCACATGAAATCACCTGGAAACTGATTTTTTTCATTACTTGAAGGAAGCACATACATAAGTGGTATATTATATGCCTATACTCAAATCAACCAAGAAGTATTGCATTTTCTACAATAGGACTTTTCATTCTTGTGTGCCAGAATGCCTGTTATTTTTCATGAAATATGTTATAATGCTAAAATTACTAACTACTACTACTTCAACACAATGATAGATATTTTTATTATACTTTCAAACAGTAGTGTTTGTCAGCTGACTGGATTTTTATTAACTTTTCAACAGAGATTTCTGGGGAGAAGTTTTGATAATTGAAAAGTTTTTTATATGCTGCACACTTCTCCAGTCAAACTATACATTGAAAAAAAGGGATGTATTTTCAGATAGTGAAACTCAAGAAGATTAAGATGAAAAAATATTCTCCACGTTACCTTACAAGGTTGATAAAAAATGGTAAAATTGTTCAATCACCCACAGATTCCAAGGAGTCTAGTAACAAATGTAAAGAAACTATCATTTCATCAGGATCAAACTCTTCAACTCCATCAGCACCCCAACCATCAACTTCATGGCTGCCATATGATATGGGGAATAACACTGACCAAGAAATAACTCATACCATAACTAATTCCCAATTAATGGAGAAAAACATCCCAGATAATTCTGTGGATGTAGGGGTACTCTCAACTCATCTGAGAACATGGGCCATAGAAAATAGAATTCCTCAAATATCATTTTCAAAATTGTTGAAGATCTTAAGAACTGATTTGAATTTGGGAAATCTCTGTTCAGATGCTAGGACATTGATGAAAGTAGATAAGTCAAAGCACTCAAAAATTGTGAAAATGGGGGATGGAAATTACTACCACTTTGGACTTAGGTTATCAATAGAGGACACATTACAAAAATTTCCTCCTGGGAGAAATGTCACTATTCTGAATCTCCAGATTAATGTGGATGGTCTTCCTATTTCAAAGAGTAGTAATAGTCAATTCTGGCCAATTTTGGGTAATATAGAGGAATGTGATAGAAATTATGTTTTTCCAATTGGAGTTTACCATGGAAATAGTAAACCAAGGAGTTGTGCTGAATTCTTGAGGCAATTTGTGGAAGATTTTAAAGAAATCAAGGAAGCTGGAATACTGTTTCAAAATGAAATTAAATCATTGAAACTTTCAAAAATTCTCTGTGATGCTCCAGCAAAATCATTTTTGTTAGGTGTAAAAAGTCACAATGCCTACTCTGGGTGCACAAAATGCACAACAGAGGGGGACTTCATTCAAAATAGAATGACTTATCCTAACATAAATTCTAATTTGAGAACAGATGAATCTTTCAAGAATATGTTAGATGAAGATTATCATAAAGAAAACACTCCATTATCACAACTTGAAGTTGGATTAGTAAGTCAAGTGCCACTTGATTATATGCACTTGGTTTGTCTGGGAGTAACAAAAAAGTTGCTAATGCTTTGGACAAAGGGTGATCGGTCTATGAGGTTGTTTCAAGAAGACATACTGAATATAAACAAAAAAATTGTCACTTACAGAGAATGCAGCATAATAGAATTCGCTCGAAAGCCTCGTTCTCTTGACGACGTAGATCATTGGAAAGCCACAGAGTTTCGCCAATTTGTTCTTTATTATGGACCATCAGTCATGAAAGGTTATTTGGATGAACAAAAATACGTTCATTTCCTTTCACTGCATATAGCTATGAGAATTTTAGCCTGTGACAAGCTATGTTATGAATTTAATAGATTTGCAAAGAATCTTCTAGGATATTTCATTGAAATGTTTGGGGATTTATATGGACCACATTATATTAATCATAATATTCATAATCTGATCCATTTACCTGATGATGTTCTGAATTTTGGTGTTGTTGATAATTTCAGTTGTTTTAAATTTGAAAATTTCATGTCATTAATCAAACGATCTATTAAACCAACTAAAAACCCACTGGCACAGTTTGTTAATAGAACTCTGGAAAAAAATACTCTTTCACAAAATAAACATATCAATGATTATCAATTGATCAGAGAGATTGGTTCTGGTATGGTTGATCAGAAACCAGCTATATTTTACAAAGAAGTCAATTATAAGAGCATGCACATTACGACTAGAAAACCAAATTGCTTTTGTTTTTTAGATACGGGAAAACCAATACAAGTGATTTCTATATTTTCCTCAGATAATAACTGTTTTATTCAATATAGAGCTTTTTCAAACTATACCAGCATATTTCAGAAACCGATAAAGTCAACAAAAATTTTCATTGGTAACGTTGGTCGTTTAGAAAATAACTTGAAAATTGCCAGTTTAGAAAAAGTTATGTTGAAAGCTTTGAAACTTAATACTTTCATTGGAACACTCCACAGTCAGTAACATTGAAGGATCATCATAGATTTATTTGAATTCAATTATTATAATAATAATAATAATAATAATATCGCTTTTATTGCTGCAACCTTAAGGTAACATATAAGTACAGTATGCATGCATGTGTACACATATACGTAAATAATGAGGAAGACAGAGAATAAAAAAAATAAAAATAAAATGGCTGCATTGCAAAGGCAAAGTTCGCACTTCTTCAATTGGGTACACATATACTCAATTTTAGAAGCCGCGCTCTTCCACTTAACCTGGAAATATGCGATGAAATAGAACTAAGAGCAACGACAAAAAAACATTATAAGAATAGGTAACTAGTAAAGTAATAATTATATAATTAGCAATGGTACATTTGTAACGTAAAAGTGATTAACCTACATTCTATACAGATATGTAAATGATATGGAGTATGGAAAGGAGCCATCTGTGAAGTATATCAAACTTTAAGGACAGAAGCAGCCATATCGTAAGAATATGATGACTGATATAATAGTTCGAGAGCTGGCGACGAAAACAACTTCCTCATAGTTACCAAAGGTTTGACTTGGCACTTCGAGTCTACTTCAGATCGTTATTTTAAAACCGCCCGTCTGCCGGAGATGAGCGGTCGCCTTCTCAGATTTGGATTTTGAAAAAATTATTAAAAATCGCTCAAAACTTCCCAATTTTTACCACAATGATTTTTTGCTGAAAATGGCCTAAGATCCTAACCTAATCGAAATCAGAAACGTCTGCCTCTGAAAATGGTCGCTATTTCGGAGCAGACGCTGTCAAATATGTCAAAAAAACGCCTCCAACTTCCTCATAGGTTACCACCATGATTTTTGCGTCAAAGTTTTACTTAATATGTTATCAACCAAGGCTCGAAAAGAAAACCTCGGCAGACGGTCGCATTTAAACTGCAGACGGGGTTGAAATTGAAAAGTTAAAAAAATTACCAGATTACAAATGCAAATTTAAGCATATGAAAAGTACCAATCCGGATTGACTATTTGCAAAAGGTCTCACAATGATAACTACTTGTAAATTTTTCTAAATAAAATATTTCGTTTTTGAAAAAGCGCTAAATCACATATGTCAAAAAAACGCCGTCAACTTCCTCACAGGTTATCACCGTGATTTTTCCGTCAAAGTTTCACCAAATATGTTACAAACCAAGGTTCGAAAAAATAACTTCGGCAGACGGTCGCATTTAAACTGCAGACGGGGTTGAAGTTGCATAGTTTGAAAAAAACTTGACTCCAAATGCAAATTTTAGCATATAAAAAGTACCAATTCGGATTGAAAATTTGCGAAATGCCCCGCAATTCATAATCACTTGTAATTTTTCCTATATATTTTTGACCTAAGCGCTGCTATCCCATATCATATGACATAAAACGACTTCCCCACAAGTAACCTCAGTTGTATAAGCGAACCTCAGCTGACGGTCGCATTTAAAGGATAGACAGGCCTAAATTGCTTTATCAATATTATATGAAAGAACGGATCTATATGGAGCAAAAATTTCACGTGTAAAATGAGACGTTAAAAATGTTTTCAATTTTGAATCTGAAGAATAGAAACCATATATACAATTGTTTCTGTTGCATAATTCTAGATGACGCAAGTTTGATTAACCCTTATTATTTCATCAATTAGAACTTTTCGACAAGGTGTCATCAAGATCCCATCGAAATTTTCAACTTTATCTGATATATTTCTTCTTTCGAGATACCATGTTCTCTATGGAACAAAATGTAGCCTTGCTTCATTCATGTTATTAGCATTTATGAAAACCATATATGTAGCATACGAATTTTTCAATCCCTTGAATTTGCTCTCACGAAATAAACTGAGAATGGCCAATATTCAGATCTTCTTCGATAATATTGAAAGGATTAATTTTACCTTTTCGAGCGGATGATATATGTGTAGTCCCTGCCGGTTAAAACGTGAAAGCAAGTGATAGGCAGGTAAAGCTTGAGGAAGGATATCTCCTAAATTTCTGTATACAATCGTTAAAATAAACGCATCTCAATAGTAATTTACGTAACAAGTCCGGAAAATACTGTTTTTTTGGATGAGGTAGCGAGTCCTGGAAGTCTGCGAGTCCAAAAAAACTGTTTTCGGGCGTGTTGCGTACAAAATTTTTTCGGCAACCGTGTAGAATAACAAATCAAAGAAACACATTTCTTTCAAAAATTGAAATGTTAGCTAATTTTATGTCAGTCGTTATTTTGCTGCTATGGTAATGATCAACTGCATTTATCGAAACCATACTACCAAGATTTTCATATTTACAATGACAACAACGATGTGATTCTCAAAAAAAAATCGTCTGGAAAGTACGTACTTTCCGGACGGTTGCCGAAAAAGTATTTTCTGACTGAAGTCCAGTTTCTATCCTAATATGTTATTATATTTATCTATACCTACTTGCATATTTTCCACTGCTATTACAAATATATCAGTATCGGATGCACGTATCACAACATTGATATTTTTTAGTAGTTGTAAATGAGTAAATGAAATAAGAATCCTAGCATCAGCTTCATGGTGGCTAGAATATAGAACCTCATCAATTTCAAAATTCACCAGTCCATCATTCCCATAAAACATGTAACACAATCCACCCGAAGAATTTTGTCTCCCAAAATACCCAGAGGAATACTTGTTTCCCAGTATTTCAATAAAAACTTCACTAATTCAGTTTTTAATAGATTCACACCTCAATGTTTTCAAAAAATCGTTGGGCCGCTTGTCTCTTTCGATGTCTTTTAATGACGGCACCACACACTTAGGTCTATTCATTTGCTTGATGTTCTGCATAACTTCTTATTTATGTAAATTGCTAATCTGTCATTGATAACAGGAGATCACGTAGAAGATGCAAAAAAAAAGAATCCGTCGAAACTGGTACAACCTATTTGACTTTGACTTGAATAAGCGAAATAACTCTGTGACAATGGAACGGTAGTCAATGAATACGATAATACATTTATAATAAATAAATCATATGTTCCAACGATAATACTAAGGGTCGTCCCAATAGGTTTCTTTCGACTTTAACTCCGGCTGTTTTTCCGTCGCCTGTAAAGATATATGTTACCTATTTTATCAGATTGATGGACCTGTTAAATTGATGAGGTTCTATATTCTATAGTCACCATGAAGCTAATACTAGAATTCTATTTATTATATACCTACTTATCTAAACTACCAGAAAAGGAGAAATCATTTCTAAAGCATTACTTGCCTATCACGCTTTAACAGACAGTAATTATTATTATATAAAGCATCATTTGCTTGTCCGTCTGATGAAGTTTTTTTATATGATTTTGCAATAAAAATATTGAGGTAACTTGTGGGAAAGTTGACGGCGTTTTTTTGACATATGTGATTTAACGCTTTTTCAAAAAGCAAATATTTTATTTAGGAAAACTTACAACTGGTTATCAATTATTGTGAGACCTTTTGCAAATAGTCAATCCGGATTGGTACTTTTTATATGCTGAAATTTGCATTTGTAATTAGGTAATTTTTTAAACTTTTCAATTTCAACCCCGTCTGCAGTTTAAATGCGACCGTCTGCCGAGGTTTTCTTCTCGAGCCTTGGTTGATAACATATTAAGTAAAACTTTGACGCAAAGATCACGGTGGTAACCTATGAGGAAGTTGAAGGCGTTTTTTTGACATATGTGATTTAGCGCTTTTTCAAAAAGGAAATATTTTATTTAGAAAAATTTTCAAGTAGTTTTCATTGTGAGACATTCCGCAAATAGTCAATCCGGATTGGTACTTTTTATATACTGAAATTTGCATTTGTAATCAGGTAATTTTTTTCAACTTTTCAATTTCAACCCCGTCTGCAGTTTAAATGCGACCGTCTGCCGAGGTTTTCTTTTCGAGCCTTGATTGATAACATATTAAGTAAAACTTTGACGCAAAAATCACAGTGGTAACCTATGAGGAAGTTGAAGGCGTTTTTTTGACATATTTGACAGCGTCTGCTCCGAAATAGCGACCATTTTCAGAGGCAGACGTTCCTGATTTCGATTATGTTAGGATCTTAGGCCATTTTCAGCAAAAAATCATTGTGGTAAAAATTGGGAAGTTTTGAGCGATTTTTAATAATTTTTTCAAATTCCAAATCTGAGAAGGCGACCGCTCACCTCCGGCAGACGGGCGGTTTTAAAATAACGATCTGAAGTAGACTCGAAGTGCCAAGTCAAACCTTTGGTAACTATGAGGAAGTTGTTTTCGTCGCCAGCTCTCGAACTATAAGGAAGTTTTATGCTTTGGAATCGTTATGTGGTGTTTACCTCTCACATTCACACTATGAACTTGACTCCTGAACCTGACTTTATTGTACAGATAAGAAGGCTTTTTTGATCTAATGATAGTATAATAAAGAACACATCTATGAAGGAGGCGCCTCTCTTTCAGATTTAGCCATCCTATTTGTTTCATAGGCTTGGTGATATGATTGCGTTTACGAAGACCACAGATGAGGCGAATACATGCGTTTTGGATCAACTGAAGGCGTCTACTTTCAGTTTCGGATAGAGCAGGGCCATAAACAGAGTCAGCGTAGTTGAAACGCGATAGTACCAATGAATCGCATAGAGTTATCTTGCACTTTTGAGATAATATTTTACGATTGGCGTATATCAACTTCAGATTGCAGAAAGCTCTTTGAATTACATAAGAGGTATGTTGTTTGAATTTCAAATTTACATCGAGCATGAGTCCTAAATTTTTTTCATATTCACTGAAAATAATGGGTACGTCATTTATACGTAAGTCAATTAGATGCTGGGTGCGTAGCCGTGATCGCCTTTTCCCAAATAATAGTGCCTTTGTCTTGGTTGGATTGATTTTCAAACATAGTTTTTCGGAGACGATTGTAAGAGATTTCAAATCATTATTCATTTCATTACATGCATTTACGAGGTCCTCTTCTCTGAACTCATAATATAGTTGTGTATCGTCTGCATAGAAGTGCGAAGAGAAATATTTTATGTATTTATTCAGTTGTGATGTGTATAGAGTGAAGAGGAGAGGACCGAGAATGGAGCCTTGTGGGACCCCACAGATGCAATTCAAAGACCTAGATTTGTTGCCACGAATGATCACAGATTGCGATCTCCCAGATAAATAGTTTTCTATTAAATTTCTGGATTCGATGGACAATCCAGCATAGTGGAGCAAACCTGATAATATTCGATGATTCACTCTATCGAAGGCCTTGGAATAGTCAATGAGTACGAGTACACATAATTTATCCTGATCGATTGAGGAATATATATCATCTGTAATTTTGGTGAGAGCCGTAGTGCAACTGTATCCCTGACGAAAGCCTGATTGGTGTTCAGGAAAGATATTGTGTAATGTCATATATTTACGCATTTGTAGATTCATTATTTTTTCCAAGACCTTTGACAAGGTACATAAGATGCTTATTGGCCTGAGATCATTGTAATTTTCAGGACTCATTTTCTTGGGAAGTGGTATTATATTAGCTTGTTTCCAAATGGATGGAAATACATTATAACGCAGGCAGTGGTTGTAGATGTACGTAATAATGGGGATGATGAAGGGACAGCAATGAAGTAACATCTTTATACTAATTTTATCTACACCAACTGCATTAGTTTTAATGGATAGCAGAGTTTTATATACTTCTGTATCATTTGTTAGTTCAAAATCAAACTTTATGTTGTCATTGAGGCGATTTTTGAAATAATTATCGAGGAGAGCTTCATCTGCTTCGTTGTCGAGCGAAGAAGCAGATATAAAGGAATTATTGATTTCATCAGCGTCAGACAAGTGAGGAAGGATGTCGCCTAGTGTTTTATTAGTAATATTCAAGTTTTTCAGTTCATTCCACATATTATGACCATTACTGATTTTGAACTGAAGATAAGCCCTCTTCTTCCTCTTGATTGCTCGATTAACTTCATTTCTAAGATCTTGGAAATATCTCCAATGTCTTGGTTCATTAGTGGTTTTGAATTTACGGAGAGCGTTATCTCTTAGCTTCATCATTGTTTTCAGGGTGTCAGTTAACCAAGGGGCTTTCTTCTTAGTGATTCTCACAGTTTTAATCGGAGCGTGTCTATCAAACAATTCTAACAAGAGTTGGTTAAATGTTTCTATTTTCATATCAATATCTTCAAATTCCCATATTGATGGAAAATCAATATTGCGTAGATCTGTTGCAAAGGATTCAGGGTCAAAGTTACGAAAATCGCGAAAAATGTGGAAGAAAGGTTCAATTTTTGTTTTTATTTTGGCGAGACTGCATGAAACCGTGCAGTGATCAGATATTGATGAGCAATCGCATACGCTCACGCGAGATATGTTCAAGTTATCCGAACAAATTATGACATCTAGGAGCTTTGCGCTATTTTCAGAAATTCTTGTTGGTTGACACACAAGTTGTTTCAGTTCGTAGGATTAGAAAATATTGTTGAGGTTCATTATGTTTTTTTTGTCAAATTCTAACATATCCATATTGAGATCACCTCCACAAATCACGTAGTCATACTTGGGAGCTAAACTGCTGATTGTATTCTCGAATTGTGATAAGAAAATCGATTCAGACAAGTGAGGAGGTCTATATACAGTGCCGATAGCAAATTTTTTATCACACAGTTTAATGGTTGACCATAGTTGTTCATATTCTACTGCTTCCATATCTTTGATGAGCTGGAATTTCAGATTGCTTCTCATACATATCACTAAACCACCACCTCTTTTGATGGGCCTATCACAACGACAGATATGGTATCCTGGTAATGATATAATATCGTTCGATAGACCAGGTTTAAGCCATGTCTCCGATATAGTGATGATATCGTATTTATCAAGAAATAAGTCTCTGAAACCTGCAAAGTTGGATGTAAGTGATCTAACATTGATGTGACAAAAGCTGAGCATTTTGAATTTAATTTGTGACTAAAATATATAAGGGATTTATCAAATATTGAGCTGAAATACAATAAAAAAACAAAAAAACAAGTAGAGAATCAAGGTTATTTCTTGACCGAAGTTATACTGTTCTGGCGAGTTCTTCTTTCTTCAAAGTTAGTGTTCGAGGAGCTAGTAGGGACTAACTTCTCAATGTTTGGTTTCTTTTTTTTTGATGGTTGACTGACGTTAGCAATAAGATTTTCGTCGGGTAGTTCGCCTAGGTCCAAGTCTGCTACGTTTTCACGGAAATTCTTCGGATTTTTTAACGATGGAAAAGGAGATGTGGGGGCGCTTAGTGATTCTCGTCTTCGTGAAATCTGATTTGGATAATTAGGCGCCACAGTTTCTTCTTTCAGTTGCTCAGCAGTATATGCTTCTCCGTTAACAAGTAGCTTCAGACCTCTGATATTTGCTGTTAGATTGCGAGATCTGGATTTTCTTTTCAAGGTTTACAAGTTTGTGTATATTTTTCATCATATATTTCTGAAATGATTATTGAAGATTTGCAGGGCATATTATATATCTATATGTATTATATTCTTCATGGTTTAATCTATTTCATTCACTGATGAAATATTTTAACTGAATTATATAGAACAGCAAATGTTAGGTATTCCTATTAGAAATATCTAGGGAATTATTTAAATTATATTGATACATTGAACTTTATGTCTACATAGATCATATCATATTGTACCAATAATGTTTTGGCATATGCATATGTATATGTTTCCATTCTATTGAAACAATTGATACATTTTTCATATGATCAGAAAGGACTAGTACATTGTTAACATTGTACTCATTTTAAAATACTGATTCACATAACTGTAATGTATTTGATATTTTTTTCTCTCAAGTTGAATGTTACTTTGAAACAAAAAATATAAACATTTTTTTAAATATTTTTTATTTTATTTTCGTTTCTTGATCTTGATAACTCTCGATTAATATTAAGTCTTCCATTTCAATGCAGAATTTTGAAATGAATTTATATTAATACTTCAACGAATATTTGAGGTAGGTATTCTCACAAATTCTGACTAATTTGACTGATTCAATTATTCTCATTAATTCGTTTCAGTATGCTGTTGTTCAATTCATCGAGAACAAGAAGCTAGGGGATGTGTCTGTAATCCCCACGAATTGGTTGGTAAATAAACAACTATGTTGGTGGCCAACCAACTCAAAAATGACGAGAACCCTGATAATTAAACGAAGTGTTCCCAATAAAGATTGGAAACAGTACAATTGCAAAATTCACTACTCTTTTGGTGAGCCACGAAATTCCATTTTATAATTTGTTCCCAACGATTTGGAATTTTGTTATTTCAGATTCCTATACCATGGCCCTTGAGTATGAGAAGAAAATGGCAGCCACTTCTGAATCTGAAGGGAACCAGGAGCAAAGACCTGGAAAACGGAGAATAAAACAGAAGAAAAATGCAGCAGAATATGAAAAAATCATTAATCCTCCTTCCTACTGTTCTGACCAGACAGATGATGAAGATAGTAGTTGTACAAAGGAAACATCATCCAGTTCATGTAATTCGGTATGGGACAATCCTGATAACCTTGAATCTGCTCATTCCCATTCTAGTGGGAATGAACACAATGAGATGGGTGAGTTTCTAAATATGTTATTATGGAGGACTTCCTATTACTTAGCAAATAGGAATTTGCTTCGATTTTGTTCATTATAAAGAAAAACATAGTTATCATTTCAAGTCATGGACTATTTTCAGCACTAAATATTTTTTCCATAAGAATTATTCAATAAGGAGGCATATGCCGAAAACATATTTCATTATGTTTTTTTTTTCTTTGGTTCCTCTTGTCTTCCAAGATGAGTTTTGAAAACGAAATTCAAGGACAGCTATTCTTTTACAGGTTCTGAAAAAGATTCGAGTATAATATGCAGTAAAGGAACAGATCCACCAGTTGAAAAATTGGTGGATAAATCATCTGATGATGCAGATATAACTATTTTGGAAAATGTACCGTTTGTTGTACCAGCCGACCAGCTATCTGACATGATGAAAATCATAGTGGAGATCAGAAGTATGTGTCAAATTACTTTGCTAAAAGTGAATGCGATAGTGGAACCATTGAACATCAAACAAAAAAATGGCAGAGAAACTTCAGATGACCTCATAAAAGATTTACTACCATTGAGCTCAATGGATAGTTTGCTTAAATTGGAAGAACTGATGATGAAAAATGATGTTGCTGTTGCTCAATTTGTGAGTTATTCATATGATTTCTTGTATTTTATAATTAAATATTTGTTTATCAATTTTTTCCAACTAATTCAAACAATATAACTTTGAATAACCCTGTATATTAATTTCGTGAAGTAAATTTCGCTTATTTTATCATCATATTTTTTTCTTATAAATTCCTTTTTTATCCTAGATGAATAAACTGGTCCTTGTGGGTGGCTCGGACTATAAAAACTTGATTAGGAGGTGTCTCCAACAAATTTTTGATGATGAGCTAGCTCAATTATGTTCATGGACTGGCCAAAAACAGAATTTTAAAATTTCTGATTTGAAATTTATTGACTTACTCAAACGTAAGTATTGAAAAAGTATAATTTGGTGTATTTCTACAAGAACTCCCTTTAGTTATTACTTTCATGAAAACAATTCTTCCTTGAAACCAAATATCTGCTACTTATTTATGTCTGATTCCGATTTTGAAATTCGAAAGTATTTGGTAATTATTCAATGGCGATACAGAACAAAAAAACAACAAAACGAAAGTAGTCTTGCACTGTTATATCGCTTACTTTCATATCGCTTACTTTCCTATTGTTTTGTTTCAAATTACTTTAACATACTGATATAGTAGTTTTGTAATTGTACCGCATTTGTTCATATATTATTTTTGAGATGTTGATTGCTATTTTTTTTTTGTTGAAATTTGTTGTACCCAATTCACATTTGACTTCTTCCAACATCTTTTAACAACTCTAGCCTACATCATCTTGTTGAGTTTATATTTACAATTACTGTATTTTTCAGGATCCATTAAGGAAACCTTCAGAAGCACTACTGATAAAGATTTCGAATCAGTAGTCATGGAGTGGATGCGGTTCGCGAAACAAAGGCTGAAGAGGAGGGAGTGATGAGGGTTTAGTTTAGTTTAGTTTTTTATGATCCATATTTTTATTTTGTTTCTCTGTTGGAATGTATTGTTGATTTTATATATTTCTTAAGAATTCATTTTGTTTTTTAGATTATTTTTGTTCTTATATTTTATAATATATATTTTGAATTTACCGTTTTCTGATTCAATATATTCCTAATATGATACTTGACATGTTTTAAAATAATGATATACCACTGTAACAAGAATTTTGATACAACAGTGAATATTCT
Source organism: Chrysomela aeneicollis (assembly GCA_029955515.1). Lineage (NCBI taxonomy): Eukaryota > Metazoa > Arthropoda > Insecta > Coleoptera > Chrysomelidae > Chrysomela > Chrysomela aeneicollis. Next base: position 1,889,026 of record JARUHQ010000013.1, on the reverse strand, counting down.
CTTCATGCAATGTTCAATGTATGATATTGAGAAACATCAAGGTAATGAAATATATGATACATCAATTCAATATTTGAAAAAAGATACAGTAACATTGCCTTACTGTAGTCAGGATGTTGAAATTACGTAGCATAAACATTTGGATGAATGTTAATATAATGAAATTACATCAAAGTAACATTATGTACCATACATTTAGGTAATATTCACATGTAACATTACTTCGTTATATTTATACGAGGCACAAAGTACCATTGCCGCAACGTTTCTGCAATATCAAGTATATCTCTGAATAATATCACAAAGTAACAATGTGATGAAACATTTATGTTTAATCAATGTTTTCATGTTTATTGGGATTACTCATGAAAGTGACATCATGTTACAGTTTCTCGAAATCAGAAAAACGCCTTTTAAACTCACCCAGAATGTTTACTAATTCTGCCACGAAGACATCATAATTCAAGTCGCACCTGCATTTATTTCATTTCAATATCAATGAATTTTCATATTTAGGAATTACCATGAACTTATTGGAATTACTGATTTTATTCTGATGTTGATGAATGTTGTTGAAAGCTGAAAAATTTGTCAACTCATGTCTATCAAGTCGATCAGCTTCAATTTGTTTTAGAACGCATTCAATTTCGACACGTCTAGTAATAGTTGAACCAGATAAATGACCTCTATGATAGCAGACATGATATCAGTTTTGTCTTTGAAGTCACCAAATAATACATCAGCCCTTTCGATCATTTCTCCTTTTACTTTCGGTCCATCTTCGAAAGGTTTTTTGTGTTTTGCCAGTATATAGATAATTTCTAGAGACGCGATTGTTACTGCTACCGATTGCTTGACTGGTTCAGTAAACATGGATTGCTCTGCTTTCAAACGACATTTCAAATCTTGTACTCCATGACTCACTCTTTTGCTCGACAAACGAGACAGGTACACTTATTTTTGACGATATAGTAAATGAGAGTACATAATTCCATTCATTATTAAAATTATATGATTTACTTCTATACGCCCTAGTCATTTTGTATCGCGAATTCTAAGCAGATAGTGTCATTTATGCAAGGTAGTAATAATTATTATGCACTATGATGACTAGAGATTGGGCGGCGTGGTATGGTGTGAGTCTATTTTGATTTATTTTCGGAGGTTCCCGTGATCGACTCAAAAAAACTCTAGCGATCGACCGTTTGAGCACCCTTGCCCTAAACTGTATAGCATTCAGGATCGTAATCGCGTGCTGCTTTTGTTCGTTTAGGAATTTCGCTCAGTTTGTCGGTGTAACATTAGCACATAAGCACTTGGTTGATTCTGCTGCTGGAATTAACCTTATTTTTCATCAGATTATAACGTTGTAAATGTGTCAGGCAAAAATAAAGGTGAGGCATATTAATAACTGAACTCACTACATGCACAAATATTTTTGATTTCCTACAACTACACGATACATTTTGTTGTCTGATATATAGTTCACTAGGCGGTAAAAATTGAATAGCAAGGAGGCACTGACTGAACGAGAGTTGGAAGAGTTTGCTATTTTTTTTTCAATTGTGATTATGATTTCGACATGTGCGAGTCTGAAGAAGATGATGATGAGATACTGTTAGCCAATAGCCAGTAGAATTTGAGGATGGAGTTGTTGTTTCCACGGCCGATGAAAATGCTGCAATAAATCTGCAACCTGAAACATCCACAAATGAAAATGCTGCAAAAACCCAACCTGAAACATTCATAAATAAAATTTTCCAACCTGGATCTTCAGGTGAGTCTCGAGTTTCTACTCAAACATCACAAAATGTTACATGGAATAAAAAAAATTGAAACTCGATGACGCTGCTGAAACTTTTTCTGCAAATAGTATGCTAACGACTGATATTTCAGAGTTGTCGACGCCCTATGCATTTTTGAACTACTACTTTGGAATGTGAAACCCACTTATGCAATATAGAAAAATCCAAATAAACCTAGAGCTTTAAATCAGTATATATATAAATCGATATCTTGGAATTTGTGTATATGTCCATAGTACACATGCCAAACTGCCGCAGCTATTCAACTTATTCGTTGTCTTTCCACAAATAAAAAATGTAATGAGTGAGGAAAGATTTGCATTCATAAGAAAATCCATATATTTCAATGACAACACATCTAGATACAAATGATGCTGTGATCTATGATCGCCTACATAAATAACGATCAGTAATTGATCATCTGAATTTGAAAAACATGCCAGCTAAGCCTCATAAATGGGGCTAAAAACCTTTTATTTCATATGGTGTTGGTGTATTCTCATATAAATTTGAGATTTATACTGGTAGAGAAAATGATGAAATTAATCGTCTTCTTGAAGAACCTTTTTCAGATAACAAAAAGAGATCTCGTGTGGCAGACACAACAACGTCCTCAAGACGTCAGAAAGTTGCTGAAGGACGTTCCAAGGATGCCCTCCGTTACCATTTTATACATCCAAAAGAAGTTCCAGATTATCCCTACGAAGTCTTAATCAATTCATTCACTTCAGTTCTGGTCAGTTCAGTTCTGACTCTTTCAAGTTTTTATCATTCTCAGAATTTCTTGAGAATATCTGAGAACTCATAGAAAATGAAAAAAATGTTGAAATAAAAAACTTTCAACGCTATCATGATGTGGTCACCCATCCAAACCCTAACCACGACTATCGTTGCTTGACTTCTGTGATCGAACTATATTTTCAATTGAATTGGCCGTTACTTGATGAAAATCCATAGTTATTGTAAACAAACGAAAAACGATAAGATTTTCACGATAAATATATTTATATATATTTTTCACAACATGTTTCGCTAACACTGTAGCTTCATCAGGTATAAGTACACCAAACTAACTACTACGATTACAACCATATTCATACCTAATTATTGTTATATTGTTATAACTGTGTATTGTTATAACTGTGTAATTATGTATTAATATGGTTGTAATCGTAGTAGTTAGTTTGGTGTACTTATACCTGATGAAGCTACAGTGTTAGCGAAACATGTTGTGAAAAATATATATAAATATATTTATCGTGAAAATCTTATCCTTTTTCGTTTGTTTACAATATCGAACTATATGTTTATTCAGAAACGAGAATTACCTTTAGTATAACCAACACAGATGCAGAATGGATGTACATAATTAAATACTCAACATAAATATATAAATATATACATGAAACAGATGGGTGCATAATGACAATCACGAAACACGCGCACTGTACTATATACACTTAAAAACCAAGTGGGCGACCCTCAGCGGGCTGATGTTAACCTTGCCAGAGAAACTGCTCAGAAATGCTTTTTCATAGTAGAGACAATGATCCGGCTTCCTAGGACTGAGTCCTCTCAGCTGGAATTTTCTTGTCGATGACCAGAGGTCCAAGAGATCAAAATACAAACAATAAGAGTGAGACATGGATTGCGGTTATAAGTTCCAAAAATAAAGAATCCGTTTATGCTTGTAAGAATGTAGATGGGGATGAGAAATGAGAAAAAATAAGTTTGTCCACACAGAAACAACATCAATCGATTTCGTGTCAATGTGAGCGTGGCTTAATATTGGCATGTTTGTGATTGGTCGTGTTCTCTGGTATACATGTTATTGTATGTGTAATTGTTGCCATAGACACGGTGTCAACTCTTGGGTCAACCCCGTGTCAGCGGCAACATGTGTTATGTTGCCATAGTACGAATAACAATCAGGTGCTCCTATCAACTGTTCTTGTACGTGTTTTCGACAATGATAATAAATCACATACCGCCCGAGCTTTGTTAGATCCTGGTGATCAGAATAGTTTTGCCACAACTGCACTCTGTGATCTATTGAATTCTCAAAAGAAAAGCATCGACATTAATAATGTTTCTAGCATAAATGACAATCAGACCAACATAAAACATTCATCAGCCATTGTCATTCAATCAAGATATAACAATTTCTCAATTCAATTGTCATGCTTCGTTTTACCTGAAATTACTAACAACCTACCAAACTTCCAAGTAGATTCAAGTTCATTGAAAATACCCGCAAATATCAAATTAGCTGATCCTAACTTTGACATACCAGCCTAAATAGACCTGCTTTTGGGAGCAGATTGCTTTGTATTACAAAATACCAGACTTGGCTGGATCGTGTCTGGTCCTTCACAATCGCCTACATTTTCTAACGCGAGTTATTGCAATTTCATGCAAAAATCAAATAATCAAATAGACAAACAGCTCAGTCGATTCTGGGAACTTGACACGGTTTCAACTGTCAAACCTCTTTCACAAATGGAAGAAGCATGGGAAAATATATTTTCAAAAACGCATTCACGTAATGAAAATGGTCAATTCGTAGTTACAATACCGTTGATTATAAGGATTCACCTAAACAATTAGGAGAATCATATGATTCTGCGAAGAAACGTTTACTTAGCCTAGAAAAAAGATTCGAAAAATCCTCAGAATACAAATCTTAATATTTATAAATAATAATAATAATAGATGAACTCAGAAAATTAGGTCACATGTTCAAAGTAGATAATAAAGATGAGGCACAATTCTCATATTACATGCCACATCACGGTGTAATTAAGGAAGGTAGTTCAACAACACGACTACGTGTCGTTTTCGATGCATATTGTCCAACGAATACAGGCCTGTCTTTCAATGATATTCAGATGATTGGTCCAACTATTCAGCCTGACCTTTTTGAAACTTTGATTCGATTCATAAGATACAATTACGTAATAGCAGGCGACGTGGAAAAAATGTATCGAATGTGCCTTTTCAACCCTAGTCAAACTTCTTCGCAAACGTATTCTATGGAGGAATAGTAATCAGGACTCCATTGATGTATATGAATTGACAAGAGTAGTTTATGGAACTTCTTCTGGTAATTTTCTTGCCATTAGATGTATTTACCATCTCGGAATAGAATGTACCGATCCTATCATATCGAATGTTAACAAAAATAATTTTTATGTAGATGACATGTTGACTGGTGGTAATACCGTATCTGAAGTGATATCTATCACTTCAAGAGTCGCTAAAGTACTCCAATCGGAAGGTTTCAAGCTTAGGAAATGGGTTTCAAATAATGCTGATATTCTGGAAGGTATCAATAGTCATGATAGGCTGATGTGCTTGACCTATGGTCTGATGAAAATACTAAAACATTGGTTTTATTGTGGAATAGCAAATCAGAATTTTTTTTCATATCATTGATAATACATTCCAGAAACGGGTGACTAAAAGTTCAATCTTATCGGAAGTTTCTAAAATTTTCGGTCCGCTTGTATTCCTGAGTTGTGTCATAATCCGTGCTAAAATTTTACTTCAAGAGCTATGGTCCGAGAAACTTGGATGAGATGATGCACTACCAGTTATCTTTTCGTGATGAATTAGTTTTTTTGAACGAAATCAAGATAACCAGTGGAATACACTTACTCAATAAATGATTTTTTTTTGATCGGTGCGATGTAATCAAAGATCTAGGTATTTACTTCAACTCCAAATTGAGCTTATCATCACACATTATGTAAAGTGCATCGGCAGCTAAAAAAATGATTGGCTTTTGATTTTCAGAAATTGCAAAGACTTAAAAAACGAAGATAGTCTGATTGCTCTCTTTACCTCTCATGTGAGATCACGACAGGGGCATAGCTACCACCGTATCAGCCGTATCAATTATACGGGGGCCACGAGGGCCCCCGACGTGCGTCAGCAAAAATCAATAAAAAAAATTTTATTCCATAGATGACTAGAGTCCCGCGTTCAAACATTGGCAACCCTACATCAGTTATCGCGGGCTGCTGGATTTCCCCGTTTAAGTCATTCACTTCAACGGGAGAATCCCACAATAATCGATGTACAGGGTCTTCTCGTATATTTTAAACCCCCCTTGACTTATTCATCTATTGTTCAATTTTTTCTTCAAAAGAATGATCTTATGTAATTTTTCCTGGAGATTTTATATATGTTAACAGAAAAACAGATGAAAATCTAGAAGAAAAGTTATGGGCAACAAATATATTTTTTTTTAAATGGAACACCTCATCACTATTAGATAGAATATATTTTTCTGATTACAAATATAAATACATCTATCATGTTATCTCTCAATCTCTCATAGATTTCGAGATATTTTGAGTTGAAATTTAGATTGTATGGGTATTTTTTCTTCTAATTAGTACATAGATGATCAGGGTAGCCATGGAAATAATGGAAATATTTGTTGTCAAATTGATTAATGCTATATGTCAGTTATTTGTAAGGTTATTTGTCATAATGGATTTTAGTGATAAAGAAAAATATAATATACTATAAGTATATTCGGAAAATGATAAAAATGTTATAGCCGCACAACGGGAATATAGAGCCGAATATTTGGAAATCATTTACAACAAATATATTTTTTCAATTATTCCGAATCCGAGAGAATCCAGATGAAATCTGAATATATACGTCAAATATCTCGAAATCTATGATATTCATCGATTTGATAACACATATTTCAATTATTTTCATAGCTATTCCGACCATCTATGTCCTAATACGCTCAAAGAATCAGTATAAAAACTGATTTTCAACGTTAATTATCTCGAAATCCGTTCGAGATAACATGATATATGTAGATATATTTGAAATCACAAAAATATACTCTATCCAATAGTAACAAAATATATAGGGTGTTTCATTTGAAAAAATATATCTGGTGCCCATAACTTTTTCCCTAAATCTTTGATTATTTTTCTGTTAACATATATAAAATCTATAAGAAAAATTACATAAGATCATGTTTTGGAAAAAAAATTGAATGATAGATAAAGAAGTTAAGAGGAAGTTCAAAATATACGTGAACATACGATGATAAACCACGGAGAGCAGTGTTTATTGACTCGTTTTATTCAATTGTGCATTAAATTGTAATACAATATAAACAATTTTTTTGATGGTTCAGTATAATATTTGTGATTTTTAAAAAACAGAAACTTTAGAAAAACTTAAGTCATCATTAGCTATAAATGAATTGATAAATCAGTTTGCTGAAAAAAAGGCAAGGACAGTGTATATTTGATTTGAATTGTTTGTAAAAATTCAGGAAAAAGGGACAAATAGATAGTTATGATGAGAATAACTTTGAATTTTATGCAAAAAATTTTTTTGTGACAAATCGTTACCCTTTATAAGGGCCCCCAAACAAACTTTTATACGGGGCCCCGCCAAGGCACGCTACGCCACTGGATCACGATTGGAATATGGCTCGCTGATTTGGTATCCTATTTATCTCAATCACATTAATCTACTCGAATCAATTCAACGGAAATTCATGAAATATATTGTACATAAAATTGATGGAATTTATCACGAACCAGGTTCAGATAATAACTTATTATTACGAAGATTTTCTCGATGATCATTGAAGGACCGTAGAACTTACCACTCTTGTTTATTTATCTATAAACTCACGAACTACCTGACTGATCGACCAGAGTTATTATCTCAACTGAACTTAAATATACCTCGTTTGAACAGTAGAAGTTCGATTTGTTTTTATTTACCAACTCCAAGAACGAATATACTACTGAAATCTTCAATTCATTCGATGTGCTCAAAGTTCAATCAGGTATGCGAAATAACTGATCTATTCTCAACACCCATTGGAGTGTTCAAAGTGAAAATGAAGCATATCATTTCTACTGTCTGAGGTTTATAAAGTGAATATGAGATAAATATAGTTGTCTCGAGTCGAACATGTTATTCATTTATCAATGATATTATGTTTTTCTCCATATATTATGTCTTTAATTATCGTTACTCTTCATAATTGTAGTATTATATTATTATTACAGGATTATCAAAGTTTACTTTTAAGTTCTAGGACTTCAGTTTTTGTTCACAGTGACATGTATTCACCATAAAAAGCTGTCCTGTAAGTGGGTCTTGAACCTGTTTGGGCAATCAATATATTTTTTTTACCTAGTCAAATGACATGTCAAGATCCCATTAGAATAGATGTTTCGTCCTAAGCGTATGACACATGCGTCTATTTGAAATCGCAAAATAAAAACTGCGATGTTCTAATTAGATTGATATCTGCCAAATCTAAGGTTGACCCTCTGAAAACACAGACCATTCCTCGTTTGGAATAAGTAGCTGCGTTGCTGTTGGCAAAATTAATAGAGAGTGTGAAGGCGGCATTAGATATTTCAATAGATAATATTGTCACGTATGGAAACGTCCAGTATATCGAAAAGTTATTAACCTTCCAACCATCAAGTTTATTGCATTTCCATTTATTTGATAATTGCGAAACGTATAACAATCGATCTGATTCACAATAATCATAACAAAGCAGGTTTATCGACCTAGAAAAATTTATAGTAAGCTTCCTAAATTGAGTTCATTGAACTTCAAAACTTGCGGTTTTGATGCGCCCGGTCAAGTCGTGCTTGTTTGCTGATTTTGCAAGAGTCAGATATAAGTACTTTTTGATCGGGTATCGAACTCATTATGATTCCGATTATTATTATGATTACTATTCCAATTATTCTTCTCATTCTGAATTCGTCAATCAATTCGCGATTCTGATTTATCGGAGAGTGATAACTTCACCCTTAGAAACGAAGCCATGGGCATTTGCATCGGACTCATCTCCTCAGCCTGGACGACACTTGTGATATTGATGTAAGCACGCATATTGAATTGTTACCTTGTTTTCATCCCTCGTTGTGTCTTCGGCCCCCATGTCAGTTGCACTAAGTCACTAACCACATTTCACTTTGTTCACTTTCAAGTATTTGGAATCCTTTTAGTAACTCACTTTTATTTTGCTATAAACTTGGTTATTTTTTCACATTCTAATGAGTTCACTACATTAAAGCTATACAATATTATGATATCCAGTTTAACTTATTGAATGTTTATTCTGGATGACGCATTATTTTCTTGATCAGTCATGATAGCAGTTGAAAACAACCAAATCCCTCTCGTGGTCAAGCAATAACCCCAAATCAAGCTCACAGCACAGCGTGACAGTATTACGTATTGGTGCGACTCCACTATAGTTTTGGATTGGTTAAACACCGTTCCAAACAATTTGCAAGTTTTTGTTGCAAATAGAGTGGCTAATATACAAGAATTAGGCGATACAAGTGACTGGAGACACGTCCCTTCGGAAGACAACCCAGCTGACTAGGTGTCACGCGGTGTTCCACCTAGTTTTCTGAAATAATTTGATTTTTACTGGCACGGGCAGAGCTGGTTGTAATTAGATGAAAATACATGGCCACTTAGGCGTGTTCCACAACAAAATTTACCTGATATCGAAAATGAAGCGGAAACTCGTGTAACATGTGCCCTTGTAACTACTGACGAAGCAATCTCTTTTGAAACCTATTCAAATTTTACTCATTTAGAGAGAGTTGTAGCTTACTACCTACGGTTCAAGAAAAACTGTTGTGAACCAAAATCTGAACGTAACTTAGGACATCTGAATTTCCACGAAATTCACAAAGCGAAAATATGTTCAATTAAAAAGGCACAGCTTGGAACTTTCAGTGTTGCAATCAAATTGCCAAATGATCAACCTTTGGAATCAACGAGCAAATTGTTGAGATTAAATCAATTTTTAGATAACCAGCATATTTTACGTGTTGGTGGTAGGTTAGCCAATTCAGAATTAAGTTTTGACAAAAAATTCCCTATTTTATCATCATCTAGACATCGGTTCACTGAAGTTTTGTTTGATAGGGAACATGAAATATTGCTTCACGGAGGACCACAACATTTATTAAGCTCCATACGTGACAGGTTTTGGTCGCTCTCAGGCCGAAATCTCGGTAAAAAAATGGTGAATGAATGCATAAAATGTTTTAGGACGAAGCCTCGCATGATGAATCCAGTTATGGGAAATTTACCTGAAGAACGAGTCAACCCTGCACCACCTGGCGTTTGGGAGGCCGGAGTAAAATCCATGAAACACCATTCAAAAAAAATAGCTGGAAAATCAATATTGACCTTTGAACAACTTTGTACGTTACTAATTCAGATCGAATCTTTTTTGAATTCTCGTCCGTTGTCTTCCTTACCTCCCGTTCCTTCAGACTTTATCCTGTTGACTCCTGGACATTTTTCGATTGGTTCCTCAATGATGTCAGCCGCTGATCCGGACTTAACGCACCTGCCAATAAATAGACTCTCACATTTCCAACTCGTTCAGCAGCTACAACGCCACTTTTAGAACAGGTGGTCTCGAGAAGACGTGTCTGAACTACAACAGAGGTGCAAATGGTCCCAACAACATGGCAGTCCAAATACAAACGACCTAGTCCTTATCAAGGAAGACAACCAGCCATCATTGAATTGGTCTGTTGGCCGAATAATACAAGTCCATCCAGGAAAGGATTCGAACTATAGGGGTATTGCGTTGGTAAATTGTCCAGTTAAGGTTTTCACTCAAATAATACTAAAAAGGCTCAATCCCTGGATTGAAGATAATAAAATTCTTCCAGAAATTCAGGCTGGATTTCGAAAACACAGAAGCTGCCTTGACAACGTATACACTCTAAGTTCAGTTATTCATCTTCATTAGCAATGGTGCCTCTGGAATAAATATAGACAACAATACTGATCTTCTTATGCTCCTCTATGCAGATGATCTGGTGATTCTAGCGGATTCGGAAGTAGATCTTGGTCGCAAACTCAAAATCCTAGAATGCTACAGTGATACTAACTTACTCACTGTGAATGTGCACAAAACTAAAATCATATGCTTTGCTAGAGGAAATACTCATTCTGGGAATTTGAGATTCACTTATAAAAACAATCGGATAGAAGTGATTAACAATTTCAGCTACCTTGGTGTAACATTTTCCTCCTCCTCTTTCTTTCAAACTGTGGCATTCACATCAGCAGAAGAAGGTGAACAAGCTGTAGGAGCTGTATTTCCTATCATGGCTACAACGAAAATGAATTGCTGGCGCTCCAGGGAAAAACTCTTAGACACGCTAGTTTTGAGTGTGCTTACTAACTGTATTCCGGTTTGGGGTCTGCGCTACTTTGAAGTCCTAGAGCGAGTCCAACTGAACTTTCTCAAGCGAATGCTATGCTTGCCCGTGAATACACCTGATTATGCTGTTGGACTGGAGGTTGGTAGGGTCAAGATTGCGTACACCATTTTCAAATTAACCTTGAATTGGCTTATCAAAATTCTTGCAATGGAAGATTGTCGTCTACCAAGAATTAGTTACAAGAGACAACTTGAACTCATCAACGTAGATCGACGATATAATTGGCCTCCGCAGGTCTCCAAAGAGCCGTTATCACGGATCACATCACACAAAATAAATCGTAGCTGCTTTCTATATATAGGAACAAACTGATTGAGGAAGATGAAGCTCTGTTCTCTCGCTCCAATTTTTTGTCATCCGCCCAGTCGCTTCATCTTTTCCAACGAACCCAGAACTTTCTACATATAAAGATGTCAATTCAAGTAACTCTAAATATTCCGTAACAGTAGTGCACCTAGGCCGGTTCTGGCTCAAGATGGCCGCCATAAAGGCGGGAAACTCAAATTTTGCTAACGTCATCAAAGATGGCCGCCTTGACAGCTGTCATATGTCAACTGCCATATGTCAACGGTCTACTGTTCAGTGTTCCATATCGCTGTGTCATCTGTCAAGTGTTCCATAGACTACCCGACCAATCAGAAGCCGTCATAGTCCCTTGGCCCCCTAACCCCCCGCCATACCCCCTTGGGCCTGCGCTGTACCCCCTCAATCCCCGTAAGCCTTCACTGTACCCTCTTGGCCCCCTCAGGCCTCCGCTGCACCCCTTTGGCCCCCTCGGACTGCGCTGCATTTCTTCGGGACTCCTCGGTACCACTCGGACTCAATACACCCCCTTGAACCCCTCATGCTTTACCCCCCTCAACGCTTCCTCAATGCCCTTAAAGGGTTTCTTCGGTTTTCACCAGTACAGTTCAATGGCTACCAGACGAGAAGCCGTGAGCACGCTTCCAGAAGAACTTTTCTCACCTATTTTATATCCCAGTACCAACTGTCTATCAACCAAAACCTAACGCGGTGAATACAAATTCCTGAAATCCCACTGAGTAGGAGAAAATGGTGTCTAACCTGATCAAAACCGTAAAAGGAAAGAGAAAGAGCATTCTTCTCATTCCAGCTCTCACAATATGGTATGGCCTCTAAGACCAATTTACAGAAGATCTGCAACAAATTGACAGTGACGAAACTGAGTGACAGATAGATAACCTCAAACAATATCCCATCAAAATTAAGAAAACCATTATTCAAAATCCAAAATAATTCAGATTCAAAACAGAAGTCTACAAAAATCCGAGGATTCAGGAAAGTATAATTCATCACACCTGAGAGCACCACGGTAAGTATTCTGTCTCTTTATTGAGTTCCGATTATAATGCTTTTCTTTAATTCTAGACGGTCAAAACAAATCAGACTGGAATCATCGATGATGCATCATGCTTTTTTGATCATTTCAGTTTTTGTGCCCTCTAAGGGAAGTTTAGAATGCCCTAGAATCTATGCGATTAAGGGAAATATAAGAATTGAGCATCCAACGGACTGTTTAATAACTGACAACGAGATGTATAAACCTTTGATAGGAAACTCCATACGAAGTAGACATTGCGGTTTATTTTCAACTGCATCGGTTCATTCATTAGCAAATTTGAAGGTTGTGATGATTATTTTCTCTGTGACCATAATGAGCTATTAGAGCCGTGCAAGAGTCCAAATACGGTAATTTTGTTATCTTTTCTAATTTCTACTGGCATTGACTTTGTTATTCACAATGAGTCTTTTATTCAATTACCTCATAAAGATATGGTATCCAAATCTTAATTTGATTAAAACCATGATGGATCATTGTATGCAAAGAAAACCAAGACGCAAGGCCAGGAAAGAACAAAAATTAAAGAAATTGTTTTAATACATTTTCAAGACTGTTGGAGTTGGTAAACATTTGTCAGATTTTGTTTATTGTATAAAGTTGTCTACCCTGTTAGGTTTACTCTGGGATTAATGAACTATCAGATGTGATGTCATATGTCACTTATACACAATATAATATAATAAAAAACAAGTTCATGCAGAAAATATATTTATTAATAATTCATCTTATTATAAAATACCAATCCTGATATAATTAAACAAAATAATCCAAAAGGTTATGGGCCCAGGTCACCATCGAAGTGCGAACATACATATATGAGCAAACTTTTGTTTTGGTAATTATATACAAAGTTGAATCAAGCAGAACCACATCAGTAGCCATGTCAACTAAGATAGATAACGACGATATCGCCAGCATTCAGAAACTCAAAGGCAGTTCCATTTTTCCCGTTTGGAATTTTGAGATAAAAATTCTGTTCAAAGCCAAGCAATTGATGGATATTGTTGATGGAACTCCTCAACTTGTAGAATGTGGTACCGATGAAGACAAGATCAGCAAGTGGAAAACCAAAGATGCTCAAGCACAACATGTAATACTTAGAACTATTGATAAATCAGTTAAAATACATCTGATGACCTGCGAAAGTGCCAAAGAAATGTATGACACTCTAATGCGTATCTATAAAAGAGACAATAATCAGGAAAAGTGTTTACTCCTTCAAGAATTCTATAATTATAAGTATGATACATCTAAAGATGTGAACTTGAATGTCAGTACACTACAAAATATGGTATTCAAATTGAAAGTGCTAAATCAAGAAATATCAGAATCTATGTTGATCTCTAAAGTATTAACGATTCTTCCTGAGAGATTTAAGCACTTCAGTTCTGCATGGGATTCAACCCCTACAGCAGACCAAACAATAGAAAACCTGATTGCAAGACTGTCAATAGAAAAAGACAAATTTAAGCATAAAGAAGAAACACCAGTATCCTTCAATGTAAGAGCCAAAGGAAGAATCAATAGTGAAGTCATATGTCATGAATGTGGAAAGAAAGGTCATCAAGCCACAATGTAAATCAACAGGAGAACAAGATACAAAACCATGCCCAATATGCAAGAAAACAAATCATAAAGAACAAGACTGTTTTTATAACAATAAATCTTGTAAATACTGCAAGAAGACCAATCATAGGGAAAATGATTGTTGGTTCAAAGAAGAATATGAAGATAAGAACAAAAAAAAACCTGGAAAGAGAACCAATAAGGATTATGAAAAATAAAATAAAATAGCATTTATTGCTGAGTCATACATGGTAAACTCTGAAGATGAAAATAACAGCAACAACTTTGAAATGGTCGTGGAGAGCGCCTGCAGTAAGAACATGATTAATGAAAAATATACTTTCACAGAAATGAGCCCTATACTGAAGATGTCGAAGTTGCCAAAAAGGGACAATCTATATCAATTGAAGGTTGTGGAAAGATTGAATCAGACATATGTACTCTTAACAATGTCCTATATGCCCCTGATCTAACAAGAAACTTATTATCAGTAAACTGTGTCACAAATTCACAAAACACTGTTTACTTTGATGATAATAGAGTTTACATACTAAAAACTAAAATAGAAATACCAAAAGAAAGCATCATCATTCAAGGAAATAAAACGAATAATGGTCTTTATGTTGTCAATATGAAAAAGACAGAAGGAAGTACCTTTATTGCAGAACAGAGGGAAAATCTTGAAGAATGGCATAGAAATCTGGCCATCTCAGATGAAAATTCCAGATCTATGTGATGGAGTTAAATTCAAGATAGATAAATGCCAAAACATTTATTGTAGAATTTGTGCTGAAGCTCAACAAGTTAGACTTCCTTTCAAGACTGTCAGAGAAAGGGCAAACCGCCCACTGGAGATATCCATACAGATTTATGTGGTCCAATCAACCCACCTTCACATGATAATAAAAATTACTTTATTGTTCTCTTGGATGACTACACACACTTTTGCATTTTTGTATTTATTAGAAACCAAAACATCAGATGAAGTATTCCAGCACAAGAAATTTATAAATGAAAGGGAAACTCACTTCAATCTAAAAACATGCAAAATAAGAAGTGATAATGGCAAAGAATTTGAGAACCACCTTCTCTCAGCCTGGTGTGAGGAAAAAGGTATTATCCAAGACTTCACAACAATTCCCTATACACCACAACTTAATGGTAAAAGTGAAAGAATGATGCTTACATTGCTCAACAAAGCAAGAGCATTGATCTTCGATGCAAACTGTGAAAAGGAAATGTGGGGAGAAGCAATACGAGTAGCTACCTATTTGGCTAATAGGAGTCCCACTAAAGCAACATCTCAAACCCCTGCAGAAAACAGGTTTGGAAAGAAACCCAACTTGAGTTATCTAAAAATTTTTGGTCAAAAAGTTTATGCCAAAATTTTAAAACCTTTGAAGAAATTAAACCCAAGAAGTAAGGAAGCCATGTTGGTAGGTTATACCACAAATGGATACCGTTTATGGGACCATCAAGAAAGAAACATATTTCCAAATCTCAGAATAATATCCTCGTACAGTGCTTGAGAAACGGCTCGGGAGGTCGCTTTTCGAAGAGGACGGAGTTGTACCCATTTGGTGAACCTATCTTGGTAGACGGCCAGGTAACAATGTCCTTTACTGGAGCGCGGAAGTGGTCCAACTAGATCGGTGGAGACAGTATCCCACGGTTTGGTGTTCGGAGATGGGTGCATTTTCCCAGGTGGCTGTTGCTGCGATACCTTGTATTCCTGGCACGTTTTACAGCTCCGGACATAGTGAGCAATTTCTCGGAACATTCCAGGCCAGTAATACTTGTGAGTGATCCTAGCGGTCGTCTTAGCTATTCCCATGTGTCTGGCGGTGATATCATCGTGGTTTTCCATCAAGACTTGTTGTCTAAGTGGCTTTGGGATGCAAAGTTTCCAGGGATCGCTCATGCCTAATTCACACAACTTGTTGGCATCCCAGAAGTGTCGGAATAATCTTCCTTCTTTGATGCAAAAATCGGGAAAGGCTTCTGGGTTTTTCTCCACTTCAGTTATCTTCGTGCGGTACCAAGAACATTTTTCTCCGGCTTCAATTTCTACGGCGGTGGCACAAACATGTCTGGTTCTTCGGAACTGGAGTGCGGTAACGGTTGCCGGGATAAAGCGTCGGCCACTTTGTTCAGGATTCCCCTACTGCTGCAAGAACATGGCCCATCGGGCTATACGGCCGGCAGGACTCTTGATGGACTGTAACCATTTCAGAGACAAATGATCGGTGAGGACGGTGAAGTGATAGCCTTCCAGGTAGGGTCTAAGCTTTTCGATGCTCCAGACTATCGCCAAGCATTCCTTTTCGGTCAGGGAGTAGTTACGTTCTGGTCCGTTTAACATTCTACTCGCGTACGCCACTACCTTCTCCTGACCCTCTATGTCCTGTGTGAGCGCAGCTCCCAGTCCACAATCGGAGGCATCAGTTTGTAGTATAAACGGCTTGGTGAAATCTGGACAGGTCAAAGCAGGAGCTTCGGTAAGCCGAGCTTTCAGAAACTCGAAGGCGGTATCTTCAGTTTCTGTCCACTTCCAACGGTTACCTTTTTTCAGAAGCTTCGTCAGTGGTGTCACTATCCCGGAGAAATTCGGTATAAATCTCCTATACCAGGATGCCATTCCTAAGAATTGGCGAAGTTTCTTCAGGGTGTTTGGGGCAGGCCACTGAACTATAGACTCTATTTTGTCTGGATCGGTTTTTATTCCGTCGGCGGTCACTACATGGCCCAGGTATTTCAGCGAGCTCAGGCAGAACTTGCACTTCTCCGGGTTGAGCTGTAGGTTAGCCTGACGTAACTGATGAAACACTCGCTGAAGATTGATCAGGTGTTCGTCAAAGGTCTTGCTTAGCACAATTATGTCGTCTAAATATGCAAAAGCAAACGGTTCCATTTCGGGTCCGATCAGGGTGTCCATCAATCTCTGGAAAGTGGCAGGTGCTGAGTGAAGCCCAAACGGCATTACCTTAAACTGAAATAACCCCCTTCCAGGTACGGTGAAGGCGGTTATCGGTTTGCTATCGGCTGATAGCGGTATTTGCCAATATCCCTGCCTCAGGTCTAGGCTAGAGATGAATTTTGCTTCTCTCAACTTGTCCAGGATTGCATTGATGAACGGCAGCGGGTATCATCTTTTTCGGCTACGTCGTTGACTTTCTGGAAATCGATGCAAAATCGGTGCTTTCCATCTTTCTTTTTCACAATAACTACAGGTGAACTCCATGGACTACTGGAAGGTTCGATGATGCCATCTGCCAACATCTTATCGACTTCTTCATTGATCACCTCTTGCATTTTCGGATTTTGCGGGCGGTACCTTTGTTTGATCGGTTCGGTCGTCTTCAAACGAATGCGATGTTCCACTAAAGGTGTAGGTCCTCTAATCCTCTCAAATGCCGGTAATTCCTGGTCCAGGAATCGTTGCAATCTACTGTGTTGTTCCGGTGAAAGATTTCGGCACGGTGGATCCTCAACTACTATCGGGCTGCAGGTAGTTTCTGGTTCCAGTTGATTTTCCGTTGTTCTGGTTCCGGATGTTCTGCAGTTTTTCTGGTTTTTGGTTTTTCTACGGTTTACGGATTTCCTACTACTAGGAACTGGTCGGTTTCCGGGAAGACCCGGACGAGTCTCGTTATCGGTTTTCCTTCTGTCCTCGGGTCTCCTTGGCGTAGGAGATTGTCGGCTCCCCGGAAGACCCGGATTCTCAGTTACTGGCTGCAGGTTGGGTGTCGGATCCGGAACTGCAGATGACTTTCTCTGGGAACCAAGAACGGTCACGTTCTTCTGGTTCCTATACACGGCGGCTGTTTGTAGATCAATACTAAAGCCCTGTGTGCGAAGGACATCCATTCCAATCACGATATCGGCTGCCAGGCTGGGAATTATCAGTAACTCACAGGTGATATCCTCGATGCCGATTGTCATCTCAGGTTTGAAAACTACGGTTACCTTGATGAGCGAACCATCGGCTTGTCGGGACTGGACTACTGTGTTCGGGTATTCTTGATACCTATGTCGTTTGCAACAGTTAGCTACTCTGGTACTAGCAAACGACCTAGTAGCTCCAGTATCGACTAAGGCGGAGAATATCGTGTCCCCAATGGTTACTGGTATGAACGGCCGGTTTTCGTCTGGTCGGGTTTTGGGGGGGGTTTCCGGGATATTTAATTGCTGGAGCCGGCCTGTCCTCGGTTCGGGCGGGCTCCGGTTGAGTTTTCCGGCTGGACACAGGAACAATCCTTCGACAGGACTCCTTCACGGCCACACCTGGAGCAGAATAGCTTGAAGGCATTTCTACAATTTGCTCGTTGATGCCCAGACTGTCCATATCTCCAACAGGTACTTCCACGGTTGTATGCCGGTTGTCCGGCTGCTGGTATCATAACCGGAGTATTTGGATTCGGGGGCAGGATGGCCCTCGGTGGCGGTCTACTGGTCAGAGGTTGGCTGGCTGGTATCGGTCGAGTGACTGGTGGCGGTTCGGGGTAGGACATTCGAACCGGGGGAGTAGAAGTCTGGTTCCGGTAGTACATTCGGCGGATCTCGCCACGCAACTGCTGGAATTCCAAGATTAAGGAAATCAAGGAAGGGACATCAAAGAAATCATTCCGTCTGATGTATTGACGGTAATCTGGGAGAAGATTTCGGTATAGCCAGGCTAATTCTTGGGCGGGCTCAAGACTTCCATGACGTCTTATCAGAGTTTGTAAATCTACCATATAGTCCATGGCAGGTTCATTGTCTCTTTGAAGTCTTCGGCTTATTGCCATTTCCAAGTCATCCAATGGGAAAATATGATTTCTGAAAAATCTTCTTAAAGGACGACCAAGAATTCCAGAATCTTTTATTGCAGCGGTACCATAGGAGTACTCGTCCTTGCAATAATTCCGGCAACACATCCAGTAATTGTTCTGGACTGGCTTTTTCGGCTTCCCCGATTTCTTCAAATCTTTCTAGGAACGCCACTGGATCTCTGGTTCCATCGAAGTGTAGATTCCAATGATGTGTTTTCAGTTTTGTGGTTGCGGGGATTGGCAACGGCGGTCGTGGTTGTAGCCACGGCGGTTTTGCCATTACATGAGTATCAGCTGTTCCAGTACTTCCAGTTCCAGTATTACCACTATTACCAGGTGGAATATTATGTTGCCGGGGATCCGGGGGGTTTGTCTGGTTCGTCGGGTTATTCACTCCGGTTTGTGTTCCGGAAACTCCAGGGGCCGATTCTGGATGCTGATGTTTGAACCCTATCAGCTTGGGAAGTTCTTCCCTCAGGAACCACACCAAACGTTTCCGGAGTTCACTCACAGTCCCTTCAGTAGCTAAACCATACCTGCTTAGCTCTTCCTCTAGATCAGGTTTCTTCAAGCGATAGACCCAACCTACTCTAGGCTCTAGGGTTGTGAAGTAATCATCACTGTATTCCCTATCTGGGTCAGGAGAGGATGGCCTACTATTCCGGGGTTGTTCTGGGGGTATGAACAGCTGATCCGGGTTATCACAGTACAGTTTATCTTGAGACATTTTCTATTCAATCAGGTGATTGTCACTGGATTCTGAAAACCTTTATTGTTCACTTTTCCTTGATTTCAGGACCTGTCAGGACTCAGGGGGAATAAAACTCTGGACAAAATATAGCAAATACTGGTACAATCAAATCTCTGGACCTTCAACTGGTTGCTGTGCAAAAAAAAGTAGTTGAAAAGGCTCTACTGGACAGTGAAATTCCCAGGAAAATTTTGCAGTGATCTAGTTATTGTGCTATGTTGGTGAAAAATTTCTTTTGGTTAAAAGTGCCCGAAAGTTCAGGACTGATTTGATTTTATATTGTGTTGTATTTGATAGCAATTTATTAAAGTTCAAACCAGATAAGATTTCCCAAAAATCAGGTAGGTATTTGCTAATATAGGTTTCCCAAAAATCAGATATTTACTATTTCTACAGGGTTTTCCAATAATCTGGTTTATCTATATCAGGAATTTTCACTTCAGGTATTTGCAACAATGAATAATAAAAATGAAATGATATATACTGTACAGTAAAATAACTGGTTTTTATGAGAATTTTCTTTTTAAATTGGTCTAAATTGTGGTATAGAACCTTACAAGGGGGCCCAGGAACTAGATCTGTCTGATCGGTAGCCTCGGGCGCCAGTTTTTTTTTATAAAGTGGTATGCTCCACTTGCTTCCAGAACTTATGGTTCGTTGGAATGCCCTAGGTAGCTGTCAAAGGAGAAGAAATACAAAATAACTACGTACAATGTACCCCCTTGTGTAAACCAGGGGTCAGATAGTTAGACTGGTTACAAGTATACTAAGGAAGGGTAGGCTTTAATTACTCTTCCTTAGGTTATTCTGGATTACAAGCTACTCTACAGATGTTATTAACGGAATTTGGTTATATCACGGTTTTACTGGAGATCTTAAGGTTGTGAGTTCCTATTTAGTTCGAGAATCTACAGGCAAAATTAATAGGAAATTTACCATTCACACTCAATAAAACCCGGGATCGTTTTATACAGTTTATTACAGGCACGAGATTAGCCAAATCAACAGGTGAACAAACGAATTTTCAGGAAAATATACAATGATACACAAAATTACATATAGCCTTAAGCCGGGAATCGAAATTGACAAATTTCAGCTGATTTTTACGAGCCGGCACGATAGATATACATCAGGAATATAAACGTGAATATAGCCGTCAAACTTGCAGATATTATATATAAAGCGAATTTCTTTTACCTCAACCAGAAAAATTACAGGCAGTTACCACAGGTTTTAGATATTATTTCGTTAGCATAAAAAAAATCAGGCATATCGGGAAAGCAAAGCGAAAGCAACAATCGGGAAAGCGATGCAAGCGAGCTTTTATATGATCAGGATAAGTTCGATAAAATGATTTGCACATAAGACTATTGCTGAAGTTAATTTTCACAGCCCTTACAAATACGCGCTACTGTTACACCGGATATCACAAAAGGCTGATCCTCATAATAAATTACGTGAAACAAAACCTTCTGGGATATTTGTTCAATTTGTGATCTATATCCTCAAAGACTGTTCCCAATAATAATATCAGAATCAAAAATCTTCGAGGACAGGAAATTAACGATTTTTCGGATATTGTGAATCGGATGCAAATAATTGAACAGAACTTATTTGATCTTGTGGCCCTAGCGTCAATCAGCGAAATATAATGCTTACTCTGGTTGCGGCAACTGGGTGGAATCGGCTGCAGGCTGGAGAACTCAACTAGATCGCTTGAACTCAACTACTACTCAACTAAACTCAACCAATCTCTGAAATCGAATCCCTCTTCTAGGGTCTCTCTGGTATTCATGTGCTCAGAAAAACTTTGTCAAGGACTCGATTCGGATTGGTCCAAACTGGTCAGGCGATATTTCTCGTCACACGATTTTGCTGGTACTCGCACAAAAACCAGGAAAACAAGAAAAATCGAACAAACGCGGAGAGAGAAAGGAAGGTTGTCAAAAATTTATCTTCTCGAACATTATGATATATTAAAATATTTGGCTGAAAAATTAGGAACCGCAACTTTAGAATATTGTTGTGTGTTTTGTTCAGTCTCTAAATATTGTGTCTGTATCGATGTCCTC
This sequence comes from Chrysomela aeneicollis, assembly GCA_029955515.1. Taxonomy (NCBI): domain Eukaryota; kingdom Metazoa; phylum Arthropoda; class Insecta; order Coleoptera; family Chrysomelidae; genus Chrysomela; species Chrysomela aeneicollis. The sequence goes on along the minus strand of JARUHQ010000013.1, from coordinate 1,867,377 downwards.
ACGGGATATCTCGCTTATTCTCATAGATAAAGATTTGACTCTGACTAATTTTCCGTGAAACTCACGATACCACAAACAAAATTTTCATAGCCTGCTTCGTTTTCGACACCCCTGTATCTCAGCTATCTTTCGACTTATGGGAAAAGTATAAAGTGACCAGGGTTACCAAGGGTACGGTCCTGACCGTACTTTTACGTTATTTTTGTCCAAAGTTCGGTGTACAGTCCAGAAATTTCGAAATATATGGCTAGATATTCCAGCATATGAAGAGTGGTTGCGACCAGTTGAAACTAACAGCCTCAAAGCCCAGTGTGCATTATGCAAAGTCAAGTTATTTTCTGAACTTAGCAATATTGAGAAAAATATGAATTCTGGGAAGCACAAAAATAATGAAAAATTTCAAAAATTTTGTGCAGTCTATAGACACTAATGAAAAAGCCAATGTGAAAGAAGCTGAAATGGGACTAAGCTGTTTTTTTGCTGAACACAACATTCCATTTCGAGTAATGGACCATTTGTCACCATTGCTTACAAAGATTTTTCCTGGTTCCGAATATGTAAAGAACCTTTCCATAAAAATAACCAAAACAAGGAATATTATAACAAATATTAGAACCGAAAGTCATGGGAATGTTCTCATTAAATTTTGACCGCAACAAAATTCAGTGTTTTGGTTGATGAGTCAACCGATATTTCTGTAACAAAAACAGCATGTATTGTTTGTTCTTGTTTGACCGAGGTATAATGCCGGATGTCCAGACAAAGGATAATCTCACCTGGTGATACTGCAGATTCTGATATACTCCAGGTCCTCTGTTGCCCAGCACAGCCGTCATTACCTGGTCACATAATCAGGGGGAAAAATGGACTGTATTCAGAGTACATTGATAAGGATCACTCGCGCCTATACACCTTACACAGTTTTTAGTTTACAAATTTGAGGTTTTGAGGTTCGTGGGAGAATTCTCGTACTCAACTCTACTGTCCGTCTCTCTATCCTCGACGCGACCCACTTCCAACCTCACAAAAAACAGAATCTTTTACGAGACTTTTCGTCTTCTCGGTGAGACCCGGATTTCCTAAGCTGGACATTTTTTGTGAACTCGTGTAAAATATAGGGTGCGCCAATAATAGGAATTTTCGAAAACTTGTTTATATATAAGATATAACTAACCTATAATTAAGGTAATTAATTAATGAAAATTTAAGAATTGAATTATAAAACCTAACCTAAGTGCGGAGAACGAACATTCTGCCCGCCAAAATACTCTGTATTTTTTTTTTAAGGATTGTTGGACGGCAAGGGACAGAGTTTGACGCAAGGTCGTTGCAAAGATCCTTGCGCTGTACGCAATGTCACAACTCGAGTGATACCATCTACACCAGGATGTAGTTTTGTTATCCTTCCTAACCGCCATTGAAGTGGAGGCGTCAATTCATTCTTAATGAGCACTAAATCGCCTACTTTGAGGGGTTTTGACTCTTGATGCCACTTTGATCGTTGTTGCAGAGTGTGCAGGTATTCCGCATGCCACCGCTTCCATACATCTTGATGTACTCTTTGTATAAATTGCCAACGATCAAGACGGTTCATGTTTAAGGTAGTGAGGTCAAAGTCCGGTAAACAGGTGACCGGCTCGAGGGTGAGGAAATGTCCAGGAGTGAGAACATTGAGGTCATTGGGGTCATTGCTCATTGCATAGAGAGGTCGAGAGTTCAATATGGCTTCAATTTGTACTAATATAGTATTGAATTCCTCATAGGTGAGGACCTGACTATCAAGAACTTTCAATAGGTGAGTTTTTACCGACTTTATCCCTGCTTCACACAAACCATTGAAGTGTGGTGAACTGGGTGCACTAAATGACCACTCTATTTTCTCATGTTCCGAGGCATTTTTCATGAGTTCATCCAGGATGCGACGAGCCCCTACGAAGTTTCCTCCATTATCACTAAATATACGGGTGCAACGACCTCTACGACTTATGAATCGTCTGAGAGCTGCCAAAAAAGCTTCTGTTGGGAGGTCAGATGCAAGCTCGAGGTGCACAGCCTTTGTGGTAAAACACACGAATAAGCAAATGTATGCCTTCTGTGACTTGATACCTCGACCTTTCGACATGGCGACATTAAATGGTCCACCATAATCAACACCCACACATTGAAAGGGTTTTAATTGGTTTATACGATAACGTGGCAAACTGCCCATGGGGGGTTCGAGAGGGGTAGGTCTGATTTTGTAGCAGCGAATGCATTTCGAGAGTGTTCGAGAGATAGCACGACGAGGAGATAGAATCCAGAAGTTTTGGGCTAATAGATATTGCAGAGTCCGTAAGCCTGGGTGCATCGATTGAGTATGAACATTTTCAATTATCAGATCTGTTAATCGATTGGAGTTGGGCATAATAGCGGGATGTTTATGGTCATAAGAGAGACCTGAGAAATGGAGACGACCTCCAACTCGAAGAATTCCATCACTTCCCAGGAATGGATTTAATTTCCGGAAAGTTTTCGGAAGAGGAAGTTTTTCTTCAAGTCGAGTAATTTCGTTTGAAAATGAGACATGTTGGGTACGTTTCACAAGGAGTAGTAATGCATTCTGCTCTTCTAGGTCGGTTAGAGGGCACCTTTTACGAAGAGGAATTTCAACTTTGAGATTGTTGATGAATCGAAGACACCAAGCAACAATTCGTGTGATTTTCTTCAAAGAAGAAAATCTGTGCACTAAATCATCGAGATAATCTAAAGAGATTTGAGTTGTGAGAGATATATTTCTTTCTTCAGTCAGAGCTTCTATCGGTGTGGTTATGGGAATTTTAGGCCAATGCTCAGAAGATTGGCTGAGCCAAGTTGGACCTTGAAACCAAAGAATATGACCAATCAGCTGCGATGGTAGCAAACTCCGAGAGGCACAATCCGCTGGATTATCCTGCGAACGGACATATGACCAACACTCAGGAGGGATTATTTCGTGGATGTGACTCACTCTATTGGCAATGAAGGTGTTCCAGCGATAGGCTGGCGCTTGGATCCAAGATAGAGTTATCATAGAATCGCTCCAGGCATATACCTGAGAGAAAGTCAACTTACCAGAATATGATTTCATAACGAACGTCATCAGCTTAGAGAGAAGAACTGCTGCGCAGAGCTCCAACTTGGGAAGGCAAATTCTTTTAAGTGGGGCGACTTTTGATTTACCACACACCAACCGAACTTGGTACTTATCATGAGGGAGAATGAAGCGTATAAATACAACCGCTGCATAGCCTTTTTCACTACTATCTGCAAACCCGTGCAGTTCGCAGGATTCGAAACTCGATGAGGTTAGAATACGAGGAATTCGAATTTCAGAAATACTGACCAGTTCGGATGTATATTTTGACCACTTTTCAACAACTTCGGGAGGGGGAGTTTCATCCCAGTCCAATCCTAAACACCAAAGATACTGGATGAGATGCTTAACCATGAATGTCATTGGGGAGAGAAAACCAATCGGGTCGAATATTCTGGCTATATCCGACAACATACCTCGTTTTGTACAAGAGTTGTGAGTTAGGGAAATAGAATATCCGAAACAATCATTTGAAGGAAACCACTTCAACCCTAATATTTTCACAACGGAGTCTTGAGAGTCGAATGAGAACATATCCTGCTGACAGTCTGCCAGAGTGAAATTTTCCAAAAGAGAGGGATGATTCGCAGACCATTTTCTTAGTGTAAACTCTCCTTTAGCCAACAAAGAAATTAACTCACCTTGCAGAAATTTTGCGTTTTCTATAGAGTCTGATCCTGTAACTACATCATCGAGGTAAGTGTCATTTTGTATGACTTTAGCAGCATGGGGAAAATGTATTTTTTCGTCCTCAGCCAATTTTAACAAGGTACGGATAGCCAAAAAAGGGGCAGAGGAGAGGCCATATGTGAGAGTCTTCAATCTGTAATCCTGCACAGGTTCCTTTGGAGAAAACCTCCACAGAATCCTCTGAAAATCTTGATGAGATTCTTGGACTAAAATCTGCCTATACATCTGCTTAATATCAGATGTAAAGACGAACTGGTGGAGACGAAAGTTGAGGAGGATACTGACTAGATCTCTCTGTAGTTTTTCTCCCACTAGTAAAGTATCATTGAGTGAGTAACCTTGAGGAGATTTGCATGAAGCATCGAAAACGACTCGAAGCTTAGTTGTGTGACTATTAGGATTTGTAACACCTAGATGTGGTATATAGAAAATATTTTCAGAGGAGACAGGCCTTTCTACCATTTCCATATGATTACATAATAAATAATCCTTCATGAACTCGGAATACTGATGAGCGAGGGGAGGATCTTTCTGCAGTCGACGTTCAAGAGAATGGAATCGCCTCAATGCAGTGCTACGAGTATCACCAAAGAAGGGTAAAGGTTCTTTAAATGGTAAAGAAATCACGAATCTCCCTGATGGAAGTCTGGAGTGAGTACTCAAAAAGATTTTCTCACAGATATCGTTCTCGGGGGATTTCAAGGAATACTTTGGAATCTCTTCTAATTCCCAGAATTTTCTCAATGCAACGTCCAGGGGTGTATTACAGGTGGATACAAACGATCCCAGAGCCTTGGAGGGGGGTGAAGGTATCTCAACCTTTCCCATAATAATCCAACCTAACGATGTGTCGATAGCAAATGGGTCATTACTTCCATTTCCTATCAGTTTATTACTTTTGATAATTCGAGGAAAAATGTCTGCCCCAAGAAGCATATCTATAGGGCCGGAAACATTGAATTGGGGGTCAGCCAGCTGAAGATTGCTGAGATATGACCATTGCTCAGTTGAGAGAGTTGCCGTCGGCATGTCTGGACAGATAGTAGAGAGAGTTGCTGCATCAATAGTAAATTGGGGTTCTAATTTATCCTTAGGTGTGACACGACAACTAACAATAGAGGAGGAAGTTGAGGAGACCTGTCCAATACCAGTTATATCCAGAGGACGCCTTGACCTTGGCAATCCTAACCTATTAACGCACCGTTCAGTGATGAAATTAACCTGACTCGCACTATCCAACAGGCATCGGACTGACTGCCGATTTCCACGAATATCCTCAACATCCACTCGAGCGGTGGAAAGAAGAACGGTGGACGTCGATGGAGTTGTGGTTGAGTGCGCCGAAGTGAGAGAGGTTCGATCAGCATTGCGTGTCGCTACATTTGAAGAATGTTGAGAAGTATTTGGAGAAGTGAGGGGGGTTGCATTATCATCCTCAAACACAGGGGCTGGATTATCAAAATGCAGGAAGCTATGGTGCTTACCACTGCACACTCTGCATAAAGAAGAAGAACCACAGTTCTTCGCAGTATGACTCGTCCCTAAACAGTTGGAACACCATTTATTTACTTTGACCACCTTGTATCTTTCGTGAGGATTTTTCGAGGAAAATGTTGGACATTTATAAATTGAGTGATTTGACTTACAAAGGGCACATTTATTTTGCACTTGATCAGAATTTGCTAGAAGAGCGGCAGAACTAGAGGTATTGAATTTTTGGGGGCTGAATTTAATTTTATTTTGGAAGTTATTATTGCTTCTTGTTGGTTTCGACAATGCCAATGAATCCAGAGCAACGCATTGTTTTTCAAGAAATTCAAACAAATCATGATACTGTGGAATATCTGAGGAACCGAATTGGAGTTAGAAACGTTTCAATGTTTCAGCATCAAGCTTTTTACTCATTAGATTCACTAGTATGAAGTCCCACTCATTCACTGGAAAATCCATATTATCGAGAGCTTTCAAATTATCTGAAAAAGTATCTAACAAGTGTCTCAAATTCTTGGATGAATCTGCAGTTATCTTAGGAGCGTTTAATATTTCTTCCCAATAAAATGTAGCGAGAATCCGTTTATTCTGAAACCTTGACGTTAAATTTTTATAGGCGATTTCATAATTATCATTTGTGATAGGAATATTTTTGATTATCGTGAGGGGTTCCCCAGACAGTGACGACAGTAAGTAATGAAATTTTTCAACGCTGCTCAGGTTTGTTTGGTTATGGATTAGTGAGTTATATATATCAATGAATGTATGCCAACTTTTCAAATTTCCACTGAAAGTAGGGACATTCAACTTAGGAAGTCTGACATTGACACCTGCACTTGCAATTCCTGCTTGCGTTGAAGGATTACTTTCGAACAGATCATAGTGTACCGTTTTCGCAGTAAAATATTTCCTATCTACTTCTTGTCTGATGACTTTTTCATTTTCTAAATCATTATTGTCTTGAGTTGAAAGTATTTGTATAAGGGCATTATGATGAGTATTAAATGACTCGTAAATCTCTGATAACTCGAGATATCTAGTTCGAAAGTAAGAACGCTCATCTGGATCAGTTTTTGCTTGCTGAGCTATGTCATGAACAATTGAGATTCTGTCAATCGCCGTGTCTCTGAATGCACGCGTCTGTTTAATTTTTGCAGCAACATTAGCCATCACCAACAGCAAATGAAGGTATCCAACCAAAGAGAAAAAAGATAACTGAAATTCCACTTTCAAAAAGATTTTGATTAGAAAAAGTACTAATAATGAGTACTTACAATTAAGTTGATTTTAAACGATATTGATAAAATATATTCGTATATAGCCTTAAGCCCAAATTAAAGAAATCATCCTTTTTTGCTCCAAGCAGATACAAAACGTCGATAAAAGCCCACTATTTTACCTGAGAAAATGATGTTAATGAATTTTCGTAATATTATCGAATTGAGAACAAATGGAAACTTTCGATATGTATTAAATAGATTATAGAAATAATTCACCGAAACAATTTGAGACTAAATGATGTATTGACAAGAATGTCCACAATAAACTATAAACAAACTCCGTTTGTATAAAACGACGAATGAATCCTTATATATAAACAAGTTTATAACCATAGGACAACTTGATAAATTATCCGGCTCTTGAAGGACCAAAATGTTCTTGTTTGACCGAGGTATAATGCCGGATGTCCAGACAAAGGATAATCTCACCTGGTGATACTGCAGATTCTGATATACTCCAGGTCCTCTGTTGCCCAGCACAGCCGTCATTACCCGGTCACATAATCAGGGGGAAAAATGGACTGTATTCAGAGTACATTGATAAGGATCACTCGCGCCTATACACCTTACACAGTTTTTAGTTTACAAATTTGAGGTTTTGAGGTTCGTGGGAGAATTCTCGTACTCAACTCTACTGTCCGTCTCTCTATCCTCGACGCGACCCACTTCCAACCTCACAAAAAACAGAATCTTTTACGAGACTTTTTGTCTTCTCGGTGAGACCCGGATTTCCTAAGCTGGACATTTTTTGTGAACTCGTGTAAAATATAGGGTGCGCCAATAATAGGAATTTTCGAAAACTTGTTTATATATAAGATATAACTAACCTATAATTAAGGAAATTGATTAATGAAAATTTAAGAATTGAATTATAAAACCTAACCTAAGTGCGGAGAACGAACATTGTTATCAGGTACTTTGATGTAAAAAAAGGACAAGGAGTGGTTACATCTCTATGGGAATATAAACCTACATTTGGAGATAACAAAAATCATGTTAATCAAGGTACAGCAGAACATCTTTATACAATTATCATTAATAGCTTCAAAAAAAGGAATATCCATAAGCAGTATCATTGGTTTTGCATGATAATGGGGCAGGGCAACACAGTGGCATGTCTGTTCAGGAATGCATGTCCTGGAATTGTAATTTTCAAATGCATTTGCCATTCCCTACATATCTGAAGCAGCCAATCATGCAAATGTTTATCAAGAAGTTGTGAGGATTTAGCCCGTACTATTTATACTTTTCTCAAGGTAAGAATATAAATTTTTTGAAATGGGTATGAATGTACTATTTCCATCATTTGATTGCAGTCAAGCAGTAAAAGACAGTTCCCGCACAGACACGTTGTCATTAGGACAAGTGATCTCTATAATTATAAAGCAATGGCTAGCTCTTCAGCTATTTTCCAACCAAAATTACCTGGATGAAAGACTATTGGCTGCTGAGCAAATTTATAATGGTCTCAATGACCCCTTTGTTAGACTTTATTTCAAGTTTTTAAATTTTGTATTTCCAAAAATGAATGCTTCAAGCCAATATTTTCAATCTGATATGATATTGAAAGCAAATATGTATAATATTATTAGAGATAAATTCATTGAATTATTACTGTGTTATATGGAAGGGAAATACATCAGAGGAACAAATTCATCACGAATTGATCCAGATCAATAATATTTTCTTCCTAATGGTAATATGTACCTTGGCATTGAAGTAATGGAATATATCCGAAATGATGAAATCAAGAATAATCCTGCTTTCCTTTCATATTTTTATGACAGATGTAAAGATTTTTTCGAAGTGGTCTGCAGAGAAATCAAAATGAGATTAGATTTTTATGATTCATTGTTATTACAGTTACATATTTTGACTCCTAAAAAGGCTATCTCTTCTGAAATCCGACAACAATATCCTTCATTGTTTCCAATTTTAGAACGTTTTTTGCCAAAATTTTCTATTGCCAATACAATAAAAACAAAATCTAGAAATAGAGTAACGACCAAAATAGTCTATAAAACGGCACGATTATCATTATCACCATCATCATTGTATTAACACCCGGTATATTGTAATGAAAGCGACATCCTGGCCAGAAGTCGTTAATGATGATTAATATTGTTGAATCATGTTCTTAGGTAATACTTTATGCCATCAGAACAATGAATAATGTTCGAGCAGTTCTCACCGAATAGTGCTGGAAGAAGTTATAAAATAAAAGTGTTAAAGGTTAGCGGTAGATTCTTCCAAATATTCAGATGAATATTCTCTAGTCGTAACAATCCAGAAGCGTGGATATCACCCAAAATTTTAAGCCATATAGTGCGCCACTGGGTATTACCATACCATTCTATTCATTTGTGCGCGTGTGTGTCCGATCGGTCGGAATGTTCTGGAAAGGGAGTTGAAGGTGACTTGCTTGGGAAGGTCCATTTGAGTGGAGTCACGTAGCGGCACTAGCGAGTAGCAGCAGCAGCAGTCGAGCTCGAACCACCGACAGAGTTGGTTGGTCTGATTCTATTTGTATGCAGGGCCGAATCATAATTTGGCGAAGCCGCAGACGTTTGAACTACAGCTGTTATTCGAGGTACCATATGAGCTTTTATTAAATACCCAATAAATAGAACAACAACCCATTCGAGGCTGAAAGGTGTTCTTGGTGGTATTTTCCTTGTTGAGAGACTATAGAAGATACATTTTTAGTTTAAGTTTTCGTATATTCATATTGTAAACTGTGGATTGTATTATTAAAATATTTTGTGGCATGAGAATGTTTGCCCTCGCCACAAAAGTAGTGCATAAAATTGTCTCTAACGTTTTTTGCGGTAGCATTGATGTGTCCCGGGGTTCGTTGCTCTAAATTTTCCATGTTAGAGTTTTGTGAATCGTATCCATCGGTGATGACGGTTCCTTCAACAGTATTTTCTTGGTGAACGCATCTTTGTGGAGCATAAGATTTTGGTGAATGTTGGATGAGAAAATTTGTGTGACACAACTGCTGCCATTACTATTTTAATAATATTCACAGGCTCTACATTAATTTGAGTATGAAATATACGAAAACTCGAAGCCAATATTCCAAACGCATTTTCGACTATACGCCTTGCACGAGACAATCTGTAGTTAATTTTTTATTCTTGTGAATTCAAGTCTGCTTGTCGAAAGGGTTTCATCATATCAGAGCGTAAAGCAAAAGCGTCGTCTGCGACAAAAACATACGGATGATTTCTACCGCTTTCTTTGACCTGTTCTGCGCTTGGAATATTTAATTCACCTCTATTTAACACTTCGAAAGATTTTGTGTTTTGGAGGACACCACCGTCTGAAATTCTTCCATTGGTTCCAAATTCCGCTAAAATAAATTGATATTTGTGCCGGACTTTATAATTAAAAAATTCAGATCTACTACCACCTGGTGGAATAATATCAATGTGTTTACCGTCGAATGCGCCCAAACAGTGTGGAAAATTCCATAGTTCTTCAAATTGTTGTGCTATTTCTTTCCATTCGTCTTGGCTGTTGGGAAACTGGAAAACAATGAATTGATAATGAGATAATGGAATTAAATTTGGTGGATCTGTTCAATGCATAAAACTGCATTTTTTGACCAGTAACTCAACTTCATGCAAATAATTTCTAAATCGTGAACATATCTCTATAGTTTTCGATACGACTTATATCACGTGACCTCAGATTTGACGGGAATTTGAAAAAAGTTGTCAGTGTTGCCAAAAAAATGGGTCAAATTGACAAGATATCAAAAAGTTTTATTTGAAAAATGTGCTTGGAATCCAACGAGGACCCCCTATATCAGATTGAGAAAAAAATCAAAAATACAATTTTTATTTCTCTACCCTTACTCAGAAACATTATACATTTCAGTTTTATCTGAACATAACATAAAATCTCCAAGAAACCAAAACATTACTATACCATGTGTCCCTGTATACCTGCTCCAATGGATTATCTCAGCCATTTCGAAAGATAAGGATTTGGAAATTTTATGATCTCCAATTCGTTCACTATATCAAATGACAAAAAAATGTTGTTCTTGAAAAAATTGCTCTGCTGAGTTCGCCTGAAGCCAGCAAAGCCACAAGTTTAAAAAAAAAGTCGAATAAATCAGAGAAAGCCAGAGGAAAATTGATCGACAAAGTACGAAATATACTTTACAAAATCATCGGAGGCAATTCCAATTCGTAAAAGACGAAATGTTCGAACATCTGAAAGCGAAGTCGAAAATAAACTACAAACTCTGGCTGAGTAATGGTATAACAAATGTTCACATTATTTTCAATATTGTTTCGGATATGGAGTTAGAAGACGAATATAACAATATTGTTTCTGATACAGATTTAGAAGACGAATATAATGTTGATGCTCTCTGGCCCAAACTAAATAATGAACCATGGGAGCATGTGATTGTGAAATGGAATAATACTTTCATTAAAAATAAAATATTTGAAATTTAGTATGGAATTGAAAATAAAAATAGAATAATAGTAAAAATATAATAAAAATGAAAATAGAATAAAGTGAACAAATAATAGTATAGGATCACGAAAATTCATCAAATCGACTATCTGTTAAAGTTATTAGGCATCAAGTATCATAATTTGTTGGTATATTTTATATAAATCATTTCCTTATCATTAACAACATTGCTGATGAAAAAATTATAGTCATCCGCTGTTAGGCATAGCAACTGTTGCAACTGACATCGCAACGTATACCTACCTGATAAATTGACAAACTAGCTCAATTGTGCAACAACAGTGTTTTTATATTAATGATCATAAGTTGAGTTCTTCATTGCATAGGTATACCAGAATTAGGGAACAAAATAAGAATCAAATATCATATCTTTGATTACTGATCATTTAATTTTAATCAACGTTAAGTCGATGTATTGATTATGTTTTTTTCATAGATTAACCTGGATTTCGAAATATTATATCCAGCCTGCAGCCTAAACTTATATTAACATTGGGAACATTTTTTCAAGAAAGTTTTCAACAGGAGACCTCTGACAATAACTGAACCAGAACTGATAAAGCTTTTAAAGGATGGAATTCCAGGTGATGGTAGCTCATATTCCAATTTTTCTCCAACCTTTATCACATTTGATAATAGCTCTCCGTGAGATAATGGTAGTTTCTCCACGACCATTGTATTTTATAAATCCGTATAGGTAATGTATTAATGAATGAAGGAGATTATTTCACACCGAAATTATCAACACATTCTATCATAGCTGCCGACCAATAGAAAACTTACAATTTTCATTCTCCACAGGCTGAGACTAATAATAATCGAACTAAAATTCTTGAGTAGGCTATTGTGCCCCGACCCCTCATTAAGCAAAATAGATGAAACCGATTTGGAATATTTTGAAATGCATTATGTTAGAGTGTGGATTTATGCAGCATTATTTACATAACTTATTTCTAAATACCTACCTTTTGATTTTTTCAGTTATCTTTCTGAAGGGTGTTCAATGAAAGAAATTGCTTGTGGGCATAATTTGGGGCATGCTACAGTTTCTGTTATTATTAGAGATACAACAACAGCTCTGTGGGACGTATTGGCCCCCCATGTGTTGAAAGATCCTTCAGAAGAAGAATGGAAAGCAATTTCTGTTGGATTTTTCAATAGATGGAATCTTCCTAATTGTGTTGGTGCCATAGATGGGAAGCATATAAATATTCAAGCACCCAAGCATTCTGGCTTTATTAAAATTTCAGTATTGTCCTGATGGCAAGTTGTGATGCATTTTATAGGTTCACTCTGGTAGATATTGGTGATGCTGGAGGCAACCATGATGGTGCTGTATTCAGTTCCTCAGGGTTTGGAAATGCTATTTTGTCAAAGACATTACCAATTCCAGCACCAAAAAAATTGCCAAATTCGGAAATTAAATTTTCCAATTTTTCCATTGGTGATGCTGCCTTCCCCTTGGAAGAAAATTTGATGCGCCCATACCCAGGAGTAAATTTGGATATCAATAAGCGAATATTTAATTACCGTCTGTCTAGAGCTAGGCGAACTATTGAGCATGCATTCGGAATTCTTGCAAACAGATGGAGAATTCTCAGGAGATCACTAATTTGTGATTTAGGGACCTGCGAAAAAATGTTACAGGTCACTGTAGTCCTTCACAATTTTGTGGAAAGAAGGGAATTTGAGATTCCAGAAAATAAGAGAAGATACTGTCCCACTATAGAAAATTCACAAGGTGAATTAAGAGGAAATACTTTGCGCAGTATTGGAAGAGTTGGGACAATTAATTACAAAAAAAAGAATTGAGGGATACCCTTTGTGAATATCTGCTTCTCCTCAGGGTTCTGTTCCATTGCAAATGGATAAAGTACAAGGAGGATTTGTTTCAGAAGGCTTCATGAATTGAAACTTCTCTTATATTTTATGAATTCATTGTTATTTTTTCTAAAAATTCTAGTTTAAATCAAATGAAAGTGTTTTTTTTTCGAATAAAAGTTCTTTTTTTATTCAAAGAAATAAATAAACATTCTAACAAAGTTGAAAATATCTAAAAGAAAAATGTATTATTATACAAAACAAAACAATAAAACGAAAGAAATAAAGTTGACTTCTTGAATAAAATAAATAAAAAATATAACACCGAAAAATATTTGGTTGGTGAAACTGATTTTGCAGCCTAATCACTCATCCAACATGTCATCGTCCAATAGGGCCTTCTTGACAATTCTAACAATTTCTAGTTCAGTATCACTCCTTATCTTTTTGTTTTTCATTTGCATAAGGTCATTACCAACAGCTTTCATTAAATTCATTGTTGAATCTAATTGTAAATTAAATGTCCCAATTTCATTGGGATGGATTTTTTTTCAGATAATCATTGAAATTATCGAATGCCGATGACATTTTTGCCATTACATTTGCTTCCTCCAATTTTCTCCTCTTCTTCTTAAGAGGTCTCATTCTTGGAAACTATTATTTCCTGCTCTTCATTTTCCTTGTCTAAAACAATAATCAAGATTTCTGGTATCTTTCTGATAGAATTGATGACATTTGGCAAAAAATAGGTTCATTCATATAACAAAGAAATGAAGAAAAAATACATTGATTTTATAATGCCTTCTGACATTTGACCAAACCTTGATTCCATTGACTCCATAGATTCCAGGTCCTGGCTACAGTCCTGGCTATTCTCTCCACTGTTACCCCACAATTTCCTCAGAGTAATTATTTTCAAATATAATATTTAATGAACTCCATGGAGATGTAGATGTAGATGTGGGGGTTGTGGGATAGGATTTCGTTTGAGAGGAAATATTTCCAACTGTTCTGTTAAAATGAAATTTATAAACTGGCTCTGAGATCAGAATTAGTGTTAACATGACTTTTGTATGAAAAACAATCAGAGTATATTGGAATCATGATAATTAGAGACATATTCTGAAGGAATTTCAGAAATATTCATCTTTCCAATAGGATTTAATAGAATATTCAATCAGTAACAAAACTTACTTCCTCATGGTGATATGCTTATCTAAAAACACATTTCTTTGGAAAGTAGCCAAGGTTTAGTTGGTGCAGAACCTGTTGGAGTATTCTTGTCTTTTCTTCGCTCAACGTTGTATTTAGTTCTCATAATATTCCATCTATTTTGTGCACTTTTTACTAGAAACACATTTGAAATATCACATAACTGTCTTTTAGGAGACCAAACAACAATGAAAATACTCACCATCAGTATCAAGGGTTGAGGCAATGGTATCCCAAGCATTTTCTTTCATATTTTTATCCTTGAAATTCTTATTATGGTCTTATCATAAGGTATTGGAAATTGTCTGACAAGATCAATCAGGTTGCCATCATCCATTTTCAATAAAACTACACAAATTAATCAGATGATTAATCAAAAGTCACAACCACAACAAACATTTGAATTGTTAGGTTAGGTTGTGTTTTTTATCATCTGACGGACCAATCCGCCTTCATCTGCGTACTAGTTGCGCAGTTGAAGAAAATCCGGTACATTCAATCTAAGAAAGTTAAAAGTTGGTCAACTTCGTAATTGTTAAATGATAAATGATAATTGTTAAATGTCTGCATGAATGCTGTATATGTGAAATAAGAGGTTCAACTTATAATCGATAAATGTTAATTGATACATGTTAGATGATAAATGTTGAATGATGCTGCATAAATTCACACATAGTCGCGTTTGATGGCCATTATTATCTAGGATGATTTCGACATTATCGAGATACCTCGTTGAAGAGTATACTATCCAATGTTAAGATCAGTTATAGGGTACTAATTCAAACATACCTGTTTCTTCAGATAAACAAGTAAAACGTACCATATTATCAATTTTCGATTGAATTTTCATGACCTAGCGATGTTACTTTGATAATATTATCAACTGTTTATAGGTGTTACCCATTTTTTTAATCATCAGAAAGTTAATGAAGATATTCATTGATGTGACGGGTTTTCTCGTCGTGTAGAATAAAAAGGTCTTTTCCGGCTTAATAACTCATATATTGAATTTAGTATATACTGCACTGTTACATGGTTCAATTGATAATGATGTCTTCAAATAGATATTCAGTCATGAGGTAACGTATCTAACTCATAACAATTAAAAGTGTGTCGCTGATCAATTTAAATTCAGACCCTTCTGAGATAGCAAGACACTAATACTGGGGGATTCTGTCACATATTAGAAAACCTTACAGATGAGACACTCCGCCCATTTTGTTTGATGTGCCGGCATCTGTTTTCATTGACCTCGGTGCAATTTTGTCATTTTAGTAATGAATATTAACAACACCAATATAAAAGTTTATATACTGCTGAGTGATTTATTATAAACAAGTTGTCATCAGAAATTAGTTTCTATTAGGAATAAGATGGATTCTGAATTAATTTCACGATGCAATTCGAATATTTTTATTATGGCCATTCATTGGAAAAGTTCGATTGAAGTCAACAATATCACTCAATATAGGTATTCACAGTTTTTCTTCCTTTTAAAAACAATGTGATTTGATATTGTTATAAACACATTTCAAATAATGAAGGTATATAATAATATATAAGTATATAACAGGTTGTTCAATCTGTGCTGTGATAATTCTCGAGAACTTCATTAATTTTTCATTTGAATTATAGTTTATGGGAAATATGTTATGCATTGTAAGAACATAAACCCATCCGAAATACTGGATCGTGAATCGTGTTAAACGAAAACATTCGTAACATAATCAACAAAATGATGAGAACGATGTAAACAAAACACGCGATCAATATTTCAGCGCCTGCGACTGGACCTTTAAATTTTGCGCTTTCGACATTTCTCTCTGATTTTATTCCCTCTGTCTGACTGTCTCATCTGCATGGTTTTCTAATCTCAGATTCTGTTGTTGCCATCCTTGTTTAACAATGTGGTAACCCTGGTAACTGATTCAGATGTTGGCTTCAAACAAAGTCAGCTAAATGGAAAAAATCTAGTCTTCCGTGCACTGTAATGTCTGTTCAATGGCCAAGTTCAGTGTATGATTGTTTGAGGGCGCTGCTTGAGTGGTATAACAAGTGAATAACGCATTTTATGCCATTTTTCGATTTTTCACATATTTTGTAGGTTTGGGTGCACATGTCAGTCATGTAAATGTCACATTTCTTCAAAATATTTCTTGTTTCTTTTATACTTTTTCATTTCCGCGAAAATGCATCCACGTCACGACTTTGCGCTTAAATTAAAACTAAACAATTAAAAGTGATAGGATTTCATGAGTTCGCCAGTGACTTCAATTTTGGAAAGCATGATGGGCAAGAAAATATACTAATAGGTACCTATAGTTTGCATGAAGAATCTTTGTGGTAGGTAATATAAATTGATTCATTTTAGCTTTAGAATGTCTAGAGATTTCTGAATATTGTGGCATTTGTGCTAACCATTTTGATACTGAAATTCCTCAAAAAGAGCTGTGTGCCTACAACTTTTCTGAAAAACCTACATTTCTCGGGATTGAGTTTGAGATTGAATTTCCTACAAGTTTGAAGAACATCTCGAAGATTTTTCAAATGGTGGTTTTTTGAGCATCCAATCACTATTAAATCATCCATATAGAGAAATGCTTTTTCGGCGGTGATTCCTGAAAAAGCAATGGACATCATGCGCGCAAAGCAGTAAGGCCAAATGGGAGCCTCGTGAACCTGAAAGAACCTTTCTCGACCGTGAAAGATGTTAGATCTCGTGATTCTTCTTCTAGCTGGATTTGATGGAATCCATAAATCAAATCAATGACAGAGAACCATTTAGCTCGGCCTAGTTGATCTAGTAGGTCATCAATTCTCGGTAAAGGGAATTTGTCTGCAACTAACTTTTTATTCAGTTGACGAAAGTCTACTACTAAGCGCCATTTTTTCTCGCCTGTACTCGATTTTTTCGGTACTAGTAATACTGGACTGTTGTATTCCGAAGCTGAGGGCTCTATGATATTATTTTTAAGCATACCATCAATTTGCCGATTGATCTCGTCCTTTTGCAATTTAGGAATTCGATAATTTTTTATATAAACTGGTGTGTTATCCTTGATCTTCAATTTTGGTTTATAAAAATTATTCACTGTTATCTTATCCGATTTTATTGCAAAGATATCATTGAATTCTTCGCATAATTTGATCATGTCATCCTTAATAAAATCTGGAATGTCTCGACTCAATTGAACAGCTTGCCTGCTATCCGCCTCGCTTTCTATTTGATAAATGAAAAATTGATCTAAATCAGCAGTTCCAATTTCGAAGTTTTTCACGATAACGCTTTCGAATGTTGTATTCAGTATTTTTATAAGAGGGTTTTGACTACTCACTATTGATCTAGCTACGTAAACACCATTAGCTAGTTCTTGTTCTAATACTACAGCGTCTTGTTTGAGAAATTCTAATTTCTTGATGTGTCTAATAACTTCGCATCTTGGTGGAATGATCAAAATGTCGTCCTCGGGACTATTATATATCGGTAAATTGAAAGTTCTCTGATTCAAAGTGAAGGACATTGTCCATGTTGCATAATCTAAACTACACTTATATTTAGTTATGAAATCCCTTCCTAGTATTCCGTCAGCGGGAATAGGAAAATTTGAAACTACTATATGAAATCTTTGTTTTATTTCGCAACCATCGACGTAAATTGTTGTTTTTGTGGTACCCAAAGACTTCACAAGACCGTCAGTTTCTGATTTTGCTGGCGGTTGATAAATCTACCATTTGATCGAAGTTTATTTCCGCACCTGTATCTAAAATGAGTAAAGCTAGTTCATTTCCTGTCATTTCTGTTCTAACCATTACGAAATTTGAAAGCGATAAATCTACATTAAATATTTTTATATTTCCCCCACTCGAGCTTGTTGGGGGTCGGATCCGTTTCCCTGATCCGACCGTGTATCAATTGCTCTAACATCATGATAATTTCCATTTCCTCTGTATCTGTTCCTACTACAGTTTGGTTGAAAATTTCCACGTCCTCTGCCAAAATTCCAGTTTCCGTTATTATTGTTTTGATATAGATTTTGATATCTATTTTGACCTCTACCACGGGAATTTTGACGAACGTTGTTATTATATCTTCTATTGTTTTGTCTGAAAATTTGTTCCATATGGAGTACTTGGTTTGATGGTTGACTCGAATTTTCATCATTTATATTAACGAATTTGGTTATTGCATCTTGATATGAGACGAAACTACCGGCTTCCATTATTATTTTTATTCTGTCGGAGGCTGTGTTTCTAGTTATTGAATTCACTGTCGCGTCAGTAGTGTATGACTCCGCTACTGATGCTGGTACACCTTCACTTATATAAGCTCGTTTTAGACTAGCTGAAAGAGCTTCGATTTCGGAAGCGTACCTAACAGAATCTTTGGAGTTTTGTTTCAGTGCTAACAATTTAGCAGTGACTTACTTAGAATTTTCACCCCTAATGCCGTTTTTGATCTTACTTATTATGCTATCCAGAGAGTTATCGGTTTCCGTAATGAGATCTCTAGCTTTACCTGTCAGACGTGTTTTAACGAATGCTACGGCGTTTTCGGCATGTTCCGCAGATATCACCTGAAGCAGCGATAACGAATCTAAAAATGATTGTAATTTTTCGTGCGAACCGTCGAATTCGGTTGGTAAAATTTTGCTGGCAGCATTGAAAAACTCTATTACTGATGTTGGCATTGTATCAACGTCGCCTTCCTCAGTATCTTCCTCAAAAATATTTATATTTATGGATTCGATACAAGAAGTTGGTACTCGATATTTAATACCAAGAACCTGAAAAGATCTGATGACCCTATCTCGGATCGACGAAAACAATTTTTTAACCGCAAGTTTATGTTGCTCGCCTAGTGAGTGCCATGAAAGAGCCAATGTTTGCGTAAATTTGTTGAACAATGTGAGTAAGTTATTTTTGACTTCGTCGCGAACTGTTTCGCTTTTTGGTACCTGTTTTTTCAGAACGCGTTTTGATTCGCTCTGCATATCCTGATTTATTGTCTGTAACTTATTAGATATCTCTTCCCAGGAGACACTCATTAAAAATCATGATCCCACTTAGATACTTATTAGGAACGTGATTGGTAAACAATTACAAAATTCCATAGTATAGTGGCAATTAACAAATAATATGTCATTATTCAGCGTATAAAATAAAATCAATTTGAAACTCTAATATTGATGAGATTGCTAAAAACATGTAACACTTGTTTATAACATTTGTAACGTGAAAATTTACTTTTTTCATAAAATTTTCAGTTCTTTGATCTTAATAGGTAAAGTTCATTGGGTGCCAGGTGTTTGGCTGATACCTTTCTATTCTCTATAAATAAAGATAAGCACTCACACTGTATGTGATGGTTTTTATTCAGTTCAAATTACATGACACTGCAATATTACTGGGTTCTGTTTCATGAAGTTCTTGGCCGTGCCTGAAAAAGAATAAATAGAATGTTAGACACAAAGTATGTTCGGTATGGTGATTCAGTTTAATTTAGGAAGCATTCTGGAAATATAAAGGAAACTTCGCTACTTACCCTGAATGGTGATCGATGCATTTAATGAATATTGCTGTTGAAAGTTGAATCAATAAGTTTATCAATATTGTTTATGTTTTGGATATTGTTTGACAGTGACATATGATTAGGGTTATATCTTCTCATTCCCTTTTGAGTGACAGATGTATCGGTGTAGGTAGTTCCATTGGTTTGGTCGCAGTGAGATGACACGGGACCAAAGGTTTAGCAAGGTTCTCTGTGGCAGGACTTCGAAGCGGGCTAAGTTCCGATTCATTCTAAGGTCATATAGTTTATGGCTATCGAGTTCGTGCCTCGGGATGGATCGAGTAGTCTCTCGGTGGTACTGACCAATCAGGGATCAGGATTATACTCACGGGACCGACGCTTCCGGCTGTCGTAGTGCGCAGAGGATTTGTATGTTTTTTCTTTATAGAATTTCGTTGAGAAATTTCTAGAAGGCGCAGGAATTGACCCTCCTAAATATTGGTAGCTTCGGGGATCATTTCCGTCGGCACCATAATGGCTCGTATAAAGATGAAGACGAGATATTCTATTCTTGGCTTTTGTGGTAGTGAGGCCTCTCCTGAATTCAGGGGTAAGTGTAGTTTTTTTATTGGCGATGAACTACTTCGTTATGAGATATACGGCATGCTATAAGGATGGTATTTTGCCGCAGATTTGTGGGCCTCCTGGGTTACCCCACATGCCACCATTTTGCTTGAGGCTCCTGGTATCTTTTTGGGAAGTGGACCTGGTACGAGGGTCCCCACTTGGAGCGTTACGTCGCTAATTTGGGCAGACCCATGGACTGATGATTCTGATGACGACCTACCGCTAAACCCCTGGGCCACGAGCTTCTGGGTAGAAATAGGAAGACCTGATCGAGGTTTGTGGGCTCGGCTGCGGTTACCGTTGCAGCTGTCAGCGAGGTCTACAGGGCAGCCTTCTCTGCAGTCCTTCCGACAGTTTGTAGGGCGGTCTTCACTGCAAGCGCCAATACCATCTGCGCCGCTATCCTTGCCGCAGACTGTTTGGAAGACGTCGCAGCAGTCTTCGCTACAGACTTCGCCACAGTTTTCGCCACAGCCTACAATGCTGTCTCAACGTGGCTAAGATATCGCCACGCTACTTCTGGGTTTGGGGTTTCCTCTGGCATGGGGTTTGGAGTAAGATATATCACCGCCAAGTATTTCATTTTAGTTTTGAAGTTTAGACCTATCAGTTCTGGAGACAATCACTCTGATATTATTTGATTTCAACTTACTTAATAACTACCAAATTGCAGTACCATTTGATAGTATATATAATATATTGTTTTTATATGAAATGTGCGCCCCAATATAGATCTATAACGGGAACATAGGATTCACATAAGAGATAGTGAATATTAATTCTATGATCATACTCTGGTTGTTTATAATTGAAATTTTGAGTGTCATATGATTTTACCATATAAATGTATATCATCAGGGTTTTACAAGATACCATTAAACCACAATTGAGTTCACACAGTGTTTCTATTAATTTTTCTTACAGGAAAGTAAGTGAATCGTAGATCTATATTTTTTCTTGGTTTAAAGTCTGATTCAAACTAAGTGGCGCCCTATCAACTCAACCTAATATTGAATTCACGATCACAGCTCACCAGATGAAAAGCTGCCGGTGCCTTGCTAATCAGTATTTAGAATAATTGTCTTATAAATAGCACTGCAAGATAAATTGTCTAAAGTTGGTTACAAGAAAGTGGAGCCCATAAACGTGGGGCCCGAATGAATTTGTTGAGTTGAAATAAATATTTTTTTTCTTGTTGAAAGAACACTTTGTGAACTCTTTTGGTACTTGAATAAATTGAATCTGATCTGGTAGGTAAATGACTTCAATTTCGAATTTATTATTTTTTTGATTTTCTTACTCAATCTTCTAATTTTGGCCATGTACAGGGTGAACCAAAAATTGCTTACCATTTTTGAATTTTGAATTGAAACTTCAATAGTTTCATTATTTTGAATTTAGTATTTTTGGATTTTAGGTGGTCCATTTATTGAAATTATAATAAGATTTCAGTGAATTTTTTTGAATTTTTGGTGACAGCTGTTAGGAACAGTTAGTCAATTTTGATTATTTTGATACTTGTATACAGGGTGGAATACCTTACAAGTTTATTAATTTTTCTGATATAGTCAGAATTTCAGTATAATTTTTTTGCGTGAGCATTAGACCAATGGTTATATTCCTTTAAATGTTGAAAAATTTTGAATTCGATTTTGAATCTGAATCATAGACATTGCATACTGTGTGAGTACCTTATAGAGGTTATAATTTTTTCCCTGGGGAATTCTGATAAGCTGTCAGTCCTCATTTAATTAACTAAATACTGAATAGATATTTCTAAATATTTTGAATAAATATTTTTCTAAAAAAATTTTGTTGAAAATGGATACGGTGAAGGCCAAGCATTTGTTAGTCAATGAACTGAACTATGAACTGAGGATCCGGGGAATTGTTACCAATAGGGACATGAATGAAAAAAGAAAAATTCTTGCTAAAGCTATGTCGAAGCGTAGTCCCATTCAGGTTGAACTGGTTGATCCTGACTATTCATTTGAAACCGAAGCTGTGGAAATTCAATCATCGCTTGATAGTATTAGGGTTCTAATTAACGATTTTGAAGGTTCAACTACTGACTCTGTTTATCAAAGACTACGTTCTCGCCTATCACATGTTGGCGCTAGAATTCAACGGATAGATGTTTCTACTGGCATTAAAGAACACATAGAATTCAAACAAGAATCTTATGCCACCTGTATTCTGTTAGAATCTGAATTAGAAGACCGTGTTGTGACTGAGGGAGTGCCTCCAGGTCATATGGTGGATCTTTCGCAGTCATTTATGTCTATGGGTAATGCTCAGGCTACTCAGGTTTCAAACCCATCATTCAAGCCAGTATCATTATATAAGTGGGATGTTAAGTTTGACGGTACTAAAAAAACTTATGGTGTCAAAGCTTTTTTAGAAAGAGTTCATGAGCTAGCAGAGGCTAGACATGTTTCTAAGGACCAGCTGTTTGAGTCAGCTGTTGACTTATTTTCAGGAAATGCACTTTTGTGGCTGAGACATATTAAAGATTCAGGAAATGTTAAAAATTGGGATTCTTTAACTAATAGATTAGAACAAGATTTTCTCAGCAAAGATCATGATGAAGAGTTATGGGATCTGATAAAACATAAAAAACAAAGTGAGGAAGAATCAATAGTTATTTTTGTTGCGGTAATGGAACAACTTTTCAACCGACTCAGTTCTCCTCCGGCTGTTGTTACCCGAGTAAAGTGGATTAAGAAAAACTTGAGAAGTGCATTTGTGGATCGATTAGCTCTTAACACTTATAGCTCTGTTGAAGAATTGATAAGGGATGTCAAGATTTTGGAGGAAGTTTTTAAAGAATCTAAAGATAAATCACTGAGAAAATCTCATGTTAGTACCCTTGAATATGAATTGGCAATGAATGATGAGGCTGGAACTAGTAGTGCTAATAATTCCTCAAATAGAAATTCTGGAGCCAGAAATTTCAGAAACACAAATAGGTCAAAATTCAATCGTCCTGGTAATAATAGTAGTAATAATGTTTCCCATGGTAACAATCAAGGTCACAGATCAGGAGGTAGGGATGATCAAAATGTTAGAAAAACAGTTACCTGTTGGAACTGTAAGTTAGCAAACCATACTTTCAGGAATTGCACTTTGAAAAGAAACATTTTTTGTCATGGTTGTGGTGAACCAGGGAAAATAAAGAGTAACTGTCAGAAGTGCTCGGGAAACTCGCAAGGGAGGTAGAATATTTTTCTACCGGCCATCATTCTCCTCCTTTTGTACCGGCCAAAGTTAGGAAACCATATCCTTCTCCAGAGCAAGCTGAAGGAATAATATTTATCAAAAATTTTTTGTCCAATTTGAAATCTGAAATTTCTACAGCCCCAGTATTTGTTGAAAAAGAACGGGATAATAGACCCTTTATATCGGTGAACTTGTTTAATAAAGAAATTATTGCATTATTGGATTCAGGTGCGAATAATTCCATTGTCGGAAGTAAAGGGATTAGTATAATTAATTCACTGGGTTTAAAAATTAATAAAACAGTTCATTCTGTATGCACTGCTGATGGTGTCAAGCAATCTGTAATAGGTTCAGTTTCACTGCCTATATGCATTGAAAAAAAATGTAAAATAATTCCATTTTTGATAGTACCCTCCTTAAATTACAGTTTCATTTTAGGAAGTGATTTTTGTAAGGAGTTTGAGTTGAAAATAAATTTCAAAGATAATATTTGGGACATTAACTCAGATTCAAGTATTAATGTCAACTGTGTGTCAGCTTTGAATTTACCTGAACATTTTGACAGCCACATTTCTTCCTTGCATAGTTTGCCTGGGGATGAATTAGCCACTGCTAAGGAGGTAATTTCTTTATTTCAAGATCTTGGTAAAAATAAGGCATTAGGCAGGACTGATAGGATGATCTACCATATTGACACTGGCGACGCTCCAGCAGTCAAACAACGACAGTACGTCATGTCTCCATATATGCAGGGTCACTTGAACAAGGATCTTGATAAAATGCTGTCACTGGGAGTAGTTAAACCTTCAAAAAGTAGTTGGTCATCTCCAGTACTTCTTGTCAAAAAATCAGATGGTAACTTTAGATTCTGTTTTGACGGCCGAAAATTAAATTCATTAACGAAAAAAGATAGTTACCCTTTGCCAGTAGTAGACCGTATCTTGTCTATGCTGGGTCATTCAAGATTTATGTCTTCAGTAGATTTGCGCAGCGCTTTTTGGCAAATCCCTCTTGATGAGAGTTCTAAATAGAAAACGGCTTTTTCTGTCCCGTCACGTGGGTTGTTTCAATTTGAGGTTATGCCGTTCGGCTTAGCGAATGCCGCACAATTTCAACAACGTTTAATGGATGCAATTTTCGGACCAGAATTAGAACCAAATATTTTTGTATATCTGGATGATTTGATAATCGTTAGTTCAACTTTTGACGAACATATTAAATTACTTAAAGAAGTAGCAAAGAGGCTAAAGGACGCGAAGTTAACCGTCAATTTTGAAAAATGTGATTTTTTTAGGGAATCGTTAAAATATTTGGGGTTCATTATTGATAAGTTCGGACTGAGAACTGATCCTAATAAGGTCAAGGCGATGGTTGAGTTCCCACAGCCAAGGAATACAACAGAGATTAAACGGTTTACTGGCATGTGCAGTTGGTACAGACGGTTCATTCCTCATTTTCAACCCTTATGGCACCAATAAACGACTTACTTAAGGACAAGAAAAAAGGTCAGAAGATTAGCTGGTCAGATAAGGCAAATCAAGCATTTAAAGATATCAAACATGCATTGGTTTCAGCACCGATTTTGTCAAGTCCAAATTTTTCATTAGATTTTACTATACAGTGTGATGCCTCCGACTCAGGACTGGGTTGTGTTCTAACTCAGATACAAGACAACCAAGAACGGGTGATAGCATTTGCTTCTCGAAGTCTATCCAGGAATGAAAGAAACTACACAGTCACAGAGAAAGAGTGTTTAGCATGTATTTTTGCTTGCGAAAAATTTAGAGGTTATATTGAAGGGGTGCATTTTACGTTGATCACTGACCATGCATCACTTAAATGGATGTTCAAGATTAAAGAACCCATTGGTAGGATTGCCAGATGGAGTGTTAGGTTGAGCCAATTTGATTTCACAATTGAACACCGAAAGGGAAAATTCAATGTTGTACCAGATGCCTTATCTAGAAGTCCAGTAGAGCCAGCGGTGCAAGAACCAGATATTTGCGTACTAGAAGAAAAGGGGTGCATAAATCTGAACATTACGTTGGAAAATTTAGATTCATTTTATCAGAATTTACGCAGTAAGATTTTGAGAAATCCTGATACTTATCCACAGTGGTCAGTAAGGGATAATTTTGTTTATAAATTGGTACCTTCCAAATGTCCTGTAAGCACCAATATTTCTGATTGGAAATTATTAGTCCCGAAATGTCAGCGATCTGAGATTATGAGGTTATGTCACGATATTCCTACTGCGTCCCATATGGGCTATCATAAGACGTTTTCTCGAATAGCGCTTACTTATTATTGGCCAAAAATGAGGCATGATATTTTTCGGTACATTAAGTCCTGTAAAGTTTGCTCAGCTCAGAAATCCACTAACTATGCCAAGTTTGGATTGATGGGTGCTGAAAAAAAGGTTAGATTTCCATGGCAAGTGATAGCACTGGACCTTATGGGCCCGTTGCCACGTACTTCTAGTGGATATCAATATATTTTGGTTGTAAGCGATTGGTTAACCAAATATCCGGTTTTGTGTCCGCTTAGAAAAGCTACATCGGTTAGTATCAATAAGTTTTTAGAAAACGAAATTTTTTTGGTGTATGGAGTTCCTCAACATATCATTTGCGATAATGGTAGGCAGCTGATCAGTAAATCGATCAAGGAACTTGTTAAGAGCTATGACTCCAATATCTTTTACACTGCTTACTATCATCCGCAAGCCAACTATGTTGAGCGAACAAATAGAACCATCTGCACAGCTATTCGCAGCTATATTAATAAGAACCATAAGTTATGGGACAAAGAATTGGCAAAAATAGGGTATGCTTTAAGGACTAGTGTGCATGAAGTCACAGGGTATAGCCCAGCATTTTTAAATTTTGGGAGAGAAGTACCAGGCAGTGGTCAATATTATGGGAAGGGTAATGTGGATTTAAATTTGGTTAATCGCGATTATTGGATTCAAAATCTGGGTAAAATTTCAGAAATTAACGAAGATGTTCAGAATAAAATTCATCTGGCACATCAGAAAAATGCTAAATATTATAACTTACGTAGACGTGATAAGGAATTCTTTATTGGGGATAAGGTTTGGAAAAGGAACTATGTTCTGTCTAATGCTAGCAATAATTTTGCACAGAAACTGGCACCGCGTTTCGTACTTTGCACAGTAGCAAAGAAAAAATCAAAATTAGTATATGTCCTTAAAAATGAAGATGGCTCTAATGCCGGAGTTTGGCATATTCAAGACCTAAAACCATACCATGGATCGATGTCTGACCTTTCTGTAGAAGAAGGAGCGGGATCTGAGGCATCCGATGAGTAGTATGGGTCAATCAGTTTAATAGCTTGATGCATATCTGAAGTGGAATAATTGTACATACATAGTGGCCAATTAGGTTATTCTAGGATATTAGTAAGTTAGTTATTCTAGGATATTAGCAAATTAGGAATAGCTAAGGATTAGTTAGATTAAGCATAGTATAAGGCGCGCCTAGCTTAAAAAAAAAAAATTTTTTGAATTCACTACTGAAACGGTTGTGGTGAAACTCATTTTACAGTCAGAAAAATTTCAACGAAAAATTTTATGTCCTAAAATTTTTCTATCATTTGTGGGGGGGTGAGTGTAACGTGAAAATTTACTTTTTTCATAAAATTTTCAGTTCTTTGATCTTAATAGGTAAAGTTCATTGGGTGCCAGGTGTTTGGCTGATACCTTTCTATTCTCTATAAATAAAGATAAGCACTCACACTGTATGTGATGGTTTTTATTCAGTTCAAATTACATGACACTGCAATATTACTGGGTTCTGTTTCATGAAGTTCTTGGCCGTGCCTGAAAAAGAATAAATAGAATGTTAGACACAAAATATGTTCGGTATGGTGATTCAGTTTAATTAAGGAAGCATTCTGGAAATATAAAGGAAACTTCGCTACTTACCCTGAATGGTGATCGATGCATTTAATGAATATTGCTGTTGAAAGTTGAATCAATAAGTTTATCAATATTGTTTATGTTTTGGATATTGTTTGACAGTGACATATGATTAGGGTTATATCTTCTCATTCCCTTTTGAGTGACAGATGTATCGGTGTAGGTAGTTCCATTGGTTTGGTCGCAGTGAGATGACACGGGACCAAAGGTTTAGCAAGGTTCTCTGTGGCAGGACTTCGAAGCGGGCTAAGTTCCGATTCATTCTAAGGTCATATAGTTTATGGCTATCGAGTTCGTGCCTCGGGATGGATCGAGTAGTCTCTCGGTGGTACTGACCAATCAGGGATCAGGATTATACTCACGGGACCGACGCTTCCGGCTGTCGTAGTGCGCAGAGGATTTGTATGTTTTTTCTTTATAGAATTTCGTTGAGAAATTTCTAGAAGGCGCAGGAATTGACCCTCCTAAATATTGGTAGCTTCGGGGATCATTTCCGTCGGCACCATAATGGCTCGTATAAAGATGAAGACGAGATATTCTATTCTTGGCTTTTGTGGTAGTGAGGCCTCTCCTGAATTCAGGGGTAAGTGTAGTTTTTTTATTGGCGATGAACTACTTCGTTATGAGATATACGGCATGCTATAAGGATGGTATTTTGCCGCAGATTTGTGGGCCTCCTGGGTTACCCCACATGCCACCATTTTGCTTGAGGCTCCTGGTATCTTTTTGGGAAGTGGACCTGGTACGAGGGTCCCCACTTGGAGCGTTACGTCGCTAATTTGGGCAGACCCATGGACTGATGATTCTGATGACGACCTACCGCTAAACCCCTGGGCCACGAGCTTCTGGGTAGAAATAGGAAGACCTGATCGAGGTTTGTGGGCTCGGCTGCGGTTACCGTTGCAGCTGTCAGCGAGGTCTACAGGGCAGCCTTCTCTGCAGTCCTTCCGACAGTTTGTAGGGCGGTCTTCACTGCAAGCGCCAATACCATCTGCGCCGCTATCCTTGCCGCAGACTGTTTGGAAGACGTCGCAGCAGTCTTCGCTACAGACTTCGCCACAGTTTTCGCCACAGCCTACAATGCTGTCTCAACGTGGCTAAGATATCGCCACGCTACTTCTGGGTTTGGGGTTTCCTCTGGCATGGGGTTTGGAGTAAGATATATCACCGCCAAGTATTTCATTTTAGTTTTGAAGTTTAGACCTATCAGTTCTGGAGACAATCACTCTGATATTATTTGATAGTATATATAATATATTGTTTTTATATGAAATGTGCGCCCCAATATAGATCTATAACGGGAACATAGGATTCACATAAGAGATAGTGAATATTAATTCTATGATCATACTCTGGTTGTTTATAATTGAAATTTTGAGTGTCATATGATTTTACCATATAAATGTATATCATCAGGGTTTTACAAGATACCATTAAACCACAATTGAGTTCACACAGTGTTTCTATTAATTTTTCTTACAGGAAAGTAAGTGAATCGTAGATCTATATTTTTTCTTGGTTTAAAGTCTGATTCAAACTAAGTGGCGCCCTATCAACTCAACCTAATATTGAATTCACGATCACAGCTCACCAGATGAAAAGCTGCCGGTGCCTTGCTAATCAGTATTTAGAATAATTGTCTTATAAATAGCACTGCAAGATAAATTGTCTAAAGTTATTGGTTACACATTGTTTCTATAAAATTAATTAAATAAGTATCTACTGATAAATAGCTAGTGAAAATTGCTGATACACCTCAGCGAACCAAGTCATTGCTCCAACAACAAAAAGTAGAACAACTTACGATACGAAGTCCATGTTGGTAGCTAGGCGAAAAATTGATTTCGCAAGAATTGCCTTGTCAGCTCCTACTTGTGACATGATGTGATATGCCTGGATATGATGATGACGAGGAGTATCCAAATTTGATGAAAGCGCCCACTGGTTTTATCACTCACGTACTTGTTTTATCACTCGCGCACTAACACTGAACTATATGGTCCATATCGCCTACAGTCACACCTGTAGTCTGCCTGTAGTTTGAAGCAATCTTTATGCCTCGATGACTGCCATACTTCTTCTGATCTTCCGCTTCATATCTCTCCTATATGCCTTGAATGCTTTCTTTGCCAGTTGTAAGGCCATGATTACCACAATGATGTACAGCAATATCTTTTCCTCTGAACCTAGTCGAAAACTGTTTTCTTCCACTATGAAATTTGAATTCACTACGCCCGTATCGGTAACTTCTTGGTGTTTTGAATTCGTCTTTCCCATGGTGAGACTCTGTTCGTGCTACTGACACTTAATTAACGTTTGGCAGGATCGCCATGTGACGGGTTTTCTCGTCGTGTGGAATAAAAAGGTCTATTCCGGATTAATAACTCATATATTGAATTTAGTATATACTGCACTGTTACATGGTTCAATTGATAATGATGTATTCGAATAGATATTCAGTCATGAGGTAACGTATCTAACTCATAACAATTAAAAGTGTGTCGCTGATCAAGCTGTATTGACACTTGTCGATTACCTTCATACTTTCGTTTCAGGTTTTACAGGGAGAATAATGATATTTTGGATTTTTGATAACTGTCGGTCACCGGCCGAATCTTGATTTTTATGCTACTATTGTATTTCAACAAACAATTCTTGTGATAGAAGAGGTCACTAAAATATCTACTGTTTGGACTAATCTAGTGTTATTTTCTTAGCCCAGATTTACTTTTATTTTGAAGTTGTAGGACAAGATACTGCCAGTAGCCGATCTGAACCAAATACCCTGAATCATTTTTCAGATAATGAAAGAATTTTACCTTGTTAAAAGTTATGGATTGCTGATTATAAATACTGGAACAATTTTATTAAATGCTTTCAGGGGTGAAATTCTTGACAGAGCTTTTGTTATTGTCTCATTTAATTCCACCAAGAAGCAGAGTTTGCATCGAACAGGAAAATTTGGAAATTTTCTATAGTTGAAGCTCAGGAAGGAATAATAGTACAGTAAAGGTAGGCGACAGCGCATGGATTGGTTCAGTATTTTAAACTATCAGGTACTTTGTTTTAGGATGTATCCATGATAGAAGCTACAAGAGAACGCATAGAGAAGACGGCAATATCTAGGCGCCAGAAGGTTCAAACTTACATACTAACATGCGGTCTTGAACAAGCTTCAAGCTATTTATTTGGTAGTCGATACTCTAAGGTATCAATTTCAATCGCCACTGAAAGCTTCTGATACCCTTTTCAAGTTGTACCAAGTTTTCAATGCCAAATATCCAATACAAAGTGAATACCTTTGGATTTCGATCCAGAAAGCTGTGTATAATGTAAACACTAAATACGACCGTGTACCTTCTCATGTGATGGATCTCATCAGTTAAGGCATTTTTTGAATGTTCTTGAAAACATAATTTTTAAGTTTTATTTTGCCTTATTTTCGTTCTAAAAACGAAAACTCAATGTATCATTTCAGTTAGAGATTATTATATGTTTTCCATTGTGATTGGAATCTTCAAAATTTTTTGTTACTTTTGTTCTTGAGTTTTCTAAGTTCTCTATCATCTCCCAATAATTTTGAGTTATGCTTGATTACGAAACACCATGAAGTGTCCTTAATGTGGAAAAGATTTCAATTCCTTCAAAAAATATACAATTCACTTAGATTATGTTCACAATGAGCGAAATTTTTCATGCCACTTCGATGATTGCCAAAGACTTCATCCATCTAAAAAATCACTTCAAAAACATATCAGTATGAAGCATTCAAAAGAAAGAGGAACTTTTGTGAAGACTTCAACCAGCAACAATTCAATTTGCGAAAATGTTGAAGATAATAGCATATTTTCAAACTTACCTCCTCCGAAATAAAAACCTGAAAGCAATAAAAACTATTCTCGCACTGACCGTACTACAGACCAGAAATTGCAAACATTGTTTAATCTCTTCGAGAAAACTTTCAAAGATGCTGCTCAGAAATTTTTTGCTAGTTTACATGATAACTTATCTCTTACTAGGTGTGCAATTCAATTCATTATAGATTCTATTCAATTGTTTTTATCTTCGAAATAGTGAAACGTGTGTTGCTCGTGAAGTCATACTCAAAATGTTAGGAGCACTAGAATCTCCATTTTCGTTCTTGAATATAAAAGACTGAATTTTTTCCAAAAATCCAGGATCTTCATTAAACCTTTGCAATATAATTTGGGATCATATTCAGAAACAAAAAATGTAAATGGAGAAATATCTATGGAACTGAAAAATGCTTTTTCATATCGTCGGCTTACGAGGAAAAGGCACTAAGTCAAAATTTACATTGACTTCAATTACCCTCCCCAGTCAAAATTTCGAATTCAATGAGTGACTTGTTGTTTTTTTTTTCCTGAGGCTAGTTTATAGTTCCACATCACATCAAATCTGGACTTGGAGTGCATTTTCCATTATACTTTTTTCAATTTTCGTCGCATCTCTGTGTAAGCTCAAGAAGAGTATGGCGCTCTACGTCTAAAAAGTGTTGTGTGTATAGGTATCTTATTGTTGTTAACTTGTTCGTCTAGATCTGAAAATGAATAGGAATTACAAAATAATGGCTCTTCTGGAAAAGAAGAAAGGTAAGTTTATGTTCCTACGTTAATTTGATGATGATAATATAGTTTTGTAGTTGATAAAAGTTTCTTATTTATTGGTGCATCTCATTCTTGGTTAGAATTATATGTGCAAGCTTGATAATTGAAATAATAGATGGTAGCATTGAATCAAACGTCAACTAATGTGAGATAATTGGGATTGAAACTGAATGCGTGCATGATACTAAATCTTCACGTGCAATTCAGATTATGAAAAAAATATTATTATTTCGAATACACACAACACAATAATTCAAAAATTCAACGGTGTGGAGAGGATAATTTTTATAAAATGAGTTAATACAATTACTCAATTAGGACATTTGAAGATGTTCGATTATTTTCAATATTTCAGATTTCCGATTTTTTTCAGGAAAAAATTTACATGGGTGAATTGTGTCTTAATATATTGATATATAAAATTCAACAAATATGTTTTCAGATATTTAATATCCTGATAACTTTGATTTCAATCATTTATTACAGAATGTGGACTTATCGCTAATGCCATTAGTAGAGGAAAGACAAAAAACATTCATAACTTTATTGCCACCAGATACATGTGATTTACCAATTTCATCTCATTCCGAAGGTATATTGATTATTCATCATTATTGAATCATTTAGCAT
The DNA here is from genome assembly GCA_029955515.1 of Chrysomela aeneicollis. NCBI lineage: Eukaryota > Metazoa > Arthropoda > Insecta > Coleoptera > Chrysomelidae > Chrysomela > Chrysomela aeneicollis. The sequence goes on along the minus strand of JARUHQ010000013.1, from coordinate 1,834,724 downwards.
CGATACATTTCGAACCAAATGTTGATTATTTCAGCAAACTTTCATCACAATCCCGTCAAGTGTAGCTTATCGAGTAATCGTTATTTCTTTCAGATAATCTTGTACCAACTCATAAACTATCAGCAGATAATGATTCATTTCTTGAAAACTCTGTTGATTCTGTGAAAGATGGAGACTGGAAGGCTGGAGATAGTGAAAACAGCTCCGAAGATAGTGATGATCTATGTAGATTCATGAAGAAAACTAGAAAAAAGAAAGAACAAACTATCTCCACTGATCTTGATCTAGAAGGAGAATCTGTAGTACTGGAAGGAGAGAGAGCTGAACAAGGAGGAATAGAAGAAAGAGTAGAATCAGAGGGAGAAATAAAATCCGAGAATGACCCAGAAGAACCAATTCCAAAGGACCACGACCACGTGTTGAAGAAACATTGAAAAAAATAAAATGATTTCAGGTCTACCTTACAAAAGCAAGCATGGAAAAGTACAGAGAGCAAAAATTCCTAAAGGTGTTGATTGCTCGTCTTGTAGATTCAAATGTTCGCGAAAAATTTCAGAGAATGACAGAATGGCACTCTGTGCTAAATACAGGAGACTCACATTCGATGGAAAGAAATAGTTCATTTTACGTCATGTTTCTGCTAGTGAACTAAAGACTCGAAGATTCAGAACAGATTCGGCAAAACCAAGGAGTAATTCGAAAAAAAAGTACTCGTTTATAAAGAAGTTTGTCGAAAAAATTCCAATAAACCTATGAAAACTTTGGCTTTGTGGTATACGAGGAACTGCAGCCAAATGGTTCGAATCATATCTTTCCGATAGAAGTCAGTTTGTCCAAATTTATTACAAAGAAATTGACGGATCCATTAGTAAGCACTGCTCAGATGCCTCGCAGCTGGAGCTGGGAGTGCCACAGGGTAGTGTTTTAGCCCCAATACTATTTTCCTTATTCATTGCTGACATAGTGGAATTTTTACCTGAGTATAACATCACACTGTATGCGGATGACTCATCTTTTCTTGTCTCTCAGGAATGCAGTGAAATGAATGAACAAGCCTGTAACCATCTTCTTGATAAACTTGGATAATGGTTTTCAGCTAATCAACTACATCTGAATATAGAAAAAACTGAGTATCTGATCTTTCACACTAGACAAAGAATAATAAACAATCCACTCTTAATTAAATTGAATGGTTTAAATATTACCAGAAAATCAACAACAAAGTTCTAAGGAATAACCCTAGAGGAAGATCTCAGCTGGAATGAGCATATTACAGCAACTATAAAAAAATTGAATACAAAAATATACCAAATTCGATGTATGCGGAATGTGATTGATATCTGCAGTCTGAGAAATTTCTACTTTGCTGAAATGCAATCTATTTTACTTTATGGCATTTTACTATGGGAAAACTCTCCAGCTGCACGGCATCTATTTCTTATTCAGAAAAAAGCAGTAAGAACTATAAAAAATGTATCATCCAGGAATTCTTGCAAACCACTTTTCGCCGAATTGAATATTCTTCCTCTGGCCTGTCTTTACATAATGGAGGTTCATAAGATGAAAAAAACTTTTCCTAGGCATTCGGATATGCATGTTTACCAAACCAGAAACAATCAGCTGATCTATCGAAATCATAACAATCTTCAAATAACATTAAATGGACCACTCTCAACAGGTGTAAGAGTTTACAATCAACTACCCACTGGCCTTAAGAATCAGCCTACACACTTCAAATGTCGAAAATCTATAAAAAGTTTTCTGCAAGAAAATTTATTTTATGACATTGACGAATTTTTAATGTAACTTTTCAATCACATATTTTATTGCTGTTCTTTTATATTGTTAATGTTTAGTCGTTTTACGTATGTAGTCTTCATTATATTATATTTATATGCATGTACTCAGACATTGTATCTTGACATGTTCTATACCCCTAATGGGTTTTTCGAATGAATAAACTGATTTGATTTGATTTGATGTATTCAAGAAAGTAGACAATTTTGGATATTACGGAAGTTTTGAAACTGATTTTTATCATGTGAGGATGTTAATAATAACCTTTTTTATGTTCGCAATAAGTCACATTGATTCTAGGAAAGAGCACCAAGTACATCAAATCTGGGAGAAGGCATTAAGTCGGTGACAATTTTTTGATTCATAGGCTTATTAGACTGAAAATAGCAATTAGAATTTTCGAAATTGTACTAGTCGTTAGCTGAACCATCTGAACCATCTATTGATACAAGAAAAAAGATAATCATCAAATCCGAAAAGCCCAATTTGTGGCGGCGAAATTTCCACCGATAATAAAATTGCAATTTCCCATAATTCATATTATCTGACTTGATGCATTTTCGCTGTAAGCCGACGATATATCATTCCTCCAAATGAGATGTTGAAAAACTTTCTGAAACTTCATGAAATATCGGTATCAGAAGAAAAAAATATGTTACCTTTAACTCTTTATTTTGATGATTACGATGTTAGCAATCCGTTAGGAAGTCATGCATCTTGTTATAAAATTGGTGCAGTCTATTATTTCATCAGTACAATACCTCCTCAATAAGCTTCCCGATTAGAGAATATATTTTTAGCTCTCAAATTCTATAGTTCGGATAGAAGTAAGATTGGAAATGAGGAAGTATTTGGTATTCTCATCAGTCATTTACAGAAATTAGAGAATTATGGTATTTCAATTGATGTGAATGAAACAAATTCAAAAGTTTATTTTGCTGTTCATTTAATAACAGGTAATAATTTGGGTTTGCATTCAATCTTTGGCTGTACTGAAAGCTTTTCATCTACCCATAGCTGTAGAATCTATACAATCAGTAAAAACGATAGTCATATAAAAACTGAAGAGAATGAAGATCTGTTGAGAACCAGATCTGATTATGAGGATCACATTAGAGATAACATTGGTATAAAAGAAAGAAGTGTTTGGCATACGTTGAAATATTTCCACATTTACGAAAATTTGGTACCTATGTGATATCATGTATGACATGTTTGAAGGTGTTCATAGATACGATATGGCTTTCATAATAAGATATTTCATCGATAAAAAATATTTTTCTTTAGAAACATTGAATTCTAGAATGAAGTATTCCAATTATGAATACTCGGAAAAAAGTTTCCTCACAGGAATAAATAAAACACATTTGAGAAGTGGTTGTATCATATTATCTTCAGCTGAAATGCTCTGCTTAGTGAAAATTTTTGGATTTTTCGTTAATGAGTTCATTCCACCTGGAGATGAGGCATGCATATTTTATTTGAAGCTGTACGATATCACAGATATGCTCCTTAGTATATCATTCTCCAAAGAAAAAATCAATTTACTTCGTGTATATATTATTGAACATCATAAAATGTATTTGAATCTTTTTGATTCGACGCTCAAATTCAAAAACCATATTCATTTACACTATCATAGAATTATCACTAAAATAGGACCGCCAATACTCATATCACATGAAAGAAATGAGGCTGAACACAAAGAATTTAAAATATGTTCATATGATAAGAAGTAGAAGAAATCTCCCTTTTTCGTTGTCATCGCGAATACAATTGAAAATTTGCCAGAGATTCTAATCTTAGCGAGGACTTGATGACATAATTGATTTTGGAGTTTTGGAAGAACTGTCACCTGAGTATTCAAAAATTAATGCGAATTTCTTTTCTAATATCGATGGATATTGCCAAACAACATTCTTCGAAAAGAATGGAATACAGTTTCATGAATCAAGCATACTTCTTCATGAGTATAATGAAGGTAACTTGGTCTTGGTCTTGAAAGAAAGACTTGATGCCTCTGAGGCTAAATGAAAGTCACGATATTCTTGGAGTAACTGTATTATTCTAATAACAAGAGTAATTTTCTTTGTGTGTACGGACGAGAATAACATATCTTATACGAACCAAGTTAAACACAGAATTCAAACAACCGACGAAATTCCCGTTCATACGAAATCATATAGATACCCGTTTGTTCACAAAGCCGAAGTTAATTCACAGATTCAAAAAATGCTCCAACAAAATTTAATAGGGCCAAGCAATACACCATGGTACTCCTAAACTAATTATTTTAGACCAAGGAACTGAACTGAAAAATACAATTATCAAAGAATTCGCTGCATATACCATATACTGCACGGACCTTATATTATATTACAGACTTTCGTCAAATAAAATCTATTCTCTTGAGAAAAACATACCATAATGATGTTGAATTCGTTTGTATATTGATAAAAATTATTGAGTACGATGATAATATTAGAGCTTACAAAGTGAATGTAACAGATGAAACAGAGTATATTCAGTACAATAAGTTTTGCTTCCAGAGTAGTGATTTTGATTAAAAAAATGTATGAAGGATTGTTTGCATTTGATGGTAGATAATCATACTTTCGAAGAGAAGAAACCATATTTTCATTCGAAAGTCTCGTAATTTTCGAAACCAGTTTATAAAAAGCTTGTTCCAAAATCAGTAAACTATTGCAGAGAAATCAAGAAAAGCTTGATCTGAAATCAGTAAGCTATTACAGAGAAATCACATTACTTTCGAAATTAAAGCAATACCTATATGTTTGGAACAAAATCATTATGATGTCAGTAGATGATTTGTGCCGATTCTAGACCTCCTCCCAAGGTCACACACCCCCCACGTGGCCTTGGGGGGTCAATGACCTTAGGGGGGTCAATGACCTTGGGAGGAGTGACCTTGGGAGGAGTGACCTTGGGGTGAATGACCTTGGGAGGAGTGACCTTGAGAGGAGTGACCTTGGGGTGAATGACCTTGATGCGATCTTGGGAGGAGTGACCTCGAGTTGGCGACCTTGAGAGGAGGGTGCCCTTGGGAGTTGCTGTGGCCTTGAGAAGAGCGCGTCCTTGAGGAGGGCTTTCTTTTTTTCTGTGAGCGTGACCTTGTGTTTCCACACCCCTGAAATGGGAGGGGGTGCGACCTTGAACACTGCTTCTGCGTGCGCATGCGCCATTCCCCCACTAGAGTTCAAGATCGCGTTGGTGAGAGTGGGGGAGTTCCTATAAATTGGCGATTCAGTGCTATAGTTGCCACAAGCAGTAGCAGCAGTATAACTAGCAATCAATAAAAATAAATATTGACTCGTAAAGCGTGTGCGTATCCTTGCGTGATAACAAGTGTTATTTTTATGTAAGTAAATTCCTATATTCTATATATTCTTTTGTACTCTCTTTCACGTGTTTAATCTAGAGATGGGTTCACCTAAAATTGATTTGATCGCGATCAATAATCAAATCGCTGAAGGGTATGAATTCACCAAGCAAGTGTTGATATCATCGCTGATCTTGAATAAGCCTTATCTGATCAAGAAAATGACAATATTTGAAACTAGATTTGGTAGATCTGCCACCGTTATATTATTAGATGAAGAAAGTGGGGAAACTGTGAAATGTTGGTTGCCCAAAAGAGTTTCAGATGTGATTGAAGAAAGCGATCTCCATTTGATCAACTCCCGCGGGCTTTATACAATAGCATACCTGGGGCAGAGTGAACCATCATATGCTGGTGCGAAAACGCGAACGCTTATTAGGTTCGGCATAAAAGAAATACCCCTTAGCGAGACTTCGCCTCAGTAATTAATTGAATTATTTTTATGATTAGTTTAGTATTAGTGAAAGGGAGTTTAAAGATTATATGTATATAGTAGTTCTTACATTCTCGCCACCCTCGTCGTCGCATTTACCATTTTTGGTGAGTAGTTTTTTTAAGCTGAGGGTATGAGCTATGTAATATGAAACGTATTTGTTGAATTATCTCCTAAACTCTTTTTTTTGTTTATTTATTTGTAGACTCCAGTACTCAACTTCTAAGGATATGTGGATGCACTATTCTAGCCAGTTTTGGCCAGCTGCTGAAGACATCGAATCAGCAGTCAGCAGACTTAAATGTGAACTCATCGATTTGGAGCGTGATTCACTCCATGCAGCCAACTATGATATGAGCGCATGTTTCAATCAAGAACGAGCTCGAGAGATTTTAGCGGATGCTGATCGATATAAAATCGGTCATTTTCTATGCAGTCGCCTAGAACACGGGAGTATAACTTTGGAGAAGTTTCTTGAAGAAATGGTGAAGGAGGGTTTGGAATGCTTCCTTCATGATTTAGTTGAATTCCTACCAACTATCATCATCGAAAAATACGGTTTGAGGGAAGCTTCAGAAGAAGAAGAAGAAGGTGGAGAAGGCGAAGAAGGGGAAGAAGAAGTTGGGGAAGAACAAGAAGGTGGCGGGGTACAAGGGGGTGTCTAGTATGCTCTTATAGTCTTTAGACTCACTATTTCAATCATTGTACATAATAGGAAAAATAAAACATTATTCAACATTTTACATCTTTTATTATCCGAAAAAAAACTGCTACAAATATATATATCTTAAACTATGGTGGTAGTGATTCATCTGATCATAGCTTCATAATTCTTCGTTCATACACCCATCTGTATGGAGCCATCTAGAGCGCTATATGTCATGACTGCGTCATGTAGAATGAGCGCATACACTCTTGTATTGGCTGGAAATTTTGATTTGCGAGTCTCAAATTCCAATTTGATATCTACTGTTGAGGATTTCATGGCGTCGGCTTGATGGCTGCAATCGATGATAAATAATGGGTTCTTCCTGAATTCTTCTATACCCATCATCGGCTCACTCATATCTTTACCATAGTAACTCTTTTGGAAATTTTCGTATGCATAATAGGCTATAGCATCCAACTTCCTGTCGAATTCTAAATTCCACCGCTCGTATGGGTATACTTCTGAATTCAAATACACTCGAATATTATTAATGTCAGCATTAATGAATTGGGTGGCATCTTGAGATACATCATCCGTATTAGTAGATTTCTGGAATCCTATGATAATGTATCGCGGTCGCTCGAGGCTGTTGGTAGTTTTGACAGCCCAAATGTCTGAAGATGTTTCACGGATAGTTGGTAACTCATACAAATCCCACATCCTATATGCTATTTTTATCTTCGCAGTGGAACTTTTATTGATGCGATTCAATAGTTTGAGTTTTTGTTTATCTGACGGCATGATATGCCTTATTCTCCATTCAATCTTATCAATTTCTATTTTCGCATTAACTACTCCCATGTAGGAGTTTTTGAATGAGCGAGCAATGATTAGTATCAACTCTTGTTTTATATTCAAGACACCCTTATTATAGTCCTCAGCGAATCCCATCAAGTATTTGAGTGGTAATTTTCCGCTGAATACGTGATTGATTTTGTCTAGGATCGGTTGATTATCATCATCAATTCCCCAACCGAGGGTCTCTAGAAATTTTTTATTCGATTCCCCATAGGAGATCATACATTTCATAGCTGTAGTGATGCCTGGTTTTCGAATCATACACACTTGTTCGCCACCCATCTCATAGCGAATTTCGTCGAAGAGGAATGCTAGAGCATTATTGGATAAATAGCAATCTGCTGTCAAATCATCTGGCATGAATTTTCCTTCGATGTAGATGTAGCTCTCTGCAATATCTAATATCAAATCTTGAAAGTTGACAGCTATTCTTATTTCGTCAGAGTTCTTGAATGATGGTGAACCATATGGTTTGTATGTGTGTTCATGCAGGCTGATTAGGGAATGATCGAAGATTGGTTCATCAAACACTTCCAATTGGAGGCTAGTAGAAGTTGTGGAAACCATCTCTATTTTTTCTGTAGCACTTTCAGTCCGATAGATTTCAAGAAATCAATATCGCTCTCAGATAGGTTATGATGCCGCCTTGTCTGATTGAGACGTCGATTGCGAATGAATCCGCGACCGCGTTTACACTTCTTTTTATTATTTCTGCGCTCATTATGGGGTGTGGGGGTGGATATTCGCTTTGATTGGTTACCGAAGCAGAACCCCATCTTTTCTCTGCTATTTTTCGAGATCAATCTAGTTGTTTCAGTTCAAGCTTCACAATAATCTTCTCTCCTCGGAAATCGACCAAACAATTTTCATCATCCAAAATTCTCAGTGTAATGTTATCGATAGACTGACGTCCGGTCGGGCTGATTGGTAGATATATAATGTTTTTCGGTTCCTTCGACAGCTTATATCCAGGATCCACATTGATGTCGAATTCATACAACGTGTGAACCTCTTCCCCATTCAGGTACGCCCCGCTCGTGATATTGCAATCGATGCGTATTAGGCGAACTTTAATAATTTTCACCGGCTTGGTGGATTTATGTAGAAAGTTGGATGGGTAGAATTTTTTCTCGAAACCCAACACTTCGGCTATGGAATTCTCAACTGACAACATAATTCCATATGAAGATTTCATTTCACACATTAGAGTGTTATTATTAGCTCGAAGATAAAATTCAATATTATTTTTACTCTTTTTACTATCAGAGGAGGGGTTCGAAGATGCTATAGCTTCTTGTATAACTCTATTGATTTCTTCTATTTCATAGGCGCCTGGTGGTATATGAATCATTTTCAAGTTCTCAGAGATGCGACCTTCTTTCTCATCCCAATAACCCAAAGCGTTATTAGTCTCATCTATATTGGCTATGGAATTGTAAGAATAAAAGCCGTGTAATCCCAAACCGTAAGTTCTTCTCGCATCTAGTTCAATTGGTGGGTAAAAATCAGCGCTCAAAACACTATGACCACCCGATATGGTGAATGTTTGCGACATAATGTTGGTGGTGTGTAAAGAAAACGGCGAAAATGGGTAACAAACCTCAATGAACATTCAACAGCTGCAACTTGATCGCTATGCGAGACATTGAAGAATGTTTTTATTTTCGCATTGATAATCATTTATATATAAAAATTTTTTATTACATATTGCCACATCTACATTTTCATTCGACAAAAGCAGCAAAACACTTTTCGTGGTATTGGTCCATCGTTGACATCAACACCGTCTGGTTGATTATCGCATTTCTCGTGATGATGATCCTCACAAAATTGGTATTTCGACACCTCTGGATCGTCTTTCAATCGTTGCGGTAGCTTATCCCATACTAGAGCTATTTCTTGGGAGGCCAATCCAATCAGTACTTCCTTTGGTAGGTCGGCGAGTTCTTTCTCAGTCATTTTTAAGAGAGAGCGTGATTTAGAGTAAGCTAACAACGCATGGGCCATTTCTTTGATGCTTTCTCGATCCATGATGAGCTACTTTTCGTTTGTGTTCTTCTTCGAGAGAAATTTCAAGCACAAATGCCCGCACCAGACTGTGTTGTATTCTTGTTGGCGCTCATAGTTATATACTATTTTGGTAGCTCTAAGCGCCTGCGGCCCTCTATTCAGATATTTCACCAACTCTTTTGGTGGGGGTAAATCGCCATAGCTATCATAATACTCGACTACTTTACCGCTTTTTTTATATGCAACCCAATGTGTGCCATCGCCTTGTTCGCTATCTAAATTCAATATGGCGGATTCTGTACGATATGGGCCGGATGAGGGTAAATTATCCCTCATATATATACCTCGAAAGTTTGGTATTCCTATCTTTTTTATATATCGTGATAGGTCCACATCTGTTAAAGCCCTTCGAGGTAGGCCATCTAGTTTTTTGGAGTTTGGGACTTCAAATAGATACCCAACCCTTTGCGGTATGGTTTCAGATAGACCCCTTTGCCCATTTTACCTAGAGCAATTGCCTCCATATGTGTGTTGTGGCGGTTCGCCTCAGCGAGTTTCTCCTTACTTTCTTTGGCGGAATTGATAGCACGAACAACGCTTGCACTGCCTGCAGCCAAACTACCCAATGCTGATAATCCCGCGAAAATTGGGATTAGTGGGAGAATGCCGCCAACTTTGGGGATTGGTATTATGCGGGGTGTTCGAATATTTCTCCTTCCTCCTGCCATTCTCACGAATTTTTTAGCTGCACCGACGGCCTTTAGAGTTGTTTCACCCAAGTTTCTGGTGAGCGTTCCCCTGTTCCCCATTTGGCGTAGCGCATGTCGAACTTTGTGCACTATTCCCGATCCAAAAGCTATCTTTCTCATGCGTTTGGGCGTGGTCCGCTTCTTCTTCCTTTTCAGCACACTACCGCCGCACCCCATACCAAAGCGCCTTTTTCCCTTCATTATATTTGTTGTTTTCCCCTTACGACAAATACGCCAACTTTTTTTCTTTGTTGAAGTGTATCGCTTGGTGTTCATAATATAAATGAGCTTTGCGACACTCGCAGATCATTATAAAGTACTTGGCAGTCGCATGATGCAGATTGTTCGACAAAATGAGACATTCAGTGTGGAAAATTTTGATGAAAAAGTTGGGTTAGGAAATAGTGCAATTCCACAGCGTAGGCATGGGGATCTATTTCCCAATACAATTCGAAGTTTGATTATTGGTCCATCGAATTGTGGCAAGACGAATGTTATGATATCACTGCTCACCAATCAGAATGGCTTACGATTCGCCAACATATACCTCTATTCAAAATCATTGTATCAACCCAAGTATGAGTATTTACGTAAAGTATTGGAACCGATAAAGGGGTTGGGTTATCACACTTACAGTAATAATGCAGACATAGTTGAACCTGCCGATGCAAAACCTGAGAGTATATTTATATTCGATGATGTTATATGTGAGAAACAGGATGTGATTAGATCTTATTTTTCGATGGGGCGTCATAGGAATGTCGATTGTTTCTATCTTGCGCAAACCTATTCGAGAGTGCCTAAACAACTAATTCGCGATAATGCGAATTTCATAATCATGTTCAAACAGGACGAAATGAATCTTCATCACATATTTTCCGATCATGTATCCCCAGATGTGACATTCAATCAATTTCGGGATATGTGCGCACATAGTTGGACGGATAAATATGGTTTTCTCGTTATCGATAAGGATAGTGAGATTTGCGAGGGACGCTATAGAAAAGGGTTTGATTGCTTCATATATCCGTGATACCCTGATGTGGTTGAATCATTCGATCGCTGGATGGCAAAATGAGCGCATCTAGCAGTGAAAAAATGGATGAAATATGTCTCAAGCAGAAACTTGTCGAAGCAACTGATGCGGTGAGAAAAAAATTCAAAAGTTTGAAGAGCGCCCACCTCAGCGATCAGACAATGCTTGAGAAGGTATACAAACCGCTAACGAAACCATTGAAAGCTATCTCAGAAGCTGCTGCGGTAGCGATAGCCCCCTCCCAAATATCGGGTCTGAAAGTACCACCTATCCTTAAAATACCGCAGCCTACGCACCATTCTACGCCGAAGCGTAGGAAAACGGTGGGAGATGCTACAGAAATGTTTGATAAACATTTGGAATCTGGAAATTCCAGCAAAAATTCGCAATTGATGCAGAGCGAACTCGATTATGTGACAATGATGGAAACACCACCAACATCATCAACTTCACATATTTCTAGCGATAATACTACCGCTATTGATACAACAACTCTACAAGATCGAGTGCAGCAGCATTTGGATAACTTGAAAACTGGAAAATCTAATTATGATACAGTATATGGTGTTCGTATCGATCCCAAAACGGGTAAATTAAGGATGGGTAATATGGAAATCCGTTTTTTGAATGATCAAATCGAATTATGGCGTGATAATAGAAGGAGTAAGGTATTTCCAGCTTCTTCTGAACTATATGATTTGATTTTTATGAATCAAGCACCTGGATCTATTAGCGATCGAGATAAGCAGATATATACCTCCATTCTGAAGACTACAGGATCCGCATATAAAAATTATGATATTAGAGGAGGTTTGAATGCTGAATCCTCTAACTCGAAAAAGAAATATCGACAAATCATCAAACCTCTTATAGATAGTCCACATTATATGAGGAGTAATCCTCAACGATTTGATATCAAAGGCGGTAAAGGAGTAGTGGAGGCAATACCGCGCAAAAAAGTTCTGAATAGAAAACGGAAAGAATTTGTTTATTGGAATGATGCTGCAGAATTGGTGGAACGTCTTCGATTATTGTGGAGTTCTAAAATGGTTGGTCATACAGGGCATGATAATGAAATAATGTCGATAATAGAGGAATTGCGTGAAGAAGGTATCATACGTTGATTTTTCAAAGTGCGAGCGCCATATGTATATGTGAGTTTGGAAGATTAGTTATTAGTATATGAATGAAAGCCGAAGTAATCGCAGCGGGAAATCTACGAAGTGGAAGATGAAAATAAGCCCAACCAAAAGGGCGATTGCTAATGAATTACACAAACCCGCGAGGCGTAACTTCAAAAGGAGGAGAACGATAATCAAAGGATTTGCTGACCTGTGGCAAATTGATTTGGCTGAAATGCAAATATATGCAGATGAGAATATGGGCTATCGATATATACTATTCGTTATCGATTGCTATTCAAAATATTTATGGGTTGAACCGATAAAAAATAAAACTGGTGTGGAAGTGACAAAAGCTATGGAAAAAGTGCTAAAGCGAGCTGAATATTCTCCAAAAAATATTCAAAGTGATTTAGGCAAAGAATTCTACAATTCACGCTTCGAAAATTTGATGCAGAGATATAAGATCAATCACTATTCAACTTATAGTATAATGAAAGCAGCTATTGTGGAGCGAGTAATTAGAACATTGAAGACTTGGATCTATAGAGAATTCTCCGCCAGAGGTGACTATAAGTGGCTCGACATTCTCGCAAATTTTGCTAACGAGTATAATAATAGAAAACATAGAACAATTGGTATGAAACCTGCTGACGTAACACCTTCAACAATACTTAAAGTATATAGCCACCTGAAAATAGCGCCACCAGCAAAATATAATGTTGGAGATGTTGTCAGAATAAGCAAATTCAAAGGAGTTTTCGAGAAAGGATACTCAGCCAATTTTTCCACAGAATTATTCACCATATCTAAAGTGAATATTACCAATCCGACGACATACAACATCAAAGATGTCAAAGGTCGCCCTATCAAGGGATGCTTTTATGAATTGGAATTGTTGAAAACAGCTGAGCCAAATGCATATCTAGTTGAAAAAGTGTTGAAAACGAAGGGGAATAAGATATTTGTCAAGTGGCTAGGATTTTCTGAAGAGCACAATTCTTGGCTTGATAAATCTGCAATTGTTTGAAGTATTTAATTTTTTTCAATAAATGAGTCTGTTGACATTTTCTATCGTCTATTTCTTTCCTACCCAATTTTCACCCAATAAGAAAAAGTCGCATCAGAATTTAATATATTTTATTATGAAAATTTGCAAATAATATGATGAACACAAACATAAATATATATTCACAACTATATACACCTTTATTTATATTTATAAAAACTTTATTTTCAACTATATACACAATCATCTTTATATACACACATCTTTTACTAATATTTACAATAATTTATTTACATACTTACAACTATATATACATCTTAATTTATATTTACAAAAACTATTTACAATTAGGGCCTTAACTAAAATTTACAAAAAAACTATATACAACTAGGTTTCCTTCCCCAGTAAAACAGCACTCGCGTCGGCATGTCCCCCATAACGAGAAACCTCCGCATCAATTTCGGCTATGCTCTCTTTCTGCATGGCAGAAATTCGCTGAAGTTCAGCTGCCTGAGCTAAAATCTCAGCCAGCTGAGCTTCAACCTGCGCGTTGTCGTGAAGGGTTCTCGTTTTGCGGTCGCTCATCATTGCCAACCACCGCACCAACTCGTCATTGTATCTCCTTAGTTGGGTAGCAGGCAGTAATGGTCCCGGCGGAATGCTGTTTGACGGGGAAGGCGTTGACGGGGAAGGCGTCGGCGGCGCGGCATCCTCACTCTCCGCCTGTGAAGGCGAAGCCGCACCTCCAGCTGCCGGTGAAGATGGCGGCGACGGCTGCGACGGCGGCACATCCTCCCCTAGCGGCGAGGGTGACGCAATACCCGCCGGGGATGGTGTCGCAACCTCCGCCTCAGCTGCTGGCGATGGTGGTGGTGGGGATGATGGGGGCGTCGCCGCAACCTCTGCCTCCAGCGCCGGCGATGGTTGTTGGGGAGGTCGCGGGGTGGCATCTCCATGAGGTGGCGCGGCGTCGGCGGAAACAATGATGGTGATGACTTCGTCATCAGGCGGCGGAGTGGCGGCAACTGCAGCCTCATGAACGATGGCATCACCACCATTGTTTTCGCCAACATCCGCGCCCTCAGCAGCAGTAGCACCTTCATCGTCGGAGATGGTGACGATGCTGATGCTTCCAGACTGTTCAATTTCATTGGCATTAGCCACTTCCGGTGCATCACCCACGGCGCCTACTCCACTGGTTCCCTCATCAATGGCGGCGATCGCATCACCGTCCGCATTGGTTCGAGCACTAGCCGGCTTGATCACGTCCACTCTGAGGACGTTGATTGCCGGCTTTCGCTCTTGTTGAGCGGTACGCCGTTCCGCGTACCACTCAGCAATATCACCTCCGCGGTAGGGGTTTGCCTTGCCACTATTATTGAGGAACTTGCGGAGTATCATTGAAGAAGAGGAAGATTTGCCCTTCTTGCTAGGGCCGGCCTTAGAAGGCCCCGCAACCGCCTTCGGGCTAATCTTCCTCTTCTTCGAAGGTGCCTTGGGCGACGCTTTCGAAGACGTCGATGCCCTCGATGATAACGCCCTCTTTCCACCAACACGGCTACCAAAGATCTTTTTCTTTGGTTGCGGTGGTGGTGCAAAATCATCCTCGCTATCATCGAGAAAGATATGTTGAAGGGGGTTAGCAACCTTCCTTTTTGACGAGGACATGCTTTTCCCCCCAACAGATCCCGATGATTTCGCGCCACAAACCTTCATTTTCTTGGTTTGTGGCGCGAAATCATCAGCATTGTCATCTTCGGGCAGGCTTTCAACCAACATTGACGCTTTGTCTGAAAGCGCCATATCCTCCTCACTCTCCGACGATGAAGATGATTCACTCACCCTGCGACAGCTCATCTTAGCCCCCTTGGAAGATGCCCCTTGCGACATCGCCGGCCTCTTCTTACCCCGGGTGCCAGCCGCACCCACGGAATCGTCGCCGCGCATGCTGTCCCACGTGTCAGTGAGAAGAGCTCTAAGATCAATATCATCTTCGGGAACATCAAATGCGTCCATGGAGATGTTCTCGAAAAATGATGAATTGATGCCTGAAAAAATTTCGAGAAAAATATTAGGATGGTGTTACAAGAAAAAGAGTTGAAAATAACATACTTAATTGCTGGAGCTCCTCAGAATTGTCGGGAGCGGCAGAGGATCCAGCGGCGGCGGAGTTGTTGAAGGCCATCTCGTATTCCTATAACAATGAAAACATGTTAAGTCGTGTATTGCATTTTATAGAGAAATTATGAAATTATCGCAAAGAAAAATATTATAAGTTATAGGTTATTATAGCACTTAGCAAAACTCGACTATATCACAATGAGAATGAAGTATGTTATAGAACTCGAAAATTTATATTTCACTATATGCACTCACAAGGAAATACTTACAATTGGTTCAGAAGTAATACTCCAAAAAAATTTGCCGGTGGTGTGGTAGCTCGAGAGGAGGGCAAGCAACGGTGTCTTCTAGACCGGGTCCAAAAAACACTTGAAGATTCTACAACTTGGAAAAAGATTCAATATTAGTATAATGAAAAAAAACAAGAGTAAGAGTTTTCCACTTCGGAAAAATAATTCGACATTGAAGCAATGAGGAAAAACATTCAGAGTTGGAGAAATAGAAATAATCTGATATTATCACAAGGAGAAAAAAAATGTTCAAAAGTCCCAGCTTCTATCACTTTGAAAATGATTCGATATCAATGCAATGAGAAAACATTCAGAGTCAAAGAAATAGAAATAATCTAATGTTATCACAATGAGAAAAATGTACAAGTCCTACATTCACCACTTAGAATATAATTCGATATCACAAGTACAAAAATATGAAGATGTATACAAATTCACTATACACACTTCAAAGGTAATACTCACAGTTGGTCTAGGAGCGTCTAGTCTGAGTAGCCCAACAGGAAGGCAGCGAACAGAATGAGTTCAAGATGAAAACACTCGAAGATTCTATCACTTGGAAAAAGATTCAATATTAGTATAATGCAAAAAAACAAGAGTAAGAGTTTTCCACTTTGGAAAAATAATTCGACATTGGAGCAGTGAGGAAAAACATTCAGAGTCGGACAAATAGAAATAATCTAATATTATCACAACGAGAAAAATTTTAAAGTCCCAGCTTCTTTCACTTTGAAAATGATTCGATATTAATGCAATGAGAAAACATTCAGAGTCGAAGAAATAGAAATAATCTAATGTTATCACAATGAGAAAAATATACAAGTCCTACATTCACCACTCAGAATATAACACAAAATCACAAGTACAAAAATTTAGAGATATATACAAATTCACTATACACAACCAAAAGGTAATACTCACAATTGATCTAGCGGCGTCTAGTAGGCAGGTCTAGTCGAAGAGGAAGGCGGGCAGCAGAATTAGTTGAAGATGGTAACGGTTTGCAGATTCTATCACTTGGAAAAAGATTCAATATTAGTATAATGCAAAAAAAACAAGAGTAAGAGTTTTCCGCTTTGAAAAATAATTCGAAATTGGAGCAATGTGGAACAAACATTCAGAGTCGGGCAAATAGAAATAATCTAATATTATCACAACGAGAAAAAAATGTTCAATCCCCAACTTCTTTCACTTTGAAAATGATTCGATATTAATGCAATGAGAAAAATATTCAGAGTCAAAGAAACAGAAATAATCTGATGTTATCACAACGAGAGAAATCTACAAGTCCCAGATTCACCACTTAGAATATAATACAAAATCATAAGTACAAAAATATGGGGATATATACAAATTCACTATACACAATCAAAAGGTAATACTCACAATTGATCTAGCAGCGTCTAGTAGGCAGGTCTAGTCGAAGAGGAAGGCAGGCAGCAGAATGATAAATTCGAGTGGGCGCTTCGCTTTTGTACTCTTTCCTCCCTCCTAGCTGAGAGTGGGAGTGACTGATGGCGGGTGACAGATGATGATGGCGCTACTGATGGCGGATGACAGCTGACACGGAACACCTCAACGACCAACTACGGGCACGGAACACTTCGCGATAGTTTGGTATGGCAAATAATAGCGATTGTGATAGATGGCGCCCCTGTTTCAAGGTCATTAGCCTTAATAGCAGGTGGCGCTACTGATGGCAAGTGGCGCTACTGATGGCGAGTGACGCTACTGATATCGGGTGATAGCTGGCAGATGACAATTGACAGGGCGACTGTCACGGCGGCCATCTTAGTCGGAAAGAGTATTGAAAAGCGGAGGTCATAGCGGTTTCAACTCCTGAGTCGACCACTAGTTTGAGAAGAACTCCTCAATTATTCTTCAGTCAATATGTATCCGAGTGCCTGGGATAACAAGCCAATTATTGCAGTGAGGCCGCTTATCGCGAATGGGGCGATATGCTGCCACAATTGCGGGGACGCCTTCGTGCCAGGAGACCTTAATCCCAGCACGGGAATGTGCCAGCGTTGCTCGTTGGCGAATACGACAAGAACGGGGCCCCCATCTCCTGTACCAGCGCAGTCACCAAGTTCCGGAGCCCGATGCGATAGGTGCTGTAAAAAGCTGAGGAATTCCAACTTTGGAATCTGCCGCCCAACATGCCGGGAATGCAGCATGGGTAGAAGGCTGCACTTCCATAGATGTAGAAGCTGCCGGCAATATCGGAATGATTGCTGGCAAGGGATTTGCAGAGGTTGCAATTTCAGCAAGAAATTCTTTTGCGAGGTGGTGGGCCACTTTTATAGGGGGCCCTCCGAACATTTGGACAAGTGTTGGTGCCTACCCCTCGAAGAGAGACTTCGAAGAAGGGCTAGGGATTTGGAGGTGCCGGCTCCAACATTTAGATACTATAGGGGTGATATTGAAGGAGACTATTGAATTAGTGTATATATATATTTGATTATTTATTTTTCTATTTATAAGTTTTTATTTTGTATATATTTATAGTTCATAAGATTTTATTTAGTATATTTGAAATTTGAGGGTATATATATATATATATATATATATATTTATGTAAGAGTGTACAATGAATAAATGAAAAAAACTAAATTATCGATTTTATTTTATATACAAGAGTTTCAAAAATTATATCGCCCAGTATTAAATACAATATTTTCAATATTTTCAATATTTTCACATATAACATTAATATAACTGAGAAAACTATGGGGGGGGGGGGGGTGCTGATCGAATTCCACCTTGACACAAATTTTTTGATACCTCGGCAAGGATTTTGGATTTCATGGGGGGGGGGGGGGGTGCTGATCGAATCCCACCTTGACACAGATCTTAGGGGTGGTGCTCCAAGGGGGGGGCGGAGTTTTGGGGGGGGCGGAGTTTGGGGGGGGCGGAGTTTTGGGGGCGGAGCTTCCTCGGGGGGGGGGGGGGCGTAGCCAATTTGAGACCCTCCCACTTGTTGAGGCCCAGCCCTTTGGCTTCTCCCATTGGTCGTTACGCTCGGACCTCATTACACTAGCCCACTTCTTGTTAACGCCCACCACTTTGGTTTCTAATATTCGCCCTACTTCTCAGACATCATTTAAACTCCGTCTAACATGGTTCGCGCGTTGGAGTATCAATGCCCAGTTACATCAAGGCGTTATTGCTGCCGCAGAAAGTGTTTCTATCTATTCGAATACAACGATGTCGTAGATGGGCTTGCATGCAGGAAATGTATGCATTATTGTTATTGCGTGTGCGACTGTGATTCACATAAATATGGGATTTTCACTTCTTTTGTGAGAACAGTTAGGCATCTACGAGAGAAATTGAAACGGTAGACACTTGAGGACCACTTCTTACTTATTAATGGTGTATTCATATCATGACAAACAATTTGTATTATGAAAAAATTTATTGAAATATATAATATAAAAAACGATATATATTTGTTTACTTCACTTTCGGCTTCAACCTTTTAGCCGTGTAAGGCGGCACTCTCGACTTCTTCTTCCTACGTAGCTCCCTTCTTGTGATAACGGGAGATAAAATGATGGTTTCATCAGAGTCTGATCCAGGGTCGAGTTCTGGAATCTCCACAGCCATTATCTCCCGCATTGCTTCATCGGCCCGCCGCTCGTCCAAGTGTCTCTGCACCATTTCGTCGATCTCCACCGGGTTGGTGCGTTGTCTCTCCCGTATGGCGGCCACCATTTGTCTCATGGACATATTTCGATATTGTCCAGACATAATTGAATGCTCACTTGTAGATGCTTCTATAACAATTCAATGACTACTGCTCGACTCAGGAGTTGAAATCGCTATGGTTAAAATTGCTACCTCCTCCGCTTTTCAATGCTCTTTCCGCCTAAGATGGCCGCCGTGACAGCTGCCCTGCCAATTGTCACCTGTCACGTCAGTTATCACCAATCATGTCAACTGTCAATTAGGAAGTGTTCTGTACCCGTAGTTGGTTGTTTTTGGGATGCATGAATTTTGACAGAAGTGAAGCGCCATCTACCGTACCAACTATAATTTACCAACTGCCATCTCCCATACCGGATGTCACCGATCATACCAACTGTCGCGTCAGACATTCTCTACTTCGCCCATAAGGAAATTGGTGTGGAAGGTGTCAGGTAAAATAATCTCGAATGACAATATATATATTTATTTATTTACATCATAAGTACAATATGTTGGAATATAAATGTTTCATCACCATTTCAAATGTTGAGAGACCCAACTCCATACTGCGTGCGATTGCCTCAAGCTACAATTAACCCTTGCAGATAGCGTATGATTCATACAAAGAGCAGCTTCTTTTTCGAATACTGGTACAGGGTTTTGAAGACACATATCATGCTGATATTTTTCAATATTCACAATGTATGGCTTATAGGCCAATTGTTCTACATACTGTTGTAAAATCTCAAACTTTTGATGCCCCTTCACATAAACTATACTAGCGCTCGCAATAGGCTCAAGCACCTCACCCATCAGTTGATCATAGTCGATGAGCCCACTCGAGTATCTTATACCGTGGATGTTTCGTTCCACATAGGTTACTTGCTTTTTTTCACTCCGAGTTAAACTGTTATAGGGCTTAGGCGGTTTCAATATGTAATGATTAGTTTTCTCCCCATCTGTGATAGATATTTCTTTGGGGTGGAATACACTATTATCACCAAGCACGAAACCTTGCATGTCAACAGCGAGTAGTTTCATGGTGGCCGCCTTTCGTACAACTGACTCTAACATACCTTTGCGGTGAAGAATATCAAGAATGGCTGAGGGGTGGGGGGATTATAGCCTACTGCGCAATAATATTACAATAAATGTTTCGAGTATAGAAAAATATTATTACTTCAAAAATGGTAAATATAAACTTCACTACATATATTGCAACAAATAGGAGCAACACCTACCGCAATTGTTTCATGAAGTTTTCGATTACATAACTTCAAAAATGGTAAATATAAACTTTGCTGCGTACATTGCAACAAATAGGAGCAACACCTGTCACAATTGTTTCGTGAAGTGTTCGATTACATAATGTACATAAGAATGACCGAGGGACATTCATAAATTTATTTCGCCCAAATGCTTTTTCGCTGCATTCGGCGTCATCGTATCCTTCATCCGTGAAATTGTCTATGCCTTGCTGCCCAACAGCGTTTTTGGAAGGCTGCAACGAGAAAATATACATTTATAATATGGAAATGATTCCCAAAATCGAGAATATTATCGAATAAAAAATATACTCACAGCTTTCCCCTTTTCTTTATCATGCTCCTGAATTGAAAGTTTCGCAAGCGTCTCGCTGACCTCGGTAGTCATCTCAACTGCTGTTGCCAATATCGCAGCTAGTCACCAACTCGGAGGAATGGAAATATCTTATACCCCTTATAGGGCATGTAGCAAACAATCCTCCCCTCCCCCTACCCCCTCTCCCGGTATAGAGCTCACTGCTGAGGTTCTAATTGCTCCATCAACATTTCAATTAGCGAGTCTAATCTTTTGGACCGTTCATTATCCTCCCCCTGATCATTCTGCGACAAGTTGCTTATTGCCTGATGTAACCAAATTGAATTTTGCTCTGGACTAAATCGATAAAAATCGATATCATTATGACCCCAAGGAAGAGTTCTGACAGTATTGGGAATAATAAACCGCTTATCGTCGTGATATGAAAGAGCAACTTTGTTTCTCATCTCCGTGAAGATGTCATGCTTATAGCTACGAAAAGTATTCATCTTGCGAAATATCAAACCACCTTTCTCAACGATGTCTTTATAACTATCTAGAGATAGTTCGTTTCTTATAACAGCCCTGGAAACACCTTTCGCTTTTTTCACCTCGCTAGTCGTTGATTTGACGCAATAAGCTTTGGCGCCAGTACCATAAAAACTAATTAAGGGGTTGTTTGGGAATTCATCTTTCATTTTGCCGACGATCGATTCTGTGCGAGGCATGTTGAAGTTATTTTTTACAGGATAATTAGACGTGTCGAAATATTCTATGTTTTCTTTCATAAAATCATAGAAATTTTCGCTATCAATTTTCAAGATGAGGGAATCAGTATCGGTATACAATAATGATGAGGATGTTCCAGGAAAATTTTTCTTGATACAATCATATAAGAAATCATAGATTACAATTTTCGACACATCTAATATGCTGAAGCCCACATAGAGCGGTTTATCATAATGCACGCTAACCCTACCCATGTGAATTGCAACGAAATTTTCATGAAATATCGTGCAAGTCTTATAATTGGGAAGGGTCGTTAATGCATTAGCACCCTTCCGCTTCCCGATACTCTCCCAATGGGTCACAAGTTTGATATCGGTCCTTCTATCGACATTTTCCATAGTTTTACCATACACACAGTTGACCATCTTTTTAAATAATCCATTATCGGCTTTGTTCGTACTTTTATTGCGCATCTCAGTATTGAGGTCTACATATTTCTTCAACCAGCGAGATTGATTGAATTTAAGAACTCTATGTATTCGCGTCAAGATTAAACCATTTCTAATCGCCTGTTTCAAATTTCGATAATGGATTATATAATTTAACTTATTCGATAAATTCGGAATCAGTTTCTTATGAGCGGATTTTGAACCTGGCGGGCTGATGGTTTCCACAAGAAAAGGTAAATCCGAGTGTGCATCATGTAAATTTTCAGGGTAGTGAATATCTACTTCGAGAACATACCCGAACGGATCATCATCTGCAACATTCGAGATATCCAAATTTGAGATTTCAACATCAGTTAACCATGTGAAACCAGATGTAGGTAGTGGTTGCGACATACTATGACCATACAAGTTGGTCGCATCCAAATACATTATAAACGACGATGGATCATCAGGGTTGAAATTTGGGAGGAATTTATTATTAGCTACATGGCTTCTCATACTACACTGGCTGACACCGCCTCTTATTCCCTTCTTAAAGAAATTCACCATGTCGATGTCAGTTAAGAGTTCCAATTCCACTTTTGTGTAGCGCAACATAGCATCCCACGATAGACCAGGGGCTGTATAATATTGACATGGGTCCAACTTGTATGTCTTCAAACTAACCTTCCGAAAATTTTCAAAAACATCGCATAATAACAAAACATCCGATTTCAGATATACGTCTGAATAATCCCCAAGCGTTTTACATTTGAATATCTTCCAAATACGCTCAGCTCTACGATAATCCTCATTCGAAATGTGTTCATTCGATAAATTATCGAAAAAGTCATTTTGAGAAGGTAAACCTTTATGCTCCAATTTATCGATAGATGTAATAAAACTATACGGAAATACGCCTTTTCGCGTCATTAGCTTAAATTGTTCGCGATCTTGAAATGCTCTCGCTGTCTCAACACACTGTTCCGTAGTCAGATTTTCAGCTAGAGAATGCAGCGGATCAGAAAGAAATTTATAGCTATCTAAAAAGCGCAACTTCATGAACATTTTATGATTTTTCCCATCTTTTCCCAAGTACTCATCAACAAAAACATGTTTCGTGAATGAAACATACTTTTCCTTAGTTTGAGCGATACAATCCACCCTCTCTTCATGCTCGAACAATTGTTTGATGAAGAGGTGGCTATCATACCCGCTCATATTATGGAAAAAGATGGGGATGAAGTTAGGTAGCTTGAAATTCAAATTACATTTAGAATGTGCAGCGCCATCTCTCTTTTTACCAGTCAGGTGACAATGGTCTCTAACTTTAACATCTGTGGAATCAAGTGGCTTATCACAAATGTTGCAAATTGTAGCGGTAGCGAAATCAAGCTTCTCTGCAGCACTCAATTTAGCCATAGGAACAACACATTTCAAATGCATATTATATATAGCCTTAACATTATCGACTAAACTGGAGACAAACTTTTTTGCTACACCTTTTCCTCGGAATGAAACAAATTTAGTGAGGGAATCATCGTAGGAGCATTTGATGAGATATGCAAATGAATGCGGCTCGTGAGCGAATGTTTTATTAGTATACGACCCCGTAGGATCTGGTTCACAAGTTTGGATGGGTTTCAGAACAGATTCAAAATCCGCATATATAACGAATGGTACTTTCATCTGTTTCTCAAAACTTTGGAATTTTAAAATATTCCCGGGAGCGCTATTTCCGAATTTATCAACCTTGATTTCTGGAGATGGAACCGTAGTGTATGTATGATTGCAATCATTCAACTTATGACGTAGCAACTTCGACTCATCGGAGAAACATATCAGACACCCATCGCAAAAGAAATTCCTATGCCCTCTGGCATTTAATTGACTTGACACTAATCGCGATAAATTTTTTATCCAGCAATAATGCCCCTTATCGGAATCGTCCGAGATATAAAGTAAGTTTACATGCCTACCCAACCTATTCTTAGCATAATGAAGCGGCCCAATAACCCTATATTTCATTTTTTGATCATCGAATACGCTCTCTAACCCATAAACATTGATGGAGCAATCATTTTGATTTTCGAACTTTGGAATATCACTTACTTTCATAGGAAACTCTATACCAACCAGATTCAATACTGTAGAAAAGTGTGGGTAGGAAGATGTTTCGGTATTCCTTATCCTCGCAGGATACAAAGCTGATGTAACTGCCCAGGCGAAACAATGCTCATCCTGATTAATAATGTTTACCACCGCTTTCTTGTTCGCAATATAGGTGGGCAGCTTTATGTAAGACCCGCCTCTTAATGGACTATATTTATTAATATTTATTTCTAGAAACAAAATCTCTTCTAAAGCCCAACCTGTAATATCAAAGTAAAAAAAGAAATAAGCAAACTTAGTCGACATCTGATTTTTTCAAACAACTCACCAGAATCACGTTCCTCGAATTCGATAGCTAGATTCGAAAGACAATCCCGAAATGCGTCAACGATATCTTCCAAATCTGGCGATGAAGCAATTATGCGATTCGGAGCCATGAAAGATTTCACATCTCTCACATCTCGGGTTTCAATGACATATCTACCAAAAACTTCCATGTTCACTTTAATCGAGTGATGAATCAGTAGCATATTATCTAATAGAGATATAATTGTAGCTCTATTCTCATTGAAGAACGCATTGTAATCTAAAATGTTCGTTCTACACTCTAACCTATAGCTAATAATGCGGCATTTGAACGCGCTCTCGATCGCATATACGCCATCTCTGTAGTGCATGCACGCATTAGAGCGATGCTCCAAGGTTCTCTTATGAGCACCCATCCTATCTGATGGAACATCTTTAGCGCAGGGCACACATCTTTGCATACTTCTAGATGTCGATGGCGCTGGCGGATTCGAAATATCCAATCGAGCCCTTTTTGCACTAGGCTCGCCCAAATCACTCAAATCACCAACACATGAAATTCTTTGATGGCGGCGTAAATTATCACTACGCGTAAATGTTTGGAAACAAGCACTGCAGGTCAACATGATGATGATGAATAAAAAACGCTTTTATCACTCACGAACAAACAACAAATGCTGATTAATATGTGATTCCCAATAAACTGTGCTCCGCTCTGCGCACCCTTGAATTTATAGAAGTACCGCCTCCCCCACTCTCACCAACGCGATCTTGAACTCTCGCGGGAGAATGGCGCATGCGCACGCAGCAGCAGTGTTCAAGGTCGCACCCCCTCCCATTTCAGGGGTGTGGAAACACAAGGTCACGCTCACAGAAAAAAAGAAAGCCCTCCTCAAGGACGCGCTCTTCTCAAGGCCACAGCAACTCCCAAGGGCACCCTCCTCTCAAGGTCGCCAACTCGAGGTCACTCCTCCCAAGATCGCATCAAGGTCATTCACCCCAAGGTCACTCCTCTCAAGGTCACTCCTCCCAAGGTCATTCACCCCAAGGTCACTCCTCCCAAGGTCACTCCTCCCAAGGTCATTGACCCCCCTAAGGTCATTGACCCCCCAAGGCCACGTGGGGGGTGTGTGACCTTGGGAGGAGGTCTAGAATCGGCACAAATCATCTACTGATGTCAAATGAAGAGTAACTGCAACTTAGATCAATGATAATAAAGTGTAGACTTGAAGCCATGGTGTCTCTATATCAAAAACATGATATTCTCAATGGGATAATAATGATGACATGAAATCGACGACACAGGGTTTTGTAAATCAAAATAACTCGTGCTTTTGGGATATGTTTTTCATTGAAGAGTACCTTGTTCTTCAAACGTGAAGGTAACTTGGTCTTGAAAGAAAGACTTGATGCCTCTGAGGCTAAATGAAAGTCACGATATTCTTGGAGTAACTGTATTATTCTAATAACAAGAGTAATTTTCTTTGTGTGTACGGACGAGAATAACATATCTTATACGAACCAAGTTAAACACAGAATTCAAACAACCGACGAAATTCCCGTTCATACGAAATCATATAGATACCCGTTTGTTCACAAAGCCGAAGTTAATTCACAGATTCAAAAAATGCTCCAACAAAATTTAATAGGGCCAAGCAATACACCATGGTACTCCTAAACTAATTATTTTAGACCAAGGAACTGAACTGAAAAATACAATTATCAAAGAATTCGCTGCATATACCATATACTGCACGGACCTTATATTTACGATAAAACAAATAGCAGAAAAGTCATTTCAACAATCTAAAGAAGTGTATATGGGATTCATATACCTATACAAAAAGCATTCGATAAAGTAGCAAGACAAAAATTATGGAATATTCTGGCGGAAAGAGGTATCGACAATAAAACAATAAGAATAATAAAAAGTGTGTACAACAATAATATCAACCGCATTATTTACCAAAATTAAACATCAGAGTAATTTTCAACAAGAGACGGACTGAGACAGGGAGGAGGACTAAGCCCCGTATTGTTCACGGTATACATTGATGAAATAATCAAGAAATTCTCTTCAAGAGCGAAGAAACTACATGTGAGATATATGTAGATACCTCAACAGAACGGATATATCAGAAGGAATATTTGCCGACGACGTAGTGATTATAGCAGAAAGAGAAAAGATTTCACAAAGAAATATGGAGATATGGAACAGTATACTAAAAGAATACGGGATGAAATTAAATATGAATAAAACGAAAGTAATGGTGATGGGAGACCAACAAAAGTCAATAAACATACAATTGGAAGGAATGCACATTGAACAGGTGAATAGTTTTAAATACTTGGTAGTAGGAGTAGAAGACAGTGGAAGGCAAGATATAGAGGTGAATAGCCGAATTAATAAAACTTTGAACCTATATCATGCGATGAACAAGTCTTTTATGAGCAAAAAGGAAATATCTAGAAAAACAAAAGTGAATGTATTTAAAACAATCTATAGACCAATAATACTAACATTCGGTTGTGAATCCTGGGTGTTGACAAAGAAACAAAAAAGCAAAATCCAAGCCACACAAATGAAATACCTCAGAAGGGTGAAAGGAGTAACAAAAATAGACAAAATTAGAAATATAAAAATAAGGGAAGAACTTGAGGTGCAGTCTACACTAAATTTCATCGAAAAACGGCAACTGAGTTGGTGGGGCCACTTACAAAGAATAAGCAATAATTCAATACCAGTCAAACAAGTATGGGAGACAAAAATACAAAAAAGAAACGCGAGAGATCAAGGCAGACATGGGACGGAGCTACAGAAGAAATATTAAAGGATAAAGGAAAAACATGGGAAGATGCGAAACATCTGGCAATAATAAAAAAGAATGTATGAAATTTGTACATGAAATAGAAAATGTTTGAAAAATGTTTATATTATGTTTCCTGAATTCTGGATTTGTATATTTGATGACTATTCTATTTGTGACGTTTGTGAAAGTTTTGATTGATAGCATACTATTTTTGTACTAACCCTACGAAGTTTTTCCCATGAGAAATGAAGGAAAATTGAATGAATTTTGATTTGATTAATTTGAATGAAAAAGTAATGATCCAAAAGTGTCAGACGGTTATTACGTCACTGACGATGATGAGAACCTTCAAACATTTATTATGGCCAAACAGTCGCTGTCGTGTATTTGTCTCTCTCGCACTCAACCATACATCCAAACAATGGGTCATCGGTTTCCAGAGCAATTTATCAATGGAACGTGTAGTCTCATATGTTTGAATTTCTTTGACTTATACTGATGGATAATCAAAATCTTCGGCTACGAATTAGGAATATCTGGAAATATACGTTGATGAACGATTGTTTAATCAAGGGCACACTTCATATGTAGACAACTGGTACACCAGTTCACTTCTGTTTGCACGCCTACATAGGGATCAAACGATTGCATGTGGCACGGTGAAAGCAAATCGAAAACACATACCCTTCAAGAAGGAACAACTCAGTAAAGGTAATCGGATACATCGGCCAATCGAAAGATAAGACTACAAATATGCTGGCACTGAAGTGGCGAAACAATTTGAAAGAAAGTGGCAAAAAAATTGAAGAGAATGACCCAATTGAGAAACGAGAATGTCCAAATGGGGGCTGCAGATAAAACAGATATGCTTTTCAGTAAGGGAGAACGGGGGAATTCCGCATACGGGTTGATTCTGCGCTTAGTGATTCTTCTATCCCAGTTCATTATTTTTCGATTTCAACATATCTTGCCATCTAGCATTAGCTTAGCGAAAATCCTCTCCTGATTCAGTCCTATTCTTAGTGTTGGTTTCAACATGGTGGTCTTTCGTTTGTTTTTCGGTACGCTGATGTAATTTTTGGCGAATTTCGAGAAGTGGTAAGTTCCTTTCGTTATTAATTTTCAGTAAAATTATACCAGGATTTTTTGGCTTTATTTGTACACATTATATCCTGTTCAAGTACAATTAATTATATTTTGTAATCAACTAGCAGCGATGAATTGGGTTAGATGTATAACATCGGGGTAATATCGCGCACCAGAGGCGGGGAAATTTCGCGCTGCGCATTATTACCCTGCGTGAAACTTTGCTGTTGATCTGATTTTGGGCATTGTATATCTTCTCAGAAATCAAAATGCCACGTACTAATGTTTGGAAAACCAGAAAGACCAAATATATGGAAAATGAGTTGCTATCTCTGCCATAGAATCTGGGCAAAAAATACGTGTCGATCATTC
This sequence comes from Chrysomela aeneicollis, assembly GCA_029955515.1. Taxonomy (NCBI): domain Eukaryota; kingdom Metazoa; phylum Arthropoda; class Insecta; order Coleoptera; family Chrysomelidae; genus Chrysomela; species Chrysomela aeneicollis. The sequence continues at coordinate 1,806,158 of JARUHQ010000013.1, read as the reverse complement.
AATATTCAATAATCCACTCCACGTGATAAACTGAACATGAATACATTAGGAAAATTAGGAATGGCCAATAATGTAATAAAATTGGCGAATATGTTTCTCGGAATCACACCAGCAGAACTTAGGCGTTCAGCGTACCAGTTTGCTGAAGCTAATAAAATTAAACATGGTTTCTATCAGGAAAAAAATGGTGGGCCATGATTGGCTAAAACTTTCTTCAAGGCGACATCCCAAAACTAATCTCCGAAAACCGAAAGGGACCAGCCAAAACCGCATTTCCGCACTCAATACAACTGAGGTTGAGCGATATTTCTGCAAACAATTATCGAGAAGTATAAGTTCTCGGAGAGTCGAATTTTAATGTGGATGAAACGGTTATCTCCACGGTCCAAAATCCTTCACAAATTTTGACGCCAAAAAGTCAAAAGCAAGTGGGGTCCGTAATATCGAGGAATAGGGAAAAAATGTGGCAATTGATGAAAGATGGACCAATTGGAGCGATAAAAAGATGTTCTAAGAACGGTTGGATAAATGAAGAATAGTTGATTGACTAGATGAAACATTTTCATCAGCAAGTCTTCGAATGAAGATCCAGTGCTTCTAATATTAAATAACCATGGAAGTCACATTTCTTTGAAGATTTATACATACTGCAGATCATACGGAATTATTATGGTATCGCTTCCTACTCACACCTTGTTACGTTATACGTAAAATACGCAACTATCGCCGATATCAGTACTGGAACCGTAGGATTGCCACCCGATAGCTGCTGCCATCACCGTTGAAAAAAACAAACTTTTTTGCCAAGATTCGGAAACATTCGAGCACAGGAACAGACAGATACGAAATTGATTGATATCCTAAAGCATTGGATTGTGTGTTTAATTTTTACGCTATAGGCGGGTTGGATCCATAAGCTTTTCTGTTCGACAGTGAGATTTGGTTGCTTATTGTAATTTAGTGTGGTCTATCGTCGATGAATCTCAACATAAAAAGATTTTTTTTATATCAACAGTTTGGAAAGAAGATAACGTCTCGCGATTATTAGGTAGTCGATAATCGGAGGTGAGTTTTTTATTATTGTTTTGTTCCACTCATTCAAGTGGGCATTATTTATTCCATGCTCTGAATAATATTATTTTTGCTCTCCTTGATACATACATAGGTCGTTAAATAATCAGATAAATAATTTTGTAGGCGTTTTTGGAGGTACCTAACAATTTCCAACCTATCCAAAAAGGCGTATCTAAAGGTTGCAGTCCGGTTATGGTGATGTAGCTTGATATCCGGTCCAGAAGTTGTAGCGTATGTCCTCAGTCCGAGCAGAGGCTAAGTACCGCATAGCGGTTTTGGTTACCTAATATTACCTACTATAAGTATCACCCCATCTTCTACGTTCCCGATCTACGAGCCAATACTTCCTTGTCACCTACCAATATCTTCATTTACTATGATTTTAGAATAATGATTGTATCTGGATATGTTCTGTGTATATATAATATAGGCTAAAGAGAAAAGTTATAGGTTATTTCCGTTTCGTGTGTGAAATGTCAACTGGTGCAATACAGTCCTGTTTTGGCTCGCCAAGCCTCACCAGTTGACATTCCACACACGAAACGGAAATAACATATAACTTTTCTCTTTATCTTTAATAAGGTATTCCAGAACACGTGACCAAACGTCATTCAAAATGGCGGAGTGTAGGCACACAAGACGTAAAGAACCATTGTGAACCTATGTGTCGTCGTGTAAAGTTGAATTCTTCGAGTGAATTCCTGGTGAAATTATTGTTGAAAATGGCTGTTGCTAACAAAAGTGACTATTTATTATCGTTAGAACGCGAAAATAAAGACACATTTTTTTAAATCAATCTTCTTTACTCCAGGTCAAACATTCACAGAGGATGAATAATCCTTCACTGCAAGTGTGGATTATATGTGCAGTAGATGGTGCCATAAATTCAGCCCATTGTACTTGCATGGCAGGCCATTCTGAAGTGTGCAGCAATGTGGCTGCTGTTCTTTATGGGCTGGAATATATAAACCAATCTTTGAAGAATTCATCCTGTACAGATGTTATATCGAAGTGGCTGGTTCCATCTATCACTAATGTTTCCATTGTTAGTGTTGGTGAAATGAAATTAAAGAAGAGAACAACTGTAAGGAACATTGCTCCAAAGAATATCATTCCTACAATTGATGGTGAAGGTCTTATAAGTTTTCTTCAAGAAATCAGAGATAGTGGTGATGAGGCAGCACTTGTGAGAGAGCCCTTTGCTTCAGAGATAGGTGCAACTATCCAAAGATCACTTTAACCAAGTGTTTATGATATTTACAAAAAAGAATATAAATTTCTCTCCTATAGAGATTTATGTTCTTTGACACTTCAAGTAGATGAGAAATTGAGTGATCAGCAACGTCAAGATATTTTGGTTGCTACAGTCAACCAAAGTAAAGTGAAGGAGTGGTTCAATCAAAAAAGAGGTAGAATTACTGCCTCAATTTTCAAGAGAGCTTGTAGAACTTCTCTAGAGAAACCATCTCTATCCTTGATAAAAACTGTGTGCTATCCTTCAGACTATCAATTCAAATCGAAAGTTACAGAATGAGGATTGCATCATGAAGATACAGCTTTAGAAGCCTACAAATTGGAGCAGATGGAACACCACAGAAATCTCAAATTAGATAAAGCTCTTTACCCCAGAGCTAAACTGTATTGTTATTTTTTTTTTCAAAATTGGGCTTATTATAGTTTTATATACACCATTCTATCATCTTCCACGTGCTATATCGTGTTAACTCCTATGTATACTAATCTAAGAGTTAAGTAGTTCTAGATAATGTTAAATCCCAACGGGTATTCAGGCTAGAAAATTGTATGTGTACTTAATATTACCCAAGTTCGGTTTGAGAATCCCAAATCACATTTGAGATTAACTCACTGCGGGCCAAACAATATCATATGTTACTAGAGTATTAACTCCTCTCCCGCGCCACAGTGATTGTTTCGATGAATACTTCAGTGTTATGTCCGGAGTCATCCTGTTCAGACGTGAAATCTTGAGAAGAGGCAAGTTATCATCATCATCGGTCATGGATGATCCACGTAACAGAAGCAGACCGAAAAGAATGGTGGATGCGTGCAAAATTGAATATAACCAAAATCGTGGAATAGTTGTTCTAATAGATAAAAGTACTCAGAAAGAAAAACTAACCTCTACTGGTATAAAAAAAGCGGTAAGTACAATTTCGTTTGCATTTTTTCTTTCGCCATTATGTAGATATGTGCCCATAAAATGTTAATACGCTATTTCATTCCATCTACAGTAAATTGAAATACATCTTCTATTCATATTTCAGAATTATTCCTTTCGACAGTTGGACTTGATATTATTTAGATCTAAGAGTTTTTGGAATACTAATCGAGTTAATATTCGTTTCAGATTTGTTGGATCTGTCACAATCTACTTTTTCCAGTAACATATTAGAGAAATCATCATAAACTGATATTATGGCACATTTTAACGATCCTACGGTTATAACATCTGTAGAGCTGGAACAACAACATGGTAGTGGAGAAATTTCGAACAATGAATTTCTGGAAAACATCGGAAGCTATGATTCTCTTGAAATGACTTTAGGTAAAAACTTTATACCTTATAATTGATAAAGCAAAATAAACATAGTTTTTTTCACAGATATTTCGCTCTCGCATCTGGTGGAAGAGAATTTAGTTATCTATGATAGCGTCCCATCCGATCAACCAAATAATGAAATGACAACTCTACATAACGTGACTGGGGACGATCGATTAGACAGCACTTCAACAGAATTTATGGAAGATTCAGATGATTCCATAGCTGATCCTGATTATCAGGAAATTCCTGAGAAGTCAAACGGAACTGATGACGACGAAAATTCTGAAGACTCGAATAACGAATCTGAAAACACGCCAGTCACTGTAGAGGAAGTTAGATCGATACAGCAAACTGAAGACCCCGCCTTGCCAAAAGGAAGAAAAAGAAAAGCACAACCAGATACTTGGCAAAGAATCGTAAGGAAGAGAAGCGTTTTAGGTGGAGCTGTACATAAATATAAAACGAAAACCATTAACGCAAAGCAAGTAGGACAGCCTTGCAATGATACATGTCATCTCAAATGCAAGGAACAGATTTCGAAAGACTTAAGGAAGTCAATACATTCAAAATTCTGGAACCCAAATCAATCAATGGATATGAAGCGGCAGTATGTGAGTGCAATGGTTCAATTGGTACCAGTGTCACGAATTCGTGCGAAAACAGGCTCAAGATCTGGTAGAAGAAATTTCACCCGCCAATATTGTTTTGAATCCAATGGTTCCAAAATTAAAGTTTGCCAAAAAATTTTCCTCAGCACCTTGAGTATTTCGCAAAGTTTTGTCACAACAGCTTTGAAGAAAAAGAAGGATGGTGGGATAGTTGGGGAAGATCTCAGAGGAAAACACGAAGCTATCAATAAAATTCCGGAAAATGTACGCCAAGTAGTTCGAAATCACATATTGAGGTTCCCTATAATTGAATCTCATTATTCTAGAGAGAGATCGAAGAAGAAATACTTGGGTAACGATCTGAACTTGACCAGAATGTACGAGCTCTACAAAGCCGAATGCCATGGGTGCAATACACCAGAAGAACTCATTGCGAAGTATTGGTTATACAATGAAATATTACAAACAGAATTCAATTTATCATTCAAGCTACCTTATAATGATACTTGTGATGAATGTGACAAACTGTTACTGTGCAAACGTCAAGCGACGGAACTCACCGAAAGAGATGAGCTTCAGCAGAAATACTCTGAACATATAAATGAAGCTTCTAACAGGTATTCCCTCAAGAAGCAAGATAAGGAACTGGCCCAAGGGAGTCTTCCTACACCAGTACTCACAAACGCTCAGAGCTTTTATACACTGAAATTATGGACCATTAACGATGCAAGTAGGAATATGACAACTTGCATCATGTGGGACGAATCAAAATCTGGCCGTGGAGGTAATGAAATGGCATCAGGAATGTTGAAATGGGCAATGGGCATAGAAAAGAGTGTATCAGAAGTAAAAATCTGGTCTGACAATTGCCCATCTCAGAATCGAAACATTATTATGGTCATGGCCTACTTCTGGATAACTCACCAAAATCCAGACGTGAAAATAATTAATCACAAGTTCTTGCTACGTGGCCATACTCATTTAGAGGTTGATGGAGATCACTCGCTTATCGAAAGGGAAAGAAAAAAAACACAATTTCTACAAATAATGACACCTTGGGACTGGCAACAAATCGCTCGGCTTTGTAGTAGGTCGAAGCCTTTCAATGTGGTCAACATGGAACTAAGCGATTTTAAAGATTTTAAGACTCTGTATACATCCAACACATCCCCCTTCATTTATCGGAAGAAAACAACGACTGGAAATTATGACTTCGACTGTGTTGATATGAACCGTACTGGGAGACGCATAATGATTGCCGATAACCTCCCACCATTACGTCAACAATCAAATTGTATTTCTACTAAGAAATACAAACACTTGCAGACGTTGTTACCATAGATTCCATCACAGTTTTTATAAAGAGCTCTCTCATTCTGATAAAGTGAATGATGACATTTGAAGTTGATATCCCTATAAAGTATTAGTTTTTTTCCCTTATCATAGTACTTATCTACATCTGTACATCTGAGGATAAATCTTTATTTTGAGAGATTTTGTTCTACTCAGTTATATAATGATTATCTTTATTATGGTTACATTAATTTACTTAACTTTTTAAGCATTCTCTAATGTAGGTATATCATATTTTGGAATATTTCACATGTTGGGATTCAAGAAAATACAGTTATAACAAACCACTGTTCACATTTCGATCCTGTTTTCAGAAGTTGAATGAATAAAATTATATCCGAACAATTATATATTAGAATTATCTCCCGATCCATGGATAAAATGTCATACATGCATTACATTTTTATGGAACTAAACAGTATTAACTCCATTTTTTTCGAAATTAAATCATTTTGAATAATAACTATTGTAACATGAAATTTTGACTTTTCCTGATGGATTATATGTTTCTCTCTTTCCATTCTTTGATTTTGTAAAGAACAAGAAGTTTTTGGTTGATAGTTCACATCTTCGAGTCTCGAGACAGTACGTGACCAGGATTATATCCTTGGAACTCTGGTAAATTTGAACTGGTTGGGTGATTCTATGACAGATCAATCAGTTGGTAGTATTGGGATCAGTTTATCACAAGGTTCACAAATGTCATTGCGCAAGAACCAATTTAAATCTAAAATAGTTTTTTTGAATGGGTTTTCGAAAATATCTGCACAGGATACGAGGTCCGATTTCCGACTCCTTCTTCGTGCCTTGAAGTTTTTCATGTGAGAAGCACCTCATGAAAATGAGAATGAAAAAAAGTTTCGGATTCTTCTTCGAACCACCCTTTGGGTAATTTATACTTATAAAATAGTGGGGCTATCCCATTAGACGGTAAGGATTTTGTTCTTTTTCACTATGGAGATGTACCATGGACATTTTTTTGGTGTGGTTGTAGATTCGTCGATTTCGTCGGCATGTCTGCCATTTTGTGACCTCTAGGATGGATTAAGGAGAGCCGTCCAACCAGAATTAAAATTTCTTTAGAGTTGAACTAAACTTGGAGATGCATTTCAGCCAATTCTAAAGTTTATGTTATTTGGGAATCTTCTGGAGTTGATCCGAAAAGTGCTGTTATCAGGAACCTTCTGGAGTTGAGCCGAAAGGTGCTGTTTTTCTGGAACCTCTGGGAACTTTTCTGGGGTTGAGCCGAAAGGTGCTGTTTTTCTGGAACCTCTGGGAATCTACTGGAGTTGATCTGCGAGAGGCTGTTTTCTGGAACCTCTGGAGTACCATACCCAAATAACCCATGGTTTGACATAGGAAACATAAGGTTGTACCATTTCATTTTGATTTTTTTTTTCTTATATTTCAAAATTTCACTCAATAATAATATATACCTATGAGTTAAGAAATATTACTTCACATCAAAACGCTGTGAACTCATATATGTTGGCCAATATATAAGGGGGGTTTATTATAGATTCTAGAAGTAGAATATCTGGTTATTATGTGGTGAGTATAATTCTCACATTTGGAAATATTGTGTTCCATTGAAAGTTAGCTCAAATCTGAGTATATGTTTACATCCCTGTACCAAAACATAGAATAGGCTGAAATTAAACTACCTCTTAGTTCATAGGTGTGTTTTTCTTTGAATTTTCAGGTATATCAAAATTCTTAATATTTAAAAATATCCATAGATTATATTTCTTAGTTCAATAAGATCAGACTAAGTGGCGCCCTCTATATTAAGTTTTTTTTGAGTAAAATTTGAACTCACACCTCTTGCCACCAGACAAAAGAGCTACCCTGCCTATCTTATCCTCTATTAAATATTAATAAGGATAGGGAAGGTTACATTTTGGCGCCTACAACGTGGGGCCCGATTATTTTTGAGTGAAAAAATTACAATAATATTGTAGAATCCAAAGGTATATAGATTATATGTGTTCACCAGGTTATTTGGGAATTGGAGAACTTTGTCAATCTAAGGAAGGAAACTTTATCTGAGCAGTCCTTGCAGCCACACACTTCTTCAGACTAGCAGCCTTTCATCTCTCCACAGACTAGCAGCCTTGCAGTTTATTTTTCAACTGGACACCAAGATTTTTGGAAGTTTGACTCAACCTGAGGAATTTGTAGGAGTTGGTCAGACATAGCAAAACTAGTAGGATAATCCTTTTGGTAAGATCTGAGGTGAGAACATATTTTCTGCCAGGAAATTTTAATCTTTTCAAATTCAAACATTCATTTGAGTACTAAATTCAAGTTATGAAATTTTATGTACATGGGATTTTGTAGATGGCTCTCCATACATCTAGTTTTGAGGAATAGGGGGAGACTCAGAGTTGCTTGGCACTATAAGGTCCAAATTATTTTTTTATTGTTGACAGTACAGAGGACTATTGGTTGAGAATTTAACAATTGAAAATTATATTTTCTGAGTATCAAGCTGCTGAAACCAGGACATTATAGAGTTCCCTATAGTTTTAACTACAGGTTTCAGAACTTTTCTTGTTCATAGTGGTGGCGGGAATTTACTTATAGATTTCAAATTTTTTTTTGAGTCAAGCTCTTATAATAAAATTGTTTCGGCGTTTCTCACTGATAGAGAGATCTATATTGAAATTATAATTTTCACTTCCTAGAATTTTTCTAATAAAATCATGGAAACCGACATAAGGCCCGGACATTTGCTAATAGAAGAACTTAATTATGAGCTGAGGATTAGAGGAATCGTTACCTCTCGTGACATGAATGAAAAGCGGAAAATTCTGTCAACTGCGGTTAGGAAGGAAAAGAAAGAAGGTGTTTTACCTTTGTCATTATCAGATCCGACCTATACTTTTGAGACTGACCAAACTCAAATAAATAACTCTTTGGATAATCTCGCTACAGTCATCAATGATTTTGATAGTACCACTACTGATTCAGCTTACTCTAGATATAAATCTCGGTTAGCCCATGTTTCCTTGCGTTTAAAAAGAATGGTTGTCGATCCTACAAAACCAGCACAACTAATTTATAAAAATGAGACGTATGCAACTTGTTTGACACTAGAAGCAGAATTAGATGAAAAAGCTGAACGCGCAACTGCTGCAGCAGCAAGTGTCTCAACACCTGCCACAGCCACCCCCTTTGTTCAATTTCCACCAAATCTACTAGTGCCTCCTATGTCAAAATCTGTTTCAGTCTATAAATGGGATCTTAAATTTGATGGGTCAAAGAAATCAATGGGAGTAAAATCCTTTTTAGAGAGAGTAGATGAGTTAGCTGAAGCTAGGCATGTTACCAAACAACAGTTGTATGAAGCATCAGTTGATTTATTTTCTGGAAAAGCATTATTATGGCTTCGCCATGTTAAAGATGCAAAGTTAGTTCGAGATTGGGATTCACTTACTAGGAGATTACAACAAGACTTTCTGAGTAAAGATTATGATGAGGAAGTTTGGGAGACAATAAAGCATCGTAAACAATTTGATGATGAACCGGTTATTATTTTTGTGGCAGTTATGGAACAGTTGTTCAATCGCTTAAGTTCTCCACCAGCTGTGTCAACAAAACTCAAGTGGCTTCAAAAAAACCTGAGACCTGAATTTGTGGAAAGACTTGCTTTGAATAAATATGGGACTGTTGAAGAATTAATCAAGGATGTAAAATCTTTAGAGGAAGTTTTTAAGGAATTGAATGTTAAAGTTAACCGTAGAACTCAAGTTAGCTCACTTGCTTGCGATATAGATGTCGAATTCAATAACTGTAGTGTATCAACTGATAAAAATTATCAGACAAGAAAATTTCAAAATTCTAATTATCAGAAAAATCAAAATTCACGGTTCAGGAATACTTCCTATCAAAACTTAAATAAGCCAGGCTCAAATTTTACAAATTCATCCCCTTCTACTTCACAAGATCCAACTTCCCAATATCATCGTAACTCAACTTCGCCAAATTCAGCAAATTTTCAAAATTCTAATAGGAGTTCTAATTATCAATATCCAAGTCCTGGAACATCTCAGTCAACTGGGGAATCTTCTAATAAAAATAATCCACCTAGGAAGGCTGTAGTTTGCTACAACTGCAGATTGGAAAATCACCATTTCAAGCATTGCTTAAAACCTAGAACTAAATTTTGTTATGGGTGTGGAAATCACAATGTTAGTAAGAATGAATGTGAGCATTGTTCGGGAAACGCTTCCAGGAGATAAACCAAGTTGGCCGAGTTGTATCTCCCGATTTTCAGGCCAAAAATTTGAGAAAAACCTCCAGAGATGAGTGGAGAAGACATTTGAATTTTGTTAAAGATTTTCTTGAAGGTTCAAAAACTTCTGTATCTCCAACCTTAGTAAAAAAGGAATTAGATAATAGACCTTATGTTTCCATCAATATTTTTGGGAAAAATATAGTAGCTTTATTGGATTCAGGTGCAAATAACAGTATCATAGGAAAAAAAGGTGTGAAATTTTTAAGCAGTTTAAATTTAAAATCCAAAAAGTCCTGTCATAATTTTGTTGTAACTGCTGATGGAGTTAAACAAAGCGTCACTGGCGCTGTGGATATTCCTATTAGTATAGAAAGGGAGTGTCGAATTATAAAATTTTTGGTAGTTCCATCATTAAATTATTCTGTCATTCTAGGAAGTGATTTCTGTCAACAATTTAAGTTGAAAATAGATTTTCATGACAATACTTGGGAAGTCAGAGGTGATGCTGAAGTCACAATCGCTACAGTCGGATCTGATAAGGACGATGGTATCACTAATGATAAACTCCAAGCTTTAAGAGATTTATCCTCAGAACAAAAATCTTTAGCTGAAGATGTTATTTCAAAATTTAAGGAACTTTCCAATGATGAAAAGTTAGGTAGGACAGATAAAATAGTATACCATATAGAAACAGGTAATGCTACCCCAGTAAAGCAACGCCAATATCTGATGTCACCTTACATGCTTACACATTTAAATAAAGAGTTGGATAAAATGTTACAATTAGATGTTATTGAAAAATCTCAAAGTGAATGGTCATCACCGGTGTTACTTGTGAAGAAAGATAATGGCGATTATCGATTTTGTTTTGATGGTAGGAAGTTGAACTCATTAACAAAGAAAGATAGCTATCCACTACCAGTCGTTGATAGAATTTTATCGTTGCTTGGCGGGGCTAATTATATATCCTCTGTTGACTTGCGGAGTGCGTTTTGGCAAATTCCTCTCGATGAGGAATCTAAGGAAAAGACCGCTTTCTCAGTACCAGGCAGAGGACTTTTCCAATTTAAAGTTATGCCTTTTGGCCTTTGTAATGCCGCGCAATGCCAACAAAGATTAATGGATGCCATATTTGGTCCAGAAATGGAGCCAAACGCCTTCGTGTATTTGGATGATATAATCATAATAAATTCAACCTTTGAAGACCACATCAAAACATTGCATGAAGTAGCCAAACGTTTAGAAAAAGCAAATTTAACAGTCAATATTGATAAATGTACTTTTTTTCGATCTTCACTTAAATATCTAGGTTTTGTTGTTGATAAATTTGGACTCCGTACAGATCCCATGAAGGTCTCCGCTATGGTACAATTTCCTCAACCAAGAACCACAACGGAAGTCAAGAGATTTACAGGCCTGTGTAGTTGGTACCGCCGGTTCATACCAAATTTCTCTTCTCTAATGGCTCCGATTAATGATCTTCTAAAAAGCAGAAAGAAAGGGCAAAAAATCAATTGGACTCGAGAGGCTGAACAAGCTTTCGGTAGTGTCAAGCAGGCTTTAGTGTCTGCCCCTATTCTTTCAAGTGCTGACTTTAATCTTCCATTTGCTCTCCAGTGTGATGCAAGTGATAATGGTCTTGGTTGCGTTTTAACCCAAATTCAGAATGGTCATGAACGAGTCATTGCTTTTGCTTCTAGAAGTCTTTCAAAATACGAAAAAAATTATGGAACCACTGAAAAGGAGTGTCTAGCCTGCATTTTTGCTTGTGAACGTTTCAGAGGTTATATTGAAGGTGTTCGATTTACTTTAATCACTGATCATGCCTCATTGAAATATCTATTTAATATGAAAAACCCTACAGGACGACTGTCTCGTTGGAGTGTTCGTCTAAGTCAATTCGATTTTGACATTTGTCATCGGGCTGGTAGATTAATGACAGTTCCAGATGCTCTATCCAGGAATCCGGTAGATGATGATTTTGAAACATCTCAAAGTGAACAAATATTGACTCTGAAAAGTGCAGGTAATTGTGTATCGCTAGACATTGATTTAGGTCAAATAGATTCCTTTTATGAGAAGATCCGTTCCAAAATATTGAGTAATCCTGATAGTTACCCACAATGGGCAGTAAAGGATAATTTCGTATATAAGTTAATTCCATCTAAGGTATCATTAGATACTAATATTTCTGATTGGAAACTTCTAGTGCCAAAGCAACAACGGATAAAAATTATTCAGCTGAATCATGACTCAAGCACTGCTGCACATGCTGGTTATTATAAAACATTTAATAGAGTAAGTTTAGCTTACTATTGGCCAAAAATGCGCCATGACATCAATAAATATGTGAGACATTGTAAGATTTGTGCCTCACAAAAGTCTCCGAATCATTCAAAATTTGGCTTTATGGGAGCTGAACGAAAAGTCCGTTTTCCTTGGCAAGTTATTGCTCTTGATTTGATGGGTCCACTGCCTAGAAGTACTAGGGGATTCCAGTACATTCTTGTAGTTTCAGATTGGTTCACAAAATATCCTCTTATATGTCCACTTCGTAATGCCACGTCTAGTAGTATTGTAAAATTTTTGGAGGAAGAAGTCTTCTTGGTATATGGTGTACCGCAAAACATTGTCTGTGACAATGGTAGACAATTGATTAGCAAAACTATCAAAAAACTAGTCCAAGACTATAACTCCAACATTTTATATACTCCATATTATCATCCACAGGCCAACTATGTGGAAAGAGCAAATCGAACAATTTGTACTGCCATTCGAAGTTATATTAATGGTAATCATAGAACTTGGGATAAAGAACTTCAAAAAATTGCTTATTCTATGAGAACATCTGTACATGAAGTCACGGGGTATAGTCCCGCATTTTTGAATTTTGGGCGTGAAGTACCTTGCTCAGGGAAATATTATGGAAGAAGTGAGACTGATTTGGAGCTGTGTAATAGAAATAAATGGATTCAAAATTTAGGAAATTTATCGGAAATCTTTCATGAAGTTCAGAATAAATTAAACGTTGCTTATAAGAAGAATAGTAAATATTACAATTTGCGGCGTAGGGAAAAGGAATTTTTTGTTGGTGATAAAGTATGGAAAAGGAATAAAGTTTTATCTAAGGCAGCTGATAATTTTGCACAAAAATTGGCACCACGTTATGTGCTTTGTACAGTACATAAGAAAAAGTCTAAATTAGTGTATATTCTCAAAAATGAGGATGGTACCGATGCCGGTACGTGGCATATACAGGATCTAAAAGCATACCACGGTTCAATGTCTGATGTATCCATTGATGAGGAAATGGGATTAGAGAGTGATGTTGATGGTCAACCAGAAAATGGTTAGATGTCTGTGCTGCAAAATACCATGTACATAATAGTTAAGGTTTAAGATAAGCATGATAACTAGGCGCCTATACACTAGTTCATTTAATTAAGTTAGCTATAATTAGATAGGGTTTTGAGCGCTCGAAACAAACTTAGAATCTAGTTGGAAAAAAAAAATGAAAAAAAAGAATAAAAATAAAATAAAATGAACTTGAGGTTTAACATAAAAAAAAATAGACACGTAAATGCCTATTTTTTTATCGTTGGAAGGGGGTGAATGTAACATGAAATTTTGACTTTTCCTGATGGATTATATGTTTCTCTCTTTCCATTCTTTGATTTTGTAAAGAACAAGAAGTTTTTGGTTGATAGTTCACATCTTCGAGTCTCGAGACAGTACGTGACCAGGATTATATCCTTGGAACTCTGGTAAATTTGAACTGGTTGGGTGATTCTATGACAGATCAATCAGTTGGTAGTATTGGGATCAGTTTATCACAAGGTTCACAAATGTCATTGCGCAAGAACCAATTTAAATCTAAAATAGTTTTTTTGAATGGGTTTTCGAAAATATCTGCACAGGATACGAGGTCCGATTTCCGACTCCTTCTTCGTGCCTTGAAGTTTTTCATGTGAGAAGCACCTCATGAAAATGAGAATGAAAAAAAGTTTCGGATTCTTCTTCGAACCACCCTTTGGGTAATTTATACTTATAAAATAGTGGGGCTATCCCATTAGACGGTAAGGATTTTGTTCTTTTTCACTATGGAGATGTACCATGGACATTTTTTTGGTGTGGTTGTAGATTCGTCGATTTCGTCGGCATGTCTGCCATTTTGTGACCTCTAGGATGGATTAAGGAGAGCCGTCCAACCAGAATTAAAATTTCTTTAGAGTTGAACTAAACTTGGAGATGCATTTCAGCCAATTCTAAAGTTTATGTTATTTGGGAATCTTCTGGAGTTGATCCGAAAAGTGCTGTTATCAGGAACCTTCTGGAGTTGAGCCGAAAGGTGCTGTTTTTCTGGAACCTCTGGGAACTTTTCTGGGGTTGAGCCGAAAGGTGCTGTTTTTCTGGAACCTCTGGGAATCTACTGGAGTTGATCTGCGAGAGGCTGTTTTCTGGAACCTCTGGAGTACCATACCCAAATAACCCATGGTTTGACATAGGAAACATAAGGTTGTACCATTTCATTTTGATTTTTTTTTTCTTATATTTCAAAATTTCACTCAATAATAATATATACCTATGAGTTAAGAAATATTACTTCACATCAAAACGCTGTGAACTCATATATGTTGGCCAATATATAAGGGGGGTTTATTATAGATTCTAGAAGTAGAATATCTGGTTATTATGTGGTGAGTATAATTCTCACATTTGGAAATATTGTGTTCCATTGAAAGTTAGCTCAAATCTGAGTATATGTTTACATCCCTGTACCAAAACATAGAATAGGCTGAAATTAAACTACCTCTTAGTTCATAGGTGTGTTTTTCTTTGAATTTTCAGGTATATCAAAATTCTTAATATTTAAAAATATCCATAGATTATATTTCTTAGTTCAATAAGATCAGACTAAGTGGCGCCCTCTATATTAAGTTTTTTTTGAGTAAAATTTGAACTCACACCTCTTGCCACCAGACAAAAGAGCTACCCTGCCTATCTTATCCTCTATTAAATATTAATAAGGATAGGGAAGGTTACACTATGATATAACATGAACAATGACATAAAGTTCAGATCATATTAACTTCCCATCTCAAAGAGAACTAAGAGTCACGATTCATGGAACAATTACTGTGATTTGAATCATCAAATCACGCTCCTGTGAAATTCTATTTTTGTGACTTAATACAGTTTAGCTCTGGGGTACAGATATTGATTCAGTTGATTTCTTCCTTGGTGCTTCTCCAGATGCAGTGGTTACTTGTGACTGCTGTGGCAGTGGGTGTGTTGAAGTGAAGTGCCCATATTTATTGAAAGACATGCTAATAGGTCAATATTTAAACATTAAAAATTATCCCCTAACATGTGATGGTACTGTAGTTTTCCTAGATAGAAAACATGCCTATTATTATCAAGTACAACTGCAGATAAAAGTCACAGATTCAAAATAATGTGATTTTGTTGTTTGGTCTCCTAAAGGATTTTTTCAGGAGCGAATTTTCCGGGATTAATATTTTTGGGTAGTCAATTTCACAAGAGCCTATGAATTACATAAAAAAGTTATACTTCCTGAGCTTCTTGGAAAATATTTCACCAAGAGTAGACATCTAGATCAAAGGTGGTGTTTTTGTAAGCAATCAGATGATGGCCGCATCATGATTGAATGTGAGAATGATAATTGTGAAATCCTGTGGTTTCACTTAAGTCCGTGTCTCACGGTCAAACTATTTGATCAAACTATGGAAGTGTGATGTCATCAATGACGTCACATCAAACAGCAGCTGAAATTAGAACTTGTTCTAAATATTTGACATGTTTGATGAAACAATTAGGTTAGGTTGTTTGTTTTCGCTTGGCTTTCGCCAGGTTTTCGGTTTTCATAATTTATTATTTTGTCATTACTATTATCATCATCATTTCGAAAATGCCTGCTGGTGCTGGTAATTGGACTGAGGAACAGGTCACCTACTTGATAGATTTATACAGAGATAAAGAGTTTCTATATGATATCAGACACAAAGATTACCACAAAAGGGACAAAAGGTCAGATGCCTTAAACGAGATTGCTCGAAATATGCAGCAGATACGGCCAAATTCAACAGGTGAGTTTCATTTTTGTATTGATTATTTCATTGTATTTATTATTTCAAATGATTTCTCTGATTTATTTTATAGAATCAGAAGTTAAAGCAAAAATCAATGTGTTGAGAACACAATTCAATAGGGAACTTCATAGAGTGAGAAATAAACCAAGTGGATCTGGAGCCGATTGTATTAAAGTAAAATTATGGTGCTTTGAACATCTACTATTTCTCATGGACTCAACAGAAGAGCGACAGTCCTATAACAACATAGATGAAACTACAGCAGTTGATGAACCTGAAGAAATTGAAGACAATTTTGGTGGAATTGAAAATGACACTGAAGTGATGGTATATAGTTAACGAAATGATAATAAGTATATATTATTTTATATTGCATTTCACTTGGTAGGAAAAATTAGCTAGTACCAAGGCTAGTACTAAGAGTTCTGCAACAGGAAATGGAAAGAAAAGAAAAACTGTTCAAGAGGGCACTCAAGAACTGTTGGCAGAAATGACCAAACAGATTACCAAAATAACAGAATCAGAAAATAAGCCCCCTCCTGATGAATTAGATACATTTGGCAACTATATAATTACTGAAATTAGAAATTTCAAGTATGTGTCTAGTCAAAAAAAGGCTAAACGTGAAATTCTCCAAACAATACAAAATATTCAAGATGAAGAAGACAGCGATATGTAGATAACATGGATACCTTCAAATACTTGAGAGCCAAGACTGGCATAATTAGTGGACTATTTATGAAGGTATATTTTAAGAATATGTTGCATTTTTCTTTGAGCAGTTTTTTATGGTTAGTGATTTACAGTGATCTCATTATGTTTAGTATTTGTTTGTGATATTAATGTTCATATTTCTCATTTGTTTCAAAGTTTGACTATTGAGAACATTGTTTAGATTTTCTGATGGCATTTCTTTTTTGATATATTGTTGAATAAAAAACATGTTCATAGTCTGAGTTTCATGAAAAAAAAAACATGCTGGAACACATTTTTATAATCTGTTATATATTTAAATACAGGTCGAATTATCTAATAGGTATCCTTTATAATTCCACCATTTTCTCTTGCCAAGGGACAGCTCCATTACCATTGAAATATTTAGTGAATTCCATTCTTGTTTCGTGAGCTTCATTTGGGGTTCCATTTCCTAAATATCTTCTTGTAGCTGGCTCTGGATAACTTGATTCAATTTCCTCAAGATTACTTGTGTAGGCATAAAAAATTATGCAATATCACACATGTTTTAGTGATGAGTTCTACTTTTTCTACATTTACATACATTGTTTTTAATAATATTTGAAACCTATTTGCAAGGATCCCAAATGCATTCTCCACAACTCTGCGTGCTCTACTCAAGCGATAATTGTAAATTCTTTTTTCTTTAGTCAACCCTCTATGCTGGTATGGTTTCATTATATTATTTTTTAAGGGAAAAGCATCATCTGGAATCATTTTCGTTCGGCCAGGGAGAGCTTCAGGGGGAGGAAAATTCAACTGTCCATTGAGTATTTCTTGTCCTAGAGGACTTCTAGAAAATATTCCACCATCACTTATCCTCCCATTCATTCCTATGTCGACGACACGAAACTTATAATTTGAATCTACCAGTACCATTAAGACAATACTATTCGTTCCCTTATAATTCCTGTAAAAAGCACCATCCACTTTCAAGGGTCGAAATGTGATATGTTTGCCACCAATAGCACCTACACAATGAGGAAAATAATAATACTTAATGTATTGTGCGCTATCCTCGTCGAAAAAGATAAATCTTTCAACGTGTTTCCTGAAGCTAGATATCTCAAGCAAACAGCTAATCTGAAAATGAAAAATTATAAGTATATATACAGGGCGTATTCAAATTCGAGTCTATGCATGGGGATTTCGATAACGGTAAGAGATAGAGGGTTGGTTAAATGGGGGCAAAGTAGCATATTTCAGAGGTTGAAATACAATAATAAATACTCAGGTCCATATTCGAAAATTAAAAGTTTAGGGTGGCCCAATTTATACGATACCCTGTATATAATTTTTATTCAGCTATTTGGAAAGGCTACAAAAAATTTCTATGACAAAGTAGCAAAATTTTGAAAAAATCTTCGTAAAATAAAAAGATATAGGCAAAAGAGGAATTTCGGAATTTTTGATTTTTCCTGTATAACTCTGGAACTGAAAAAGCTAGGTCAGATTTTTTTTTTATCCATATAATTAACCTCTGAAATACGCTACTTTGCCCCCATTTAATCGCAACCCTCTATATCTCTTACCGTTATAGAAATTCACATGCATAGACTCGAATTTGAATAGGCCTGTATATAATAGTATAGGTTTTAAAGATAACTCATTTTCTAGGATCAACTAATATTCAATAAATAATTGGGAATATATTGATAACTATTATTTCATCAATAGAAAACAAATAACAATGCTTCACCTCATTTCTGCTGGAATACATTCCCGCATATTCGTATTCATCTTTTCAATGGACGGCCTTATGATATTTAATAGGTAGCTAAAACATTCTTCATCCATTCTAAGGTAGTTCCGATAGCTATTGGGGTCTTCCAATCTGATTTCATCGAAAATCATTGGTAGGACTCCTCTACCAACATTTCTTTTTTGAAGCCAAAGCCTCGTCCATATTTCCCTTTTCTTCTTCACCAATCGTTGAATCACAATTAAAGTGCAACATACCAGGAAGTGAACTTTAACGATTTTTTCTTTTATTTTTCCCATAATTTTCCTTTCGTTTTCCTCAACACGTTTGAACAAAAATATTCAAATCGTGTGACCGCGATTTCTCTCATTTCAAATAATTTGAATCAAACAGACAGGTGTGACGTCACGTCAAACAAATTTGATCAAATAGTTTGACCGTGAGACACGGACTTTAGAATGTGTAGGACTACCTGATATTCCAAACCACTTATGGATGTGTCAGCAATGTCTTATAACATAATAGCACTGTTTTTTTTTTCAATTTGTAGCTGTTATTTCTCTTAATGTCATGAATGAATATTATTACTTGTATGTGAATACTATATATGAACAAATTATAATATGTTGAAAACAATTTTTTTTATTATTGAATGAATGCTTATTTCACTATGCACAGATAGTAAAATACTGAACTTATCTGTTATTTTGTTTTGAAAAAAGTTCAATAATTCAATATATTCATGAAACTTTTTGAAAACCTTTAAAATATGGATAATAATTATACGTTTGGTGACATATCCTTCATTATTCCCAAGATGAAATAGAATATCAATTTTAACATGTTTATTTTAATCAAAAGTGTATATATTGGAATATGTAATAAATACTGTTAAAACATCAATATGAAATTCACAAATGTACAAAAATATTTTGACTTGGACAATGTACATCGATACCCTATTTCTAATAAGACGTAACCCACAATTTTTATGAAATGTAGGTTAAGGTGGAATCGGGTTCCTCAGGCAATTATCTACCTTATGTGAATATACCATAGGGCTTATGGTAAATAAAATGTTCATTTCGCGCCCATTCTAATATGTATCAAACCCAACAGCTGATTTTTCTAATTCGCTATTTTTGTACCAAAACTATCAGTGAAACATGTATGCATGGTTGTCTTCAAAACCTCTCTACTTGGCCATACAATAAAACATTTCATCCTCTCATAAATGATCTCAATGATTGTCTTGAAGTATGTAGATGCTGTGGTGGGACTTATGCCGAAGCGGTATGATGAATCTTTGAAATCCAAATTCATTCTCAACTTCATCATAGTGAGCAATACCTGGTCATGTACTGGCAAACTTGTATTGAAATGTACAGGAACATAGTCTATCAAGTTTTTGACAAGTATTTCTAATATTTGGTATGTATTCAAATCAGTATAATACTTTGTTTTTACATCATTGTCTTTCAAAAAATTAAAACACCACTCTACTCTTCCTAACTTTGTCTCAATTTTTTTGTGGACCCAAGGGATATCATGATTTTGGTGAAGTCTTCTGCTGTTATGTTGGTCTGACACTATTTATCCATATTGTTCTCAGTTGTTCCATCTTCCAACTGTGTGATGTCACCCTCTTCATTTGGAACTTGATCAGGAACAACCTAAAAAATCAAAAAATGCATAACTGAAATAGTAATGTATATATATATATGACCTTGGATATTTTTTGAGTTCATTCTTGGCAAAAAAAGTATGTAGGTATGAATATCTATGATTAAAATGAATAGCGAAATTCAAACAAATAACCTCATCATTATATTAAATCAATACCTCAGACATATCATCAAGAAGACATTTCCTTCTCTTGCTTGCTCTTTCTTCCCTTTCAGTTGCCATTTGGACTTTTTTAAGCACCACTTCATTCTTGCCATAACTCATTGCTAAAGATGGAACCCAGTCTGGACTATTTTCCTCAGCCAATTCAGATGGTTTTCCTACAATGTTATAGACAATTAAATATATGAGAAATATTGAATTCCTTTGAACTTCTCACCAGCCAAAAAATGTGTACTGCACACTCTACTGTAATTCAATTTGATTTCTGTAAGATCTTTTCGTCCGATTGCCTGTATCCATAGTTGTCGTCTCTTTTTAGAAAGTTCATTTCGTCGGTGATCTCCTAATACCTCGTAACCCACACATTTGCCAATAATAGTGTTTTAACGTGAACCCACTAAGTAACCCATTCTTCGTGATCTGGTAATACATCGTAACAAGAAAAAAATTGTTTTATCAAAAAAAATCTATATTCGAATAACTCGTATTTGCACAGATTTTTTTAGTGTAACCAATACCTTTCAAGCCACGCAATATTTAAAACTGATATTATAGTTGTTCATTCGTTTCATTCAGAAAGTAAACAATACCTCGTAACCGCCTTTACTTGTTCCTGAGATCAAGTATAATTCCCATATAGCGTTGATAATACCTCGTAACCCACCAAGATTTTGTTTATTGTGATTTACGAACCGCAGTCTGCAGTTAGTTTGTATCTGAATCTGATGCCAATAAGTCAAAATGTTCAAGGCGAGAACCATGCGTATTTTGAAGGCGGCAGTGGAGGCACTAAATGAAGAAGGTGAAAGAGCTTATTATGTGATTTTGTATCAATAGAATTATTGGTTTTCTTTCCGAATAGGTGAAAATTTCCACCCAAATGCCAAAGTCACAGAGAGTTCGAAAAATGACAATAATATCTCAGACTTTCCTCATGAAAATCCTCCAGGAGTTCAAACAGTGGCAGGTGAGAATAATTACAAATTGGGTTAACTTCAACACGCGGAAAATTATATACATCCGCACACATTTCAGTTGAAAACGTGCTAATATTACTCTCATAGATAACTTGTTTTTGATAATATACACTTGTTAGGAACATTATTGTATTGTTGTATTCTTGCAATATCCTGATTTGATTGCAGCAGCTATACAAAATGAATAAACTGGAATACCGGCATTGAATACGGCCATTTTCAAACCTCCAAATAATGTTATTTCCTACGAACCAGCATCAGTTATCAACAACTGCCAAATAGATGATGGAATAGGTTCGATTTCAAATTGATATTCGTGTATGGAGAATATAATGATATAATTGTTTGTTTTCATTTCAGTGAATAATGAAGAAGATTCTTTATGGATATTGCCTCTTGAAAATGATGTTCAACAACCGCTACTTGAAGATTCATATGACCCAAGCATTATACATAATAATATGGATAATCTGATGGGCTCTTTCGTTATCTTTCCTCCTGAAAATATTCAACAGCAGATATTAGTCGTAGAAAAAGTCGTTCAGATTAGTATTATTGATCAATATGAACCTATGAACCACCCAGATAACTTCGACAGTGGTATCAACTATACTATCACTGATATTTCCTCCTCAAATATTTCTACAACACCAATTGACCCAATAATAAGTGAAGACGGCATCCCTACTTTAAACAACAATCAACTGCCAAATACTCATGATATCGTTCAGAGTGAGTCTATCGATTTACCTCAATCGCTTAATGAGCGTATGAGTGTATGTGATTCCGTTGATTCTCGACAAGAAGTTGACCCAGCAATCAATTCAACAATTCGTGAACACGGCAGTATTGCATCAAAAGATGAGTCAAAGCATAATTTTGTGCAAAATCAGTCTATTGAATTGCCCCAATCGCCGGAAACTGAAGAGGATGATCCCAATTTCGAGCCGACTAATGGATACGATTCAGATGATTCTGGACAAGATGTAGACTTACCTCTCACGGCAGGAGAAATAGATCATACCAATGATGAAGCAGTCCTTGATACTATTGACCATGGTGATATGATGCATAAAAGGAAAAGACGATTAACAGCAGATCCCGATGAATGGAAGAAAAATAAAACGAAAAAATTAAGAATGTTTGGTAAGTCATATACTGGGTATAGTAGGACGAAGGATGGTGTTGTCAAGCACTACCAGCCAAGAAAAGAGAGAACCCTATTACCTCCTTGCCAGTCAAAGGAATGTTCAAGAAGCAAATTCAGGAACTGCTCAGATATAAGTGAAGAGGATTGCAAACAAATTTTTGATAAATTCTGGACTAACATGAATTGGGATCAGAGAAAAGTGTTCGTAACAAACCATGTTCTCAAAAGTGACCCAAAGAGAATCTACACCAAAAATACTGGATCTAGAAGAAATCTCACTCTACAGTACCATTTGACAGTCAATAATAAAAAATTGCAAGTTTGCAAAAAGATGTTTTTGGCAACAATCAGTTTGGGTGAGTATAGTGTACTGAGCTGGGTAAAAAAAAAAGTGAGTATGGTATGAATGATAGTAAAGAGACAAGCACGAATAGAGAAAGGCAAAATAATGATCATGAGGAAAGGAAGAAGTATCTCAAATATTTTTTCGACAGCTTGCCAAAGTTGCCTTCTCATTATGGTAGGCGTGACTCATCCAAACTTCATTTAGAAAATACAGTACAAAGTCTAGCACAACTCTTCAGATTATACAATGACAAATGTACTGCAGATGGTACATTACCCATGAGCAGGCCGATATTTTGTAGAATTTTCAATGAAATGAACCTTTCAATCCACCAAATCAAAAAAGATAAATGTGATATTTGTACCCAGCATGAAGTAGGAAATATTTCTGATGAAATTTGGAATGCCCACATCTTGAAAAAAAAGTTCACTGATAAAGAGGCAGCCGAAGAAGGAAAAATAAAACTTCTATGGATCTCCAAGCAGTAAAAGTTTCACCGAGCCTACAAGCTAGTGCTGTATTCTTCAAGACTAAACTCAGTTGCCACAACTTCACCATCTATGATTTGGTGAGCCATCATGTGAAATGTTTCTGGTTCACAGAATGTGAAGCAGACTTAACTGCCTCAACTTTTACCTCGTGTATCATCGAATACTTGCACCAAATATTGTGCAACAAAGAATTATAAAACTCCTATAACTATCTTCAGCGACGGATGCACGTATCAAAATCGCAATACCATCCTTTCGAATGCTTTATTACATTATGCCATTGGAAATCAGATTGTAATAACACAAAAGTTCTTGGAACCGGGTCACACTCAAATGGAGTGCGACTCGGTTCACAGCTGCATAGAGGAAACTAAAAGGGAGGGAAATTCACCTACCTAGTGATTATTTATCAGTAACTAAAGAAGCTAGACTCAAGCCATTCCCTTATGATGCCATGATGATGGAGTACCATCAGTTCAAGGATTATAGCATCAAAAAGATCCAGATATATTCATCTATTAGATCCGGGAAAATAGCGCATGACCCGGTAGTGACTGATATTAAAGCTCTTCAATATTCACCTGGAGGCCGTATTCATTATAAACTCGATTTTGATAATGCATGGCGAGAATTACCACAACGACCGAAGATATTTTCTGGAGAAGCAGTATGGCCTCAACTGTTCAAGGAACGACGAAAACTAACTTTTCAGAAGTGGAAGCACCTACAAGAGTTGAAAAAAGTAATACCTAGGGACTGTCACCATTTCTACGATACCTTACCGCATGATATCAAATGAAGCAAAGTAATTTTTTCTGTAACACAGTAATGTGAAAGTTAAATGATTAAAAGTTAAATTTTTCAGTTATGACTAGTACCATTATTTTTCCACAATTTTTCAGACTTTTCCAGTCTAAATCGAATATATCTCAACCCAACATTTTTTGGTGCCAAATATAGAGATTGAAAGTAATACCACGTATCCCACAACAATTCACTGAATTCAATAAAATTTAAAGAATTTGAGTTGATTCCTAAAACAATGAGTTACATTTGATATCGAAGAGCTCTGAAGATTTCATTTCAGACTATTTCGTATGAAATGAGAAGTTTTATTCGTCTCCTGTAAAATTTGTATTCTGATGGTATTAGGAGATCACCGACGATTTAGGTCTACTCGATGGGCAAAATGTAGCTCCTTGGGAATTTTAAAAAATTTCACGACATCTCGATCCCCACGGCTTCCACAATTCACTACACAACAAGTTGTTGGCATGATTTTCTCTTGATCACGAGAGTTGAAATACAAAATCATTATATAATATTGATTTCAAACCACAACGCCACAACCAGCAAGTATTTTGAATTAAGTTAAACAAATATTTAGTTCAATAAACAGAGTTGTACCATAACAATATCAAGAATAGATTCTATGCCTACACTGCACCATCTTGGATTTCATTTGACAGCATCTTGGATATCCTAATATGCGGATATCGCAATTAACCTTCTTTTCTACCTACTTTGTTTTGTGGGATGACCACACTATCTAGTGCAGCGGGCGACGTTAATGTAGTTACAGAAAACTCTGTACTCCCACGTGAATCCTGCAAAGCACGTTTATGTTTTGTGCTAATAGGTGGCACTGTACCGAAAACCTGTATTACTCACTGTTGAAGATCGCATTGTGGTTTTCAAATAGTGACCGTTCCGAGTGTGGATTGTCGACTGGCCTAGTGAAACTGATGAGGCTTGGCGAGCCGAAACAGGACTGTATTGCACCAGTTGACATTCCACACACGAAACGGAAATAACCTATAACTTTTCTCTTTATCTTTAATATGCGGATATCGCAAATAACCTTCTTTTCTACGTAATATAGGCTATTGTATAGGAGACTGGGTAACTCCTGCCTTTTATCGGTACCTCATTCACTCTTCTCCCCTCTCGCGAGAGTCCCTTATCGTGCACGATATAAAAGTATGCTAAGTACTTATATATGAGAATGATAGTTCCCGATTATTATTTTTCTCCTTTCAACGGTCCGTTAAATAAGTTGAGCGGTTTTGACTTTTTTATGCCTACTCAAGTTGATTATTTAGATTTGTTTACCTATAGCTTAGAATAAATCTTACAGGTTCGATTTGTCTATAATTGTTTTGAATTAGGGGAAAACCACTTCAATCTGTTGGCGCCCTCTGGATAACATGTAATTATATAAGGATTCACTCCCCTCTCCTTGTCTCAAAGCTAGTTGTGAGCAAAACCCTATTTCAACTTTGTTAACGTAACCACGTAACTTCGAAACAAATAAAAATAATACTCATTATACGTAACCTCCAACCACTCGACTAAACTTTATTTGGACCACTAAAAAATGCTTTGAGTCTTGAGTGCGACTTGTATCTGAGGAATCATGCTCATGGAAAGATCACACATTATGAACTCGCTTTCATTTCTAACAAAGCCCACCTTAGGGTTGCCACGATGGACGAAGGGAATATCCGGGTTCCGCGCTGCTGGAATATGGCCCACAAACCCTGATAAATTCTCTGACGACGATTTCAGCGTGACATATGATACAGCAGTTCCAGACATACAAATCGCGATGAACTTGAATAAAACCGTCCTAAATAACGGAGATAACATTTTTGGACAGTCGACTGCAACTGTTAAGGGCGGATAAAGGGCTGAGCCACCACCGGATCCATCGAGATGTAGCGAAACACTGCACCTGATTTCTCCCGAGTATACCAAATATCAATCAAAAGAAGAAGTTGAACCACAACCCGATACGTCAAGAAGTGTCGAACACAGTTTTCAACAAGAGTCCTTAATGGCAAACAAAAGTTCTAGATCACGTGCAAAACAACTCTCAGAAATGTTCACATCCACAACACTGAAAGTTCAATTAGAAATGAAACAAGAAGAAAAATTTGATGAAAAAAGATTAAGACTTAAAGAAATTGAAAACCAAGAAGAGAAAGGCGAAAAAAGTAGAAAAACTGGCAACTAAATCAAAAAAACGACCTGTTACGGGTTGAAATTGCCAAGGAATAATATATACCATTTGAAAACCGTTGATTTATTAAAAAGCTACAAACTATTAGCATTTCACAACTCTTGTCCTGGCTCCTGATCGTTTCCTCTTGGTAATATCGAGTGACCAAATCTGTGAACGAATGAAAAGTTATGGTTTCAAATACATATATATTAGTATATGGTTACTGACAAAAACTTACAAATTATGTTACTTGTCAATCAGCGAGATAAAATAGTTTCGTGAAGATTTGAGTATCTACCTGTAGATTATATACATTTTTCTCGACAACTTGTATCCTGTTAGGACTGCAGTTTGTGGCTCTTATCATTAGTATAGTATAACCCTAATTGATACAGAAGTTTGATTTATATATGGTCCAATTGGTCCTTAGAAATTGTTTATTAGCACTCGAATGTGAATTGGGAGTTTTGACCATTGACAGTGTTGGTTTCGGAACACGAAATTCACGGAGTAGTTTGATTGTTGGAACCCGACGTTCTGTCTTACAGGGTTGCCATACCAGTTTGAATCACACCAGTGTTGCCAGACCCTCTGAATTATCCGAATATTTAAGACGTTTTATTCACAAGTTCAGCACAAGTGGTTCAAGTAGTCGAGATTGATGCAATCAATATCTTGAAAATACAACTCGGATCAACCCTTGAGAGTACTTGGCACTTTGAAGGTATCTGATCAACTTCTATTAAATATAGGTAGTTTTAGTTTGGTACTACGTACCATATCAAATAAGCTCATTTATATAAATTATTGTTTTCTTTTCCACACCCTAATCTCCCTGAGCTTCCTGGCATTCAATTCAAGTGATTTGAAACTATTAAGGATTAATGGTCAATAGAAAAAATAAAGGTAACAGACTCACAACCACAAAACCTGGGTTTTGATGATTGTTATATATCAAGATTTATATGTGTTGTAAGACTCTGTTAATAAATAATCAATAGATACGAAAAAGAACGAAACTGTAGGTGTTCCAATCTGAAATAATACTCAATACGAGTAAAGAAATCAATCAAAAACATTGGTCCTTCGAGTATCATCAGAACCTGAAACCTATAGAATGTCCATAATAGAAGATTGATAATTGAAGATCTGGAAGAAAATTTTCGATTATAAATTCGGAAGAAAATGTGACAACAGATGACAAATATGAAAAATCAAAAGAAGTCAACCTACAGTGATGTCAGAAAATAGTATCGAAGCTAACAGCAAAGTTTCTACGATCAGAAGACAGAAAATCGAGATAGAACTAGAAGCACTGAAGAAGATGAATGAAATTCAGCAAGAGGAAAAAGAATATGAGTTACAAAAAATGTAAAAACCACATAAATTGCAAAAAATTGAAGAACTTCAAGACGAAATAGAGAAACAAGAATTTCATGTGAAGAAAATGGAAATCAGGCGAAAACAAGTAGAATTAGAACTAGAATTGAAAAATAGTGAATTTATTGATGACTCAGAAAATGATGAAGCTGAATCATACGTATCGAAGAATAAAAATACCAGAAGATGGATTAATGAACTTCGAAATGAGGCAATGAAAAGAAATGAGGTTATTAAAAATGATATTGAAGATATTGAAGAGGTAAAGCAAGTAGCAAGTACAAATTGTCGCAAAGATGAAGTAAGAAGAGCTAGATTTAATGATGATCAACCCAAAACATATATAATAATATTTTGAAAAACTAATCACAAGACAGTCAGTGAATAAAGATTTGCCGCAATTTTCCGGAGACCCTCTTGAGTGGCCAAACTTTATTTCTCAATATAAAGAAACAACTGAACTATGCAGATTCATTAATCGTGAAAATGCGAACAGACTACAAAAATGTTCGATTAGTAAAGCATTCAGTGGGTCAGATAAGATATTCAATCAACTCAAATACTTACGTCCAGTTTGGGAAGACACTTTGGAAAATCTCATCGAATTGTCAAATAGTGTGCTGAATATAACTATTAGTTTGGAAAATATGGAATGTTCTCAATATTTAATGAATCCACAGGTATTGAGAGAGTTAGTTAATAAATTACCATTGAATTTGAAACTTTCTTGGAGTAAATACGCAAACAATTTACAAAAGGAAGGTGTCACCATAAAAGACTTTTCTATTTGGTTGAATGAATTCATTGATTAAGTGGAGGTCATAGTGACCACATTGTGAATAAATAATAGTCCGAAAAAAAAAAGCCAGTAGAAACCTTCACGTCCATCTACTATTCTCAATTCACGTTAGTTAGAAAGCGTTCTCAACAGGTGTCATCACAAAACCACACGTACACTGTAAATTACAGGGTACATATTGTTTTCGCCAGAGCCAGAGTAACACAATTGCACCATAGCCAATTATGTGTATGCAAAATCTAGTGAAGATTAATTGTGTGAAGTGAAAGTTGAGTTCATTATGTTATTCATGCCAGTTCTTCCAACATCATCGAAATATCGGAACATAATGGGAAGTAAGAAATAGAGATACTCCATCATCTGAGCGGTTTTATTAGACGCCTCAATCGTAAAAATCCGCCTTTGATGAAAACAGTCCGAATATATTAAATAATATCCGCCCGTTAGCATTACTCAAGCCGCTGAATCTGTGATACCGAACGTGACGTCAAAGCATTGCCTTGGGCACATGCTGGGTTATGTGACAGATATCACAGAATTACCCTTGTTTTGTTCTTCCTATGCATAAACCTTGCACAGTAGCAGCACATCAACTCATCAATGTTATTTTCCACTGTCCTCAAAATATCCGAAAAAGTTCGAAATATTTCATAATCCGAAAATTACCCACTGCTTGTGAAAAATTTAGAAAATCAGTAACAATGCATCTGAGAACGCATCACCTGAAACGATTCTCCGACAAATTTCTCCCAGCATCTCCACTGTTGCCAGTTAGCTTATAATTATTTTTCCGGATATTCCCGGATATTATGGGTCTGTAGCGGTAATTTCATAATTATTTTTTATTCGAGTTGAAGCAGTAGTTACTCGTGTGTATCAGCACACTAAGAGAGAAATTTGTTTTTTTTTACATTTTTCAGAGTTCACTTCTACAATTCTCAATTCCACAAGGACAGATTGAAGTGATCATTATCTACAACGTGTTTTATATATTTCAGCAGTATCAATTCGAATTATTTTATTCACCTTGAACATGGTAAGTACCACAACTACCACATTAGCATTAGCGAATTCATTTATCAGAATCTCGATCAGAATTATAACGGACTATAAAAAATACATTCATTTCAAATTTTCAAATAAAAATTATTCTTGGTTTTTTTCTCGAAACTGAAGACAAGCACTCGTATATAATATACTATTGTGATATTTAGAATTTAATCCAATTTCAAAAAAAAAGACAACACTGTGACTATATCATTTCCCGCGCGTGCAGTTTTTTATCTATCCTACTCACACCAGGATTTTCTGAGTCCTGCTGGTTTTCATGCTACGCTAGACTAACCACTAGGTACTCTACGAGAGTTTTGGTTGTACTGTGTGCTTATATAGTTTGTAACGCGACCATTTGAGATGCGGCTGTTTGGCTCTTCTTTATCGGTATCACAATCACGTTTTCACGCTTCAATTACACTTTTCGTCTGGCGCCATCTATGAGGGGTTCACCAAAGCGAGGTGCGGATTCGTGTAGGGTTCTGCGCTCAATTCTGCATTGCCTTGCAGGATCTAGGCCACCGGTATTACAGGTTTGAGTATGTTGGGAGGCATAAGTGTTGGGGGCACTATAGAAATAACGACGGCGGAATATTTTGGTTTTTTGCGGGCGCTTTTATTGATAAGATAAGATTGCTAGGTGATAACCCGGAGATCATTACCTCTCGCCAAGATCTCGGAAGCATCCCCATTGGATATTCTACCCAACTGGATTCGAACCTGCGGGCTTTTCACCCTTTGAAAATTCTTCAGAGTTGTGGCCTGGTCGATATCCAGGTGAGCCATTATTATCAATATTTTTTCTAATGTACCTATTAGGAAATTCTCGACCACCACGTGCCTGGCACCTGATGATCGAGTCGTTACCCTTTTGTGGAAAAAATACCCTCTTTGGGATGTTATTATAAATCACCATCATGCCCTTGTAAATTGTGATATAATTTAAATAGTGAACTATATTATCTTTGTGCTTGTATCAACCATTCGATATCCAGTTTTAGGAAAATCCCTGTCCAAGAACATTAATAAAGGCCTGGTATTTATCTGGCGTCGTGATTCACCCTTGCCTGCCACGGGGTTGGTGTTCAAATTGGCCAAAAAACCCGAAAAGAAAAACCCTGAGATAATCGTTTCATTGCAAGTTACTGCATTTTGTTGTGATATCGTGATTGTGAATCAGTGCATAATTCGATTAATTTCCTACTATAGACTAAATAGAAAGAGAATATGCCGAAAATTGTAGGAAGACCAAGGAAACGCAATAAAAGGTCCATGAGCTCGAGGCTTGCATGGACACGCAAAAGGTAAGAAAATTAAGAAACATATATCTGTTCCTGAAGTTATGAACAAAAAAAACTGACAGAATTTTTAGTAACGATTTTATATAAGTTTAAAATCCGACGAAGTGAAGATTTTGAAACTGTGGCCACTGTGGGTAACAATTGAAGTAGAAAAATACCTATTAACCGAAATCCACAATAATAGGTACCTACGTGTGATTTCAGCAATCAGCAATGATTTCAGCATATAAGTATATATTTTAATATTTCGTGATCCGAAAAATGTAAAATTTTTACAATTTAGTTTTATTGCTATTTGATATAAGTAAGATCTCCAGAATTTAGGTAATTTTGCATTGAAAATTAGAAATATAGTGGATACACCTTGCTCTTCCCATTCGGAATTCATAAAAACATTGGAAATCCGAAAATATTACAAGCATCAATAATAAACCTACGACTCACAGTATTGTCACAGAACAGACAGCTATACAGAAGCGACACTTAGCATTTTTTGAGTAATCAATTCTGAATACGCATGCGCCAAATAAATAAGATTAACGTCAACGGTCAACGTCATTAACGACCATTTTTTTTGTTAATTTGTGTACAAAGGAATTTGTGAGAAAGCTGAGTGTCACTGTTGACCATATTTTGATAAGTTATTATTTGCTGTTTCATTTTGTGCTATTCATCTAGAATCTAGAACTCTCCAATGGATCATGTAGGAAGTGTAGTGTGTGCCTATCGTCCATGTAATTCGAGATCTGCTCAAGGGATAAGTCTATTTGTCTTTCCAAAAGACCCAGTAAGGTATGTCATTTCCCATATTTTTGGAAATATCTTAACATGCCTACTCATATTTCTTTCAGATGTGAGAAGTGGGTGAGAGCATGCAATAGAGAAGATTTACTCTCAATAGATTTAAATACTCTACACAGGAACAATCGATTATGTGAAAAACATTTCGAGCGAAAATTCATTTCAGTAGGAAAAGCACGGAAAACTTTGTTCCAGGAAGCTGTGCCAACAATATTTTCTCACACATTCAAGCGAAAGAATACTGAAGACAATGAATCTGATGAACCAAACAGAAAAATAATTATAGTATCAGGTATAGTATATTTTAATAGGTAGCCACTCTTTCATTGGTATTTCAATATGTTCATGTGTTTCTATGGTGGAGAAAGAAACATTTTTGATTCTAATAATTTTACACCCATAGGTCTGATAATTCAATTTACTTTGAATTCCAGATGATAAGCTTGTCCCTACTATGGAAGTTGAATCACCAGAACCAACTTCCACTCTATGTTCTGCCTCTGCCATACCAGGTGTTCGTTACTTGTGCAATCTCCGCCGATATAATTAAATTTAGGTATATAGTTTTATATAATAGGTTAGCAAGATATTGATTTATTTGATTGATATAAATATCAAATATATACAAGTTGAAATTCGCACTATTCAATGACGCGCATGCGTCAACTAAGGAGAGCCAATTCGTTCGAGCAGACAGAGCAGAGAGGTGAAGTTGAAAGGTGATACACGCTGTTTTCAATGATTCTTGCTTTCGCCTTTGCTTTCGCTTATTCAAATTCGATACAAGCTGTGCTTCAACGCTTACACCGTCGCCGCCGCTAGAACAAGCTATGCTTCAACGCTTACACCGCCGCCGCCGTTAGAAATACAGTCCACCCGCCGCCGCCACTATAGTTGGAAATTGCATGCATCGACACAAGCAAGGTTAGTGCATTTTCAACTTGTCGTGTTCTCCTATTATTTTATACAAAGGCTAAATCAAGCCCAAACATTGGTCCATTCGAGCCAAGGATAATTTCTTGAAGTTCGCTTTATTCAAATTTTCACTATTAATATTAATCTCAACAATATCTTGCTAATTTTCCTGAGGTATATTCCTTTTATCAGTCGATTTATCCCTCATAAAAAGTTGTTGCCCATTGAAATAAACTCAAGGTCATTCAATATGCTCTTCTGATCTGCCTCAACTTTTTGTGTTAAACGAAAGAAATTCTCACAAAATTAAAAACTTCGACGATTTGTATTCTTTGGGTTCAATAGTGACTCATCGACAGTGCCGTACCAAAGGTTATTATAGAAATATAATAGTTTCTTTCAAATAAAACATTTCACGGCACAATGGCCGCCGCTAATAAAATAAAACAATATAGAGCTTTTCGTCAAGTTTGTGCTAATCAAATAAGAGACATCAAAGAACTGGCTGATAGGGCTGTCACTGACAAAACGTGTCAAATACAATTTAAAATGCTTTGTTCGCAACTCCAAGAGATTCGAGAAGAATTCAAACAAAATCATCAAAACTTGATAGCTTTAGAAGCCGTCAATGAAGAAGATTTAACGCAGGATGAAAACGTCCGGAAATAATTCGATTTCAGCTTTTCATACGTCGAGGCAATTTATCACACTCTATTCGAAAACCAAAATAATTCTCCTACAATCACAGCTGCTACTACGCGTTCGAATCATAATGTGAGATTGCCAAAGGTTGAAATCCCAAGATTCTCCGGCGACATAAAAACTCTCAAACCATTTTTAGATATGTTCAATAGTCTAATTCATTCAAATATGGAACTTACTCACATAGAGAAGTTTAATTATCTTATTTCTTCGTTGAGAGGTCCACCTTTAACCCTTGTACAAACTACGCCTATGTGTGATGAAAACTATGAGACTGCTTATAATGCACTATTAAAACGCTATGACAATAAGAGATTGATCGCATTCGCTCATCTACAAGAAATCGATAATGCTCCAACTGTTACGAATTCAAAAAACACTCGAAATTTGAGATCATTGTTAGACACATTTACTGAAAATCTCGCAGCCTTGAATAACATGGAATTTCCTGTGAAAGAATGGGATTTCCTCTTGTATTATTTATTTTCTAAACACTTGGACCAGGAAACAATCACTCGTTTTGAATTGGAGGAATCTGTCAATAATAACGGTATTCCTACCTTCGAATCATTGAAAAATTTCGTACTCAAAAGGTGCAATGCCTTAGACGCAATCGAGTTTTCTGTTTCAAATACACAATCTACAAATTTCAAGAACAAATACGTTCAAAATACATCCATGTCTAAGCAGAGACAAACGTCTACAACTTATTTCTCTAGTTCTATGAAAAATTCTTCCTATTCTTGTGCATTCTGTAAACAGAACCATTCCATTTATAGGTGCCCCGAATATTTCAACAAAACTCCTCAAGACCGATGCAATTTCGTTCAAAAAAATAAACTATGCAAAAATTGTTTAAGTACTCAGCATACTCCAAACACTTGTAAGTCGATAATTACATGCAAATTTTGTTCAGGAAAGCATCATAGTTCGCTTCATTTAAATGAAAATATCTTGAATCCAACTACACCTCCAAATTCATCAACACAAGGTGAATCAGAAAGTCAAGGTACATCTAGTTCACATTCAAACACTACATTTAATGGTATGATAGCGACCTCTAATTCTGTATTACTCGCGACTGTCATAATTGATGTACAGGACGTACGAAATTATTTTCATAAGGTCCGAATTTTGTTGGATAGTGGCTCCCAAACTAATTATATTTCACAAAAATGTTGCAATATATTGGGACTGCCACGTTACAATTATTCGCTTTCAATTCGCGGATTAGGTTCCATGACCGAAATTACATCCAGGGGCGGAGTAACATGTAAACTTAAGCCTGTAGGAAAAGATAATCCGGTTATCACAATCGATGCAGTTATTTTACCGAAGTTATGTAATGATCTCCCAGAAACTTACATTGATCATTCAAGTTGGTCTCATGTACACGATATTGAATTAGCAGATGATAAATTTTATTTACCGGCCGCTATAGATATGCTAGTAGGGGCTGAAATATTTCCGCATATCATGAAACAGGGTCGTATAACAGGAAAAGCTAATACACCTGTTGCCATGAATACAATTTTCGGCTACATTTTAATGGGTCCAGTCCCCAATGGTTTTATTAATCCTCCATCAAACACTGCATCATTTTCAAGTTTTACCGAATTCGATAGTTTCATGCTTGATAATTCTATAAAACGATTTTGGGAACTAGAAGAAGTTCCAAATTTAAAAGTTCTCTCACCTGAAGATATTCTTTGTGAGAAGATATTTCTTGACACTCATGTAAGAGATAAGTCAGGCCGATATATTGTAACTCTACCATTCAAAAATGATGATCCAGTATTTCCTTTCGCAGACATCCGAAACATCGCTTTACGTAGATTTATTGCATTAGAAAAACGACTGCTTTGTAAACCGGAAATTCACAAACGGTATTCAGATTTTTTGAAAGAATATATCAGTTTAGGTTATTTGGAAGAAATAAAAAAACTTACAGGAAATCAATAGGGTATTCTATCTGCCCCACCATTATGTACTAAAGGATAGTATGTAGCAGAACCCTAGAACGATAAGGCTGCTATGTATACTAGCCGTATAGCGATGTATTGCAAATACTCCTGACTGCCTGTACCACTACCTTGGTTACTCCTTAATTACAGTCAGCTATGGTTTAACATCGGACTGAATTAATCGTCTCGCATCTAGGTGTCGCCAGGAGTATCATTCGGTCAACTTTAGTTTTTTGGGCTCTGCCTTATCAGATTGTCTATTGAGAAAGAAATATTCCACAGGTATAGTAGTGATAATAGATAAACATAAAGGATCAAACAAATAGCCTTGTGGGTTAATCTTGTAACTTTATATCCGATATAAATTTTGCTAGAAGCCCTGGTATTAGGTAAGTAGGTTCCTAGCTGAAGTTAGCTTTGATTTTGTTCGAAGTGTTTTTGATTTATATTAGTTTTTAGATTCTTTATCCTCTGTTAACTACTGGCCGACATATTGGTTTGTCGTTTTGAAATAAAGTAAAATTCTCACAACACTCTTGGAACCCCTTATTTTGTACAACCAAGCCCTGAGATATCGCAAACATCCACCAAACTTAGAGTAGTCTTTGACGCTTCGGCTAAAACTACTCAAGGCGTTTCACTTAATGATACACTCCTTGTTGGTCCAAAATTACAAAAAAATATATTCACGATCTTACTCAATTTCCGCCTTCATGTCATCGTTTTCACCGCAGATATACAAAAAATGTTTCTGCAGATTTTAGTAACCCCAAAACATAGAGATTATCAAAGGATTTTATGGAGGTTCTCACCCGATGAAGATGTTAAAGATTTCCGCTTATCACGTGTCACATTTGGTCTCTCAGTATCGCCTTATTTAGCCAATAGATCTATTTCACAACTAGCTCACGATGAAACAGTCAATTTTCCTTTAGCAACAAATGTTCTGGAAAATGATATCTACGTTGATGACGTAGTTACAGGATGTGACTCACTGAAGAACGCTAAAATATTACGTGTTCAAATCGTAAACATATTGAAAAGAGGCAACTTTGAATTACGTAAGTGGTCTTCAAATTCTCAAAATTTGATCAACGATATTCCTCATTCGCATAATTACTTACAATCATTTTCCTTTGATTCCGAATCAGATTCAACAATAAAAATTTTAGGCCTTCAATGGCAACCTTCTACAGACATTTTCCACTATAACATCGACAGCACAATTCACAGATGTACAAAACGAACAATATTATCAGATATAGCGCGTATTTTTGATCCTTTAGGATTCTTAACCCCCTTGACGATTTATGCCAAAATATTGATGCAACAGCTCTGGAGCTTAGGATTACAATGGGATCAAGAACCTCCCATAAGTATTTGTGAAAAATGGCATCGATTCAAATCAGAACTACATTCATTAAATGCGTTTAAGATTCCTCGTAGAATATTAGCTGATAATTATCAATCAATCGAAATTCATGCTTTCTGTGACTCATCAGAAAGGGCTTATGCAGGCGTCATATATTTTCGCATTCAAACAGAGTCTGATTAGTTCCAAACACAACTCGTTTGTGCCAAGTCAAAAGTGTCACCATTAAAATCCATATCACTTCCACGACTGGAATTGTGTGCAGCAGTTTTGCTTTCAAACTTACTTTCAGCTGTCTTGATTGCTCTCGATAAAAAACTCACATTTTCACGAATTTTCGCTTATACAGATAGTTCAATTGTTTTGGATTGGATAAAATCCTCGCCACATACAAGGAAGGCCTCTGTTGGCAATCGGGTAACACATATTCAGAAAATAATTCCACCCTCGCAGTGGTATCATATTTCTTCAAAGAATAATATTGCAGATTGCGCTTCAAGAGGTTTATTACCTTCAGAATTCATTGAGTACAAATCCTGGGTTTCAGGCCCATATTGGTTGAATCTCGCTGAAAAATTCTGGCCAATTTCGAATTCAGTTCTCAACATCAATAATTGCACGAATTATGATACAGAGAATAAAAACCTCAATTTCGCCGCATTCGATAGTTTCGACCTTATTGATTCGATTATAAATAAATATTCATCCTTTTCAAAAATAAAACGTATAGTTGCACGAGTTTTCAGATTTTTGCATAATTGCCGAAATCCTGATTTCAAAAGAATTGATGGTAATTTGAATTATTCGGAACTCAATAATGCCTCTATATTGATCATAAAACATATTCAACAAACAAATTTCGCTGTTGATATTTCAAACTTGAAAAATAAGAAACCTGCATCAAAATTTCTCAAAAAATTAAATGCCTTCGTTGACCCATCTGATGGTATTTTGAGGGTAGGAGGAAGAATAAAATATTCTTCACTTCCGTGTAGTCAAAAACACCCAGCCATTCTTCCCAGAAATGCACGAATTACGGAATTGATTATGGATGAATTCCATAAGATATTTTTGCATCCTGGAGCACAATGTTTGCATCATTTGTTGATTCAACAATTTTGGATCCTGTCACCTAGAAGAGCAATAAGAAACGTCATTTCAAAATGTCAAAAATGTTGGCGCATAGCGCCCAAATCCTATCAACCCCAGATGGGGAACTTACCCCCCTTGAGGGTGTCGGAAGTAAAGGCATTTTCTTGTATAGGCCTTGATTATGCAGGTCCCTTCAGTGTAACTATGGGAAGGCTACGCGGTGCCAAAACATATAAGGCATACATATGTCTGTTTGTTTGTTTCGCTACGAAATGTATTCATCTTGAATTGGCCTCTGACTTAACAAGCGACGCTTTCATCGCAGCTCTTCGTCGGTTTATAGCACGACGAGGCCGTATCTCCAAAATATATTCCGATTGCGGCTCAAACTTCATCGGAGCCAGCAATAAAATCTCTAATATGTTTTAAAACGCAGCCGAAACTGAAAATATAGAATTTAATTTTCATCCAAGTGGTTCACCACATTTCTCAGGTCTCGCAGAGGCAGGCGTCAAGTCTGTGAAAACCCATATTTATAGAGTAATTGGTGAACAAATCATGACATATGAAGAGTTCTATACCCTTTTAACGCAAATTGAAGCACTGTTGAACTCTCATCCCTTGTGCCCATTGAGTACAGATCCGAATGATATCTCAGTTCTAACACCTGGCCATTTGAGCCTTTGTCATCTCTTCCTGATCCGAACTTGAGTCACATAAAGATCAATCGATTAAACCGCTGGCTACTATTACAGCGCCTCCAGCAAAGTTTCTGGCAAAGATGGCGTAATGAATACCTCCATACGCTTCAGCAACGTGAAAAATGGTTAGAAAATACTTCTCCTCCTTCGATAGGAACAATGGTTCTTATCAAAGATGAAACAACATCTCCTTTGAAATGGCCTCTTGGTCGAATTGGAAAATTGTATTTTGGTGAAGACGGTACAGCACGAGTTGCAGACGTTCGTACCAAACAAAGTATTCTCAAGAGGGCTCTGGTAAAGTTATGTCCTTTACCAATGCCAGAAAATAGACCTTAAAATTATTTCTTAATTTTAGGGGCGGAGAATGTTCGTTCCTTGTGCAATCTCCGCCGATATAATTAAATTTAGGTATATAGTTTTATATAATAGGTTAGCAAGATATTGATTCATTTAATTGATATAAATATCAAATATATACAAGTTGAAATTCGCACTATTCAATGACGCACATGCGTCAATTAAGGAGAGCCAATTCGTTCGAGCAGACAGAGCAGAGAGGTGAAGTTGAAAGGTGATACACGCTGTTTTCAATGATTCTTGCTTTCGCCTTTGCTTTCGCTAATTCAAATTCGATACAAGCTGTGCTTCAACGCTTACACCGCCGCCGCCGCTAGAACAAGCTGTGCTTCAACGCTTACACCGCCGCCGCCGTTAGAAATACAGTCCACCCGCCGCCGCCACTATAGTTGGAAATTGCATGCATCGACACAAGCAAGGTTAGTGCATTTTCAACTTGTCGTGTTCTCCTATTATTTTATACAAAGGCTAAATCAAGCCCAAACACCAGGTACTTCACATTTCAATCATCCTTCAATATGTTTAAATATAAATATTTTTTTGATTGTAGGACCAAGTCATAGATATTACTCTGAAGATGAAGCAACAGCCTCAACTGTAGTATGCCCCCAAAAACCTTCTACCTCAATTCTGCTCTCTCCTTCAACCTGTACACAAACATCAGCTATTTTGAGCTCCCAAAGTCCTCGAAAAAGAAGATTGAGAGAGAAAGTCAAAGCATTGAGAAAATGTATAAAGCAAATTCCTCTGCAAGAAAGGCAATCAAATTTATTTTACCATACTGGACGTGATGAAATTGTTGGACTAGCTGGTGAAGGAAAAGATGTCTCAATTGCCCAGAATGCTTTGGTTATCATGGCAAGGGGTTTGTACTCAAACTGGAAACAACCAATTGCTTATGTTTTCACTGGATCACAATTTGGAGCAAAGAAGTTATGTCCACTCATAGAACAATGTGTACTTAAATTAACAAGTGTGGAATTACATGTGGAAGCTCTAGTCAGTGATATGGGATCTAACTTCATTGAACTTGCTAATTCTCTTAGAGTAACCCCAGATAGTCCTGAATTTGAGATAGGTGGTAGAAAAATGATTTATTTTTTTGATACCTTTCACCTAATCAAAGCTACCAGGAATAATTTGATGAAGAATATATTCTCTTTAGATGGAAAAAAGACATCTTGGTCATTTGTGGAAGAATATTATAATCGTGATAAACAACAGTTTTATAGAAGTGCACCAAAACTTACCATATGGACAAAATGGTTACATTTTTGAGAAATTTGAAAATCTTGAACAAAAACAGTGAAGACATTACTCTGAAATGTAAATTTGTGAAATGTTGGATGATAACCATAAATGGAATTAGGAACCTCTGGGAGAAACTGTTATCTGCAGATTTTAAATATTTACAAACCAGAAGAGTTGATACAGATTGTGTTGAAAAATTTTTTGGAAGTGTTAGGCAGCAAGGAGGCAACTGCATAAACCCAACGTCAATACAATTTGAAAGGGCATTCAGAAAACTTTTTTGTCAAAGTTATTTACACTCTAGTGAAATGAATTGTAGGGATGATCTTGATGAACTCTTGATGAATTTAAATGAAGCAGATGTCACAGTCGCTGAAAGTGATGATGAAAAGTATACTGAAGCAATATCACTTCCAGATTATGATTATAGGAAAGAGGAAGTAACTACACAAAATGCATTCATTTATGTATGTGGCTATCTGATTAAAAAATCTTTAGAAATTCATAGATGTTCGATCTGTATTAATTTTTCAAAAGAATGTGAAGAATTAGATGTAACAAAATTATTCACATATTACAATGCATACGATGCTGATAAAAGTATTTATGGTGGCTTGAGAGTTCCTAGTGAAATATTCTTCAACTATGTATACAAATTAGAAACCGTTTTTTCATCCATGTTTTTTTTTATTCATCCTTGTACTGAGTTTCCCCATTCTTATGTCTTGAAATTATTCATTAGAATGAGAATTTTCTACTGTTTGAAATACACGAATAGAAATTTGAGTA
This sequence comes from Chrysomela aeneicollis, assembly GCA_029955515.1. NCBI lineage: Eukaryota > Metazoa > Arthropoda > Insecta > Coleoptera > Chrysomelidae > Chrysomela > Chrysomela aeneicollis. Next base: position 1,765,477 of record JARUHQ010000013.1, on the reverse strand, counting down.
GTACGAAAGCTAATAAAAAGAACAGAAAACTATCTATTCTCTCACATTTATAGTCAATATATAATTTTTATATACGAAAAAATAAAACACTTGGCACCGGATTACTATCTGAAGGTTTTGTTTTGATGTTACTTGCATTGTTTTGCTGATTAATGTTATCATTTTATTCTATAGTTTAGTATATTATTATTCATATATGTATGTATATTAGGGTTCATAATAAAATGAAGATATATCATATATCCATCTATATGTGACATACATAATTGGGATATTATGTCATTAATCCTGAGTAGAAAAGAATAATCGTAGTTTTATGAAGTATTGTAAAAATATATGTTATATTTGATAAATGTAAAATATTCATTATTAAATCATCATATAAGTCAAGATAATTTCTGAATATCCCACCCCTAAAAAAAAACAGTAAGATCCCATCAACCTGACCTTACAACTGAAGTCAATTTTCGACGTCCGACCTATTTATAAATTCACATTTTATAACTAATTCGACTGTTATAAGTTATGAGCATATTTGTTAAAAAAAAGTTCGTTTATTCAACGATGAAAAAATCAGGAAATGATTCATCCAACTAATTCATAAATAAAGATGTTTAGGATACGTTAAAGTTAGTGAATCAATTCTACATTAATACCTGGTGTTGTGGTTCTCTCTGTGTAGTTTCAGAATTCAAATTGTAAATAATCATACATTTTTCTCAGTGTGCTAAATAAGATAAACGTCAACTGCCAGTTTCAAGGCCGCCAATTTTTGCCCCTCCAACTTCAAAGGGACCGCCATAAGTGTCGCTTCTGTATAGCTGTCTGTTCTGTGGTATTGTTAGGAGCGCAGTAGTGGCTCGCGTATAAACTATTAAGCGAGCTGCGTACTATTTATTGTATGAGGATAGAGGGTTACCGGCAGGCTGGCCAGGAGTATTTCGACGCGCATATCGAGTGCATAATATTTTCGCGATATACTTAGTAAACGGGGTGATTCTACAATACATTCTACATCGAATACAGAGTGAGACCGAAACATAGTATTTCACGAGAGATCATTGCAAGGGGACTTATACTAATACAGTTTATACCTACTAGATATCAAAATAAGAAAATAAGAGAATTGAAAGTGACACTTGATTTTAGAAAAAATGAAATAATTTTGAAAATAATTTCTACATAGGTGGTACCTTTGTCAGGAGAGATATAAAACGATTATTGACTGAACTTATGGAGATTTACACACAAGTACGCAATAATCAAGAATATAAAATGTTTTTTCAGATGTAACATCACAGCTGAACTTCATTCTGACATGGTTGAGGCAATGCCTAATCCTGAGGAGGATCAATCATTGTCAGCAAGGTATGTATATGTACCTATATTATATATTAAAGTGAGTAATAAACCCAATATCACCTCTGGCATCATCATTAAAATATAATCATTTCTCAGTTCGGAATGGGAAGCAGATGTTTATTCTTCAAGGTTTGTGAAACATCGAAATATAAATTCAGGATATTGTACTTGCAACAAAAATATTCCATATGATAAGTAGTTCAGTTTCAATCTTATACAGTGTACGCCAAACTCGATGGCGTACCTACTTATTTGAAGTATCTAGAGAACAGAAAGGAATAGGTGAATTTTTGAAATTATGGTTACGGTTATGGGTTGCTGGAATACAGCCTTTAGAAATATTTTGACGAATAACGATACGCGCAATCGCTTCTGCATCAAAATAAACCCCAAAAGACTTTGTACACTGCCGTTCGTCTCTTCGTGTTTGACGTACCTGAAAAAATATGTCTCAAAACACACTTATTTGAAATAAAATCGAGGAATTTCATTCGCAAATGTTATTGTTCACAACGACATATGTACAGGGTGCGCCTCTTAAAATGGACCCAACCTTTTTTTCTAAATAGAAAAGTTGAATAAAATCACTCAAATTTTAATTCACAGATGTTTTTTGATATACAGGGTCCTTTATTTTCCCGAAATAGATCTCAACTTTGGTTTTTCAAATACGTATATTTTTTGATCGATACATTCTGATTATCGATGATCGATATTTCCAAATCTTTAACGCCCACTTCTGGTCACTGAAATATCCCCAGAACATTATATCCCGACTGTTTCTTATTAATAAAAGTAATTGAACTATTTCCGACTTGAATATGTATTGCTTCGTCAGTACCGGCCAGAAAAATATCACATTTTATGATAATGCTGTTTTTGTCGTTGGACATTAGTCAATTCTTTTTATTCCTTTGCGTTTTCTCGATACTTATTCCAATAGGACATCAAGTTTGGCGTACCATGTATTCACATGAGTTTCAGAATTCCTGAATGGTGTACTACAAAGTACGTCCCTCGACAACCGAAACAATCAGGCGTTATTTCATCTGATGAATATGAAAGGTGAGTAGATTTCACAAATTAGTTTTGGCACCAATTTCAATCAACAAGTTTTCGGTGAAATGAAGATTAATGACAATTGAACATCTGACTAGAATTGTAGGATATCTTGATTTGTTTAAATTTTATAAAGGAGAAAAATAGAAAAATTAAAACTAGGCATACGATATGGTCTGAAATGAACTTTTGTTCTAATGTATTGCAACATGATAAAATCCAACATTGGATATTTTTGCGATCATTTCACGTAGGTATTCGTACACATTTTTTATTGTTTTGGAGTAAAATCATGATAAAAATCCATGGTGATATCCAAAAAATATTCAATGTTGAAGATAGTTCAATAGTTTGCCTGCTGTGGTTCATTCAAACAGTCTATATATTTTGTAACAAAGGTGATTTTTAGGATAATGTCACATGAGTTATCATATGAAGTGGAACCAAAGACATATTCCCCGATAACTGGTAACCGCATTGTCGAACTTGGGTACGTTTTGGACCAGGCTATTAGTCTTCAGTACAATCACTCGAAAATTTGTACTATGGGGCTCGTATCTGTCAAGGGAGAAACTCGAAATGGTCTTACCAGCACTGTCGTTCGTATGCAACACTTGTGATCGTACTTTTAAATTTGAAACAGGGGATCCAAAACATAAAAATTCAGCAATCAATGTTGGAGCAGTATGGGGAACATTGGCTACAGAAAGTACTTATGCTCATATGAGCGAATTCCTTAGTTCTATGGATGTGCCTAATATGTCATCCAGGCTTATATCATGCATTAGGAAATGAGCTAGGAAAGGTAAACAAACTCATATTATTAGGGATTCATGTGAATTGTTTTGTATCCTTCATCGGCTACTGTGTGTTCGAATGCTCTGTACCTAATCTAGTAGTAGTAGTAGCAGTAGTATCTGTAATTTTTGCTATTGAGTTCAGCCAGGTCCAACAATATTAATTATTCATTTATTCATTCATTGTAAGGAATGGGATGCTTCATTATTGCGATCCATGAAGTCCGCTGGTGAGATCGAGAGGCAAGCGACTATAGAGAACAATCAAATATGTTCAGATGGTACTACCCCTTGGATAACAGTTTATGTTGATGGGTCTTGGAGTCAACGATCCTATGGTACCAATTTCAATTCGCTCTCGGGTATGGTTGGTATCATTGGAAAACATACTGGAGAAGTGCTTTTCATTGGAGTTAGAAATAAATATTGCACAATTCGTGCTAAAGCCGAAAGTCCTGATAAAACCGCCAAAGAACATATTTGTTACAAGAATTGGACTGGTTCTGCCTCAGCCATAGAAGCGGATATGGTTGTTGAAGGTTTCAATCAAAGTGAGGAAATCCATGGAGTTCGCTACCTCAAGTTCATCGGCGATGGGGACTCCAGTGTGTTATCCAAAATCCAGAATTTGGTCACGTATGGCCAGGTTGTCCGGAAGGCCGAATGCACTAACCATGCATTGAAAAATTATGGAAAACGCCTCAGATCTATAAAAGCTGACACCCAAATAAATCTGAAAGGACGGAAGCTTCTGACGAATTTGAAAATCAAAGCCCTTTCCAGAAGAGCAAAATCATCCATTTATGAACATGCCAAAAGTAGCACCGCCAATGTCGATCTCCTACGATACGACCTGAGGAATGGTTTACATAATGTTTTTGGCGACCATTCCAATTGCCGAGAAGGTATATGCAATACCGTGGGTAACATCACAAACAATGCAATACCTGAATTAAAGTCTACCACGATTTATAATCATATGAGTGGTGAGTTTGTTATGAAATTATTGTGATAAGGATAGTGTGTATTTCATTTTAAATTCCAGGTGCTTTGGATCTACTCGTAAGAAAAGCTCATATTTTTATAGAAAATGAAAATAAAAACTGAGCTGAGAGATTGATGAATATTGTATCTAGATTCAACCAAGGCAAAAGGTTAAATTTAATTCAGAGATGATCATATCAGAGGCGAGTGCACATGTCAGGCCTACGCTACAATAACCAATTCAATTGGCACTATGACCCTTATAAGAATATCATGGGCCATAGTCCTGGAAAACATTTCAAAAAATTTATTGCTCGGAATTGCCGTAGTCAAGAGTTGAAATGCCATAAGAGATTATTTCCAAGTTCCAAAGAAGAAATTGAATAAAGCCTCGAATTATAAAAATATCAATACGGAATATGGGCCCCATGCTGATCAACAAATAGTTGAATCCACATTATTGGCGAAAGAAGTAGATGTCATTCTGGAGAGATTACAGGTGATTATACATTCTATGAAATCTGGTAAAAAACTGGGGTTCGTTTCAGTCATTATTTGTGCCTACATAAAAGCTTATCTTTCACTAGAACAATAGTATCTATATATCATCAGAATATAGTAGGTATTCCATTATTCCTATAGTCTAAATATTATTCTTAGTTGAATATACTCAATTTAAAATCCATTGCAGATTACAGAATCGGAAAGAGACCGTATTCAAAGCGAATCAATCGGACAGTTTGGTAATCCAATTTTTGAGAGCGAACGTAGGCTACGATTGACAGCATCAATGTTTGGTAAAGTTATAAAGCGAAGACCCTATACTCCATGCCACAATATGGTGAAGGAATGTTTAAAAACCAATCATTTCTTTTCCGAAGCAACAGACTATGGTATAGCAAAGGAAAAGGTTGCAATTGGAATATTCGAGCAACTGAAGAATTTGAAAATTGAAGATTCTGGATTTTGGGTTGATGTTCAATACGGATTCTTGGGAGCGTCTCCTGATGGTGAATAATCATTCGTATCATATAAAATTTATCAGCAATTATTACTCATATACTCATACTCCCAGGAATTGTTCTAAATGAAGATGCAATAGTAGAGGTTAAATGTATATATTCTGCATCAAAATTAGAATTGAAGACGAACACCTTAGAAGAAGTGATCAACATTTTGAGGAGTAAAATATGTCTGGAAATATATAATAACCAAATACGACTAAAACGGAACCACAACTATTTCTATCAAGTGAGTTCAAAATCCTCATCCAACCTTTTTGTAAATCCAAGCGTCATTAAATTAAATTCCGTGCAGAAACTGTGGTTTTTGAATAAATAAAAGTAAAAACCTGCTCGACCTCCCATATACCTTGTGTAAACGATAACAGGATCATTGATGATTTTTTTACATCAAAGATGTATCCTTTTTTTCAGGTTCAAGGACAACTCAACATAACCCAAAAATCGAAATGCTATTTCATTATTTACATCAATGATACTATCGATTTATTCGTGGAAGTCATAGAAAGAGATGCCAAGTTTTGAGAAGACAAAATGTGTCCAATATTGATACAATTTTATAAGGAATGCATCGTACCAGAAATTGTAATGGATAATTTGGGAAAAGGCCAAAGATGTAAGGATCCAGCCTACATTGCAGAAGCAATAGCTTTGCATGAAGCGAAAAGGAAGGAAAAATTGGAAAGAAAAAAATCGCCAAAAGTTGATATTGGAAACAAGGAAAATGTATTGAAATCAGTTGTGGTTCCGCTGGAAGTCATCAACTCATTTCAGCGAATATCTGAAAATGACACCTTCAACAATTTTGAATCTTGCGGCATCTTGACCGGATTGTTAAAGAATGATGAATTAGTTATCACCCATTTGATATTACCAAAGCAGAAAGGCACTTCAGATTCATGTACGGCATCCCATGAAGAAGAAATTCTCGAATATCAAGAAATACATAATCTGATGACTCTTGGATGGATACATACTCATCCAACACAAACGGCATTTCTCTCCAGCGTGGATCTCCATACTCATCACTCTTACCAACTATTAATGCCTGAAGCAATCGCAATCGTTTGTGCACCAAATTACAAAGAAACTGAATATTTCAACCTAACTGATTATGGTGTACAACTCATCAGTAATTGCAATAAAACAGGTTTTCATCCACATCCCCTTGAACCACAACTCTTCAAAGTTGCAGATCATGTGAGGATAGAAAATGATGTAACTTTGAATGTTATCGACTTACGAAATACCTGATTTCGTAACATCTGCTATCAAAAACCCAATTACCATATTATTATGATTTGCTTTGTAAAATAATTTTTGATTTGCTCTGCTGTCTCTTCAATTTTTTTTTCGAATTCTATCCATTTAGTTGTTTTTATGCTGTCACTATTTCTTTCACTTTTTCCTTTCTTCTTTGTGAGATTCGTAGTTGTCTGATCTTTGGTTATTCAAGTATGTTCTATTTTTTTTTCTTCATTTTTACTTGGCTTTTTATTTTGTTTGTCGACGATGCTGTTTGTTTTTTGTCGTTACTTTTTCTGTTACTTCCACATATATCTTTGACTGTGTTTAAAATAGTATTTTTAAAATAATCCCATATTGATTCTACACTTCTAATTTCTAATATTGCCATATTTTCATCGAATTTACTTATTGTCAATACCACAAGATTGAAATGTCTGCGTCCAGTAATTTGTAGGACCTGATCGATTTTTATTCAACAAGATTTTCCGGATTAACTGTATTGTTATTGATATTCGTAATTTTGTTTTTAATTTTTGTCTCTATCAAGTAATGATGGTGACTGCCAATTTCTGGTCTCCGTCTTACTCGCGTGTCTATTACCTCGGTTCTGTTGCAATAAACAATTCAATATCTATCAATATGTAATCAATTATAGATTTCTCGTTACTACTTTTGACTTCTCGTGTGTACTTATGTATAACAAAGAATCTGCTTAAATTAGGGTATGCAGTCATTGGCTAGAAAAAGTGTAACTCTTTTTTCTGTTCAAGCTTTCGAGACTTTATTGGCTCTTCATCAGGAACTCTACAAATAACAATGAAACAATTGATTGGAATATTTCATGAGAACAACAGTACTTACAAAGTTGAGATTTAAAGGAAGCATTGTTCATCATCACAATTATGTAAAACATTGATTAAAGGTGAAACATCTATTACTTATTAATCATTATATCGACAAACAATTGTGAACAACAAAGTTATAAAACCATTAAAAACTTTATTAGGTTTCGGAAAAATTTTTTTACTTCTTAATAAGTTATAACCTTACAAAACAGCCATGTGATAAAATTATGGAGGGAAAGAAAATGAAAGATTGATTGACAAGTTGACAATTCATGACATGGAATCATAGAAAACAATGTCATTCATAAATTCATAAGATTGAATGAACAGGTTGACAAACTTGAAAACAAGAAAAAATGAGATTTATAATTAAAAATTCAAAAACTGTTATTTGTATTGTAATTTGATAAATGGAAAGGAAGACTAAGTAAATAGGAGTAAATAATGCTGAGATTGTCGATATCAGTTCTAGCATTCATAGCGTTAGGTTCTTTGACAATATTGGTCATTTCAAGAAAAAGTCTTTTAGATAAGTTAGATTCATTATCTAATATACTCACATTAGCATAATCTGGAATGTGAAATTCATTTATAGCATGTATAGCTAGTGTACTGGAAAGTTTGGAATTTCTAATATTACTTTTGTGGGAGGAAATTCTGTCTTTAAGTTTGTTCTTAGTTTGGCCAATATATTTTTTATCACATTGTGAACAAGGAATGGAATAAATTACATTAGAACGTTCTAACAGGGGATCTTTATCTTTTAATTTTGTAAATATTGAATTCAACTGTAAAGGATTTTTATAGGCGACATTAATGGTTGGATATTTGACCAACAATTTTTTCATTTTATGATTTAATTCTGAAATGTGAGGTAGGGAAAAATAATATTTCTGAGTGTTATCTTGACTGAGAGGGGTGTTTAGAGTGGAAGATATATTCATTATTGATGATCTGCTGAACAACAGTTTAAAAATAAGTTTTTTTGGGTAACCACTATTAATGAACAATTTACTTAATTTATTGAGATTTTTTATACAAACAGAGGTGTGGCTTGTTTTCAGAACTCTATTTTTCATACCTAAAACTAGGTTGATTTTTTGTTTATGTAGATGATGAGACTCATAATGTAGAAATCTACCAGAGGCACCAGGTTTGGAATACCAACTAGTGATTAAAGAATTATCGACCCTTCTGATTAATTTTGTATCAAGGAAGGGGACGCTGTTGTTATCATCTTCTTCTTCGATGGTAAATTGTAAACGATCGTGGTATGAGTTAAAAACAAGTAACACATCTTGAGAAGTATTATGTGGAATGCTGAGAATTATATCATCAACATACTTTTTCAAAAAGGGGATATTAAATTGAATTAGATTCAAACAATGGTCAATCAGATCATCCATAACATATTGAGCAATAATTGGGGATACTGGGCTACCCATTGGCATGCCAAGTATCTGTTTATATATTTTGTTATCAAAAGAAAAAACTGTGGAATCATAAAGAAAATCTATTAATTTTAAGAAAGAATTTTTGGGAACTTTGCAATGTAATGAAATCTCATTCCAGTGTCTAACAATGCTATCTTTGGCTAAATTAACTGTGATATTATTGAAAAGTGAAATAACATCTAAACTGATAATTTTATATGAGGGAGGAAGTTGAAATTCATTGATGAGGGAGCAAAATTCAAATGAATCTTTTAGAAAATAATTATTTCCAGAATTATATGCAATTGTGAGTACATTAGTAATGAACTGGGCTATACCTCTGTTAGGGCTATTGATACTTAGGTTTATGTATCTTAGGAAGACCATAAAATTTGTTACAAGTACCATTATAAATTCTGTACTTAGTGCCTTCTTCTTTAGAAATAAATTTAGACTTTTCCAAATCTGAAATCAATTTGTTGGCTTTATTCTGTATTAAACTGGAATGGTCTTTATCAAGAGGAAGATAATAACTTGTGTCTTTAAGAATGTTGTTAGCTAAGTTCTTGTATTGATCGTTGAAGAGCCAATAAAGTCTCGAAAGCTTGAACAGAAAAAAGAGTTACACTTTTTCTAGCCAATGACTGCATACCCTAATTTAAGCAGATTCTTTCTTAACATAGACAGTCGTTCTAATCCTTCCCTCTCCTACTTATGTATAACTTTATGTTTGAAAAAATTGTTAGTTATTATCAAATTCATATCATACCATTATTATTTCTAGTATCTTCTCCATATGCACCAATTGTCGTATTGTATCTTTCATCTTTTTCCCTACTCTACTATTGAAATCTCCCAATACGAATTGTGTTCCTTTTCCTGATTCTGTTATTAGTGTTAGTTCTTCCCAAAAACTATATTTCACCTGGGGACTGTCGTCTCCACTAAGTCCATATACAATTATAATTGTTTTAGTGTTCTTCTTCTGGTCCTCAATTTCTATCGATAGTACCTATCCGTTCCGACCGTCCGTTCATGTATTTGTTCTGCTAATTTTCTATGTATTATGTATCCGACTCTTGCTACTGCCCTTTTTTTGTTCGTCTCATATAAATGAAGAATTCCTACTGGTATCCGAAGTATACATAATTGATTTCAAGAATGAATCGAGCTACAAGAGTGCAATCTGGAAGAATATTACATGAATCATACTACCAAGGAAACAAACTACAAATAGGTAGTAACAAGAATCAGATGTGAATTGTTCAGACTTTTCAGATGTCATGTTTTTTATCTATCCATCAGATGGAAAAGGAAGTCGTCAGGTTGAGGTTAGTTGATTTTTGTTCACCTTGTCATTAGCTAAGCGACTTCTGAATGAATGAGACTCGCAGTGAGAATTATTTTGTCTGTATTGTGATCTGCCATTGAACATCATTTCTTGATTCTGAAATATCACGAGTTGTTTTCACTACAGAAGAAACTGAAACAAAGTGAAAATTATTCATCTGAAATATATATTTTTCAGAATAATATTAAACTTGCTACCCATCCGAACATTCAATTGAAGGTACGATGGTATTTTCAGAAAACTACCCGAAAAGATAGCAGAACATTAGAAATATGCTGTGAGTATATATAAGAGATCGACCCTCCATCATTTTTAATAAATGGACCACAACATTCCGGGATTGCAGCGATCGACGAAGCTTGATATCCTATCAGAAAATATACTAGATTGAGTTTATACCAACTGTCTTCATTCAAATATGTCGTCTCTTTATAATTTCATAATTTATAGGTATATTCAATCATTGATTTGAAACTATCACATGCATGTAGACGTTTCCAAGGAAGATGAATAATGTGATGTTGTGGAACCATACACTCTTTCTTCATATAGTGCTCGTATGTACTTACATAATCGACATATTCTTCAAAAGTTAAATTTTTCAGTGATATTATATTGGGTCGATGCAAGTTTTGGATTTTATACTATGATAAGAATGAGAGTGAACAAACATATTGGATGCCATTGATAACAAATTCTCATTCAGGCAGCGAAATTGAGAGCATCCTCTGATTTTGGAAATAATAATTATATCGAGCCCGGAAGAATTACCACCGGTCAATTCAGATACAGGAATAATAAGCATTTCAACCAATGACAATTGTTAGGATTGCTTTTCCGGAAGTGGAATAATTAGATTCTACCAACCTGATTCTAATTGTAACCAATAATACATATCAGATTTTTTGTGAAGATCGTTACGCTGCGACGGGGGTGGTGGAAGGCGCTTAAGGCTGCTCCATTAGTGATGAGTGGTGGCCAGTACCGGGGCCTCAAGTGTATATAGCGAAAACTAAGCATTTGAGGAAATGATGGAGGGAGTTCGATATCAAATTTCTATAATTAAAATTGAATTGATACCTATTATTATAGTAACATTAAATTTTACAGAATATTCTTATTCCGTTAACTTTGTATCTCTTGTACTTACGATTAATTTTCAATAAACAAGTGTGTGGTAGTTCATATGACTTTTTTAACTTGATTTATTTAGTGGAACACCTATGGCACAGGGTGTTCCAAATTTGGGGGCCAACATGAAGAACTCAGCATCGGTTAGAGGTACAGGGTCCGCGAATTTGGGACTCCATGTACAGGGAAGGGGTAAATTCATCCGAACGTCCAGGGCTGGTCTGGCTTTAACAATATCTAACAACGATTTTACGATCGAAATTTACGATTATTTGACTCGGTTCTCCATGTACCTACTTCTAATTGGCCTTCCAAAGTGATTCACCCTGTATATTATCATTGAAATATGATAAGTGTCGGAGTTCGAGATGGATAAGTTATATGAAATACTGCTGGAGCCAGACCGGCCCTGGACACCCGGAAAAATCTTTTTTTTCTCTAATTCACTATCAAGATATTAGCATGTGCATGTCTACAATTCGAAAAATCTATCTTGATTTCATAATAGCTAATAATGTAACGATTATAAATCATAAATCGCATGATATTTATAATAATTGAGGACATTGCTGAAAAAAATTTTTTGTTTCTCCCGTAGATATACATCAAACATCGAAATTTGCTCATCCTATACTTTTCTGAGGTAAGTGGCAAGTGGAATCAAAATATATTGTTCATAACTCATTCAAAAGTGATGTACTTATTCCATATAAAACTGTCTCCGATCCATCATCATTTAGCGAAATATAGAGCAATAAACTATCTACAAAATAAATGATGACATATTCTTCGATAATTGGAAAAATAATGAAAAAACATTATTTCTTTCATTTCTCAATTAATCTGAACTTTGCAATATACCTTACTCCTTACTCGTCAATTATTAAAATAATGACCATCAAAATAAATGCAACAAAAGTGTTCCCAAGAAGATCTGGCAACCCTGCAAGTCATAATAATATTTGAATGAAAAACTCAATTACACAGTTCTGCTGACTGGAATACCGTAGCGCCATCTCATAATCAACGAGGAAATGTGCTTGACATTACCGCCATCTGTGTGCCAAGGTCTGAACCACTAATTTCAAGATCCCTTCTCGCTTTTTCCGAGTCCCTGCTACATACTTGATATTTATATGGTCAATGGCGGTGTTGTTGTCAAAATTATTCGCGATGTAGTTGTCAAGCCAAACGACTGCATTTCAGAAGCTAATATGTCTGTCATGGGTTACTATATATAAATTAACTATATAACATAAATTTTTGAGAATCTAAAGCAACTAAATTTTCAATGTTTACATATTTCGAACATATACAGCTTTCTTCTACGAACGAGTTTCAACTTCTAAATCGGTCATTGACTATTGCCAACTTTGGTCTTTACAAAGGTCCAATCCACTTCGCATTTGAACTTTACAGAAAGTTACCTATCTACCTGGAAGATAGCTCTGCATGAGTCGCATCGTGAATCCCCCCTCTCAAGAGGCTACTACTGTTTTTACCTTGTTATTGTCTGTAGAGTTAGGCAGACACATCGAATCGATTATCGATGATTTGGGATTAGCTAGAACATTGTAGGGAACGACCATCCTTTATAGACTTACTCATGTGGGAATTGACTGAATCGTTAGTGATACAAGTTTTGTTTACTTATTCGTCAATCTAGACATTTAGAGGTTAAGATCAAGAAGAGCTTATTCTGCGAGTTTGTTGTCAGTTTGGGCCGTCCTACAATCAACCTGCATCGAAGTTTGCCGTTTCATCCTGGTGAAAATCAGTCGAGGGTTTGAGAGGCTGGTTCGCCCGTTGTTTATGTCCTTAAATAAGCGAGTTCATGATTATATATTTCGCGACGGCTCTGGAAAATGTTTTCATCTCTTGTGAATAGATGGCGCGGTAGCCATATATGTCCCGTGATTGGGATAAGTGCGTTTTAGATCATACCAGACTGGTATACCCATGGTATGGCATGAAACCTGAGATGCCAAAGATCACCGTCGATTTGTAGTTTGGTCGTTCTAAATATCCATGTTCAACGGACTGGGACTGCGCAATAGGCAATCGGGTTGCTGGCTTGCGATTACGTAGGTGAGATTGGTGTCTGAAACCGTAAGTGGAATTCAATGGCGATTTGATTCCGTCCTGAAGAGGGATTTTTCCACTAAGGCTTGAATAATTGAGTAAACTACCCCTGGATCGTGCTGGTATAATGCCGATTGGTTTTGTTTGTGGGTAATACTCATCTCACATATGAGGATCGACAGACATCAATGTAAGTTCCGCCATTGTTTTTTTCCTTTTTTTTTTGTATGCCAGGTACCATGACCGGCGTGGTTTTCTAGGTCTTGAGTAATGAATACCGAAGTTCATATTATTTGAGTTGCTTGCCAGGCATATCTAGAGATAAGGGAAGTAAGAATAGTATATTCTGAATACCAAACAGACCACGAATTGACGGTAACCAGAGGTGACTAGAGAGGTGCTATCTTAATAGTTGGGACATTTTTACCCTTTCGAGGTGAGTGATATCTGAAAAATAAAATTCAACCATCTACCAGCTTGCGTTGTATTCATAATCAGTCGAGGGTTTGAGAGGCTGGTTCGCCCGTTGTTTATGTCCTTAAATAAGCGAGTTCATGATTATATATTTCGCGACGGCTCTGGAAAATGTTTTCATCTCTTGTGAATAGATGGCGCGGTAGCCATATATGTCCCGTGATTGGGATAAGTGCGTTTTAGATCATACCAGACTGGTATACCCATGGTATGGCATGAAACCTGAGATGCCAAAGATCACCGTCGATTTGTAGTTTGGTCGTTCTAAATATCCATGTTCAACGGACTGGGACTGCGCAATAGGCAATCGGGTTGCTGGCTTGCGATTACGTAGGTGAGATTGGTGTCTGAAACCGTAAGTGGAATTCAATGGCGATTTGATTCCGTCCTGAAGAGGGATTTTTCCACTAAGGCTTGAATAATTGAGTAAACTACCCCTGGATCGTGCTGGTATAATGCCGATTGGTTTTGTTTGTGGGTAATACTCATCTCACATATGAGGATCGACAGACATCAATGTAAGTTCCGCCATTGTTTTTTTCCTTTTTTTTTTGTATGCCAGGTACCATGACCGGCGTGGTTTTCTAGGTCTTGAGTAATGAATACCGAAGTTCATATTATTTGAGTTGCTTGCCAGGCATATCTAGAGATAAGGGAAGTAAGAATAGTATATTCTGAATACCAAACAGACCACGAATTGACGGTAACCAGAGGTGACTAGAGAGGTGCTATCTTAATAGTTGGGACATTTTTACCCTTTCGAGGTGAGTGATATCTGAAAAATAAAATTCAACCATCTACCAGCTTGCGTTGTATTCATAATGCCTTTGGCAGAAAAGTATACTACACTTTGGAAGTTGCTGCTAGCATGAGGGGTGAATTTTGATTGGTATCTATGCGAGGGACGTCGAGTTTTTCTTTCAGATAATAAAATGACTTGTTTTATTCAGCTTGAGGAAGCTTGTCAGTACTAATTTGAATAAATTCTTGGTACAAGTGGTACCTCGAAGAGTTGAAGGGCATACAAAAGGTTTCATTTAAATTTCATTCAGGGAGCACGTTTTGGAGAATTAATTTTAGTATGAGAGGAATCCAAGTGATGTTCAGTATCTAATTCGTTATGTTTTATTGGGGTTCTAGTAAGGGGCCGAAAGCCAAACTAGTGTGGGGCCAGAAGCCGTTCGAGTAGGGGCCGACAGTTATCTGGGTAGGGACCGAATGTCACTCTGCTGGGGGGAGCAGGAGTCCAGTCTATGTCCTGCTGTTCCTCAATGGGAAGTAGATGGTTGAGTGGCTGGCACCCGAAGGTCAATGCCCAGAGGAGTGATTAGGACACCAACAACCAATTATTATTGTGTCACGCAAGTACTAACCTAAGTTGATGGACCTGAGTTCATTTTTTTTTTAATCGATTTATTTCACTAAAACAATTGTAAAGCAGAAATTAACCCCTTTTTGACCATACCCTAGTATACTAAGGTTATTTACCCTTTTCCCCTGCGCTTAAGCTTAAGCTCAATTGATTGTTCAGTTGTGGCCTACTTTAAAACCAAAATTGAAGTATCAAAATAGAAACACATTTGCTGACGGCAGCTGTTCGCCGGAGAACAGATAAGTGAGTTCGGTTTATTTGTGGCTCTGAGAATGAAAATTCAAAAGGGCGCCACTCAATTTAATAAAGATATATAATATTTGAAAAATTGAAAAAGTCAAATACCTACCTTCTAACAATACCTGAAAAATCAATATTCTCTCAGAAAGCTGGGTTGGACAAATAGATGAATAAAACTATATCAAGTTTAAAAATTGTATAATAAAATGCACCACCATGAGAGAAAATATGTTACGAACCACTGTAGTAGATATCACATCAGATGCCATAAAATATCAATAAAATAATATGTCCAAAAAATACATATACAGTTAAATGCCTGCTGATGTTGTATGATAATTTTCTGCTGAAATTATGTATAAGGTAATAAATCTATACCTAAATCCGCCGTCGCATAGTATACTATGTGAGAGCTTCACAAGAGCTCTATAGGTAATTGTTTCAATAGCAAATTATGGTATGAATGTATATTTAAAAGGTGGTGATAAATATTATTTTATGAAAAAAACGACACTGAAGGTGTACAAAACCTGGTGTTATTGGTCCATGATTCTCCTCAATGGTCCATGTACGTAGCCCCTATCCAAGGTCTATGGGGTGTAGTGGTGGTGCAGGAAGACTGCGAAGACAGGTGAAACAGGAAAGAACATAGGAAACAGCACAGAAGGGAAGAAAGCTAAACCTCCACGGTCAGCCAGGGGTTGTGGTGCAGCTAAGCCGGTCGACGGACTCAACTGACGCTACTGGACTCGTCTGGTATCTCGAAGGTCGACTCTGGCCAAGATCCGAAGACCTTGCAGGAAAACTCACAGATCCGCTGGGGGATCTTGACTAGGGTTGATGAGTTTTCTGACGGGCCGGTCACAACCAGGAATCCAATACCAGCAGCTAAGCTGTACCTAACACCCTAACAAAAAAATAGCCTCGTGTGACGACATGTGCAACAACAAAAAAACCCAAAAAAATAGAATAGGTATATTCTCAATCTGTCGATATCATTGCTGGCTCAAAACTTCTGAGAAGGGAGGTAGTGCTTAGAAGACAAACAGCAAACAGGAGAGCAGGACGCAGGATAGAAGCAATGGCGGCTTCCACTCACCGCATGGCAGTCTCCAGGTGGTTAGAACAAATCCCCAAAAAGGCTCCAAAATCCATAAGTGATGGATGCGACTTGAGCTCAACAGATGTTTCAATCACAAATTCCCCAAAAGGGTTTATTCAACGGTTAACTCATCGAGAATGAAAATAAAAAATATGAGTAAACCATGGCCACACTGGAAAAAGCCTCGAGGTAGCAGCTAGAGGATGGATATCATCTCCTATTTCCGAAATTTGCCAAAAAACTGCACTTCCTGTCCAAAAACAGCGCCAATTATGAATTCTGGGCTCCCCATTGGTCAAAACCATAAATACAGTATATCCCATTTGACAGAACCAAAGGTGAAGAAGACTGATTCTTCTTTCTTTTATTCTGTTACGGGCATGTGCATATATGGCTAACCAAACTTGGGCCAGACCAATGACGGAAATGACAGAAGATCAATGCCAGCACTGAGAAGATCGATGACAACCGAGCAGTGACATCGACGTGAAAACAAATATAACATATAGAAGAAGATGACCTATTAGATTATATTCTGAGAAATAAAGAAAAATCCCTATAAATCTGGATCACATTCAGATCTAACAGACTTCCTTCACAAATCCTGAGAAAACCTTCAGCGACATAGAATTCATCACACTTGAGAACACAACGGTATGTCGCTTGTTTACTAATGAATGTATCACAATATTTACTGACTCTCTTTTCTTCAATTCTAGGCCAAAGATCAGACAGATAGCCAGAAAATCATAAGATTCCTGCAGCTTATTACATCACTTCCAAAAGCACTGAGAATGTCAGAAACAAGAGTACTACATATGCTGTTGTTTTGTGTGTGATATTATACCATTCAAAACTGTGTGTGATATAGTGTTGTCTGAATAAATGTGTTATGTTTTGAAGGATTTATTGAAGTGTTATGCTGAAACTCTGTGAGTATACCAAATATATTCAAAAACTGATAATGTATTTTGGTACCAAGTGCAGTTGTTATCTGAATGCTACCAATCCCATGAAAAAACAAAATTGTAGCAATTTGAATGCTACACAGTGTTCAATTGCGTGGCATACAGGGTGTCCTACATTTGTGCTGATTTGACGGGGGGACAACCATATAGTTGTTCATGGTTACCTACCCTACTGGGAAATTTTGAAATATATATTTCTGAGGTTGTGGGAAATCTTGTTTTTTTTAGTGATATATTTTCTTCCTAGTGTCATCAGATTCCTATGGTAGGTGGAGATTTTCTGACTCGACTGAGTTGGTAATTGTAAAATAAAGTTACCTGGCGCCCAAAATTTTACGATCATCTTTACATCGAGATACCGGTCTAGTATCGAACCCTTCTTCTCCACATGAGTAAACCGGCAATTACCAAACTGTTTTCCTACAGTGTGGCTCAATTGTAGCCTACCGGAAGTTTAGGAAGGAAAATACCGATTCCGTTAATGAAACAATTTAAAAATACTTTAGTTGAATTAGAAAAATTGAAAATCATCAGAAAAGTAGAGGAACCCACTGATTGGGTGAATTCCGTTGTGATAATTAGAAAAAATAATGGAATTTTAAGAATTTGTCTCGATCCACGCGATTTGAATATGGCTATAAAAAGGGAATATTTTCAATTGCCGACGATTGATCAAATCATTTCAAAATTATCGGGTGCTCAATATTTCAGCAAATTAGATGCCAATAGCGGGTTTTGGCAAATTCGATTGGACGAGGAAAGTGCCAAATTGTGCACTTTCGGCACTCCATTCGGACGATATTGTTTTCTAAGAATGCCCTACGGAATTAGATCAGCTTCTGAAGTGTTCCACAAACGATTTAAAAATATTTTCGAAATGGAGGGAGTAGATCTCTATATAGATGATATCATAGTTTGGGGACGAACAAAATCTGAACATGACGAACGTTTAAAACAAGTATTTGAGAGAGCTAGGTTACATAAAATAACATTCAATAAAGAAAAATGTAAATTTGCTCTGTTTGAAATCACTTTTATGGGACATGTGATAACAAAAAATGGTTATTTCCCCAGTCCGGATAAAATAACAGCCATAGTGTAACGGGGTGGGGATATTATCAACAAAAAAATCCTACTTCAATGGTCTTGTAGACAATTTATTCATAGGTTAGCCCTGTAATTGTGGTAACAACTGTACAGCTAAAACCAAAACGAACCTTTCAATAACTCGCACAAAGTGGACGAATATCCCAAAAAAACCCACCAAAAGTAATATATTATTATGATGTAAAAAAATAGTCACCTAAAACAGGTAATGTGCACGAATAGTTTCGATATCACCACGCACCCAAGGATTTCACCTGTTCAGTTATTTACCCCAATATGAATTGAATATATTCTTCCAGGCATGGAAAAGTTTTTCAAAATAACAAAAACGCATTAAATTGATACCAATTAGTGAACAGGCATCGACATCTACCTCGAACTACTAGAAGTTCATAACTTATGAACTTATAGTAATCTGCTATAGAAATATACAGATTTCGTTACATTCGCCCCCCAACTGGACCTAGAAAAATACAAATTCTTTTTTTTTAGGGCGGTTTAAAATAACGTTTTAAATGCGAAACATGGAAAGTACCTCTTTCTTTGTCCGAGTCAGGAAAATACAAAATATAAGTAACAGGTCCGAGTTGTTTTTTTATAACATAAGGTCCCTCAAAGAGGAGAAGAAACTTCTTCATTTCTTGAGTGAGAGTGGAAGATATAGGGTTCGCTCTTAACAATACTGACTCACCCACAGCGAAAGGGTGATATGGTCGGCCAGGCCTAGAAACTGACCTTCGATGAGCCCTACCCTGCATTGTCTCCTTTGCTAAAAGTAATTTCTGTTGTTGTTCTTGTTCAACGATATCATGTATAGGATATCTCATGATACTGCGCGCTAAAGAGATTGGACTTTCCCCAAATTGTGATTCGCGAGGAGAAAACCCAGTGGATTCGTGTGTGACAGCATTTAAAAATTCGCCAAATCGCCTAACTTCTACTGCCCAACGGGTATGTTTTTCCGAACAATAAGTACGAAATAACCTCGATAATTCTCGCATATAAGTTATGTTCTTTGAAGCCGGCCCTGTCCATATGGAAGCATCGAAATAGAAGAGTCAACTTCCTACCGTACTTTATCTTCAAATCTTTGCTGAATTGTTTCATACCGTGAATTATCTGTTTATTCGAGACGTGTTATTGTTCGAAGCATATATAAACGAAATTTATAATATTATTTCTAATTCCATTTTGTCACTTGTAACCTGCATTTTCAATATTAATTAAAACATCGAGAAAGGTACGATCTTTTATTGTGTGAGAAGTGAATTTTTGGAGAAGAGTTATTCAATACAAATCGGTTTCAAAAATTACGGAGGTGTTTCTACGAACCACAACTGCTAGAGGCACAACGTAACTTATATCGTTCTACAGGGTTGGATTGAGGATGACGAATAGAACTATATACTGGCTTCACATCGAATTTAGACAAAGTATCAGACCATAATTTCGCTGTGAATTGGGACCCATGATCCGTTAAAATTCTATTTACCAAAATTCAAAAACCACCACCAGGGAAAATTCCAGAAGACGAGTTAACATAGTGTGGATAATCTGCAAGAAGTGAACTCCAATAGTGTCTCCACAAATCTGCTGTGAATTTCCAAAAGACTCAAGTGCCTGCAAGAGAGGACAGCAATCCAACAACTTGAAGACACGGGGTGCAAATCTGAATATCCCAAGAGAGGAACGAATCAGAGGACCACTAACAACCATTCGAAAGACAGCATTCCCAAGACTGGTTTAGGATTAAGAAGAAAGGAAAAACAAGAAAACGAAGACAACCCAGAAAAACTGTAAGTCATTCTCAATATCCTGCACTCACCCTCCCACTGAACATGCAATGTTACAAAATATTGCTTCAATATTATTTGCGGCTTGCTCCCATAATATAGCATGACAATATTGCATGACGCTTCTTGTAATGTTATATTCCCAATCATAACAGAAAAACCTACTATCAAATGATCTGCAAATTACAAAAGTAACTTTTGATCGAGTTTCAATTGCAATATTGTCTCAACTATAAAAGTTTATTACATTCGCAACATTCTATGAACAATCTATAAACAATTTTATAGCAAGTTATGAATTTAATTTTTTATTCAATTTCATTTGTAATATTGCCTAAACCTTGTAACTTCATTACATTTTCACTCGTGTTGTATCGGGTGGAATCGGTTCGATCATTGGAGGATCATTGCATCATTTCATCACTCATCAGAGATCTCGCATCAGTCTCATCGACAGTCAGCCATTGTTGTTTCGTCAAGTTATTTGTTCTTATTGCACAGGTTTCCTTTCAACTGACATATTGGAGTAAGTGATAAAGTGCACTCTCATCACATGGATAGTTCCAAGGTAAGATGCATTTTTTTTATCGTGATATTGAATGTGAGGTTTTTAGAAACAGAATCATCGTAAGAAATTTTCGCAAATGTCAATAAAATGTTTACGTGAAGTTGTATAGTCGTTTTGATAAAATCAAAGAATAGAAAAGAAAAGGTGATTGCCATATACTCAGAGGTCAATAATGATTAGATCAAGTTACTGATTTTATTATTATCACCATATTTCATCTGTAGTTTTTTGTTTCAGTTTTCCTACTGAATATTGGGCTGCCACTTCAAGAAGTATTTTGTGGATGTTGATTTTAGTTTATCACTTATTTTATTTTTTTGTGTATTTTGCGTTCATTTTGTGAATTATATGTTTTATGTTCGAAATTTGTGCTTTTATTCTCAAGATTTCAATATGCTTCACACATACTTTTCTATTGAGTAGTCACTGCCATATTGCAACAAGGTGGTAGTAGGAATATTCAATATGTAATTTTCATATACATCACATGTTATATTGCAGTAACCTTACTGAAAACATGACATTCAAAATATAAAAAAATAAATTTTATTCAATTTATATGTAATGTTG
The DNA here is from genome assembly GCA_029955515.1 of Chrysomela aeneicollis. Lineage (NCBI taxonomy): Eukaryota > Metazoa > Arthropoda > Insecta > Coleoptera > Chrysomelidae > Chrysomela > Chrysomela aeneicollis. The sequence goes on along the minus strand of JARUHQ010000013.1, from coordinate 1,743,969 downwards.
CAGGAACCTTGCTACAATGTGTTATCAAGAAATATTGAATTTGTTATATTAGGGAAGGTCCGTTTCAGCGGTTGCTGCAATCTTGCAGTAAGGTAGCGACAAACATTACAACCTTGCATTGTTGGGTTGCTGTAATATTGAACAAATATTACATTGCTCAGTGGGCTTTTCCCTTGTTTACACCGAGAAAAATAATCACTTTGAACTAGTATTTTCTTTTTCAATTTTTATGTTCAATACAATCAGAAATATATCACAACGAAATCGTGAAATACGTGAACAACGAGCTGTTTTAGGCCAACAAAATCTTGATTTGGTTGAAAGCAACGACGATCTGAATCTCGAATCTCTTTTTCAAAATCTAAATTTGAATAGCGACAATACAAACACTACAATGTCTATCAATATGAATTATCAACAACTGAAACTTTTTTTGGATATCATACCATATTTTTCTGGTGATCCTTGTGAACTAAATAATTTCTGTGCAGCTTGCGATGAAACTTTTACACAATACATTGCAGAACCAGCATTCAATAAAAAAACTAATTTTGAGAGGTATTATTAGTAAGCTAAAAGGAAAAGCTTTGACATTGATTTCAAGTAGGAATGAATTAACTGAATGGAATCAGATCAAGGAGTTATTGATACTCTCATTTTCAGACCAACGATCTTTCGCATGTCTCTTACAAGAACTTCATAGTCTGAAACCAAATCCAAAAGAAAATTCCTATAATTTCGGAATGAGATGTCAATATTTTAGAAGCCTCATTTTCCCATCAATTAATAGTGACAGTACTCTCACTGAACATGAAAAAAGTGCGCAAATAAAAAATATTGAAAAACTGATTCTAATATCTTTTTTGAAATATTTACCCTCCACAATTCAGACAGCAGTCAGAATCAAAAATCCTTTCAGTTTAGAAGCCGCACTTAGCTACGTATTGGAAGAAGAAAATTTCCTATCTTTAGTTAATGATGGTAAAAGAAATCAATCTCAACCGATTCCTCAACCTTGTTTTAGAGCACCTTTGGCAAATCAGAAACCTCCTCAATATGTACCATAAATTAATTTTCCAAATTATCCAATGAGAAATCCTCAACAGAGCTTTCATCAGAATAGAAATTTTCCAAATCAAAATTTTACAAGTCAAAATCATAACTTCCCCAGCCAACCAATACAAATTCAATCAAAACAGGTACCTCAAAGATTTTTCACAAATCAAAGAGTTTTCGGAAAACCAAATAACACTAATGTTTGGAGACCAAAAAATCAAGAACCCCAAAATAAACCAACACCGATGTCAACAGTTACAAGAACTGTAAATATTCCACAAAATTCCCAACAAAGACACTTTTTTCAGCCTCAATCAAGACCAACTTTCATTTCCGAAGAAGTTCACCAAATAAATGAACCTCAAAATAATCATGACAATAATTTTGAATTTATCAATGAACAAACAGACTCTCTGAATTTAATAGCTGAAGATTATCAATATTTATTTGATGATTCACCGAATGATACAGAAGAACAATATAATTATAATAAACAAGTTATCGAGACAAATCAGGACCAAACTTTTGAAGAAACCACTCCAAATTTTTCTGCACTAGCCTCTGGAACGGAGACAACTTAGACATTCATAATATAGAGGATACAAGAAAACTCCCCTTCGTTACTATTTCTATCCCAAATTTCAGACCACTGAAATTACTTATAGATTCTGGAAGTCATATCTCATTATTTAATCCGGTAATAGCAAAAAAAATGTTTTCAGAATATATTTTCAACAAACCAAATATAATCAAAACATCTTGTGGACAACAACATTCCAAATTCGAAGCCCATATACCAGCCTTTTCAGAATTTAAATCAGTAATGGGCGAGAAAGAGACAGTGGACTGTATATTTTGAGATTTTATATTTTTATAATTTTGAATCGCAAGTGACAAGAGGTGCGAAAATGGCCACTCACCTGTGGGTTCTAAGAATCTGGTCAAAAGCGGCGGCCGCCTCAGGATTCTGATGTCGGATGACCCATCAACAGAAGCACCACCGTATGAATTGTCACTGAGTTTTGGGGGGTTTGATTGCTTAATTGCACAATTACAAAAAATGAGATTCAGTCTGATAACCACGTTTCACCTTAACGTGATGATAACGAGATCGAGAGTGCCTTCTGCGCACTGTCTTAATCTTCTTGGGGGGAGTAGTGGCCAAAATTCTCTTGTCACTATCACGCGTAAATTTAGCCTAAATCGCTATACTGAGTGGCACAAATCATTTGCATAATTTAGCAAGACTCTCGAAAGGTATATTTATCGTTCTTTTATACATATACATATCATAATAATATGAAAACTGAACATACCGCCCATCTAAAATGAATATTTTATATTTATATTATTATACTAAATCTAATCTAGAAATCTCTAGTTTGATGAGAAGAGAAGAGCTCAATATGGGTAACAAAAAAGAATGAAAGAAAAAAAATAATAAAAAATAATAATAAAAAGTCAAAAGTTATGAATTTCAATTAGGGAGCGCCAATGGGCAACGGACAAACTTTACTCACAGGACGTCGTAAGAGTCCTTTGTTAGTACGCACTGTTACTACCCTGGTTATACCGTCTGGCCCAGGATGAATTCGTTCAACCCTTCCTAAATGCCACGTCAATGGCGGGGAGAGCTCATTCTTCAAAAGAACTAGTGTATTAGGCTCTATCGGTGTGGAGGGCTGGATCCATTTACTTCGTTGCATAAGATGGTGCAAATACTCCTTATGCCAGCGTTCCCAGAACGACTGGTGGAGTCGCTGTATCAACTGCCAGCGGGAGAGACGGGATATTTTTAAGTTACCCAAGTTTGGGTCTGGCAAAGAATTGAGGGGTTCGAGAGTTAGAAAGTGTCCAGGAGTTAGAGCCTGAAAATCGTTGGGATCATTGCTGATAGGGCACATTGGACGTGAGTTCAAAATAGACTCTATTTGAATCAAGAGAGTATTCAACTCTTCGTAGGACAGTATTTGATTTCCTATTACTCGATAAAGATGACTCTTGATACATTTTATTTGGGATTCCCAGAGCCCCCCGAAATTTGGACTCATTGGGCTGTTAAAATGAAATTTAATCTGTTCTTCTGAAGAAACAGATTTCATTAGAGACGAGATATAATTCGAGGCCCCACGAAAATTGGTGCCACAGTCCGAATAGACATCACTGCACCTGCCTCTTCGTGCTATAAAGCGCCGAAAAGCAGCCAGGAATACCTCTGTGGAGAGATCGGAACAGAGCTCAATATGGGTAGCTCTCGTTGCCATACAGATAAAAACACACATGTAGGCTTTGTATGTTTTTGCACCTCGAACCCTCTTTAAAGTTATAGAGAGAGGTCCAGCCATATCTATTCCGACGTGGGCGAACGATTTTACTTGAGAGACACGAGCTGATGGTAAATTGCCCATAAGAGGCTGAGGAGAAGAGGGATTGAGTCTGAAACATGGAATACATTTCGATATCACTGACCGAATAGCGCGTTTCGGAGCAAGTATCCAGTAACGTTGGACTAGTAAGTTTTGAAGTGTCTGATGGCCGGGATGCAAGTATTTTTGGTGAGTGTGTTCAATCAAAAGCTGCGTGAACCTGTGTGAGCTTGGAAGGAGAATAGGATGTTTGGCTTCGAATGAGAGCTCCGAGTGTATTAATCTGCCGCCCACCCTGATAACTCCAGCGGTGTCTAAGAAAGGAGTCAACCTTTGTAGAGGTTTTGGCAACAATTTTTTAGTTTTTATCTTTTGAATTTCCTGAGGAAAGGCATCCGATTGGGTGAATTTGATTAACAGAAGGAGTGCATGTTCCATTTCTTCAGAAGAGAAAATATCTACATGTCGATTAACGGTATGCTTGGAATTATAGCAGAAACGAAATATATATGCGATTATTCGTTGTATCTTGAGAAGTGAGCTATACCGAAATAAAAGAGATGAGAATGGGTGATTTACCACTGTAGTAGAAGTGAGAACTACCTTTCTTCTTTCCTCATCAGTCTCAGGTAAGTCGTGAATGGGTATTCCTATATCAGGAGGCCATTGTTCATGTGGCAGGGAAAGCCATTTCGGTCCCGCCCACCATAACCTACATTGCAATAATTCTGACGGAGAGAGACCTCTAGAAGCAGGATCAGCAGGGTTGTATTTGGATCTAACATGTCTCCACGTTGACGAAGGAATTTTATTTTGGATTTCAGTGACTCGGTTGCAAACAAAGGTAGTCCATTTATGTGGGGAAGCATTGATCCATGTCAGGGTAATTGTGGAATCTGTCCAACTATGGATGTCATCAATGTGTATTTTTGTTTTTAAAATTTCGAGAGTATAATAGAGCAAATTCGATAGGAGAAGTGCTCCACAGAGCTCCAAACGAGGAATTGATATAGTTTTCAATGGAGCTACGCGGGATTTTGCACAAACTAAGTGAGTGGAGATATTCTGATACTGATCAACGCACCTTAGATAAATGACTCCCGCATAACCAGCTTTACTAGCATCCGAGAACCCATGAAGGGAACAGGACACAGTATAACGAGGATAAATGAGGCGAGGTATAGAGAGGTTTGAGATGGAAGGTAACTCTTTTCGAAAGTGATTCCAAGAATTCGACAATTTGAAAGGTACAGGATCATCCCAATTGAGGCCTTCAGTCCAGAGCTTTTGTAAAATGATTTTGAGGTATAATACCAATGGTGTCAGAAATCCTGACGGATCGAAGATACGGGCCACCTGAGAAAGAACATTTCTTTTGGTGCATGACTTATCAATAGGGAGAACACTGTACGAGAATACGTCAGCAGAAGGGTTCCATTGAAGCCCCAATATTTTCAACATTGTGTCCCTTTCGAAGGAGAGAGGATCATACAATAAACTGGAGGGAGGTAAATGGGAGAGTAGAGTGGGTTCGTTACTAGCAAATTTTCGTAATTCAAATTCACCTTTGAGGAGTAAACCAATGAGTTGACGTTGATATTCGAGAGCATCTGAAAGATTGTCAGCGCCTGTGACTACATCATCAACATAAGTGTCAGATCTAAGAATAGAGGCTGCTAGAGGAAATTCGTTTTCGTACTCGTAAGATAACTGCAGAAGAACTCTAATTGCGTGAAAGGGTGATGAACACACACCGTATGTCACTGTGTTGAGCTGAAATTCTTGAATTGGTTCTTCTTTCGAGAAACGCCAAATTATGCGTTGGAAGTGGCGATGTGCTGGGGATACTATGATTTGACGAAACATCTGCTTGATGTCCGCCGTAAACACTACTGCATGTACTCTGAAGCGCAAAATGATCGAGATGATATCTTGTTGTAATTTTTGCCCAGTGAATAAAGTATCATTGAGAGAAATTGAGTTCAGATCACGAGCGCTGGCATCAAATACTACCCTTAGTTTGGTGGTGGTACTATTTGGGCGGAGTATACAAAAGTGAGGAATATAATAACCTGAACTGCTAAACTGATCGGGACACACTGGAGTCATATGCTCTGATATTAAATATTCATGCATAAACTCTTTATAGAGATTATAGAGCTCAGGGTTATGCAGGAGCTTCCGCTCCAAAGAGAAAAACCGCCGGAGGGCTATATCTCTGGAACCCCGAAAGTGGGGTTCTCCGTCACGAAAAGGTAAACATATTTGGAATCGGCCTGATTTGCTACGAGAAAAGGTTTTAAGAAAGTGATTTTCGACAAAAATATCCTCAGGTGAAAGTGGGAAAACTTCAGGGACTTGGTCTAACTCCCAGAAACGTTTTATTGAGTCTTCTAAAGTTAATTCCGTGGAAGTAAAGAAGGAATGATGTTGCGAAGCATTTTGCGAGGAATAGTTAACTCTACCCATGATAACCCATCCAAAAATGGTTTCTAAAGCTACAGGTTCATGAAGAGAAGTACTTATACTGTTGCCAGTGAGGAGAAAACCAAAAACATCTGCGCCCAATAGCATATCAATTGGACGGGATTCTTTGAACTGAGGATCAGCCAATTTCAAATGTGAAAATTGCGGAAAGCTTTTGTGAGAAAGTGTTTCTCCAGGAAGAGGTGGAGAAATTGTAGGTAAGAGAATAAAATCGAGAACTAGAGAGGGTTGATCCGCATCAACAGGTTTTACCATACAGGTAACACCCTGATTAGCTTGAGAACTAAGTTGACCGATACCGGCAATTGAAATCTTGAGGTTGGACTTGCATAATCCCAGTTGATTAGCTAGTTTACTCGAAATGAAATTAGACTGACTTGCACTATCTAATATAACTCGGGCCTTGCGGAAATTACCATATTTTGCCTGAACTTCAATTTGAGCCGTAGACAACAAAACAGTACTGTGCGATTGAGTAAACATATTGACGGAAGTAGAGGAGGAAGGTATTGACCTATCTGGAGGTTGAGTATTATTTGAGGTATGATGAGAACCGGCTATAACTCCTGGTGCAGGAGGTGCATGCGAGGGGTGAGTAAAAGATCTATCAAAATGTAGAAGGGTGTGGTGCTTTCCTGAACAACGTTTACAAGATACTTGTGAAGAGCATTGAGAAGAAGAGTGCCTAGACCCAAGGCAGTTAGAGCACCACTTATACGTTTTAATGAGACTGTATCGATCATTCGGAGACTTTGACAGGAAGTTTTGGCAATTATATATCATATGATCACCATGACATAACTGACATTCTAGTTTTTGAGCATTTGAGACTAATGATGAGGACATTCGCTGTCTAACAGTATTATTTGAGGCGTTATTCAATAATGCATCTGTCGCTTTGGGTCGTATGAATGACTTTCTTGTCTGAGAAGAATTAAAATTAACCGTATCAAGGGCATCGCAATGCTTTTGCACAAATTCTTGTAAGACTGTGAAATACTCATCATTTTTTAATTTAGAGCCGCACTCTAATTCAAAATTGGTAGCAGTTGAAGAATCCAGCCGATCTAATAGCATGTTAAATAAAATAAAATCCCATCTTTTAATATCATGGCCTAAATTTTCCAACATTGATAAGTTTTCATTGAATGTGTCGATAAGAAGTCGAAAGGCTTGAGAATTATCTGAAGTAGTTAATTTTCGAGTTTGCTCAATTGCGCGCCAATGAGAAGTCCCTATTAATCTATCGTTATGATAGCGCTTTCTCAGCGAATTATAAGCAACTGTATAATTTTGACCTGTCAAAGGAGTTCGCTTGACCAGAGCCAACGGAGCACCTTGTAATGAAGTGAGTAGGTAATTAAATTTATCAATGTTTGACATACCATCAACATCATGAATCATGGAATCGTACATGTCTATGAATGTACGCCACTGAGTAAGGTCCCCATTGAATTTTGGTAAAGAGATTTTAGGCAATTTAATATTTGTATGACCTGCTGAGCTTGTGGATTGATTTAGATTCAAAGTAACATCTTTCACGTCCTCGAATATCTGCATGTAAATCGCTTGCACGTGAAAAAAATCGTTTTGAAACTGTATATATTTCTGATTATGAGGAACCAACTCGGCTTCATCCACTGAAAAGAATAAATTGACAATCTGAGCATGTACAGCCTCAAAGTTGGTGTTGATAGTTTCAATTTGGCGGTACCTACACTTGAGGTTATTATGCAAAGCTTTATCATCTAAGGATTGATCAGCAATTCTTTTCAATTCTGCCATTTTCAATTCCTCAATACTTCGGGAGGCCACAAGTTGCTTGAGTCTTTTTGTTTGAGCATCTGTCAATGTCGCGGTCATTGTGAATTCTATTCGAGATAATCACAGATGTGAACTTTAGAGTTGGTCAAAAAATAAATACGATTGTACACCCTGTATGCCGCTCTAACGCTCGGGAAGCGTGGAGCAATATTATACTTGCGGTTAGCTTTCCGTGCAAACTTTCGTATACCTATGTGAATAATTTACTATTTTTCTATAGGAAACAATTAATTCGAAACAATAGGAAGAGTTATGTGATTATACGATTCAACTGCCTCATAGGAGCACTTTCTTCGAGATTTTATTATCGGATAAATATCGAGAAAAGTAAGAAAACGTAAATATTCTAAATTTGCCGTACTTATACCTGAGTACAAGTAACAAGAAACATCGATCAAAACAAAATTGAGAAAGATGAGATTGATGGGGGCGTGACCAGAATTTACCTGCGACAAACGAGTGCGCGTACGGTACCTCGGTATGTTCTCGATACCTAGAGAAATATCAATTATGGCTACCAATCGAGATTTCCTAATTTATGCAAATTCTTAATTGATTTATGCTGAAAATTAATAATTCAACAATAACTGGTTGGGAATTTCAAAAATTCAAGATCCGACGTCAGAAGGACCATTAACATGGGCGAGAAAGAGACAGTGGACTGTATATTTTGAGATTTTATATTTTTATAATTTTGAATCGCAAGTGACAAGAGGTGCGAAAATGGCCACTCACCTGTGGGTTCTAAGAATCTGGTCAAAAGCGGCGGCCGCCTCAGGATTCTGATGTCGGATGACCCATCAACAGAAGCACCACCGTATGAATTGTCACTGAGTTTTGGGGGGTTTGATTGCTTAATTGCACAATTACAAAAAATGAGATTCTGTCTGATAACCACGTTTCACCTTAACGTGATGATAACGAGATCGAGAGTGCCTTCTGCGCACTGTCTTAATCTTCTTGGGGGGAGTAGTGGCCAAAATTCTCTTGTCACTATCACGCGTAAATTTAGCCTAAATCGCTATACTGAGTGGCACAAATCATTTGCATAATTTAGCAAGACTCTCGAAAGGTATATTTATCGTTCTTTTATACATATACATATCATAATAATATGAAAACTGAACAAGTAATGAAAATAATTTTTACTCTTTTTGATTTTCACCCTTTTTTTGATGGACTATTAAGTTTCAAAGATATCAAGAGTATGGGATTCAATTGGAATATTCAAGATGGATATTTGTTCAAAAGTGGTATTGCAATTCAAGTTTTCCAATGTTCTCCATCTGATTATCATTGTTATAATATAACTCTAGGTGAAAGTGAAATTTTCAGAACCAAAATACCAGTAAACACATTCGTTGATGGCAATTATTATCTACCTCAAACAAATTTGAATCAAAATTGATTTATCCCTGAAAGTATAACTACTGTAGAAAACGGTCAAGCAATAGTAGAAATTCATAACTTGGACTCTCAAGATCTTTATTTAAATTTGACGGCACCACTTCAAGTATACTCAATTGATGAATTCGAAATTTATCAATCAGAATTTGATGAAATTAATCCATATCCAAATGAAAATGAAATTGAAGATTTATTACGATTGGATCATTTGAACTCTGAAGAAAAATCGAAAATTCTCAAACTTTGTAAAACTTACCATACTGTTTTTCATTACCCTGATCAACCACTTTCTTCCACAACTAAAACCACCCACAAAATCAAAACGACAGATGAAGAGCCAATTTACACAAAATCTTACAGATTTCCCGAAATTCATAAAAAAGAAGTGACCAAGCAAATTACACAAATGTTAAATGATGATTTTATAAGAAATAGTTCAAGCCCTTGGTCAAGTCCAATTTGGATAGTCCCAAAAAAACCAGATGCCAGTGGACAACAAAAATGGCGAATTGTCATTGACTATAGAAAATTAAATAATAAAACAATACAAGACAGGTTTCCAATTCCTAATATTGATGATCTCTTAGAAAAATTAGAAAAAGCGCAATATTTCACTACCCTCGATTTGGCCAGCGGTTTCCATCAGATCAAAATGCATGAAGATTCAATAGAAAAAAACTGCTTTTTCTACTGACCTAGGACATTTTGAGTTTCTGCGCATGCCCTTTGGCTTGAAAAATTCCCCATCCACTTTCTCTCGTATGATGATGGAAGTTCTGAAAGAGTCTGTTAATAAAATTTGTTTAATATACATGGATGATGTGATTGTATTTTCTACAACTCTAGAGGAACACATCTCAAATATTGAAATTGAAATTTGAAATTGAAATTTATTGAATTGAAATTGCATTACATGGTGAAAATCAGATAACAAACATACATATAAATACCCATATATTAGTTAAATATTATTAATTCCTTCCATATCCTAGACGCATGACCTAAGTGCTTGAGGCACTTGCTTTGTTCTGCATCTAGGATTGTCGGAATGGTAATGTGTGCTTACATGGTGTGAGTGGACATGGAAATTTGTATCTATTATACCATTGTACAGTCTTGTACTAGTTCACATTATTATCGAACCCTCACAAGATCCTGGAGGCTAACCTAAATGCTAGAAGCATTTGTTTTGTTCTGTCTTCAGGATTGTCAGGATTGCTGTAGTACTATGTGTGGTATGAGAAAAGATATTTATAATAATAATTGTAGGTCGAGAGTTAGAGGTTGTGAGCTGGATGGGTTATTTTTTTTTTCAAAATATTTTTATTAATGTAGTGTAATTTGTGGTAATGTAGTTTTTAATTTCATATTTGAATTGACTAAGTGATTTTTTTTCTTTTATGTTCCTAGGCAGTGAATTATATAATTTGGGACCGAAGTAGATAAGTGTTCTTTGTGTATGTGATTTTTTGAAGATAGGGAGAGGCATATTTAGATTTTCTGTTGATCTAGTGTTTTGTAGTCTATATGTGATATCTGTACGCTTGTTTTTATAGACCCATATTAGGCTGTTGTAAATGAATAAGCTTCTTACATTGAAAAGTTTCGTTTCTTTGTACAGTTGTTCAGTAGAGAACCGTTTTTTCTTATGGAAAATTATTTTTATAATTGTATTTTGCATTGCTTGAAGACTTTTGAGGTTGTTGTCGAAGAGTCCACCCCAAACAGTAATGCCGTATCTAATGATCGATTCTGCCAGAGAATTATATATTATTATAAGATTTTTTCGGGTAAGTATTTCTCTCAGATTGTATAGTTTATAAGTGAGTTGTCTTAAGCGTTTGATGACATGACCAACGTGTTCATCACATCTCATATGTTGGTCAAGTATAATTCCAAGATATTTTAGTTTTGATTCATTTTCTATGGTTGGGCAGGTGTATTGATTATTCTGTGGGCAGTTCAGTTTGTGAATTTTCAGTGTTTCCTTATTCGGTTGATCGTTACTTAAGAGTGTGAAACATACAAATTTTGTTTTGAGAATATTTAGGCTTAGTAGATTATAATTTAGCCATATTTGGATATCTTTTAAACCAATTTCAGCAGTTTGGTATGTTTCTTGCCATGACTTTCCTGAAAATACAATTGCGGTATCATCTGCATATGAGATGAGATGATCGATGGAGTTTATACTGCCAATACTATTTATGTAGACTAGGAACAGTATCGGACCCAGTACTGTGCCTTGTGGAACACCGACAGTAATTTTTTGGGGTTCACTGGTATATTTGTCTATTTTTACTTTTTGATATCTGCAGGATAGATAGTTCTGCAATAAGTCTTTCATAGGTCCACGAATTCCATATCTATAAAGTTTATCTATTAGCTTGGAATGTGACACTGTATCGAATGCCTTGGCTAAATCCAGAAAAACTGCTAAGCATTTTTCGGACTTCTCCAAGGCATCGACTATATTTTTTGAGAAGTGTAAAACAGCTTTTTCAGTATTAGAATCATAATTGAACCCAAATTGTTTTTTTGTTATCACTTGATGAATATTGAAAAAATTTACTAGACGTTTTTTTACAGAGTGTTCAAAAATCTTCGCAAAACTGTTTATCCCGGATATAGGTCGGTAGTTGTTAAAATTACTTTTATCACCTGATTTATAAATAGGGGTAATTACCGACTCTTTCCATTGTAAAGGTATGTCACCAGATTTATACGTTATATTAATGAGGTGGGTGAGTGGTTCCACAATGTGCAGATGGACATTTTTTATCAATATGGAGTTTATTCCATCTGGTCCAGGGGCCGACCTGTTTTTTAGTTTAGATACTATATTGATAACTTCATTACTAGTAACCGGCTGTAGGAACATCGATGGTCCAACTGAAACGTCATTCATAGAGTTTATAGGGAGGTTATCAACTTTTTCGATTTTGTCAGCCATATTTTTTCCTATGTTAATGAAAAATGTATTGAATGTATTAGCTTTCGTTTTATTGTCGGATATTTTGTTTCCCTTTGTGTCTACCATATCTATTGCATTAACATTAGTTTTTGTTATATTTTTGTTTGATACTTCATTTATTATTTCCCAGGTTTTTTTGTAGTTACCACTGTTCTCGTGAAGCTTATTTTTGAAGTATTGATTTTTTGTCGATTTAATCAGTTTATTCAGTTTATTTCTATACTATGAGTATTCATTTTTTAATGCATGAGAAAAGTTATTTTTCAGTTGTTTTTTCATTCGATCTCGGATTTTTATTGATTCTATTAACCCTGCCGTTATCCAAGGTTTCAATTTATGTTTTTTAGTTATCTTGATTTCTTTCGTAGCCTTTTCTGTGTAATTACAGAGTTTTTTAATAAAGCTGTTATAAGCTGTTTGGGGGTTATCGTTCTGAACTACATCTTCCCACCTCTCGGTTTTTAGTAAATGATTCAGTTTGGTAAAGTTAATTTTCTTGTATGTGGATGGTTTACACTCATCTGTAGGTTTGCTGTTCTCTTGTTTTATTTTGGTGATAATTAATGATGTAGTGAAGTGATCGGATAGATCAGTTTCTACTATTGAGGGTTTGAAAGATGTATTATTTAGTCTATTTCTGACAAAAATATGGTCTATTATGCTTTCTGATACATTTGTTACCCTTGTTGGTTTGTTTATATATGAGATAAAGCCGTTACTAGTTAAAACATTCAAATAATTATTTACTTCGTTTGATAATTTATTTCCTAGATTTATGTTGATATCACCTAAAAATATTTCAGTATCAAGTGGTTTTAGGTTGGTAAAGTATGTTTCAATATCATCAATATATGTTTGAGTGTTTGTGGAAGGTGGTCGATATGAAGCGGTTATTCCGATTGTTTACTTTTGAAGATATTGTGTTCTTTATATAAACCAGTAGACCATCGTTTTGATTTGTTTTTGACTCATTATAATGAGTTGTATAATTTGGTATTGAAAAATTATCCACGCCATCTATAATCCACGTTTCTGAGAGTATAATAATATCAACGTTATTGTAGTTTTCTTGTATGTAGACTAGAAGTTCGTCTATATGCTTGTTTATACTTCTGATGTTGAAATGAATTATACCAATTTTTTCCCTTCCAGCGTCACAATCTCTATAACATTTTTGTAAGGTAGAGAAATAAATATCATATCATATCAAAGAAATATTCAAGAAGTTCCAACAATATAACCTTAAAATACAACCAGATAAGAGCGAATTCTTACATAAACAAGTTGAATTTTTAGGGCATGTTATAACAACTCAAGGAATAAAACCAAATCCCAGAAAATTAAAAGCAATAGAAAAGTTTCCGATTCCAAAAACATATAAAGAAATAAAAAGCTTCTTAGGTATGATAGGATTCTACAGAAAATTCATAAATAATCTCGCAAAAATAACAAAACCATTAACTCAATGTTTAAAGAAAGGCAAAAAGGTTGAACATACTCAAGAATTCATACATGCATTTGAATCTTGCAAAAAACTGTTATGCAATGAACCAATATTAGCACATCCAGATTTTTCAAAAATTTTCACACTAACCACAGATGCAAGTAAATATGCAATTGGTGCAGTATTATGTCAAGATAGTAAGCCAATTTGTTTTGCCAGTAGAACATTAAATACTAATGAAGTCAATTATTCCGTTATTGAAAAGGAGCTATTATCCATTATCTGGTCAGTTAAGTACTTCAGACCTTACCTTTTCGAAAGACATTTCAAAATTAAATCAGATCATAAACCTTTGAAATGGTTGGACAACCTGAAGGAACCAAGCTCAAAATTAATAAGATGGAAACTTCTATTATCCGAATATGATTATGAAATTGATTACATAAAAGTAAGGAAAATATAGTAGCAGATGCTCTTTCCAGAAACCCACCTGATACTATGTCAGTTGTGAATGAAATAGGAGATTCTGATGAAATTATCCAAGATTTCATTAGAGATTACGAAAATCATGCATCAACAGCACATACAGCTGATGAAACACATATATTAGCTTTCCCCTTTTCAGCAAAGCCCTTAAACCATCATAAATACCAAATGATTATAAAAATAGTAGATACTTTACCAGCAATCCTTTGTCGACAAGAAAAAATATTCGAAAATCAAAGATTTTTTTATAAGTCTTAGAAAACGGCATTTTGAACAGGATTTAGAAGAATTCATAGCGAATTTGATAAATGATCGAACTTATCACTTGCACTTTCCCAATAAAGAACATGAGAGAACTTTCACTGTTGCAATGCAACAGAAACTTATAAGAATTCATTCAAACATTTTTATATGCACAAATATGTTGAAAGATATTGAAAACGAAAACGAACAAACTGATAAAATCAACTATCACCATGTCTACAAGACTGGACATCGTGGAATAAATACAACATTGGAATCACTTAAGAGAAATTATTATTGGCCAAATATGGACAAAAATGTGAAAAATTATATTAATAACTGTAATATTTGTCAAAAATCCAAATATGAACGTACACCTAATGAATTTGAATTCCAACCAATTCCGATAGGCTCTAAACCCTTTGAGAGAATTCATATAGATACTTTTTCCATTTCCAAAGACAAGTTTTTGACGCTTATTGATACATTTTCAAAATTTGCTCAAGCATACTCCATGCCTGGAACAAACGCAATTAATGTACTCGATGGACTTTTATCCTTTATATCTCATTATGGAATACCCCAGACAATAGTCTGTGATGGAGGTTCAGAATTCTATAACCAAAATTTTCAGGACTTTTGTAAGCTACACAAAATAAATATTCATTTCACTACCCCAAAAAATCCAAATTCAAACAGTTATATTGAAAGGTTCCACTCAACAATACTTGAACAAATGAGAATTCAGACAAAACAAAATCCAACACAATCCTTGCAAATTTTAATGAAATACTCCATATTACATTACAATAATTCTATTCACTCTTCAAGTGGATATACTTCTTTTGAAATTGTTTCGGGACATCTTTATTCAAAAGACCCCTTCGATATATCTGAAAAAGATATTATATCAAAATATGTTCATGATCATAAAGAGAAAATGAATAAAAAATTCGAACAAATCAATGAGGAAATTAATAAAGAGAAAACAGCAAAACTTGGAAAAATCAATGAAACCCGACATGAACCCCTGAATGTAACAAAAGATGACAAAATTAATCATAAAGAACAAACCCGCGATAAATTAGCTTCACGTTTCACAGAAGTTCAACCGACAGCTCAAACTCGAAATAAAATTAAAACAGAAACTTCGAAATATTCAAAACATAACCTGAAAAAACGCAAAACATACTAAAATACTGAATCACTGATGTACACTTTAATATTATTTTCAGATGAGACTACTATTCATATTCTCATCCTATCTACTATTGATAAATATAATCAATGGATCAATCCATGAATTAACGAACCCTATAGTACCCATTGAAATTAAATTAACCAAGATAATTACCAGCAAACACACCTTCATTAGTTATATGAATGGTACTGAGTTATTTGACATTAAAAATAAATTAGAGTATCAAATAAAATTTCTCGATAAGAAGAATGCATTGGGTAGCCAGGGAACTCTACTTTTGCAGCAAGCACATACATTATTGTTACAAGTCGATCATTTATTGCAAATTATACGACCCCATGTTATCCAAAAAAGAGGACTCATAAATTTAGGAGGAAAAATCAATAAATGGCTTTTTGGCACTTTAGATAATGAAGATGGTGAAAGAATAAATTCAATGCTTCAATATTTGAATAAAAATGATCAAATTATTCGAGATGAATTGGTCAAACAAACTTCCTTTGCTAAGGAAATGATGTTAAAAACTAACGAAACATTTCATCAAATGAAATCCAATATATTGAAAAGCTTTCAACTGATTAAAGATTTTCAAGATCAAGTCAATGAAATAAATGCTTTACATTTAGTAATAGATTCTCTCATAACTTTTCAAAATCAACTTAACCAGATTATAAATGCTATTACCTTTGCAAACATCAATGTTGTTCATCCAACTTTTCTATCTCTGACAAATTTATATGATATCATCAATAAAATGAATATTCTTTACCCCTCAAATCAATTAGTCGAATTCAAAAATCAACATAGTTACTATAATTTTCTAGGAATACAAACATTATTTACTTCCGAAAGAATAATTTTTCTGATACATTTTCCAATCTTGAAACCTCTACCATTCAAAACTTACTCCATTTACCCAGTCCCTATCAAAAATAAAATAATGTTACCATTGAAACCTTACCTTATCCTCAATGAGAATGAAGGACTTTACCAATACCAAGAAGAACCCTGCGAGGAAATCGAGAGCGTCTTCTACTGCAAGAACAATCTACAAAGAGAAGAAGAGTGTATTATGAAAATCATGACCAAGAATGAAGCTGCAAATTGTTCCATGTTTGATGTGCACTTCAACAAGCAATTAGCCAATCAAATCACACCAGAAACAATTTTATTTTCCACCCCAGTGAACACCGTCATCACAGAGAGCTGTTCTATGGAAAATCATCATGAGATCCAACCTGGAAGCTACCTCATATCCATTCCTGAAAAATGCTTTTTCATTATTGATAATGAAAAATTTCAACATGGACCAGAAGAACTATCACCAGCAAAAGTTATCTAATTACCTTCATTGAATATTTCTCAATTATTCTCGAGATCTACACCCATTTCAATTTCCAAAATGGATTTGAATGAAATCAAACATTTAACTCACACCATAAGTTCCCAACATCAGTTTCAGCTTTCTTATAAGCAAAACTCTATTTCCGATTATTTACCTGTTTGGGTAGTAATCATCTTTATTTGCATTTTTATATGCATTATAGTCTCCTGTGGAGTAGCTTGTTACTATAAAAACTGCTATCCATACAATGTGAAGACATGAAGCCTGACCAACCAAACCACCCTCAGTCTTCATCTTAAGAAGGGAGGAGTTATGTTCCTTGAAGCCGGCCCTGTCCATATGGAAGCATCGAAATAGAAGAGTCAACTTCCTACCGTACTTTATCTTCAAATCTTTGCTGAATTGTTTCATACCGTGAATTATCTGTTTATTCGAGACGTGTTATTGTTCGAAGCATATATAAACGAAATTTATAATATTATTTCTAATTCCATTTTGTCACTTGTAACCTGCATTTTCAATATTCATTAAAACATCGAGAAAGGTACGATCTTTTATTGTGTGAGAAGTGAATTTTTGGAGAAGAGTTATTCAATACAAATTGGTTTCAAAAATTACGGAGGTGTTTCTACGAACCACAACTGCTAGAGGCACAACGTAACTTATATCGTTCTACAGGGTTGGATTGAGGATGACGAATAGAACTATATACTGGCTTCACACCGAATTTAGACAAAGTATCAGACCATAATTTCGCTGTGAATTGGGACCCATGATCCGTTAAAATTCTATCTACTCTTTTATGATTACTAAAATAGTCGGAAATCAATCTATTCAATATAGAGCGCGTGGTAGCTTTTTTCAGGGGGTACAAAGTTATATATTTGGAATACAAATCAAGTACGACGCAAAGGAACGTAGTACCACCAACAGACGTTGGAAGAGGTCCATATAAATCTAATGATATTACCTCATTTATAGAATTCGGAATTATTGAAAGAAGAGACGGATTCGGCAAGATTGAGACTTTAGCTTTCTGACATATCGACGGTCAAAGTGCAGTTCCTCGTATCATTATTTTGTGCAACTATACAGTAGAGACGAAAAATAAGTTTATAGCTTTTTTCGCTTACTTTTTGATTTCCACTACCTCAGTTCGAATTCCTGAAGATATTATTGGAGTAATTTCATACAAATATGTCGTCCTAATTTGTAAAATATCACATACGAGGTACTGAATTCGAGAGTGATAGCTATACGAGGTAATACGTTAATAAAGTGATAGACATTGACATTTTCATTTATTATAAAAAAGCAAAATGAATTCGGCACATTCACAATAATGAAAAATAACTGTTACTAATAACAAAAAATATATGAGAAATTATGTGAAACATCAAAAGTACAAACGTACAAAGAATAACTTTCTACTCATGTTGAAGCGATTCATAAATCCTTCGGTATGACTTGCTTTATTTCATTGAGGTGATCATATTTTTTGTGTGTAATTTTCTGAAGTCTTGTATGTAATTTTGGGAATTGTATATCGGACAAATTTATGGATTTTGGTCTTCGAGGAAGTGGCTGAAAGTGGTCGTCGAAATCGATTTTGTATAGAATTTTGCCATTACCCGTGTATTGTAAAGCTCTTATGTTCGTAACTAAGGGATCGGAAGTTATCTTTCCTGGGCAAATGGATTCATACTTTATGAATGGTTTATAGTTGTAATTTGTAAAAAATCGAAATCGGGTGTTTTGACCAGGTATGGATTTTTCTTTTTCGCCTCTCTTGTTACTCTTGCGTAGTCGCTTGGTAAATAAATGTCTTTGTTTTTTAATGAGGTCTTTATAGTAGCGTGGACACTGTCACACTCCATTTGGGTGTGGCCTTTCACAAGAAATTTCTGAAAAAAAGTCACTTTATAGGTTTCAGCCAAATGGAGTAGGGCGTTTGACAAAACGGAGTTGCGGTTCTGTGCAGTGCAGCCATCTGATAATATAATAATGTCTCTTTTATCATTCTTATCTAGAAATTTTCTTTCAGATAGTCCACCAAACAAGAGATGTATGTTGAAGCTTGCAGGTCACTTTTAGTTTTATCAAACCAATAGCAAGTCCCTATTTTACTTGCAAGATCATAAATCGTGTAATTGTGACAGCAAAGTTTAACTTCATAATACAGTGAACTGGCCCTCAATTGAGGACAGAGTTTCACAGCTTTAAGATCAACTGTGACCATATTACACTCCCCTTTTATGGCGCTAGCCTTATCATTTTCCTTTTCTCTTCTAGTCCTATCTTTTTCATGCCTGTGTTTTATAAAAGATTCTTCGTCCAGATTTCCATTTTCAAATTTATAGCAATCATCACAACGATCTTTCCTAGGTTTGAACAATCCAATATTTAGCTCTTTAACCATTGCAAATAATTTTTTGACTGAAAGACAGTTCTTGGAGTTATTCATGCATTGTCTTTCGTATTCTCTGTGTAACTGGGCGAGTGATTGAAAATCTTGTTCCAAATATTGCTTACTAGTTTCTTTTTGACAATAGTGAGCTGGCAATTTATTCAGAGAATTCAAAAATTCTCTCAAATATTCTGAATCCTCTTCATAGATGTTTGACCTGGTTGCTCTAGTAGCTAAGACACTCTCTCTCCTTTCAACAGTGCCGTCCTTATTTTTGAGCTATAAGCTTCTATTGGATTTATATTTTCAGAATCTTCATCGTTGCTTATTCTCTCACTAGTAGAATTTGAGTCAGATCCTGAATTTGATTCAGTTGGCATGTAATCATCATGTTCGTCACTTTCTGGCTCATTGATACTATATGATTGTGGAGCATTAGACTGGGATGAGCTGGATAGTCCTGTTATGGACTCTATTCCTATGCGTTCTAGTATTTCGGCTTGGTTTGGGTCCTGGAGTGAGTTTCCAATGAGAACAGTTTCTGCATCCAACCCAATCGTAATGAAATCATCGTCGTGCTCATCCAATTCGGATTCATTGATGCCAGAAGTATTAGTTTGGGGTAAGTTAGATTTTAATATGTTTTCCAACATATTTTCTTGGTTTGGAAATGCCAATAAGTCTTCTGAAAAGACAATTTCTGCATTTTCTATATCAATATTCGATAGGGAACAAGAAGAAATAGTTTCGCTTATTCGAAAGTTATTCTTATCTTGAATTGTCATTTTTAGGGGTGCAATTGGTTCAGTCAGATTTTTATCCGAATCTCTCGTGTGACTGGCTGCGTTTATATATTTGGTGTATCAATTTGGTCACAATCCATTCTCAATAATTTTGTTTGACTAGGTTCAAAAACAACATTTTGATTCGAAATGACTAGTTTTGGTTGACCAAGTTCGGGTACAACAATGTTTGGTTCTTTTGATATTCTTCTTGCCATTTCCAGCATTTGTTTCGCTCTGGATCCCATTGTCATAACTATCTGAATGACAAAAAAAAATTTTTGCAGTACCTCGTATAAACTATGCAATTATAAATGAATGCTTGTGTAGGACCTCGTATTATAATTTTCGGATGAGAACCCGATTTTATGAATGAAAAGAAAATATATCATACTAGTTAACTTGCTTTCATGATCTCAATACTACGGAGGCCTAGTACAGCATGAAAAAATATCAAATTATGAAAGTTTCATCTAGAAAACGGCAGAATTCTAGGAGCGATACTTACTGCGATGGTTCAACGGCAGAAAACAATGGCCACTGACTCGTATGCGAGGTATTGCATTAAAATTATGAAGATATTAAAACGAGGTACTGAATGCAGTGGTGGTAACTGTAATTTGGCTATTCTGAATATTTGAACGAGTTTCCAGAAGGTGGGGTTAGCTTATCTTCACTTATTGCCATTAAAAACATAAAATCATCAAAAATCTCACATACGAGGTACTGCACTTTGGCCGTCGATATATCACATGATTTTATCACCTGTTTAATAGAGCGAAACATATTTTTCCACCAAAAATCCCTTTTGATTACCACCCAGGTTTTATATACCCCAAAATGTCCAAGTATTTCGTGGTAATTCGAGATACATTCTTAAACAAGATTTTCTGGTATACATAATACATACGGCTCATCATCGGATTGTCTACAAAACAATCGATTTTCACATAAAACGAATTTAGAGAGTTTCTCCGTATGTTCATTCTGAAATGAAGCCGTTATTGGACCCAGTAGTGGATCAGCTATTTGCTGATTGGACAATCCTTTCAATTTATTCTTAAATTGTTTCGATAATTCTAACGAAAATAATTTGAAACATCTGCTATCCGGTACGGTATGACGCATTACCGGATACCTGGAAAGGGTGTCGGCGATGACGTTTTCGGCGGCTTTAATGTACTTTATGGTAAAGCTAAATTCTTGTAGTGCTAGTGCCCACCGTGTGACACGAGGAGTCAATAACCGACAGGTCTGAATATAGCTTAGCTTAACGCTTATCAGTTAAAATAGTGAAATGTCTACCTAACAAGAAAGTACGCCACTTTTGTAGTGCCCAAATGACATCTAGGATTTCTTTTTCATTTGACGAATAAAATTGTTCCCTATTAAGTAACAACCTACTCGCGTAAGCAATGACTTTTCGCTGCCCCTCAATTATCTGGTAGAGTTGGGCTCCCACTGCGTATTGACTCGCATCAGTTTGTATAAATAGTGGTTGGTTGGAATCAGGGTGATATAACAGGGTTGCTCTTTCAAGAAGTGACTTGATACCTTCCAAAAGCATCCGCCTGCTCTGGTCCCCAACACCACCTCGTTTTTTTCCTTAACAGTCTGATAAGGGGTTCTGCTAAGCCTGAAAAGTTTTCGCAAAAGGCCCTATCATAATTACATAAACCCAAGAAGGCTTGTAACGATTTTATATTATGAGGAACGGGAAAATTTTTCACCGTATCGATCCTCGCAGGATCTGGTTCAATACTCTCTTGACCCAAAATGTACCCAAGGTAGTTCATCTTTTCCGGAATAAATCGACATTTTCGGAACTTTAAAGTTAGGCCCGCAACTTGTAACTGTTCTAAAACAGCATTTAAATGTATTATATGATCCGCAAAAGTTTTAGAAAACACCAAAATATCATCCAAATATGCTATCGCAAAATCATCGAAATCGGTACCGAAAATATTTGAGACAGCCCTGGAAAATGATGAAACTGCTGAACTAAGCCCGAAAGGGAGCACTGTGA
Source organism: Chrysomela aeneicollis (assembly GCA_029955515.1). NCBI lineage: Eukaryota > Metazoa > Arthropoda > Insecta > Coleoptera > Chrysomelidae > Chrysomela > Chrysomela aeneicollis. The sequence goes on along the minus strand of JARUHQ010000013.1, from coordinate 1,721,921 downwards.
ACTGGTAACTCCTAGTTCCTACCAAGAATCCTGTGTACTTTTTATCCTGTTCCCGTAATGGTATTTGCCAATATCCCGAAGATAAGTCCAAGAGAGTCTTAAAAGGCGCGCCTGAAAGGGACTTTAGAATTTCGTCAATAGGTCGCGGTAACTCATGATCCGGTTCTAAAACTTTGTTTAAGTGTCTCGCGTCCAAACAAACACGTACTTATCCATCTTTCTTAACGTTTACTACTAACGGACTTATATAAGGTGTGGAAGCCCTTTCAATTACGCCCCATGATTCCATCTTTTCAATTTCCTTGAAAACGGCCTCCCTGTATGCGAACGGTATGGGATACTGTTTTTTCTTGAAAGGTGAATCATCGAATAATTTTATTTTATGTGTATACCAGTTTGTTCGGCCCGAAAAAACATTCTCGTATTTCAACAGCTAACCTTTTAAGGATTGTTTTCGTTCGCAATCAATTAGGACAAGGTCGTCCAAAAACCTCAAGTTAAAATCGGAATCACAAGTTTTTTGGGCGATGCTGTCCGTTTTTGTGGCAACCAGTCTGATGTCCAAAATTTCATCAGAAGTTTTATATTCATGTTTGGTAGGAATTTCACCAACTTCCAGAAAAATCCCAAGCGTATCTGTCAATCGCAAAACTATTTTTTCTAGATCAATTTTTGCTTTGAAACATTTTAAGAAATCTCCTAAAATAATTGGAAAAATAAGGTCACTTATAATGAGTAATTCATGACTAAATGAGTGATTTTTACCTAGAAAAAAAGTCAAAAATAGTTGGTGAGTTACTCTACGTTGTTTAGTACGAAAAGCCCCTGTAATGCGTACCCCTGTCACTAGGAAAATAGGTATTTCTGAATAGTGACTACTTAGTTGAGAATAGAAAACTCCTGATAAACAAGTTACTTCCGAACCTGTATCTAACAAAGCCGGAAATTCGAAACCAAATATTTCCACCTTGATAACAAATAATTTTTTATGACTTATATCGTGTTGAAATTCACAATTTTCATTTAGCAAATCATCCAACGGATTATTATCAATAATTGTTGCCCTTTTTGTCTGTAAGGCAATCAGTGGGCTTCCTGATTGCCATTTTCCGCGTTTCCCGAACTTGTCAATTTTTCATCATCATTTTCATATTCCGAAACAAAGTCTACTGCGGAAACATGGCGATTATGACCTTGATGAGGATTATTATTATGAAAATTTGAATATTTCTTATCATAAAGCCTAGATATATTTTGTTCCAGAGTACCGTTGAATAACGAAGTCGCTGGTTTATTCGTTTCGAATCTGCTATAGTAATCGGCTTGCTGAAGTCTCTTAATGGCATCCGTAAAATTCGAGACCCCAATGAGAATACTGGATATGGTGGGGGGGAAATGTCTCGAAATGAAACTCATCAATGTTACATCATCAAATGAGGGGTTGAGATGTCGTGCCCGCGCCACAAATTTGGTAAAATGTTCTACGTATGAACCCCTTACATATTGACCCGATTCAATTTCCAACCTGATATGTATTTGTTTCATTTCGTTCCAAAAATGATTTAAAAATGCGTGTTCAAATGATTCAAAATTTGTGAACGTATTCATAAATGCCTCGCACCAAGATTTTGATATGCCGGTAAACTTTTTTGGGAGTCACAATTTTATCTGATTGAAATTGACGTTATTCATTTCTATCAAAAATCGAATTTGGTTCAAAAAATCTACAGGATGTACGTTGTTACCACCATCAAAATCAGGCAAATTATCTACATTTACAATTTTAACTTCATTATTAACATTATTATTTTGTCTAGGAAGGTTATGATTATTTAAAGTATTCAATACAGTGTTTTGAATGAGCCGCATTAGGTTGTAGCAAAACGCCTGAAGCACCATGTAATCGTCTACATTTAATACAGTTTTCTTTTTACCTGTATTGTTGATACCCGTCGTGGGTTTTATCGTCCACGGACAGATGACGCAGCTGTTACCCGGTTTGAAATAACGACTGTTATTATTTGGGTAGGAACCACTTTTTTGGGGGGTTTTATCGCGGATCTTTATCTCTGTGAGAAGAATGCCTCGGACCACCTTTTTTCCTCTCTCGCGATTTGATAGCGAAAGATCTGAACTATAGGCCCCCTTTACGGTGTAAAACCTGTGTTGCGTGCTGGAAATTTCTTTTTAGGGTTTGCGGCATCGGCTGGTCTCATCTTACAGGTTAGCGATTATCCTGATTCAAGTTTCATAATTTTTCTTATAAAAAAATACCTCTCAGCCTTGACTATTTGGTTTGGGCCCCACTCGAGCACGTGGCCGATGATCGGTTTTCTTGCCTATATAGTCACTATAGTAGATTGTATACTTTATTCGATCACTTTTGTATACTTTCATTGACTGGATATATGTACTTTAGTATGTTGTCGCAATATTTTTTCTGTACTGTCTACTGTATATTTACGCCCATGTTATTGCGCTGATGCATTTATAACATCTTACAGGGTGACTTATAGGTTCATGTTCTGGAATATTAAAATAAGAAGCACCACTCGTTTTTTTTGGAGCCACCACCAATTTCCCACACACACCCCTGAGATTTTTTGGAGAGTTCCGACTCAAGGTCCTCCTCAGAGTTATTCTGTAGATGTCGGCTGTATATCCTGGGTTCTGAAGCGTAACCCGGGGGTAGTAAAGTTTGGAAACCTCCTACCTCGGCCTGATGTCTCTGATGTTGGTGTGGGAATATACCCTTCGGGATGAGGAGGAATACCAAAAGCTCCTGATGCATTTGAGTATGGCCCTTGGTTTTCTTGTTGCCTTGGTGCAAATGGGACCTGCTGCTTTGGAATCGCTCCCGTACACGGAGATAAATCCAGAGAATATATTTTATAGTAAAGAAATTATGTTGCTTCTCGACATAATATATGTATTTCACTAAAAGTTGTATATTTTTGGTTACAAACTTTTTTATATCACATACAGTCTCCCCATTGTTGACAGAAGAAAATGTTAATATATTTATTAAATATATTTTTGAAATAACCTATACCTATTTGCGTCGCATCTGTTGTCTTTTGACCCTTTGACCTCTGCCGGCTTTGCCGAGTGTATAAGATCTTTGGCAGAAGTGATTCTTCGAAGGGTTCGTACAGGGTCCGTGAGATGGCGTTAGGTATATATGACTAATCTCTGATGGAGAGTGAATAGTCGTTCACGTCGTTCATTTTTCGAAACTGTTCTAGTCATGCTTTTGTTTCAATATGGAGAACACCTACATAATTTATAGTTTCGTATGGTTTCGTTAATTCAGCCAGGAATGGTGAAATCAATATCACTTCAATTTCATTAGGAATTACTGTTTACTTTCAGATAACGGAATTGATGATGAAGCGTTCCTTTTACTAGATGATGATAGTTTGAAAGAGTTGATTCCTACTATGGGAAAGAGATTGAAATTTAAAAAAAAATTTCATGAATACTTGTCCAGAGAGAATGTAAGTTTTTTTTTCATTACAATCACTGACTTGAAAATAAATTGAGTAATCCAGTATGCTTCTTGCGAGGCTTTTTGTGTCTGATCTTTTTCATTTGAAAAATATTTTTTCAGTGTGTCCTGAATTAGATATGATGTCATCGAATTATTTTTGAAAACAGCAACAAAAATTACATAGAATTAAAACTTGAAATTTAGAAATTATGTAATGTGTCTTAAAAAATAGCTGAAAAACATTGGGGTAGTATAATTCAAAAATCTCTGATTTAGGACACTGTATAAATATATTTCTCAAATAAATAAGATCACATCTTGAAATATTCACATTCCTGTCCAAGCATGTTATTTTCATCAATAATATCAAGTAAATATAATTCGGGCCATCCATCATCTCCCAGTATTCTGAGGTACAGAAAAATTCTCTTTTTCATGAATTATCCTACCTACCTAGTCGAATAACTAGTGGAGTAAAAAAATATAAATTCAATTTTTGTAAATTATAATCCGATTCTATTCCAAAAATGACTCAGCTAACAGGTTTTGAAGAAGTTTTTTTTTTTAATTTCTGAAATTCTGTTCTATTCCACTTCTAATACTCAAAATTCTAGAGGTCTTCTGCGTCATAGATTATAATTTTTCCGGAATTTTCTGTAAGAATCCAAGATCCAATCTAGATACCTATCATGAATTCAATAATAATCTCTTCAGATTTGTGTGTAGTGTTAGCTGTTCACTGTTTTAGTTTGGAATACAAAAGGAGTATTCTTGTGCTACAGGTTTTTTTGAACTGTTGCAGAAGAATTTAACACAACACTAAAGTTTTTTTCCTTTTCAGTGAATTTTAGAAGAATCTTATTTCAAAAAGTTGTTCAATTATATGTGTCATGAAATATATTATATACATGATAAAAAATGAAGGTACTCTCAGTACACAACTTCTGGCCAGAAAATAGCATGAGAAAGTTATTATGCAATGCAGCGGAATTAAAAAGATGTCCTTTGATTTTCAGCTCCAATGTAACCCTGCTGATAGCAATATTACTGATGCATCAAACACGTCATCATCAACCACAACTGTTAAATCAACAATTACCTTGGAAACAGTAGTGTTCCCTATCGAGAATCAGTTTTTTTCTGAGAATGATAACTTGATTGTCCCACTACTACCAGAAATATCATCAGGGTCCATAGATAATCAGAAAAATGACTTTGTTATTCCGGAATTGCCTAAAAGGCAAAAATTAGACAAACTATTTGAAAAGGTATGTGTCTCAAACTCGTTCTCAAACATATATATATATATATGGTTTCAACTCATTGAATTCTCTGAAAATATGTCTTCTTTCAGGGTTTACGTCAATACTTAGAGAATGTTCCTGATGGAAGAGTAATTTTAAGAAATATGGATAAAATTAATGAATATTTTAGATCGAAGCTTTGCAAAATAATAATTGACTTTCTTTTCACGAAATATTCCAATTATAAGTAGGTATTACATACATAAAATTATTGGATCTGTTGACAGTGGACGGATTTTGTAGGATTCCACAGATTGAGTTTGAGAAAGCTGCGATTGAGATCGAAAATTGTTTTCCTAATGAAAGTGCTCATATATATTTCAGGCCTTATCAGCGTGGGCATCAATGCGGGGGAAAATTATGGGCTAAATATACGAATCTAAAAAAGGTATATAATTACTTGGATAAATCTCAAACAGGTTTGTAGGAGATATTTTTATAGTTAATTGTGTAGTTTGATGTCCTACTACATTTTCAGTGTCCAATGATTCTTCAGAGAACCAAGACATCAACAATATTCAAGAGGACAACTCACTCATATAGATTAAAAATAATTGTTCTCCATTTGATGAAGTAACTTCACATTGGAAATTATCATTCAACAGTCGCCGAAACCTTTTGAAACAATCAGATGTTCATGAGTACATCTCAAATTTTCCGGCCTTGAAGTTACCTGAGGGGTATACTTTATTATTGGAAGACTTTGAGAGGAAAATAACAACTTCTTCTCTAAATGGCCAGAATTAAAAATGGGAATCAGAAATTTAGGACTTAAGAAAGGAGTTCTCCAGGAGGAAAGCTTATTCAATGGTAATGATGTGATTTATTCACTTGCCAAGTAAATCTAATTTTTTTTTATAGATGTGGTTTCACTACTGACTCTGCCCCTCTTATTCTCACCTACTACAGTGAGAGAAGGAAAAAAAACATGGAGACCTTCTAAATTAGAAGTTTCTGAAAGCTTTGTCATCCACATTAATGTAAGTAGGATCTTATAACTAATTCATTGTAAGTAATATCTATCCAAGCCGGAACAGAACATATATAAATAACACTGTTCGATTTTCTTCTACCAAAAAAAATTTAAATGAATCTTTGTAGACTCAAAAATTGAGAAAAATAGGATGAAATATGCAGTGTTGGATTACTGTCGAAAGTACATCTGAATTTGCATTTCTTAGGGAGAATAAAATCTCATCTGAATTTTTGAAAAGTCGATATTAATACATTATTTCTTTCCAGAATACTTTCGAGCTACATTCGACAATTGAGCAAAACCGTCAAGATGCAGCAAAGAAAAACATTTCTCTGTAACCTTTTTTAATACTGGCAGGGGATAAAAGGAACCAAGAGGGCATTGTGTGCTATGTTTCTATCAATGACAACATTTATTTCATGGAAAATTGTTTGAAGGCCCTTGATGCAACATTCAAGATATTTTTTGCTCTTGAAGCGAAATACCCAGCCGAATCAAATCACGTTTGGACATATATTCAAAGGTATATCTATGAAATAGACACTCCCCATGATATAAGAAGTAATTCAGTAGAGGTATTTGCCTCAGAAATAAAGTGTTCAGGCTCATAGTGAACATTTTTTGACTTGAGCAATTATTCTAGTAATCCAAAGAATCATGTTATGTTATTTATGTCATACAAGTTTTCCAAGTGTTAAAATGCTTGTTAAACATATGAAGGTAATACATACACTGGCAAATCAGGATGAATATAAATGTGCAGAAAATGGTTGTGGAAGATTTTTTCTATCTATAAATTCATTTACGAAACATCTCAATTCTCACACTAGGAGCACAATTATTTCTTCTGAGGAAAACACTAATGTAACAACCATTAACAAAAATCATGATGTAGAGGTGATGCCAAATGACCAAGCAACAGATAGAGATGATTATGATTTTGAACAATCTTCTACTATTCCAGAGTTACCTGAGGGATCTGATGAAATTGAAAGGTTCCATCAACTTATTTCAAATAGAGCAAACGTCCTCATATGTAGGTTATATGGACAATTATCAATGCCAAGAAAAGAGGTTCAAAAAATAATTGACGATTTCCAGGATTGTTTCATGATACCAATGCATGTCATTAAAAACAAGATTACCTCAAGTGAATTTAAATGTGATTCTGAAAAAATAAATCTTCTTGGAATGTGTGAGGAGTTGAGTAATATGTTCTTGAACTTGAATTCGGAATATCGCCGATTGAATCATTTAGAAAATACAGGTTTCTTCATCAAACCAGAACAAATAACAATTGGACAGCATTTAGTACTCAACTCAAAAGGGATTTTGAAGCCCACAGAACTTACATATCAATTTATATCTCTGAAAAAAACATTACAACTTTTTTTCCAAATGAAAAATGTTTTCAAAATTTGCTATGAAAATTTCCGAGATTTACTAAACGAAACCCGTAACGTTACCAACTTGATTCAAGGTGAATTGTGGAGATTTAAATCGACAATAAATGCTAAGCAAACCATATTTCCTTTGCTCATATATTGTGACGATTTTGAAGTTGAAAATCCACTCGGATCACACTCAGGAATTCATAAATTGGGAGCAGTTTACTTTACTATACCAGTTATACCACATTGCTTTAGCTCCCAACTAGGTTGCATTTTTTCTCGCAATGTTATTCCATTCATCTGATATGAAACAATTCGGATCCAACATTTTATTTGCAAAGCTAATTGTTCAAGTTCCTCGAAAGTTTTGGAGTTAACATAGAGGCTGAAGGTCAAAAAATTAATATTAAATTCAAATTAATACTGATTCAAGGCGATAATTTGGGCCTCCACATTATATTGGGCTTCCGCTCAAACTTTTTTTGCAGATTTTGCAAAATACATAAAAACATTAGCAAGTCGCAAACTCATTTGAACCAATCATTGCTTAGGACCCGTCAGAATTATCAGTGTGATGTCAGCATGAACAATATGACCGAAACTGGAATAGTAGAAGAGTGTGTATTCAATAAAATTCCATCTTTTCATGTCATTGATAATTACTTTTTAGACATAATGCATGATATACTCGGTGTTTGTTTGAACGTTATGGGTAATATTTTATATTCTTTATTGATAATGAATAAATTCATTGATTTAGAGTCATTCAACTTTCGTTTGATGAATTTCAATTATGGCCCTGATAATAAAAATAAACCTACAGCATTCACACATGAAAATATCAGGAATAAAAAAATTAGAATGTCTTCCAGCGAGATGCTATGTTTCTGTAGATACCTATGTGTTATTATAGGAACTCAGATCCCTGATGAATGTGACGAATGGAAATTATATATATTGTTGAGAAAAATAATAATGATAGTGACTAGTCCGATAATTGTTGAAAATACTAGTGAATTGTTGCAACAACTGATTACCAAGCATCACAACTTGTATTTGCAATTATTTCCACATTGTGAACTTACACCAAAATTTCATTTTATGTTACATCTACCAGAAATGCTCAGAAAAGTTGGCCCGCCAGTTCATTTGTGGTCGATGCGATATGAAGCAAAACATAAACACCTCAAAGCTGTTGCAAATGTGGTTGCTTCTCGAGTCAATATTACCAAAACAATTGCAATTAAACATCAGTTGAACTTTTGTAACAGGATTCTTCTCAATAGGGGATTTGAAAAGGAAATTTCTTGTGGGATCCCAAAAACTATCAAGAATGTTCGTGAACTTATCGTAGAAAAAAATCTAATAGAAATATTGTCGCAGAATAATTTTGCAGAAAATATTTCGTTCACAAATTCCGTTGAAATTTTCGGTAAAACATACAAAAAAGATTTTATCATAGTAGCTGGAATGCAAAATAATATACCATATTTCGGACGAATAGATATTATTATCATCAATTCACTCGAGGAAATATGTTTTGTGTGTAGAAAAATGCGAAGTGAATTGTTTGAAGAACATTTGCAGTTACATATACTTCAGAAAAGCAGTGTATTTTTCACAATAAACTCATTTACATTCATCCTGTTGTATGCTCACTAGTTGGAAACCATAATTATGCAACTCTAAAGCATGACTTGATTTATTTCTAAGGAATCATTAAATGTTTTCTGTTTTTTTGCTAGATTACTGATGTAATACCGCATTGTTTCTTCATCTTAAAATTTTTTGAAAACTTGTCATAGAAAAAATAAATGTTGATATGCTTAATGTCACTAATATGAAATGTTATGTTTTTGTTAAATGTGTACAGAATTTATTTTTTATTTTTGTTCTTATTATGTAGTAGGTACTTACTTTCATGCATATACAGGGTGATAAACTTATACTCCGAAGTTCGAAACCTTTGTTGTCTTGAGAGATACGAAAAAAAGATAATTTGTGTAAAAGACCAATCAATCATTTCAGATCAATCTCCTCATTTCTAAATCATATTTCAATATAAAGGGTTATTTATAAAGTTACAGGATATCATTCTAAGTGTTTTTTAAATAAAACAGCCTAGGTATTATTTCATTTTCAGATTTTCCCTGAAAGTTGATTTCATCAATGCATCACACTGGGGGTCTAGCTGATACAGAGACATGTAATCCGCGTAATATTTTCGACACAAAAAATTACTAAAGTTCAAAAATCTCGATAAGTAGGTATTTCACACCCTTTAGCTCTGTAATAATTCATGCTAGAAGTTATGTACCCTTATCAGCTGATGCAGCAAGAAAGAAGACTCCTCTTCTAGGAAACTGTCGCCCGAAGCCGACGTTATAAATTCATGTTAATTTCCATAATTCATCATTCTGTATTCTGTTTTTCGCATTGTTCATTGCAACTTGTATCACTTAGAAATAAAAAATCTTTTTAAAAACCATTTTCGAGTTTTCGAAAACATAATTGGCGCAGTCGGTAGGATATCGGTGCAGTTATTAGTCGAAAATCACGCGGTATTGTGACCGGTTTCGACGAAAAACGTGGATTTTAATCCTTCGGCACCGGTAGTTAAAAGGATTGAACTTTTCGAGTGAAACGGCATCCAAAAAGGAATTGAGTTCACCTGAGGGGCCGTCAGCAAGCTGTTGAAGAGCCGCAGACTACCCAGTACAGAATCAACCACAAGAGGAAGAGGAATTCGGTGGGAGTCAAATTCCCTGCATCCTTTCCGTGACCCTATCATTTTTCCCTGGTTAGGAAATTTTGATAATCGCAATAAGTAACGTAGTTTAAGAAGAGAATAAATAACATAGTTGATAAATATAACGTAAAGTTGGCTCATGACCAGCGATCATACAGTTGAAGAATTGATTAATTCATTCACCGAGACTTTGAGATTTTCTGAATCGATTTCAAACAGTACAGTAAATAATATTAGTGACGAAATCACAGTAGAAAAAATGGCTGAACCAACAAATAATTTAAGTATGCTGAAAATGTTTGTAGACACGATTCCCACTTTTGACGGGAATGCTAGTACACTGCCTAGTTTTATTTCGTCTTGTGACTTTCTGTTCGATACCTATAGAAATCAAATGACAGATCCGATCTTGAAAAACTATTTGAACAAAGTAGTTCAAACAAAACTATCAGGAAGAGCACAACTCCTAGTAGGCTGTCGGACTGAATTCAATTCATGGGAATTAATAAAAGCCGCACTTATTCAATGTTTCGGAGACAATAGGAGCTTCGAATGTTTAGAACAAGATTTATTTTTGGCCAGACCTTTCAAAAACGAGTCACCACTCGATTTTGGCAAAAGGTTACAGGTCCTTAGAAGTTCCCTCGCTCAGAAAATTAATTCACAAGAGGCAAGCCAAATGGATGCCGCTACAAAAATAGTATATATGAAACAACATGAAGGAGCTTGTCTTCGAACATTCATAAGAGGTTTGCATGGTCATTTACAAACGATAGTTAGACTCAAAAATCCAGAATGCTTAGAAACGGCAATGAATATCATTGTTGAGGAAGAAAATTTTCAATATACGCAAAACCCTTCGAAATTAACTCCAAATAATAGTCAGAAACCATTTGAGCCTCGTAGCCAAAATTCACAAAATTACAGACCGCAGATCCCACAAAATTTTAGATATAATTATCAATATCCCCAACAGCCTCAACAAAATTACCCTCAAAGAACTTTGCCGGCAATCCAACAAAGACCACAACAATTTCCTAATCAACAACAGTTTCCCAATCAACCAATTAACATACAACCTCGATCAAATGTGCAGAGAAATTATCCAACCAATAGACAAGTTTTTGGACCCCCTAAAAACGTTTTCAAACCAACTGGTCATATACCCGGTAATAAACCTGAACCAATGGCAATGTCATCAACATCAAGAAATACATTTTCGCGTCAAAATTACTCATACCCTCAAAATAATAACTATTTTCGATCAACCGGACCACCAAACTTCACATCCCAAGAAGTTTATCATATCGATGAGGATATAAATCAAGAAGTAGAGACACTCGATACTAATGACGTCCAACACACAGAAAACATTGCTGTCGATGACGAACATTTATTCTATCAGTGTAACGAAACGGATGATTATGAAACGCTTGAAAATTTTCACGAGGTAGAGACGAAACACCACAACACCTAACCTTTGAAATGCACACAGATATAGGAAAAAACAATTTACCCTATATAAAAATAAATTACCCGCCTATGAAACTTCTAGTTGACACGGGATGCTCTCATTCAATCATGCGACCGAAAATTGCAGAAAAATTCTTTCCTGAAACGATTTATCATACAGTTTCAAAAATCAAAACCGGTATAGGAGAAAAAGAAATTCTTTTTAAAGCAGATATTCCAGCATTCAGAGAATTAAATTCCAATCATAATATTTCCTTCATTTTATTCGACTTTCATGAATATTTCGATGGTATCTTAGGTTTGGCAGAATTATTAAAAATGAACTTCAATATAGATTTAACAAATAAACGCTTAGTAAACGACGTAACTCAGATTCCTATATTTTATCGCGAACCAGAAAAAGAGAAATTTATTATTTCAGTGAATTCGCATTAAGTAGCTTCTATCAAGATTCCGGTTTCACAGTATAGCGGTGACATCATAATTCCCCAACAAACTCTAGACGGCCTTTACCTTCCCGAAACACTAACAACCGCAAAACATGGAATTGCAAAAACGGACATATACAATTATACAGAGAACCAGATAACAATAGAACTTGATATGCCAGTTAATGTGTACGGCTTTTCTGATAAGCATAAAGACAATTTTTACATATTCCATTTTGACGAAATACTATCATCCAGCAAATACGATGAATCAAATATTCCAGACGTTTGTAAACTCGTCAGAAGTGATCATCTTAATCTTGAAGAAAAGTCCGCTCTTGAAAACCTTTGCCGCGAGTTCTCAGACATTTTCCACCATGAAAATAAAAAACTGACTTTCACTAACAGGGTGAAACATGAAATTAGGAGCACTGATGAAGTACCAGTACATTCTAAATCGTACAGATATCCATTCGCTCATAAAGATGAGGTACAGAATCAAATTAATAAAATGTTAGAAGACGAAATTATCCGTCCGAGTCAAAGTCCATGGAGCAGTCCTATTTGGATCGTACCCAAAAAACTAGATGCTAGTGGTAGACAAAAATGGAGAATAGTCGTTGACTATCGTAAAGTCAATGAGAAAACTATTGACGACCGGTACCCTTTACCAAATATCACGGATATTTTGGATAAATTAGGCCGTTGTCAGTACTTCTCCACATTAGACCTTGCTTCAGGATTCCATCAGGTAGAAATGCATCCAAACTATCGAAAAAACCGCCTTCAGTGTAGAGAATGGACATTTTGAATACCTTCGAATGCCATTCGGGCTCAAAAATGCGCCCAGTACGTTCCAAAGAGTGATGGACAATGTTCTCCAAGAACTCCAAGGCAAAGTGTGCCTGGTGTATATGGACGACATTATAATTTTTTCATCTAGCCTCAGCGAACACATTGCAAACATCAAACTAGTTTTCAAAAAGCTTCGTGATTCAAAATTAAAAATCCAATTGGACAAGTGCGAATTTCCTCGCAAAGAAGTCGAATTCCTGGGTCATGTAATCACCCCAAAAGGAATTAAACCAAACCCTCGTAAAATACAATCGATTCTAAATTTTCCAATCCCTAAAACCGCGAAACAAATAAAATCATTTCTTGGACTCCTTGGATACTATAGACGTTTTATCAATAACTTTGCAAAACTCACGAAACCTTTCACTAGATGTTTGAAAAAAGACGAGAAGATCGAACATACCACCGAATTCATGAACGGTTTTGAATTATGTAAGAATCTATTATGTAGCGACCCAATTCTACAATTCCCTGACTTCGACAAACAATTTATACTCACCACTGATGCTTCCAATGTAGCCATAGGCACTGTGCTCAGTCAAGGAAAAATAGGCAGCGATCTACCTATCGCCTACGCCTCTAGGACTTTGAATCCTGCTGAATCCAACTACAGCACAATCGAGAAGGAGCTCCTCGCGATTGTGTGGAGTACCAAACATTTTAGACCTTACCTTTTTGGCAGGAAGTTTACGATTGTGACCGATCATAAACCCCTCCAATGGTTGTTCAATTTGAAAGAGCCAAATTCAAGACTTGTAAGGTGGAGACTCAAGCTTGAAGAGTACGACTATCAAATTGTTTACAAAAAAGGTAAACAAAATGCAAACGCTGATTGCCTTTCACGCATCGAACTCAATGCGATGGAGAACGAAATGGATGAATCAGTCGCTGGAAACCCAGGCGATATAGACCTTGACATAGACCAATACTTGAACACAGACAACCAACAAAACATAACTTGTGAAGACTTGGACAGACTGGAAGAAATATTTAACCCTGTCAACGAACAACCACCCAATCCAATAAACGTTATCGCGGACGTTCAAATCAGGCCACCCAATCAAGAAAATGATGGTGTCGAAACTGTTCATTCGGCAGTAGAAACCCAATTCTCGAAATACCCATTACCGAACATTGCGTTAATAAATATTGTAACCAAATAATATTCATTCAGAAGCCATCAGGTTGCTATCATGTTGTGAAAAGTAAACCCTTCGGGAAAGCAGTCAGATTAACAGTCTACTTGACAAGAAATATCGAAGAAGAAATTTTCATGTTTTTCAAAGAACGCATTGATCCGAAAAAACTACATTGTATTTTCGTACAACAATCAGAAATCGATCTATCCTTACAATTAGCAAACATATTACCGAGATTTTTCAGAAACCACGCATTCAAACTTATAATTTCGAACCAATTTGTCAGAGATATTTCACACATAGAAAAAAGGCGAGAATTAATCAACTATCATCACGAAAAAACGGTCCACCGAGGAATAAATGAAACTCTATTAGCATTGAAACGACTTTATTTTTGGCCTCGAATGAAAGATCAGATAACCGAATTCATTAATAATTGCGATGTATGTCAAGAAGCTAAATACGATAGACATCCACCAAAAATAAAATTCGCACTAACCCCTACACCTAAACAACCACTTGAAGCTATACACATGGACACATTTCAAATTGCCAATACTAAATTCCTGACCATAATAGATGTGTTTTCAAAGTACGCACAAGCATACCTATTGGAACCTATTTCATCATCCGCTACAGTATATGAAAATTTAATAACATTCATAACACATCATGGAATTCCCCAAGCAATAACATGTGATAACGGTACAGAATTCAAAAATTCACTCATCACCGACTTTTGTAAACTGCATAAAATCAATTTACATTTTTCTACTCCTGGAAACTCGAATAGCAATAGTCCCGTTGAACGCCTTCATTCCACGCTCATCGAAATGTTTCGTATTCTGAAAATTAAAGATCACAAAGCTAGCACAAAACAATTAATGCAATATGCAATTCTCGGATATAATTCTTCACTACATAGCGTTACGAAACAAAAACCATTCGACCTTATCAATGGACGTCTCGACGCTCTGGACCCATTTGACCTTACTGACGAGACAATTCTGAACCAATTCGTCATCGACCGTCGAGAAAGACTCAGGACCGTATTTGATAAAATTCATGATATTTCATCTGAATGAAAAAATAAATGAAAAACGCGAAGAACCAGCCGAATTTAAAATCGGAGCCTAAGCATTCGTAATAGATAAAACTGCTTTAAGGAGTAAGACTAAACCACGATTCAAAAAGACAACAGTCTCAAAAGACTTAGGAGCTAAACTCCAAACATCGCACAAAAATAAAATAATTCATAAATCCCAAGTACAGAAACCTAAAGCGCTCTCTTCTGTTCTACAGGGCGTCTATAAAACTTGTTATTAAATTGAAAAAAGTTTTGATTAAGAACAAATGAAAGTAAATCACATAAGTTAAGAGTATGATGAGTGGGAATATTATTTTCAAAAAGTAGGTTCCTAACAAGATGAATACAATCATCAGGAGGAATGCTAGGAAAAAGATTGGTCACATCAAAAGATACTAGAAAAGAATTCGTTGGGATATGGATATCTTTAATTTTCAGGGCTAAATCTGTAGAATTTTTAATTGAATGGCAATTGTCAAAGGAAGTAAGATCTCTTAATAAACTATTTAAAAAAGGAGCAAGTTTACACAAGGTGAATTAATAAAAGAGACAACTGGTCTGATTGGAACCCCAACTCATAAATTCATAAAGTTGGTACAGGTAAATCCTCAAGACGAGTGTAGACGCTGGTCTAAAAGAGAGTCGAAATACATTGTAATTCCAAGACCAGATATTGTGAACAAATACAATCCTGCATGGGTGGAATTGATTTAATTGATAGAATGATCAGTTACTATCGCATCAGTACAACCAGAACCAAAAAATGGACCGTTAAATCAATGCTCCATTTAATTGACTTGGGAGTGGCTAACTCGTGGATTCTATACAGAGGCGATCGAAAAAAAAGTAGGAGAAAAACCTGGAGATATTATGAAATTCCTTGATTCTAAAATTTCTTACGCGAATTACTTATTTGAAGAAGCTAACAGTCAACATGCTAGTGAGAATAGATAACCCTGAATGGTAACTAGAAGCAATCTCTTCCTGTCTCCTTCGAAAACAACTACGTCTTCAACAAAACAGAACACTTTACATCTACCAATTGTGGTAAGTGATCTCAAAAATGCAATTAGATGTAAGAATTCGGGGTGCAAATTGAAAACAAAATTTTATTGCGAAAAGTGTGTGTAAGTGTGTCTTACGGAAAGTAATAATTGCTTCAGAAAAATTCAGGACCTGGCTCATATATTACGGAGTTCGTATCAGGGGGTCAAAAAATTATAGCTTCACATTTTGGTCAACAAAAGATAGGGAACATAGGACTGTCTGTAAGGTGAAGGGTATATCTTTGACTTATTCAGCATCGAAATTAATAAATTTTGATTCCATCAAAGATATGGTTTTGAATCCATGCGAGGTTCTTTATATTGTAGCATTTTCTTTTCCCACTGATATATTTCAAGAAAACGCTACTGTGAGAATAGTGTAGCATTTTCTTTTCCCAGTGATATCTTTCGTGAAACGCTACTGATGAACTTAATATAAAATTCATCTACAACTGATTGCATGTAGCCAACACTACAATACACTCTCGTACATATCATGTCGACTACACCGAACATGGTCGACATTGTTGGCAGCAACCACATAATAATATTTTTGTTTAAAGTTTGTAGGTCCTCAAAACTGTTCATTTTTTTTACACAAACATGGGTTCATTCCTTTTGCGATGGTTGATCAAATAAACGAGCTGGTTCGATTCCACAGGGGTTTCTTTCTTAAAGAAAAAGAAGATGTCCTGCAATAAGTCATGACGATTTCCTGCTGACGCAAAACTGATTTCCGTCCTGTCAGATTTCACAGAGAGATGGCAGATGTTCATGTCCGCATGTTGTCTAAAATTCCTTTTAAGGATTATAATTACCATTGATGTTTTGGTGGAATTTAAAGCCAGAGAGACATACCGTGGGGTTTGTTCTCCATATCCTTTTTTTGATTTTGTTCATCGCCTACTGGGGGCTGTCCCAGAGAAATTCCTGGCCGTTAACTAACGCAATGGTCGCCATTATTTTTGGAAGTGGCCTCCTGAAAACAGGGGTAAGTCTATCTTTTTTCTATGTGGGTACTGGGTAGGTCTTTACAAAAGACAATTACAGGGTTTTATACTCCAGTCAGGAGAGTGGCTGAAAATTGCAATTTCCTTGATCCTTCCTTATGGTTTCGCCTAGATGATGGCATGTTTAGATGTGGCACCCCGCCATTTTGTTATTGATGTATTTAGCAGGTCTTTTGGATATGGATCGCAATATGAGGAATCCAGATCAGGCATGAAGCCTACCTCAGCTTGAGAAGGCTGAATCTACCCTCCACTCTGCAGGATTCGTCAAGAAACAGGTTTTTCATGAATAAAACAATGTTGACTCTTATTATTCCCCACATGTTAACTTGATCATTTATTTTGCATATATCATTCATTACATTTTTTTTGAAACTGCATATACCACTTGTGACAGTAAAACTCATGAGTTTTTTTCTGCAAATGTATAACAGTTAGGTATCGATTGAGAATTGATCGAAATCCTTGTACATATCATTGAATTATTACTCATGTATCTACTTATATTCTCTGAATGAACTAGATATCATAACTGATGTTTTTTTTTGAGGATTCAAACTGATCACTCTGCTGATATTTTGAACTGCAATTTTTTTGGTATTGTAATGAATGAAAATCACACATTTCACTGTTGGAATTGAACAGGTGTTTGTGGTAGGTATTTTTTCAGTATTTAGTGATTATTTATGGGGATAATAAAAGCTGTCTTGTTGGAAAGTCATAGTTTCATTCCACTGATGACATCTCTGAAATCTATCAGGTTTTCTGAATTTCTCCTGGGAAATAAATTCAATGGCGCCCTTAGCAATGAATGAGCAAGTATAACACAGATGGTAAGTAGCATCTTTTAGAAACCACCCCTTTGCCACCGATGAAGAGCTGTCAGGCTGTATTATATCACTTAAAAAAAATGATGTCATAATATAACAAGCAAGCAGATTCGGCGAACGCAGGAGCACGAAGTAGTAACAAAAGAGTTTAGTAAGAAATACGAACCAAGATCCCTAAAAAGAAAGTTTCTTCCCGATTACAGCTTCGTACCTTTTGGCTATGAAAAATCTAAGAACATATAATGATTTGTAATGTTTGATATGTCTTGTGGATTAACATCGATTTTTTCAATATAACCTAATTATATAACAGTTTGAGAGATGATTGAAGCAGACGTGATGAGCAGATGAAAGCAAATCTGTAAAGAAGATGGTACAAATGTATTCAGAATATGCTAATAATTATAAGGTGAAATGAAAGAGCCATTGACATTCGACGAATTAATGAACCGTCTTCATTGAATTTAATACTGTTATTCGTGCTGTCGGATATATTCCAGCGAATCAAAGAATCGTTTCCATTAACTTGGAAATCTGTATTCGTGCTGTTGGAATTTATGGAAAATGGTCAATCATATCACAAAAAGATAACATATAATGTTCAGTTTTCATATTATTATGATATGTATATATATAAAAGAACGATAAATATACCTTTCGAGAGTCTTGCTAAATTATGCAAATGATTTGTGCCACTCAGTATAGCGATTTAGGCTAAATTTACGCGTGATAGTGACAAGAGAATTTTGGCCACTACTCCCCCCAAGAAGGCACTCTCGATCTCGTTATCATCACGTTAAGGTGAAACGTGGTTATCCGACTGAATCTCATTTTTTTGTAATTGTGCAATTAAGCAATCAAACCCCCCAAAACTTAGTGACAATTCATACGGTGGTGCTTTTGTTGATGGGTCATCCGACATCAGAATCCTGAGGCGGCCGCCGCTTTTGACCAGATTCTTAGAACCCACAGGTGAGTGGCCATTTTCGCACCTCTTGTCACTTGCGATTCAAAATTATAAAAATATAAAATCTCAAAAATATACAGTCCACTGACTCTTTCTCGCCCATGTTAATGGTCCTTCTGACGTCGGATCTTGAATTTTTGAAATTCCCAACCAGTTATTGTTGAATTATTAATTTTCAGCATAAATCAATTAAGAATTTGCATAAATTAGGAAATCTCGATTGGTAGCCATAATTGATATTACTCTAGGTATCGAGAACATACCGAGGTACCGTACGCGCACTCGTTTGTCGCAGGTAAATTCTGTTCACGCCCCCATCAATCTCATCTTTCTCAATTTTGTTTTGATCGATGTTTCTTGTTACTTGTACTCAGGTATAAGTACGGCAAATTTAGAATATTTACGTTTTCTTACTTTTCTCGATATTTATCCGATAATAAAATCTCGAAGAAAGTGCTCCTATGAGGCAGTTGAATCGTATAATCACATAACTCTTCCTATTGTTTCGAATTAATTGTTTCTAATAGAAAAATAGTAAATTATTCACATAGGTATACGAAAGTTTGCACGGAAAGCTAACCGCAAGTATAATATTGCTCCACGCTTCCCGAGCGTTAGAGCGGTGTACAATCCTATTTATTTTTTGACCAACTCTAAAGTTCACATCTGTGATTATCTCGAATAGAATTCACAATGACCGCGACATTGACAGATGCTCAAACAAAAAGACTCAAGCAACTTGTGGCCTCCCGAAGTATTGAGGAATTGAAAATGGCAGAATTGAAAAGAATTGCTGATCAATCCTTAGATGATAAAGCTTTGCATAATAACCTCAAGTGTAGGTACCGCCAAATTGAAACTATTAACACCAACTTTGAGGCTGTACATGCTCAGATTGTCAATTTATTCTTTTCAGTGGATGAAGCCGAGTTGGTTCCTCATAATCAGAAATATATACAGTTTGTTACATTTCATTATATCAAGAGAGTAATAATAATAATCATAGATTTAATACCATTATCTATCATCTGTTTTCAGGAATTTATTTTGTTATTTTCGTGGCCTTCCTCTTCGAAATCAGATTTCTTTTCAAGGGACAGCCTGTATTCGAGATTTCGCAGTAACGAGAGTCTGGTTTATCGATACGTAGGACACTAGGCGCTTATTTTCCCGATCTGGTATAAAAATCAGTTGTTGTCAGATAAGGATGAAATATGAAGGAGTATGTCTTTTATAATATCACCTACTTTTAGAACGTCAGTACCTTTTCAGTACTACCAACTCAATTCCGAATATTCAAACTGTTAACGAGGTTTTTATGAATAGATTTTTCGTACTGAAATGATCTTGATATTATCAATTGGTATGGCAATCCTGAGAACCATGGCTAGTGTAATAATTTTCTTTAAGAGAACACACCTCGTTCCCAAAAAGTTGAGAATTTTGAGGATTTTTGGAGACTCATAAATAGGAGTTTTCATACTAAGTTATGTAATTTGTTGTGCTTTATTTTGGATGTCGATTGTTGAAAATAATTATCGCTCATTGCGGATTTATACACTAGAACTGTGAGTATTAATATCAGGAAAAAAACCGCCATTTTCTATGCAGTCAATATATTTCAGTGCTGCTGATATTCTTCATAGTATTGTACTATTCAAAAATCTACCCAGATACCTGGCATTGCATTTGTGAAAGCAGATCTTTTCTTGAATTGGAACCCTCAACATTCCGAGGTAATATATTATCTTTCTACTTTCTACTGAAAACTTCAGTTTGGTACTGACCAGTATTTTGACATCATTTTTTTTTGTTCGTATTTTAGGGTTCTTGTATACGACTACATATTTAGTAGAAATACTATATCGCTGCTGTAAGCTATACAACCCAAATTATATCAATATTAAGGGAAAACCATACTCAAATGCTCCTGAAGCCTGGTAAGAAAATACCTGTCCAATTTTTCTTCTCTCACTGGGGAACTTACTGAACTACCACTATCGCTAGGGGTACTCTTATTGCTCAATCCGGAAAATAGAAAATAGTCTCTTATATCGATAGTATATCATATAAACAATATATACCATGTAACATATCGTGTGAACTACATATAGCTATATGAAGGGGTTTTGTTATTGACTGAACTTAATAATTGTAGATAAGATTGCGACATATGTTGTGGTTATATAATTTTCTTCTATATAAGCTCGTATTCGATAATGGTTGTTATAATTTTCTAATAAATGAAATATTATAGTTTGTACTTAGTCGTTGATCAGCATTATCTTCCCGTTGGGTAATATTCTTGGTGTCACAGAGTGTATCTGAACGGGTGGCGCCCCTTTATTCGTTTCCTTTTATTTTTTGATTTGGTATTGTGAACCCATACCCTCACCACTGAGCAAACTGGCTCACTCTGGCCAAGAATTGAGAACTCACTTGAAATTTATTAGATAATATATACAACCAGCCTTAAAATTGATTTTTTTTGTCTAATTATATTCCCTTGATTGATTTATCACCCGTTTCAACTGGCGCCCAACATGGGGCGTAGAAAGTTGTCGGGAGTTCACAGCATTCACTATTCCAGGAAGAGGTTTGTATCATTTCAAACGAATGCCTTTCGGACTATCAAATTCGCCAGCAACATTCCAAAGATTGATGGATAGAGTCTTAGGGCCAGAGTTAGAACCATATGCGTTTGTTTATCTGGACGACGTTATAATTACCACTGATACTTTTGAGAAACACATTGAAGTTTTAGAAAATATCTTCAATAGGCTTTTAAATGCAGGCATAACCTTATCTCGTGAAAAATGTCAATTTTGTCTACCAGAATTAAGGTATTTAGGGTATGTGGTTGATAGCCAAGGTCTACACGTGGATGTGGAAAAAGTGAAGGCAATATTAGAGATCCCAACGCCCAGAAATGTTTCAGAGATTCGTCGCGTTATAGGAACAGCTTCATGGTATCGAAGATTCATTCCGAATTTTTCTACATTGATAGCTCCGATGACTGAATTACTGCGTAAAAATAAGAAATTCGTTTGGTCAGATGCATGTGAGAGGTCCTTCAGACAAGTGAAGAATCATTTGATTAGTGCTCCAATTTTGAGTTGTCCAAATTTTTCCGAACCGTTTCAGTTACAGACTGATGCTTCAGCATATGGGATTGGTGCGGTTCTTTCTCAGAAAACTAGCAGTGGGGAACATGTTATAGCGTACATAAGTAGATCTCTAACTAGAACCGAGAGGAATTATAGTACCGTTGAACGCGAATGCTTGGCAATTGTGTGGGCCACTGAGAAACTTCGTGCGTATTTAGAGGGTTACACTTTCACAGTTTACACAGACCATCATAGTCTCACATGGTTACAAAATCTACCCCAGCCAAGTGGTCGTCTTGCTCGTTGGGTCTTGCGTCTACAACAATTTGATTTTCATATTGCTTATCGCAAGGGTCGAGAGAATATTGTGCCAGATATGCTCTCGCGTGCAGTCCCTGAAGTAAATTTAGTTAGAACTCATTCCACAGAAACCATTTCCGAAAACGAAGATTTTTCAGAAGATGTCAGGGATAAATGGTATATCAAGCAAATCGAGTTAGTAAAAGAATTTCCCTTGAGATATCCCCAATGGCGTGTACAGGACTATAAACTTTACAAATATGTATCGAATTCTTATTCAAACTTGTCTGGCTCTGAGTTCAATTGGAAGTTAGTTATTCCTAAAGAAAATCGACTCGAAATTATTAGGTTAAATCATGATATTCCTACCTCTGGGCACGTAGGGTTGTATAAAACGTTCCATCGGATAAGCGCTAAATACTACTGGCCTAAGCTAAAGGCTGATGTCTCAAAATATGTAAGATCTTGTCAAATATGCATAGCAAATAAGCCTGAACAAAAAGCACCCGCTGGTTTGTTGTGTGGAAGACCAGAAATCAAATATCCCTGGGAAATGATTTCGATAGACATAGTCGGTCCCTTGCCGAAATCTCAGAATGGTTTCATGTTTATCTTGAGCATACAAGATTATTTTTCTAAGTTTTGTATTTTTCAACCGATGCGCGCTGCAAACTCTAAAATAATTTGCAAGTTATTAGAAGAGCACGTTTTCTTATTATTCGGAGTTCCACATACTATTCTCACAGACAATGGAAAACAATTCATTGGAAAAGAGTTCACTTCCATGGCCAGATCGTATGGAGTAAAATTAGTTCGTGTGGCGAATTACCACCCACAAGCTAACGCTTGTGAGCGGCAACATCGCACTTTGAAAACCATGTTATCATCGTATGTGAAGGATAATCACCGTACATGGGACCTTTATTTACAAAAAGTCGCTTGTGCAATTAGAACTGCGAAAAGTGAATCCACTGGAGTCACGCCTTATTTTACAAACTTCGGGAGAGAGCTTATTCTCAATGGCACTGATCATAGAGAAAAACCCATTGATCAAGACCCTATTACAAATCCTGATCCAGTCAAAAGATCTTTGGAATTTTCTAAATTATTTACGGATGTACGTGCACGTCTGAATAAAGCATATGAAAGAAGTCGGAATAATTATAATCTCCGTAGAAGAGATGTTCAGTATGATGTCGGACAACGTGTTTGGCGTAAAAATTATGCACAATCAAATGCAGCCAATTATTTCACTTCCAAATTTTCTCCGAAATTTGTCGGGCCTTTCATTGTTGAACGTCGAGTGAGCCCGTGGACCTACGAACTAGTAGATTTGGATGGAATCTCCTGCGGAGTTTGGCACTGCAAGGACTTAAAACCAGATACCAATGACAATGGCAGATAACTGGAACATTTCTTTTCACCCTTGCTTCAGTACGTCGAAATATTTTCATTGTCGTAATATGTAGGTTAATTATTTTCGGATATATTTAATCACACCATGTTCTTTCGACTTATATTTTCAAGATTATATTGAATTTCGTCTCTTGTCGGTTCTTTGGTCGTAGGGCAGTGTACTGTTATTTTCATGAATAGACACATAATATGAAACTATTGCGAATGTTTTTTTTTTGTATTTATTCGTTCGGTCGATATCCACTCCAAATATATGCGTATGGGTATATGATGTGGGTTTTCTTGGCATGAATTGTCTAGATATTAATTCGAATTACTGTGTAATTCTCTTCTAAGTGAGTGGGGAGTTGTTACATTTCATTATATCAAGAGAGTAATAATAATAATCATAGATTTAATACCATTATCTATCATCTGTTTTCAGGAATTTATTTCGTTATTTTCGTGGCCTTCCTCTTCGAAATCAGATTTCTTTTCGAGGGACAGCCTGTATTCGAGATTTCGCAGTAACGAGAGTCTGGTTTATCGATACGTAGGACACTAGGCGCTTATTTTCCTGATCTGGTATAAAAATCAGTTGTTGTCAGATAAGGATGAAATATGAAGGAGTATGTCTTTTATAATATCACCTACTTTTAGAACGTCAGTACCTTTTCAGTACTACCAACTCAATTCCGAATATTCAAACTGTTAACGAGGTTTTTATGAATAGATTTTTCGTACTGAAATGATGTTGATATTATCAATTGGTATGGCAATCCTGAGAACCATGGCTAGTGTAATAATTTTCTTCAAGAGAACACACCTCGTTCCCAAAAAGTTGAGAATTTTGAGGATTTTTGGAGACTCATAAATAGGAGTTTTCATACTAAGTTATGTAATTTGTTGTGCTTTATTTTGGGTGTCGATTGTTGAAAATAATTATCGCTCATTGCGGATTTATACACTAGAACTGTGAGTATTAATATCAGGAAAAAAACCGCCATTTTCTATGCAGTCAATATATTTCAGTGCTGCTGATATCCTTCATAGTATTGTACTATTCAAAAATCTACCCAGATACCTGGCATTGCATTTGTGAAAGCAGATCTTTTCTTGAATTGGAACCCTCAACATTCCGAGGTAATATATCTTTCTACTTTCTACTGAAAACTTCAGTTTGGTACTGACCAGTATTTTGACATTGTTCGAAATTGAAATATTTGAAGTTCAATGATGCTGGTTATTTTGATATGAAAATCGAATTTATGATCGTTGGAAATAGCCTTTGAGATTAGGTTTATGATTTGATTCGAGAGAGAGAGAGAGAGAGAGAATGAAAGAGAGAGCGACTGTGATTTCTTACCTTGGAGAAAACTGTAGAACTCTTTGAGGATGCACTATGATTGGAGGATGCACTACGATTACGCGACCGGCTGGTGCAAGAGAGAGACGAGAGCGCGGTAAAAAAGGCACTTTTGTTCGTAATGAACGAATTATTCGACCCAGCAAAATTAGTGTGCTCGTGTCTGGTTTTCGAATGTCTTCTTTCTTCTTCTTCTTCCTTGATTCTTTCATAGTGGGGATAGAAATCACAGAGGAATCGCGAAACAATAAAAAAGACATGAGCGTAGTTGAGGGTTTTGAAAAGGAATTTTAAATATTAATTACTAAATTGATAAACTTAAATTTAACTAATACTAATTTGATGAGCGGAAACTGTACATAACCGCCCACCTAAAATGTTGTGACATTTTATACAAGAGGTGAACTGTCCACTGGTAAGACGCATAATTTGACCAATGGACGCTTGAATACTCCTTGTTTGGTTTTCACCGTGGCAACCCTGACGACTCCATCAAGACCCGGATGAGTTTCTGTTACACGACCGAGTAACCATTGAAGAGGGGGTGAGTTATCATTTTTTATGAGTACCAAAGTACCAGGTTCAAGAGTAGATGCATTTTTCGTCCACTTGGATCGTTGGTGAAGGGTATGTAAATATTCCTTTGACCAACGAGCCCAGAAATCTTGGTGGAGCCGTTGTACGAGCTGCCATCGGCCCAACCGATTCAACTGAATATGCTTGAGGTCTGCATCAACGAGTGCATTCAGAGGCTCAAGGGTGAGAAAATGCCCTGGGGTCAAAACTGACAAATCATTGGGATCGGCACTGATGGGACATAGGGGTCGTGAATTCAAGACAGCTTCAATTTGGACAACAAGGGTCTCGAGCTCGTCATATGTGAGAACTTGCTCACCGATGACGCGAAAAATATGTGTTTTGAGGGACTTCACCCCTGCTTCCCATAGCCCACCAAAGTGAGGGCTGCTCGGTGGGTTAAAATGCCAAGTGAGATTCTCACAAGATGCAGCTTCAGCCATGAGTTTAATTTGATTAGAAGCTCCAACGAAATTGGTGCCGCAGTCACTGAATATGTAACTACACCTACCACGTCTCGAGATAAAACGTCTCAGTGCTGCTAAGAATGCATCAGAAGATAAATCTCTAACTACCTCAAAGTGTAGAGCCTTCGTGGCAAAGCAAACAAAAACACAAATGTATGTCTTGTACTGTCTTGCATTTTTATATTTTCCTTGAGTGATCAAAAACGGACCACAAAAGTCGACACCAACTGCAGAAAATGGCTTTATTTGAGAAATCCTCAATGAGGGTAGATTTCCCATTGGAGGTTGAAGAGGAGTGGGGTTGAGTTTCCAACACCTATGACAATTTGATAGTACTCTACGAATAGTTTTCTTAGGAGATAGTATCCAATATCTCTGGGACAGTAAAAATTGCATTGTTTGTACTCCTGGATGTAAGAATTGTTTATGCGTGAACTCGATCATCAAGAATGTTAAACGGTGAGAGTTAGGAAGGAGAATGGGGAATTTTTGATCGTAAGATAAAGTTGAGTATGTGAGCCTACCGCCCACCCTCAAGAGACCCGTTTCGTCTATAAACGGACTAAGCTTCCTCAGAACCTTGGGAATAGGTTTTTTCGCTTGTATAAGCGAAAACTCTTCAGCAAAAGTTTGACTTTGAACTTGTTTGATGAGAACAAGCAGAGCTGAATGTAGTTCAATGTCACATAGGGGGGAAATTATTTTCTCAGTAGGGTTTCGGATGTTTTTAATAAACCGTCGAATATATGCAACTATCCGCTGTATTTTGAGCAAAGATGAAGTAACATTGATGAGAGTATCAAGAAAATTAGGAGATGAAGTTAGCGTTGTCAAGACGAAACGTTTTTCCTCTTCTAATATAGATTTATCCGGAACAAGAACCTCGGGAGGAATTGGCCAATTACATTCAGCTGATTTCAACCATGGAGGCCCCGCCCACCATGACGGATTTTCCAAGAATTGGGAGGCGGTCATGCCTCTCGAAGCACAATCGGCAGGATTTTCTTCGGAGGGGACATAATGCCAAATCGAAGGAGGAAACTTATCATGTATGGAACTTATTCGATTACTGATGAATGTCTTGTGCTTGTGGGGAGATGAACCTATCCAATGAAGGGTGACTGTTGAATCAGTCCAAGCAAAGATACGATGAAACTGGAGATTTTCCTTGAAACTTTCGACGACTGAAGATAAAAGACTCGATAATAGCACCGCCGCGCAAAGTTCAAGTCGCGGAATAGATACCACTTTCACAGGGGCTACCTTAGACTTTGAACAAACAAAAAATGTTGATATATCTTCATCCGAGTGGATAACCCTAAGGTAAACAACACCAGCGTAACCTTTTTTTGAAGCATCCGCGTATCCGTGGAGCTCTATGGATTCATAAGGGGTAGAGAGAATGTGACGAGGAATTGAAATCTCAGAAATTCTTTGTAAGTCGGACTGGTATATTTTCCAACTATGTAAAATATCAGGAGGGGGTGTATCATCCCAATTGAGGCCATGAGACCAAAGGTCTTGAATGAGGATTTTTGCATATAATGTGAGTGGTGACAGAAACCCCAATGGATCGAAAACACGTGCCAACTCTGACAGAATGGTTCTCTTGGTACAATATGAGTTATTTGGATTTACCTGGAATGAAAATGTGTCGAGAGAGGAATTCCATTGGAGACCAAGTACTTTGACTGTGGTGGGATTATCTAAATCGAGTGATACAGATTTTGAAATTGAATTTGTAACTACTAATGAGTGTATATTGCTTCCCCACTTGTGAAGTTCGAATCCTCCGCTTTGCAGTAACGAAATGAGTTCTGTTTTTAGAGCATGAGCAGCTTCAAGAGAATCACAAGATGTAACTACGTCATCCACATACATGGAAGATTTCAGACATTTGGAGGCTAACGGAAAAAAATCAGCTTGTATTTCAGCTAAATAGAGAATAGTTCGAATCGCGAGGAATGGAGAAGATGAAAGGCCATAAGTGACTGTATTGAGAACATATTCTTGGATAGGATCTTCCTGAGTGAATCTCCAGAGAATTTTTTGATAAACACGATCAGCTTCTGTAAGATTGATCTGTCTGAACATCTGCCGTATATCCCCAATAAGAGCTACTGGACGAAGGCGAAAATTTAAAAGAATGGTGGGAAGATCTCTCTGGAGTTTGGACCCGATAAGAAGAGTATCGTTGAGCGACATTCCATTTGAAGACTTGCAGGAAGCATCGAATACCACCCTGAGTTTGGTGGTTGAGCTGTTGGGATTAACCACACAGTGGTGGGGAATATAGTAGGACCTATCAGAGACGATTTGTGATTTTAATGGAGACATATGTCCACTGTCTAAGTAATCTCTCATAAATTCGCAATATTGTTTGTGGAGTAGAGGGTTAACTAATAATCTGCGTTCTAAGGAAATGAAACGACGTTCCGCGATTGATCGAGAGTGGGGAAATGTTGGCTGTTTTATACGAAACGGGAGAGAGACGGTGAACCTGCCGGTAGTGTCCCTCCGAACATTGTCGAGAAATAATTTTTCGCATAGCTCATCTTCGGGGGAAATACTAATCTTCCGAGGTACTTCCTCCAGTTCCCAGAATCGTTTCAAAGTTTTTTCGATGGATAGATCACAAGAACAAAAAAATGAGTTTGATACAGCTGAAGAGGAATTACAGCTGACAGTTCCCATGAGAATCCATCCAAAAGTAGTATTGACAGCAGTCGGTTCGTTATTTTTTCCAGAGAGTTTACCAGGTTGGAGAATCTGTGAAAATATATCTACCCCTAAGAGCATATCAATTGCCTTGGGAACATGAAAATCGGGATCAGCCAACTTGAGAGTCGAGATATGTGACCACGCGTCACGAGAGAGGGGGAATCTAGGCATGTCATCACAGATTCGTGGAAGAACGACAGCCTCAATTGTAATGAGAGGATCTGGAGTTAGACGTGGGCGCAGAGTGAGTGAAACTGCTTTCGATGCAGTTGAGTTCATATGAGTTAAGCCTTGAATTGATAAAGTAATGTTGTGGCGCGATAAACCTAGTTTATTACAAAATCTTTCGGAGACGAAGTTGGCTTGACTTCCACTGTCAAGCAATATACGAGCTACGTGAAAATTTCCTTGAGGGTCTCGCACCTCAATGAGAGCAGTAGATAGGAGTACTAAGTTTGAAGAAGGCACTAAATTCGTGAGCGAAGTGACTGAGTGGTGAGAAGATGGGTTGTTATTGGGAGATGAATCACTGGAAGCAACGTTCTGATCGTTAGGGGGGTAGGTGAAATGAAGAAGACTATTATGCTTCATTTTACAAAGAGAACATCTCACTGATGAGGAGCAATCCTTGTATTGGTGTTTATTTCCAAGACAATTAATGCACCATTTATTATTTTTTGCTATATTATAACGTTCTTGTGGAGAATGTGATGAAAACTTTGGACATTTGTAGATTGAATGATCCTGTTTGCAATAAAAGCAAATGGGAGCCGGCTTGGTATGAACCATGAACGAGGAACTTGGGCGCTGATAACTTGGGGGGTTTTGACGGGAATCGCGAGAGACATTTTTAGATTTGGAGATTTCAAATTTATGAGAATTTTTCGAACTACTATTAACCGATCTGTCAAGCGCATCACACTGTTTGAGAACAAATTCTTTTAAATCAGAATAAACTGGAATTTCATTTGAACCAAACTCAATTTCAAATCTCGACACCGTATTTGAATCTAATTTTCGAAGAAGCATGTTGAAAATCAAAAAATCCCATTTGTCTGTTTCAAATTCCAAGTTTTTGAGCGCTGCCAAGTTCTCTTCAAAGGTATCCACGAGTTGACGCAAATTTTGGGGTGTAGCAGTATTGTCAGTTAATTTTGGAGCATTTTCTAACTCTCGATAGTGAGCCGTTGCCAAAGCACGTTTATTATCATACCTCGCTTTTAGAGCATTATAAGCAATGATATAATTTGCATCTGTTAAGCGATTGCATTTGACTATAGTTAGTGGTGGTCCATTCAGGGAAGCTAACAAATAATTAAATTTTTCCACATTTGACAATTCATTATTTTCGTGAACAAGAGAATTAAACATATCAAAAAATGTATTCCAATCTTTTGGATTCCCATCAAATTTGAACAAATCAATTTTAGGTAACCGAACATTGCTCGATTTTCCACTGGATGAAACATTCTGTTGATTATCAAATAATTGAAATTCAATTGCTTTTATGGCATAATAGGTATCATCGAAACCTTTACAGATAACACTTTCACCAGCTAAATCATGAGCATCAACTGTAGAGACAATAGTTAAAAGAGCTGCATGTTGTTCATCGAAATCATGTTTTATTCGTTCAAGAGATGGGATCCGAGCTTTGAACTGCACATGAAAATTTTCATTTTGTAATGCAGCGTCTGCTATTATTTTCAAATCTGATAATCGATCCACACAGTTTTGACGTAACGCTTGGATTTGTTTTATTTTGTTAGCTTGACTCATAATGGAGAGACAAAATGATAATACTCAATGAATTTTCAGGACCACACTGTATATAATCAATAAATGGAGAAATAATTTAATCGAATTATTTAATTCAGTTATTTTTAACCTTATTATACCACACTGTATGAATGGAAAACTTCTCAGATGCAAATCATTTTTATCAAAGCGAACGATCAAGTTTCGATACTGATATTTGAACAAATGAGAGAGTACTGAAAGAAATCAAAATAGTATGTGTAAGAAAGAGGTTTTATCATTTATAGGAATACTTATACTGAAAATACTTATATTTTTTTTATAAAGAAATACTTTCACCGATAAATAAATCAATAAAGTATTGTTGTATTGTTGAATCGCCGAGAACTTTGGCGCAAAAAACGTCCAGGAGCAAAAAGTCTTATCAGTTTATCAGTTCACCTGCTATGATCGAGAAACGAATTTAAAATTCTCTTTCAGCACCAACTGGATGAATGGAAATTTCCCACAACCAGAATCGATGAAAATATCAAATTACAGCACATCCGGGCTCGACAGGACCATGTTCGAAATTGAAATATTTGAAGTTCAATGATGCTGGTTATTTTGATATGAAAATCGAATTTATGATCGTTGGAAATAGCCTTTGAGATTAGGTTTATGATTTGATTCGAGAGAGAGAGAGAGAGAGAGAATGAAAGAGAGAGCGACTGTGATTTCTTACCTTGGAGAAAACTGTAGAACTCTTGGAGGATGCACTATGATTGGAGGATGCACTACGATTACGCGACCGGCCGGTGCAAGAGAGAGACGAGAGCGCGGTAAAAAAGGCACTTTTGTTCGTAATGAACGAATTATTCGACCCAGCAAAATTAGTGTGCTCGTGTCTGGTTTTCGAATGTCTTCTTTCTTCTTCTTCTTCCTTGATTCTCTCATAGTGGGGATAGAAATCACAGAGGAATCGCGAAACAATAAAAAAGACATGAGCGTAGTTGAGGGTTTTGAAAAGGAATTTTAAATATTAATTACTAAATTGATAAACTTAAATTTAACTAATACTAATTTGATGAGCGGAAACTGTACAGACATCATTTTTTTTTGTTCGTATTTTAGGGTTCTTGTATACGACTACATATTTAGTAGAAATACTATATCGCTGCTGTAAGCTATACAACCCAAATTATATCAATATTAAGGGAAAAACCATACTCAAATGCTCCTGAAGCCTGGTAAGAAAATACCTGTCCAATTTTTCTTCTCTCACTGGGGAACTTACTGAACTACCACTATCGCTAGGGGTACTCTTATTGCTCAATCCGGAAAATAGAAAATAGTCTCTTATATCGATAGTATATCATATAAACAATATATACCATATGAAGGGGTTTTGTTATTGACTGAACTTAATAATTGTAGATAAGATTGCGACATATGTTGTGGTTATATAATTTTCTTCTATATAAGCTCGTATTTGATAATGGTTGTTATAATTTTCTAATAAATGAAATATTATAGTTTGTACTTAGTCGTTGATCAGCATTATCTTCCCGTTGGGTAATATTCTTGGTGTCACAGAGTGTATCTGAACGGGTGGCGCCCCTTTATTCGTTTCCTTTTATTTTTTGATTTGGTATTGTGAACCCATACCCTCACCACTGAGCAAACTGGCTCACTCTGGCCAAGAATTGAGTACTCACTTGAAATTTATTAGATAATATATACAACCAGCCTTAAAATTGATTTTTTTTGTCTAATTATATTCCCTTGATTGATTTATCATCCGTTTCAAGTTTCAAAACGATTTTTTTCACGTGCAAGCGATTTACATGCAGATATTCGAGGACGTGAAAGATGTTACTTTGAATCTAAATCAATCCACAAGCTCAGCAGGTCATACAAATATTAAATTGCCTAAAATCTCTTTACCAAAATTCAATGGGGACCTTACTCAGTGGCGTACATTCATAGACATGTACGATTCCATGATTCATGATGTTGATGGTATGTCAAACATTGATAAATTTAATTACCTACTCACTTCATTACAAGGTGCTCCGTTGGCTCTGGTCAAGCGAACTCCTTTGACAGGTCAAAATTATACAGTTGCTTATAATTCGCTGAGAAAGCGCTATCATAACGATAGATTAATAGGGACTTCTCATTGGCGCGCAATTGAGCAAACTCGAAAATTAACTACTTCAGATAATTCTCAAGACTTTCGACTTCTTATCGACACATTCAATGAAAACTTATCAATGTTGGAAAATTTAGGCCATGATATTAAAAGATGGGATTTTATTTTATTTAACATGCTATTAGATCGGCTGGATTCTTCAACTGCTACCAATTTTGAATTAGAGTGCGGCTCTAAATTAAAAAATGATGAGTATTTCACAGTCTTACAAGAATTTGTGCAAAAGCATTGCGATGCCCTTGATACGGTTAATTTTAATTCTTCTCAGACAAGAAAGTCATTCATACGACCCAAAGCGACAGATGCATTATTGAAATAACGCCTCAAATAATACTGTTAGACAGCGAATGTCCTCATCATTAGTCTCTTTCTCGCCCATGTTGATGGTCCTTCGAGCCGGATTAGTCTCAAATGCTCAAAAACTAGAATGTCAGTTATGTCATGGTGATCATATGATATATAATTGCCAAAACTTCCTGTCAAAGTCTCCGAATGATCGATACAGTCTCATTAAAACGTATAAGTGGTGCTCTAACTGCCTTGGGTCTAGGCACTCTGCTTCTCAATGCTCTTCACAAGTATCTTGTAAACGTTGTTCAGGAAAGCACCACACCCTTCTACATTTTGATAGATCTTTTACTCACCCCTCGCATGCACCTCCTGCACCAGGAGTTATAGCCGGTTCTCATCATACCTCAAATAATACTCAACCTCCAGATAGGTCAATACCTTCCTCCTCTACTTCCGTCAATATGTTTACTCAATCGCACAGTACTGTTTTGTTGTCTACGGCTCAAATTGAAGTTCAGGCAAAAGATGGTAATTTCCGCAAGGCCCGAGTTATATTAGATAGTGCAAGTCAGTCTAACTTCATTTCGAGTAAACTAGCTAATCAACTGGGATTATGCAAGTCCAACCTCAAGATTTCAATTGCCGGTATCGGTCAACTTAGTTCTCAAGCTAATCAGGGTGTTACCTGTATGGTAAAACCTGTTGATGCGGATCAACCCTCTCTAGTTCTCGATTTTATTCTCTTACCTACAATTTCTCCACCTCTTCCTGGAGAAACACTTTCTCACAAAAGCTTTCCGCAATTTTCACATTTGAAATTGGCTGATCCTCAGTTCAAAGAATCCCGTCCAATTGATATGCTATTGGGCGCAGATGTTTTTGGTTTTCTCCTCACTGGCAACAGTATAAGTACTTCTCTTCATGAACCTGTAGCTTTAGAAACCATGTTGGATGGGTTATCATGGGTAGAGTTAACTATTCCTCGCAAAATGCTTCGCAACATCATTCCTTCTTTACTTCCACGGAATTAACTTTAGAAGACTCAATAAAACGTTTCTGGGAGTTAGACCAAGTCCCTGAAGTTTTCCCACTTTCACCTGAGGATATTTTTGTCGAAAATCACTTTCCTAAAACCTTTTCTCGTAGCAAATCAGGCCGATTCCAAATATGTTTACCCTTTCGTGACGGAGAACCCCACTTTCGGGGTTCCAGAGATATAGCCCTCCGGCGGTTTTTCTCTTTGGAGCGGAAGCTCCTGCATAACCCTGAGCTCTATAATCTCTATAAAGAGTTTATGCATGAATATTTAATATCAGAGCATATGACTCCAGTGTGTCCCGATCAGTTTAGCAGTTCAGGTTATTATATTCCTCACTTTTGTATACTCCGCCCAGATAGTACCACCACCAAACTAAGGGTAGTATTTGATGCCAGCGCTCGTGATCTGAACTCAATTTCTCTCAATGATACTTTATTCACTGGGCAAAAATTACAACAAGATATCATCTCGATCATTTTGCGCTTCAGAGTACATGCAGTAGTGTTTACGGCGGACATCAAGCAGATGTTTCGTCAAATCATAGTATCCCCAGCACATCGCCACTTCCAACGCATAATTTGGCGTTTCTCGAAAGAAGAACCAATTCAAGAATTTCAGCTCAACACAGTGACATACGGTGTGTGTTCATCACCCTTTCACGCAATTAGAGTTCTTCTGCAGTTATCTTACGAGTACGAAAACGAATTTCCTCTAGCAGCCTCTATTCTTAGATCTGACACTTATGTTGATGATGTAGTCACAGGCGCTGACAATCTTTCAGATGCTCTCGAATATCAACGTCAACTCATTGGTTTACTCCTCAAAGGAGAATTTGAATTACGAAAATTTGCTAGTAACGAACCCACTCTACTCTCCCATTTACCTCCCTCCAGTTTATTGTATGATCCTCTCTCCTTCGAAAGGGACACAATGTTGAAAATATTGGGGCTTCAATGGAACCCTTCTGCTGACGTATTATCGTACAGTGTTCTCCCTATTGATAAGTCATGCACCAAAAGAAATGTTCTTTCTCAGGTGGCCCGTATCTTCGATCCGTCAGGATTTCTGACACCATTGGTATTATACCTCAAAATCATTTTACAAAAGCTCTGGACTGAAGGCCTCAATTGGGATGATCCTGTACCTTTCAAATTGTCGAATTCTTGGAATCACTTTCGAATAGAGTTACCTTCCATCTCAAACCTCTCTATACCTCGCCTCATTTATCCTCGTTATACTGTGTCCTGTTCCCTTCATGGGTTCTCGGATGCTAGTAAAGCTGGTTATGCGGGAGTCATTTATCTAAGGTGCGTTGATCAGTATCAGAATATTTCCACTCACTTAGTTTGTGCAAAAGCCCGCGTAGCTCCATTGGAAACTATATCAATTCCTCGTTTGGAGCTCTGTGGAGCACTTCTCCTATCGAATTTGCTCTATTATACTCTCGAAATTTTAAAAACAAAAATACACATTGATGACATCCATAGTTGGACAGATTCCACAATTACCCTGACATGGATCAATGCTTCCCCACATAAATGGACTACCTTTGTTTGCAACCGAGTCACTGAAATCCAAAATAAAATTCCTTCGTCAACGTGGAGACATGTTAGATCCAAATACAACCCTGCTGATCCTGCTTCTAGAGGTCTCTCTCCGTCAGAATTATTGCAATGTAGGTTATGGTGGGCAAGACCGAAATGGCTTTCCCTGCCACATGAACAATGGCCTCCTGATATAGGAATACCCATTCACGACTTACCTGAGACTGATGAGGAAAGAAGAAAGGTAGTTCTCACTTCTACTACAGTGGTAAATCACCCATTCTCATCTCTTTTATTTCGGTATAGCTCACTTCTCAAGATACAACGAATAATCGCATATATATTGCGTTTCTGCTATAATTCCAAGCATACCGTTAATCGACATGTAGATATTTTCTCTCCTGAAGAAATGGAACATGCACTCCTTCTGTTAATCAAATTCACCCAATCAGATGCCTTTCCTCAGGAAATTCAAAAGATAAAAACTAAAAAATTGTTGCCAAAACCTCTACAAAGGTTGACTCCTTTCTTAGACACCGCTGGAGTTATCAGGGTGGGCGGCAGATTAATACACTCGGAGCTCTCATTCGAAGCCAAACATCCTATTCTCCTTCCAAGCTCACACAGGTTCACGCAGCTTTTGATTGAACACACTCACCAAAAATACTTGCATCCCGGCCATCAGACACTTCAAAATTTACTAGTCCAACGTTACTGGATACTTGCTCCGAAACGCGCTATTCAGTCAGTGATATCGAAATGTATTCCATGTTTCAGACTCAATCCCTCTTCTCCTCAGCCTCTTATGGGCAATTTACCATCAGCTCGTGTCTCTCAAGTAAAATCGTTCGCCCACGTCGGAATAGATATGGCTGGACCTCTCTCTATAACTTTAAAGAGGGTTCGAGGTGCAAAAACATACAAAGCCTACATGTGTGTTTTTATCTGTATGGCAACGAGAGCTACCCATATTGGGCTCTGTTCCGATCTCTCCACAGAGGTATTCCTGGCTGCTTTTCGGCGCTTTATAGCACGAAGAGGCAGGTGCAGTGATGTCTATTCGGACTGTGGCACCAATTTTCGTGGGGCCTCGAATTATATCTCGTCTCTAATGAAATCTGTTTCTTCAGAAGAACAGATTAAATTTCATTTTAACAGCCCAATGAGTCCAAATTTCGGGGGGCTCTGGGAATCCCAAATAAAATGTATCAAGAGTCATCTTTATCGAGTAATAGGAAAGCAAATACTGTCCTACGAAGAGTTGAATACTCTCTTGATTCAAATAGAGTCTATTTTGAACTCACGCCCAATGTGCCCTATCAGCAATGATCCCAACGATTTTCAGGCTCTAACTCCTGGACACTTTCTAACTCTCGAACCCCTCAATTCTTTGCCAGACCCAAACTTGGGTAACTTAAAAATATCCCGTCTCTCCCGCTGGCAGTTGATACAGCGACTCCACCAGTCGTTCTGGGAACGCTGGCATAAGGAGTATTTGCACCATCTTATGCAACGAAGTAAATGGATCCAGCCCTCCACACCGATAGAGCCTAATACACTAGTTATTTTGAAGAATGAGCACTCCCCGCCATTGACGTGGCATTTAGGAAGGGTTGAACGAATTCATCCTGGGCCAGACGGTATAACCAGGGTAGTAACAGTGCGTACTAACAAAGGACTCTTACGACGTCCTGTGAGTAAAGTTTGTCCGTTGCCCATTGGCGCTCCCTAATTGAAATTCATAACTTTTGACTTTTTATTATTATTATTATTATTATTTTTTTCTTTAATTTTTTTTTTGTTACCCATATTGAGCTCTTCTCTTCTCATCAAACTAGAGATTTCTAGATTAGATTTAGTATAATAATATAAATATAAAATATTCATTTTAGATGGGCGGTATGTTCAGTTTTCATATTATTATGATATGTATATATATAAAAGAACGATAAATATACCTTTCGAGAGTCTTGCTAAATTATGCAAATGATTTGTGCCACTCAGTATAGCGATTTAGGCTAAATTTACGCGTGATAGTGACAAGAGAATTTTGGCCACTACTCCCCCCAAGAAGATTGAGACAGTGCGCAGAAGGCACTCTCGATCTCGTTATCATCACGTTAAGGTGAAACGTGGTTATCAGACTGAATCTCATTTTTTTGTAATTGTGCAATTAAGCAATCAAACCCCCCAAAACTTAGTGACAATTCATACGGTGGTGCTTTTGTTGATGGGTCATCCGACATCAGAATCCTGAGGCGGCCGCCGCTTTTGACCAGATTCTTAGAACCCACAGGTAAGTGGCCATTTTCGCACCTCTTGTCACTTGCGATTCAAAATTATAAAAATATAAAATCTCAAAAATATACAGTCCACTGTCTCTTTCTCGCCCATATAATCTGAAATACGTCTTCACTCTCCTCTTTATAGTATTGCATCACATGGTAGGCCTATTAGTTATCATAATATATTTGAGTCTCATCTTGAATTATCTGTTATAACAGATGAAACTGATTGCCTCCTGGGTTGGCCATGGTAAACGGTGTTCAATTTAGTAGCATTATTATTAACATCTCGTGAATAAAGTTTGAATCCTTATGAAACTGACAACCTCTTTTATTTTTCAATGGCGAATACAAAATGACTATGTTCCGTAAATCGACTTTGGTTACTTTGGTTGGTTATTTTGTATCCCGTAAATGTCATATTCCTGAAAAACGGATACATTTTTCCTGAAGTTTGGTTGATTATTTGTCACCGACACGACCGATGTTTAGAGATCGGTGAGCCCGGTGACTGGAATGTGAAAGGATTGTCATTTGTGACATCCATATTTTCGTTTCTTTTGATTGTGTCAAAAGATCGTCAAAACCTTCAGTGCAATATGGAAATGAACGTGAGTCTTATATTTTTTACTTATGTTACTGTGGTAAAGGAGTGTTACGGATATCTGCAATATGCAAAAGACGCGTATCTATTTCGCGCGTGCAAAATGGTCATTTGCCGCGCGATCCATTTCAAGCAGGAACCTTCGTTTATAACGTGGCCGCCGCGCGAGGCGAGCGATCCAGCTCGATGCTCAATATAATTATCCCTTCTGGATGTTTCCCTAATATGTGAAGCCATATGAGCGTGGTAATTGTCTTATTCTTTGATCCGGAAATATCTTAGTCCATTGTTGAACCTCTTTCTTTCCAAGCATCTTGCCTCGACACTTTGTTGTGGTAATGTGGAGATTTACTATTCCACAATGAATGTTCAGCACCATATACGAAAACGATACTTTTAATTATCCATGGAAGAAATCATTTCTATTTTCAGTTACTTACCGCCGAGCAAGCGAATTCAAACAACAGCATAATAGTTAGACTATCCAAACTTCGCGCGAGCATTTCACTGAAGCTGCATTGCGCTTTCAAACCAACAAATATTGGTTCGCCCCGCGGCATGTTCGAGCGCGCCAATGTTCGAAGTTTTACCGCGCGTAATGGATACGCGCCCAAAGACGAATCGCAAATATATCCTATCAATATTTATAAAAAAGTATTTACTCTATTTAATTTGATTTCAATAAACAAATATGCATTATGATTCTGATTATATATTCAATTGGGTTTGAATTTCATTATTGTTTTCAGGAAAATCAGTTTCTGTTTTGTGGGCACTGTAGTTTGGAAGTAGGAACATTGCAAGAAATCATTGCAAATGATATTATTGCAACACATCAATGTTTTACAAGAGCAGAAGATGTCAATATCGACTTTGCAGAAAGAAAAACATTTGGTGCCATACCATCACAAACCCCTATAAATAACCCGATAAATAATTTGCCTCACTGTTCCAACAGGCCATCAGTACCTAATGTGATCAGTTCAAACAGTGCTGAAAAATCATTAAATTAATTACTGAGGGATGGACAGACAATATGGTCAAATTACTAATTGCCACATTTATTGAACATAAAAGTAAATTCGACGATCCAAAATATACAAAGAAAAAGGTGTGGAGCTTAATAAGCCAGAATTCGATGGTAAAAGGAGTTGAAAAATCAAGTATCAAATGTGATGAAAAGTGGCGCAACCTGCGGAAAACGTATGATAAAGTCAAATTACATTTGAGAACTTCAGGAGCGGATAAGATTGTCTGGAAGTTTTATGAAGATTTTCAAAATATTCATTCCAAGGATCCTTATTTCGAACCTGTGGCAGTGGCCAGTAGTAATGGCATCAAGAGGAAGACAGGAAAAGAAGGTACTAATAATGAAGCTAAGAACCTATCACCAGGAGAGAGCAAGAGGCCTAAGAAACTAATCTCTATCCTAGATATAGAAAATAGGAAACAGAAACGGCATAAAGAAAAAATGAGTTTGAAACGTGAAATGTTCGAGTGGCTGAAAGAAAATCACATGAAAAAAGACTAATTGTTTTTATTTCTGAATATTTTATTGCAAAGAATTTCAATTTATTTGTTTGAATGTTTATCGTTCATGAGATATCTAGTTTGTTAAAGACTATATATGTTAATACAAGACAAGTATTTTCGAAATATCTTTTATTCTGAAAATAATAAATCATTCATTGATGAGTTCTTGGCAAATTCTATTTCTCTTGGCTCTTCCCATAAGTTGTCTTGCTCTTTCTATTTGCTGATGAGGTATGTCCACATTATCTTCCTCATCATGATTTACAATACCAATATCATTGAAAATCATATCTTGCACATCATTTTGCATAATACATTTGTTGTGAAGAACACAACATGCAATAATATATGTAGGCCTCCACTGAGAAGAACGTACATCTAATAGTTCACCAAGACATCTGAATCTTTTTTTTAATAATCCAAAGGCTCTTTCTATTGCACATCTTGCTCTAGACAGTAGAAAATTATATTGTTTCTGAATATTTGTTAAATGGTCATTGTCCTTATAGGGAGTCATTATTTCTGGAAAACAGGGATAGGCCTTGTCACCAATTAAATGGGTGTCATTTGGAAGTTTTCCATTCTCCCTCATGAAACTCCAAATCTCGCTTCTTCTCAAGACGCTGGCATCATGGTGTGCCCCAACTTCTCCTGCATAGCAGTGTGTGAACTTCATGGTATTATCACAGACTGCCTGTAACATATACATAATGTTAATATTATACTTTAGTATCACATATAGGACATATCAGGGACTCCTTGAATATAACTCATTACCTGCAATATAATACTGGGATAATATTTTCGGTTAACATATGAATTTCCATGGTGTTTGGGTTTTGGTATTTTTATATGTGTCCCATCTATAGCACCAATTGTATTGGGGAATCCCATCCGCTGAAATCCATTCTTCGTTTCCTCAAGGTAATCATTGGTGGGCCATAATATATAATTTGGGCCAATATATACTAGAGCTTCCGCTACCCGCCTAGCAGTCCTCAAAGCAGTTGCTTTGCCAACGTTGAATCGGCCACAGATAGATCCATATATAAGGAAAAGTGTTTGGTAAATGTTTCAATTTATAATTAAATGACCACCTACCTATAGGAATCTGGTGTTCCGAAATACCATAAAGCTAAGCAGAGCTGAACTTTTGGTGTAATAGTATGTCGACCTCTATCTATAACATTTGTAGATATTCTGTCTTCAATCATAGACAAAACGTGATGGAAAGTGGCCCTGTTCATCCTGAAGTTTTCTCGAAATTCTACGTCTGTGTAACTATCCACTACTTCCTCCATAAAATTTCTAACTCTAGGTCGGGGCACTGTATTATGTAAAACATCACCATTGTAATATTCACAAAAATTAATAAATCATTACCCATAATACCTCGAGCTAAAAACCCATCTTTCTCTTCGGCACTTGAACTATCACTGTCGGTGAGTAATTCGTTCCAAAAAAACATTCCTACGATATCCATTTTATCAATCAAGATTGAGATAAACCAAAAGAATTGCAAACGAAAGGTTCAAACCTTGAAACATTTGAAAATTCAAAATTCACTGTGTCAACGCGCCAAAGCATCAAAAG
This sequence comes from Chrysomela aeneicollis, assembly GCA_029955515.1. Lineage (NCBI taxonomy): Eukaryota > Metazoa > Arthropoda > Insecta > Coleoptera > Chrysomelidae > Chrysomela > Chrysomela aeneicollis. The sequence goes on along the minus strand of JARUHQ010000013.1, from coordinate 1,680,403 downwards.
TGACAGTTCAGACAGTTGATAGAAAAAAGTTGTCCCGTAAAATACTTTCGTTTATGCTTACCATAAACTGAAAAGTAGTTACCAGTCCGGTGACTCTGGGCGATTTACGGAACATAGTCAATATAACATGCATGGTTACTGAAAAGCGTGATCCGTTTGTCAAATCTTCATAAAACTTTGTCCAACACAGAGATATTGGTGCACTTTTTTTTTTATTCCATCATGGAGTTCAGAGTAGTGTGGGTTCAGTTATTGTAGTGTCAGTATAGTACTAGTCGGTATGTAAAGGAATATACTATTCTTCAAGTATTTCATACACATGCGTGAATATTCGAATTTTATTCGTACGGGCTGTGGTTCTCTATTTTCTCGAATAAGAAAAATAAAATATATTCATTTGATCTTATGAATTTATGTTTTTCATATATTTTTTTTTCATGTACCCTGTATATTATTCTCCACTATATGTAATGATACTTTGGAGAACGCGAATAAGTACGAATATTTCATTGATCTGATTTTTAATCAATCGATACAGTAATAATAATCGTTGTTTATTAGTTCCTCAACGAGCGATTGATCTGATTTCTAATCGATCGGTAAGGTATGAATAATCGTTGTTCATTAGTAGCTTGTTGAGCGCGATCTGTTCCATAATAATAACCTCTTGTATAGTATTCTTCGACTTACCCTGTATATAAATATCCAAAAACCACCTACCTATATATATGCTATGACACTTCGAAGAGCGCAATCATTTTGAATCACCCTGTAATAGGTAGGAAAGTTTCATTTTATTTCCCTGTATATATTCCATTGATATGATTCCTAATCAACTAATACCAGTAATAATAATCGTTCGTTCATTAGTATCTTGATGAGCGCGATCCGTTTCACAATGATAACTACTGTGTCGTATTGCTTGATGAGCTCGGTATATAATTCTTCGTGAACTTCACCTACCTATATAATATTATGACACTTCGAAGAATTCAGTTTCAATTACCCGATGATTGTACGGTTTTATTTCATCCCCCTGTATATATTCAATTGATCTGTTGTTGTTGTTTATTAGTAGCCTGATGAGCGCAATCCGTTTCACATTGATAACCTCCTGTTCTTCGACTTACCCGGTATAAAATTCTTCATGAACCATATTTTATGACAGTCTGAAGAACGCGATCAGTATGAATCAACTAATAATTGTACAGATTCATTTTATCTCCCCTGTATATTTTCCATCGATCTGATTTCTAATCAATCAAAGCAGTAATAATAATTGCTGACCGTTATCTGTTTTACGATGATAACCACCCGTATAGCATCCTTCGATTGACCTGGTATATAATTCTTCATTAGCTATATGTCTCAACGTCTTGAAGAGCGCGATCAGATTGAATCAGTGTGTACAGTTTTATTTTATTCCCCTGTACCCATATTTTTCTTTAACCTGATTTCTGGTTGAACAATACGATGAATACCTGTCTCCCGTGATAATTAGCCGTTAATTAGAGCACGGTCACTTCAAATATATCCCCACAATCTACAAAGAATACCGCTCTCCCATTAATCGATTATAATCGTCAGGTAATCATATCCCTTTGTGCGGCAACTTTCAAAGGACGCCGGTCACCCACGGATTCTCCCACGGTCCTCAAAATTTTCCCACGTCAAGGTGCCCCATCTCCTACTTACAGTGTGTGTAGAAAGAAAGGAAATCGGAAGTTGTCGACAATATGTTAAAAAGGGGAGCGAAGGATATCCTTTGAACCGCAAATCAGTGATTGATCGGATTTTCTTTATTATTCAATACCAAAAAGATACCCGGAAATTAGTAAAAACCAACTATTGCATTCGAACTTGATTCAAAGATGAAAGACAATGTTCGATCTAGATACTGATTTTCAAAACCAACTGTATATTGTGAATATGTTTGTGCAAGACATAAAAATTTGATTTATTTGATACGGTAGAATTAGAATCAAACATACTGCTATGGTACTCAAAATGTATCTGAAATTGACAAAAAATTGTGATAACAACTTGAACAAAAAACTCGAGAAATAATATAGGTATATAAATAAGTATAACTTGGAATTATATCAGATCATATATCAAATCATCATAAGATAATAGATAATACAGGATGGCAAGAACTGAAAAAAATATGAAATGCCAGATAATGTGTCTTGAAAATCAATCCACGCTAGTGAAAAGCCACCACAGGAAAACACTCTGTGTCCGGTGATATTTCCGGGAGCCACGCAGTACACTACCCAATGATAAAAAAAAATTTGAATAGGTATACAATTAGATACTATAAAAAAATATTCTTTGCCGCTGAATACTTACGTGATAGATTCACCTATAATCGAGAATTAAACGTATTCTACTGAATATACAGAGATTAATTATAGATTATTTCTACCACGCAATCTCAGAAAAAATAATATATTGTAATGGAATTTGGCAAAGTCATGAAGAAGTATCGCCGATATCAGAATATCCTACTGTATTGGACATTTATCTGAAATGTCTCTCGATTGTTCGTGAATGATCTAGAACAGAAAAGGATGGAATATCTTGGAAGCTTTCAGATGAGATGACAGGAAAATGACAGTTCCAGAAGGTTCTAGAAAATTCAGAAAAATCTCACCCGATACTGATCTGCCAAACACGACCACACACTACTAAGTTCAATTTTCAAGCGAGAGAGTGTTTCTTCCAATTCACTTACCTTCCACTTGAGGTGCTGTCGACGCGATCGACCTTGGCGGAACCAATCACAATTATTAATTTATTAGCAGTGGCTAATGACACGAGCATCAGGCGCGATGTTAATTAATTCACGAACGGCCAGATCTATGAGAATTTTAATCGGTTCAGGTCAATTATTAGGAATGGAACGAATTTTCGTTACATATGTCAAAAAACTAAAATTTGAATTTGAATAACCCTTTGTTATTAACAGAAAACCAAAACCCCTTTTGAACGTATTGATATTGTTACGAACTGCTGGCATTTCCGAGAAGGTCGGAAATCATCAGCTCGACGCGTGACTCACAGCGGAGGCATCGGTCGCAGACGCACCGCTATAATTAGCGGATGATTCATTGACGTCGAATATGAAAAAATACTTCCAGTTTATTCCTGTTCTTTCTGGACAATGATGTTTTTACCTATATAAGATCCGCGGTTTCGCGGACAAGTCAGATTAGAAAGGAAGCTAGTACAGTGAACATTGAGATTTGTAAAGCGAATATCGTTGTGATTTAACTAAGTGTTTATTGAGTTGTATTAGGTGTGTTTAGTGAAATAAATTGTTCAGTTTTGTACTGAGTGTTTTAAACTCACAAACCCAAGTGGAAATAACAAAACAGTGGTGTCAGAAGTGAGGATTTTTGTGACTTGGGATTTATGGTGAATACTAGAAGTACAGCATACGACGTTAGAGGACGTTATAACATTCATGCAAAATCAGTTTGCGGAATTGGAAAAACGACGACAAGAAGAGGAGAAGCGCCGACAAGAAGAAAAATTGGAGGAAGAGAAACGCCGACAAGAAGAAAAATTGGAGGAAGAGAAACGCCGACAAGAAGAAAAATTGGAGGAAGAGAAACGCCGACAAGAAGAAAAATTAGAGGAGGAGAAACGTCGACAGGAAGAAAAATTAGGAGGAGAAACGTCGACAAGAAGAGGAAAACGTCGTCTAGAGGAGGAACAGCGTCGTCAAGACGAAAGAAAAGAAGACTTCGAGAAAATTATAGAAGGACAGAAGAAAGAGAGAAAAGAACAAAATAAACTTCTAGAACAGGTACTACAGAAAACAGAAAAACAAATTGTGGAATTGAAGGAAGATGTCAAGAAGATCGACGGTGAGTTGAACATAGTACGGGAGGAAGTGAAAGACTTCAAGAATGAGATCGACCAAAAACTCAAACTAGAAGTACAAAGCCAGATTGCCTCGCTTAAAATTCAATTGCCTCATCCGGAATTTCAGTGAAACCACCGACTTTTGATAGTCAGTCATCTTGGTCCATGTATCCCAATCAGCACACTATATCCATGGGATATCCTACAACGATCCCAGATGTCCCGAAATGGGATAATCACATTGGGATATCCATAGGTTATCCTCATCTGGTTCCGAAGGTTTTATATGTCCCATGAGTGTCCAGAAATTATACATCCTATGGGTAACCCAAGAGTTCATCCCATGGATGTCCAATAGGGATGACATTATCCTGAACACAGCCCTAACATGGATATATTTAGTTCGATCAATATCAATAACCTATGGTTATCCTTTCCGGATAAAGATAGGTTATGACGAATCCTTCTTCCTTCATACACTTTAAGTTAGGCATAGATTAAGAGAGTCAGAGAGCCATCCATCCGAATAATATCGGTCTATCGATCGATAAGGGAGTCGATTATAATTTATTTCATCTTTCTGAACGGTTCGATCGTATCTAATCGGTTTGTGGATCGCTTGCGCACCATTAATGCGCGCGCATCCCGCAACGCTTTGTCTTTGTTTGTGTGCCATTGCACTTTGCAGCCATTGTGATTGTGTTTTGTGTTGTGCCTACGTGACCGTCGTGACCACAGCTACACGCAGTGTTTTCAGATTTCGATGAGTTGAATCATAGTTGAACCAATACAGAAAATCAAAGATCCCGAATGAATATTCGCCAGCTATTGGTGTTTTTTGTTTGTGATCAACAAGAAAAAGTTCAAGTAAATCAGAACATCGTACCGTGAATCATTCATTAATATTCAGAAGGAATTAGTAATGGCGGATGGTTAGCTTTTGCCAAAGATTTTGCTGGTTATTGTGAAGGATTATTATTTCGTCGGATTGTTGAATATTTCATTTTCATATCAACAACAATAACGATTTGATGAGTTTATGGTTATTATCACATTTACACTGCCTATATGTTTTTACCTATCCATCAGTTTGTTATGTACCTATCCCGTTTCCCCATCTATATTCAAGGGTTCATCATCACTTTGTGCTTTCTGAATATTTTTTATATCCATAAATATCCATAAATATCCATATCCATAAATCGTAAGCGTAATTGATCAATTTTCAACTTTTTAGTTTATCAATGTTCCATTTTTTTTCAGTTTGCAAAAATGGAATCCAATTTCAGAGGCATCAAACGTAAAAGTAGCAGGTCATATTATCGGGAATTGAAAAAAGATACTGATAATGCATTGTTGTTGATCAATAATGGTAGGTCATTGAGTCCAGTATCATTGCTGAGTTCCGATAGTGAAAATTCATTGGAGTCTGATCAAGGTGCTTGTATTTATAATGATAGTTCTGATGATGAAAATGCTGCTGCTGAAAATTGTAATCCTGAACATTTTGATGACATTTATACAATCAATTCAAACATACCTACTTGTTCAGGCTTGTCATCTTCCAGTGAACACTTATCAAACACTAAGCACAATAATTGTGGGATAGATTTCAAACAACAGCTAGCAAAATGGGCTCTTTCAGAAAATATAACTCATTCTGCATTAAGAAATCTGCTGAAGATTTTGAAGCCACATTTCAATTACTTACCCCTAGATCCCCGAACACTATTGAGAACTCCAAGGATAGCAGAAACAAATATATTTCCCCTGGTGAATATTATCACTTTGGCTTGGAAAAAGTTGTCAATCATTTGTTACAAAAAAAAGAGGGACCTGTTACTAAATGTGAAATTTGTGTGAATATTGATGGACTACCATTGAGTAAAAGTTCAGGTAGTCAGTTTTATCCCATCTTAGTTTCTCTTTTTCCTGTTGATAATTTGGTTGGTTTGGTTGGAATCTACCATGGTTACAAAAAACCAGATGATACAAATGTATATTTGAGGGATTTCATAGATGAAGCCAAAAATTTTACAGTAAATGGGATCACTTTTTCTGATCATGTGGTACTTTTTGAAATCAAGGCATTCATTTGTGATGCTCCTGCTAAAGCATTTGTGGTGGTCGAGAGTAGCCGACAGCTACCGCCACCTCGGGTTAACCGCAGGAAGCAAGTCCTCATCCCGAGGAACGAATTCAACGACCCGAACTCATCTTCACCCGTACCACAGAACCACCAGCAGTGACAACAGCGCCTTGACGTCCGAGCTGTCACTGTCAGTCGGGGGACGGTATATAGGGTGAAGCGAGTATCGATTCTTCCTTCTTGCCCTTCGTATCGCTTTCGGTCTGCAGCCCTCGACCTTCGCTCAGCGTGATCGGCGCGGGCCCGTGCCCTTGACGCGCATCATCACGACCTCGATCCGCCATCTTTGTTTTTCGTTGTGTTTTGTAATTGTGTAAATAAATAGAGGAAACGTTGTAGATTGCTTAAATACACACGCACCTTCCTTTAATCCTCTAAAGTGGTGACCCCGACGTGATTGCGGCGGATTATTATTATTATTATTTTTTTTCTGTGTCGTATCTCGAACCACGTGGTCAGTGCAAAGCTCGTGAAAACTTGTGAGTGGCACATCTCTTCTCTCGGACCACGCTTTCTGCACGGAGAGAACCAGCAGTGACGAACCGCTCCTCTGCAACGCAAGGCTCACTCAGTGCTACTCAGAGACACCCGGCAAGAAGATGATGAACGCAGCGCCAACCCCTGAGGCTCGTGGTAGCTGCACCCATGTGAATCCACTCCCGCAGACGCCCACGCATCCGATTCGGCCCAACGGTGATGCTGGTGACGCAGCAAGTGCACTCAGCGCGCTACGCCACGTGGCGGTACGCACGCCTACGTTCTGGAAACACTGCCCGCAGGCATGGTTCATCCAATTAGAAAGCATATTTTCGTGCAACCAAATAAATTCAGACCAGCACCGGTACAACACCCTCGTCTCCAGCCTGGATTCGGAGACCGTCCAGGACATGCTGGATGTTCTACAGACGCCACCAGACTCAGGCAAGTACCAGTTTTTGAAAGGGCATGTTCTCTCGAGCTACGGTGACTCCGCGCAGAAGAAGCTGCATACGCTCCTCACTGGGTTGGAGCTCGGTACACGCACCCCGTCGCAGCTCCTGCGGCACATGCGGGCGCTGGCTGGAGGCAGCGTCGACGATGAGGCTCTTCGCGTGCGATGGTTGGACCTTCTACCGGCGAATGTGTCAAAAATGCTGCGCATTCTGCGCAACAATTCCCTCGATGATCTCGCCGAGGTCGCTGACGGCATCGTCTAGACGGGACCTGTTACCTTCGCCGTGGGGGCCGCTCCCAGGCCCCAACGCAGTCCATTCTCAGCTCGTGGTGGAGCCGTGGCCATGCCGGATACTTTCCAGGCCCAGATCCTCGCCGAACTCACCGCCATCCGCGTCTCCATAGCGCGGCTAGCTGCCACCTCCACTAGGTCCCAGGAGAACGACAGGCGTGTACGGCAACGCAGCCAGCAGCGCGGACGCTCTCGGCCGAGGGGGCCGTCACCTGCAGTTGACCCCGGCCTGTGCTACTACCACCAGCGCTTCGGGGCACAGGCGACAAACTGTAGACAGCCCTGCACCTTCCGTCTCCCACAGGGAAACTAGGACGGCTGTCGGGAACCATGGCGGTCACCGACAGCCTCAATGCTGAAAACCGCCTTCACATCTACGACCGGAACAGCAACACTCGCCTCCTCGTAGATTCAGGTTCTGTGCTGTCTCTTCTGCCCCGTTCTGGGTTGAAGGAAAAACATCTGCCCGTGCACCCGCTACGACTGGTGGCAGCCAACGACACGCCAGTCAACACGTATGGCCAACGCATGGTCAACCTGAACCTGGGACTTCGCCGAGCCTACCTGTGGCCCTTTGTCGTGGCAGACGTGCCCGTGGCTATACTTGGGGCGGACTTCCTCAACCACACGGGCCTCCTGGTTGACCTCCAGCATCGACGTCTCATCGACCCTATGACCGACCTGTCGATATCAGCGGAGGTCTATGTGGCAGCAGTCCACGGTGTGGCCGTCATCGAGGATCCCAGTCACACCGCACCCTTGGAGCAGTACCAACGCCTCCTAGCAGAGTTCGAGGACTTGGCCAGACCCAACGATGGCCGCGCTACCCTACGTGGAGAACCGGTGATGCACAGCATCCACACGAGAGGTCCTCCAGTGCATGCTCGTCCCCGGCCCCTGTACGGCGAGCGCCTGGCTGCCGCCAAAGCAGCTTTCGATCGGATGCTCAACGCAAGCATCATTCGCCCAGGATCTGGACAATGGTCCAGCCCTCTGCACCTCGTGCTCAAGCCAGACGGAGGCTTGCGCTGCACAGGTGACTATCGAGCCCTCAACGCTGCCACGATACCCGACCGCTACCCCCTTCCTCTGATCGAGGGCTTGCTCCAGGACTGCAGGGACTGCGCGGTCTTCTCAGTCATAGATCTGGAGAACGCCTACTACCAGGTTCCCATGGCACCGGAGGACATCTGCAAGACGGCCGTCACGACCCCCTTCGGACTGTTCGAGTTCCAGGTGCTCTCCCTGGGACTACGCAACGCCACGCAGACCTTCCAGCGATTCATGGACAACCTGCTTCGAGACCTGCCGTTTGTGAGGGCCTACATAGATGATGTAATCATCATGTCCAGGGACCATCAAGAGCACCTGCAGCACCTGCGCGCTCTCTTCGACCGCCTGCGCCAAGCACGTCTCTCCATCAAGCTTCGGAAGTGCGTTCTGGGGAGAGACGAGGTGGATTTCCTTGGCTTCACTGTCTCTGGTCTCGGCTACCGGCCTCCAGCAAGGAAAATCGATGCCATCCAGCAGTTTCCGAAGCCAACCACTCCCAAGGCCCTGCGACGCTTCCTAGGTATGCTGAACTTTTACAGGCGCTGTCTTCCTCACGCTGCTCAGCAACAGGCCCCCCTCAACGAGCTGCTTAAGGGGTTCCGGAAAGGAAGCCGGCTGAAGCTCCTCTGAACACCAGAAGCCGACGCCGCATTCGAAGCAGCCAAAGCCAGCCTGGCAGACGCCTCGGGGGCGACCTTCCCCCACCCAGCTACGCAGCTGGCCCTGTCTACCGACGCCTCTGATATCGCCATCGGCGCCGCGTTGCAGCACCTACGACAGGGAACTGCTGGCGGTCTACGAAGCCACCAAATACTTCCGTAGGATCCTGGAGGGCAGACAGTTCGTCATCCGCACAGACCACAATCCACTTGTATATGCAGCGGCTCAGTCTGCAGACAAGGCTTCGCCCAGGCAATAACGTCACCTGGACTACGTACTGCAGTTCAATGCCGAATTCCAGCACGTGAAGGGCGATGAAAACGTGGTCGCTGACGCTCTCTCCAGACCTTGTGCGGTCATCACCTTCCCGTCGGCCCTAGATCCAGCCCGCATCGCAGCAGCCCAAGCAGAGGACACGGAGCTTCCGCACCTGCTCGAAGCCAGTGTCCTGCAGCTACAAGCCCTGGACATCCAAGGGCAGCGACTCCAGTGCAACGTGCACAACGGCACGATTCGACAATACCTGCCCAGGGAACTGCGTCGCCTGGCTTTCGACACCATTCATCGGCCAGCTCATCCCAGTGTGCGCTCCACAGTCCGCACGCTTTCGGAGAAGTTTGTCTGGCCTGGCATTCGAAAAGACGCCAACTCCTGGGCCCGTTCGTGTGACGCCTGCCAACGGTCAAAGGTCAACCGCCACAACAGGGAAGCGATGTCTTCATTCAAGGAGCCTGACAACCGCTTCGAGCATGTCTACATGGATATCATCACCATGCCTCTGGTCGGAAACTTAAGGTACTGCCTCACCATGATTGACAGATTCTCCAGGTGGCCCGTCGTCGTGCCCATGGCGGACATCAGAGCAGAAACCGTCGCCAAGGAGTTCTTCAACCACTGGGTAGTTCACTACGGTTCGCCCATCACCATCACCACCGACCAGGGTGTAACCTATTTTTCCCTTATTTAGTATTACCTATATAAAGGAAAAACAAGCAACAAGTGCGGACGGCAGCTCTTCGTCAGAGAACAGATAGGTAAGTTCGGAATTGATGCCAGAAAATTCAAGTTTGTGAGCGCCACTCAATTTGAATAATAATTACTAGATAATTTGGATAATTGAGAAAACCAAATATTTTAATCAACTATTGACCTGTAAGAAAATTATCAAGACAAACCTGAAATAAAATAATTCAATATTTTCTTGGACTGGAAAATAGTGTAGTCAATAAAACAAACACCCTAAGTTTCAGGACCTATATTAATTCAAAATTCAACACCAAAATGGACAAGGTAAATGTCAGACATATGTAGAGGAGATGTCAAATCCTAAGAGGTATTACTAGTGATCTAACTCCTAGGTAGTAAAAATTATTAATATTTGAAATTTCATGAGTATATACCCTGTAAATGGCCACCGCTATCCCCTAGTACTAGGAGAGAGCTTCACAAAAGCTCCATGGGTTGAAGTGTGGAAATAAGTGAAATGCAAATATCAATATAATACACTGAAGGTGTTAAAAAACCTGATCACTGGTCCTCTCCAAAGGTCCAGGTTACCCCTATCCAAGGTCCACTTGGTGCTGAACTCGAAGTGCAGCAGGTCACTGCAGGGACGCCACAGGAACAAAACAGGAAAAGAAAAGGTGTCTCCACTCTCCTCAACAAGGGCTCGTTGGTCCAGCTCAGCCAATCCTCCAACCTCAACCAGCCGCTACAGGTCCTCTTCTGGTCCCTGTCGACTCTGGTCAAGATATGGAAGCGACTCGGTGTTGGCCCTCGTGGGAATCTTGACCAGAGAAAAAACAGGAAATGGGTACCTATGTACCACATCAAATTTACCAACGTCAAGTGCTGCTTACCTTCTGTGAAGGGAGATAAAGACATCCAAACAGATGAACTAAAAAACTTGGGTTGAAAATGTCGGCTGCATGGCGTCTTCAAGACCTCGTGGCCATCCCTGATAGCTGGACAAATCCCCTCAACGGGTTCCACAAAATGTGTGCATCTTGGTACTCGACCAAACAAGACTCTTCAACTCTTAAAAAAATCGAGAAATATACCCTCAAAGGGGTGTCTTTGGTTTTAACCAAAAAATACTCACTCGTAGAGTTGGACAGGTGCACACCTTCACAGCTATCGGCAAAAAGCCCTGATCACGCTGCCGGAAGAACCTTCCTCAACTTAGTACCAACTGTATTGTCTGAAAACCAGGACCTAGCGCGGCAAATACAAATCCCTAAAATCCCATTGGGTAGGAGAAAATATGTCCAACCTGACAGAAGTACCGAACGATAAAAAGAAGAAGAAGAATTCTTCTTTTTCTAGCACTCGTGTCTCTACGAGCAAATCACAGAAGATCTGTAACCAAAATGGCAACAAATTTGACGGTGATGAAAATGGGTGACAGATAGATAACCTCCAAAAATACCCTATCAAAATAAACCAAACAGATTCCAAACAGAAATCTCCAAACTAATCTGAGAGTTCAGGAATGCATAATTTATCACACCGGAGAGCACACGGTAAGTCTAATGTCTCTTTACTGAGTGATGACTACAATGCTTCTCTCAAATTCTAGGCCATATAGATCAGAAAGCCAGATGTCAAAGACTCCTGAAGCTTAATATCATCACTTCCTAATGACACAAAGAACTTGAGAAGACATTACTATACAGGACTTGTCAGTGCACTATTGTGACTTGGTTGGTAAAATAAATGTTGATTTGTGTTTATGCTTGGCTGATTATTTCTCAGATTGAATGTTCTCTGTAAGTATCTACCTATCAAGTTAAGTTAAATATTTACAAAAATATTTGAATGGGCTCTTGACCACTAGAAATGTGTCCAATTCGTTTATAGCATTTTTTCAAATGCTACACATACCCTGGTTCCGATACCGGGAATCGAACCCGAGCCTGCTGGGTGAAAGCCAATCGAGAGGTTCCACCGGACCCTCAAAGCCTCGCTAATGTGCGAAGCCCACATCCCGTGGCCTGAAAGACTGCCCATTGTCTTGCTGGGACTACGTTCCTGCCTGAAGAAAGATCTGCAGGCGTCTCCGGCGGAGATGCTTTACGGAACCACCCTACGCATCCCCGGGGACTTCTTCGTAGCCAACAACGCCACTGCAGACCCGTCTTCCTTCGTCGGCAAACTCAGGCAGCTCTTCAGGACCATCAGACCTGTTCCTGCATCGCACCACAACGTCACCGTCCGTTCCAGCCAAAGGGACTGGCCACGTGCACACATGTGTACCAACGTGTGGACGCCGTCAGGAAACCGCTGGTTCCACCCTACGTGGGGCCTTTCAAAGTGGTCAGGAGACCCAACAACAAGGTGTACGTCATCCTGGTAAATGGAGTAGAGAAGACCGTCACCACGGACGCCCTCATTCCAGCCCACCAGGACACGTCAGACCAACGTATTGTAACACCAACGACGTCTACTCCGTCGCAGCAACCAGGAGTAGACCAAACGAACCCCAATCCACCGACTCAACAGGCGCACGAGGCCAACAACAAGATCCCGCAACCTCCCTCTGTTTCAGATCTTCCCCTGGACACACCAGCCAAGAAGAAGTCTGTTTCTTTTTCATTCACTTCGCTCCCCGCGAAGGTCATTGAGGAGGGAGTACCTGTGGTGGTCGAGAGTAGCCGACAGCTACCGCCACCTCGGGTTAACCGCAGGAAGCAAGTCCTCATCCCGAGGAACGAATTCAACGACCCGAACTCATCTTCACCCGTACCACAGAACCACCAGCAGTGACAACAGCGCCTTGACGTCCGAGCTGTCACTGTCAGTCGGGGGACGGTATATAGGGTGAAGCGAGTGTCGATTCTTCCTTCTTGCCCTTCGTATCGCTTTCGGTCTGCAGCCCTCGACCTTCGCTCAGCGTGATCATCGCGGGCCCGTGCCCTTGACGCGCATCATCACGACCTCGATCCGCCATCTTTGTTATTCGTTGTGTTTTGAAATTGTGTAAATAAATAGAGGAAACGTTGTAGATTGCTTAAATACACACGCACCTTCCTTTAATCCTCTAAACATTCATCAAAAATATGAAGTCTCACACAGGTTACTTTTCTTGTACCAAATGTTGTCAGGAGGGAGAGTTCATTAATAATAAGATGTGTTTTCCTGAAATTGATTTCATTGAAAGGTCTCATTATAGTTTCACTTCCCAAGCTCAGGAAGAGCATCAGAAGAGATACCAGCTCACAAGAAATTCCTAATTTAAATATGGTTTCTGCTCTCTGTCTAGACTATATGCATTTATTATGTTTGGGAGTGATGAAAAAATTGATTCTCTCATTGTGGGTTTGTGGTAAGCCACCTTTTAAGCTACCATCAAACCAAATCAATCAAATTTCTGATTCATTAGTGTCACAGACTGGTAATATACCAATAGAATTTTGTAGGAAACCTAGGCCTTTGAATGAAGTCAGGAGATGGAAAGCCACTGAATTCAGGCAATTTCTATTGTACACAGTTATGTCATGGTGATCATATGATATATAATTGCCACAACTTCCTGTCAAAGTCTCCGAATGATCGATACAGTCTCATTAAAACGTATAAGTGGTGCTCTAACTGCCTTGGGTCTAGGCAATCTGCTTCTCAATGCTCTTCACAAGTATCTTGTAAACGTTGTTCAGGAAAGCACCACACCCTTCTACATTTTGATAGATCTTTTACTCACCCCTCGCATGCACCTCCTGCACCAGGAGTTATAGCCGGTTCTCATCATACCTCAAATAATACTCAACCTCCAGATAGGTCAATACCTTCCTCCTCTACTTCCGTCAATATGTTTACTCAATCGCACAGTACTGTTTTGTTGTCTACGGCTCAAATTGAAGTTCAGGCAAAAGATGGTAATTTCCGCAAGGCCCGAGTTATATTAGATAGTGCAAGTCAGTCTAACTTCATTTCGAGTAAACTAGCTAATCAACTGGGATTATGCAAGTCCAACCTCAAGATTTCAATTGCCGGTATCGGTCAACTTAGTTCTCAAGCTAATCAGGGTGTTACCTGTATGGTAAAACCTGTTGATGCGGATCAACCCTCTCTAGTTCTCGATTTTATTCTCTTACCTACAATTTCTCCACCTCTTCCTGGAGAAACACTTTCTCACAAAAGCTTTCCGCAATTTTCACATTTGAAATTGGCTGATCCTCAGTTCAAAGAATCCCGTCCAATTGATATGCTATTGGGCGCAGATGTTTTTGGTTTTCTCCTCACTGGCAACAGTATAAGTACTTCTCTTCATGAACCTGTAGCTTTAGAAACCATTTTTGGATGGGTTATCATGGGTAGAGTTAACTATTCCTCGCAAAATGCTTCGCAACATCATTCCTTCTTTACTTCCACGGAATTAACTTTAGAAGGCTCAATAAAACGTTTCTGGGAGTTAGACCAAGTCCCTGAAGTTTTCCCACTTTCACCTGAGGATATTTTTGTCGAAAATCACTTTCTTAAAACCTTTTCTCGTAGCAAATCAGGCCGATTCCAAATATGTTTACCCTTTCGTGACGGAGAACCCCACTTTCGGGGTTCCAGAGATATAGCCCTCCGGCGGTTTTTCTCTTTGGAGCGGAAGCTCCTGCATAACCCTGAGCTCTATAATCTCTATAAAGAGTTTATGCATGAATATTTAATATCAGAGCATATGACTCCAGTGTGTCCCGATCAGTTTAGCAGTTCAGGTTATTATATTCCTCACTTTTGTATACTCCGCCCAGATAGTACCACCACCAAACTAAGGGTAGTATTTGATGCCAGCGCTCGTGATCTGAACTCAATTTCTCTCAATGATACTTTATTCACTGGGCAAAAATTACAACAAGATATCATCTCGATCATTTTGCGCTTCAGAGTACATGCAGTAGTGTTTACGGCGGACATCAAGCAGATGTTTCGTCAAATCATAGAATCCCCAGCACATCGCCACTTCCAACGCATAATTTGGAGTTTCTCGAAAGAAGAACCAATTCAAGAATTTCAGCTCAACACAGTGACATACGGTGTGTGTTCATCACCCTTTCACGCAATTAGAGTTCTTCTGCAGTTATCTTACGAGTACGAAAACGAATTTCCTCTAGCAGCCTCTATTCTTAGATCTGACACTTATGTTGATGATGTAGTCACAGGCGCTGACAATCTTTCAGATGCTCTCGAATATCAACGTCAACTCATTGGTTTACTCCTCAAAGGAGAATTTGAATTACGAAAATTTGCTAGTAACGAACCCACTCTACTCTCCCATTTACCTCCCTCCAGTTTATTGTATGATCCTCTCTCCTTCGAAAGGGACACAATGTTGAAAATATTGGGGCTTCAATGGAACCCTTCTGCTGACGTATTATCGTACAGTGTTCTCCCTATTGATAAGTCATGCACCAAAAGAAATGTTCTTTCTCAGGTGGCCCGTATCTTCGATCCGTCAGGATTTCTGACACCATTGGTATTATACCTCAAAATCATTTTACAAAAGCTCTGGACTGAAGGCCTCAATTGGGATGATCCTGTACCTTTCAAATTGTCGAATTCTTGGAATCACTTTCGAATAGAGTTACCTTCCATCTCAAACCTCTCTATACCTCGCCTCATTTATCCTCGTTATACTGTGTCCTGTTCCCTTTATGGGTTCTCGGATGCTAGTAAAGCTGGTTATGCGGGAGTCATTTATCTAAGGTGCGTTGATCAGTATCAGAATATCTCCACTCACTTAGTTTGTGCAAAAGCCCGCGTAGCTCCATTGGAAACTATATCAATTCCTCGTTTGGAGCTCTGTGGAGCACTTCTCCTATCGAATTTGCTCTATTATACTCTCGAAATTTTAAAAACAAAAATACACATTGATGACATCCATAGTTGGACAGATTCCACAATTACCCTGACATGGATCAATGCTTCCCCACATAAATGGACTACCTTTGTTTGCAACCGAGTCACTGAAATCCAAAATAAAATTCCTTCGTCAACGTGGAGACATGTTAGATCCAAATACAACCCTGCTGATCCTGCTTCTAGAGGTCTCTCTCCGTCAGAATTATTGCAATGTAGGTTATGGTGGGCAAGACCGAAATGGCTTTCCCTGCCACATGAACAATGGCCTCCTGATATAGGAATACCCATTCACGACTTACCTGAGACTGATGAGGAAAGAAGAAAGGTAGTTCTCACTTCTACTACAGTGGTAAATCACCCATTCTCATCTCTTTTATTTCGGTATAGCTCACTTCTCAAGATACAACGAATAATCGCATATATATTGCGTTTCTGCTATAATTCCAAGCATACCGTTAATCGACATGTAGATATTTTCTCTCCTGAAGAAATGGAACATGCACTCCTTCTGTTAATCAAATTCACCCAATCAGATGCCTTTCCTCAGGAAATTCAAAAGATAAAAACTAAAAAATTGTTGCCAAAACCTCTACAAAGGTTGACTCCTTTCTTAGACACCGCTGGAGTTATCAGGGTGGGCGGCAGATTAATACACTCGGAGCTCTCATTCGAAGCCAAACATCCTATTCTCCTTCCAAGCTCACACAGGTTCACGCAGCTTTTGATTGAACACACTCACCAAAAATACTTGCATCCCGGCCATCAGACACTTCAAAATTTACTAGTCCAACGTTACTGGATACTTGCTCCGAAACGCGCTATTCGGTCAGTGATATCGAAATGTATTCCATGTTTCAGACTCAATCCCTCTTCTCCTCAGCCTCTTATGGGCAATTTACCATCAGCTCGTGTCTCTCAAGTAAAATCGTTCGCCCACGTCGGAATAGATATGGCTGGACCTCTCTCTATAACTTTAAAGAGGGTTCGAGGTGCAAAAACATACAAAGCCTACATGTGTGTTTTTATCTGTATGGCAACGAGAGCTACCCATATTGAGCTCTGTTCCGATCTCTCCACAGAGGTATTCCTGGCTGCTTTTCGGCGCTTTATAGCACGAAGAGGCAGGTGCAGTGATGTCTATTCGGACTGTGGCACCAATTTTCGTGGGGCCTCGAATTATATCTCGTCTCTAATGAAATCTGTTTCTTCAGAAGAACAGATTAAATTTCATTTTAACAGCCCAATGAGTCCAAATTTCGGGGGGCTCTGGGAATCCCAAATAAAATGTATCAAGAGTCATCTTTATCGAGTAATAGGAAAGCAAATACTGTCCTACGAAGAGTTGAATACTCTCTTGATTCAAATAGAGTCTATTTTGAACTCACGCCCAATGTGCCCTATCAGCAATGATCCCAACGATTTTCAGGCTCTAACCCCTGGACACTTTCTAACTCTCGAACCCCTCAATTCTTTTCCAGACCCAAACTTGGGTAACTTAAAAATATCCCGTCTCTCCCGCTGGCAGTTGATACAGCGACTCCACCAGTCGTTCTGGGAACGCTGGCATAAGGAGTATTTGCACCATCTTATGCAACGAAGTAAATGGATCCAGCCCTCCACACCGATAGAGCCTAATACACTAGTTATTTTGAAGAATGAGCTCTCCCCGCCATTGACGTGGCATTTAGGAAGGGTTGAACGAATTCATCCTGGGCCAGACGGTATAACCAGGGTAGTAACAGTGCGTACTAACAAAGGACTCTTACGACGTCCTGTGAGTAAAGTTTGTCCGTTGCCCATTGGCGCTCCCTAATTGAAATTCATAACTTTTGACTTTTTATTATTATTATTTTTTATTATTTTTTTTTTCTTTAATTTTTTCTAGATTTCTAGATTAGATTTAGTATAATAATATAAATATAAAATATTCATTTTAGATGGGCGGTATGTTCAGTTTTCATATTATTATGATATGTATATATATAAAAGAACGATAAATATACCTTTCGAGAGTCTTGCTAAATTATGCAAATGATTTGTGCCACTCAGTATAGCGATTTAGGCTAAATTTACGCGTGATAGTGACAAGAGAATTTTGGCCACTACTCCCCCCAAGAAGATTAAGACAGTGCGCAGAAGGCACTCTCGATCTCGTTATCATCACGTTAAGGTGAAACGTGGTTATCAGACTGAATCTCATTTTTTTGTAATTGTGCAATTAAGCAATCAAACCCCCCAAAACTTAGTGACAATTCATACGGTGGTGCTTTTGTTGATGGGTCATCCGACATCAGAATCCTGAGGCGGCCGCCGCTTTTGACCAGATTCTTAGAACCCACAGGTAAGTGGCCATTTTCGCACCTCTTGTCACTTGCGATTCAAAATTATAAAAATATAAAATCTCAAAAATATACAGTCCACTGTCTCTTTCTCGCCCATATAATCTGAAATACGTCTTCACTCTCCTCTTTATAGTATTGCATCACATGGTAGGCCTATTAGTTATCATAATATATTTGAGTCTCATCTTGAATTATCTGTTATAACAGATGAAACTGATTGCCTCCTGGGTTGGCCATGGTAAACGGTGTTCAATTTAGTAGCATTATTATTAACATCTCGTGAATAAAGTTTGAATCCTTATGAAACTGACAACCTCTTTTATTTTTCAATGGCGAATACAAAATGACTATGTTCCGTAAATCGACTTTGGTTACTTTGGTTGGTTATTTTGTATCCCGTAAATGTCATATTCCTGAAAAACGGATACATTTTTCCTGAAGTTTGGTTGATTATTTGTCACCGACACGACCGATGTTTAGAGATCGGTGAGCCCGGTGACTGGAATGTGAAAGGATTGTCATTTGTGACATCCATATTTTCGTTTCTTTTGATTGTGTCAAAAGATCGTCAAAACCTTCAGTGCAATATGGAAATGAACGTGAGTCTTATATTTTTTACTTATGTTACTGTGGTAAAGGAGTGTTACGGATATCTGCAATATGCAAAAGACGCGTATCTATTTCGCGCGTGCAAAATGGTCATTTGCCGCGCGATCCATTTCAAGCAGGAACCTTCGTTTATAACGTGGCCGCCGCGCGAGGCGAGCGATCCAGCTCGATGCTCAATATAATTATCCCTTCTGGATGTTTCCCTAATATGTGAAGCCATATGAGCGTGGTAATTGTCTTATTCTTTGATCCGGAAATATCTTAGTCCATTGTTGAACCTCTTTCTTTCCAAGCATCTTGCCTCGACACTTTGTTGTGGTAATGTGGAGATTTACTATTCCACAATGAATGTTCAGCACCATATACGAAAACGATACTTTTAATTATCCATGGAAGAAATCATTTCTATTTTCAGTTACTTACCGCCGAGCAAGCGAATTCAAACAACAGCATAATAGTTAGACTATCCAAACTTCGCGCGAGCATTTCACTGAAGCTGCATTGCGCTTTCAAACCAACAAATATTGGTTCGCCCCGCGGCATGTTCGAGCGCGCCAATGTTCGAAGTTTTACCGCGCGTAATGGATACGCGCCCAAAGACGAATCGCAAATATATCCTATCAATATTTATAAAAAAGTATTTACTCTATTTAATTTGATTTCAATAAACAAATATGCATTATGATTCTGATTATATATTCAATTGGGTTTGAATTTCATTATTGTTTTCAGGAAAATCAGTTTCTGTTTTGTGGGCACTGTAGTTTGGAAGTAGGAACATTGCAAGAAATCATTGCAAATGATATTATTGCAACACATCAATGTTTTACAAGAGCAGAAGATGTCAATATCGACTTTGCAGAAAGAAAAATATTTGGTGCCATACCATCACAAACCCCTATAAATAACCCGATAAATAATTTGCCTCACTGTTCCAACAGGCCATCAGTACCTAATGTGATCAGTTCAAACAGTGCTGAAAAATCATTAAATTAATTACTGAGGGATGGACAGACAATATGGTCAAATTACTAATTGCCACATTTATTGAACATAAAAGTAAATTCGACGATCCAAAATATACAAAGAAAAAGGTGTGGAGCTTAATAAGCCAGAATTCGATGGTAAAAGGAGTTGAAAAATCAAGTATCAAATGTGATGAAAAGTGGCGCAACCTGCGGAAAACGTATGATAAAGTCAAATTACATTTGAGAACTTCAGGAGCGGATAAGATTGTCTGGAAGTTTTATGAAGATTTTCAAAATATTCATTCCAAGGATCCTTATTTCGAACCTGTGGCAGTGGCCAGTAGTAATGGCATCAAGAGGAAGACAGGAAAAGAAGGTACTAATAATGAAGCTAAGAACCTATCACCAGGAGAGAGCAAGAGGCCTAAGAAACTAATCTCTATCCTAGATATAGAAAATAGGAAACAGAAACGGCATAAAGAAAAAATGAGTTTGAAACGTGAAATGTTCGAGTGGCTGAAAGAAAATCACATGAAAAAAGACTAATTGTTATTATTTCTGAATATTTTATTGCAAAGAATTTCAATTTATTTGTTTGAATGTTTATCGTTTATGAGATATCTAGTTTGTTAAAGACTATATATGTTAATACAAGACAAGTATTTTCGAAATATCTTTTATTCTGAAAATAATAAATCATTCATTGATGAGTTCTTGGCAAATTCTATTTCTCTTGGCTCTTCCCATAAGTTGTCTTGCTCTTTCTATTTGCTGATGAGGTATGTCCACATTATCTTCCTCATCATGATTTACAATACCAATATCATTGAAAATCATATCTTGCACATCATTTTGCATAATACATTTGTTGTGAAGAACACAACATGCAATAATATATGTAGGCCTCCACTGAGAAGAACGTACATCTAATAGTTCACCAAGACATCTGAATCTTTTTTTTAATAATCCAAAGGCTCTTTCTATTGCACATCTTGCTCTAGACAGTAGAAAATTATATTGTTTCTGAATATTGTCACGAATAACCAACCATTGGTGCTTCGAGACTCCAGTCGGCGATTCACTATCCTGAGTCATCAGAATAGCGCGGCGTACGAAGAGCGGAGGGGACTATGTACTCTACATTTTTTATGTATTGTAAAATACTAGGCAGTTGTTGGCAACCTACCATCCTTGTAACAGCTCAATATAAGCATGTAAAGGATTCTGGTTTTTCCCTCAAAACCCCAGTAGCTACCTTCTGAGGAACCCCATATGTAACAAATGGTGGAGACGCCGCGCATCTCGAGTAAAATAGTTTGTGGAATTTGAAATTTAATGTTAACGAGACTGCGACGTAGACGATTGGTACATCAATTCGACGACGAAGTTACAAACGGCAGCGAAAGTAATTCAAGTATAGAAGAAAGAGATAGTGACGACGAGCTGTTTGAAGAACCTGAGAACCTAACCAAAATGGCAGAAGAAGTATACACATCGGTGATTCCGAAAACTTTCGGTGGTTCGTCCACAGAAAACGTGGATGAATTCATCAAGAATTTTGAGCGGGCGGCGAAAGCAAATCGCTGGTCGGCAGAAACAAAATTACTACAACTTCCTTGCTACCTTGAGAATGCAGCTTTGGACTTCTACGAAACTATAGAAAACGACTGCACGGACTTCAAGACAGCTTCAGAGAAATTGAAGGGAGCTTTCAAGAGTGCGACTAGAACGGAACAGAGTTATTTTCGTCTGATGAATAGAAAGCAGCATGCTGAAGAAGATATGTGGACATTCTTCAACGAAATTCTGAAGTTATGTCATACGGTGAACCCACAAATGACGGAAAAAGATAAAATTGGCTTCATATCCCGAGGACTTCAACCCACCATACTGGAAAAAATTAATTTGATGAACAACGATTCCATGGACAGCTTTAGAGAAAACCTTCAGAAGATAGAAATTACCAAATTCATGTTGGATGGAGCGGCAGGAGGACCTTCCACATCCAGAGACCAGAAGAAGCCAACCGAAGACGAAACAGCCGAGATTCAGGAGCTGAGACGGAGGATACAGCAACTAGAAAGAAAACCATACATGAACAGGTCGGTGCAAAATCAGTATAATAATGATTTCAAAAAAGAAAAATCTTGGGGTAATTATACCGTTAAGAAAAAACCGCGTACGCCCGATGGGCGAGTTATTTGCTTTCAATGCGGGAAACCAGGTCATTACGCAAAAAACTGCTATTCGAATTCAAAAAACGACAACCCGCGCCGCTAAGCGGTAAAAACCCTGAAGATCTTTCTTTGAATTGTTTTTTTTGTAAAATGTATGGCCACAAAAAATTATCCTGTAGGTATCGAAAACGTGATTTCAAAAACATTCTATTGTGCGAAATTAAAAATGATTTTTTGGAACCTATTGAAATTCTTGGCGAGATTGATGAAAATTCTGTTAAAATTATTATTGATACAGGAGCCGGAATCAGTGTAATTGACTCTTGTTTCCTCAAAAAGGGTTCAGAAATGACAAAAGTATCTAATTTGAAGGTCAAAAGCGCTAGTGGTAACTTTTTGTGGTTAGTTGGTAAAATGAAATTTAAATTTACGATAGGAAATGTTTTTGTTGAGCACGAATTTATAGTCGCAAACAATTTTGGCAAGAAAATAATTCTAGGAAACGACTTTCATGTCAACCATAAAACTGATATAAGTTTTCTTACACAAACAGTAAAAATGCAAATAGGTAAAAACGAGTTTTGCTTCAAATTTACGAATTATAAAATTATAATGGATGTAACACCAACATGCAGTAATGTACGCTGTTCCGAAGAGATTATGTTACCGCCGTTATCAACTACAAGAATTTTATTATGTTATACGAGTATGCTTGACAAGACTCAGAAATTCGAAACGAATTATGACTATTTTACAGTTAGGGGTCTAACAGTGGCGCGAATAAGCAGGAATAATGATTTTATCTTCGTAACAAACAATACAAAAGTGGAAATTCCAATTTTCAAGGGGTCATGCATAGGAAAAACCAATGATTTAGTTTCAGAATGCCCGAAAAAATCGGATGTTTGTTTTCTACAAGAAGTAGAACGGACGAATTTTAATTATTTCCCTGATTTCATACAGGATGAGCTATTTATTAACGTAACAAGTAGTGACGAGTTGCAAAGTAATGTTGTTTCCCATGAAATTTTCTATACATCGGTGACTGATTTGGGAGTTAAAATCAATAATAACTTAGGCGAGGTAGAAAGAAACGAGCTAATGACTTTGCTAATAGAGTATGCCGATATTTTTGCATCAAGTAATTACGATCTTGGCAATACCAATGTAGGTGAACAAACAATTGAAACAGACAATGCCAACCCTGTACATCAACCACCGTATAGGTTAGCGCCAAGAGAACGAGAAATTATCAACGAACAAATTAAAGAAATGTTGGAAGCAAAAATTATTAGAAAATCATATAGTCCATGGGCGTCACCTGTGGTACTAGTCAAGAAAAAAGATGGTAGTTGGAGATTTTGCGTTGATTATAGAAAATTGAACAAATTGATAAAGACAGACTCATATCCACTTCCAGTAATCGATGATTTATTGTCAGCCTTGGACGGATCTAATTATTTCAGTTCACTTGATCTTTTTTCCGGATATTGGCAGATTAGAATAGCAGAAAAAGATAAACACAAGACAGCTTTCATTGTACCAGATGGCCTATACGAATTTAACGTGCTTCCGTTTGGCTTAGCCTCAAGCCCGGCATTTTTTCAGAGATGCATGGATCAAGTTTTGGCAGGGCTCAAATATAACACTTGTTTAGTATATTTAGACGACGTATTGATTTTAGGACAAAATTTCAGTGATCACATGAATAATCTAAGGAAAGTTTTTGAGAGACTCAAAAAAGCAAACATGAAATTGAAACCCACTAAATGTTCATTTGCATGTCAAGAAATCAAAATTTTGGGTTATGTTGCGAGCAATAAGGGATTATCACCGGATCCTAGTAAAATAAAAGCCATAAGCAATTTTCCTACACCTAGTAACGTTAAAGAAGTCCAATCTTTTATTGGAATCGCCAATTATTATCGAAAATTTATCAAGTCATTCTCGGACATTGCGAGACCACTTACCTTGCTCACAAGAAAAAATAATAAATTTTCCTGGACTTATACTGAACAGAAAGCATTCGAGGAGTTAAAAGATAAGTTGATGAACTACCCTGTATTACATCACTTTAGACAGGATAGGCCTACTGAAATTCATACTGATGCGAGTAATTATGGTATCGGAGCCGTGATTTTACAAGTCGACGAAGAAGGGGATGCTCACCCTATCGCGTATGCTTCTAGACGTTTATCATCACCAGAAATAAAATTCACAACGACAGAAAAAGAATTGTTAGCCGTGATTTATGCTGTAACGTATTTCCGACATTATTTATGGGGCCGGCATTTCAAAGTTGTGGTTGATCATCATGCTTTGTGCTTTTTACATAAAAATCAAGACAAGTGTGCACGAATTTCTAGATGGGCAATTAAATTACAAGATTTTTCATACGAGATTTTTCATAAGAGTGGAAAGAAGCACACCGATGCCGACGGTTTATCTAGAAGTCCAATTTCGGACCTAACAGAAAATTATGCGGACGCTACTGAAATACCTATGTTGAATTTAGATCTCACAGATATTGCACAACTACAACTTGAGGACAACAAACTCAGTGAATTAATCGGAGCGCTGAAAGATCCTGACAAAGCAGATTCCAAGTTGGTAAAACAATCGCGAAGCTATGTCCTAGAAAACGGTATTTTGTATAAAAAACATTTTTCGCCAAATTTGTCATCAAAATTATTAGTAATACCCGAGAAATTGAAAACGGATATTTTTTTATGTTGTCATGATGATCCGTTATCAGGTGGACATCTGGGTTTTGCAAAAACATTTGGTAAAATAAAGATTAGGTATTTTTGGCCGAATATGCATAAAGAAGTTGAAAGTTACGTAAAATCATGTATCGACTGTCAACATAGAAAAAACGTGCCGAAATCACCACCAGGATTATTGCAGCCAATCAAGGTTGAAAGTGCATTTCATACTGTAGGAATAGACATTTTGGGACCATTCCCGAAATCTAGTTCACAAAATACTTGCATAGTAACTGCGGTAGATTACGCTACAAAATGGGCAGAAGCCAGAGCTCTACCGGCAGGCACAGCAAAATGTGTCGCGGACTTTTTAATAGAGAACATCATTTGTCGACACGGATGTCCTGAAAAAATAATTAGTGACCGTGGTAAATGTTTCATGTCTAATTTGGTGACTGAACTCCTGAAGGGTATAGGTAGTCATCCCACTTTCACAACAGCATACCATCCCCAAACAAATGGATTAGTCGAGCACTATAATGGCACTCTAGCCACCATGGTTTCTATGTATGTTGCAACAAATCAAAAGGACTGGGACAGTTATGTTCCCCTAGTTACTTTTGCGTACAACACATCACCTCAGGAAACCACGAAACATTCACCTTTTCTTTTAGTATATGGCCGCGAAGCCAAGTTACCCATAGACGTAGCATTAAGGGTCAACGGAAATGAAAATCATAGTAACGTCGAGGAAATGCTAGCTCGAATTCAAAATACTCGTCAAGAAGTCAAAATCCGAATAGAAAAAGAGCAACAGAAGCAAAAGTCACGATACGATGAAGGACATAGGAAAGTAGAGTATAAAGTCGGAAGTAAAGTTTTAATTTATTCACCGATCCGAAAGGTCGGTAAGTCCGAAAAATTACTTCATAGATGGTTCGGTCCTTACGAGGTTGAGAGCAAAATTAATGACGTCAATTACAGGATCAAAATCAAGAAAGGCCGAAAAACAACCATTGACACCATTCACGTGAATCGCATGAAGCCGTTCAATGAACGTTCAAATTAGGCAAGCTTGCGAAAAGAAAAGAACCAAAATAATAGTAATGATAATTATTATTATGAAACTGAGCTCAATATATTTTATAAACTTAAGGTTGATTACCCTGTTCGAAATAATTACTGATCATCAATAAGTGCAGTAATTTCAATAACATTGCCACACGAAATTTGCTATTATTGAAAACATTTTTATGCTGAGTTAAAAGTAATCAGAAAACATTTTAAGCGACCTCGCGAAGAAATATCATTGTAAGAAATATTCAAATTACTATCAATCCAGTTAAGCTGAGAACAATGTGTTCGTCTTATCTAATAATGTTATTAATCAGTCTCCACATTATACATAGTAAAACTGAAATTAGTTTAGTATCCGGAGTATATTGGACGGAAATGCCCGATATGTTAGTATATCAGTCATCAGTTCCACTAGCGTACAACATAGATTTTCCATACACGTATCATTGGGGAATAAGGATGTTTCCAGTCGAAAGAGGATGTGCAAATTCGACAGAACCAGTCTGTGAACGAGCCAGATTTGTGCATTACCTAGATTCCCAATTTTCAATTCATCTCAGATTAATTCATCAATCCATGGGACAAGGTAGAACAACCACAGGGACGGATAATAAAGTGCGTAAGTCAAGAGCTATTGAATTTCTCGGGGATGCACTCAATTGGTGTTGTGGAGTTTTAACTAGAAAATCTGTCGATCCGTTATTCACGAATGAAGTGAAGGTTAAACATATGGTTAACAAACTCAATATGGCGGTGAACGAGAATCATGCCGAACTCCTAAGTGTCATAAATTCAATAAAAAATTATAGTTCACAAATGTCTTCTGTTGTAAGTAAAACAAATTATTTCGCGCAGCGGACAGCAAAGGCTTTTATTCAAATGCAGGAAGCTATAGATAATAAATTTGAAAGAATCGAAAATAATACCGAATTTTTATGGCAATTTGTGATAAATAACGCCCTGGGAAGTCTTGAAATGTTAGAAATGTTTAATATGTACGAAATAATAAGTCAATGTAGAGACAATAAAATTCCAACCGAAATAATTAATCCTCATCAACTTCGAGTGGATCTGATAAAAATTGAAAATGCTCTTAGAAATAAGGGTCACGAACTTGTGATTAAACCAGACGATGTCACACGATACCTAAAGCTCAGTATAGCAACGTGTATGGCAACAGAAAATTCAATTTCAGTAACTTTGAAACTGCCTACCAAGAAAATAAATGATAACTGGAAACTGTATAAAATGATATTCATTCCTTTTGCATGGAAAAACGAAACGTGTCTTCTTAGTCAGAAAGAAATCTTGCTAGCAAAACATAAATCTGATATCAAGATCATTTCGGGGAATGCTTTGAAAACGTGCGAAGAACATGATAACTTATGTTTTTCGCCAAGAGCAAGTGATACTAGTGTCAGTAATCCTACTTGTTTTATCAAACTCGCACAAGGTGCTCAGATTTCAGATCTGATAAGGGAATGTAAACCAGTATGTTTCGAAGATAACAGTACTCTTATAAATCAATTAGAACCTGAAAAATTTTTAATAACTCACGTTCTGGAGGACTTAGAAATGAAATGTCTAGACCGTACACAAAAAATTGAATTGAATCATGCAGATCAATTTGGATCTATAGAAATAAATATTCCTTGTGAATGTTCACTAGTCACAAAAACAAAAGTACTTGTCTCCGATATTTTTCCGTGTGATGCAAACGGGATAGCTGAATTTAGTATAAAACATATTTTACCGGCAATTTGGTCGAAATTCGATACATTCAAATTAAAACCAATGAGTACATATACACACTTGAATTTTGGAAATTTTTCAGAGTGCCTTAACGAAAATTGGAATTTTAAAATACCCGAATTCAATCTACCTAAAGTTAGAAATGAAAGTTATATTGTAGAGAGTGTTCAATTGTTGAAACCATTATTCACGAATCCAGATGTCTATACCGGATTCTGGAGAATAACAAATGTAATTAATTGGATTGGTACGATTTTAGCAATGATTATCGTGATTAGAAACCCGTACTTGATTGGCCTAGGTACATTTCCCACTGTTCGATCTTCAACTGTAGATACAGTATTAAATGATACCAGTAGCATTCTTATTATTATTGTATTTTTGGTCTTCACCTCATGGAGTATACAGTATTTTTTGAAGAAAAGAAGAAACATAGTAGACAAAGGCAATAAGGAAATAGAATTAACGGAAGTTATTGAAAACCAAAAAATAGACACCAGTACAGATGATAGCGAAATAAAAGAACAGGTAATCAAGAAAAAAGTTAAAAAGCAAAATAGAACATAGCTATGTATAAAGATGTGTATAAACATAAATAAGACTGGTTAACCATATACACATAGATATATGCATGCACTTTGTATAAGTTAAGAATTTTATAGATTGTAAGAAGGCCTTCGCATTTGTTTTTTCATTCCATTTATTATTGTAATCCGGATTATAGAAATAAGCATAACATTGTACACCTAATTGAGAAAAGTATTGAGTTGAAAGAAATTGTGTGGTCGTGAACTTGTTATCTGCCTTTTATTTCTATGTTATAGGTGGAGACATGGGACCTGAAGGCTTCGTATGCGGGAAGAATCGTCCGTCATCCCTTGAACCGAAACATCGAGGGCGATGTTTTTTTTCAAAGTGGAGGAGTGTCACGAATAACCAACCATTAGTGCTTCGAGACTCCAGTCGGCGATTCACTATCCTGAGTCATCAGAATAGCGCGGCGTACGAAGAGCGGAGGGGACTATGTACTCTACATTTTTTATGTATTGTAAAATACTAGGCAGTTGTTGGCAACCTACCATCCTTGTAACAGCTCAATATAAGCATGTAAAGGATTCTGGTTTTTCCCTCAAAACCAGGAACCCCATATGTAACAATATTTGTTAAATGGTCATTGTCCTTATAGGGAGTCATTATTTCTGGAAAACAGGGATAGGCCTTGTCACCAATTAAATGGGTGTCATTTGGAAATTTTCCATTCTCCCTCATGAAACTCCAAATCTCGCTTCTTCTCAAGACGCTGGCATCATGGTGTGCCCCAACTTCTCCTGCATAGCAGTGTGTGAACTTCATGGTATTATCACAGACTGCCTGTAACATATACATAATGTTAATATTATACTTTAGTATCACATATAGGACATATCAGGGACTCCTGGAATATAACTCATTACCTGCAATATAATACTGGGATAATATTTTCGGTTAACATATGAATTTCCATGGTGTTTGGGTTTTGGTATTTTTATATGTGTCCCATCTATAGCACCAATTGTATTGGGGAATCCCATCCGCTGAAATCCATTCTTCGTTTCCTCAAGGTAATCATTGGTGGGCCATAATATATAATTTGGGCCAATATATACTAGAGCTTCCGCTACCCGCCTAGCAGTCCTCAAAGCAGTTGCTTTGCCAACGTTGAATCGGCCACAGATAGATCCATATATAAGGAAAAGTGTTTGGTAAATGTTTCAATTTATAATTAAATGACCACCTACCTATAGGAATCTGGTGTTCCGAAATACCATAAAGCTAAGCAGAGCTGAACTTTTGGTGTAATAGTATGTCGACCTCTATCTATAACATTTGTAGATATTCTGTCTTCAATCATAGACAAAACGTGATGGAAAGTGGCCCTGTTCATCCTGAAGTTTTCTCGAAATTCTACGTCTGTGTAACTATCCACTACTTCCTCCATAAAATTTCTAACTCTAGGTCGGGGCACTGTATTATGTAAAACATCACCATTGTAATATTCACAAAAATTAATAAATCATTACCCATAATACCTCGAGCTAAAAACCCATCATCTTTCTCTTCGGCACTTGAACTATCACTGTCGGTGAGTAATTCGTTCCAAAAAAACATTCCTAAGATATCCATTTTATCAATCAAGATTGAGATAAACCAAAAGAATTGCAAACGAAAGGTTCAAACCTTGAAACATTTGAAAATTCAAAATTCACTGTGTCAACGCGCCAAAGCATCAAAAGTGACAGTTCAGACAGTTGATAGGAAAAAGTTGTCCCGTAAAATACTTTCGTTTATGCTTACCATAAACTGAAAAGTAGTTACCAGTCCGGTGACTGGGCGATTTACGGAACATAGTCAATATAACATGCATGGTTACTGAAAAGCGTGATCCGTTTGTCAAATCTTCATAAAACTTTGTCCAACACAGAGATATTGGTGCACGTTTTTTTTTATTCCATCATGGAGTTCAGAGTAGTGTGGGCTCAGTTATTGTAGTGTCAGTATAGTACTCGTCGGTATCCAAAGGAATATACTATTCTTCAAGTATTTCATACACATGCGTGAATATTCGAATTTTATTCGTACGGGCTGTGGTTCTCTATTTTCTCGAATAAGAAAAATAAAATATATTCATTTGATCTTATGAATTTATGTTTTTCATATATTTTTTTTTTCATGTACCCTGTATATTATTCTCCACTATATGTAATGATACTTTGGAGAACGCGAATAAGTACGAATATTTTATTGATCTGATTTTTAATCAATCGATACAGTAATAATAATCGTTGTTTATTAGTTCCTCAACGAGCGATTGATCTGATTTCTAATCGATCGGTGAGGTATGAATAATCGTTGTTCATTAGTAGCTTGTTGAGCGCGATCTGTTCCATAATAATAACCTCTTGTATAGTATTCTTCGACTTACCCTGTATATAAATATCCAAAAACCACCTACCTATATATATGCTATGACACTTCGAAGAGCGCAATCATTTTGAATCACCCTGTAATAGGTAGGAAAGTTTCATTTTATTTCCCTGTATATATTCCATTGATATGATTCCTAATCAACTAATACCAGTAATAATAATCGTTCGTTCATTAGTATCTTGATGAGCGCGATCCGTTTCACAATGATAACTACTGTGTCGTATTGCTTGATGAGCTCGGTATATAATTCTTCGTGAACTTCACCTACCTATATAATATTATGACACTTCGAAGAATTCAGTTTCAATTACCCGATGATTGTACAGTTTTATTTCATCCCCCTGTATATATTCAATTGATCTGTTGTTGTTGTTTATTAGTAGCCTGATGAGCGCAATCCGTTTCACATTGATAACCTCCTGTTCTCCGACTTACCCGGTATAAAATTCTTCATGAACCATATTTTATGACAGTCTGAAGAACGCGATCAGTATGAATCAACTAATAATTGTACAGATTCATTTTATCTCCCCTGTATATTTTCCATCGATCTGATTTCTAATCAATCAAAGCAGTAATAATAATTGCTGACCGTTATCTGTTTTACGATGATAACCACCCGTATAGCATCCTTCGATTGACCTGGTATATAATTCTTCATTAGCTATATGTCTCAACGTCTTGAAGAGCGCGATCAGATTGAATCAGTGTGTACAGTTTTATTTTATTCCCCTGTACCCATATTTTTCTTTAACCTGATTTCTGGTTGAACAATACGATGAATACCTGTCTCCCGTGATAATTAGCCGGTAATTAGAGCACGGTCACTTCAAATATATCCCCACAATCTACAAAGAATACCGCTCTCCCATTAATCGATTATAATCGTCAGGTAATCATATCCCTTTGTGCGGCAACTTTCAAAGGACGCCGGTCACCCACGGATTTTCCCACGGTCCTCAAAATTTTCCCACGTCAAGGTGCCCCATCTCCTACTTACAGTGCGTGTAGAAAGAAAGGAAATCGGAAGTTGTCGACAATATGTTAAAAAGGGGAGCGAAGGATATCCTTTGAACCGCAAATCAGTGATTGATCGGATTTTCTTTATTATTCAATACCAAAAAGATACCCGGAAATTAGTAAAAACCAACTATTGCATTCGAACTTGATTCAAAGATGAAAGACAATGTTCGATCTAGATACTGATTTTCAAAACCAACTGTATATTGTGAATATGTTTGTGCAAGACATAAAAATTTGATTTATTTGATACGGTAGAATTAGAATCAAACATACTGCTATGGTACTCAAAATGTATCTGAAATTGACAAAAAATTGTGATAACAACTTGAACAAAAAACTCGAGAAATAATATAGGTATATAAATAAGTATAACTTGAAATTATATCAGATCATATATCAAATCATCATAAGATAATAGATAATACAGGATGGCAAGAACTGAAAAAAATATGAAATGCCAGATAATGTGTCTTGAAAATCAATCCACGCTAGTGAAAAGCCACCACAGGAAAACACTCTGTGTCCGGTGATATTTCCGGAAGCCACGCAGTACACTACCCAAAGATAAAAAAAAATTTGAATAGGTATACAATTAGATACTATAAAAAAATATTCTTTGCCGCTGAATACTTACGTGATAGATTCACCTATAATCGAGAATTAAACGTATTCTACTGAATATACAGAGATTAATTATAGATTATTTCTACCACGCAATCTCAGAAAAAATAATATATTGTAATGGAATTTGGCAAAGTCATGAAGAAGTATCGCCGATATCAGAATATCCTACTGTATTGGACATTTATCTGAAATGTCTCTCGATTGTTCGTGAATGATCTAGAACAGAAAAGGATGGAATATCTTGGAAGCTTTCAGATGGGATGACAGGAAAATGACAGTTCCAGAAGGTTCTAGAACAACTCGACCACGATATATATACAGGGCCAGATAATGGCAGAAGTTAGTTGAATACGATGTTGCGTTACGTTCATAATCTCCGAAATAAATAGTTGTTATCAATTAGTCTGTCATAAGTGTTAGTGTTCGTTGAAATAAATAAGTTATCAGTTTAAACCCAGTCGTCGTTCACTTCTACCCACGAAGATCGTAACAGTATTGAGAAAACCCGATATTTATCAAAAATATCTACATGAATTGGTGATTCAATGTATCCTAAACGATTAAAATAAAACAGATAATCTCGATGGGCAGTTATTCTTGTAGAAAATTCAGAAAAATCTCACCCGATACTGATCTGCCAAACACGACCACACACTACTAAGTTCAATTTTCAAGCGAGAGAGTGTTTCTTCCAATTCACTTACCTTCCACTTGAGGTGCTGTCGACGCGATCGACCTTGGCGGAACCAATCACAATTATTAATTTATTAGCAGTGGCTAATGACACGAGCACCAGGCGCGATGTTAATTAATTCACGAACGGCCAGATCTATGAGAATTTTAATCGGTTCAGGTCAATTATTAGGAATGGAACGAATTTTCGTTACATATGTCAAAAAACTAAAATTTGAATTTGAATAACCCTTTGTTATTAACAGAAAACCAAAACCCCTTTTGAACGTATTGATATTGTTACGAACTGCTGGCATTTCCGAGAAGGTCGGAAATCATCAGCTCGACGCGTGACTCACAGCGGAGGCATCGGTCGCAGACGCACCGCTATAATTAGCGGATGATTCATTGACGTCGAATATGAAAAAATACTTCCAGTTTATTCCTGTTCTTTCTGGACAATGATGTTTTTACCTATATAAGATCCGCGGTTTCGCGGACAAGTCAGATCAGAAAGGAAGCTAGTACAGTGAACATTGAGATTTGTAAAGCGAATATCGTTGTGATTTAACTAAGTGTTTATTGAGTTGTATTAGGTGTGTTTAGTGAAATAAATTGTTCAGTTTTGTACTGAGTGTTTTAAACTCACAAACCCAAGTGGAAATAACAAAACAGTGGTGTCAGAAGTGAGGATTTTTGTGACTTGGGATTTATGGTGAATACTAGAAGTACAGCATACGACGTTAGAGGACGTTATAACATTCATGCAAAATCAGTTTGCGGAATTGGAAAAACGACGACAAGAAGAGGAGAAGCGCCGACAAGAAGAAAAATTGGAGGAAGAGAAACGCCGACAAGAAGAAAAATTGGAGGAAGAGAAACGCCGACAAGAAGAAAAATTGGAGGAAGAGAAACGCCGACAAGAAGAAAAATTAGAGCAGGAGAAACGTCGACAGGAAGAAAAATTAGGAGGAGAAACGTCGACAAGAAGAGGAAAACGTCGTCTAGAGGAGGAACAGCGTCGTCAAGACGAAAGAAAAGAAGACTTCAAGAAAATTATAGAAGGACAGAAGAAAGAGAGAGAAGAACAAAATAAACTTCTAGAACAGGTACTACAGAAAACAGAAAAACAAATTGTGGAATTGAAGGAAGATGTCAAGAAGATCGACGGCGAGTTGAACATAGTACGGGAGGAAGTGAAAGACTTCAAGAATGAGATCGACCAAAAACTCAAACTAGAAGTACAAAGCCAGATTGCCTCGCTTAAAATTCAATTGCCTCATCCGGAATTTCAGTGAAA
This sequence comes from Chrysomela aeneicollis, assembly GCA_029955515.1. Lineage (NCBI taxonomy): Eukaryota > Metazoa > Arthropoda > Insecta > Coleoptera > Chrysomelidae > Chrysomela > Chrysomela aeneicollis. The sequence continues at coordinate 1,646,378 of JARUHQ010000013.1, read as the reverse complement.
CCACCGACTTTTGATAGTCAGTCATCTTGGTCCATGTATCCCAATCAGCACACTATATCCATGGGATATCCTACAACGATCCCAGATGTCCCGAAATGGGATAATCACATTGGGATATCCATAGGTTATCCTCATCTGGTTCCGAAGGTTTTATATGTCCCATGAGTGTCCAGAAATTATACATCCTATGGGTAACCCAAGAGTTCATCCCATGGATGTCCAATAGGGATGACATTATCCTGAACACAGCCCTAACATGGATATATTTAGTTCGATCAATATCAATAACCTATGGTTATCCTTTCCGGATAAAGATAGGTTATGACGAATCCTTCTTCCTTCATACACTTTAAGTTAGGCATAGATTAAGAGAGTCAGAGAGCCATCCATCCGAATACTATCGGTCTATCGATCGATAAGGGAGTCGATAATAATTTATTTCATCTTTCTGAACGGTTCGATCGTATCTAATCGGTTTGTGGATCGCTTGCGCACCATTAATGCGCGCGCATCCCGCAACGCTTTGTCTTTGTTTGTGTGCCATTGCACTTTGCAGCCATTGTGATTGTGTTTTGTGTTGTGCCTACGTGACCGTCGTGACCACAGCTACACGCAGTGTTTTCAGATTTCGATGAGTTGAATCATAGTTGAACCAATACAGAAAATCAAAGATCCCGAATGAATATTCGCCAGCTATTGGTGTTTTTTGTTTGTGATCAACAAGAAAAAGATCAAGTAAATCAGAACATCGTACCGTGAATCATTCATTAATATTCAGAAGGAATTAGTAATGGCGGATGGTTAGCTTTTGCCAAAGATTTTGCTGGTTATTGTGAAGGATTATTATTTCGTCGGATTGTTGAATATTTCATTTTCATATCAACAACAATAACGATTTGATGAGTTTATGGTTATTATCACATTTACACTGCCTATATGTTTTTACCTATCCATCAGTTTGTTATGTACCTATCCCGTTTCCCCATCTATATTCAAGGGTTCATCATCACTTTGTGCTTTCTGAATATTTTTTATATCCATAAATATCCATAAATATCCATATCCATAAATCGTAAGCGTAATTGATCAATTTTCAACTCTTTAGTTTATCAATGTTCCATTTTTTTCAGTTTGCAAAAATGGAATCCAATTTCAGAGGCATCAAACGTAAAAGTAGCAGGTCATATTATCGGGAATTGAAAAAAGATACTGATAATGCATTGTTGTTGATCAATAATGGTAGGTCATTGAGTCCAGTATCATTGCTGAGTTCCGATAGTGAAAATTCATTGGAGTCTGATCAAGGTGCTTGTATTTATAATGATAGTTCTGATGATGAAAATGCTGCTGCTGAAAATTGTAATCCTGAACATTTTGATGACATTTATAAAATCAATTCAAACATACCTACTTGTTCAGGCTTGTCATCTTCCAGTGAACACTTATCAAACACTAAGCACAATAATTGTGGGATAGATTTCAAACAACAGCTAGCAAAATGGGCTCTTTCAGAAAATATAACTCATTCTGCATTAGGAAATCTGCTGAAGATTTTGAAGCCACATTTCAATTACTTACCCCTAGATCCCCGAACACTATTGAGAACTCCAAGGATAGCAGAAACAAATATATTTCCCCTGGTGAATATTATCACTTTGGCTTGGAAAAAGTTGTCAATCATTTGTTACAAAAAAAAGAGGGACCTGTTACTAAATGTGAAATTTGTGTGAATATTGATGGACTACCATTGAGTAAAAGTTCAGGTAGTCAGTTTTATCCCATCTTAGTTTCTCTTTTTCCTGTTGATAATTTGGTTGGTTTGGTTGGAATCTACCATGGTTACAAAAAACCAGATGATACAAATGTATATTTGAGGGATTTCATAGATGAAGCCAAAAATTTTACAGTAAATGGGATCACTTTTTCTGATCATGTGGTACTTTTTGAAATCAAGGCATTCATTTGTGATGCTCCTGCTAAAGCATTTGTGGTGGTCGAGAGTAGCCGACAGCTACCGCCACCTCGGGTTAACCGCAGGAAGCAAGTCCTCATCCCGAGGAACGAATTCAACGACCCGAACTCATCTTCACCCGTACCACAGAACCACCAGCAGTGACAACAGCGCCTTGACGTCCGAGCTGTCACTGTCAGTCGGGGGACGGTATATAGGGTGAAGCGAGTATCGATTCTTCCTTCTTGCCCTTCGTATCGCTTTCGGTCTGCAGCCCTCGACCTTCGCTCAGCGTGATCGGCGCGGGCCCGTGCCCTTGACGCGCATCATCACGACCTCGATCCGCCATCTTTGTTTTTCGTTGTGTTTTGTAATTGTGTAAATAAATAGAGGAAACGTTGTAGATTGCTTAAATACACACGCACCTTCCTTTAATCCTCTAAAGTGGTGACCCCGACGTGATTGCGGCGGATTATTATTATTATTATTTTTTTTCTGTGTCGTATCTCGAACCACGTGGTCAGTGCAAAGCTCGTGAAAACTTGTGAGTGGCACATCTCTTCTCTCGGACCACGCTTTCTGCACGGAGAGAACCAGCAGTGACGAACCGCTCCTCTGCAACGCAAGGCTCACTCAGTGCTACTCAGAGACACCCGGCAAGAAGATGATGAACGCAGCGCCAACCCCTGAGGCTCGTGGTAGCTGCACCCATGTGAATCCACTCCCGCAGACGCCCACGCATCCGATTCGGCCCAACGGTGATGCTGGTGACGCAGCAAGTGCACTCAGCGCGCTACGCCACGTGGCGGTACGCACGCCTACGTTCTGGAAACACTGCCCGCAGGCATGGTTCATCCAATTAGAAAGCATATTTTCGTACAACCAAATAAATTCAGACCAGCACCGGTACAACACCCTCGTCTCCAGCCTGGATTCGGAGACCGTCCAGGACATGCTGGATGTTCTACAGACGCCACCAGACTCAGGCAAGTACCAGTTTTTGAAAGGGCATGTTCTCTCGAGCTACGGTGACTCCGCGCAGAAGAAGCTGCATACGCTCCTCACTGGGTTGGAGCTCGGTACACGCACCCCGTCGCAGCTCCTGCGGCACATGCGGGCGCTGGCTGGAGGCAGCGTCGACGATGAGGCTCTTCGCGTAAGATGGTTGGACCTTCTACCGGCGAATGTGTCAAAAATGCTGCGCATTCTGCGCAACAATTCCCTCGATGATCTCGCCGAGGTCGCTGACGGCATTGTCTAGACGGGACCTGTTACCTTCGCCGTGGGGGCCGCTCCCAGGCCCCAACGCAGTCCATTCTCAGCTCGTGGTGGAGCCGTGGCCATGCCGGATACTTTCCAGGCCCAGATCCTCGCCGAACTCACCGCCATCCGCGTCTCCATAGCGCGGCTAGCTGCCACCTCCACTAGGTCCCAGGAGAACGACAGGCGTGTACGGCAACGCAGCCAGCAGCGCGGACGCTCTCGGCCGAGGGGGCCGTCACCTGCAGTTGACCCCGGCCTGTGCTACTACCACCAGCGCTTCGGGGCACAGGCGACAAACTGTAGACAGCCCTGCACCTTCCGTCTCCCACAGGGAAACTAGGACGGCTGTCGGGAACCATGGCGGTCACCGACAGCCTCAATGCTGAAAACCGCCTTCACATCTACGACCGGAACAGCAACACTCGCCTCCTCGTAGATTCAGGTTCTGTGCTGTCTCTTCTGCCCCGTTCTGGGTTGAAGGAAAAACATCTGCCCGTGCACCCGCTACGACTGGTGGCAGCCAACGACACGCCAGTCAACACGTATGGCCAACGCATGGTCAACCTGAACCTGGGACTTCGCCGAGCCTACCTGTGGCCCTTTGTCGTGGCAGACGTGCCCGTGGCTATACTTGGGGCGGACTTCCTCAACCACACGGGCCTCCTGGTTGACCTCCAGCATCGACGTCTCATCGACCCTATGACCGACCTGTCGATATCAGCGGAGGTCTATGTGGCAGCAGTCCACGGTGTGGCCGTCATCGAGGATCCCAGTCACACCGCACCCTTGGAGCAGTACCAACGCCTCCTAGCAGAGTTCGAGGACTTGGCCAGACCCAACGATGGCCGCGCTACCCTACGTGGAGAACCGGTGATGCACAGCATCCACACGAGAGGTCCTCCAGTGCATGCTCGTCCCCGGCCCCTGTACGGCGAGCGCCTGGCTGCCGCCAAAGCAGCTTTCGATTGGATGCTCAACGCAGGCATCATTCGCCCAGGATCTGGACAATGGTCCAGCCCTCTGCACCTCGTGCTCAAGCCAGACGGAGGCTTGCGCTGCACAGGTGACTATCGAGCCCTCAACGCTGCCACGATACCCGACCGCTACTCCCTTCCTCTGATCGAGGGCTTGCTCCAGGACTGCAGGGACTGCGCGGTCTTCTCAGTCATAGATCTGGAGAACGCCTACTACTAGGTTCCCATGGCACCGGAGGACATCTGCAAGACGGCCGTCACGACCCCCTTCGGACTGTTCGAGTTCCAGGTGCTCTCCCTGGGACTACGCAACGCCACGCAGACCTTCCAGCGATTCATGGACAACCTGCTTCGAGACCTGCCGTTTGTGAGGGCCTACATAGATGATGTAATCATCATGTCCAGGGACCATCAAGAGCACCTGCAGCACCTGCGCGCTCTCTTCGACCGCCTGCGCCAAGCACGTCTCTCCATCAAGCTTCGGAAGTGCGTTCTGGGGAGAGACGAGGTGGATTTCCTTGGCTTCACTGTCTCTGGTCTCGGCTACCGGCCTCCAGCAAGGAAAATCGATGCCATCCAGCAGTTTCCGAAGCCAACCACTCCCAAGGCCCTGCGACGCTTCCTAGGTATGCTGAACTTTTACAGGCGCTGTCTTCCTCACGCTGCTCAGCAACAGGCCCCCCTCAACGAGCTGCTTAAGGGGTTCCGGAAAGGAAGCCGGCTGAAGCTCCTCTGAACACCAGAAGCCGACGCCGCATTCGAAGCAGCCAAAGCCAGCCTGGCAGACGCCTCGGGGGCGACCTTCCCCCACCCAGCTACGCAGCTGGCCCTGTCTACCGACGCCTCTGATGTCGCCATCGGCGCCGCGTTGGAGCAGAAGACAGCGAGTGGCTGGCAACCCGTCGGTTTCTTCTCGAAGAAGCTGACGCCAACGCAGAGGCGCTACAGCACCTACGACAGGGAACTGCTGGCGGTCTACGAAGCCACCAAATACTTCCGTAGGATCCTGGAGGGCAGACAGTTCGTCATCCGCACAGACCACAATCCACTTGTATATGCAGCGGCTCAGTCTGCAGACAAGGCTTCGCCCAGGCAACAACGTCACCTGGACTACGTACTGCAGTTCAATGCCGAATTCCAGCACGTGAAGGGCGATGAAAACGTGGTCGCTGACGCTCTCTCCAGACCTTGTGCGGTCATCACCTTCCCGTCGGCCCTAGATCCAGCCCGCATCGCAGCAGCCCAAGCAGAGGACACGGAGCTTCCGCACCTGCTCGAAGCCAGTGTCCTGCAGCTACAAGCCCTGGACATCCAAGGGCAGCGACTCCAGTGCAACGTGCACAACGGCACGATTCGACAATACCTGCCCAGGGAACTGCGTCGCCTGGCTTTCGACACCATTCATCGGCCAGCTCATCCCAGTGTGCGCTCCACAGTCCGCACGCTTTCGGAGAAGTTTGTCTGGCCTGGCATTCGAAAAGACGCCAACTCCCGGGCCCGTTCGTGTGACGCCTGCCAACGGTCAAAGGTCAACCGCCACAACAGGGAAGCGCTGTCTTCATTCAAGGAGCCTGACAACCGCTTCGAGCATGTCCACATGGATATCATCACCATGCCTCTGGTCGGAAACTTAAGGTACTGCCTCACCATGATTGACAGATTCTCCAGGTGGCCCGTCGTCGTGCCCATGGCGGACATCAGAGCAAAAACAGTCGCCAAGGAGTTCTTCAACCACTGGGTAGTTCACTACGGTTCGCCCATCACCATCACCACCAACCAGGGGACCCAGTTCGAGTCAGCCCTATTCTCTGCCCTGGCACAGCTGGTGGGCTCGCAGCGTATTCACACGACGCCGTATCACCCTCAAGCCAACGCCTTGATCGAGAGGTTCCACCGGACCCTCAAAGCCTCGCTAATGTGCGAAGCCCACATCCCGTGGCCTGAAAGACTGCCCATTGTCTTGCTGGGACTACGTTCCTGCCTGAAGAAAGATCTGCAGGCGTCTCCGGCGGAGATGCTTTACGGAACCACCCTACGCATCCCTGGGGACTTCTTCGTAGCCAACAACGCCACTGCAGACCCGTCTTCCTTCGTCGGCAAACTCAGGCAGCTCTTCAGGACCATCAGACCTGTTCCTGCATCGCACCACAACGTCCACTGTCCGTTCCAGCTCAAGGGACTGGCCACGTGCACACATGTGTACCAACGTGTGGACGCCGTCAGGAAACCGCTGGTTCCACCCTACGTGGGGCCTTTCAAAGTGGTCAGGAGACCCAACAACAAGGTGTACGTCATCCTGGTCAATGGAGTAGAGAAGACCGTCACCACGGACGCCCTCATTCCAGCCCACCAGGACACGTCAGACCAACGTATTGTAACACCAACGACGTCTACTCCGTCGCAGCAACCAGGAGTAGACCAAACGAACCCCAATCCACCGACTCAACAGGCGCACGAGGCCAACAACAAGATCCCGCAACCTCCCTCTGTTTCAGATCTTCCCCTGGACACACCAGCCTAGAAGAAGTCTGTTTCTTTTTCATTCCCTTCGCTCCCCGCGAAGGTCATTGAGGAGGGAGTACCTGTGGTGGTCGAGAGTAGCCGACAGCTACCGCCACCTCGGGTTAACCGCAGGAAGCAAGTCCTCATCCCGAGGAACGAATTCAACGACCCGAACTCATCTTCACCCGTACCACAGAACCACCAGCAGTGACAACAGCGCCTTGACGTCCGAGCTGTCACTGTCAGTCGGGGGACGGTATATAGGGTGAAGCGAGTGTCGATTCTTCCCTCTTGCCCTTCGTATCGCTTTCGGTCTGCAGCCCTCGACCTTCGCTCAGCGTGATCGGCGCGGGCCCGTGCCCTTGACGCGCATCATCACGACCTCGATCCGCCATCTTTGTTATTCGTTGTGTTTTGTAATTGTGTAAATAAATAGAGGAAACGTTGTAGATTGCTTAAATACACACGCACCTTCCTTTAATCCTCTAAACATTCATCAAAAATATGAAGTCTCACACAGGTTACTTTTCTTGTACCAAATGTTGTCAGGAGGGAGAGTTCATTAATAATAAGATGTGTTTTCCTGAAATTGATTTCATTGAAAGGTCTCATTATAGTTTCACTTCCCAAGCTAAGGAAGAGCATCAGAAGAGATACCAGCTCACAAGAAATTCCTAATTTAAATATGGTTTCTGCTCTCTGTCTAGACTATATGCATTTATTATGTTTGGGAGTGATGAAAAAATTGATTCTCTCATTGTGGGTTTGTGGTAAGCCACCTTTTAAGCTACCATCAAACCAAATCAATCAAATTTCTGATTCATTAGTGTCACAGACTGGTAATATACCAATAGAATTTTGTAGGAAACCTAGGTCTTTGAATGAAGTCAGGAGATGGAAAGCCACTGAATTCAGGCAATTTCTATTGTACACAGGTCCACTTTTACACCACCACTCCACTTAGAGTTTTTGGCTTTTCCCTTTGATTCAATCTGCTAGTCGAGCAACCCAGCCACTCTCATATTTCTATATGGGAAATTTATTAAGGAGTGTTTCTTTCTTCGCCGCTTGGTGTCGCCGTCTTCATTCTCTTCTTGGGGATCGGCTCACTGCTTTCAAATATGCGTGGATGCTTCCATCGATTCAGACCTCGCCTCGTGTAGAGATCTCAGGATCTCTACACGGTTGAATACCCTGTACTGATGAGTGCCAATAAGCCCGAAACCGGTCTACAGGTTGTCAGGCGTGTTTGTCTCGTTGGGAGCATAAACGCATGTTCGAAGAAAGAAATATTTGTATCTTTATTCATTTATATGAATTGATGCATAGACTACGAGTGGATATAATTCAATATTTTGCGTGGTATTAGCCAGGAACGTAGTTGTTTTCTGCTCGTATTCTACCTTGTTATGTTAGATTATTCTAATAATGTTGTGGAGATGACTTTGAGATATTTATTTTCCTTTTTTACACCACCACTTCACTTAGAGTTTTTGGCTTTTCCCTTTGACAGGTCCACTTGTTTTGAAGTCAATACTTGATAAGAGTAAATATTCTAACTTTTTGTCTTTAAATGTAGCAACTAGAATTTTGTGTTCAAACGTGATAGATGAAGATCACATATCATATGCTCATTCTCTTCTGGTTTACTTTGTTGAACTATTCAATGTTCTGTATGGTAGGGAATATATTTCTCACAATATCCATAACCTTCTTCATATTTCTGCAGATGTGAGTAATTTTGGAAGATTGGACAATTTTAGTGCTTTCCCCTTTGAAAATTTCATGCAATTTTTGAAAAAGCAGGTTAGAAAATCTGATAAACCATAAGCACAAGTAATAAGACGGGTAGCTGAAAAAGAAGGAATGTTTGGAAATCCTATGACTGAAGTTGATGGTCCTTTGAGAGTACATGATTCTGGACCTATTATTGAAAATTGTTGTGACCCACAATTTCAGAAGTACAAGTTTACCAACTTCAAGATAAAAATTAAACACCCTGATAATTGCTGCATGTTGAAGAATGGTAGCATTATAGCTGTAGAAGATGTTGCTACTGATAATTCTGGAAATATGGTTGTAATTGGAAGGAAATTTGAGAATATCAGAGACTTTTTCACAACACCATGTAAATCCTCAGATATTGGAATATATGAAGTTCATAACTTGGGTGGATTAAACTTCTGGCCAATTGAAGATATTGAACTGAAGTACCGTTCCATTAATGCAGGGAAATGATTTTGTAGTTTTCCCTTTATTGCATGCTGAATAATGTTTTGGTTCATTTGTATTGTATGTGATAACCATTTGCAGAACACTGAAAGTTCACAAATTAATCATTCAGTTAAGAAAGGAACTGTTATATTCACAAGGATGGAACAAGGACATAATGATCTTGAAATCAGATAAGTAGGGTAGCCTGGGGGCGAAAGTAACAATGCCGTTGACTTTTGAAATCCAAGTGGTGGGAAGCCGTCCTTTCGTCAGACGATGCAGCCAGCGGTGCTTGTATCCACCGTTCAGTTTGCATCTAGTCTCGGCGAGAAAACACGTGTTTGAAGAATAATTTTTATTTTTGCATGCCTGAAGTAAATATATTGCTGCAACAGTTTAGGTTCATTCTCGGGTTCATCAAATCAATTATTTTCATAATAATCAAAACATTTTATTATTGCTAAAACTATTTCACCAACCTCATTAAAGATGATGATTCAGTTATTTGATGTTTAATATTTGGCAATTGAATTATTGTACCTACATCGATTTATACAATGTAAGCAATTTTATGGTGGAATAATACCGAAGTAATGTGGACTATGAAAATGATTTGAATGATTAATAAAGAAAACTTGGTCTGAGATGGTCTTCAAGTTGTTTGAATGTTCCCGGCCTCACATGGCGATCCTGCCTTGGAATTGACCAATTCCAGGAACGTAGAGGAGCACTAGTGGATTGCTAGGTATATAATACCTGATAGTATAAAAGGACAATTATGGGAGATTCTACGAAATTTTGAAAAATGGGTAATTCAAAATAACAACATCAAGATCTAACAGAAAATGGAGTAGTCAACTCTAACTCCATAGTGCAGCAGGAAGAAGTCATTGAATTGTGACCAAGCATCTAACAATCCAGGTAATAGGTTTCTGAGATGTTATTATTATTTTTCGATTATTTTTCATTCTATGAGTGATATTTCGATTCATTAATATTGGAGATTTGGGCCCTTAAAACCGAATCAAAACAAAAGATCGTCATCGGAGGCGGTAGTAAAGAGCCACGCGGGGTCGGTTGTGACGTTTCATCCGTCCCCGATGGTTGTAGTATTGACAAATGTGTGTATAATACTGAAAACTAATGGGAGTTTTTTACTACAGAATGCCGGAAAGGAAGACAAAGAGAGGAAAACAAGGCATTCTGCAATACGAGCAAGCATATCAGGATGCAAAAAATGGAGTATCGATACGAGCAGCGGCAAAAAAATTTGAATTGAATCATGTATCCCTAACCAGATACAAACATAAAAAAAAGCTGCAGCAAACACTGAATTGCCGATTTATATGGGCTATAAAGCGTGGAACAAAGTCTTCAGTGATGAGCAGGAGCAGGTTATGTCAAATTACATTATAAGGGCTTCAGAGATATATTATGGCTTGTGTCCAAAAGACGTTAGAAGGTTAGCATTTGAGTTAGCATGCAAGTACAATTTATTAAAGCCGCCTCAGTGGTCTGAAAAACAGATGGCAACGGAAGATTGGTTCACAAGATTTATGAAAAGACAACCCCAATTTTCCATACGGTGTGCTCAAGCTACTAGCTTATCTAGGGCAACAAGCTTTAACAAAGCAAATGTCAACTTATTTTTTGACAATTTGACGACTGTCATTGATCGATATTTGTTTGAACCCAAAGATATATATAATGTGGATGAAACGGGTGTTACCACAGTGCAGAAACCCAATGGAGTTGTTACGAAAAGAGGAATAAGACAGGTTGGATCTGTAACTTCTGCCGAAATAGGGACGCTTGTTACTGTCACTGTGGCAGTAAACGCTATTGGTGATTCTATTCCACCCATGTTTGTATTCCCAAGGCTCAGATATCAAGATCATTTTGTGAGGGTTGGCCCAACCGGGAGTATTAGAGCTGGAAATTCAAGTGGATGGATGCAGGAAGCGGAGTTCCTCATTTATCTTCAACATTTCCAAAAATATACATCCTCCTCAAACGATCATACATTTCTTTTACTCCTAGATAATCATTCATCACACATTTCCATGCAGGCCCTAGATTTTTGTAAAGAAAATGGGATTATAGTATTGTCGTTTCCCCCACATTGCTCCCACAAACTACAGCCATTAGACCGGTCAGTTTATGAACCTCTAAAGAAGGCTGTCTCTTCTGCATGTGATTCATGGATGCGTAGTCATGGGGAAATGACCTTGACGATTCATCATATTCCGGGAATTATAAGGGACGCCTTACCCTACGCCGTGACTTGATTTGGGAGAGACACCTTTCTTTCGACGTGGATTATACAGCCATACTCGATCTTCTTCCTTGAATCCCTCTGATTTTGCTCTGAGGTCGTAGCGAGCTTTCATTTTATAACTTGTCAATCTCAATCTTCTCCTAGCAGTTAAATGAATTCTAATGAAGCCATCCTGTAACTCATCTGGATAATCTTGGACTTCTTTCTCTTCAGCACTTGGTGACCCGAACACCAAATCACAGGGCAAACGAAGCTCTTCCGAAGACTATGCTGGCTGGTGTGAGCTTTGTAGAGTCGTGAACAGCTGCTCTATAGGCCATCAGGAATAGTGGAAGATGCCGATCCCAGTCTTTCTGACGCTCCTCTACTATCTTGGATAGATGTTCTTCCATAGTCCGATTGAACCTTTCTACCATGCCATCTGTGGATGTGAAGGAGTAGTCCAGCAGTGGGACTCTGTATCTCGTTTCACAAAGCAGAAGCATAGCGAAAGCGAAGCGAAGCAGGAGCATACCCTTTGCATTCACCTACTCTGTATCTAGTTTGTTAAGCGACGTTATGCTTTCGCTATAGCTACACGATTATACACGAAACCAAACGATGATTATGCAGTTCAATTTGGCAACGTTGTTGAGCAGGAAAAAATATGACGGATTTTAGGTTGGAAATCTCACTTGTCACTTTAATGTTTTTGTTGAGAAAACATATTTTATATATTTTCATCTTCAAAATGTTGCCAGCGAACATAGCACTTTTCGATGTTTTGAAACGTAGACATCAATTGCATATGTATAGAGAAGAAGCTAGATTTCTGCGCGATCGAAGTGACCCTTTTCATCTAACGGATGAAAGATTCATCGATTTATTCCGAGTAAACAAGGAAATAGTTTATTTTTTATTCGACGAACTTGTGATGTTGATGCAACCGGTTTCCAGGACAACTAGAATTCCCAGTGAGGATCCTTGCCGCCTTGCGATTTTTTGCCACTGGGAATTACCAGAGGGGTGTAGGTCAGGAATACTTAGTATCAATGAGTCAGCAAGCATTGAGTACATGTATCTCGGAAGTGTCGGTTTTGATTCAAAATCATTTCCACCATGCTTGAATCAGATTTCCACAAGGTGAAGAAAGAGACACAATCAAAGTTACATTTTTTTAATCATGTGGTATGCCAGGGGTAATTGGTGCAATTGATTGCACCCATATAGCTATAATATCTCCACCAGATGAAGAGTACAACTATGTTAACCGGAAAGGACACCATTCCAAAAATGTCCAATTGATTTGAGATCCCAATCTAATCAAATTGAATGTCAATGCAAATTTTCCTGGAAGTGTTCACGATTCTTACATTTGGCGGCAATCCCAAATTAAATTACACCTTCAAAATGAACATGCTAATGGTCAAAGAAATAATTGGCTGTTGGGCGACTCTGGGTATCCACAGGAACCTTGGCTAATGACACCAGTACAGGGTGCCCTACCACATACACCTGAAAAGCGCTACAATGAGTCACATATTCTTGGACGAAACTGTATAGAAAGAGTCAATGGGGTCCTCAAAGGACGGTTTCGTTGTCTCTCAGGTGAGCGTAAGCTGCGTTATGGGCCTCAAAAGGTGGGAACCATTGTAAATGCATGTTGCATTTTACACAATATGTGTGTGAAATATCGAGTTCTGATAGATTAGAACATTCTATTCCAGGAACAAGATGATGAGTATAACCTCCCAGTTCAGCCTCCACTCAATGTGTTCAATGAAGGGATTCATATCGGAAATTCAATAATAGGCAGATATTTCAATAACTGAATAAAACTCATATGAAAGAATTTATTGTTTTTAATTCAATGTTGATATTTCTGACCTTATTTTGTTCTGTAGAAAATGAAAATTTCAAGAGAATTTATCACAAAGAAATTTTATTTCCTTATAACTAAACAGAACTTATATCATACATAACAGATGAACATTTAGGACCGTTTTTATAAACGAGAATGAACACCTTTTAGGCTGAACTTGGTTTAGTTGCTATTCCATAGCAACAAAACGAGTTTCAGCTTAAACGGAGTTTATACGTTTATAAAAACGGCCCTTAATCACATATATGTAGGTACAAAAACAAACATTATTCAGGTAACAAATAGAAAAAAATTCTCTTCACAATTCTATATCTAGAAAATAACAGTTTTAACTCAGTCATATCTTGCCTTCAAGGTATGCCTTCTTGTATATCACACTATCTGTCCTGGAAATCTGTCATTTTTTTTTATATTTGTATTGATTTCACCCAATATATGCAATGTTTCTCTATGCATATTTTTCAAGTTTGCAGACGGGATTTTCTGATTCAACTTTCCCTTTATTATTATTTTTTAACCCTTTATTACACCTTAATTTTTTTCATTGTTGTTGGTACTTCTGCAATTGTTTCAACATCAGTATTCAATTTGTTTTTCAAGAAGAGGAAGAAGAGGAGGTGGAGAGAGTACAACGTTTCTATGTGGTGTAGGTTCAATTTGAAATGAATAAATGTGCTCCATGTTTGATGAACTTTCTGTTTCCTCTGATCCAGCAACTGGCTGTATCTGAGACAAAAATTTCATACCTGCATGTAAATCAGTTACCTAATTAATAACATTAAACAACTCACAGATCCCAGTTCAGCAGTCCCATCTCCCCTTACAGAAGTCCAGTCAATTATCCCAATTAGCCTTTTTTCGTTCTCGGATAACTGTCTACCTTGGCCTCCACCTCCTGTCTTGGACAATTGAATTTTGATTTCAGCAGCCTTTGATCTCGTTTTACTTTTCCAGTCTGCTACTGCCTATCATATAAAGTATAATATTCTCTAATAAGAGCTATGTACTTATATTAGTACTTGCTTTTTGCCACTTATCTTTGGTTTTTTGCAGGTAGCCCAAAGTATTCAAAATGTTGGTGAGTTATTTCCAGTCTCTCGTACTTTTCTCTACCGAAAGGTCCGTCCATTTTTTTTTGTCAAAACAACCGGATTCCTTTCTGCAGAGTCCAAGAAGGCTGCCCACTGGTTATGATGTGTTTTCAACCTTCTATCCATTTTTATAATTTTGTGTTGACTGATTTTATAGGTTAAAAATGTGAGAACCGCAAAGAAAATTCATTCCTTTTCGCTATGCTTCCGATTCGACGTTCGGTTGCGCCGATCTCTTCCGATGTTTTATACAAAGTAGCAAATCCGGGAAGCTGTCGAATGTGAACGCCATCGCTTTAGCTTTCTCGTTAGAGTCCCACTGCTGGTCTTGTTGATCCCCATCAATTCACAAACTATCTTGAATAAGTTTGATTTTAAGTTTCTTCCTTGATCGGAATGTAGTTCCATTGGTACTCCGAATCGCGAGAACATGTCCACCAGGGCTCTCGCGACTGTGGATGCTTCTTGATTAGGCATGGCATAAGCTTCAACCCATTTACTGAAGTAGTCCATAGCAACTAGAATGTATTTGTTGCCGTCATTTGTTATCGGAAATGGCCCAGCAACATTGTACTCTTTCATTTCACCTCTAGATCTTGTTTTAGGGCCTTTGCTTGCTTCACAAACTGAGCATCTTCTACACCAACTTTCTACGTCATCGCGACATTGGACCCAATAGAACCTCTGCCTAACTTTATCCAAGGTCTTGTTAACTCCCAGATGACCACCTGATTTTCCTCCGTGAATCTAAAACTTCATTAATCCTTATTTTGGGCACAACTAGTTGGGAAGTTGTTTTCTTGCTATCAGCTGACTCCCAGACTCGTTTCAGCAATCCGTTCTCTACAATGAGAGAATCCCATTGTTGCTGCCCGATCGGAGATATCCTTCCAGGTAGGTCTACCTGCTCAATTTTATTTCCAGCGTAGAAAGTCTCCAAGATTAGGATCACTCTCTTGATCCTGTCTCAGATGGGCTGCTGTCCATTTATCATCGGATATTAGTCTCACTTGTTCAATATCGACAATTCCTTCGTGACGTTCGATCCGCACACAGTGCTTGCAGTTATCTGCACAGGATATTCTGGACAAGGCATCCGCGTTGCTGTGCAATCGTCCTGGTCGATGTTTGATCTTGAAGTGGTACTGGTTCAACTTCTCGATCCACCTGGCAACCTGACCTTCGGGGTTCTTCATTTTCAACAGCCACTTCAAGGCTGCATGGTCCGTCCTTATGAGGAACTCCCTTCCGCAGAGATATTTGTGGAAGTGGTCTACAGCTCTGATGATCGCTAGCAGCTC
The DNA here is from genome assembly GCA_029955515.1 of Chrysomela aeneicollis. Taxonomy (NCBI): domain Eukaryota; kingdom Metazoa; phylum Arthropoda; class Insecta; order Coleoptera; family Chrysomelidae; genus Chrysomela; species Chrysomela aeneicollis. Next base: position 1,630,943 of record JARUHQ010000013.1, on the reverse strand, counting down.
TTTCCTGGTGACGCAGTAATTCCTCTCAGGATTGCTCATCATTTTGCTGTAGTATTCTATCACCTTTTCCTGACCATCTTGCACTCGTGATAGTACAGCTTCAATTCCTTTGTTACTTGCATCTGTGTCTAATACGAAAAGACCATTCTGTTGTGGGAAGCCCAAGATTGGACTTGAACAAAGAGCAGCTTTCAGTTTCCTAAATGCTCTCTCCATCTTTCATCATCTTGTCAACAAGCTTTTTCACCTCTTGTTGTTTCGCAAATGGCAGGCGTCTTGTTGGCTGTCGAATCGGATGAGCTTGGCCAGTATCAATCCTGTGTTGAAACAAGTTGGTTCGCCCTGTTGTTGCTGAATCGAAGATATCACTTTCAGATGTGATGAATTTTTTTGCAGCGTCATATTCTTCCGAAGATAGATGTCCCAATGATTTTTCTAGACTTCCCAATACGCTGTCGGAGTCCTCTCTTCGCTCTTGAAAATTATCTACATTACTTCTTGCTAACCAAGTTACAGGTTCACAGGCTCTAATGATATCACCTTCTCTAAGTGTTATTCCTTCGGGATAGACATTAGCAATTCTTACAGGGATAGCTCGTTTTGTATCAACTGAGGCTCGTGCAAACAATAAATTATTGGGGGATTCTCTGCATGGCTGCACTACTCCAACGCAGCACCCAAGGTCCTTCTCTAATGTACTATCTTCTCGGAAAGTCCTGGAATTATAATAGTCTTCGCCATCCATAGCTTCACAGGCTCCATTCTCCCAGCTGGTGTCGACAAGACGAATTCTTCTCCTCCAAATCTCATAGTTCTTTGTTCGCCGTCAAAAGAGAAGCCATATTCGCTGATCAAATCCATTTCGAGAATGAATTTATCTTCTATTTCGGCGACAGACACTGTATCCACAATGTTGAGTCCAAATGGGCAATGTTCTTAATGGAGTATAGCTTCAATATCAAATACCGTACTGGGAAGTACAATGCTAACGCAGATAGTTTAACTAGGTTGAAGTATGATGAACTGCAAAAATCAGTTTTTGAAACTATAGTTGAATCAACAGCTGAGATAGCTGTAGTAACTAATGAAGTGGAAGAGAACTGCCAACCAATAATTTCTACTTTGTGGACAAATGATGAACTGAGTAAATTACAGAAAGAAGACCCTATAATAGCACAATTGATACCACAGATATCTGAAGACGATAAGCAATATTACTTGAGCCCAGATAATATTGTGTATATTAAACGAAAGGAAGGTGAACGTAATGATAAGATGTATGCTCCTAAATGCATTGTGAGAGATATTATGCGAATATATCATGATTCACCTATGTCTGGTCATGCAGGACAAAAGAAGACCTACATCGAGACTTCCTCTGGAGAGGAATGAGACAGGATGTAATAAAGTACTGTAATGCCTGTTATTCCTGCAATTTACGAAAGAAACATTATCACGCTCCAACAGAACTATAAAAAATGCCTGTCCCTTCAGCCACTTTTGGTCGTATTTCCATGGACATAGTGGGACCACTCAACAGAACTAAAGACGGGAATAGTTATATTCTCACAGTTATGGATTATCTAACCAGGTATCCCGAGTGTATCCCTTTGCCAAATATAACAGCCGACACTGTGGCCAGAGCCTTTGTAACGAACATCATAACAAGGTACGGAACACCTAGACAATTACTAACGGATTGTGGTCAACAGTTTGTATCTAAACTTTTCAAAGCGATTTGCAAAATTTTGGAAATTAAGAAGTTACAGACAACACCATATCATCCTGCTACCAACCGAAGATAATGATTCATGGGATAAATGGTTACAGGCTTACAGGAATCATGTACACGAATCAACTAAGGAAACACCATTTTTCCTGATGTATGGCAGATATATGGAAATGCCATTGCATTTGATCACGAAACATAATCATGTTTGTTATGACTTAGACGAAAATTTTGCATCTGAAATGGTTCAAATAATTCAAATGGCACATAAAGTATCCCGTACTAACTTAGAAGTACAAGCAGAAAAACAGGTTCAACGTTTTAATAGAAAAGCAGAACCAATAGTTTATAAACAAGGTGATAGTGTGTATCTCTACACACCAACAGTAAAGGCAGGTCGTCAGTTGGCTCACAAATGTTATCCAAAATATTCAGGACCGTATCGAATAATTGAAATAATGGGACCGGTTACATTCCGAATGAAAGAAATTGATGGAAAGAAGGAACATGGTGTACACGCAAATCGGTTGAAAAAGTATATAGGACTAGGAGATAACGATATAGAAGTTGAAACACCTCCTATACTACTAACTGAGAGGGAGAACATTACATCAATAGATGATGGGACAGTAAGGATTCTTGTACCACCACAAGAATCGAGTAATTCTGATGAGGAAAGTGAAAGTGATGAATCAATTGATAAAAATGGAGATGAAAATCATCATCAAGGACAGCGAGAATAATGAAAATTCTGATGAACAAGAAGATGTCATACAAGAAGGGAAACAGGAGGATAAACAGGAAGACGAACAAGATGCAGACATATCAGAAAGAAATGAAATCATGGATACTCCAAACTTTTCAGAGCAACTTTCACAACCCCGATATTTCACGAGATCACGAGGACAGGCAGAGAACCACGACTGGGTACTCAAAAAGTCGATATAACTACATTCCTATCATTTCCTTGCAGATCTCATACTACTTGCCATGTTCCTCAACGGCGTCCATGAATTTACCGCAACACTGATAGCATACGATTGTACGAATCCAGCAGCAAATATTACAGTTATTTCTCTGAGAGATGTTAAACCTGTCCTGATCCAGAGTCAAGCTATATAACGTCTGAAATAAATATTCAAGTCCTAGAGAAAGAAAGATTCGACAAAATACAAGTAAAGACTTGCCTAGTTGAAGTTAATAAACTAATAACCCATTGTGGAGCATTTTCTCACACATCAGTCGTAGCAGACGGGCTCTTGACTCACATTCATCAAGTAGGAGGGGAAGAATGTAGAAGAAAGCATGCCTTCGGAGAATATAGAGGTTTTCCCGGACAAGTGATTAAGTTATCAGCGAGTCACTCCCATAGCACAACAGCTACCCTCGCTGGATCAGTGGATAGCGAAGGTTCATGTAAAGGGGTAACTTATAGTTTCAATGGACGTGAATGGCATAATGTCATTGTTACAGCTAGTTTGAAGATCACCATTCGACACTATTTGACTACTGCAAAGCTCGAAAATAATGAAATATCCCTACAGAATGATGTCACTTGTCCATATCTAAAGGGATACTGTATAGACTACAGTATTGGTGAAACAATATGGGACCCAATTCGTCAGGATGATTACACATTTCAAGGCAAAGGAACTCTAGTTAAAGAAAAATGCGGAGACAAATATTGTAACCAGTACCTTGTAGTTGAATATCGCACAAAATTATTTGCCCTTTAGCTTATCAAAAAAGAGCAATTATGTTACCGCCAATTGTGGAGCACAGAACATCCACAACTGCTAGTAGAAGAATATAATAGAGATAATCCCTCTAAGAATTGGGCAAAATATGACAATTCCCTGCCAAAAATGCCTCATAAGAACTGATAAAAAATATATAAGAGAACCTATGAGATCCAAGTTGGATAGTGAAACCGTAATTCCATTTGAAATCATATACGATACTCATCAGTATTCAATAGACATTACAGATACATATTACTTCGTTTTCTGATGGCATTTTCTAACGGGAATCTATGATATTTGAATGTGTTTTTACGCATAACTTTCATACGTATTTATCAGAAATTTCTGGGATGAATGTTGAATGTTTTTATAAGATCATACAGTTTGAGAATAAATGAGAATCTATGAGATTGTAGCAGTCATTTGTTAGGATTCATGGTTTTCAACTGTAATTTCCACACATGAAACCTATCTGTTTCTGGTGGAAAATCCCAGGCTAGCAATATGCACTCATATACGTATCTATCAGCGATTTCTTGAATCAATCCTACATGTTTCTATGAGGTCCGAATTGAATAGTGAGTTATATCCATATGAAACCATATACGTTACTCATTGATATTTAATAGACTTTACAGATACATATTACTTCGTTTTCTGATGGCATTTCCTAACGGGAATCTATAATATTTGAATGTGTTTTTACGCAGAACTTTCATACGTATTTATCAGGAATTTCTGGGATTAATGTTATATGTTTTTATAAGGTCATGCAGTTTGAGAATAAATGAGAATCTATGAGATTATAGCAACCATTTGTTGGGATCTATGGTTTTCAAATGTAATTCTCACACATGAAACCTATCTGTTTCTGGTTGGAAATCCCAGGATAGCAATATGCACTCATTTACGTATCTATCAGCGATTTCTGGAATAAATCCTACATGTTTCTATGAGGTCCAAATTGGATAGTGAGTTATATCCATATAAAACCATACATAATACATATAGTATTCAATACACATTTACAGGTACATTTTCCTTAGATTTCTAATGGCATTTACTAACGGGAAAATATGATACTCGAATGTGATTCACGCATAACTTTTATGCGTATTGATCAGCAGTTTATGGGATGAACATTATATGTTTTTATAAGTCATGCAGTTTGAGAATGAATAGGTATTTATAAGATTATAGGAGTCATTTGTTAGGATCTATGGTTTCCGAATGTTATCATCACACATGAAACCTATCTGTTTCTGGTGGGAAATCTCAGGATAGCAATATGCACTCATATACGTATTTATCTGCGATTCCTGGAATTAATCCTACATGTTTCTATGAGGTCCAAATTGAACAGTGAGTTATATCCATATTAAATCATATACGATATTCATTTTAGTATTCAATAGACATATTCCTTCGATTTCTAATAGTAGTTCCTGACGTGAAAATATGATGGTACTTTAATGTTTAATGCACAACTTTCATACGTTTTTATCAGCAATTTCTGAGATGAATGTTACATGTTTTCATAAGGCAATGCAGTTTGAGAATATGTTTTCATGAGGTCATGCGATTTGAGAATAAATTAATGTATGATGTTCTATAGTAGGTTATTCAAGATTTATGGTTTTCACACGTTCGTTCTCACACGATCAGCGATTTCTGGGACGAGTGGTACATGTTTCTATGAGTTGATGCTGTTCGAAATGAGTGTATGAGATTTCATAACAGATTTGTGAGGATCTATGGTTTTCAATTGTGATTCTTACATATAAAACCTACCTGTTTCTGATGAAGATTTCTATATTCTATATTTCTATTCTGAGATTCGCCATCAGAAATATATGTGAAAAACTGTATGTTTTTCCTTATAACAACTGCTATAAAATCTCATATATTCTTCTTATTCTCACACTCATATGAGAACCAAAGATATATATAAATTCTATCAAATGCTGATAAGTATCGTATATGGTTTTATACGGATTTGCGGTTTCACTATTCAATTTGGATCTTATATAATATATATTTCATCAGTTTTCGAAATACATTTCTGGCAATGTTTGTATATATATTCATGATATTCTTGGATGGTGGTGATTTCTTACTGTGGCTGTTATAAGCTTCGCATATGTGTTTCGTGGTTTATTGCAGATACAGTCTATGATGATGCATTCTCATATATTCATAATTCTAAACTGCAATCCCTGAGAATACATTTGATTTGAGTTGGATAGTAAAAGTTACAACGTGTCAGTTTTGAGCTCCAAATGTGTTTCTCTGTACAATTTGTATCAGTTTATTATATGAAGTCATTACAAATTCTTTGATTTGTATTTATACACCTTTCTCCTTATATCTGGGCAAAGTGGATCATTTCATTTCCTAGAATAGAAACTTAGTCAATGATAACGTTATTTCTGAACAATAAAGCACAGTTTTGATTTGATTCAAAACATTTATTGATCGAATTTATAGTTTTCGTTTACAGATTTAAATTATGGAAAATAGATGAGAATTCAAATTTGAATTATACTTACAAAATTTTAACATGCTGAACTCAATATTCACTACTCAAAGCCTGTAACTTCTATACATTTGTAAGGAAAAAAATATATCATACACTCAGGGACTGAAGTGGTATTTTAACAATTCAAGAACAAAATTACTTCAGTCCTGAGGTGTATATACTATTTTATGAACTATAGAGTAGGTAAATAGTTGAAGATAGAATTAAGAAAAAAAAAATTGACACCAACGTCTACAATTCTTTCAAGACACTCCAATTAATGAAAATAATAGCTGCAATAATAATAATTCACCTCTCTTTCACTTGGCCACTTGCATATTCATAGAAATTGAGTAGTTTTGTATAGTTTGATATTGTTTTATGAACATTAAACTTTTGTTGCATCCATATCATATTGTATTTTTAATAGAAATATAAAAAATGAACTTCTAAATTCAGGTTTTATTGCAAAAAAAATACTAAACCACTAGGGTTGCAGCTGCAATGCTAATATTTTACCTGTTTTTCACTTGGCCAATAGCAGTGATGTTAAAATTAATATGAGTATTGATGATAATTGAGTTGTTTTTTATAGTATGAAATTGTATATATAAAATCCCTAGGGATTTAAAGTACCACTTTTTTCCCGAGAATTGGAAAGTGTCCTTTGAATCCCTGAAGTGCATAATCATGAATAATACACCTATAGGAACTGAAGTAGTATTCGAAATCACCAGATAAAGAGTCCAACAGAAGGGCTGAAATTTGTTGCAATAAATAATATAATTTAGCTCTGTTTCACTTGGCAATGGGGTAAACATAAATGTTGATATTTTTAAAAATTGAGTTGTTTTTTACCCTTAAAAACTTTTTTAAACATGTTACACTTTTGATGTATCCATATCATGTTATATTTTTAACGAAATTATTGAAAATAAATTTCTAAATTTAGCTTTTTTTTGCAGATAAATTTACCTCAATTCCCTAGGGATTTGAGGTTCATTTCAAATCCCTTGAGATTCGAAGTACCACTTTCTCACTCAAAAATAGGGATTTGAAGTACCCTTCAAATCTCAGGAGTAAAATAATTTTTCATTGAATTGAATTACCTTGAAAATCATCACTGCAATTATTCCTTGTAATTTCTGTTGATCCAATATCATTTGTCCAAGATGACATATGCAATATACAAATACATAGTTTCATGGTTTTCAACTGGAAAGAAGAAAATACTTTCATTCTTCTAATCCTTTTCTCTGATAGGACTTCACCAGTATTCAAGTACTGGTAAGCACAGCTCAACTTGGCTTTGTCCTTATTACTATTTATTTATCTACAAAAATGCATAACAAACTAATAATAACATTAAGTGACTAATGTGGGCATACTTAACCATAAGTAGTATTTCCAAATATTCTCACAAGCATGAATATGCAGCTGGTATTTCAAGCATTAGAATATTCAATTCATCATCAATCATTGGATGAATAACTGCTGGTTAGGATTCATTGAGCATATGGTCAAATGAATAATTATCTTTTTTACCTCCATTCGTTTGAGCATGAACTGAAACTAACATGAAATCATAATGGACAAAAGGAAATTATACATGAATATTACCTCAAACTTCATAATGTATAATTCAAAAATCTATTCGGATTTTGAAAAATCATCTCACATTAAACACATTACAAATGTGGGGCTGCCATAAATTCACTCAGATTAAATGGAATGAAGTAGAGATAAAACAATAACATTATTTTTGGGAATCAATTCATCACATTTGTAGATGATTTTTGTCAAAACACAGGATAGCCCAGTATTGAAACCAATCACCAAAAAAATCTTTGATCTAGATGGTTTGAAAGTTTGAAAACTGAGACAAAAAAAATTTCTATTATTATTTGAGTGTGTTTATTATGTGATATTTTTGACCACACTTTCATCCTTGGGCACACAATGATGATTGTCACCATCATTCAAATCTGAAAAAAAATTGTTCCAATATTGTTGATAATGAAATATTTTATGCTGAAACTAATTACCTGCTATTGGAGATGGTTTCTCAATAATTGGGGCTGCAAATGGGGTGATTTTGGCTCTACAACTGAATTTATGGTTGGCAATTCAGGTACTCCATTGTTGAAGTGCAATTGTCACCTTTATGAATTATTCCTTGATAAACATTATAGTTTTCAAAAGAAAAACACCAAAATTCTCTATACCATCAAATACATCATCTGCAAGATGTTACAAATATGGGGAATATTTTCATTGTCATCATCAATTATGGAGGATATTTCTATAAAATGTTTTATTAGTTGTTGAGATGAAATAATTCTGTGTTTTAACAACTATGTTATTGTCACATGAAAACATTGAACATTCTTATATAAGTATCTTATTTTTCTGGTGAGTTTGTCATAAAAATGTTAGAAGCTACAGATTGCTTTTTAGTATGCAATAATTCTTGTGGAATTTCATTATTCAATGCTGGTATTGATCTGGAATATTTTCTTTTCCATTGTTGATAGGAAAAAACTCATATAGAGGATTTTTATGAAGCCATTGTTCCTTCAGTAGAGTTTTCATGACATCAACATACCTACACCTAATTCCAGAACTTATTCATGAATAGGAGAAAGACATGATCATTAGCTGATATTTTGAGAGAATTTGTATAGGTTGTACTGTAGCTGCGAGTCGTTGCTAGACCTTATTCATGAGCTTTCTATTCTCAAGAATCCATTATGAAAAACAAAATACTATTTTGTACTTACTTTGAATTTCATCATCCTTCTAAAGAAGACACAATTCATTATCAATATTAATCAATACCAATACCAAATACCTACCATACCGAAACTCTCAACTGACAACTGACAACTGACACTGACTGACATTACCCACAACACCTGCCAAATAACCCGATTATCTGTGGAAATCATCCAATCCTTCAGGTTTCAGTTCAATTGATGACTAAAGGATGGCGCCACACGCGATAGTAATCTAATCATTCTAATCGAAAGTTATCATTACTAGACTTCATTGATATCCATGTCTTCATGGTTTCTGCTCACTTTTTGTTACATGAAAACTTTTTATAAGCGATAGAGGCTATTTAAAGAAATCGATAGTAGCGCATCTTCGAATGTACTTTCAACTTGAACCTTACAGCAAATGTTCCCAAAATATACAAGCTCCGGATTTGATGGTTTGGATCAAGAATAAACTGGTTTGGATTAGAAATATCTTATCTAATCCTATGCGATTTCTATACGCTTCCATAGGACTCGAAATCAATAAAAATCTACAAGTGTTGACAAAAGATAAATACAAAGTATATAAGTTTCTATTCAATGATGGTGATTTAAGATCTATAAGATTTGATGGAGTATTTCATTACAATTCAAAAGTCTTCACTATCTGTGTAGAATGTATGTGAATTTACAAATAAAATTCCATTGTTCATCTTTCTGAGACAATGGGTTCAGGATTTGTTGGTTTGGATAAGGAATACCTTATCTAATCTTATGCGTTTATTATGAGATTTCATACGACTTGGAAACAATGATACAAGAGTGTGTTTAAGGCTGTTGTAATAATTGGGACTCTATCAGATTCGATGAGGTATTTCAATTTTGAATACGACGAGATTCTATATGTTGATTGACAAGCTCGAGGACTTGGGAAATGTGTGGGAAATCACAATATAAAGTATTATCCGCTATCTTGTGGAGAGGGTGGATTCAAAGATTTGAAGAGATGATATATGGTATAGATCAGGAATTCCTTATACCATTTTATGCGACTTCTATAAGCATTTATAAGTTTATATATGACTCAAATACAAAGTTGAAATAATCATTGATTTATTATCTTTCTACTGCACGAAAGGAAACCTATGAAGTTGGAATTGGTTCTTTTCTTGAAAGTTTGGAGATTTGTGAATTCGAAAAATTCTCTATATAATCCTAATCCAAACCATATATCACTTATTCAAATCTTTGAACCCATCCTCTCCACAAGATAGTGGATATAATACTTTGACTTGTGATTTCATAAACATTCCTCAGGTTCTCGAGCTTGTCAATAAACATATAGAATATCGTTTAATTTCAAATTGGAACAACCTCATCGAATCTTATAGACTCCCAATTATTACCACTGCCTTACACTTGTATAAACTATATCAAGTCATACGAGAGCTCATGGAAATCGCATATGATTATATAAGGTATATTTCTCATCCAAACCTACAAATCCTGAATTCACTGTCTCCGGAAGATACCCAATAAAATTTTATTTGTGAATTCACTTCCATTGCTCATTGAAATTGTAATTGGAATACCTCATCAAATCTTATATAGATCCTCAATCACCATCGAAGCCTGATTGAAACTTGTATACTCTGTAACATTATTAGCGGAGTTGAACATTGGTAAATCAGTTCGGAATTTATGGCGATTTGAAGAATTCGAAAAAGAATCATTTGCTACTTTTTTTCTATAATTGAAAAATTATCTTCTTGTCGACCCTTGTGAATTCTTATTGATTTCGAGTAGTATAAAAAGCTTCTAGGAATCGTATAAAATATCAGATAAGGTCGTATTCCTTATCCAAACCAACAAATCCTGAACCAACTGTCTCTACAAGATACCAAATAACATTAGAGTTGTGAATTTCCATACATTTCTCATATATTCTAAAACTTATTGTGAATGGTCACTAAATATAATTAAAATTGTAATTGGAATACCTCGTAAAATCTTTCAGATCCTCAATCACCAGTGCCTGATAAAAACTTGTATACCCTGTATTGTTGTTTTCTTGTCAAAACTTGTGAATTCTCATTGATTTATAGAGTCGCATGAAATCTTATAGAAATCGCATAAGACATCAGATATAAGGTATTCCTTATCCAAACCAACAAATCCTGCCCAAATGTCCCCACAACACCAAATAAGATTAGAGTTGTGAATTTCCATTCATTTCTCATAGATTTTGAAACTTGTGAATGGTCACCAAATATCATTGAAATTGTAATTGGAATACCTCATAAAATCTTTCAGATCCTCGATCACCAGTGCCTGATGAAAACTTGTATACTCTGTATCGTTGTTTTCTTGTCAAAACTTGTGAATTCTCATCGATTTCGCGTCGCATAAAATCTTGTAGAAATCTTACAAGACATCAGATAAGGTATTTCTCATACATACCAATGAATCCTGACCCCACTGTCCCCACAAAATACCAAATAGGATAAAAGTTGTGAATTTCCATTGATTTCTCATATATTCTAAGACTTGTGAAGGGGCAAGAAATATCATTAAATTTGATGATGGAATACCTCATCAAACCTCAGAGTCTCCTTGAACAACCACTGCCAGATTCAAACTCGTAAACCATGAATTAGGAAATGCTTATCAATGACTTATACAATCCAACAAATCCTGAACCAACTGTCTCCAAAAGATACAAAATATGATTAGAGTTGTGAATTTCCATACATTTCTCATAGATTCTGAAACTTGTGAATTGTCACAGTATCATTGAAATTGTAATTGGATTACCTCATAAAATCTTTCAGATCCCCATCAATCACCAGTGCCTGATGAAAACTTGTATACTCTGTATCGTTGTTTTCTTGTCAAAACTTGTGAATTCTCATTGATTTCGACTCGCATAAAATCTTGTAGAAATCGCACAAGACATCAGATAAGGTATTCCTTATCCGAACCAACAAATCCAGACCCCACTGTCCCCACAAGATACCAAATAGGATTAGAGTTGTGAATTCCCATCAATTTCTCATATACTCTAAGACTTGTTGACGGACATAAAATATCATTAAATTTGAAAGTGGAATACCTTATCGAACCTTATAGACTCCTAGAACAATTACTGCCTGATACAAACTCGTAATCCATGAATTAGGAAATGCTTATAAATGACATCTACTTATAAATCCTCATATATTCGTTCAGAAAGTTCAAGTGGCAGGAATATCGTACGTATAGGTCACATACTTTCCTCATAGAACCTTATTGATTCTCATGATAAGTCTATATTTTTTCATGAGATTTCATATGGTATTTTTGGCAGGGTTACGATGCCGATTTAATAACCTACACTAATACCAAGTTTATGTATGTCGAGCAGTCCTTTAAACGAAACCTGAACGATATGTTCAGCCACACTATACATCGTCGTTGTCTCCTACATCGAGAAATACTGAAGAATAGATTAATTTTAGCTCCACTATCACCACATTCAGTGGCCACAGTAATAAAGAACAATCAAGGATATATTGCAAAAATCAGTGGAGAAGTAATGTACATCATGAGATGTTTACCAATAAATGTGGAGGTGCGATTTTGAATCACCAGTTACTGCCTATAACACATCGTATTTCATGTCCCCATTGACTAGGATCCTTCAGAAACATGCCCAAGAGATTGTATGCAACTCCCTCATTTCACCAATGTTTTACTTGGAAAATAATGGATTGGTTTTGACCCATATCCAAATGTTGGAATTACACCTATTGAGTTGAAAGTCGATGATGAAGATTTTTTCGAGCTACCCTCTATTCAACGACTAAGTACTGGGGGAATTTACACCAACGAGGAGATAAGGAAAGCACAGGAATCCATGATGTTCGGCATAGAGAAACAAGCACTGAATAACATTATTCTACGAAAAATGGCTGGAAAACCAGTGGAAAACCAAGGCTTTACGATCTTGAACCTATTCGATAAAGAAGAACCCGAAAAAATGACTAATTCTACCATTAGAAAGTTGTACGGTTGGTTCTTATGTCTAGGAGAATTGACGTGGATTTTTAGGAATTTATTTCATTGGAAAAATTTTGAAATTCGCATGTGAAGCCATACTGAATGCAATAGCCATTCATAAACTAAAAGGCTGTTTATTACACATGTTGGCATCTTGTTGGGATACATTAACAGTGTTTATAGTAAGTCAACATAAAGATGATAAGCAGCCGTGTGAAAAGGAAAGAAACAAAAAAATCCCTATGACAAATATCAATCAACGCCCAGAGCTCATCGTAACCCACAGTAAGTGGCAAATGTAGAATATTGCATGTAGATTACCAACAAATATTCGTTCAAGTGGCCACCTGTTTTAATATTTATATGGGTCGCTAGGTCGTCTCGGATCGAAAGATAAACAAATTTGATGTTCTCCGGTCGATATTTCCTTTAAGTACCAAGCTATGTTTATACTCCAGGAAAGTTTTGTTTTATAAAAGAATGTACGAATTAGATGCATTTGGAATGGCAATTTCGTCTACGAGGGTTTTGATGATTATTAAGAACAAGCTTAGGTATATTATTATCACGATAATTGAATATGTTATAAAGATTCATTAGGTATAGACATTTTATAAATACGAGGCACACTACGATGGCTATATAGAATGGACTTACCAGCTTGGTGAAACACTTTGGAACTGAAGAATATAGTCTGAATAGAGTCACTCGAAGTCATTGAAGGGAGGATCAATCGAGAAGAAGAAATTGGGGAACCAATAGGAACGTTAGTTTTGTTTACACTTCAAGTTAGCTCGTGTATTATTTCTGCTGCCGTAAAAATTAATAATCCCAGTAATCTTCTACCAACTAATGTTTATATTAACTTAATCGAAGATTAATGGAAAAAGCGCAAAAATATAAGATTTATGTCTGAAATAGTTTATATTAATTGCTCTTAACATGACCATACTTTTAGAATAATTTACATTTGGCAAAATCGACATGAACCACTAATTAGAGTAATCAGCGGGGATGGGAGGTTCCTACAATTTTCTCATGAAAAGTTCCTATAAATTCTCTGAAACTAGAATCAGAGAGCAGAGTAGATTCAAGATTCAACAGTTCAGCTCTCGACTCCAGACCATGTTCTTCAGTTCGTAATCTCAGTGCCGCCCTCGTAAAGTTTGATACAAGTGTGAACGCGAATTTACGGGACATCAGTGAATGATAAATCTCCATCAGACAGTTCGGTTTTCGTCTGGTAAATAATAGTCATCTTGCTGTGCCGGTATTCAGTTGAATTTTCGTAACTGGTGTAGGTTAAGAAATCATCTGAAATTCTGCTATGATTGTGCTCAACCACCAAACATGTAAGAAATTCTATTTATATTTGCCAACTCTGCCTGTCTAATTGATTCGTTTGATAAATATATATTTGTACTCTGTGATAATTGTCTTTATGTCTACATCCACTATTCTTTCTCCTGCTTAAATATTCACGAACCCAGTTTAAGGAAGTAATATTGTTATCACCCTGTATAGGCCAACTTGAATAAAGCAGGGTGTCATAACAACTGGAAAGATTCAATGCTACATTAATGGAAATGAAAAGAATCAACAAGACAGACAACCCCGAAGTAAACCCATTAACAATATTGCCTTACGCAATTATATGCTATAATAATACCAAAAATAATACACATGGATTTACACCATATGAACTTATATTTGGATATCAGGAAGACCCAATTCCATCTAAAACGGCCTATAAATAGCAACCAACAAGGATAACGTTTTGGAACTGTCATGGTTTCAAAAATCTCGAAGATTTCATTTCGGACAATAATCAAACCCTTATTTTATGCTTGTCCGAAACATGGCTAACTAGTGAACCGATATCTCTACCCGGTTACATGTCAAATCTCGAATACTTCAGTTCCTGTGCAACTAAAGAAAAATCAGCTGGTCGAGCCAGTGGTGGACTCATCTCCCTGGTGGATTTTTTGTTTTATTGAAACTAACTCTAATATTGAGTTTATCATTTGCAATGTTTACTTCAAACCTAGCTTGGATATCAAATATATTCTGGAACTATTCCGACACTCATTAACAGATATTAGCGAAACTTTTTGTGATGTTTTGATAGTGGTGGGGGGAGACTTCAATTGCAGGGTGTCTGATATCGACTTCTCACTGGTTGACATATTTGAAAATACGAACTTATGCAGTCGTAGAGTCAACCTTGACGGCTTGTCAACACCGAGGGGACGTTCCCTGCTTGATTTTATTAGTTGCAATCGTTTTTCACTATTGAACGGTAGAAGCATCTCTGACCGTCCAGGCCGATACACATTTATTGCGGCAATGGGAAAAAGCACCGTTGATTTAGTCTGGGTGAATAACTCCTTTTTATCAACTGTCGAAGACTTAACTGTCGATAATATAGTTTCCATCTCTGACCACCTATCAGTCTCCTGTTTTTTCAAATTCGATAGGTTGCCTCTCTCTCATTTGAATACTAACTGTGCCAAAACTCGTTAAGACTAAAATTCTCAAAATGAATGAAAATAGCATTGTACCTTACAAACGGCTCATGATGCATTCAAAGCGGGTTGCTCGTTCTAATAACACATCAATAGAAGAATATAACTCCAACTTGATAACAACCATACATGAAGTAGCTGACTCTCTAGGCTTATCAAGAACATCAGGTGTTCGTGCCGAGTGAGCCGTCAATTGCAAACCTTTGTTTGACCATGAATGTATAGCATTCAAAAACCGAGTCAAAATGGAATTTGAAGCATGTAAAAGTACCAATTTTTCTTGTGAACAAAAATGCAAATATCTAGAGGATAAAAAAGAATACAAAAACGTATTGTAATGATTCCGGCTCTTTTTGGAAAACAATCAGCCAAGCTCAAAATCACTGTGCCGCGAGCATCCTTAGATATCAACGAATGGGAAATTTTCTACTCAGGTATTTACTCGCAGGCAATAATTTATGAAACTGTCTTCTTTGATGCTAAAAACCCCCATTTTGATTTTCCTATCACGACAAGTGAACTATATGACGCTCTAAACATGTGCAAGAATGATAAAGCTCCAGGAAATGACGAAATTCCTTTCGAGTTTCTGAAATGGATTGGATTTTGTATTTGTGTTCCTATTTCAATGCCATCCTTGATCAATCATCTTTGCCCAAAAACTGGTCCGAGATCATCTTGAAGATGATCCACAAAAAAGGTCCTGTCAACGACCCATCTAATTACCGAGGCATAGCTCTAGTGAACTGTATTGCTAAACTATTCACGCGTATAATTCACACTCGCTTGATAAATTGGGCCGAAACCTTTAACATACTGCCGGAATGCCAATCGGGCTTCGGACGTAAACGTGGCTGTAGTAATAATGTGCTATACATCAGCTATACACCTAGTATATTGATTATAATATGATAATGTTTAGTCAGCTATATCATCTATGGGAAATCAATTATAAAAACTTCGCTCGATGTAGAAACATCGTTCATACCTAAATGTATTTGCTTATGGTGAATAAATAACCACCTACTATATGAAGTGCCTATAATCTACCTATCCCGATTCTTCGACTTCACAATAATGTTTTTGTACTATCGTCAATTATACATTTCTCTCTCCGCTTCAAGAAGCGCAAAATTTTCGCCATTTTCGTTGATTTTGAAAGGGCCTTCAACAGTATAAATCATCAACTTCTTTGGTCTAAACTCTTCCACTTAGGTCTCAGCTCACAGTTTATCAGGCTCTTTAGATCATTTCATTCGGAATCGACAAAGCATGTTGAAGCCATGGATGAATTTTCTCGTCCATTTAATGTTACTGATGAAATTCTGAGCCCTTTACTTTTTTCCCTGTTTTTTGCAGATACCGAGGAGTATTTCAAGAGTATAATAGAATAGATTATTATTATCAAGTAGCTCTCAAAAGAACTGAATTGAACAAAGAAAAAGCGAAAGCTCGTTACGATGAACGCAATAAACATGAAAAACTTCAGTATAAAATTTGTGAATAAGTATACGTGAAAGAAAGTCAAATAGAATCTAACTCACAAAATAAATTCAACGGTCCTTTCGATATTATCGAACTTCATGAAAATTCTGCCAAATTGACAAATCTTGTCACTGAACAAGAAACGAAAGTGAATTTTGATATATTAAAGTTATATCATAAATAAATAAAATTTTATCACAGATTCCTACTTTTAACACCCTGTATTGCCATACCACTGAACAACATAATTGGAATATTCCCCAACGAAGAAGAAAACATAAAAATTTTAAATGAAAATTGGACGTTATTAGCCTAGGAGGACTTGGCTTCAGTAAGAAAAGCTCTGGATTATAATGAAAACATTCGAAATGGTATGAAAGACACATTCGAGATTGATGATAATCACGTTATGATTAAGTTTAATGCCGAAGTTAAAACGCATATCAGCGAGATCCCTTGAAATGAAATATGCTGAAATACAATCCGACACAAAAGACTATTCAGCCAGAGATAAACTTGGAATAATAAATGCAATTGGAATGATATGGAAAACAATTACTGGTAACCTCGACGCTTCAGATGTAGAATACTATTCTGACTGTATAAATAAATTATGCAAAGACGAACACCAAATTGAAAATTTGTTGAAAAATCGAATCACAGTAACTACATCTATTATCAAAAGTTTTAATGAAACCATCCAAAAACTTCAAATCGATGAGGAAAAGTTCAATAAAGATATTAAAAACAATCGGAAAACAATTAACGAAATGGCAGATGATTTAAATTTAGTAGACGCAAAGATAAAAACATTGGAAATTTGTGAGTTATTGATGGAAAGTTATTTATTTTTGGAAGATTATCTGAATGATATTTGTAACGAAATTTCTCACGCTTTTAAATTTCGTTCCTTTTTAGTGATATCTTTCATCTCCCTCGTATATTGTGGCTTCAAAAATTCAATTAGTGCTTTTTGATTGGTTGATTAGTTGATCGTTGACAGGTAAGTATATTAAATGGTATTTCGCTTTGCACATTGTTGTCGCTTGACCACTATTTTGGTTATTGCGATTTTGTTTTCTTTTCTTTCAACTAATTCGATCATTTCCTGCTTTCTTCGCACAAATGAAGTGTTTCAATATCACGATGAGATATCTAAGAGGTATTTTATACTGAATAAATTCAAATTTATACTGAATAAATTCAAATTTACATACAACTTGATTATAAGAATGCCAATTACAAAGTAATGCATAATTAAAGGAATTTAAATAAATATGGCAACAACTGTTTGCACGCTATCTGTTAGACCGGTCGATAGATAAAATTTTTATGAAGCAGGGATAAAAAGACGAGTACTCGCTCTCTTTCGACGAACAGACTTCTTAGAGATAAGACGTTGAGTTTTGTTGCGGTTTTTTTCTTCAGAGCAAGGTAATGGATGGATTTTGTGTAAAACTGCTTTTGATGAGATTATAATTTCTTGATAAATTGAATCAAATTCAATGATATTTGTGTCCTAGAAGTTTCCAGAGAAGATAACGAGAGTTTGAGGTATATATTTTTTTATGGATATTTGAGACCATGAGGCACTCGACAAATTTGAAATTTTTGTATCTCAATAATTTGATGTGATCCTACATTGGAAAGGATACACGTTAATTAATATTGTGTCGGATAACTTTAATTTTTGGGTTTATGAAAATATTTTCAGGTTAAATAAGAACCTAAATTAATTAAACATGAAAGTTTGATGATGAGATAGTTTCTATCGGATTTTTATATGCTTTCAGTTTGATCGAAATCTTCCAAGGATCTGTATTATTCTTTTCCTGGAGGTATCTACCTGATTTTGAGGATATAGGAGAATTGAAAGAGTCATGAGATTCAACTGAAAAGATACATTTTTGGTCCCGGAAACAGGATTCTTAGTCCCAGAAGCAGGATTTTTCAGCTAAATTCCAGGATTGATTATGTTCTGAGGTAAGTGACAAATTTTTATATTATGGACACTTTGTCAAATCTTTTGTAAAACATTTCTACTTGCTTTAGAACTGATCAGTCTATTTTGTTGGCTGAAAAGTCTGATTCTGATATACTGAGGATCTCTAACTCTCTTGTTGTCTTCAACTCTGGAAAACTTGATATTAAAGCAAAATAAGTTACATCCATTCATTACTGTTGTTTCTGAATTCAATTATCTCTAAGAAGGATGTTCATCGAAAGATGATGAGAATGTCTTGACATTCATTTATTTTTGATATATTTGCTCATTTGAACATGAAATTGGTTGAATAATTAAAATTGTATGAGATTTTTTTTAAATACTTTTGCTTTGAAAGTGCTCACTCAACTAAGTGCTTTATCTAATTTTTGTAGATATAGATTTATAATATCTAATGTTCAGTATTTGAATATACTCATTTTTTTAGTATATCTAAAATTATAATATCTATTGTGGAATAAGGAAAGGGATATTTATTATCTGAATATTTTCTTTGGAACAAAGTGCATAATTTTTAACATAAGTTAAACAAATTCTGGCTAAATATTTGATCTAGAGGAAAAAAAAATTGACACTGCAGTAAGGGACACATACTGCTGTCTAATTTGCTTTTAGGACATTGAGCAAGTACCCTGAAATCTGGATCTAAACTCCTGGATCTGAAGAGAGGTATCCTGTGTTCCTGAATTGAGCAAGGAGATTTTGTGAGTTCCTGATCTACTCCTGAGCAACTTCAATTCCGATAGAGACTCCAGGTATGGATGCAGTCTGATGAACTGAGTAGTTGGACTCTCATACTGAACATAGTCTGCTAGAGTTGCCCAGTTAGAGAAAATCCAGGTACCTTTATTCCAGACCAGAGTAAGTGAAGTCTCTATTTGGGATCCAGAGATACTCAAAATTCAAGCCAGATTCTTGACCAAATTCATTGTTTAAAAATTGCACTGATTTTCCTTGATATATATAGAGATTATATTAAGACATTTCTTTTCCTTTTGCTAACATTCCATTTGTATCCATATAATTTGCATCAAAATTTTTGTTGTTATACTTTGTAAACTATAATTAGTAGTTTTACTGTTCAAAAGTTTGCATAGATCCCAGGTTTTTGTATTTTAACCTTAATAAAATACATGGCGCTCAATTTTTGATGACATTTGTATTTTTCCTGATTCTCTTGAGTTAATATTTTCACTTAAAATTCAACAATTTTTCCCTATCCACGACCCACCGAATCTAGAGCAGCTGATAGGCTAAAATAAAGATAAGTTGTACCATATTTGGTTACATATTTCAAATTCAATTACCTTCAAGACTTCTAGTAATTCATACTCCGATAATAACACCTAATGATTTATTGAATTCTCTAGAGATATTTCACAATCATTACAGAGAAATAATTTGCCATTATCAATAAAAATTTATTAGTCAATATCTAGATCTTATCGAATTGCAAGCACAAAAATGTGCAAAGATTTATTACCTTATCCAATTGAGAACAATGCCATTCGTGAAGTTCAAATTTTGAAGTTAATATCTGCATCCGATCCATTACCAATCACGATACAATGTAAGAAAGAAATAACGAAGATAATAAATAATAACTCGATTTTGAAATTACAACCAAATTGTAATGCTTTTATAGGAATAACTAGGGTACATGCGAAATATTTTGTCAATAAGGATAAATCAGTTGAATATTCATATCCTGAAATTTTGATACAATATGAAAGTAGTAATAAACTTCCAAAAAAACATGAACTTCCAGAAATGAAACCCTTGAGATTGAATAAAATCAATACTGACGATTCAAATATTGCCCAACAGACGAGGGAAGTTTTTTATCAACAAAAACATGAGTGAAATTGAGAAAAAAATTATAGGGAATTAGTTCTACTGCGTGGGAGATTCGGTAAGAAAATTTCATGAATTGGAGTTGCTTTTAATATGATGAGAAGATAAACCCTATACGACCTATTCTGCGTAGATACTGTAACTTTTTTTCAATTGACTTGGCCGTTACCTGATGAAAATCCATAGTTATTGTAAACAAACGAAAAACGATAAGATTTTCACGATAAATAAACACTGTAGCTACAGTGTTAGCGAAACATGTTGTGAAAAATATATGTAAATAAACTTATCGTGAAAATCTTATCGTTTTTCGTTTGTTTACGATACTGTAACTGATGTTAATTACCAATATTTCAGGAATATTCAAAATAGTAATCCGTTTTCAATCATAACATCAAATATCACATGTCTACAAAGATTTTATTCTGAGTGACATTTGTCAATAGATATAAGGCGCTTTATTTTTGACAAAAAAATTATCACATCAATTCCGTCAATAGAGCATTTTAGAATACTGTTAAAATAGACCTGCTGGACCAGAAACAAACATAACCACACATATTTTAGCTGTCATTCGAGTTTTGAGTTGATATTTTTAGTTGTTGCGAGTATTTAAAATCAGTTTTTGAGACATATTTGTTCCAGAAATCTGAAAAAGTCTTGAGACTATTTCTAAGCTTCTTCAGGATTTCTAGCGAATTACACTACAAATATAAAGTGCATCTAAATGAATTATTTCGTGAGAGGCGAGGAAAATGGATCCAGATAATTAACAGACGGGATTTGACTGGATGCAAACTAAAAAATGCCCGAGTTTGTAGCAAACATTTTTTGTCAGGTGAGTATATACCATTTTCAATATCATCATAATATCTATGAAATTATTCTATTTCAGGTAAACCTGCAGATTTGTCAGATGTACATGATCCAGACTGGGTTCCTAATTTATTATTAGGCATTTTCAAAGATTCCTCTGAACAACCTCAAGAAGCTTTTGATGAAAAACAAGGAAACTGTGCTGAGGTTGAAAGTTCGGAAGAAGACAAGAGGTGAAATATAAAGTTGTAACATTCCTGCAACTTGGCACATACAATGTTTTATTTTATAGAATGATGAACAGATTTTTGCTGAAGTACTTAGTGACCATGATGGTGTACATGCTTTTGAAAATGATAAAGAATGCCAGACAGACATTGTTTCGGAATCCTTTTCTAATAATTTAATTTGTCTATTTTTAATCAGTGCTCTGTCTTATAATATCGCTCACCGAGTGCAATAGTGACATAACTCAAAAAAGTCGAAATTTTAGTTATCACTCCGTCCGAACTAGGAATGTAATGCTCTATTGCAAAACAAAACCGGCATAACGTTATTTCCTTCTATCACCGTGAGATGGCATTGGTGTCACTAATGCTTTCCCGCGTTTTGCGCTGGTTCGTCCGAGCAAGATCGACACACATCCAGTATAACTCTGTCTATGATCCATACAGCGCAACATTTTGTCTGCAATACTGGCATTTTCGATATGTGCCGGTGCATTCTGCATCAACACTTCTGAAATAGTGACACTTTTTGAGTTATGCCATTATTGATTGAGAATTCACGTGATTCTCAATCGAATAGCAGTGACAACAGTGACAGTTTCAGTGTTGTGTCATTATTGTTCGTATATTTTTCTGCAGACTTGTTCGAACCCTTGCAGGAATAGTGACTTCTCAGAGTTGTGCCATTTTTACATCAACTTTCAAACAGGAATTTCTATTATCTGTTATAGATAAAAGTGACATTTGTGTATTAGAACTGTTATCTGAACTGATTATTCAAGTGTAAATTGAAGATTGTTTTCGAATATCAAGATGAATATTAGCAGGGGAGAGAAGATGTTGATGAAGCTGGGAATAAGGTTTGTGATCACTTATTTTGGTTTGAAATTTCATCAGTTTTTCATCAGAGTACAAACGTTGGGCTACTTGTGAAAATATATTATACAATCACTTGTTATTTCATTACAGTTTGGGAAAAAATGCAAACTGTTTAGGAATAGGATCCTCTTCAAGTCTTGCTACAACTAGTTCAAATAAACTAGAAGGAACGTTCGATAACGAAAATATCCAATCTATTGCAGGTAAATAATAATTGTTTCACGTATTATGTAACACTGTTTATTATTCGAAATTCTTGGTTGTAGCATCGATAATGGTAAATGATGAAGAAGAAAAGAAATTTGATGATGATCAAACGCAGTTCGATAACTCGAACATCATAGACCTACGGTTGAATTCAAAAAATCTACAAACCATAAATATCGAAGATAAGGAAAACATTGAGCCAGAGATTGTTACAGCTTTTGGTATATCTAAAGATCTCACTGGTAAGAACTTGAAATTTATTAGGTTAGGGTATGTGGTGTGTATGTTTTGAATTGAATCACATTCCTTTGGTTGCAGCACCTATGATATTCCAAGAGGAAGTAGTGAATACCAACGAAAAAAATGTTGGTTCGGAAACCGAGGCTCTTGAACGTCAGTTCTTTCTCAAACATGATGAGTAATTTATCAAAACGATTTAATTTTTGTAGAAATGACAGAAGATCATCAGCTCACAAATGAAGAACATTCAGTAGCAGATGAGATAAGAAGTTCAACTTCAACAAGTTCACCCTTTGGAGATGATTCTATTGCAGATCCCAATTATTCATCTTCAAGCTCATCTTCATGCTCGTCATCTTCAAGCTCATCTTCATGCTCGTCATCTTCATGCTCATCATCTTCGCGCTCATCATCTCCATCGACTTCATCTCCTGCTGGCATACAGTCTTCTCAACATCAGTTGGAAGTAGAAGATTCAGAGGATATTATTGTAAATGAACATGTGCAATCAAAAACAAGAAAAAGAAAAGCAGTACCCACGAATTGGCAACGAAACCGCAATAAACGACTCAGAAATTGTGGTGAAACCTACGTGACATTGAAGAAAAGAGTTATTGTACTGTCACGACCCCTTACCTAGGGGGTGGTGAACTGGGGGTGAACTCGCTTGGGAGGCCGAGAAAGTAAACGAGTTACGTTTATTAGAGTTTATTTCCTACAATATTTAGTTTGGTGAAGCCATATGGATGTGGTTACAGAGAATGATGAAAAGGTACTCACAAAATGCCCTGCAAGGGGTGGATATGATGGTGCACAGAAAGAACCATAGTGTAGCTCGGTTGATCGCAACTAATTTCCAGACTGCTGTTCAGAATGAAATCAGAATTCAAAGTGAATGTTTTTTCTATTGATTCCGGAGTCTATATTCATAAATAAATAAATAAATCTGCTTACAGTCAGCAGTTTGTTGTATAGAAGCGAGTCTTCGATTTAGGTTCAATGAGCTGCCAACATGAGTGAAATATTATCTGCTGTTTCCTCAAATCGTACTATACATTATAATAAAAGTTGAATGCATTGATACGATTCTGAACATGTTATAATTTGGAAAAGATATAAATGATTGAATATTTTTACATATGGTTCCTTCCGTGACATCCCCCTCACCACTAAGAGCTGGCCCCTCAGCTCTACTTGAGTACTCAAAACATAAATGATTTTCAATTGAGCCATAATACTAATTCAATACAAAACATAATTACATAGGTTTTCCAACAATACAGTGAATAGTATACCAATGAAATTAACAAATTAAAATGATTTCATATTATTAATATCCATTTATATAACAACTAGGGATTGAGATTATTCAATGTCAATAGAAAATTGAAATACCAATACAAAATTAAAATACCAAATACTTGGCATCACGAGATCGATTGAACTAAACAATAGTAAACACATCTAATGACAATTACATTTCTAGTACAATATACATGAAAATCTATGTTGTAAAAAACATAATTAAAAAACAAAAAAAAAACAAATAGTTTATGCACTGACCCACTGTCTGGTTCACTTTGTCAATCACTTTTGAGTCCAACACTGTCTTCTTGGCACGAGTCCGACACTGTCCTCTTGACACAGGTTGATATTGTTATCATCAAGACTCAGGTGGCTGATGCTGCACTATTCTTGACTTCATCTAGGAATTGCTGCATCTGCTAGTAACAGCTGATATACCACAACGCTCGTCCACCATGTTTGTTTTCAACGGGTATAGTGACCTTCATGCACAGCATCTTCATTGCGTGCCAATTAAGCTGAATTTCTAGTTTCAGTATTATTCAATCGGTTATCACCCTCATAGCGTCTGTTGATGCTCCATTTTGCCATGGTATCATCTTGGTTGGTTACCCCATTGATTGGTTACTGATACTGGTGCGTGCGGTCATTTGGTAGATTTGAAAGTTGCCGCGTTAACTTTCCTTTTATGTGTGGATTGTGTTGCCTGCTTCTTCCCTTCACTGGATTTTCGTGATGAGGAACTCAACATGGCTCATCTTTCTGCTACTCACTAACAAGTTGGCCACCCATACGCGGATGTCTGGTTTCATGGGGTTGTTACCAAGGACTAATTGGTTTACATACCCTTGTTATGTACAAACTATGGGAGGGCTATGGTTTCCAGCTGTCAACTTGGGCTGAGACGTAGATGTCCTCAGGAAGTGGATTATTGCCATCATCTCCCTGGATAACCGGTGTTGTGTAGTGTAATGTCGTGTCTATTTGGTGCCTTCAGTGCTCTCCAGTGATTGGGATATATGTAACGAAAAAGAAAAACCAGGTCAGTTCTTATTTAACAAAATCAAAATTCATCTACCACACCAAAACTAACATTTATTATGATTTCAACTACGCTCTAATATTATAATAATATAAAATATATTCCAAAATATACCAGACAAAAACAATACATTGCTATTTTTTTTTTTACAAAAAATTTCTTATCTGTAACATATTGGTACCTATCAGCCCCTTACTCAATTGATTTTATATCCTTCCCCTCTCTCTTTTTTAATTTTGCTGTTTCGTTTCTGAATTGCCCCTTGTTTTATAACAAAAAAATCCTATTGACCTCTGATAATTAGGATATACTGATATCCGAAATTTTTAATATTTTTAACAGAAAACAACTACTTTCCTGGCAAATACCACGCAGAATATTGTATTACAACTGTTGAAATCCTATTCGGAGATTCCATTAAATCTGAAGTTTATCCCAATATTTCTTGATAAAATACCCTCTTATTTACATCTGAGGATCATCAAAATTTACATGCTCCTTTATACACATTTTAAGAATTCTCCTTTGCCCTTTTTCACGGACGCTTTTCTGTCAAAATAATTAATCTCTCTTCTGATACTGATAACATTTGTGGATGCGCATCCGAGCCTTTATGTATTTACCAAGTGATTTATTTGATGTCGTTTCTCAATATCAACTTAAATAACCCAGCAAAATTTGGCTGTTATCAACAATCAATATCATTATCTTTCTACTCGTCTCTCTATGAAGAAAATTATGTCAATTCACGCGTACTTTATTAATACTACTATATTCTTTATTACCACACTACTCTATTATAATCACTTCTTGCATTGCTTCTTTGCTTCAATTTTATTATTCGCTTTCAATATCGTCTTGATTTGTATCTGATAAACTATGTAAGGAGCATTTAACGCTTTGTCCTGGAGGAATATACAGTGATCCTGTACTCACCTCTGAAGTATAAACTTTTTTACTATGGGAATTTTCTGAAACGAGATCTTCTGTTGGGATTTGAGGATTGGTTCTTAGCGGAATATTTCTTTGGGTTGGGGCTGGTTTTTCTGTCATACCAATAACATTTTCTTTTCTTTTTTTCAACGCCACAATCAAATATCTTATCAATACATATCCAATAAAAATACTCAAGACTGTACAAACTAATCCGAAGACAATGTCATGTTGAATCAGAGTTTCATTTTCCGCTTTCACTAGATTTGCTAAATTTGGTAACACCGCTAAATTTTGCCTTTTGAATATTAAATATCCTAATATGATTGATATTATAGAATTCCAAATCAAAAACAAAATATCATTTTTATGACTATAACTACTTGGGTATATGTAAGTTATTTTTTCTTTCACACTGTCTATTATTTCCTTGATGTTTTCCTCTGCTGATGTCAAATTTAAATGTGTAAGTGTCCAATTTCGATTGAGTCCTTCGGAAAAATTTAAATATTTTGGGTGATTTAGCATATTTGGATTCAAAACAAATGACTTCAAGTTTGACCAGGCTGCAGGAATCACATGTGTTGCAATAATCTCACGCTGTTGATTTTGTATACATGGAAATCGTTTAGGTATAATTTCGTCATTTTCTATAACTAATTTACAGTTGCAAGGTACATTGATTTTTGTTGATCCAGGAAAATTATACGATTTTTCAGGAATTTCGAAAATTTTGTCAGGGCATACAATTTTAGTTATTGGTCTTGGGTGTGTTAATACATACACTTCTTCTGAAATTTCATGAATGGTTGTTGTGGTCGATTTGTGACATTGCATTGGACAGTGATGATTCAGTTCTTCTACACTTGCGCCTTTGTAGAGTTTATACGCACAAGCTGGACCTTGTATTGAGTCAGCAGAAAATCTTGGAATGTAACATAACTTGTCGTGATAAGGTTTGCAATGTCTCAAATTTGACCCTGAAATTTGTCGTATACTATCGTTGCTATTATACTCTCTGGATTTTTTCGCTGCTGCAAGAAATATTGTTTCATGTGTAATTGAACACGTTTGATTTTCCCATGCAAATGGTGTAGTAATCAACTCAAAGATTTCCCAGGTTAAGGACTGTTGAGAAATAGGAATTCGGATATGAATATAAATTTTATTTTTATTGAAAGTACAATCAGCCAATGGTAGTTGATAATATTCAGATATTGTAGATACAGGTATTGTTAGGGTGTGCGCGTGTTGTTTGACTTCCTTTTCTAATTTTTCCATATCGTGAGATAAGACTTTTGGGTTGAGGATAGCTATCGGAATTTGATGTTGCCTACATGAATTAATGATGCCTTGTCTTCGCATTGCTCTAGTAATTTTTACTTGATTTTTTAAATTTTTAAACTGCTGATGTAGTACTGAAATGATAATTTGACTCTGTTCGTCGTCGTTTCTTTTCATTCGTGATCTCAGTTCGTTAGAAAATGTTTCTAAGATATGTATTCTATTCTCTGTTATTTCCATATTATTCGACATTACTTTCTCATATTTCATAAACATCTCTGAATCTTTCGAAATCTTGGTGAATGATTGTGATAGACCATAGTTTAGTTTACTAATTTGTTCCTCAATATTATTTTCATTTGAAATCATATTATCTAATTTTCGTTGTGTAGCGACACCACAACACCACGACAAACCTTCGCCTAGGAAGTCTAATGATATTTTGTCACGGTTGATCGACGTTTGCGGTGTTGTAAAATTTCTTAAATAT
Organism: Chrysomela aeneicollis; assembly: GCA_029955515.1. Taxonomy (NCBI): domain Eukaryota; kingdom Metazoa; phylum Arthropoda; class Insecta; order Coleoptera; family Chrysomelidae; genus Chrysomela; species Chrysomela aeneicollis. The sequence continues at coordinate 1,602,865 of JARUHQ010000013.1, read as the reverse complement.
TTGATACTCCAACTTTGATGAAGTTGTTTCAACTCTGATTCAAACGCATTTCCTAACATATCCAATTTCTCTAATAATTCGCATTCAGGATAAGCATTAGTTTTATTGTTTATGCAATTTCGTTTGAATATTTTCCCTTCAATATCTTCTTCTTCTTCTGACCATTCGGCTTCATAAATTAATGGTAATGTTGCTTCATACGTTATTGTGGTCGGTAGGGGTTTCCAAAATGCTCCTGCTGTTACTTCTAAAGTATGTGGAACTGTTTGAAACTCTGCTACCGGAATGCATGAGAACAACCCGAGGGACAACCTATATGATACAAAATAATTTGTGCTTAACGATAGTGTTTATATACAAAATTATATATCTTTATATCTTAAACTCATCTGAACATAATGAAAAATATATGATTAATATTTACAACATACAATTAACTAGAGTTTGTCACACATTTATGTTATTTACTCTTCCTCGACCAATGGTACCACTTCATGGGTCCATGGGTCGTTATATGGAAGAATTCTGCTCACGTGAACTATTTCTCGCTTTGATTTATTCGTAGGTCCCTTTTGAATCTCATAATCCACTTCGCCAATTTTTTTGTCACAAAATAAGGTCCGAACCATTTTAGTAATAGTTTTTCACTTCTCCCCACTTTCCTAACCGGAGTAAAAACCTTAACCTTATCTCCTACATTGAATTCTAGATGTCGATGTTTTTCGTCATAACGGATTTTATCGGATTTTTGTTTAGCATATAAGTTCTCTACTGCCAAATTTCTCACTGCCAATGCCTTTTCTCTAATTTCCTCTGCATCTTTTGAGTTTCCTGGTGTCATCAGATTTGCTTCGGTAGGAAGAATCGGTTCTCTGCCATATACCAGCATAAATGGCGAGAATTTTGTAGAATCTTGACGAGAAGTGTTATAAGCCCATGTTATATGAGGTAAATATTCATCCCAGTCTGTCTGATTTGTGTTTGTAAAAATTGCCAACATATCTGCTATGGTTTTGTTGAGCCTTTCTGTGAGACCGTTGCATGCTGGATGGTATGCAGTTGTGAAACGGTTTATGGTTCCCATACTTTTTAGCAGTTCACGTACTAACTCCGAACGAAATGTCTGACCATTGTCACTCAAAATTTCTCTCGGTGTACCATGTCTTGTTATGATTTTTTCTAGTAAAAATTTTCCCACTGGTCCGGCTTTGCCTGATGGTAATGCTTCGGTTTCTGCCCATCTTGTGGCGTAATCAGTTGCTACTACTATGAAATTTTTTCCATTTCTGCTTCTTCGAAATGGTCCCAATAAATCTATACCGATTTTTTCAAATGGTGTACCGACAGGAATAGGTTGTAGTAGACCGACTGGTTTTCTATGCTGTTGTCCTTTGCGTGCTTGGCAGTCTTCACAGCCATTTACATACTTTTCCACATCTCTCTTAAGATTTTTCCAATAATATCGGTTTTTTATTTTGTTTAGCGTTTTCGTAATTCCTAGATGTCCCATATGAGTGCCTCTGAATGATGACTATACAAAATTTCACTAATTAAATGTTTTGGAATTACTAATAAATTTTGTCTGCCCTCTATTGATGGATTTGCCTTATAAAGGACATTATCAATGAGTCGAAAATGTTTTGCACGTTTGTTTGTTCCAATGCTTATACTTGAATTCGTAGGATCTTTGATAGCTGTTATCAGTTCTTTCAGTTCTCTGTCCAAACTTTGTTCTTTTGCCATATCTTCAGGTAGTAACAAAAACGTGAGAATATCATCGGTGTTGATTTTATCTTGTTCAGGTGTCAGAACCGGATTTCGTGATAGACAATCAGCGTCTTTATGTGCTATCCCACTTCTATGTACCACTATATAGTCAAATTCAGATAACTTTATTGACCATCTAACGAGTCGTCCTGTAGGATCTTTCAAACTCTTGATCCAACATAAACTATGGTGGTCAGTCACAATTTTTACGGGTCGTCCATAAATCAGATGTCTCATATATCCCAATGCCCAAATTGCTGCCAAACCTTCGATTTCTGAGATAGTATAATTCTGTTCTGCTTTAGATAAGCTGCGACTTGCATATGCTACGGGGTGTAGTTGATTGTCATTTCCTTCTTGCAACAAAATTGCTCCAATTCCGATTTTTGACCCATCTACTCTTAATTCGGTCCCTTTATTTGGGTTGAAATGATGTAAGACTGGTGCGTTGACGAGTTTTGTTTTCAATGTTTCGAAGGCTTCTTGTTGTGCCATTCCCCATACAAACTTTGTATTCTTCTTTGTTGATACATACAACGGTCTTGCGATAATTGAAAAATTATTGATGAACTTCCTGTAGTAGTTGCACAGTCCTATGAAACTTTGAATATTTTTGATAGATTTTGGCACTGGAAATGTTTTAATTGCTGAAAGCTTCTCTTGATCAGGTTTGATGCCATCTCTTCCTACTACGTGACCTAGCATTTTTATTTCTGGTTTAGCGTATTCACATTTGCTTGGTTTCAATGTCAAATTTGCTTCCGATAGTCTCATGAATACCATTCTTAATTTCTCTAAATGTTCTTCAGCTGTTTTCGAAAAAATTATGATGTCGTCTAAATAAATAAGAATATCTTTCCATTTCATTCCTGAAAATACTCGATCTGCCAAAGCCTGAAACGTAGATGGACCATTGCATAATCCGAATGGGAGGACGTTGAACTCATAAAGACCATGACCTGGGGCAATAAATGCTGTATACGGTTTTGAAGACTCCTCGATTTTAACTTGATGATACCCGCTAAACATATCTAAGCTGCTAAAATATTGTGCTCCCCCTGTATAAGTCAAGATGTCATCAATACTTGGTAGTGGGTATGTTGATTTTACAGTAACACTATTGAGTTTTCTGTAATCTACACAAAATCTCGTTGTTCCATCTTTTTTCTTTACTAATACGACAGGAGACGCCCATGGAGACTGACTTGGTCTGATTATATTACCGTCCATCATTTCGTTGATTTGCTTATCTATGATTTCTCTTTCTGATTGACTCACCCTGTATGGTCGTGATTTAATTGGCTTAGATCCTTCAATCACTTCTATCGTGTGTTGTGCTACATTTGTCAAGCCCATCTGTCCGGTATTTTTTGAGAAAACATGTGAAAATTCTTTGAGTAAATTAGTTAATTTTTGTTTGAAAACGCGATCTTCAATGTGTTCCAAGTTATGGTCGGATATTGATATTTCATCTCCCTTTTCTTGGATAAAATGTAATACAATTGCGTCTTCCAAAGGTTCATTATATTTTTCCTCCAGATATCCAATTGTTGTATATTTCATTAGTCTCTGGTTACAAAATTTTTTGTTTATTATCTCAATGTATAGTTTACCTTCGTCAATTATTAATTCGCTATTTAATACTAATAACTTTTTCGGAATGAGAAATTTTTCATTATGATAATAATCCATGTTCTGTATCGTTTTAATATTGATTGGTACATTTATTGAACATTCTATTTTTGTTATGATTCCGGGTTCTAAGGTATAGTCTTTTGAAACTGAAATTTTAATTTCTTCTTCTTTATCTTGTCTCTGGTTTGATTTTCGCTGTGCTTCTAATTCTTTCTCGTGTATAATTGGTTGTTCCGTACAATAGCTATATAATTCTTTAGGAGTCTGATATAACCACACATCCAGTTCTATGTCTTTTAATGTATAAAATATTATTTTTGCTATATTGCTAATCTTTCTATCGCCAGTTTCTTAATTTTTTCACTCACTATCTTTTCCTTAAGCTTTATTATAGCGTTCCAAATATATTCCAGTTTTTCAATTTTATTTGCTTTATTGTTTTCCAGATAAGAAATAACATATTCATTGGCTGGTTTTTCGCTATTTTCTTCACCTAGGTTTCCGGAATCTGGTATCCATTTTATTTTTATATAATCCAGAGGAATTTCTTCATGTTTCTTTGTAACCTCCTCTATTCTTACCATTCCAATTTCATTATCTGGGTTGAATGTTTCCAAAATTTCACTAAGATTTTTATTTTCACATGTAATAACTGGTTGAGATTGTAATTCTTCCTTGTTATCCATATACTCTTCATTTTCCTTTATTTTTGTTGTATCTTGATTTTTATCATTTTTTATGGCAATTCTGTGTTCGAAAAGTTTTCGGATGTTCAAGAGACATTCACTTTTGTATGCTTCGTACAATATATTTTTTGGCATTGTCGTTCTTCTGTGAGTATTGAAAATTGTGGCTGTTTGTTCTGTTTTGGTGAAAATTTTTGTTATTTTTCCATTCTTATTCAAGGTAATTATTCCATTTCCCAAATTTAGGGTTGCTCTGAATTGTGTTAAGAATCCCATCCCGAGAATTAAATGATATGGCAATTTTCTGATCACTTCAGCCTCACAAATAGTAGAAAAGTTTTTTATTCCTAATTTGAATTGAGTTTTACCTAATAATGGCACTTTCATTCCGCCTGCTGCTAATAAATTGCATCTAGATTCAATGATTTTGTAGTTTCTAACGACGTCCTCTCGAATAATATTTCTTTGTGAGCCTGTATCGATGATTGCCCTAATATTTCCAAAATTTTCAATAAAGGCACTGATCGTAAGGATGTTATCTCCGTTTATCCCCTGTGTTGATAGGACGACATCGGGGACTAATTTTGACGTCCTCCTTCGTTTGGGGGTCCTGTTTTCTGCAAATTACATGAAATTTGGAAATGGCCTAATCTTCCACAAATATAACATCTTGGTCTTCCATCATGGTTCCTTGTATTTGGTATGTTTTGATTTTGTCCTTGATTATTGGGGTTCCTTTGTCCTTGTTGATTTCCATAGGTTCTTCTATTTTCCCATTCTGGTTTACCCCAATTATTGTTCGTTTTTGGAAACTGTCTAGAATCTTGTCCCTGTGTGAATGGTGGATTGTATTGTCTCCAACGGTTATTGTTTTGTTGTGGTTGCCTGTTGTAATTATTTTGGAATCTATAACCTAAATTTTGAGCTTGCCTCCTTGGTTCCTGATTATGATTATAACCCCTTTGGAAATGGTTATTATATTCAAATCTTTGTTGAGGAGGTGCTCCCTGACTCATGTGTCCTCCTGAAGTTGTATATGTTTCTCTGTGGGTACATTGTGAACAATTTCCCTCCTTTTTCTGCATTCCTTTCTTCTGTGAAATATCTTCCAACTTATCTATGATTTTCTTAAATTTCCTCCAATCTAACTCATCCTCATCTAAGGCAAGTCTGTAGTGTACATATAGATTTTCCTTGATTCCATTTTCAAAGAATTTTCTAAATTCTTCGATTTCCAGTGCTGGGTCATATTCACCAAATAATTTTAACAGTTCGAAATAATATTCTCGAATGGATTCGTTCTCTTCTTGCTTTCTATTATACAATCTCCTTTCTAGAGTACGTTTCATATCTCCCCTGCCAAATTCTTCTAGGAAGTCCTTTTTCACCTCGGACCATTCTTTATCATTATTTTCTGCATTTTCTTTATAGATTTCGAACCAATGATTTGAAGCACCTTCTAAAAATGATTGAAAATAAGCGATTTTTAGTTGATTATTCCAACCATTTGCCGCACTTGTCCTCTCATATTGCTTTCTGAATAACGTGGGGTTATCTTTACAGGGGTTGAAAGTAGTGGGACTTAAAAAATTTGGTCTGGCTGGTATTTTTTCAGCGTCCAAGCTGTTCTTTAGAGTTGTATCTGCCATGTTTTTCGGTATTTCTTCCTGGTTGTTGTCTTCTTTTTGGTTTTGATCTTCTTGGCTTTGTTTTTTATGGTTTTGTGGTTCCGCAAATTGCAGTGCGTTTCTCACAGCTTCTAATCCCGTCTTCTGTTGAATATCTTCAATTTGACTAACAACTTTACTGGTTCCTGAATTTTTGTCAGCGAGGTTATTTACATTTATTGGTGACGCCCACGCTCCTACTGTTTCAATTATCGGTGATCTAATACAGTTGTTATCTTTCTCTATAATTATTCTTGGTTCATTTACGAGTTCATTTATTTTTTGTTCTGGCGGTGTCGTTGATAATTTTGGTTTTCGTTTGAAAGGATCTAAATCATCATCGATGGCGGTACTATTTCCTTTTGGTATAAATGGATTTTCTTCAAAAATTAGTTGTAACTTCTTGTTTTTTGCAGACCGTAACGTTCTTTTTTCAGGTATATCTGTCATAAGGTTCTTAATACTAATTCGGCGAGTAAAGTATCCCAAATCAAATAACTGCAAGTTCCGTGGTGATAATGGCAATTTTTTAGATTGTGTGTTTTGTGCAAACAAAAAATTATATCTATGTAAATATTAAAATATATTTCCTCTACATGAACAACTATTCAGTTGATATTTGTCTACCACTTCAAAATTTATATTCAAAATCTTATTTATTTATTTTACCTTCTCTGAATCATCATCATCTATTAACCTACTAAATGTGTTCTTAAATTGATTATTTTTTCAGAAACGACGGCTTCTCAACAATGTCTCCATTATTCTTTGAAAACTCATCAAAATTAAAATCAAAGATAAGTTTACATCGGGGTGTTAAAGGCAACCCAGTTTTTTCATTTATCCTATCTTCAATTGAATCACACCAAATCTGATTATTTATTGTATTGGTATTTTTTATTATCTTCTCGAAACCTGTATTAAGTTTTGAATTTTCCTCGATTGTAAGAACTCTAGGAGTTAAAGGACGGCCAGTTTTTGAATCAATCCTATCCTCAATGATTAAATTGGTGGTATTTTCTATTTTTTTTAACCGACGCTTTTCCCTACGTTCTTTATTTGCCTTAACTCGCCCCATCAAACTCAATTATCACAATTTTTATCAATGTACAAAATATACCAGAGCTATATTACTGAAAAAATCAATCCATCTTCTTATTCAGAGACAAACTAGGGTGGTTTGTGTGCTCCGAAAAAAAATGTTTTCCTCGCGAGACGAAGTCTCACTGAATTGAAAGGAAACACATTTTTAATCAGAAGAATACGCTCTCACGTGATTAGATCTCAAAGAGTTAGTCCCTGCAGCCAAAGGCATGCTAGAATGAAGAGACACTACTCTCGATCTATTACGTTTCGAGTTATTATCGGAAATAATTTTTAGCATAATATAGTCCGCACACTTGATACATGTCAAAAAAATTTAAAAATACAACTGATCATAAACCACATCGACCAAAATAACGTGTTGAGGAACAAATTCATCAATTATTCATCATTCTGAATGCAAAAAAAAACTTTCAACTCAAACTCGGCGCCTCCACCAAAAATGTCACGACCCCTTACCTAGGGGGTGGTGAACTGGGGGTGAACTCGCTTGGGAGGCCGAGAAAGTAAACGAGTTACGTTTATTAAAGTTAATTTCCTACAATATTTAGTTTGGTGAAGCCATATGGATGTGGTTACAGAGAATGATGAAAAGGTACTCACAAAATGCCCTGCAAGGGGTGGATATGATGGTGCACAGAAAGAACCATAGTGTAGCTCGGTTGATCGCAACTAATTTCCAGACTGCTGTTCAGAATGAAATCAGAATTCAAAGTGAATGTTTTTTCTATTGATTCCGGAGTCTATATTCATAAATCTGCTTACAGTCAGCAGTTTGTTGTATAGAAGCGAGTCTTCGATTTAGGTTCAATGAGCTGCCAACATGAGTGAAATATTATCTGCTGTTTCCTCAAATCGTACTATACATTATAATAAAAGTTGAATGCATTGATACGATTCTGAACATGTTATAATTTGGAAAAGATATAAATGATTGAATATTTTTACATATGGTTCCTTCCGTGACAGTACCTCGAAGAGAAATACGACCGCCCTGTTAAAGCACCAAATGTACCCATAAATGTGTCACTAAATTCAGTGAAGATGAGAGATTGGAATTATTTGACTTATTGGGCACTTGGTAACATCAACAAGCAGCGGAATTTCATAGCAAACATGATGCATGAATTGAATCCTTTGTACAGATACCCTCTGGAACGTGACGGACGTCCTGCTAGGAACAAAAATAATGCTTTCTATTTTATAAAGAATGATGTGAAAGTGAGGGTATGTAAGTTTTTCTTTGTTGCAACGTTGGGTATAACACATCGATGCATTCGAACTGTGATATCGAAACGTAATAATGGTATCGTTGAGGATGATATGAGAGGCAGACACAATAAACAAATCAAGGTAATCGATGAAATAAAGAATGGTGTCCGAAGACACATCGAATCGGTGCCAAAAATAGAAAGCCATTATATCAGGGCTCATAGTGAAAAAATGTACATTGAGGGAGGAAAGACCATAGCTGAATTGTATCGTGATTATAGAAGCGATTGTGAAAGAGTAGGTGATCCTTTTGCTACTCTGTCAATGTATCGGAATATATTCAACTATGAGTTCAATATAGCCTTCTTCACACCGAAGAAGGATCAATGTCAAATGTGTGTGACTTATCAGAATTCGAATGAAGAGGAAAAACTCAAGCTTGAGGCTGAATATGCACTTCACTTAGAAGGTAAGGCGTTAAGCAGATTGGAGAAGGAAAGAGACAAACAAAAAGCAAGTGCTCTTTACCAAGTAGCTTGTTTCGATCTAGAAGCAACCCTTCCAACCCCTAGGGGAGACGTATCTTCCTTCTACTACAGATCCAAATTATCTACGTTTAATTTCACTGTATGTGATCTCAAATCCAAAGGTCAAGGACTAGTGGATTGCTATATGTGGCACGAAGGTGAAGGAAAGAGGGGAGCAAATGAAATAGGCTCTTGCCTAATAAAATATTTAAAAGGAAAGGCAACAATAGCTTCTTCCGATGATCTAGAAATGGTCTTCTATTCTGACAATTGCTGTGGACAGCAGAAGAACAAGTTCATAGTTGCCGCTTATTTGTATGCGATTTAGAATTTCCAAATCAAATCTATCACGCATAAATTTCTTGTAACTGACCACACCCAAAATGAGGGGGACGCAGCTCACTCTATGATAGAAAAAAACATAAAGCGCGCATTGAAATCTGGCCCAATATACGTGCCAGAACAGTATATAACAATAGTGAGAACTGCCAAAAAGAACGGTCCCCCATTTCGAGTTCAAGAATTAAGTCATGAAGACTTCTACGATTTGAAAAAGCTAACAGATCAAACTTCGGTGAATTTCAATAAAAATACTGATGGTGAAACCTTCAGATTCTGCGATGTTGTAGCATTGAAAGTGGAAAAGCCGCATCCTGATACTTTTTTCTACAAGTTGTCTCACAAAGAAGACTTCGAGAGTGTAACTGTTACTGAACAATCACGTCGTAGGAAGAATTCGTTGATATCATTCAACAAATTCCAGTTACAAAATGCCTATAATGATTGCTTGCCTATAGGAAAAAAGAAATATGAAGATCTCCAATTTTTGATCAGAAACAAGAGTATACCAAGCTGTTATAGTAGTTTCTTCACCTCTTTGAAATTCAACTAAGATGAGGTGTAGTGAAATAATTTTAGAATATAATGTTAGTTTCATTTTCATCATCGGCTCATTCGAGCATCAAACACATTTTTTCTCAATCATCCACCTTCCTAGTTTTCAGTTGTTGGAGTGAATACTTCACATAGTTTTAATCTTCAAAATTAGGTTATCTTCGTTTAATTCCAATGTCAAACCGTATATGATACCAAATATACTACTGTTTATCATTATTATGAGTTATTTTAGGTAATTCTGTTTGACACATTATTGTCTCATAGTTTCGATAATGACCAGTGTTGTTTCTTCAAGAATGGCACAAGTCGAAATTGTATCGTTTTTCTGAAAATAATATGTATATATTCCAGGATTGGCCTGAATAAAATATATCAAAAGAATGAACACACAACAATCAGAATTTTCATCAGAAAAATCTATTCTGCATATAAGTTTTCGAGTCAACACAGACATTCGACTACCACCAAAAACTTCATCATCGATTTACTCCAAACTATGTTTTTCGAATTGTGCCACTCTTGCATTCAGTGAGCGATATGTACTTGTCACTAATGTGTATATATATATGCTTTTTTTTCTCTGTATTTCTGACGTTTCCACAGATGTAAATCTAAAGGATGAATAAATATTTATTTATTTATTTATTCAATGGTCATGAAAGATACAAACAGACATCAAGTCCACTACAGTATCTACATTATTACATAATTCCTAGAAATAAAGCATAAGTACATGATGAGTTGTAAAAATCCTGATATTAAAGTAACAATCCATTAACTTTGACTTAAACTTGAACTAAATAATATTTTCAAACCAGCAATTGAAACAACAAAAAAATATATATTTATGCAATGAGGATTACAGCAAAATACATAAATGAAAAAACGTTAAGAATTCTTTATCATGCAAATTTTGAATCAGTGATGAGATATGGGATCATGTTCTGGGGAATGGAACATAATCTAGAAAAAATATTCATTGCACAAAAAAGAGTTTTGAGAACTATATATAAAATGCCATTTAGACATACTTGTAGAGGTCTATTCAAAGAAAAACAAATTTTAACAGTCTATGCAGTATATTTATTGGAATGTTTAACATTTATACATAAAAACAAGGACGCTTTTACGGAAAGTGACATGAATATCAACTACAATACACGAACTCTCAATATTACCTTCCCCATACACAGATTAACTCTCACAGAAAAAAATCCTTCATATATGTGTATCAGAATATTCAATAAATTACCAAACAGTCTCAAATCAATAATGAATCATAAAGTATTCAAGAATAAAGTAAAACAACTCCTGTTGAATCTAGAACCATATGATTCGAAAGAATATTTTGAAGTAAATTTGTAAATCTGGAAATACTGTTTTTTGTTATGACGTCTTTTCTTTCAATGTTTGTATGTACCACATATATATAAGTATATGTATATAGTGTGCTGTATATATAAATGTTTACATGAAATAAAGAATATATTATTATTATTATTATTATTATTATTATTATTAAAGGTAATAAGGACAAGAAACAGTTTATAATTCAATTAGCCTAACTAATTACTTCTGAGCTAGATGAGACGTTTCAAAGTGGTCTTTAATTTTTGATGGGATGTAGAGAAAACATCAATTTGATCATTGTACCTGTTAGTGTTGCGAACAATTCTACATAGAGGAGAATTTTGAGACGAATTAGTTCTCCGAAAAGGTATGTGGAATAAGTGATTTATTCTAAGTGGCCAATTAGGAACGTTGATTTCAATTTGGTTCAGTATATTGACATTGTCTACGGAATTTGAGAAAATTTTGTGTAAAAATAAAATATCAGAGATCACTCTTCTACTTGATAGGGATATAATATTGAAATGTTTTCTCGCATTTTCAATGTCGCCGTTGTAATTAAAATTTTGTTTAAAGCAAATATATTTGACAAATTTGTTCTGGATGTTTTCAAGCCGATTTATATATGTTTTGTATTGAGGACACCATATAATAGAAGCGAAATTCAGCCTACTATACACAAATGCATTATAAACACAAATTGAAGACTTGATGTTTTCGAAATTTTTACATGTTCTCATTACATAGCCTAACATCCGTGAGGCTGAGTTTGCGATTGATTCGATATGTAGATCGAAAATCATTTTGGAATAGAATATAATGCCTAGGTCCCTAATCTTACTCACCCTGGTTTTTTGATCATTTTCGATAGAGTAATCATATTGTACCAAGTTGATGTTCCTTGTAAATGTAATGCAATGACATTTTTGAAAATTTAAGTATAAGTTAGAAGAATTACAATATTCTGTTAGTCTATTAAGGTCGTCTTGGATCTTATAACAATCATTCAAATTTCGTACGGTTAGATAAAGTTTCATATCGTCTGCATATAACAAAAAGTTGGCATGTTTGAAACACGACTTTATATTATTTACATATATGATAACAAATAAAGGTCCTAAGTGTGATCCTTGTGGAACACCTGATGTAGTGATGTACTCTTCCGAACGAAATCCCTGAACCGTTCCAGATTGGGACCTATTTTTTATATAAGATTCCACCCATCTCAAGAGTGAGCCACGTATCCCAACTTCAGCAAGCCGCTCGAGAAGCAAATTGTGGCTAACCTTATCAAACGCCTTGCTGAAGTCGGTGTGAATGGCGTCAACTTGTAGTCTGTGGTCCATGTTACTATGTAAATATTCGCTATATTCTATTAAATTCGATTCCAATGATCGCCCTGCAAAAAAACCATGCTGTTCTGATATGATGATGGATTTCACAAGAAAATGCATAATTTCTCAAACAATTTTGGAATCGCAGATAGTTTACTGATAGGCCTATAATTTCGTATAATGCTTTTCTTTCCATTTTTGAAAATTGGTATTACATCCGCGTTTTTCCAGTAATCGGGAAATTTTTCTCTATCAATTGATTGATTAAAAATCAAAGTTGGGGGTTTAGTTAAAGATTTAGAGCATGCTTTCAAAAATAATGGTGGTAATCCATCAGGCCCAGCGGCTTTTTTATTATCAAGCTCTTTCAATCCGTTTTCTACCTCGTTTTCTGTAAATTGAATGTAATGTAGTTCGTTATTAGTATTAGTTGTCAAGGAACTATTATAATTGAAGTCATGTGTTTCTTGTGTGTACACGCTTTGAAAGTAAATTGAGAACAGGTTGCAAATATCCTGTCCATTATTCGCTGTGGTGTCATCATAAATAAGCTCGTTTGGGATTTTACTTGCGCATTGTTTTTTGATAGAGGCATATTTCCAGAATTGCTCATAGAGTTAGAAGGTAATTCATGTTCAATAGAATGTAGATAGTTTTTGAAATCTATTTCGATTAGCCTTTTCGAGCGAGCTCTAAGCACTTTGAATAAATTGAGATCATTTTCGTTTTTATATATTCTCCATTTTTTATGAAATGTATTCTTTTCTTTAACCGCTCGAATGGTTGCTTTTCTATAGTAGGGAGGGAAATACTTACTTTTGCAGAACTTTGGTACCTCGTTGTCTATAATTTCTCTAATAGTTTCATAAAAATACTTTACATTATGGTTCAAAGAATTCCCAACAAATTTATTATCCCATGCAATAGCAGATACTGCTTGGTTTATTCGAGAGTAATCGGCTTTTTTGAAATTGTATTGGCTATTGTTCGATTGTCTTCGGAGGCTTCTGATTTGGCTAACGTCGCATATAAATTCTATTGAGGCGTGATGACTATCTTCATGGACTAGGGGATTAGAGCAGTGATGTAACTGAATTATTTTACTACAATTGCAGAAAATGAGATCCAAAATCTTGTTGTTTGCGTTAAGAATGTGATTGAACTGCATAACATTTTGAAATGACAGTGTATCCAGAATATTGTGATACTTTGGTTCAACATTATAAGGTTCGAGATAGGAACTTTCACCAACATTTATCCAGGAAACTGTTGATAAATTGAAATCCCCACATATCAGAAAAACATGGTTGTTGGATATGTTTAGAGAATTTAGTTTGGACACAACACAACTAGTGGCATGATCATCATTCGGTGGCAGATAGACACAACATAAAAACATGTTCACCCCATTTAAAGAAATAGAAATCCACACGTCCTCAGCTTCACTTTCCTATTCTGGCTCATGCGACGCACCAAGCTTGTGATTGATAGCGATAAAAACACCACCAGTAGAAAGTAATCTCGGCTTTGTTGAAACTTGAATTTTACTACGATATTCTTCGATTTGTTCTCTGCTCTGGAGGGAACTCTGAAAGCAGTGTCAATGGAGTCAGGATCCATTGTTATATTTAAGAATCTCCCAATTTTCGTAACAACATCAACTATATTTTCGTTATTTTTCTCCGGAACTTCATGGATCTCGATATTGTTAGATCTGGAAGAGTATTCCAGGTTATCCATTTGTTTTCTGAGTTCAAGGACATCATTTCTCAAAGATTCATTTTCCATTTCGGTTATTTTAGAGTAATCGTTCATTTTGAGCAATTTTTCATCGAAATCCGTGACCTTATTAGAGCAAAAGTCAACAGATTCTCTGAGCATTTGTATCTCGATTTTTAGCGATTTTATTAGCTCATTAGAACTGGTTTTGGTTGATGTAGCGCCGTTTCCCGCGACACCAGAAGCGTCGTCGTCTGTCATACCATCTAAAGGATGAATAAATATTGTATTGTATGTATGATTTTGTCTCTCGAATCAACAAAATCATTACAGCAGAAGATAAGTTCTCTAGATCTATCCTTTGACTTATTTCAAAATGATGACCACAAAACTAAGTACTACACAGGCTTGAACACTTTCCGTAAATTGGAAATATTAGTTCAGTTCACTGAAAACCATATTTCTACGCATTTCAACACTTCCTTACCTGTTAGACAACAAATAATTTTAACACTCATGAAGTTGAGGCTCAATCAAGATTTTCTTGATCTTTCATATAGATTCATTATATCACCTGCAACCTGCAACAGCATCTACTTATTTCAGAAATGTTATAGATGTACTTTATGAAATACTTAGGAAATGATTGATATGGCCAGATCGAGAAACTTTGCATAAAACAATGCCTTTCTGTTTTAGGAAGGCTTTTGGTGATAAGGTTTCAGTTATTATTGATTGTTTTGAACTTTATATTGAAAAACCATCAGATTCACGTAAAGCAGCCCAATGCTGGTCAAACTACAAGCATCATCACACCATTAAGTATCTAATAGGAATAACCCCACAGGGAACTGTGTGTTTCATCAGCAAGGCTTTGGGGGGGGGGGGCGAGCATCTGATAAATTTACAACAATGAATTCAGAGTTCTCGGATAATATTATACCAGGTAAGTAGTATTGCAAACATTCATTCTCAAGATTTGAATTCAACAGTTTTGGAAGTCTCATATCTCAAATTTAAATGGCTTACTTTGCAGGTAATCTGATATTAGCTGATCGTGGCTTTTTGATAAGTGAGTGTGTACAACTCCTGAATTCCCAAGTAAAAATGCCAGTGTTCACAAAAGGTAAAAAACAACTGCATCCTACAGAAATTGAAGAAACTAGAGATATTGCAAATGTAAGAATCCATGTGGAGAGAATTATTGGTATGATTAGGCAGAAGTTCAGAATTCTAGCAGATGACATGCCAATTACACTTCTATCCTGTGACGATGATGAACCTATTCTTGACCAAATTGGAACCATTTGCTGTGCACTCAATAATTTTTGCCCACCAATTGTTCCAATGAAATAACTCTGTTCCTCCTATTTTAAATTTTGATACAGGGTGACAATTATATCACTAGCTTTTCCTTCTTGACCTGTTTTTGAAGGTTTCAACTCAACAATGCCATATTTTGACGATTTTTCTGGACATCTGGTCAAGTAGACCTGGCATTTATTTTGGATTTTGAATTGGAACACTCTAAACTATATCACAAATGAAATTGACAATAATGGGAATATTAATCATCCCAATGACCATGAAAAAGGGGTACCGTAAAACGGGGCGGCTTGATAACACCGAGGTGACTTGATACATTCTACCACTCTTGCCTAAAATGCGCACACCACTGTGCTACACATGGATGCGACCGGCAAATATGTACTCATTCGATGCGTTAGTAGGCACTCTTTCAAAATAAGGTTAGTAGAGTACAGTGGAAGACTTGTTGTTCCCGCAGTATTTGTCCAAAAAAACGGGTAGAAAACCAGGTATTTATTAACTGTTATACTTTCTATTGTGTATAGACACTAGTGAATGCAAAGATATCCCCGTATTTTTTTATGGGTACTAAATTAGTCAAAAACAATATCCTGACCTCAAAGTTGGATAATACAGAAACATTTACCAGTGGCGTATCATTTTATTTTTTTCCTCCTTTTCAGGGGTGACTTGATAATAAGGATAAATATGGTCAGAACATATAAAAGAAAACCAGGCAGCAGAAAATACTGCGATTTTGATAAGGAAACAGTAAAGATTGCTGTGTCGCGTCATAGAGACGAGGGAGTTGCAGTTACACAGCTAAGTAAAGAATATAATATACCTATTGCCACTTTATACAGAAAAATTAAGGGAAAATACACAAAAAAACATGGCGGTCAGCTTGCGATGTCAAAGGATGAAGAGGATATTCTTGCTAATGCTATTAGTGTTGCTGCTGATTGGGGTTATCCGTGCGACTCAAACGATATCAAAGATATAGTTCAAAATTATTTAGGAAGACATGGGAAAACTGCACCCCGATTTGTAAATAATAGGCTAGGGGAAACTTGGTTACAAAATTTTTTATTGCGGCATAAAGAAGAGCTGTCAAAAAGGTAATTCCAATCAATAAAAGAAAGCAGAGCGAAGGTATGCCATGAAACAATCAATAAATATTTTGATAACTTGGCAGAAAGTCTAAAAGATGTTCCACCGTCTACAGTTGTAAATTATGACGAAACTAACTTCACTGACGATCCAGGTCGCGTAAAAGTAATTATGGAACGCCGTTTTACTTTTTAATGCAGAAAGACTGCATGTATTGAGAAAAATAGTTGACATGTATTGAAAAAAATACTAATGGTAAAACTTATAATTGGAGAAACATTTCGGGTCAAATTTCGTTTTTACAATTAATTAGTTGAATCACAAAATGCATTGTGAATTTTTGCGACCACTTCGTTATCGACCCCTAATTTATGCAATACATGAAGACTAATGTAATGAAATAAATCAATTTTAACAACACATTGATTGTAGCATTACATTTATCTTATTCTTCTTCTGGTTTGTTTTCATCTTATAATCTCAACACTGTCAGTGTCAGTACTGTCAACTGACAGTTGTCAATCAATTTTCGAATTTGAAAATAATTATTTATAAATTGTATAATCAAAGTCAAAGATTGTATAATACAACAAGAATACGACCATTTAAACCATTTCATATTCCTCAGCCATATTCCATAAACATTCCATATCCACACAACAAAAATACAGATACGAGTAGAGTACAACATGAATTGTGAAGGATATGAAGCTAAAGACTTCATAGGGGAAGTGAGTATTCAATTGCAATACACAATAAATATCTCAGATAACAGGAAGACGTCCTGTGAACGTACGGACTTGAATGGGACGTAAAGTAAACGTCCTGGGAACGTCTTGTCATGTGCTATCTGGGATGAGATATATTATTATACTTATAAATTTGAAAAAGATAAAAATTTCAGGAAAAGGAAGACCTAGTGTTCAGATAACAAGAGATCAGTTAGCTTTTTTTAGCGTACAGACTTCTTTGGAACCAAATCCTAAATTTCTACTTCAGGATTGTATAAAAAATTGAAAATCATGTTGAAAATAGAAAAACCTAGTGCTCCAAACATTTACGTTTGTAGTAAGCACTTCCTAGAAGTGGATTTCTCAAGCAAATGCCAAATTGAAGGTTATGTTTCCTGTCAGGTTAAATCAAATATCTGGTTTATCTGTAGTTGTGTTTCATTGTTTGTAATGAAGACCTTAATTTCACTTCAGGACCATCAAGAAGAATTGAACCAAGAGATGGGCTCACAAAGAATGCAACTCCTTCAATAAACATCTGGAAGTCATCACATGGAAATATCAAGAGTGAGCGCAATGTAGGCTGAATGAAATCAAATCTTCATTCAGTATGAATAAGCCATGAATTCTTCATCCAATTCATCAATTGAAATAAATGAATTTGAATGACTGTAGTAGACCACAAGGTTTCAAAGTTCCCAAGTTATTCTTGGTACATACTCATCTATATAGAATAATTATTGATATTATGAACTATCATTATTCATTATGTTGTAAAGATATATGAAAATAATAACTTGTGTTGCCTATTTAAGATATCTCAATTTCAGCAGATGCACCTTATCCCAGAAAATAAAGTTAATTGATTAAAAATCTTGGATTTTATTTCTCTAATCATCTATTTTTTGGGTTAAAATAAAATTATTACAGCTTTACAGATAAATTCACACTTCCACTCATAACTTTTCCATGGAATTATTTTAATTTCATATTAGAGCTGCCCTAGAGCTGAAGTTTGTGAACAGGAGTTAATATGTGTTTGACATGTCCTACAAAGTATGATGTGACCAGCTTTGAATAATGCTTCTGGAGCTTTTAAGGGTTTCTTCTTATCTCCAATATATTCTGGATACTCTTCTCAAATCTTGCGACATTCTGGAAATATAAAGAGAAATCGTTGAAATACGAATACCTCAGTGGCCCCATTGATTTTGCAGAGGTGGTTTGAAAAGCTTATAAAAACATAATAAATCCATAAAACTCATATAAAATACCTGTTTCGCGTTCTAATCTCATTTCTTCTTTTCTTGAAGTTCTTGGTTATCTGACTCCTCTCGGTGTCAATTCCACCATTTCAGGTGTGGGTGCAATCAATATTTTTATTTTTATAACATTGAGGGATATCTATGACATCACAAAACTGCAACATAGATTAAATTAAATACAACAAAAATTACAAACATCCATGCATATAATCTTCACATTTCAAATTTCTAATCTCTAATAAATGATAAACAAACAATAGCACCATTTCAAATATTTTGGATTGATTGTCAAATTTTTGACATTTCTCCCGCGTCATCTGTTTTCGTGATTTTCGCGATCTTATCTTTTTCTTCTTCTCAAGCAATTGGAGACTATAATATCTTTTTAATTTTTACAATACACGAAGTGTTGATGTATTGAAAGAATGATTTGACACATCATTTGAAATTTCGAGCAACAATTATTTCAATGCATTGATGATGTGTAACGTGATAATATCAATTTTAGCAATGCATCAGAAGTCATGTGTTGCAAAAATAGATTTTTACAAAACATTGCTAGTAATGCATTGTTAAAATTGAAATTTTTGCAATGCATTAATCGTCGTTCATTGTAAAAATACTCAAAATATACTTCTAGTTGAAATTCACAATTTTTGCAATGCATTGCTCGTAATGTATTGAAAAAATGGCAATTTTTACAATATATTACGAGTCATGTGTTGCAAAAATAGGCATTGTGCATTAAAAAGTAAAACGGCATTCCATAAGTAATCGTCCGTAAAACGTGTAAAAGAGCAGAGAAAATAATGGATTCCTCAAAAGCCGCAACCTCAATTATGTTCGCCTGTGCAGCCTGAGGATCCTTATATAGTTTATAAAGCCTACCATCTCTGGTCCACGTGGACGGAAAATGGGCCACCTGGGGCTAGATTCAATCGTTCCCATTCAGGCTGGTTCGATGGAAATATTTTTGAGGATTGGTTTATCAATATAATACTGCCATATTTTCGAACTTTAACACCTGGCCCATCGGTGACAACCTGGCAAGCCATATTTCCATAAATGTTATCAAAAAATGTGAAGAAAACGAAATTCGTTTTATACTGCTGCCACCCAACAGCACCCATTTAACGCAACCTTTAGATGTTTTAGTGTCTTCCGGCCAATTAAAACTGCCTGGAGACAGACATTTCAGCAATGGAAAAAAAATAATAGGGGAGTGGTGAGGAAAGATGTCTTTCCCCGATTACTGAATCCAGCATTAAATCACGTTGGTGAGAAGAACATAAAATCTGGCTTTGTAGCAACCGGCATATTGTAGCATTTGAATTTACCACCATGAGATTTAAATTTGAAACCAATTTGAAATAGTAATATACCAGCTGAAATTACTATAATATAGCTACAGTTTAATTAATAAACAATATACTCACAGAAAGCATTCAGTTTGTCACCAACAAATCTTTGATAATAAAAGGAATTTATTAAAACAACACTATATCACACAAGTTTCTAATGATAGTATATCACAAACACACTAGGTAGTACTCTTGCTTCTGACATTCTAAGGACTGTTGGAGGTGATGTAACTAGCTGCAGGAATCTTATGATTTCTGGCTATCTGTCTGATCCAGGCCTGGAATGGAAGAAAAGAGTCAGTAAAGATATTCATTCAAAAGTAAACAAGCGACTTACCACTGTGTTCTCTAGTGTGATAAATTCTATGGTACTGACTATTTCAGGGTTTGTGAAGATCGTCTCTTCGATCTGAATGTGATTCTGAGTGATTTATTGGGTTTTTGTTTATTTTTCTGAATATAATCGTATAGGTTATACTTATTTTCGAGAGTCGATGTCATTGCTTGGTCTGTCATTGATCTTCTGTCATCGATCTTCTGTCATCGATCTTCTGTCATCGATCTTCTGGCATCGGTCTTCTGTCTCAAGTTGGTTAGCCGTAAATGTTCGTGTCCGTAGCAGAAAAGAAAGAAGAAGAATGGTAGTCTTCTCGGATTATCTTCGTTGGACTTCGTTCTGTCAAAGGGGATAACATTTATGGTTCTGACCAATCGCAGGCTGAGGATTCAAAACTGGCGCTGATTTCATACAGGATGTGCAGTTTTTTTGGCAAATTTTGGAATGAGAAGATGGTATCTATCCTGGAGCAGCTACCTCGAGGCTTTTTCCTGTGTGGCCATGATGAGGTGCGCTTGACTCGTTTTGATTTTATTTTTTCGGTGTGTTTAACCGGGAATTAACCCTTTTGGGGAATTGGTGTTAGAGCCATCGGGGCCGAGTTCAAGTCGCACCCATCATTTGTGGTTTTTGGAGCCTTCTTATGGGGATTTGTGCCGACCACCGGGAGACTGCCATGCGGTAGAAACACCGCCATTTTTGTCCTGCTGTCTTGATGTCCTGTTTGCTGTTCATCTTCTAGCCCTTTACCTCCCTTCTCAGAAGGTAAGTTATGACTTATGAGCCAGCAATGATATCAATCAGGTTGAAAATATACCTATTTTTTTCTGTGGGTTTTTTCTTTTTTGTACATGTCCTCTCATGAGACTATTTTTTTGTTAGGGTGTTAGGTACAGACTCCTGGCATTCGACCGACAACTCTTGTGGCAACTCTTGACTCTGGTCAAGTTTCCTACGAGGGCCAACACCGAGTCGCTTCTAAATCTTGGCCAGAGTCGACAGACAACCAGATGACCACCACCAGTAGTAGCTGGTAGAGGCTGGCGACCAGCTGAGCTGCCCATCGACCCTTGGCTGGCCTGGGGAGGTCGAGCCTTTTTTTGTTTTTCTCGTCATCTTCCTGTGCTGCTTCCTGTCTTCTTCCTGTCTTTGTCTTCATCTTCGCAGAGTCTTCCTGCATTACACCCAATGGACCTTGGATAGAGGCTACCTAGTATGGACCATTGAAAAGGATCAAGGACCATATCACCAGGTTTTTTACACCTTCAGTGTTTTTGAATTTTGTTTAAGACATAATCATATATATCATATATAGTCACACATGGTTGATGAATAATATAACCTCTAGAGCTCTTGTGAAGCTCTCACATAGTACCATGCGACAGCGGATCTAGTTTACAGGTTTATTACCCTACAAATATCATATTTCATATTGGTTATTTTTAGAGGTGAAATCTTTAAGGGAAACCTAGGTACCACGTAAGGTATATTAATGTATGTGTATTTTTATGATGTATCATTTCTTAAACTTATTTACCTAAAATATCTGATTTGATATTTCAACTGGTTCATGATACTTTTTATAGCCTTGTCCATTTTGGTGTTTTATTATATGTACTTGTATGTGATATGGTTTTATTCTTCTATTTGTCCAACCCAGATATCTAAGAAAATTTAACTCTATAATTTCAGGTATTGTTTGAAGGTAGGTATTTGGTTTCTCAATTTTCCAAATATAAACATTTTTCTTAAATTGAGTGGCGCCCTCTGAATTTTGAATGTTCAATCATCGAGCCAAATAAAATCCGAACTCACTATATCTGTTCTCCGGCGAACAGCTGCCGTCAGCATAATGTGAACTACTTTCTTTTGATTTCATTTATGAGTTATAAAGTAGGCCACAATATGTCCGCCAAATAGGAAGAAGGTTCTGGATAAGTTTCTATCAAGACGCCTCAATTGAGGTTTGAAATGCTAAAACAGAGTTAAATTCAGGCATTTATAATATACATATATATATATATATATATATTTTGCCCCTCACTCAAAAAAATGCATGTGGAATTCAAACAATAAGTTAGTATTTTTTCCATAACATCCTAAGTGCCTTAATTG
The DNA here is from genome assembly GCA_029955515.1 of Chrysomela aeneicollis. Taxonomy (NCBI): domain Eukaryota; kingdom Metazoa; phylum Arthropoda; class Insecta; order Coleoptera; family Chrysomelidae; genus Chrysomela; species Chrysomela aeneicollis. Next base: position 1,580,740 of record JARUHQ010000013.1, on the reverse strand, counting down.
TTCACCTTAGATATGAGGTTATTTAACCTTGAATGTGTTTTCACATATCAAATTATGTAGAAATGCTATACATTGTAATGTTCCCTTGTGAACATTAATGATATCCAAAACTTGTTATGTTATGCTCATCACTTACTACGTACAAAATAACTACACAACATCTGTCCTATATTTCACGTGACATATTATGCAATCTGATGTCGAATATACATGTTGAAATCACGTTTTTTGTTATGAAATTTCACCTTATTCGAGTAGGTATATTCTGTATTTGTTTTAATTGAATATCAGTCGATAGATAATGGGAAGTAAAGGATGGACATGTAAGCCGTTTTGGCCAATAATTAATAGTTTGGACACAAAAAATTCCTCAAGTTCAAGAATCTCGAATTTTCACACACCCTATACCTATGAAATCATATCAGCTAGACGCTAGACCCCCAAGTAGGTATTATAGATTGACGAAATCAGCTCTTCAGGTAAAATTCCTAAATTTAATAAAATACAAGGTGCTGCATTTGAAATAAGGAAGTTGATATTGACCGCTATTAAATGACACACCCCGTATAAAAAGTTTGTATCGAGAAAATTGCGCTTCTAAAAATATCTGTTGAGGTGTCCGAATCTGAGCAATTTTTCGAACACGCCACCGTTTATTGAGGAAGAAAATTTTCTATTGAGGATGCATGGTTGAGTATAGGTAATAAAATTGTCCATAGCTTGCACAGAAACGTCCGTTACTCGCTGTGCACTATTTCACACAACATAAGCAGTGAATTTCACATAACATATAACTTAATCCTAATCGGAGGGAAAGTCGTTATGAATTTCTGCGTATCCTGCATCTTCCCTTCATTACTAACCTATTAGCAGCGTCATTTAGTGTTTTGTTTTGTCGGATTGTGCTTGCTGCTCGTTCTTTTCAAAGTAAAGTGAAAACAATCAATGTAGGTACCTATATCAAATAATTATAACATTATTTCAACAAGTTTAACTATGTATTCATGTAAATTGTGTCCATTCAGATGTATTACTTTGAAAAAATATGATATCCATCAATATTTACATCGTAATTGGCATGGGTCTCAGTTTGTATGCATGCATGATAACTGCAGCATGTTGTTTACTGCTTATCCTGGATTCAAGCAGCATGTGTTCAGGATACATGGACAAAAATTGATTTCTGACACAATACTAGTAATCCTTGTACAATAAGATGCATTTCATTCAATTGTAATTTCTCTGCAATAAATATCAAGGAAATTTTTTCACATGCATATAATCATTTGAAAGCAGGCACTGAAATGAAGTGTCCGATGCATGAAATGTGTAAAAATAATAATTAAATGAAAAATTATATTTCGTGTAATTTTGTTTTAATTACAATCGCAAAGCGCTTTCGGCTATCAAACCATCATCAGTGCAATACCTGCAAGTAAGTAATGTTGTTTGAAATGTAGAAAAAGTTTTTTATGAAATTTTGAATTTACTTACTCGTCAAGTATTCATACAGGAGATCTATAAAAAGTTTTACCAAACCATGGTTCACATTTGTTTTGGACTTACATTCAACACGTTAAAATCTAAGTATTTATATACCCATTAATGGGTTATTTTAAAAAAATTTTTACATTTATAATGAAAATGAATGACAAATGACAAATAATATAAATTGAAGGCTGACAGATGATGTTGGTGACATTGACATAAGGTCCATATCCAATGAAAATTTAAGGTAAAATTTATGACAGTTGACAATGTTTTGTGACTACAGAATGTTAAAGTTACCTTAGTGAGCAAAGAACAATAAATTCAGAAATTTTTTTTTTTTTATTGAAGAGGAGGAAGTTATTTTAATCTCCTATGTAGAGGAATATATGGTCTGTTTAATTGGACTTGTGTATTTAAGCAAAGGTTATGACATTTTAATTCTTTGTCTATTTGTACATCTTCAATAAAATCTAGTCTATTGTAATTTTTTGAGTTGACTTGTTTCAAAATTTGTGAATTTCGGTTTGGACTAAAGTTATGTTTATTGAATTTAATATGGTGACCAAATGCTGAGTTTCCAGGTTTATTCAAATGTTCATTTATACGAACCTTCAAAGGCCTACAAGTCCTTCCTATGTAGGATGCTTCACAATCATTACAGTTAAGTTTGTAGATACCACTTTTTGATAGTTTGTTGATTTTGTCTTTAGAATTTACTAAATGTAAATAAACCTGGAAACTCAGCATTTGGTCACCATATTAAATTCAATAAACATAACTTTAGTCCAAACCGAAATTCACAAATTTTGAAACAAGTCAACTCAAAAAATTACAATAGACTAGATTTTCTTGAAGATGTACAAATAGACAAAGAATTAAAATGTAATAACCTTTGCTTAAATACACAAGTCCAATTAAACAGACCATATATTCCTCTACATAGGAGATTAAAATAACTTCCTCCTCTTCAATAAAAAAAAAAAAAAAATTTCTGAATTTATTGTTCTTTGCTCACTAAGGTAACTTTAACATTCTGTAGTCACAAAACATTGTCAACTGTCATAAATTTTACCTTAAATTTTCATTGGATATGGACCTTATGTCAATGTCACCAACATCATCTGTCAGCCTTCAATTTATATTATTTGTCATTTGTCATTCATTTTCATTATAAATGTAAAAAATTTTTTAAAATAACCCATTAATGGGTATATAAATACTTAGATTTTAACGTGTTGAATGTACGTCCAAAACAAATGTGAACCATGGTTTGGTAAAACTTTTTATAGATCTCCTGTATGAATACTTGACGAGTAAGTAAATTCAAAATTTCATAAAAAACTTTTTCTACATTTCAAACAACATTACTTACTTGCAGGTATTGCACTGATGATGGTTTGATAGCCGAAAGCGCTTTGCGATTGTAATTAAAACAAAATTACACGAAATATAATTTTTCATTTAATTTAACTGTTACGTGTACACAGCTTCAACAACTTCACCTAAAAATAATAATGTCTTCAGGAAAGCGTCGAGCATGCGATCTCATTATAGTAGAAAACATTTTTCATCGACTTCGCCGAATAATGATGATATTTCTCATAAAACAAATGATTTTCTTAGTGATTTCGAATTGGCACTTGATGATTGTGATGCTGAATCCTCGAATAAACTCAGTGTGAATGATGCTGGAAATGCAATGTCCTCAGTCGATTATGAGAATATGTGTTGTGTTCTTTGATTATTTGTTAATTATAACTCTCGAAACTCTCTATATTATTTATCAATGAAACTCAGTCTTTTGAGTAACAAAGTAGAACTGTTTATTCATCTCTTGACAACCTATTCGTTGTTAATCATATACAATATGATTCGTCACATATATAGTACATCTCTCTTTCCATACAAAATTATATGAATATTTTACTATTGAAATATATTATACATATTACATATATCATATGGATAATCTATCAGGTTTTTTAATTACTCTTCCGTATCTCGATATACTTGTACCAGCCTCAATCTTTTCATGTGGTTCTGGTTCAATTTGTTCTCTATTTGTTTTATCATTAATATCTCTAAACGAATTCCTTGATGAGTGTGGTATATTTATCATATCATAATCATCGAAGTTCGTCTCTATTGAAACTGGTTGAATATATCTTCTATTTCTAATAATAAATGTACCATCCTCTCTTATAATATTGTATGTTCTATTTCCTTTATTTTCAAAAATTTTTCCAAATTTCCATGTGCTACCAGGTCGATCTTGATATCTGACATTTTGATTGATATAAAGGTCATTCAAGGTTTTGGTAGTTCTATCATATTGTCGTTTATATTTTTGTTGGTTTTCAGATATCTTCTTATCATAAGATTTTGAATCAATTACTATAGGTACCAATTTATCATCATGAATTGGTAAGTTGTCTCTGAGATATCGAGACATCAAAATTTGTGAAGGAGTAAAAGAATTGTACACAGGAGTGTTTCGATAACTCAATAAAGCCATGAAAATATCTTCTTTATTATCGATAGTTTTCTTTAACATTTTCTTTATTGTTTGAATACATCTTTCAACTTGACCATTAGATTGTTGATAATATGGTGAAGATGTTATATGATCAAAATTCCATTCCTTTGCGAATTCATTGAACTTATGACTCGTTAGTTGAGGACCACAATCTGACATCAGAATATGTGGAATTCCATGTCTTGCAAAAATTGATTTTAATTTGTTGATAACATTATCTGAAGTTAAATTATGATTGAGATTCATCATTTCTATATACTTCGAATAATAATCTATAGCGATAATATATTGTTCATTATATAAATCGAATATATCTATTCCAACTTTATACCACGGTCTTCTTGGAATATCATGAGGTATCAAAGGTTCTGGTTGATTTGAATTTGAATATTTCTGACAAATTCGACAGTTCCTTACAATATTTTCAATTTGATGATTCATACCAGGCCAATAAATTGAGTAATTCGCTCTCTGTATACATTTATTTATACCAAAATGTCCAGCGTGAATACAATTTAAAAGTTTATTTCTCATTTCTAACGGAATTAAAATTTTTTGAGATTTATATATCAGTCCATTTCCTTCAGTTATTTCATCTTTAAATTTATAGTAATGTTTAACAATTTCTGGTACTTTTTTAACACAGTTCGGCCAACCTTCATTGATAAAATGTTTGATTAATTGCATTTCTTTATTTTCCGAAGTGAATTTTTGTAATTCACTCAATTTATCACCAGATATATCTAATTTTGCAGTGATCAAACAAATTTGAGCATCAAGTTCTAAATTATCATTATATTCTTTATTTAAATTCGCTCTGGACAAAGTATCAGCAATTATCAATTCTTTTCCTGGTTTGTATTTTATATCGATATCGAATTTTTGTAGTGACAATAGCATGCGTTGAAGTCGAGAAGGACAATCATTCAAGTATTTTTTGAATATGGAAATCAATGGTCGATGATCAGTTTCAACCACAAACTTTCTTCCATAGATATATTGATAAAATTTATTGCATCCAAAACAAATTGCTAATAGTTCCTTCTCAATTTGTGCATACCTCGTTTGAGTATCTGTCATTGCTCTAGATGAATATGCACAAGGTATTCCTTCTTGCAATAAAACAGCACCCAGTCCATTTTTTGAAGCGTCAACTGAAATTGTGACTTCCTTTTTAGGATCAAAGTACTGCAATGCAGGTTTACTTATTATAATATTTTTCAAATCTGTGAATGCTTTATCATGATTCTCATTCCAAGTGAATAGAATATCTTTTTTAACCAATTGTCTCAAAGTATATGTCTTCTCCGATAAATTGTCAATGAATTTACCAACATAATTTATGAGACCTAGGAATCTTTGAACATCACTTTTATTTTTCGGAGTAGGCATATCTTTGATGGCTTCGATTTTATCATCATCTATTCCTATACCTTTCTTGGCAAATTTGTAGCCTAAATATTTGATTTCTTGAACCCCAAATTTACATTTCTTCCTATTGAATTTAATATTATTTTCTTTTGCAATTTCAAAGACTCTTTTAAGTCGCATATCATGCTCTTCCTTAGTTTTGCCATGAACTAAAATATCGTCAATGTATATTTCTACACCTTCAACATTGAAGATTTCTTTGAAATTTGCCTGGAATATTTCACTTGCTGTTTTAATGCCAAAGGGCAAGCGTAGAAAACGGAATCTACCGAAAGGTGTTCCAAAAGTGCATAATTTACTGCTACTTTCATCGAGTGGAATATTCCAGAAGCCACTTGTTGCATCAAGTGATGAGAAATAACAAGAACCATTCAAATTTGCCATGATTTCTTCTATTGTTGGAAATTTGTATGGATGTCTTTTAATAACCGAATTCAAGTTTTTAGGATCCATACAGATTCTCAGCGAACCATCTCTTTTTCTAACAATTACTATGGGATGTACCCATTCAGAAGAACCTTCAACACGAGCAATTATATCACTCTTCATTAATTCTTTGAGTAAAGATTCAAATTTATCCTGTATCGCAAAAGGAATTCGTCTTACAGGTTCAATTTTAGGAATTGCATCTTCGGAAATCTCTATATGATAAGGTTTCCCGATTTTACCTATACCTTCGAATAAATCTTTATTTTCATTGACAAAATCAATATAGTTTGAAATGTCTTTTTTATTATTAATTGATTCTACACGTTTAATTAAATTGAGTTCAATAGTTGATGGTAAACCCAAGATCGACCCAGCATCACTATCAACAATATAAAAATTTAAATTATACAAATTATGTTTGTACTTTACTGGTAATTGAATTTTTCCTAAAATAGATAATTCATTTCCAGTGTATGACAACAAACTTTCATTACTCTGTAGAATCGTTTGTAGATCTACATTCATTTGTTCAATTACATGTTTCGAAATTATATTTACTTGGCTACCTGTATCTATTTTGAAAATTAATTCTTTGTCTTGAACCTTCAGTTCTACTAACCAAATAGAATCATTATTAGTATAAATTGAATCAATTCTCAGAATGTCATTGTCAGAATTATCTTGATTTCTAATTTCATTAACCTTTTTCTTTGTAAATTGACCATTTTTGCACATGTTAGCAAAATGATTAGTACGAGAACATTTCAAACATGTCTTACCAAATGCAGGACACTTATTTAAATCATGATCCCTACCACATCTACTACAATTCTTTATAAATTTCTTTTCATTAGTCGACTTCTTCAATTCTGTACCAGTAAACTTCTTCGATTTTCTTACTTCTTGAATCTCCTTAACAGGACAACTCTTCATTGCCTCTGATTGTTGTTTTGTGTTCTCTGCTATCACACATACTTGTACGGCTTCTTCAAGATTCAGCTTTTCACCAGCCTGGAGTAGTCTTCTTTGAAGATCTTCATTATTTATTCCAATGGTTAGCATGGTTTTCACCAAATTATCTTGGAGGGTGCCAAATTCACAATTTTTCGCCATATCTTTCAAATCCGTAACAAATTGTTCCAGAGATTCGTTGTTTTTTCGATGAGTGAAGAACTTGAACCTTTCGTAGTCCAAACTTTTTTTTGGAACGAAATGATTTTCGAATTTATTTATTAGAATATCAATCTTTCCCTCTTCATCATCATTGAATTTAAATGAATTATAGATGTGAATGGAATCTTCACCTAAATAATGTAAAAGCTGTGCGCATCGAATTTTCTCCGATTTCTTATCAGTTTCACTTGCTATCAGGTAGTTTTTGAATTTCTGGATCCATAGTCTCCAATTCTCTGCTAAATTCCCAGTAGTCGACATCGGATTAACTTTCAAATCTGACATTTTATTTGGCAAAAGTCAAATTTTATATCTGAAGAATGTTTTTCTTACAATGCGTCTCCGTAAAACTTTTCCTTCTTCTGATGTAACTCTATTCGCTTTTAGACTGCGCCATGTTGTGTTCTTTGATTATTTGTTAATTATAACTCTCGAAACTCTCTATATTATTTATCAATGAAACTCAGTCTTTTGAGTAACAAAGTAGAACTGTTTATTCATCTCTTGACAACCTATTCGTTGTTAATCATATACAATATGATTCGTCACATATATAGTACAATATGAGTCTTAAATTATTGAGCAATATGTATTTGACTCTCCAATCGAAATATTTCATGACTGATAAATCTTTGAAAACAATTGTTGATGGCTTTTCTGATTTGGATAGTTTGAATTATGAATACATCAAGTACCAATTGAAAAATAGTGATATTAATGTTAATTTGAGAAAAGGTTTATTTCATTCGGCACATACCAAAGAGGCGGGACCATTGAGATCGATATATTCGAGAAATAATTATTACAAGGAACATTATAATTTTATCGAACCTAGGAAAATATTTTTAGATCATACAGTACCTGATGCTTTTTATTATTATGTACCCATTTTAGAAACTCTTCAATCGCTACTGAAAGATCAATATGTACGAGAACAATTTTTTACTGAAAGGAAATCTGAAAATAACATTTATGAAGATATAATGGATAGCTTCTCTTGCAAAAATAATGATTTATTTTCTAATAATACGAATTCTGTAAAAATCATTTTATATCAGGATTCATTTAGTGTTTGCAATCCACTGTCATTCTCGAAACAACTGGAATTGAAGTTGGCAGTATCACTTTGAGAGGATCTCTAATTGCAGTAAACGGAGACAATTTGGGCAGTCATCAATTAGGTGGGTTTGTAGAAAGTTTCAATATCAGTACATATTTTACAAACAAACATACGATCATGACGTGCAAATGAGTCTATTATTGAATAATAATAATAATAATAATAATTTATTAGTCACAAGTACACCTTGGTGTCTGGATAGTTCAAAAATATAAATAAAATAATTATAATGTATGTAATACAGGCTAATGTATAAAAACTAAAAACTAACGACAGCTCATACTACAACTAACAAATGAAGAAATAGATAAAATATACATTCATATTCGAGCAATAGGGTAAAACACAAAGATACAAATAAATAAATAATTCAATCACATACAACAGCTATTTGGTACCTACCACAAAATAGTAACAAGATTTGGAAGTGATGATAATCAAAATAAAGGGGTAGTATCATTGACGTCATAATGTGCGTCTTGCAGCAATTTAATTTTCAACTGTTTTTTGAAAGTTTCCAGATTAGCATCTCTCAAAGGTAATGGAAGTTTGTTGAACAATTTTATTCCTAGTTGGTTACGATTTGTACTGGTCAATCTGTGCTTGGGAATCAGAAGATTTTGTCTGTTTCAGGTACTGTAGTTATGATTATAGCCCACTTCTTGGAATTGTGTAATATTTTCCCTCACATGTATTAAATTGATATATATCACAGCTGATGGCAGGGTGAGTATTCCAAGTTTGATGAACCAGGGTTTGCAACTTTCTACCCGAGTTATTCCTACTATGGCTCTGATTGCCTGTTTTTGGAGTAGGAATATGTTTTTCATGTAGCAGGAATGCCCCCAGTTTAGCAATCCATAACTCATTACATTATGAAATAATGAGTGGTATGTTAAAAGTGCAGCATCTTTACCTATATTTAGTCTCACATGTCTTATCGCATAAATTTTACTTGATAATCTATTCGCAAGTCTTTCTGTATGTGTTCTCCAAGAGAGAGTATTATCTAGGTGAATGCCTAGGAATTTAATTGATTGTGAATCACATTTTTGGGTGGTGAATATCATTGTCGATGTTTTATTTTTGTTGAGACTCAATTTATTAGCACCGAACCAATCTGAAGCCGTTTCAATAATATTCTCAACAGTTTCTTCAACTTCATTTCCATCTATTCTCATCGAGAAAGTGGTGTCATCCGCAAAGAGAATGGTATTAGTATTCATGTATGTTGGTAAATCATTTATATATACTATGAACAGTAAGGGGCCCAAAACACTGCCTTGTGGGACTCCATTATTAATTGACAGTTGGCTACTGTATTGCTCATTGTGAAAAACTGTTTGTTTACGACCTGACAGATAGGACGAAATTATGTTGATCGCAATACCTCTCAATCCATAATGTTCAAGTTTTTCTATCAGAATATTTTTTGAGACGCAGTCAAACGCTTTACTCAAGTCAACAAAAACCGCTAGAGTTGATTGCTTTTCTTCAAATCCCTGACCTATGAAACTAGCCAGATCCATAATTGCTTTTGCTGTGTTTTTCCCCTTCCTGAATCCAAACTGCCTATCAGTTAATAAGTCATTTTTTTCAAGGAACAAAGTTATTCTCAAAGCTATCACCTTTTCAGCCAATTTCCCTAGTATTGGAACGAGAGCAATGGGTCTGTGATTTCCTAAGATATTTATATCACCAGATTTATGCACAGGTATAATTTTAGCTATTTTTAGTTTGTCTGGGAATATACCCGTCGTTAAAATCATATTTATGATATGGGCAATTGGTTTTATCAGCGATCCGAGATTATCCTTATAGAAGGAATTTGAATGTTCAAATATGTCAGTAGAATACGAATTTTTTAACGATTTGATAATATCTGATATTTCTGTTTCTGTTGTAGGATATAAAAATACCGATTTACTGTTGTTGATTGTGATTCCTCTCAGATAGGTTGTATAGTGAGTTGCTGATTCTGGAATATTATTTATTATTTCTTCAGCTACATTTACAAAATATTCATTGAACTCTCCGGCCAATCGAGATTCAGCAATGTTTTTTTGTTTATTTTCTCTTCCTATTTGATTATTCACTTGTTTCCAAATGGCTTTTGGTTTGTTTGAAGCTTCTCGTATATGTTCTAGTATTTTAATTCTTTTCTTTTCTTGTATGAGCTGTTCATATTCATATTTTTTCAATTTAAATAACTCTTTCAGATCTTCAGTGTTTGGTAAGTTAAGTTCTATGAGATAACATAGGTCTGATATATTTTTCTTTGCCCTTCTTATATCATCATCATCATTTATTATGTTCTTATTTTGTGCATTATTTTTACCAGTTTTTACTCTTATAATTGGAAAGCTGATCTCATGATAGTATTGCAAAGTATTAAGAAATATGTCAACGCATATATTGGGATTTGTTTCATTAAATAATATCTCCCAAGACTCTTTTGACAAAAGAGTATTCAACGTTTTTTTGTTCGCACAGTTTTTATTGCGAATAATTTTATGAGGGATATTCGAGGGGATATTAGTATTTTGATGTTCATGGATAAAAGAAATAACCTGTGCTTTATGATCTGACAAGTTAAGTTCTATAACCTCTGCTTTGCTTACAGTGAAACTGGTGAATATATTATCTATACATGATTCATTTCTTGTAGATTCAAAAATATTTCTTTCCAGTCCAAAGGATATGAAAATGTCAATTATTTCCCTTGTTGTTGTATGGTTTTTATTGAAATTTATATTGAAATCACCCCCAACTACAATACGATAATTTGTAAAATTTTCTACTACTTTCTGAAGGTTGTCTTGGAGAAGCTCTTTGAATATATTCAAATTCCCGGTTGGATTTCGATATATGGCTAATACCACACATTTCAGTTCATTTAAAATACAGGCGCTAATTTCAAAATCTTCCTCAGAGCTGAGATTCGTAACGTCATATACCTTTGAGAGATATTGATCTTTAACAAAAATGCAAATACCCCCATGTATTTTTTTTTCCTCGTATAGTAGCTAGCTAGCCTATAGTTATTTATATTGTGAAGGGAGACTTCTTCTTCTTTAAGCCAATGTTCAGATATCATAACAATATCCACGTTTTTTTCATTCAATGCTACCTCAAGAGAACCCACTTTATTTCTTAAACATTGGATATTTTGATGCATAATCTGTACACTGTTTGATTCATTTTCGTGTCTACCGAGACTCACATTTTTTAATTTTCCAACACAAGTTGGGACAGTCTTGGGTATAAAAAATAATTATTGGTTTCACTTATTTTTTTGTTTTCCATACCTATTTCAATACCATCATTTGTATCAATTTTTCTAGCATTTTCTCCTTGATTTTCGCTGTTGTTTTCCATGAAGGCTATTTCTTCTAATAATGACTCGCAATTTATTCCACCTGCCACTTCTATTTCTTCTAGTAATGACTGGTTATTTCTCTCGCCTCTCTCTACTTCATTCCCTCTCAAGTTCATTGAAAATTTATATTTGTTGACATGATCCAGAAGTTCTTTACATAGGAATTTTTTTCCAACTTTGTTTATAGAGTAGCCATCCATCTCTTTTGAAATTTGACTTTCTCAACACCTTATTACAATCAAAAATATATTTTTTGTCAATATTTTTCTCATGAAGTTGTTTGATCAATGATATGTTTTTTTCATATATTATGGAGTTAATCTCTTGTCGTATTACATAGGGTTCAGTGATGATTATCTGTTGTGTATGTTGGGATTTCGTTATGAAGTCTACTAGCAGTTTTCCGTCAATTGATTGTGGCCATATTATGACTATGTCTTGTTGGTTAAAATATTTTGAATTTTTTATGGCAGTATCAAGTAACTCCTGGTTTGAGGCATACGGTTTCAAGATGGAATGTACTATAAATCTTTCTCCAAACTCTTTCATTAATGGTGGTATCATATCTCTTCCCTTTTGATCTGCTACTAGTTGTATTTGGGGCTGACTAATTCTGACACATTTTGATTTAGTTCCTATATTAGCTTCTTTCCGATTTATAGATTTATTAGTCCTAATTTTGCAAAAACCTTCTCCGCCATTGGTTTCTGTGGTCATTGTGGATTCATGCCTCACCTGCTTTTTCATCGTCTGGGTGCCTTGTGTTTTATGTGTAACCTTTTTTGTGTCTAGAATCATTTCCATTTCTTGTAGTTGTTTCTTGAGTTCATCTATTATTTTTTGTTGTTCCTCTACTTGTTTTGATAGTTTGTCCTCCATTTCGATTGCTTCACGTATTATATGTTTTTTTTCGGCATTTATTTTCTCGATGAAACTATCTTTCCATACTACATCTTCTGTAAGATCACTAATTGTTTTTTCGAGTACTTCTAACTCCTCACTTTTTTGGGATTCTTCGTTATCTGCAGCACAGCATATCACTCTGTTATTCTTAATATGACGAATTTTATTTTTCATTTTATTCAGACAACTCTTGTACATTATACTTTGACATTGTGTGCAAACATTATAAGGAAAAACTTTTGTTTTACAGCATTTAAAACCGATTTCCGAAGAGCTCATGTTGCTCATGTTGCTAGACTAGAACATCATCATCAACAGAGGTGTAAAACTAAATTCACCATTGAACAGTTTGAGATATTTTCATGTTTGTGCTCCTGGTTTACCTCCATGTATTGCACATGATTTATTTGAGGGCATAATTCCTTTCGATCTGATGCTTTGTATTAATACTTTCGTTAAGGAGAAAATAATTTCTTTGGAATCCATAAATTTGGAGTTCAAAAACCTCCGTTTCAAAAACGAACTTAGGACCGTTGTGCCCAAAATGCAAAAAAAAAAGATAAAATAATTGGTACAGCATCCGAAATATCATATATTTTAATGGTTTTGCCTCATGTTATCTATAAAAAACGTTATCTATTAGAGAATCATGAATGCTGTGAAATGATATTGTGCTTACGCAAAATAGTTAGTATCGTTCAAAATCTCAGTTCAACAACTATCACAACTAAGGTATTATTACATGAGTATTTGAGTATGAGAAAGAGTTTATTCCCAGATTATAATTTGAAACCAAAACATCATTTCATATTGCATTATCCTCACCTGATAAGACAATTCGGACCATTGAGGAATTTATGGACACTACGATTCGAGAGTAAGCATCAATATTTCAAAAAAAATATACGTCACTCGCCGAATTTCAAAAATGTTTTATATTCGTTATCAACAAAACATCAATATCTGCAGGCACTAAATTCTACTGATAAAACATTGTATTGTAATCTTGTTCAATCTGACAAATTTGAACACTTCATAATAACTAATTTTCCTTTATACTGGGTGAAACTTTTAACTTCTCGATATGGATTATGTGATTTTGAATACATAGCCACCAATGTTTCATTCAAAGGAATTCAATATAAAGAAGATTCTTTCGTATGCTACTGAAATAATGAATACGGATACTTCAAGCTATGTGAAATATCTCATCTTCTAGTGAGCTCTTGTCAGAAGAGGTTTTTTTTGTAGGTAAAAGTTTCAAAGCTTATTACAATTCATCCACGGGACTTTATCATGAAATCTTCGAAGAAACATCAAGCACAACTAGTGTGAATCTTGATGTCTGTATCTAGTATTCACAATTATTGTCTCCTGAAACTATTTTGAACTGTAAAATAGAATTTGACGATTTATTCTATTTTAAATCGGAGCCGTTTCATTCAGCCATTCAAAATTAAATGTATCATTTTGGATACTGTTTGGTAAAATCGGATATATAGTTTTTCTCTCAGGATCGGAACTAGATGCTGGTAATTTTCATTTTCACCACTTTTTTATATCCATCATTTCCGAAGTTGGTGGTTATGTAAATTTTATGTATCCTGCCCCAATCTATATAGATAGATATGTATATACTTATGATTTTCATATATGATTGTCAACTCATTGAAATATGCGAGAATATTTTGAACGTATATATATATATATTGTGATTGTATGTATAGATATATTTATGTACGTGAAAATATTGTATACATTTAGTATGTACTTAATATATATAGTGTATGCGCTATTTTAGATTATAAAATGAAAGCCCTCTTCACAATTTGGTCAGCCTCAAGGGAGAAAAAAGCCTTAATTGTTATGGATGATGACGATGAACATCTATACACCAGTCTGATTCGGAAAGGTAACATTTATTTTTGTTCATACTAGATTTAATGTATGCTCACTCCTCCTAATTCTTGTTGATACATCTCATATATGCGTTGGTTTAAGTTGAAAAACATTATCAACGAAATTGATTTCCTGAAAATTAAACCTTAAGTAATGAAAACTAGCAACGAGTACATTCGATTCATCATCTATTTTTTGCCATAAATTGAACTATCTAAATTTTTTTTTGGCCTGCACTAAATTAGAACTCGATGGAGTGAAATTAGTGCTAGAAACGAATGGTACACCCATCGATTAAGATGTTTTACTGTTTGTCAAGTCAGAAATATTGATTTTACTTCAAAGATATGAAATTTGGATGCCACCAGCTGGTTCATCTAGAATCTCTACATCACATTCCATAGCGTCATGTTCCACAATAACTTTACCGTTGTCTGATATTTCCAATAAAGACGATATTTCCAATAAAGACACACCAACAACAGTAGTTGAAAATGTGAAAGATTGCCAAATAGTGTATAAGGTGGATTGCAATGCAGAATATATGTGGTCCTCATTCGAAATTCCATGGCAAAAATTGACTAGGTCCGAGTTGGAATACTTACAACAAGGGCAAACAAATAAGAGTACAATCACAAATTTGATACACTTGACATTGGATGAAATGCGTTGCATCAAGAGGCATATTCCAACAAAAGCTTTCAAAACTATTGCGAAAAAGATCATAGATCGATATCCCAATGTTTTCAGAGATATTGACAATGATGGGGTGGTTCTTGGCAATGGAACACACTCCATTGTGTGCAAGTTGCAGGACAGGAATAATTATCTAAACCGGCCGCATAAAAGAAAGTCATCTTCAGGTGATCACAATCCAGTTGCTTCCAAAAAACTTTCTGTAAATGCTAGAGCAGGGTGTCCAAACTGGTCTCCCTGTACTCCTGACAATGACAATATTGCACAGTCTGAAAGAGCTAGAACTTGTACAGAAATCGACGAAGATTATTACGATGTACTGGAATCCTCCTATCCAGGATTGAGAAGTTTTTTGAATTCAGCTGAACCACCTTCGATTTCAAAACTAAAGGAAGAATGGCCTATAATATGCTCCCAGAAAGCTATTTATTGGCATTTCAATAAACTGACGAACTCAGATATTCATTTACTCAATAATCTCGAGGAATACCTTGTAAAAATTCAGAAAATAACGTCACATCATATCAACCCAGAGGAGAATGATGCTTCACCTTCGAGTCAGAGAGCTTTACACTGCATTTCGAAATATTTCAAAGAAAATATGGATTGCTTCCTCATCAGCTGTTCTGAAGAGGTATTTATTTTCAATATTTATCTTAATTAATTTATTTTCTTTGTTTCCGCTTTGAAATTATAAAATTTCAGCATGCATTATATTTCTCAGAATTTTTAGGTTGAATTATTGTTTTCTTATACATCATTAGTTCATTTGATGATTTTCTGAAATTTGTATTATTTCAGGACCGATCGGATTTAGACATCAATAATTTACCAATGACTCCAGTTATAGTACGAATTTATTTATATAGTTTCTATTGAATATTATTTAAGTTGGTAGTATCAGGTCGACTATCGAGCATGGAAGTTGGCAACACTGAGGCAGTGTGCAACAGGGCGTGTGTCGTCCATGTAATTAGTCGGTTGTCTGTTGCATTGTAATATTATTTTTGTAAAGAATCAAGTCATTAGTTGTGTTGAAAGTCGGTGACAAGTTACGGTGTTTTTCATAATATATGTTCCAGAGTAATCAGTGTTTTATTTAATGTGTCAACAACAGACCTCAATACATAACATAATTGGCTACGAGGTGTCAACGAACTATTCGAGCGCGTTTTGTCTTTCGTTGGTTCCTGTCAGTTCCTGTTTGCTGTAACATATCATCTTTTCAACATTTCATCATGCTTCCCTGGGTGGGACAAATCGAGTGCTTCAATCAAGAGTTATCAGACTTTCCCAGCTGGATTGATAGACTTGAATCGTTATTTGAGTGCAACGATGTATCTGGTGCTAGAAAAGTGGCACTTTTCATTACGTTGATGGGGGCTGAGACATATAAAATTTTGAAAAGTCTCATTTCACCGGATCTCCCGAAAAGTAAGACCTATGATGAACTGAAAACGGTCCTATCAGCCCATTTTTCTCCAAAACATATTATCATAGCAGAGAGATTCAAATTCTTCAAAACTTCCCAAGAACCAAATAAACCCATTGCTCAGTTCATAGTGAGGCTTAAAGCAGCTGCCAAATTTTGTGAATTTGGAGATTTTTTAGATGATGCTCTCAGAGACAGATTTGTTTGTGGGTTGGCTTCACCCTTAATACAACGAAAGCTCTTGGGAGAGGAGGAATTATCTTTCAGAAAGGCTTGCACAACTGCATCATCATATGAACTGACTGATCAACAGTCAAAACTATTCCAGCCAGATACAATATGTGCTGTGCTGTATCTTATGAACGCCCAGCTAGTAATCCTGCTAGATCAATGAAGTTTTCCCAAGGCCCATCAACAAGCAATTCCAGAGGACCCACACATAGAAATAGTAATAAGCGCAGTTGTTTTCGTTGTGGTAGAGCACATGATCCATCCACTTGCCCTGCAGTTGATTGGGTGTGCTATACTTGCAGAAAGAGGGGGCATACTTCAGCAGTATGTTCACAGCGGCAAATACATCACCTGGAGGTGAACCCTAATGAGCCAGAGCTACAAGAGTTACATGAGCTGCATGAAGATCATCTGATGGATTCTGTACAAGAGGAAGAGGAAGATGTGTTGGCAAATTTAGCATCAATCAAAGGTGGTAATGTACCAAAAAGTCTATCGTTTTGCATAAACAATAAATTCATCGAAATGGAGCTTCAAAATCAGTTATATCAATGAAGACTTACCATTCATTGTTCAGTGATTCTCCTATAAAAAATGTTGACTCAAAATTAAATGTAGTAACAGGTCACACTGTTAAAGTAATGGGAAGAATTATGGTGGATGTAGTTTTTAATAATGCTTCATTTGTACTACCATTAATTGTTATTTTTACTGACCGTGATTTCACACCACTGTTAGGCCGTGATTGGTTAGATATTATTAGTCCAAAGTGGAGGAACTTTTTTTCACTTAACAATATTAGTGTTAATACAGAGTGTACCTTTTACAGTCAAAATTTCAGTGATTCCACCAGTAAGGCTACACTAATTTCGTTTTTGAAAAATAAGTTTTTAAATGTATTTTCTGCAAAAATTGAAGATCCTATAAAATCTTTCAATGTAAGTTTGGTTCTGAAAGATAAAGTCTGTCCTATTTTTAAAAAACCTTATAATGTTCCCTTCGCCATGCAAGATATATTAAAAGCTACCTTAGATAGGATGGTTGAAAAGAAAATTATTGTACCTGTTTCACATAGTGATTGGGCAAGTCCGATAGTCCTTGTACACAAAAAAAATGGAGACCTTCGTGTCTGTGTTGATTTCAAGGTAAAATTGAATCAAGTTTTGAAACCAGACATATACCCATTACCTAACATTAATGATTTATTAACCAAACTATCTGGAGGGGTATTTTTCTGTACTTTGGATTTATTAGGTGCATATCAACAAATTAAAGTTCATGAAGATTCCCAAGAACTACTTACTATCAATACCACCTTCGGCTTGTATAGGTATAACCGCCTAACTTATGGGATTTCCAGTGCACCATCAATATTTCAAATGATCATAGATCAAATTCTTTCAGGCCTTGACAATGTGGTTTGTTATTTGGATGATATTTTAATCAAGGGAATAAATCTTCGCGATTGTTTTGATAATGTCTGTAAAGTTTTGTCGCGATTACAAAAGTATAATGTCAAGGTCAACCTGGATAAATGTGTGTTCTTCTCTGATGTAGTGGAGTATTTGGGTCATCGTATAGACTATTTGGGTATTCATCCAACTGCAGAAAAAATCCAAGCAGTTTGGCAGGCTCCAGAACCAAAAAATATAACAGAGTTAAGAGCATTTTTGGGGCTGCTAAATTTTTACAATAAATTTCTCCCGATGCTCTCTTCAGTTTTAAGACCCCTGTATTACTTACAAGAGAAAGATGTACCCTTTGTTTGGACATTGGAATGCAAGGAGGCCTTCGAAAAGGGCAAATCTCTATTACTTCATAATCAAGTACTTGTTCATTATGACCCAAAGAAACCCTTGAAATTAATTTGTGACTCAAGTTCATATGGAGTGGGGGGTGTTCTTTGTCATCCAATTGATGGTATTGATAGACCAATTTGGTTTATATCTAGTACGCTTCCCCAGGCTGAAAGAAACTATTCTCAAATACATAGAGAAGCGCTTGCAATAATTTTTGCAGTCAAACGGTTTCATAGATTTTTGTTTGGTAGATTTTTCACGTTAGTGTCAGACCATCAACCCTTGCAAGCGATTTTCAACCCTTCTAAGGCACTACCCACAATGTCAGCGTCACGGCTGACCAGAGGGGCTGTATTCTTGTCAGCATATCAATTTAAAATAGAGTATCGTCGAGGTTCACACATTGGACATGCTGACAGTCTTTCCAGACTGCCGTTACCTCAAAGAACGGATGTTTTGTATATCAACTCCTTTAACCTATTGGAAAAGGTACCCTTGTCTGCTGTTGACATAGCATACTATACAAAACGTGATACTGTTCTTGCTAAAGTTTGTGATCTCACCATTAGAGGTTGGCCAAATTCAATATCTAATTCCGAATTGAAGCCATATCTTCTCTTGAGAACTGAACTATCTGTAGAACAGGGCTGCCTTCTATGGGGAAATCGTGTAGTGGTTCCTCTAGTGTTGAGACAACAAGTTCTGGAGTTACTGCATGAGTCTCATATTGGAATTGTAAGATCCAAAATGTTGGCTAGATCCGTATTCTGGTGGCCTAACTTGAATAAAGATATAGAGGACATCATTGATAAGTGTGAATCCTGTCAAACTACCCAAAGTAACCTACCTGATAAATCATTGTGTTCTTGGCCAAGGTCCCTGAAGTGTTGGTATAGAATCCATGTGGACTTTTTCTTTTGGCACTTACTAACTTTCTTGATTATTTTTGATAGTTATTCTAAATGGATTGACATTCATCTGATGTCAACGACTACGACACTCATGACTGTCAATAAATTGAAACAAACTTTCGCGACCATGGGATTGCCCAATCAGCTAGTAAGCGATAATGGTCCACCCTTCAACTCTGTTGAGTTTGTAAAATTTTGTCAGTCGAATGGAATAGTTCCAATAAAAAGCCCTCCCTACCATAGTCAATCAAATGGTGCGGCAGAACGGGGTGTTCAAACTATAAAGAAGGCCTTGGAACGTCAGTATTTTGATAAAAGCTCTCCATCATCTATTTCCTCACAAATTAGCCATTTTCTTTTGAGCTACAGAAATACCCCGTCAACAAGTACTGGACTATCACCATTTGAAATGGTTTTCAAAGTGAAACCTAGAACTAGACTTGATCTTTTAAAACCAGATATTGGAAAAATAAAAACTAATAGTGAATTTGTAAATCCAAATATTCATAGGAATTTGTTTTCAGTTGGACAAACAGTTTTTGTTAAACCTCAAAAAGGTTTGGATTGGGTTAAGGGTACTATTGTTAAAGTGCTTAGTTATGTGACCTATCTTGTCAAAGTGAATGAAAATATAAAAACAGTACACTATGATCAGTTGAGGGAATGTAAATTACCTTATTCTCAGTCAGATTTAGTATCCAAACCCTTAGATTTAGGAAATACCATTGTTAAACCTTATTCCAACAAGGAAATGGAATCTGTTCCTTCAACCTCACAGGGAAATAACCCTGTTGATAATTCACAGTCTATGTTAAATAAAGAAATGCAACCATCTGTTCAGATAACTTCGGATGTTGAACAAAATGTACTGGAGCAGGATTCCAGTTACTTTACTGAGATGATTGTTGTATCACCAGTAAGAAGGTCACAAAGGGCTATTAGAGCCCCTACTAGACTTAATCTTTGATAAGGGGGAGGAAATGTTGAATATTATTCAAGTTGGTATTATCAGGTCGACTATCGAGCATGGAAGTTGGCAACACTGAGGCAGTGTGCAACAGGGCGTGTGTCGTCCATGTAATTAGTCGGTTGTCTGTTGCATTGTAATATTATTTTTGTGAAGAATCAAGTCATTAGTTGTGTTGAAAGTCGGTGACAAGTTACGGTGTTTTTCATAATATATGTTCCAGAGTAATCAGTGTTTTATTTAATGTGTCAACAACAGACCTCAATACATAACAGTTTCAAATACCTATGCTACCTATGGATTTTACAAATCAATTATCTGATTATTCTTTATCATTTCAAATAACTCATATTGATTATATATTATATTTTATAATAACTACTTATGTGTTACGGTTTCGTTAGCATCAAACCTGATAATAAGTAAATACTTATTGTTACGATTACAAATGTTTCATCCAGAGTAGGAAATCTAACACATTGAATAACGGGATTCCTTCTAAGCGTTCCTCTTCAATGAATCTGTCTGAAATTGGGATTTACAGTCATCGTATTTCCTTCAACAGAGGAGCAACCTCATTCTAAATCTGGCAGGACGCCACTGCTTGGTTCCCTTATCTTACAGCTCGGTAGAACAGTCCAAACATTTTCTTTCTTCTTTTTCGTTTCGCACCTCATGTCGATCTTCTTCCAAATAATACGCGATGAAGGCTTTGGTCCGAAGGCCATTAGCTTTTTGTCGTCTTGCTTTTTACGGACTGCTATCCTTCGATTTCGGATCAACCGCTTAGGGTCAGAGTCCGACACTGCTCTCGGGCGAAAGATTCTTATGTTCATAGAACTATTGGTTCATACCAAGGTTAGGACCAGGACCAGCTGTCACTCCTGCTAACCTGAATTCTCTAGACAGTAAGGGGCCTGCCAAAATCGGTGTCATGTCATTATCCTGTCACTATTTTCTAGAATTTCTGGTGTTATAAAAAAAAACTTCAGCAGAAGCACGAGCTCTTGATTTATCGCAAATTGTGCGGATTTTATGGAGTCAAAAACACCAGTTGGTTGATCTTGATTACACATAATTGTATCATTATTGCGTTGATCAATTATAAGGTATTCACCTGATGGTGGATTTATTTTCAACCAAAAGGACGCTTCATCCCCTATCACACGAGGCCGCATGACATCAAAGGTAGGCTTCCATATGCTTTGCAGCTAACTCATCCGAAGGACTCCCCTTACTGATTGACTCATCCATATACTGAATGTGTGCTTGAATCTTAGACTTCCTCATATTTTAGGCCTCTTTCCTACAGTATCTGCTTTACATACTATCAAGTAGAACTACCACCAGTCCCGATCTATAGTAGAAAAGACACGGACTTGCTTCGCAAATTGCTTTACCGTCATTTGTCCTGCTCATCAGTATCAAAAGTCAAAACCTTGATACCTGAAGATCCGTGGAGGAGAGATTGAAAGGAATCCTCGGCCAGCTCATAAGGGCCCCTCAAGTAAGATCCTTCCAATTTTGCAGTCACCACTTCGGCTGAGTATTTAGTAGTAACTACTGCGCTTATGCCTCTAACCATCCTGTATCATCACTCTTGCTTTAATTAGACTGGCTTCTGGGCTAGGAGAAACCTGCGTTAGAAATTTAAGTTAAATTTACCCAGTAGGTTATTTGAGTACCCTCTGGGTCTATGTTCTGTGAACCTACGGTATATACCTACAGGGGCCATTCTCATCTTTTGTTCATTGACCGACGGTAAGCCTATCTTAATGAGTATTGTATTTTTGTTTAGTATAAGTTGGTTGATTTCACAAATTGCTTTTCTACCATTTACTTATAAATATTATAATCGAATCCTGTGTATTACCAACTCCTTGGGAATATTCAGAGAATATTAATTAAGCAAAGATTCATCAGCTTTTCGTTTTACTCACCATCCCTCTCCGCTGAGCAAACCCTTATGAAAATAAAAATAATACTACCTCTATTATTGACCCCTTTCTTATAACCCCTTTTTGTTTGAAGAAAAACTAAAAGAGGTAATAAATTTGGCGCCCTCATTCGTGGATTTTTTGTCAGTTATCTGATTATTCCAAGGATATTCTCAGGGTGATACAGGTAAACGAGATATTTTCATAGAACATAAATAATCAATCTACTATTGGTACTGATTTACTACGCTCTGGATGAGATAAAGTTGTGTTTCGTAATCATTTTACTCTATCTCACTTAGTTCGGTTTGAGATTAGGTCGTAACAATAAATATAACTTACATTTTTTTTTTGTTAATTGTTTTTCCCTTCATGTTGTTGAACACGGTGAAATTTAGGTAGGGAATTAGTTAGTGAAAGTAATTTTTTGTAATTCATTGTACTTGGAAGTAATCTCTTGCACATTTTACTGAAACTTATACAGGGTGGCCCTGTCTTCATTGGTTTAGTCAGATAAATAGCCTCAGTTTAGACAAGAGTTACTAGTTACAGTATTTGGTAAGTTGTCGGTTAGTTTCGACTCGCGTTTTTGATTTTTTTCCCCAATCGGGATTTTTCTCTTTTTTTTCTTGGAGAGGTCGGGTCCTTTGGGTAATCTACTCCTTATACGAAAATAAGTACTCGATTGCTGAAATGGAGGTAAATCGCTTGTTAGGCGATGAAATTGTGTATGAGCTGTCCATAAGGAATTCACCGGTAATGCAAACTGTGAGTGCCAATAGAGCCTCACTGAGAGGAGCATTGAGAAGTGAGAGGGAAGGATTAGTTCCTTCGATTATCTATCCAGTAAATATAGGATTGGCAGGAGATGAGCTCGATATTTGCAATAAAAAATTGTCAGATTTAGCAACAGATATTCAGAATTTCAGTAGAGATAACAGGGAAAATGAGTATAGGCGTATCTCAACTCAGCTGTGTCATATAAATCTTAGGTTGAATAGAATCGTGGTATCAGATGCAGAACAAGAAAACCAGAAGAGATCAGTTACGGCCAAATGTTTGCAGCTGATGGACGTGGTTGGTAACCTCAATGATAGCTTCGAAGTAGTACAGGATCTACAGGGTGAAATTGCAACGACTGAATCACCATCTCTACTAGAACAGCAACATCCGGAACAGCAATATTTGGATGAACCTCTGATTCCGGGTTTATCTTCTACTGAGGAGGTAGGAGCAACGAGTGAATCTATCCAAAATTTACTTGCTGCTGGTAGGTCAGTTCGTAGAGCTGTTTCCTCATTTTCGAACTTTGGCGAAGGAGTAAACACACCAACCCAGCGGGAGGCCCCAAACTTCCAACAGCCAACAGCAGAGGATCGAAGGGAGAGTCCGAAGAGACGGGAGAGTGTTCGTTTTCAGGTTGATCCAGAAGGCCAAGAACAACGATGGAGTAATAGGTATACAACACAGTCACAGCCTACATCCAATCTCATATTCGAGCAACCCTTTCACGCTTCAACTCAATTTTCTGAGCGAAACCATCAGACTCACGATAAAAATATTCCCACCTCGTCCAGACTACGAGAACCTTCTGGAGACTACTATAATAGACACACAGGAAATCTGTTCGAATCCAGTCGCGATGCTGGTCAGAGATCTCATCCTTTTGAATTTTCTCCCACATTTCAAGGATCATATGGTTCTGGTCCTTTTGTCGATGTTACGAGATGGAAGGTTCACTTTGATGGAGAAACGAGTGTTACCAACTTTTTAGAACGCATCGAGGAAATTCGCTCATCGCGAGGGGTTTCTAAGGATCAATTGCTCAGATCTGCTCCTGAACTTTTTATAAAGGACGCTCTTCTCTGGTATAGAACTCATATTTTTGACTCTTGGGATGAACTTGTATTGAGGTTGAAGGAGGACTTCATGCCGTATGATTACGAGTTCGACCTATGGGAAGAAATCCGAAAGAGAACACAAGGATCCAAAGAACGGGTTGTCACTTTCATCGCAGCTATGGAGAACCTTTTCCAGAAATTAGGAACCACCAAACCGCATGAGGAAGAAAGACTCAAATTGATAAGGCGCAATATGTTACCTCACATTCAATCACAGCTCGTACTCCAACCAATCCACTCAATTTCGGATCTTGTGAAATTCAGTAGGGCTATTGAGGAAACTGCTCAGAGGGTACAAGGCTTCTGTCCCCCACCCACCAATTATGGGTATTTGCTAGAACCCGATTTGGCATATCGCAAACCTGGAGGGTCAGGTCATATATCGGCTATTGGGCAGCCTGAGGTTCACGCCATGGAGGCACGAGAAACCCATCGTAATACTTCTCCTAATCCGCCTCCCTTCTCAAATGCGTCGAAGTGTTTCAATTGTCATGAAACCGGACATAGGTTCAAGAAATGTCCTAAGAGTCTCCGTAGATTTTGTTTCAAATGTGGTAAGGATGGGGTTACGGCTAATGCATGTCCCTCTTGTAAACCAAAAAACATCCAAGGGGTTCAACAAGAGGTCGAATGTTGACTTCCCCCGACCACCCTGCAGATCAATTGAAGGGTTTGGTGCAAGAACCGGTCAATGACCACTTTTGCCAAAATCGAGATTATGGCATTTCTTGCCTCCAAAAATACCTCCGCATCGTTTGCAGCAGAAACCGTACACGTATTGTGTGAGAAACTATAGTTAAAACAACGTATTCGCTTATTGCACCAAACATGGTCATAACGCAGTTCTTTCGATCGATGGTATTGATAGCAATAATCGGCCACGTGTCGCACATAACCGGTTTTTGCGCCCAAGGCTGAGGAAGGTCTAACCTAACATTCTTTTCGTTTGTCGAGTGCACATCCCTTCGTGAAAATGGACAGTTTCAGTGAGGTGTCCAGTGAAGATGATCCATTCCATGACTCAGATAATAGTGATATTGACCCGGATTATGTGGTGGATGAAGGGAATGGCAAAAAATTATTCAAAAAGTGTCATAATAAATCATTATATAAAGTTGGTTCTGTTTCTGACCAGCATGGTTTGAAATACAATATCAAACAAGGTAATTTTATCAAATATTTGAGGAAATGATTATAAAAAATAATGATTATTTATAGACATGGCTGCAGATAGAGGAATAACCGAAGCTAGTGGATCAGGTTTGATTCAGGGAGCTATTCCAAAGCATGTAACTGCAAACGAAAACTCGAGCAACACTGAGGAAGGTGAGTGAACTAGTACAGTTTACTTCCGTACCATTGCACTTAAATTTATATTTCTCCAAATGTAGATGAAACTGCAGAAGAGCGCTCCGAGAATAAGGGAAAGAAACGCAAGCGCACTACTCATGCTTGGAAGAGAAATGTGAGAAAGTTGGAAAGAAATAGTGGAAAAGGATATATCAGTAGTGGGGGTAAAGCCATTGAAGCAAAGAAACAGGGACCCAGATGTGAGTGTCGTAACCAGTGCTATGAAAAATTTACGGAAATGGAGAAATATGCGATATTCACAGAATTCTATGCAATGGGAGATAAGAATATTCAGGATAGCTACTTAGGGTCACTCATAGATGTAAAAAAAGTCTCCAGAAGAAGAAAAACTAGCGTGCATGAAACGAAAAAGTATTCTTATGGCTATAGTGTCAAAGTCGCTTCAAAAACCGAAAAAGTATGCCGCACAGCATTTTGTAACTTACATGCGATTCACAAATCACGTGTTTCAAGAATTTCACGATCAAGGGCTTCTGGTGTGTTGCTCGAGAAGGATGCCCGTGGTAAACACCATAATCGACCAAACAAAATTCCGGAAAATATTGTTCACAGATTGAGGAGCATGTAAAGAGTTTTCCAGCTCGTGAATCACACTATTCACGAAATGAAAATAGAAAGAAATATCTATCAGCAGAGTTGAATGTCCGGAAAATGTACGAGCTTTATTTGCAAAAATATGAGCCCGAGCAATATTGTCTATTGAACAGTAACGAAAAAATAAAACCTAAAGTTAGCTATGATTACTATTATAGGAATTTCACAGAAAAATTCAATCTGTCATTCGGTTATCCGAGATCGGATACTTGTGCTACTTGTGACTTGTTGAAGATTCAACTTGATGCCGCTTCTACGGACGAACCTAAGCAGCAACTAAACGTCAAAAAAGAAATTCATCTCCGGAAAGCTCAAGCGTTCTACAACGATTTGAAAGAAAAAACTGAAATGGCACAGAATGATGAAACTGTGGAAACTATTTGTTTCGATTACCAGCAAAATTTGCCTTTTCCTGTTTTGACTACGGGGGAAATATTTTATGCCTGGCAGATCTGGGTCTATAATCAGCTCTTCTACTCTTGTTCAAATAACAAGTCAGTTTGTTACATGTTCGACGAAACGGTTGCGAAGAAAGGGTCAATAGAAACCGTATCCTTTTTGTGGCATTTCATAAAAAAATATATAAAGAGTTCAGTAACTGTTCTCCATATCTTCACTGACAACTGCGGAGGGCAAAATAAAAATTCTGTCATGGTCCATTTTTTGTCAAGTTTGGTAAACAACAGAAGATTTTCTAAAATAGTGCATCACTTACCAGAGCCAGGTCACAGCTTCTTGCCATGTGACCGAGATTTCGCTCAAATTGAAAAAAAGAAGCGTAAGAA
Source organism: Chrysomela aeneicollis (assembly GCA_029955515.1). Classification (NCBI taxonomy): domain Eukaryota; kingdom Metazoa; phylum Arthropoda; class Insecta; order Coleoptera; family Chrysomelidae; genus Chrysomela; species Chrysomela aeneicollis. The sequence goes on along the minus strand of JARUHQ010000013.1, from coordinate 1,553,755 downwards.
AGAAGTGTTGTATTTACCAGAAGAATGGTATTCGTTGGTTGAAAAATGTGGTAAAAAGTTCACTGTGGAACGGGTATTACAGGACATGGTGTTCGATTTTAAAACATACCTCGAGCCTTTTTTCAAAAAATCTTGCGTTGTTAAAAAACATAGTTTCACATTATCGAAATATAGAATCTTTATTTATGATTCTGAATCTCCAGAGGATATTTCAGTAACTGAAACTCATTCCCCTGCCCTCATAATCGCCTACCCTTTGAATAAAAGTGCAGGTACCATCATTGACCTAAACGGAGCTCCTCTGGCGTATAAAGAAAAGCTGCCACTGAAATCAGCAAAATACGATAGCATTATGCCTTTAGTGAGGAAATATATTCCCCCTATTTGTCAATCATTTTATGATGAATTCAAACGGGCTGAACAAAATAAAGATTCCGAATGAAGTAGTGTTTTGACTGTCCTGTTTCATTTTATTTTTGATTATCTCATTCATCTGTTATTACAATGATAGTATACAGTGTATTAAGTACCTCGTACTTGGATTAGTTTTGTTATGTCGATAATAAAGGAAATTATTCAATACAAAATAAGGCATTTTTTCCCTTTTTTCTACATTTCTTTCTATATTGGTGACAATAACCGGCTACGTGCAAGATTCTAAATCAAATCACAAGAGAACCAAAGTCAGAATTTCAATAAATATGACTAGAAAACATGAGTTTTTTGTTATCGTACATATTCAAATCAACAAATTTAAACCTACTTCAACTATGAGTGAATGACAAGTTTTTCTCATTTTTCTCAAAACTATCCAGTGTGCACGTGGACGGTTATTGCATCGAGGCCTTCAATTGGACTCGACCAAAGTAATCATAAATTATGTGTTATCACATGCTAAAAATGATTTGAGACCATACCTAAAAATAGGAATTTATGGAAAAGAAATGTTGGCCTTATTAGATTCGGGGTGCTCAAAAACTGTTATTGGTATTCAGGGATGGAACTTGTTGAAAACTATCTGTACATTAAATGTGACAGCTCAAAAATCATGTACGGTTGCGAATGGGACTAGTTGTGAGGTGATAGGAAGCATAGTGGTTCCAATCAGACTTCGAGATCGAGTAAAGATTCTTGAACTTCTAGTGGTACCGGCACTTCCTCATTGTATCATATTGGGTGTCGATTTCTGGCATAGGATGGAGATAGTCCCAGATTTATATTCAGGAGAATGGGCCTTCAGATCCGAACAGAGCTTTCAGGTTGACGTGATTCAGGACGCAGGTCACCTAACTAATGCCCAACGGCAAATATTGGATCAGATGGTCATAGATATCTTTAAGGATATGGGAAATAAATTGGGCTGTACTACGGTTGTGGAGCATGTAATTCGCACCAATGCGCCTCCCATCAAGCAACGCCATTACCCCTTATCCCCGAATCTTCAAACTCAAGTAAATAAGGAGTTGGAACAGATGCTGGCTGATGATATCATAGAACCATCATCATCTTCATGGGCGTCGCCGATTGTGCTCGTCAAAAAACCAGACGGACGGTATCGCTTCTGTGTGAACTATGAAAAGCTCAATGAGTTGAGTCTACCTGATGCTTACCCACTCCCATTCGTAAGTTCCACATTGGACAAACTCCGAGACGCGAAATACTTGACCACACTAGATATCAAGTCTGCCTATTGGCAGATACCAGTAGCCAAGGAGAGTCGACCTCTAACCGCTTTTGTAGTTCCAACGCGAGGGTTATTTCAGTTTAAAAGAATGCCGTTCGGCCTGCATAACGCACCTGCCACCTGGCAGAGATTTATCGATCGAGTGATTGGAGTGGATCTTGAACAGTTTGTGTTCGTGTATTTGGATGACGTGGTCATTTGCACCCCATCATTCGATCAACATATAACAGTTCTGCGTACGGTTGTGGAAAGAATCAGGTCTGCTGGTTTGACACTTAACGAGGAGAAGTGTCATTTCTGTAAACCGGAGTTAAAATATCTCGGATATGTGGTTAACTCGGCTGGGTTATTAGTAGATCCGGACAAAGTCGATGCCATCATTCGCATCCCTACCCCTCGAAACGTTTCGGAGGTGAGGCGTATTATTGGCTTGGCGTCATGGTATCGACGATTTGTCCCGAACTTTTCGACCCTGACAGCTCCATTGACGGCTCTACTCAAAAAAAATGTTCGATTTCAATGGACTGAATCCTGCGATATCGCCTTGAAAGAAATTAAGAGTAATTTGATCACTGCTCCAATTTTGTCCTGCCCTGATTTTACTCGGGCTTTCACGGTTCAAACGGATGCGTCGGATTTTGGCCTTGGGGCCGTTCTCTCTCAAACCTATGATGATGGGGAGAAGGTAATATGCTATCTAAGTCGTTCTCTCACAAAATCGGAACGCAAGTATACCACCACAGAGAAGGAGTGTTTGGCAGTACTTTTCGCAGTCGAGAAACTACGTCCCTATATTGAGGGCTCGAAGTTCACGGTTGTGACGGACCATTGGAGCCTCAAGTGGCTCTACAATATTAAAGATCCTGTCGGACGTATAGCGCGCTGGGCTGTCCGTTTGCAGCAGTATAATTTTGAGAAAAGACCACTTGGTACCAGATACTATCTCTCGATCTGTTCCGATCATCAATATCATAACCATAGAAGATCCGACTTCTGACCGTTGGTACACCAAAATGTGTGAAAGAGTTGATAAATCGCCCTCTACATATCCCCTGTGGCAGTTGGAGGGCAATCATCTATTTAAACGGGTTGAGAGAAAGTATCCTGAATTAGAAGAGGAATCGTCAGATTGGCTACAAGTTCTTCCAAAGGAGAAGAGGGAGGAGATCATTCGAAGTAATCACGATCCTCCTACATGTGGGCATCTTGGCGTCTTCAAGACATTCGGACGAATATCTTCCAAATATTATTGGCCGAAAATGAAACAAGATATAGCTCGGTATATAAGGAGATGTTGGACATGTTTACAGACAAAACCAGTGCAGAAAAAGCCGGCAGGTTTGATGCTTAGCAAGACGGCCACGATTTCGCGACCCTGGCAACTATTGAGCTAAGACTTGGTAGGTCCCCTACCCAGGACTTCTATGGGGTTTGCTTACATATTCTCCATATGCGATTGTTTCAGTAAATTTTGTTTACTTTTTCCCTTGAGAAAAGCCACCGCCGTCAGCATAACCCGTATTTTTGAGGAGCAAGTTATCTTAGTTTTTGGAACACCAAGTCGCTTAATAACCGATAACGGCGTTCAATTTAAGAGTAAATTGTTTACCGGTCTTCTTTCGGAATACAAGATTCGACAGTCTTTCACCGCGAACTACCACCCCCAAGCTAACCCAGTAGAACGAGTCCACAGGGTAGTGAAGACGATGTTGACGAGCTATGTGGGGAATAATCAGAAAACCTGGGACAAATACTTACCGAAAGTGTCGTGGGCGATAAGATCAGCGCGACATGAAGTCACCGGAATGACTCCCAATTTCGTATTTTTTGGTCGCGAACTGGCTATCTCTGGTGACCACGTTCACACCGTTGAAGAACCCTTCGATTTCGATCGCAATAGGAGTTTGATTGAGAGAAATAAAACATTGAATAACGTGTTCGAGGAGGTAACCCAGAGACTTGTGAAAGCATACGAGAAAAGCCGCCAGGTATACAACTTACGCAGGCGGGAGGAACGATTCTCTCTTCACCAACAAGTCTGGAAAAGAAACCACGTTATATCAGATTCTTCAAAAGATTTCACATCTAAGCTCGCGAGTAAATATGTAGGTCCATACACCATCAGTAGAATAGTTTCCCCATGGTCGTATGAACTAAAAGATGGAACTGATAAAGCTTGTGGATATGGCATGCGAAAGACCTAAAAGCACATCCTCCTGATGACCCAAGTGACTAGATTTCGGCCTGAATATATCCATATGCTTCAACTTGTACGCATATCAATTTTTTCTGTTTTATTCGTTTCCGGTTTTATTAGTTTAGTTTTTTTTAGTTTTTTTTTGAAAAAAAAAAACTTTCTTCGAAGAAAGGGGGGTGTGTTACGGTTTCGTTAGCATCAAACCTGATAATAAGTAAATACTTATTGTTACGATTACAAATGTTTCATCCAGAGTAGGAAATCTAACACATTGAATAACGGGATTCCTTCCAAGCGTTCCTCTTCAATTAATCTGTCTGAAATTGGGATTTACAGTCATCGTATTTCCTTCAACAGAGGAGCAACCTCATTCTAAATCTGGCAGGACGCCACTGCTTGGTTCCCTTATCTTACAGCTCGGTAGAACAGTCCAAACATTTTCTTTCTTCTTTTTCGTTTCGCACCTCATGTCGATCTTCTTCCAAATAATACGCGATGAAGGCTTTGGTCCGAAGGCCATTGGCTTTTTGTCGTCTTGCTTTTTACGGACTGCTATCCTTCGATTTCGGATCAACCGCCTAGGGTCAGAGTCCGACACTGCTCTCGGGCGAAAGATTCTTATGTTCAAAGAACTATTGGTTCATACCAAGGTTAGGACCAGGACCAGCTGTCACTCCTGTAACCTGAATTCTCTAGACAGTAAGGGGCCTGCCAAAATCGGTGTCATGTCATTATCCTGTCACTATTTTCTAGAATTTCTGGTGTTATAAAAAAAAACTTCAGCAGAAGCACGAGCTCCTGATTTATTGCAAATTGTGCGGATTTCATGGAGTCAAAAACACCAGTTGGTTGATCTTGATTACACATAATTGTATCATTATTGCGTTGATCAATTATAAGGTATTCACCTGATGGTGGATTTATTTTCAACCAAAAGGACGCTTCATCCCCTATCACACGAGGCCGCATGACATCAAAGGTAGGCTTCCATATGCTTTGCAGCTAACTCATCCGAAGGACTCCCCTTACTGATTGACTCATCCATATACTGCATGTGTGCTTGAATCTTAGACTTCCTCATATTTTGGGCCTCTTTCCTACAGTATCTGCTTTACATACTATCAAGTAGAACTACCACCAGTCCCGATCTATAGTAGAAAAGACACGGACTTGCTTCGCAAATTGCTTTCCCGTCATTTGTCCTGCTCATCAGTATCAAAAGTCAAAACCTTGATACCTGAAGATCCGTGGAGGAGAGATTGGAAGGAATCCTCGGCCAGCTCATAAGGGCCCCTCAAGTAGGATCCTTCCAATTTTGCAGTCACCACTTCGGCTGAGTATTTAGTAGTAACTACTGCGCTTATGCCTCTAACCATCCTGTATCATCACTCTTGCTTTAATTAGACTGGCTTCTGGGCTAGGAGAAACCTGCGTTAGAAATTTAAGTTAAATTTACCCAGTAGGTTATTTGAGTACCCTCTGGGTCTATGTTCTGTGAACCTACGGTATATACCTACAGGGGCCATTCTCATCTTTTGTTCATTGACCGACGGTAAGCCTATCTTAATGAGTATTGTATTTTTGTTTAGTATAAGTTGGTTGATTTCACAAATTGCTTTTCTACCATTTACTTATAAATATTATAATCGAATCCTGTGTATTACCAACTCCTTGGGAATATTCAGAGAATATTAATTAAGCAAAGATTCATCAGCTTCTCGTTTTACTCACCATCCCTCTCCGCTGAGCAAACCCTTATGAAAATAAAAATAATACTAGCTCTATTATTGACCCCTTTCTTATAACCCCTTTTTGTTTGAAGAAAAACTAAAAGAGGTAATATATGCTTTGAGAAAATGAAAAATATGCTTTTAATTTCAGGTGACCGTCTGCCAGTTTACTATGTTTACGTGGAGAAGGAAGTAATGAGTGCAGAAGGCTACAATAATTTCATGGACGCGCTGAAAGTGTGTTTTGCTTTATATTTCATTCTGAATATCCAATATCCGAAACAATTCACAGTGACATTGGAACTACTCCAAAGAAAGTGAATCCCACAAAAAAAAGGTTTTTAATTCCATCAATAGGTTTGTTAAAATGTAATAAAGATAGGTAGGGTTTTATAATATACACAAAGCAATTTGTGATGTTAGCCACCGTCATCTATCAATTCAGTACAATGGTCGTCAGAAATATACTGCTGAAAATTCGAATTATGGGAAATGTTCCCGAATATTTTATAATGTATAAAAATTTTCAGCAATATATCGTTTCAATAATATTTCACTTATTATTAACCAAAAATTATTTATGTAGGCTTCTGTTTCTGTTCTTATCAAAACTAGCACTAATTGTCTTTAGGAAACATGATTCTATTATACATTCCTCTAGCGTGCCATAGATTAAATCACAGTGAGACCCCCATGGTTACTTTTGAGGAGAATTATGTTAATCTCAAGATATTCAAGATGACTAGATCTCGTTGAAATGCGATGTATGTATAGTATAGTTCATTTACTCAGGTATATTTTGTTTATAGAATTTTCTTTATTTTGAAACACTGTTTTGTACAGTGAGAAGTTTATGAAATCTAATTTATACTTTGTTTGTAGTTGAATTTTCAGTAAAGTACTAAAACTATCATTCATTTAACATTTTCTAGTACAAGGAAGAAACTTCGAATCAAACTAATTCAAGAATGTTTGGGAAATGATGGAAATCAACAAGACCAGGACTACTCTTTTACATCCACAGTCAGATGGCATGGTTGAAAGGTTCAATCGGACTATGGAAGAACATCTTTCCAAAGTAGTAGAGGAGCATCAGAAAGACTGGGATCGGCATCCTCCACTATTCTTGATATCTATACGCTACGACCTCAGAGCAAATTCAGAGGAATTCCACGTCGGAAGTGAGGTGTCCCTCCCAAATTAACATCATCTTGGAAAGGACCATATAAGGTGATAAAAAGGATGAATGATGTGGTATATAGAATCCAACGCAGCCCCGGAGCCAAGATGGAAGTCGTCCACCTGCAGAGGTTGAAGCCTTACAATGGTGATGTCTTTGATCGGGACGATCAAATCTGAAAGGAGGATGGTGTTACGAACCGTGCTTCCACGATACCGAGATTCATTAGTGATTGATGGCCTCGCGGTCGTCGTCGAAGCAATTAGTGGATGACTCATACCCGTCGCAGTTTCTCCAGAATGAATCAAGAACTCTATTGAATATTCAAGATTTCACGAGAATGAACTTGTGCCTTTATAAAAGGAACGGATCGGCACGGACAGTTAGTTATAGTTTGGAAAGAGTTCAGTTTTGTAAAAAAGCTAGTATTGTGAACATTGAGATTTGTAAAGCGAATATCGTAGTGATTTGATTAAGTGTTAATGGAATTTTATTTTTAGTGTTTGAAGAAATAAATTGTTCAGTTTTGTACTGAGTGTTTTGAATTCACGAACCCAAGGAGAAATTTCGTAACAATATGTTTATTTTCAATTATATTATTCATTCAATGTGTGATATATGTATTCCCTTCCTGAAAAAAACATTATTATTATGATTATCATTATTCAGCTCTGAATTTGTATTTATGGAAAATTGTCTATCTTCAAATGGTCCTGAAATTGTTTATTTGACTGATGAATAAATAATAAATCATTTGAACTGAGGTTCAACTCAGATTGTAATTGCTTTCGATTTTTTCCAGACGGAACAATTCATAAAATTGTCGATTCTGCTGGTAAAGATAATAGGAGGTAACGCAGCAGTTATCATCACCATTATGAAGAGTGAATAACAAAATTAATGGGATAAATTACCTCATGAAGCACCTAGCATTCGTAGGTGAATAGACATTTGAATTATTAATTATGTTCAATTTTCATCTCTGAATTTGTATTTATAGAAAATTATCTATCTTCAAATGGTCCTATAATCGTTCATTTAAATATATATCAATACAATATCTGAACTGAGGTTTAACTCAAAATGTAATTGCTTTCGATTTTTTCCAGACGGGACAATTCATAATATTGTCGATTCTGCTGGTAATGATAATAGGAGGTAACGCAGCAGTTATCATCACCATCATGAAGAGTGAATAACAAAATTAACAGAATAAATTACCGCATTCGCAGGTAAATCGACATTTGAATTATTAGTTATGTTCAATTTTCATCTCTGAATTTGTTTTTATAGAAAATATCATAAAATGGTATGAATAATAATACATCATTTGAATTGAGGTCCAACTAAAATTGTCATTGCTTTCGATTTCTTCCAGACGGAACCATTCATAATATTGTCGATTCTGCTGGTAAAGATAATAGGAGGAAACGCAGCAAATATTTGAATTATTAATTATGTTAAATTTTAATCTCTGAATTAGTATTTATAGAAGATTGTCTATCTCCAAATGGTCCTATAATTGTTATCATCCATTCTCAAAGTGGCCCAATTTGATTGGGTCCTATAATTATTTATTTGACTGATAAGGCCCGGTTTCACCAATAAATTAATCTCGGTTTTAAAGATAACTGACAATTTTAATCGCGATTATGCCTTCCACTCGTTTCACCACACCACTAACCACGATTATACCCGATAATCAAGATTATCTATTAACTGGCCTTTCTTGACGGGTTATCGGAATTAATCTCACGTTACTCGAAACAGTGAGGTTATGTTGCTGTTGTTAGATTATTGAAGAAATTGCCGGTTTGCAAAGATTGTATGATCTTGCTTTCGAAGACGACAGTAGTGCCCCGATGAATACTTCAAAGAGAAAATCACTTCGACAATTTGGATGATACGGACTTTGTAGTGAGATTTAGACTCCCCAAACAAGCAGTGCTTCTGGTTTTGGAATCCATAAAAAAACAATTGGAATATCAAAGTGACAGGTAATTGAATCTGCTCAGTTTTATTCAACGTATATCAAGTTTCATGACTTCAACCTGTTCCAGGAATAATTCAATCTCACCAATAGATCAGTTGCTGTGCACATTGAGGTATTATGCTACTGGCTGCCTTCAATTGACATGTGCAGATTTTGGTGGATTCAGTAAATCTACTGCACATAGAATGATTCACCGTGTAAGTGCAGCCATTGCGTCACTTTTGCCTTCAAATTTAACTTTTTCTACTACACCAGAAGAGAGGCGAATTACAAAATCTAGAGTGCTGGGTGCAGTAGGCTGTACACATGTTAAAATACAAACTACAGGTACTTCAGAGTACCCTTTTTTTATTATAGTGGTTATTTTCAATTGATTTGCAGGTGGAGATAATGCTGAGTTGTTCCGCAATAGGTTTCTTCTCCCTCAATGTCCAAGCAATATGTAATTCCAGATTGGAATTTACAGATATCGTTGCAAGATGGCTTGGTAGTACCCATGATTCCCACATATTTAACAATTGTGGTCGTAAAATGTATTTTGAAGATCAGAGATATGGAGATGGGGTTCTTGTTGGTGACAGTCTATAATTAGAATTAGAAATCCAGTGGAGCGGATGTTTGGAATTTGAAAACGACGATTTCCTGTATTAGCTTCGGGGATACAAGTGAAGCTAGAAAAAACGTTCCCAATTATTGTCTCAACTGCTGTACTTTACAACATATTGCGCAGGAGAGGAGAAGAACTTCCTCCAGATGACCCCAACTTAGCACTGCCTGCTCCATGGTAAATACCAATATCTCAAGGAGATATAGGGCAAGAACCTATTGCTGCTCTTCTTAGGCGAGAAAATCCCAAATCCATGAGAGACGCAACATTGTGAACCATTAATTCACATTTTCCTGAACTGCAAATTATTGATTTGAACTTCAATTGATTTGTTTGGCTTTGAAGGCTTGTTGCATTGGAAATGCAGCAGAGGGGAAGAGGGCAAGAAATTTATGAAAATGCCCAGCAGTATTGATGAATTAATAGATAATTTTTTTCAAATTCATCAGTTTTTTTCTTTAAAAATTCTCATGTAGCAACAGGATATTCATTGTAGATTGAAGGAAATTGAAAAAAAAAATCAAAATATATATCGACGGTCTAACGGCAATACCTCGTAAGTTCTGAAACAATAAATTTACAGAGGATGCGAAAAACGTATTATGAAGTTGTTTTTCTCATTCATTTTATATAATTCACGATACTTATTCAAAAAATTAGTGAAGGATTATTGCGTGATGCAAAATTAATTATACTTCTTAAATATATTCAAAAGGTGAGTTACGAGGTTTTGCATTTCCTACATTTGACATACGAGGAACTTCATACTCATCCAATTGAACAGTTACAGTTTTTTCATCATTCTTTGTGACATCATATCAGCTGAGAAGTAGTATAATCATGGAAAATTTATCAGTAGGAATTGCATCAAAAAATAATAAGAATGAGCTAACAAAATTACCAAACTCTTCACTATTCATTAATATCGATGTCATCATAAAATTTCCAGCAGTCTCTTGGAATCACTGATTTAATCTGTTTTTATCTTTGAAATTAGCGATCCTCTTTGGTCTTCGCGGAAGATCTTCTAAATGATCATCAAAATTGGTTTTGAATCGAATTTTGCCCCCACTATAATGAAGAACCCTGATATCTGTTACTGGTGGATCACTTGCTTTTCCCAGGCCTTATCGTATCTTATTTCAGAAGTTCTTTGCTACCAAAGTCTTGAAAAAAATCGAAGTTCATATTTTCTACTTCATAAGGGAAAGGTTTAATAGCTTATTTCGTTACTTTGATGTAATCACCTGGTAAATAGATATCTCTGTTCTTCAATTTGCGCTCAATGTTGCTATGCACTGAATCACACTCCATTTTTGTGTGGCCTTTCACTGAAAATTTTTGGGTAATCTCTACCTGAAACTTCTCGGACAGGTGAAGCAAAGCGTTCGCCATTTTGGCGTTCCGATTTTGAGCAGTGCATCCATCAGAATAAATTATTATTGGTTTGCGATCATTTGCGATATATTTCGTTGTCAGTTAATGTACAAGAAAAGATGCGAAGATGTATTTGCCTGACAATCAGTGATGGTTTCATTGTACCAATAACATGTACAATTATTATTAGCCAAGTCATAAACGGTGAAATTGTGATTGCAAAGCTTTGTTTTGAAATAAATGGCAGTAGCGTTAAGCATGGGCGACAACTTCACTGCTTGTACATCCATAGTGACTACATGACAATCTCCAGCAATGGCTTTCTCTTTATCTCGATTTTTTTCCAGCCGAGCCCTGTCTCTGGATTCGCTAATATTTCCTGCTTTGAAGGCACAACAGTCATTGCACTATTCTTTTCTTGGTGTAAATATAGCCAGCTTCATGGCATCAAATTCATTTTTCAAAGTTGTCACTGAGTGAATTATTTGACCATTTTGTTCACTGTACAAGTCGATACAAGTCGGCAAAACTATTGAATTGTTACTCCAATTACAGCTTTTCCGTATCTTTTCGACAATAATGAAAGGGCAATTTTGGTAGGTCCCGAAGAAATGATCTCATTGAATCCAGCATTTCATTGCAAAGAGTTGCGTGACATCCATGGAGATAGTAGCTCTTGCAGTGGTCCTAGTCCATGACAGGCAATGGATCTTGGTAATACAATTGATGTTGTACTGCCACTTCAACTCAAATTCCAGACTGCACGTACAACGGCCAAACCATTTGTATATCAACTCCACCATACAGCCTGGCAGACACAACCGTACAGCAAAATCCGTACCGAAAATCCGTCCAGGAAAATCCGTCCAGAAAAAACATTTTCCGATGAATCAACAGGCACCAATCACCTCCTCGATATGGCCTCTACCAATGTCCCAAAGGGCCCAATCAGTAAATTTATATTGTCTCAAAAATCTTCAAAAGACCTAAAAACATTGCTCTGGAAAAGGGTTTCAAGACATTTGCTTCTAACCTCTGATCGACTGTCTAAGTCTTCGGCTTCTAATCCCAAATTAATGGACAGTTTCCGAAAATATATATCTCTGACGATACCTCAAAAATTCTCCAATAGAGACTGGTAGGCGAGAGTGAATTTTAATCCCTCTATTCAAGGATGAATCAAAAATTACGAACAGCTGATCGACTATGATAAACTGACATCACCAAAACAAAACAATGCGGTTAACCACTTTTTTCTCTACCTGATACCTTTGCCAAAATGTGAGTACAAAATTATGGAATGAAACATCCTCCCATACGTAAATATCTGAATCGAAGGCTCAGGTGGACCTGAAGTCCCGTAGGATAAGGTATCAGGCAAGAATGTATATTAGCCATAAAAGATCGAACGACTTCATTTGTTTTGGTATGTGATTCGTTCTAAAAACTACATAGGCATACAGGATAAGGTGGGTACACTGGTATATGATGATTGAGAATGACAATTAACTTCCTAGTCTGCTGATTTCCGTTAGTTAGGATGAAATAGGATGATTGTCAAATAATGAATGTTACAATTCAACTACCCCCTACCAGATGGTGCGGTATGGCATGTACTTTCATGAACAATCCTAATATAATTTTTGGTGGAATTGGAACTCACGAGGTACCATCGATATATTTTCTCTATTAATAAACAACACAAAAAGTACTCTTATCGCAAATCAAACTTATCACACAAAATGGCACCAACCTTTGGGTAAAAATTAACTAGAGGATATTAAATAATAATGTCACAAATGGAAACTCTCAGTATAGCAAACTCATCCGGTTATAGAAACCACGTGCGTATTCATATATTCTGAAAGTCAAGTCAATTCATATTTCTAATAATTGTAAAAATCGTTCACCTCAAGAAAATCATCATTCATGTGTAATTCAACCCTAGCTCCGGTTACACAGTTCATGTCGGTTACATAGACAGGAAACTGAGTTCAAGTTGAAAACATATTATTTTTTTGAAAACTCAAAATCGGCAGAAACGGAATATCTATAACATAGAGTTCAACTGCGTACTAGTTATATGAACAATGGAATTTCCAATTCTGCAATCTTGCAAGAATCGCCTACCCTTTCAGCACCATCGCACACATTTGTGATTTCTTATTCATATATTTATTAAGGTTCAAAATAATGTTTGTATTGGGCTAATACTGCTTCACACGATTGTGTTAAGGATAAATGATGTACCTACATTTAATTGGCGCGTGAAATTCGCCTCAGTATTGTTTTGTCTGGCAAAGATTGAAGGTGTGTTGTGACCGAAATGACAGGCAGAGGTGAGTTGATGTTTTTTTACAAAAAAATGACGAATAGATGTTTTTTATTTGTGGATTCAGTTCAGATACTATCATTATAGGGTTCTGAGTGAAACAATACATATTTTTCAACATTGTGCGCTCAGAGGTTAGAATGGAGTCTAAATTTCACAATTGTTAGCCTTGGTACTCAACCTCGACAAAATTCATGATATTTTTCTGAGTGTGATCCTCATTTTCAGGGAATTCAATTGACATAGAACATCTTCAGCGAAACCCCGATGCTTTATTCGATTCACTAGATAGTATTGAATCTGATTTCGAATTTGATGCTGATGAGGAAGAAGATGAATCAACTTTTCCTGATGCAGAATTGGGAAGTACTGATGAATCGGAGGATGAGGAAGACAATGTTCCTTTGTCAAGCTTCCAGAAATTAAACTGGAGAAGAGAATGTTTCATCGACAAGGGGGATCCAATGGAAAGTTTGGATCCGAACAGTGAGGTACTCACTCCTTGGAAGTATTTTGAAAGATATCTAAATGATGATTTCTTTCAAATGGGGTCAGAGTTCACCTCTCAATACCATTTACAAATGAAAGGAACTGTATTGAATGTAACCAGTGGAGAAATTAAACAGTTCTTCGGATTGCATGCAATAATGGGGTGTATGAAATATCCTCGCCTCCACATGTATTGGAACAAAAAATTCAAATTTCCTTTAGTGACCGATGTCATGTCACGTAATAATTTTTTTCTTTTGCGAAACAACTTCCACGTAATAGATAACCTCAGCATTGATGTAGAAGAAAGAAAGAAGAATAAGTTGTGGAGGGTTCAGCCGATGATAGATTTGATCAGGAATCGTTGTAGAGCTATTGAAAGAAAACCCAAAGGCTCCTATTCCATAGATGAACAAATGATTCCATTCCTTGGGCGATGCCCTATACGTCAATACGTCAGGAACAAACCGAGACCAGTTGGTTTGAGAAATTTTGTAATGACGACTTCTGAAGGAATCATTCTAGATTTCGAAATCTATCAAGGACCGACATCTCCTTTTGAAACCAAGCGATTCGGCTTAGGACCATCAGTAATATTACGACTTGTCGAGACTCTACCTGAAGAGTCATACGTGTTTTTTGATAGATATTTCACTACAGTTCCTTTGATGGAACAGTTAGGTATCCGCAAGATTCATAGCACTGGAACTATCATGGCCAACCGAATGAAAGGAGCAGATTTTAAAAAAGACAGTGATATGAAACGGGAAGACTCCGATGAATTTGTTAGAAGTGACAGAAAACTGTGTGTCACCAAATGGATAGACAATAAATCAGTTTTGATGTTGTCAACTGCTTTTGGAGTTCAGCCAGAATCTTCAGTCAAGAGATGGGACAAAATCAGAAGAGAACGGGTTGAAGTTACTTGTCCGAAAGTCGTGAGTATGTACAACAAGGAAATGGGCGGAGTGGATCTCGCCGACCAAATGATTGAGTACTATAGATCATTTTTCAAAACAAAGAAATGGACCTTCAAAGTGATTCTACATTTATTTGATTTGGCTGTTGTTAACAGTTGGATGGAGTATACTCATGACAAGAAAGCCGCTGGAGAAAATAGGACCAAAGTCATCTTCTTGCTTTTCGACTTGAACTCGGAGAATATTTGATTTCGGGTTCCAAGAAGCGTCCGATTTCAGAAGTTGACCCAGATAATGTCAGCAATTCCGAGAATGACAAAAAGAGATCTGGTAGGACAGCAATCCCATGTCTGGACAAGAGATACGATGGTTTCGAACATTGGCCAACTAATAATGATTTGAAAAATCCCGTACGTTGTAGGATGGAAGGATGTGAAAGCAGAACCAGAATGAAATGTTTGAAGTGTGACATATATTTATGTATTACGAAACACAAAAACTGTTTCAGAGAGTTTCATCAACAATAATCTTCACTTGCACAATCGTGTTTCTGCATTGTTGAGTACCGTAGCACACAATTGTGATGATAACAAATGACACTTTTGTAAATATTGATACCATAAAAAACAATAAAATATATGATGACAACATATTTTTTATTATCAATATCCATGTTTGACAACCAATTTCCAAATTTCATCTCTTGGTGCTGAAAGGGATAAACATTAATCGCGCTTGAATAAACAGTCATTACTATCTCGGCATTCAAGTCATTCTGATCTTGGCATTCATTATTATCTCATTATTCGTTTGACTAGCACCATTGCTCAGGCCTTCAGCCCTTTTACGTAAATTTGCCGGTAACTATTTGTGAGTGAAACAACTGGAGAAGCCACCCCGGCCATGGTCAACTCAATCCGACAAATCTCTTCATCCTGGGACGCCCTGTTTGCGATAATCTCAATGTAAGTACCGAATAATCACAATTGTCGGCAAAAGAAGGTACATTTGTTTATCGTCTTGTTTACCCCCATGTTTTTCTTGGGCCGCTTGGCCAAATCATTTATTGATGAATAATCCAGGAATGTAATTTTTATCTATTTAAACTCACCAGATAATTGTTCACTTGTTTTTCTGGATAATAAGTCACCTGTTTTTTAATCACTAGCTCTTATTCACTGTATTCACTATTCACATTCTATTATCATGTTGTTCTCTTTATTTTAAATCCACTTTGTTTTATAGTTAATAAACTATTTTAATCACTATTATTATGTCTTCTTTCACAAGTAGTAGTCAGTTAACCTCTTGCTGCATAAACCCCTTAACTAAGGTCCGACAACGGAGTAGCAACCCAGGTCGTGACATATAGTGGAGACGTCAGATTTGGGACGTGACAATAACATTGATATAAAGATTTTTGAAGTAAAGAAAAAATAAGTCTTCTAAAAAACAAATAAAAAAAACAAAACATACTGCACTTGAACGAGATCAAAAAAGAAATAATAATAAATCTTCATCACAGAACTGTCTAAGAAAAACTGTCACTATCATCAGATCTTGAATTTCTGGTACTTTTGAATTTCTTGAGTTTTTTTCCATCATTTGGGTCCTCAAGCTCTCTTGTTTTAATTACTCCTTGTAGATTTTCATGATTAGCTGATTTTGTTCAGCTGCATATTCATTCGCTGATGATAGTGCCTTCATCTTCACTTCCATCAGTTCATCATAATAAACGGTCAACTATTATCAAATATAAGTCTCTACGCTTCTGAAAAGTATGTGAAACCATCAGGTTATCACTATCAACGTTATCATTAGATATCCAGCGTTATTCACATTCATTTCGCGAGGGAAAACAAGGCACATCACGTATTCAATTAAACAACTATTGCGTCGTTTCGCCCCTTCAGCTGATAGAAACGAACAGTAAAACAATGAAAAATTAACCTAGTTCAGATCGCTAAAGTCAGATTAATATAAAAAATACACAGTAGCGTACCACATTATCATGGAAAATCATTTCATATCAAAAAGCAAGTTGAAAAATCATTTGCAGTTATAAAGGTATTAACGTCTAACTTGGTGAAGAAGAAAAATGATTCCGTATTCTAAAATAAACGAGGAGAAAATCATTCACAAGCATAAAGGCATTAACGTCTAACTTGGTGAAGAAGAAAAACGATTTCGTACTCAAAAATAAACGAGGTAAAAATCATGCACAGTCAAAAAGAACATCAACGTCTAACTTCATTATTATCGGTGAAGAAGAAAAACGATTTCGTACTAAAAAATAAACGAGGCAAAAATCATACACAGTCAAAAAAAGGGCATTAATGACCAACTTCATTATTGAATTAGCTCATTCAAAACAAGAATTCAAGACAGAAGAACACTCTAATACCGTTAAAAACAGTGATGCATTTAAGATAGATAAGACAAGAAGTCAAAGTCAACTATGTTATTGATCTAGCGAAATTCATCTCTCGGTAACAAGACCCAAATATTATCTACGATAATGGAGAAACAAAACAGCGATGTGCATCTAATATTCACATATTTATGAAACATACCTTATTGGCAAATTCCAACACGACACTCTCATGATGAAATCTGAACAATGAAAAAATCAATGATTTCAATAATTGAAAATCTATCAACCCCTATACCCATGCACAATTCATTACCGTATACAAACATTCGAATTCAAAGTCGAGCGAAAACTAAAAAGTAGCTGGCGACTAGCGCTATACTGATATCAAACTGCAGATAATGTGTTTCCTTTTACATGAATAAATTCCCGTAATTATTATAATGGAAATATATTATGGGGAAAAATAAATAGAGAATCAAAGACTAAGAAATTAGATTATATAGGGCATAGAGAGAGTTATCCTAGAGAAGCTGAATTTTATTAATTAAATTCGTACATTTCGAGATTTGCTATATATCAACACTTTAGCGGCCATGTCAGTCGTAAATGACTGACATGAAATAACGCTATGACGCCAGCTCATTTCTGGTGTCCAACTACCACAGGCCGTGGTACCCGTGGCGGGATCTAGGAATGGGATCTCGAAGTTATGCATATATCTGTGTTAGTTGATGTCTCAATATTACAGATCGAGCGCGTAGATGTGTCAGTCAAATATGACTGACGCGGCCTCTTATTACAAGTTCTCTCTTGTCAGGCCGTATCAGCCTTATTTGCTTTCATCGAATTGAGGTGTCCAGATTCAATTTTTCCTAATTCATCTATGAAATATCAAAATGTGAGTAGATGACAAATGTTTTGTGTATTATAATGCTTATTAGGAATTTTAGGGCTAATATAAATAAAAGACCTCTAACTGATGATGAGCTAGGTGTACTTTTGGAAGAAAGTGAAGAAGAACCCTTCATAGAATCGGAATCTGAATATGAACCCAGCACCAGCAGTGAGAAAAGCACAGATAATGATGACGATGAGTGTCCCCTACAAAATCTTGCAGGTGGAAACTATAATTTGACAACCCATCACCAACAATGGGGAGCTTATGCCGGCAGGCATCGACAATTCATTTTCACTGGCAGATTAGGGATACAAGTTGATATTCCACAATATGTGCTTCTAATTGATATTTATGAAATGTTTTTATCACAAGATTTACTGGAATTGATTGCTCTCCAAACCAACAACAATGCTTCTCAGATTCTCCAGGGAAAAACTCTAACACGATCTTCCAGGCTTCATGATTGGCATGATATAGGGCCAGATTTGAAAATATTTTTTGGCATCGTCATTTGGATGGGGCTGAATATTCGACCTTCTTTGAGAGATTACTGGTCAGTTAGTCCATTGTATGAAAATAGGGTGGCAAGGTTGATGCCAAGAAATAAATTCGAGCTTATAATGAGAATGTTGCACTTTTCGGATAACACAACGGCAATTGAAGGTGATCGACTTGCTAAACTTGATCCACTTATTGATATTATGCATACAAACTTTCAAAGTGTTTTCACCATTGGGGAAGAGATGGTGATTGATGAAACTATGTTGCCTTGGCGGGGACGTTTGTCCTTTCGACAGTATATTCCGGGCAAAAAAAAAACACAAATACGGTGTTACTTTTCAAAATATGTTCCATAGAAGGGTATACCTGGAAAATACAGATTTATACAGGAGCCATTCAAGGTGCACTAACTGGACTAAGTGAGAGAGTAGTCTTAGAACTTTGTGAAGGGTTGTTTGATGAGGGCCGAACACTATACACCGACAATTTTTATACAGGGTTAGGGCTAGCTCAGAAGTTGCTGGATAAGAGTATTCACCTTGTTGGGACTCTGAGGAAATCTAGGAAAGATTTTCCGAAAACAGTTATCAACTACAGGCTGAAACTGGATGAATTATATGGAGAGGAGAATAATGAAGGCATTGTGGTGATGAAATGGAAACCAAAGAAAAATAAAGACGTCATAATGTTATCTACGAAACATAGTTTGGAAACGAGATCTGTTCCAAAAAAAAGAAATAACAGAGGAATTGATGAAGGTAACACAAAACAAAAACCTGTAGCAATTATTGACTACAATAGTGGTAAATGTGGAATTGATAAATCAGATCAAATGTCTTCATATGCAACGTCACTCAGAAAAGGTCCTCAAATGGTATCGCAAAGTTGCACTGGAAATCATAACGGGAACAGCGATTGTGAACACTTATATAATATACAAGCAGGTTACATCTAAAAATGTAACAATATCCAAATTCCGTGAAGATATATGCATGTCTCTGCTCGGAATTCAAGTGGAGAAAATAAAAAAAGTCCGAAAAGAACATCTGCTGATAAAACGAACAGATGGAATAACGAGGGATAGGAAGAATTGCATTTCCTGCTATGAAAATTAACTCAAGACAATGCCAAGAAGTGAAGCAAGAAAGAAGGTCAAACGTGTAAAAATATACTGCAATGGGTGTCCAGAAAAACCCACTATGTGAAGAAAAGTTTCGGACTTCCATTGTCTAAAGGTATGAAGATTTGAATCCTGAGAAAAGAAAAGATGATTTATGCTGAAAAAACGAAATAAGTGATGAATAAAAATTAACTATTTTATCGAATCAAGAAGATTCGAGTATCAATAAATCAGGTTAGTATTAATGTTAGTATATATGAAGTCGAAAAATGTAGATTTAAATGGGAGTTTAACTAGTCTAATAGCCTGAAAAAAGAAAAGTTGAATTAGAAATCAATAGCCTGAAAAAAGAAAAGTTGAATTAGGAATCAATGCCTGAAAAAAAAAAAAAAAAAAAAAAAAAAAAAAAAAAAAAAAAAAGAAAAGTTGAATTAAAAATCAAAATAAAATGAATGAATGAAGAATTAAAATTCTGAGAAAGATTCAAATCGAGTTTGTCACGACGTTTCGATTGTGTGTATCTACAATCGTCTTCAGGTGAGAACTAACAAAGTCCTGGGATACGGGGGTATTTATAGGTCAGCTATGGCGGGATTTTCCGGTTCAGTGAGCCGTAACCGGTTGATTCGGCTAATCAGCGGTTTCCATGTGTTGCGGATCTCGACGCTTGGTTGACTGAAAGCGTTATTATTCATTATGTATGCTGCTTCCTTGAATTTCCTCTTGAACCAGTGTTCTTCTCTATGGATGATTTCTGCCTCAGACCATTTGATGTTATGTTGGTGGGTCCACACATGTTCTGCGATTCCTGACTTGGTGGTTTCTCCTCGTTGGGTGTTTTTCTTGTGTTCGCCGATTCTGGTTTCCAGTGGTCTCTTGGTTTCTCCGATGTATGATTTGCCACATTCGCATGGTACTCGATAAACACAATTCTTGGAGTCACTGTTTATGTTCGTTGGTCTGGTTTTGGTGAGTTGGCTGCGGATGGTGTTTCCAGATTCGAAGCAGGTCTTGATCTTGTATTTGGATCCAATCTTCTTGATTCTTTCTGACAATCCTTTGATGTAGGGAAGGCACAATGTTGGTTGTTGCGGTTCTTCTTCTTTTTGGATTATCCTCTGTTTCCTGCTCTTCAACGTCTGTTCCACCAATTTCCTTGAATAGCCGTTCTGGTAGAGGTCTCTCTTGATGTGGTCCAGTTCGGAAGTTAGGCTTTCCTCGTTGTTGCAGAGGCTGAAGGCACGATCAATCAGTGTTTTCACTATGCCCCTTTTCGTAGCTCCGTGATGGTTGGATCCATTGTTGTGACCTATAAATACCCCCGTATCCCAGGACTTTGTTAGTTCTCACCTGAAGACGATTGCAGATACACACAATCGAAACGTCGTGACAAACTCGATTTGAATCTTTCTCAGAATTTTAATTCTTTATTCATTCATTTTATTTTAATTTTTAATTCAACTTTTCTTTTTTTTTTTTTTTTTCAGGCATTGATTCCTAATTCAACTTTTCTTTTTTCAGGCTATTGATTTCTAATTCAACTTTTCTTTTTTCAGGCTATTAGACTAGTTAAACTCCCATTTAAATCTACATTTTTCGACTTCATATATACTAACATTAATACTAACCTGATTTATTGATACTCGAATCTTCTTGATTCGATAAAATAGTTAATTTTTATTCATCACTTATTTCGTTTTTTCAGCATAAATCATCTTTTCTTTTCTCAGGATTCAAATCTTCATACCTTTAGACAATGAAAGTCCGAAACTTTTCTTCACAACTCGAGACATTGTCAGCCACCTTCAAACAAAACCCACTATGTGTTTCGATTGTCATATTCAAGTCCATAATAAATAATATTTCAGATTTGTTATATTGGAAATTTTACTGTCAGTCATATTTGGCAGACATGGCTCGAACTGTTAGAACATCGAAATGCCCTTGGCCGTTAAAGTGTTAATTGATGAATCGTGTATAACTTGATCGAACAAAATGATAATAGAAGGTCTTGATTCATGCTGACCTGCAGAAGGTGTTCTGAATAAATTTCGGCTATCGAGAATTCTTAATCATGTATAAAAAGTTTGCTAAAACAACAACACCCAATATGACATATCGATGGCAAATCAATGACATATCGATATAGAACATCACCGATTCGTATTACACTGAATCAGCAAGAATAAAATGAAAACGCTACATTATTTGCTAGACTAAAATTGAGGTATAAAATTAACAGGATTACAATAAACCAGCCTGGCCTAACGCGAGCGATGAGCGAACTATTTTCCCGATTGATCAATGAAATATAGACACTTCAAGTATGCAAAAAGTGACATAGAATAAAACCTCAGTATAATATTTTCTGCGTGGAGAAGTTGCAGGAAAAAACTGATTTGCTTCTGGAAGCTTTTTGTAATGAAACAATGTAATTAAAATAATAATTTGTTTATCTGCAAACAAAGAACATTAAAACAATACTCATGAAACGAAAGTATATAAATGTAGATATAAAAGTAAATTACGATATAAAAACTACAATTCATATTGATATTTTTCCATTATTTCGTTTGGGTTTTACGTTTCGACATGCCAAGCCTCATCAGTTGCACTAGGTCAGCCAACAATCCACACTCGGAACGGTCACCCTTTAAAGACTACAACGCAGACTTCACCAGTGATGTTTGGTACAGTGCCGCCTACTGGCACTAATATGAACATAAATGATAACAATAATTTATCATATTCATCATCAGAATCCTCAATCCTCATAGAACATCACTCTCTTAATCGTCGTCACTCCTGTAAAAATAATAATTAGAATAATAACAAGAGTAGTAGAAAATATTATTTGGAACTCACATTACTATAACTTCATTGGTATCATGAGTAATTTCAGCAAAATCGTCACACTCGCCATCACTTCTTTAAAAATAATAATTAGAATAATAATAAGATTAGTGAAAACTATCATTTGAAACTCACATTACTATAACTTCATCGGCATCATGATCAATTTCAGCAAAATCGTCACACTCGTCGTCACTCCTGTAAAAAAATAATAATTAGGATAATAACAAGAGTAGTAAAAAATATTATTTGAACTTACATTACTATAACTTCATTGGTATCATGATCAATGTCAGCAAAATCGTCACACTCGCCATCACTTCTGTGAAAATAATAATTAGAATAATAATAAGATTAGCGAAAAATATCATTTGGAACTCACATTACTATAACTTCATCGGTATCATGATCAATTTCAACAAAATCGTCACACTCGCCATCACTTCTGTAAAAAATAATAATTAGAATAATAATAAGATTAGTGAAAACTATCATTTGAAACTCACATTATTATAACTTCATCGGAATCATGATCAATTTCAACAAAATCGTCACACTCGTCGTCACTTCTGTAATAATAATAATTAGGACAAGATTAGTGAAAAACTGAAATTAATTATCGAATATACATCATTTCCCTACGAGGCCGATTAGAAATAGCCACGATGTCCTCATATCCTACATATTCGTAATCATCATGAGCCATTTCATCAGGATCATCGCTCTCATTGTCAATTCTATGAAAATAATGATATAAGGAAGAGAAGTAGTGGAAACTATGACAAACTCACGTGATGATGGATGCCGCATCCATTTCCCGGGGCATCTCTCTATTCATCCGGAAGATCGCATTAACCTGCGCAATGAATTCATCAACATCAGTCTCAGCATCTGTGCAATATCCTGATGATAAGGACATTTCCTATAAAGAATAAACCCTTGAATATCTCAATCAAAAACATATATTTTATTATTATATACAAGGTGGTTCAAAAAATCTAATGAAGATGCATTTTCTATAAAGAATAAACCCTCGAATATATCAATCAAAAACATATATTTTATTATTATATACAAGGTGGTTCAAAAAATCGAATGAAGATGCATTTTCTATTAAGAATAAACCCTCGAATATCTCAATCAAAAATATATATTTCATTATTATATACAAGGTGGTTCAAAAAATCCAATGAAGAGGCATTTTCTATAAAGAATAAACCCTCGAATATCCCATTCAAAAACATATATTTTATCATTATATACAAGGTGGCTCAAAAAATCCAATGAAGATGTTATAAATTAGAAATCTTTTAGGAAAATCAGAATTGATAGGAACTAGCAGTAATAGTGATACTGTTAAAAAATGACTACTTGAAATATGAAACTCTGAAGATGGAAAAATTGGTATCTATTAAGAAGAGTCAATAGGCAACAGATTACTGAAAAAAGACATCGCAGCTCATTTCCACACCACCAGGAGGTAGAGCTTCGGTGCGTTGCTTCTTTTTATAATAATAATAATAATAATAATAATAATAATAATAATTTATTGCACTTATTACATTTTAAAATGTACAAGCCAGTCACAAAAAAGAAATTGATGTAGGTGATATTAGTATCATTATAATGTATTGCGATTCAGGTAGTCATCAGTTGTATAAGGTTCAATATCATAGAGTAATTTCAATAGTGGTTTCTTTACTGAATTGAAGTCTGTAAGTGCTTTAAGAGATGAAGGTAAATGGTTATAAAATTTAATGCAGGAATATAATGCACCTCGTTCAACACAGGATAGTCGGTGAGCGGGTAAATTATAGTTGTTATGTCTGGTGTTATGTAGGTGTTGTATTTTGTATTCTTCAAAGTAATGCCTGTTACGAAATACAAATTTAATGCATTCGAATATATATAGTGCTGGTATAGTAAGTAGTTCCAATTGTTTAAAATGACTCCTACATGAATCCAAATACCGGAGTTCTTTTATGATGCGAATTGCTCTTTTTTGTATTTTGAATACCCTATCAGCTTCACTACAGCCTCCCCACAGAATAATGCCATAGCGTGTATGAGAATAAAAATTTGAGAAATAAAATGTTCTGACTGTACTGATATTTGCATTTTTCACTAATACCCTGATGCCATAGCAACTCCTACTTAGCTTCGAACACAAATGATTCATATGGTACGTGTACTTTAGAGTTTCGTCCATGATAATACCCAGAGATTTGATATATTTAGATGGTATAATTTTTTGTTGATTGAGAATGATGTTATCAGGTGTAGGCAAAGTTTGATTCGTTTTGAAGAATACTATATTAGTTTTATCAGGATTCTTCACTAATCTGGAGTTTGAGAACCAGATCTCTGTTTCGGTTATTGAGGCGTTTGCATTCGAAATAAGTCTTGGAAAATCAGGTGCGGAGAGAAATAGGGTGCTGTCATCAGCATAATTGATTACAGTTTTATCTTGATTAGAAAGTAATGCAAGATCATTCAAGAAAATTATGAATATCAGTGGACCCAGAACACCCTGTGGCACTCCCATGGACACATCCATAGCATGCGACCGCAGAAAGTTACCTCTCTCATCTCTAATTTTCACTGAATGTTTCCTTTCTTCTATATAGGATTTGAACCATTTCAAATCAATTCCCCGAATACCATAGTGTTCTAATTTAATTAAAAGAATTGAGAAGTCTATACAGTCGAATGCCCTGGACAAGTCCAAGAAAATTCCACAGGCCACATTTCCGCTGTCTAAGGAATTGTATATATTATTAGTTAGTTCGAA
Source organism: Chrysomela aeneicollis (assembly GCA_029955515.1). Classification (NCBI taxonomy): domain Eukaryota; kingdom Metazoa; phylum Arthropoda; class Insecta; order Coleoptera; family Chrysomelidae; genus Chrysomela; species Chrysomela aeneicollis. The sequence goes on along the minus strand of JARUHQ010000013.1, from coordinate 1,528,709 downwards.
TAATGCCGTTTCAATACTTTTACCACCCAGAAAACCATGTTGGCTATTACTGAAAAGATTTTGATTTTTGAAGAAATATACAACTTGTCTAGATACAACAATTTCAAATAGTTTTGAGAATGAGCTAAGGAGGCTGATGGGCCTATAGTTTTCAAAACACTCGACATCGCCTTTCTTCAAGCAGGGCTTGATTATGGCAAACTTCAAATTTTTAGGAAAAACTCCAGATTGAAGTGATGCATTGATAATATGACATAAGGGTTCAACAATAGAGGAGAAACATTTTTTCAATAAAGCTGTAGATACTTCATCATATCCGGAACTTTTTTTGCTCTCAATTTCATTCATTACTTCTTTTAATTCTTGTGGTGTGATTGAGACAAAAGTGAAATTATTATTATTATAAGGTATATCACATGAATAATTATACGGTTGTGGTAATTTACCTGCAATTAAGTTAGATGCTTTTTTATTGAAGAAATCATTCATTGAATTTGCGCCTAGTAGTGGAGAGCTTCCCCGAGAGGCCTACTTTAACCACTTCCAGCGAGGAATAATTAGGTCAACAATCTGATTTTTGTGACATATTTTAATCTTTTTCATCAAAAGACTCTATTCGGTGATTAGCTATCTCTCGATAATGGCATCTTGTGACTTGTTCGTAGAGAAAAATGGAAATGAGGAATTGTTCGTGAGAATAATAATGAATGTGGAATAGACCCGAAAAGCTCTGGAAAAGAAAAACTTGAGCACAGAACTGATCGAATTATATCCACATCATACAATAGAAAAAAAAAACAAATAATTATTAACATAGTTGAGAACATTTTGACTTTCAATAACCACCAGACACACTTCACTAGGTTTTTTTTGTGGAACATAAAGAACAATCACTTACGCATCCATTTTTTATGCTACCAGATATTGTTGATGATGGGAATCAATCAAATCATGCATTTTTTTTCTTGGATGTTTCAGTATCCATTCTTTCAATTTGTTTTTGAAAATATAGATAGAGCGACATTCTTTCACATCTTTTGGTAAGAGATTACATAATTTTGGTCCTAGATATGTGAAGCATCTTTTACCTATATTTTTTTCAATCTTTGGCAAGGCATGTGAAGTTATCTTGTGTCTGGTATGATTTTCATGATGAATTTGAATGAGTTCGGTTTGATTGTTATGTATTCTAACTAACAGAATCTTGCTGAATAACTGGCGTATGTCTAGTAGATTAGTTTCAGTAAATAGGATGTCGGTCGAAAAGGTACGTTCTTTTTTACGGATAATTTTTATTATCAGTTTTTGAAGAATCTTGAGATTATTCATATGAGACTTCATAGTTCCTCCCCATGCAATGATTCCATATGTTAGGTGTGTTTCCGCAAGGGCATGATAGAGGATTATCAACTGACTGATCTGTAGGACTTTAGACAGATGTTTGAACTTATATAATAATCATCTCAGTTTTCTTGTGATGTAATTGATGTGGATATCCCATTTCAAATTTGAGTTTATGAATATTCCCAGGTATTTCAAATGTCTTGCTGAGTTTATCTTGGATGAAGAATTCTGTTGTTTCAATTCAATACTTTCATACTGAGGTAAGTGTTTAATATGTGAAGAGAACGGTACATAAAATGTTTTGCTATAATTCACCGTAAGCTGTTTGCTATTGAACCATGAAAATATTGTGATTAGGTCTCTTTCAACCATGGATTTGAGTGTTTTCCAATCCGGCCCTTCATAGAATATAGCAGTGTCGTCAGCAAATAATAATAATAATAATAATTTATTGAATCCTTTGAGATCAATTACATGATATAGGATAAGTCAAGAACACAGAATGGTATACAAATAGTTGATTACTAAAATAGATAAAATACATCACATACAGACAGTAACTAACATTCTATAACAAATTAAATAAAATTTTCAATTGTAAGGCACAAGAGTACACGTATCAGGTCTTATTAATTTTTCATTATACTGAAGAAATTCATCTCCTGAATAAAAACCTTCAGTGGATATAAATTTTTTTAATTTATGTTTGAACGTATTCATGTTATTAATTGACTTCAACTCAACAGGTAGACAATTGAAGAATTTAGATCCAATATATATTGGCGTCATTTCATATAATTTAGTTTTATGTGTTTTTGTTCTCAACAGATGTCCATTTCTCGTTGGATATCTATGCCATTGGGCGTTTGTTTCCAAAGTCATTTCTTGTTTCCTTATATACATGATCAGGCTGTAAATGTAGATACTGGGAACAGTAAGAATTTTATAATTCTTGAAATGTGGTTTACAAGAGTCTGTTGGCTTTAGATTGAATAGTAGCCGAATTATTCGTTTCTGCGCAGTAAATACTCTTTTTATATCTCTACTACCTCCCCATAAAATGATATTATACATAAGAACGGAATGAACCATTGCATAATAGACATTCAACAATGATTTCTCGTCTAAAATATTCTTAAGTTGAAGAATAGCATAAAAACTACTATTTAGCCTTTTGCAAACGTGACTAATTTGCTTGTTCCATTTCAACGCAGGATCTATATATATACACCACCAAAGCTTATTATATCACCTTCCACATTCAAATTGAATAAGTCATTCAGATATATTATAAATAAGATTGTATGATGCGCCTCTGAAGCCAAATCTTTCCAATACTTCCAAGAGCTGTGTATGGCTAACCGTGTCGAAGGCTTTGGCCAAGTCAACAAAGACACAAAGGGAAGGTGTTCTAGAATCGATAGATTTTGAAATTTAAGATACCAGTGACGCTATAGCATCTTGTGTTGACTTGTTCTCCCTGAATCCAAATTGTCTGTTTTACAATAAGTTATATTTTTTTAAATAACATTCCATTCTAGATTTGATTATTTTCTCAAAAACTTTCGCGATGTTTGAAATCAGGGAGATGGGACTATAGTTGGTTACGTCTAACTTATTGCCTTTTTTATAAAGAGGCTTAATAACTGCAGACTTGTATACAGTTGGAAAGATACCGCTTCTGAACGACGTATTTATGATGTAAGTCATTGGTTCATCTATTTCATGCGCTACATATTTTAGAGTTTCTGGTCTAAGTTGATCTAGACCAGGAGCTTTTTTGTTTTTCAAACTGAGAATCGTTTGTATTACTTCTTTATCATCCGTGTCTTGAATAAATATTGAATTCGGTTGATAATTGTTTATGAGGGGTAATCTAACTCTGTCTACCGCATCATTGATTTCACTGGTAAGTTTTTTTCCTATTTCGGCGAAGAATTAACAGAAGGTATTTGCAATTTTAGTTGGATCCGTTTCAATTTCACTATCATCTGTCATGATCTGCGCTATATCTGAAGCTTTGCTTTCTTCATGTATTATTTGTTTGATACATTTCCATAAGCCTGATGATGAATTTCTATTCTGCTGTATCTGACTCTGAACATAGTTATATTTAGCTTGTTTGATCAACTTGTTCAATTTATTCCTGTATTCTCCGAATGTTCGGATATTATCTGAATTGGGGTATTTTTTCATCACTCTGAATAACTTCTCTTTTGTATTGATAGAGTTGACAATGCCTTTTGTGATCAAACTTTTTCTCGTTTGAAATTTCCTTTTTATTCGAATTATTTTTGTGCATTTCTTTATGTGTTGATTCAATATATCTATAAAGAGTTGTGAAGCTGTTTCAATGTTCGTAGAGGAACTTATACTGAACCAATTTTCATCTTTGAGTTTTTCAACTAGTTCATTTTTATCCAAGAATATTGTTTCGTTTTTTAGGTCAAGAGGCTTACTCTTATTAGTTTCTGGAAAAGAAATCTGGAGTAGAGTGGTAAAATGGTCTGTTATACATGATTCTAGTATAATAGGAACTATTTTATGTCTGTGTGTATATTCACTTTTGCCCTTGATGAATATATGGTATATACATGACATACTGTCACCATTGACTCTCGTGTATTTGTTGATAGAGGGCAAATATCCATAAAGACTCATGATATTCAAATATTCGCAATTTACTTTGATAGAGTTTAAATAAAAGTCAAGATCTTCATTGAATTGTTGCAATACATTATTCAATTTGGAAGGAGGTCTATACAACGCAGTTATGAAAACTTTTCTATTATTTTTTAGTAAAGCAGTTCAATACTTCGAAGGGGAACTATATTTATGATTCTGTGTTCAATTTTAGCGCCATGTTTCACAAATATAACAACTCCATCATTTTGATTCAAGTGACCTTGATAGTATAGTAAATTATATCCGTTCATTTTGAGTAATGATACGTCGGGAATATCCCATGTTTCTGTTAAGACATAACAATCAAACTCGGAACCAAGTAAATCAATCATTACTAAAAATTCATCAAAATTTTTGTTGTAGCTTCTAATATTCATATGCATTATTTTGAAATCATGCATGTTCTGATTGATTTCTATGAGCTCAGAGCATTTTTGTATACTTTCAGCTATATTCGTTTCCATTGTCTTCATCTTGAAATCTCTTATATATGTATCCATTTTTGGAATTGCATATAATTTAGTAAATATGTAGATATATAAAAAAATAATAATCAGGATATATGTATGTATTTATAAATATCAAGCTTCAATATCAGGTAACGTGCGAGTTTTGTTGATTTATTGAGGAAGGTTACAAAATGGGAAAACTATGGTATTCTATTTCTTTTTTTGGGACGAATTGCTCTGTGTTCTATTTTTCGGAGCACTGGTTGTTGTACTATTTACGGGAGCCTTCGACTTCTTCGTGTGAGCTATCTTGTTTTGCGAGCTTTGGGAACTAGCGGGAGTGGAGTTATTTTCCTTTGTAACTTCATCAAGGAACACACTCGTTGTATCGTCTACTCTATTATCAATAATTGATGGTGCGGGGGCAGTAGGTTCACTATTATGTTTTTTTTCTTGATTATTTCCGGGGATTGGGGTGGTACGAATGCTGATTCAACTTCTGTGTGCTTTCCGTTTAGTTTGAGTTGTTCCACGGTATATATTTCTCCATTTATAATAATTGTGTCTCCTCTTATTTTCGCAGAATAATGTTTGGATTTCGCTTAATTCAAATGTTCTCGCAAAAATTTATTAGTGACTCGGTCTTCATAACACATATCTTTCACTACCGATATCTTTGAGCCTTTGAGCTTGTGAATATTGTTGAAGATGAGCTGCTTCTTCAGATTAGAAATAAATTCCAGTTTAACCGAGTAACTATCTCCATTTTTTATAGGATATATGTTGTTGAAATCGGCTTGGCACAAATTGATCCCAAATATTGCATTCACTTGATCAATGATATTGGTTACGAAGTTGCCCGTCGGGATTCTCGGCAGACCAAAGAAAATCACGTTGTTTTTTTTTATTTGTCTCTCTACATTGAAAAACTCTGTTTCCAACTTATGATATTTTATTTCTAAAGCAGAAATCTCTTTCTTTTGATCATCAACAAGTTGTATCAATTTATTATTTTCATAATTTATCAAAAAGTTTATTATTTGTGAGTTCGTCAGTGGAGCTCATTCCCCAACAGTTATGAAATAATATATAAGTGGAATTTCTGAAACAGTACGTGTCGAGTTTTCGCTGCAGACTGATGCGGGCTCTCCTACAGCGAAGAGTAGACTAGTAGGCCGGACCAGTTGTGAGTTTATCAGTATCGATATATTTGTTTCGATGTCTATCAGTGGGAGATTTACTGGCGATAATGGGCCTTATGCTTTCCATTGTTTTTATATTAAAACAATAAACAGGTGCAATGGATATTGTAATCGACTCACCCTTTAGTAGGGACACTCCAATACAATTTTCCTCGTATTGCAATATCACAGTTTCCAAACACAACTTTGTAATATTTTGATAACTATTTTCAGGAGCTGTTTTCAGGAGCTGTTTCTAACGTGACGACTATACGATGTGTATCGAAAGAACCTGGTATCAAAAAACGTTTATCATCATATGGGCTTAGAGCAATTTTTGATTGTTCTATACCAAAAACGTTGTGGGCGTATGAACGAATACAGCATTGAGATACCGTTTTCTGCTCCCAATTATTCAAACACTGAGCATAATCATCGAAAGTAATCGTAGTTTCAACAACAGATGATTTTACCCCCTTGGCTTTCTTCGTTATACCCATGTTCCTTATGATATCATTGATCTCATTCTCATCATAATCTTCATCAATCAGCTCCTTCCTCTTCTTTTCGATTGCATTTTTAGTTTAGACGTACTCCGTCATAATTATACCATTATTTTCATCATTCATCATACCCAACACCTTTTTGTTAACTTGAGGAATTCCATATGGATTATCATTAGGATAGTCGGAAGTGTCAAAAAGAGAGTGGCAGTCTCGCTTCATTACTTCATAAGAATCTTGATCGTTAAGCTCATAGATGAGAGAATCTGTATCGGTGTAGAGAACAGAGCATACAGGGAATACGTTAGACATATATCCATAGTGGAAGTCATAGATGGTTGTCTTCGCCAGATCAAGGATAGTTTGCCCCACATATATGGGCTTATTTAAAAAAAATTGTAGCTTCCTGAGCTCCACTGCAACCAAATTCTCATTGAAAATGGTACAGTTCTTTAACTCAGGTTTGGCAATATAGGCTTCAGCACCATATCGTCCAGCTCACTCAGTTGAGAGCTTGACATTTACCCTTTTTCTTATTTTTTTTATTGTCTTGCCGAAAACGGCATTATTCATGGATTAAAAAGGTTCTTTTCAAACTCATTTTTCGCCTGTTTTCGGAGGGTTGTGTTCAGGTCACTGTACGAATTCAGCCAGGGCGATTGTTTGAATTTCAGCACGCGATGGATCTTCTTCAACACCAACCCATGTGCTAACGCCTGCTTGAGAGCGCGATAGTGAATGACATATTTCTCTTTAGATCGTAAAGTTGCCATCAGTTTGGTTAGCTCTTTTGGAGTCTTAGGTGACCTACTTGTCTTGGGGTGGATGTGTTCAGAGCAAAACGGTAGGTCTTTATGGGCATCATGCAAATCTTGTGGATATTCTAAATCGACTTCCAATATATATCCATCATCGGCGTCATCCAAAAACGCATTGACGTCTATATTAGTATTCACTCATTCAAATCCTCCATACGGCAGATATTGACTCATAGCCCATCCATATTGATTATTAACGTCAAAGTACATCAAGTATGAGTCTGGTTTTGTTGAATCGTAATGTGGTATGTATTTATTATTAGCCTTAGCGTAACGCTTTGAGCAGACCTGGCTGGGACCTCCTCTAATTCCCCTCTCAACAAACAAAAACATATCAGAATCAGTAAGGAGCTCCAGCTCTTGTTCTGTGTACTTCAACATAGCATCCTACGTAAATCCAGGTGAGGTGAAATAATGAGCAGGATCGAAACCATATGTGCTGTGGCAGCTGGCTCTAAACTGCTCAAAAATATCAGCGAGAAGAAGGATATCAGTGTTAATGTAAAGATCCACATATTCTCCCAAGGACTGACAGTTGAATGTGTTCCACACAAGCTGTGCTCGTTGGTAGAGACGGCGGGGACAAGGTTTATCGTCCAGTTTGTTGTAGAAAGAATTAATTGGAGGTAGCTGAGTTTCGTTGAAATGCTCAAATGAGTCAACATAATCATACGGCATCACTCCTTTTTTAGTTAAGAGCTGAAACTGCTGTTCGGAGATGTTGTGGAATTGAGACCTCAAATTAGGAAATTCTTTCAAATATGAAGCCAATTTGTCGAGAGAGGAATTCATAAATCTAAAACTATCGATAAATCTGAACTGAATAGAAGTCCCGCCAACATGCTTGGTGAAGGAAATATACTTTTCTTTCGTTATTGGTAGTAAGTCGATAGTACCATTAATTCTAGATGCAATGTCTGTGATGATGAAATGTGCATCATAACCACTCAGATTATGAAAAACTATTGGAACTATGTGAGTGTCCTTGTAGTTGATGTTGCAGGATTCATGTGCGGCTCCACGATAGTTATTCTCAGGAATCAAATGGTTATGATCTCTAACTTTCTTATCCTCGGCACTGAATGGTTGTTCACAAATGTGACATTGTGTAGCCATCCGAAATTCTGCTTCTTGTTTAGCAGTCATATCGATATCATAAGGACACCAAAACAGCTCTTATAAAATGATATAGAATCATCATATGAACATTTGAGGTAATATCCAACGGCAGCAGGCACGTGGTGTTGCGGTTTCTTTGGATCATCTGTTTCAGAACAGACTCCAGGTCAGCGTATACGATGAATGGGGCCTTTTCCTTGTTTTTATGATTTTTAAATTTCAAAATATTTTGTCCCTCCTCAGGCATCTTGAAGACAGTTTCATTTATTCTGATACAATCTTCCACATGTTTATCAAGCTTGTCTGCTGATCTAAAGTAGTGGAGGCAGCGATCGCAGAAATACTTTTTATGATCCTCTTTGCTCAGCTGCTTCGATAGAAGTCGAGACAGGTTCTTAATCCACACGTAGTGATAGCTAACTGGAGAATTACCTCTAGAATAGCTATCTTGCACTATCAGCAAATTGACATGCTTATCCCTCTTGTTCTTGGTTAGGTAGGTAGGCAATGTGGTGAACGTTTTCTTTTCCTTCTGGAGAATGTATACGTTGATGGAGATATCATTCTGTCGCTCAAAGCTAGGAATCTGCTTCAAAGTCATAGGGAATTGGATGCCCTTCAATTTCAGAACAGAGGACGGGTGGGGGTATGAAGAAGCTCTATCAGTATTAGCAGCAGCAGGATACAGAGCGGACGTCACTGCCCAAGCGAAGCATGAATCGTCATTGTTCTTAACGTTGATGCAAGCCTGTTTTCGCTGGATTTGTGGATGCAGTTCAATATATGAGGATCCAAGTTAAGCAGTGAACTTGTTGATGTTGACCCCCAAGTTAATGACAGCTTTCAACGCCCAACCACTATCTCTCTCTTGGAATTCCTCTAGCTCCCTCAACATTGGGTCAATGACCTTCTCATCGAACCATTCACCAATGACCGTATCCTTGTGAATGGGTGAGTTTGATGTGGTGAAGTACTTGTACTCTTTAAGCACACTCTCTCCCTTTACCATCTCAAACTTATTCGGTATTCACCTTAACCGCAGCATCCTTCTTGAGTGTGTTCAGAATACGCCGCTTGAAGAGAGCCTTACAGTCAGTCAAGAAAGCTGCTGGGTCCTTATGTTTTAGATTGGAAATGACACCAGTTCTAATGCGAGATTGAAACGCAGATGTAGAGTCGTCCCAGCGAACTCTATCCCACGGACTTTCCTTTCTAGATTCAAGTCCAGCCCCCTTCTTCTGCGCAGCTCTGAACTGGTTCTTCATACTTCTAATATTCCGTAGGCAAGCCTCTAGATGCTGTTTTCCCCCAAAGTTTTTGCAGATCCCAAAGCATAATTCAGGCGCTTTATCCCCTTTAGACATTCCCGAAGCCCTTCCCGAGCAATTTTCTCATCATAATCATTGCTTCACTAAGTCGGCGAACAGAGACATCCTCGTGGGCTATCTGGAAGATTTTATATTATCACAAACTTTTATTGCTAATGCGCACCGAAAATACGTCTGCACTCGAGCGTGGTCAGTGATAGAATGAGATAAATATCCTGATGATGGGAGATAGATAAATCATGATAAACAATGTAGACAACCGCAAAAAACTGAATCGTGAGTCAGAGTAGCCAACCGCACAAAATTGAAAGATATTATTACGATCCACCCAGCGGTTAAACTGCGTATGCGTATGATCGACGTAAACTATTGTGTGAGATATGCGGGAAATTTATGAATAGAACAGACATATACCGACACATGAAAAATGTTCCGTTCAGTTTGCATAACTTTCATATCCGCCTCTCTAACGTTACAATCCAGAGGGCGAAGGTCTACTTGTCAAGCAAAAAATCTGAATAGCTCTAGAAAAAGTCCATGAACTCTTACTCCGAAATCCAAGAACAATCAGACAATATGAATGCGATAATATTCGCAACAGTGTCTGAGAGGAAGTGCTTCAGAAGGCTTCACATCACGAATTCATAGGGCTTCAGACGCCGTCAAAAGTCTTCAGATAACCTCCAGAAGTCTTCAGATATATCCAGAAGTCTTCAGATAAACATATATAGGTGTATATCAGTAAACGGATTAGTTCTAGTTTAGACAGCACAGTGATCGCATCGAAATATCAATGGAGACAGAACCGCATTCATCACATCAAACAGTTGATAAATATCACTGTAAAGAGTATGACAATGCCTATGGGCCAAAATATGTTGACGGCAAATGGATACTTGGAAATAAGAATCTGCGTTTTGGTGATGAACATATAGTCGTAGATAATGTCAATTTTGAAAGTACTCTTGGTCTTTTGGAATTACTATTTGCCAAAAACCCCAAAAATTACACGCCTATGGATCACCAGATGTACAAGCTAATATTGGAAAGTACCGCTGCTCACCGTAATACTCTAGGACGGTTGAGAGGACAAGCCGACAAGAAGAAATTCAATGAAATCATCAAACCCCTTTTCAAAAATAAGACCAATCGTAAAGGTGCAACAAGATACGAAGCCTGTGAAGAGACACAGGAAAAACAATCGACCAATATTTTGGATGAGTGGGAGGACCCGAATATTTTGGTTGACCGATTGAAATATTTGATTGAAGCATATGGGGACCATGATGAAGAAATCGCTCAAATTATTACTGAACTTAAAAATGCTGATATAATCTTTTAATAGACGATGTTACTGAAATCGAACAAACATCTTTGAGTATCAAAAAGCTGAATCATATAAAATCATCATGTATATAAGACGATCTAGAAGTAAAAATCACCAATCTTATTGCGAATAATGGATTATCTGAGTTTATATTGAACATGCTGAACATAATGATAACATTCAAATTTCTTGTTCAATTTGGCTTCGTCTAAATTACTCAATTTCTTATAATACTTTATTACTTTCAGAATTGATTTTTTCTTGATTGAAGCTGAAAATTTTCATGGATCAGAACTATAATTTCCTACTATTGTTTCATGTTTCATTATGGAAATTTGATCCTAATCGTGAGTATGAATATGATCTTTCAGTTTGTATAAATTCTATAAATTCAGCGAAATCAATAGTATCTAATCACAAAATTAGCTTACCCTAATTATTTCGACGATCTTTGCTGTTGGAAATCGCAGCTGAGTTGATTGAAGGCTCTTTGTAAAATCGAAGTTGATTAACCTGATAAAAATATGCTCAGATTGAGTCTAGAATAATAATTGTATGAGGGAAATGTGAAAATCGAGTTGGTTGAAAAAGGGGCGCTGCTTATTACTTCGATAGATAGACTGCTTTCGTTAGAAATGATTCAGATATCGGGGGGAAATGAATTTACTTGAAAATAACGTATAGAACAGATCCGAAATAGTCCTCTATAAGCAATCATAACTCAAAATGATTTGCTTCTGAAGAAGCATGCGGGTAGTGAGCATGTGAGAACTCTTAGCGGCGATGCCGGAGAAGAGAAGGACTTCAATATGAAATATTGTGAAGTAAGTTTGAAATAATTAACTTCAAAAAGCAAGAAGCCCACCTAGTTTACTTTATTGGAATGAGGACACAAACACTAAGAAGTTGATTGGCACTGTTCACTAAGCACTGAATAACTATAGCGGATCACTATTCGGCGCGCTGATATCGAATGAGTGGTCTACGCGTGCTTTTATACTATCAACCTGATGATTATCCATGTTCTAGAATGTTTTATATATCATTATACGTATTTTCATTGCGGTTTGGGATTTCTCGCCAGTTCCTGCAAATGTATGCTTGTGTTTCGAGGTTATTTTTTATCAACTTTGCTCATTTCCTGCAAATGAATTGTTATCTGAAAAGTACATTTCCTGGGAGAATTTCTCCACGTGTAGATGTTAAAATAAGTTGCGATGTGTAGATGTTAAAATAAGTTGAGATGTTGAAAGATATTTTCCCTTCATCATGAGGAAAGATAATGTTTAAAGTACTTTCCAATAAAGTTTGTATTATATCTTATAGTATATTCAATTTATATAAATCATAGAATGTCTGGTAGACTAATAACAACTACTTTCCTGGCGCAGAACGTTGAATCAAATATAACAGTACGTGACAAATTGATTGTGCCAAATTTATGTAACAACACTCGAGTCGACAGTGCCCTCTAGAGTACGTTGGGTAATCGTAGTTGAGGAAATGTCCCATGGATGTCTCACTTGCGACAATACATTATGTGTCCAGTACCAGTTTTTAGTATGTAAATTTCAATATGAATTTCGATGAGATGTTCCTCTCTCGCTTAGTTTTGCATCGGAATGTTTCACCCTTTTCTCGTAAACCACAATATTTTGCATATAGGTAAGTTGGCATTTTCGAAATCCTTCTTCCATCCTAGCTCTGTTGAATATAAATGGTTACTGAAAGTGAAACCTGAAGTTTTGAACTCTACACATTATGGGAATCACAAATCTAACTTTTGTTTTATTGTATGTCACTTTTTGCATACTTGAAGTGTCTATATTTCATTGATCAATCGGGAAAATAGTTCGCTCATCGCTCGCGTTAGGCCAGGCTGGTTTATCGTAATCCTGTTAATTTTATACCTCATTTTCAGTCTAGCGTTTCTCAGATATGGCTTTTCTCACAAATATGTAGCATTTTTATTTTATTCTTTCTGATTCAGTGTAATACGAATAGGTGATGTTCTATATCGATATGTCATTGATTTGCCATCGATATGTCATACTGGGTGTTGTTGTTTTAGCAAACTTTTTATACATGATTAAGAATTCTCGATAGCCGAAATTTATTCAGAACTCCTCCTGCATTTTTCTGTTGGTAGGACGTTAATGATATTTGTGAACGTAAATATTTGCCTGGTATCTATGATATTGTTTTGAATTTTTTCCTTCGTAATAATGACCTAGAATTATATTCTATCGGATAATCGCCTTATAATTCCTAATAAAGCTATCAAGAAAATTGCAGAGTGACATAATCTACCAGAAAGTATGCACTCAATGCAGGTCAGCGTTAATCAAGACCTTCTATTATCATTTTGTTCGATCAAGTTATACACGATTCATCAATTGATATATAGCAAATCTCGAAATGTACGAATTTAATTAATAAAATTCAGCTTCTCTAGGATAACTCTCTCTATGCCCTATATAATCTAATTTCTTAGTCTTTTATTCTCTATTTATTTTTCCCCATAATATATTTCCATTATAATAATTACGGGAATTTATTCATGTAAAAGGAAACACATTATCTGCGGTTTGATATCAGTATAGCGCTAGTCGCCAGCTACTTTTTAGTTTTCGCTCGACTTTGAATTCAAATGTTTGTATACGGTAATGAATTGTGCATGAGGATAGGGGTTGATAGATTTTCAATTATTGAAATCATTGATTTTCTATTCCCTTTCATTGTTCAGATTTCATCATGAGAGTGTCGTGTTGGAATTTGCCAATAAGGTATGTTTCATAAATATGATTTTGTTTTTCCATTATCGTAGATAATATTTGGGTCTTGTTACCGAGAGATGAATTTCGCTAGATCAATAACAAAGTTGACTTTGACTTCTTGTCTAATCTATCTTAAATGCATCACTGTTTTCAACGGTATTAGAGTGTTCTTCTGTCTTGAATTCTTGTTTTGAATGAGCTAATTCAATAATGAAGTTGGTCATTAATGCCATTTTTTGACTGTGTATGATTTTTGACTCGTTTATTTTTGAGTACGAAATCGTTTTTCTTCTTCACCGATAATAATGAAGTTAGACGTTAATGTTCTTTTTGACTGTGCATGATTTTTGCCTCGTTTATTTTTGAGTACGAAATCGTTTTTCTTCTTCACCAAGTTAGACGTTAATGCCTTTATGCTTGTGAATGATTTTCACCTCGTTTATTTTAGAATACGAAATCATTTTTTTTTCTTCATCAAGTTAGACGTTAATACCTTTATAACTGCAAATGATTTTTACCTCGTTTATTTTTGAGTACGAAATTGTTTTTCTTCTTCACCAAGTTAGACGTTAATGCCTTTATGCTTGTGAATGATTTTCACCTCGTTTATTTTAGAATACGAAATCATTTTTCTTCTTCACCAAGTAAGACGTTAATACCTTTATAACTGCAAATGATTTTTCGACTTGCTTTTTGATATGAAATGATTTTCCATGATAATGTGGTACGCTACTGTGTATTTTTTATATTAATCTGACTTTACCGATCTGAGCTAGGTTAATTTTTCATTGTTTTACTGTTCGTTTCTATCAGCTGAAGGGGCGAAACGACGCAATAGTTGTTTAATTGAATACGTGATGTGCCTTGTTTTCCCTGAAAATATTTTTCAATTTCTTTTCGGTTCACATAATTCGTTGTGGCAGCTTTCGATGTTGACGATATTATCGACAAATGTGTAAAAACGTTCAGACATCATCATTTCAAAAAATATTCATTCTGTGGAACATGCTTGAAAGTTGCGTGGCATTTATGTCAGCTCTGATTGGTTAATCTTGGATATTTTTGAACGTCCGACAACACTGTAGGCGCGCCGTCGCGAAATGAATGTGAATAACGCTGGATATCTAATGAAAACGTTGATAGTGATGACCTGATGGTTTCACATACTTTTAAGAAGCGTAGAGACTTATATTTGATAATAGTTGACCGTTTATTATTGCTATGCAAAACCCTGCAGTGATACGAAGAGTAAACGAGGTGCTCTCGTTGTGGCTAATGGCGATTATCGCTCTAAATGATGATTTCCTCCTTGAAAATATTTATCAATTTGAATGAGGCTTCCGCTTCACGTAGTTATCGTTAGGAAAATAGTTGATCTTTTCTACCGTGAGACGTTGAGTAATCAGCGGGGCTACGCCTATATAGGATATAACCTCGTCGAGGTTTAAGTGAACGCGCTGTGTACTTATCGTGTCCTTGTGGCCTTGATATTTATTCAGTATACTTGAATCGCAGACCCCTTGCTGTGAATTCCCCGCTACATGATATTCCAGATTTTTCTAATCATCCTGTATGTATGTTTCATTGGCCTATTATTGCTATCGCCTATAGTACGCACCGTCGGCAATACACTCGTCGATGATGTGATGATTATGTTTATATGGTTTTTTGTTGTTCACCCTTACCATTGCTGTCACGTTCTAGTACGCACCTGCTTCGTCGATATGTTTCCTCCAGTATATGTTTTTTTGCTGTACTCCAATCACCCTGTATATGTTTTTTTTGTACTGAGATAATTTGAATCACCCTGTAAATGTTTTTTGCCGACGCCGATGCCTTCAGCGTGTTAGCGCGAGTGTCGTCTTTGCGGTTAGAGCTCTCGCAGAGTTTGACCTTGAATTGGCCAATTTCGGGGTTTTGGGACCTTAGAATTCGCAAAAAAAGTAGGTAGATCTACGGAAAAATTATATCTTTCATCTCTCTCTAACACATGGGCTCTTAAGGGGCTTTCGAATGGCAACACTGTAATTTCCGTAGAATCTTGGGAAAAATGACTTGGAAAATTGAAAAATGAGCCCGTACCGGTGCAGTATATTTACTTCTGCCTCGAAACAATTGGTCACTTGGTAAAATAGTTGCTACCTTTCCGGGAAAAGACGGTCAAGTAAGAATAGTAGATGTGAAGACACAGTTTGGGACCTACAAACGACCTACTTCGAAAATCTGCAAACTGGATCTTCTGGAGTCGAATAAAGACATTGAAGAGAAGTCTTCATTGCCCTGCCAAAAATGCCTCATAAGAACTGATAAAAAAATATATAAGAGAACCTATGAGATCCATGTTGGATAGTGAAACCGTAATTCCATTTAAAATCATATAGGATACTCATCAGTATTCAATAGACGTTACAGATACATATTCCTTCGATTTATAATGGCATTTCCTAACGGGAATTTATGATATTTTAATGTGTTTTCACACATAACTTTCATGTGTATTTATCAGCAATTTCCGGGATGAATGTTGTAAGTTTTTATAATATCATACAGTTTGAGAATGAATGAGAATCTATGAGATTGTATCAGTCATTTTTTAGGATTCATGGTTTTCAACTGAAACCTATCTGTTCCAGGTGGAAAATCCCAGGATAGCAATATGCACTCATAAACGTATCTATCAGCGATTTCTTGAATCAATCCTATATGTTTCTATGAGATCCAAATTGAATAGTGAGTTATATACATATGAAACCATATACGATACTCATTGGTATTTAATAGACATTACAGATACATATTACTTCGATTTCTGATGGCATTTCCTAACGGGAATCTATGATATTTGAATGTGAAAAATGGAAAAGCCATAAATTGGACAACAATTTTAGAAAGAGAAAATAGTCTATCCAATTAGAATATCGAACATAGTTTGAAATGAATGTTTGGTAGACTACGAGCAGAAAACAACTACTTTCCTGGTAAATACCACGCAGAACATTGAATTATATCTGCTCGTAATCCATGCAACGATTCACACTGTGAATGCAGATCGCAAATGTTTCTTTCTTCCTAAGACGTGACAAATTCACATCGGGACAGGCACGCCTAACAACCTACAGACCGGTTTCGGGCTTATTGGCCCTCATCAGTGCAGGGTAGTTATCCGAGTAGAGACCGTAAGATCTCCACTCGAAGCGTTGCCTGTCCCAATGCACTTTCGTCGCGTTTATTTGACCGCACTGAGCCGCGTTCCAACAGACAATTGGAAGTGGCGACACCATGCGGCAGAAGAAAGAAACACTCCAGAAATAAATCTCCCAAATCACAGAACTTGGAAGTGGCTTATAGCTCGACTAAGCTAATAAATGAAAAATGGAAAAGCCATAAATTGGACAACAATTTTAGAAAGAGAAAATAGTCTATCCAATTAGAATATCAGACATAGTTTGAAATGAATGTTTGGTAGACTACGAGCAGAAAACAACTACTTTCCTGGTAAATACCACGCATGGTGTCGCCACTTCCAATTGTCTGTTGGAACGCGGCTCAGTGCGGTCAAATAAACGCGACGAAAGTGCATTGGGACAGGCAACGCTTCGAGTGGAGATCTTACGGTCTCTACTCGGATAACTACCCTGCACTGATGAGGGCCAATAAGCCCGAAACCGGTCTGTAGGTTGTTAGGCGTGCCTGTCCCGATGTGAATTTGTCACGTCTTAGGAAGAAAGAAACATTTGCGATCTGCATTCACAGTGTGAATCGTTGCATGGATTACGAGCAGATATAATTCAATGTTCTGCGTGGTATTTACCAGGAAAGTAGTTGTTTTCTGCTCGTAGTCTACCAAACATTCATTTTAAACTATGTTTGATATTCTAATTGTATAGACTATTTTCTCTTTCTATATTTGAATGTGTTTTATGCATAACTTTCATACGTATTTATCAGCAATTTCTGGGATTAATGTTATATGTTTTCATAAGGTCATGCAGTTTAAGAATAAATGAGAATCTATGAGATTATAGCAGTCATTTGTTAGGATCTATGGTTTTCAAATGTAATTCTCGAACATGAAACCTATCTGTTTCTGGTTGGAAATCTCAGGATAGCAATATGCACTCATTTACGTATCTATCAGCGATTTCTGGAATCAATCCTACATGTTTCTATGAGGTCCAAATTGAATAGTGAGTTTTATCCATGTAAAACCATACATGATATATATAGTATTCAATACACATTACAGGTACATATTCCTTAGATTTCTAATGGCATTTCCTAACGGGAAGATATGATATGAAGATATGTGTTTCACGCATAACTTTTATGCGTATTCATCAGCAATTTATGGGATGAACATTATATGTTTTTATAAGTCATGCAGTTTGAGAATGAATGGGTAATTATAAGATCATAGGAGTCATTTGTTAGGATCTATGGTTTTCGAATGTTATCATCACACATGAAACCTATCTGTTTCTAGTGGATAGCAATGTGCACTCATATACGTATCTATCAGCGACTTTTGGAAAGGATCCAATGTTCTTATGAGGTCCAGATTAAATTGTGAAACCGCATATCCATATGAAACTATATACGATACCCATTAATATTCAATATACAAACAAAAACATATTCCTTCGATTTCTAATAGCATTTATTAACGGGAATCAATGATATTTGAATGTGTTTCTACGCATAACTTTCATACGTATACATCAGCAATTTCTAGGATGAATGTTTCATAATAAGGTCATGCAGTTTGAGAATAAATGGGTATATATAAGATTATAGGAGTCATTTGTTAGGATCTATGATTTTCGAATGAATTCATCACATGAAACCTATCTGTTTCTGGTGGGAAATCTCAGGATAGCAATATGCACTCATATACGTATCTAGCGATTCCTGTAATTAATTCTACATGTTTCTATGAGGTCCAAATTGAATAGTGAGTTATATCCATATATTGAATCATATACGATACTCATTAGTATTTAATAGACATATTCCTTCCGATTTCTAATAGTAGTTCCTGACGTGAACCTATGATGGTACTTGAATGTGTTTTTGCATAACTTTTATACGTTTTTATCAGCAATTTCCGAGATGAATGTTATATGTTTTCATGAGGCAATGCAGTTTGAGAATATGTATTTATGAGGTCATGCGATTTGAGAATAAATTAATGTATGATGTTCAATAGTAGATTATTCAAGATTTATGGTTTTCACTTATCGTTCTCACACGATCAGCGATTTCTGGGACGAGTGGTACATGTTTCTATGAGTTAATGCTGTTCGAAAATGAATGAGAATGTATGAGATTACATAACAGATTTGTGAGGATCTATGGTTTTCAATTGTGATTCTTACATATAAAACCTACCTGTTTCTATATATAGCTATTCTGAGATTCGCCATCAGAAATATATGTGAAAAACTGTATGTTTTTCATTATGAACAACTGCTATAAAATCTCATATATTCTCATTTATTCTCAAACTCATATGAATTATGTTTGTATAAAAATACTTTCAAATATAGATTCAGGTTAAAAAATGCTACTAGAAACCAAAGAAATATATAAATTCTATCAAATACTGATAAGTATCGTATATGGTTTCATACGGATTTGCGGTTTCACTATTCAATTTGGATCTTATATAATATATATTTCATCAGTTTTCGTAATACATTTTTGGCACTGTTCTTATATATATTCATGATATTCTTGGATGGTGGTGATTATAAGCTGGCTGTTATAAGCTTCGCATGTGTTCCATGGTTTATTGCAGATACAGTCTATGATGATGCATTCTCATAGAAACGTAGAATTCATGAGTTTCAGAAATTTCGTAGCGTTCATAAGAATAATTTGTGTTTTGCAGATACAATATTCATATTCATAATTCTAAACTGCAATCCCTGAGAATACATGTGATTTGAGTTGGATAGTAAAAGTTGCAACGTGTCAGTTATGAGCTCCAAATGTGTTTCTCTGTACAATTTCTATCAGTTTATTATATCAAGACATTACAAACTCTTTGTTTTGTATTTATACACATTTCTCCTTATATCTGGGCAAAGTGGATCATTTCATTTCATAGTATAGAAGCTTAGTAAATGATAACGTTATTTCTGAACAATAAAGCATAGTTTTGATTTGATTCAGAACATTTATTGATCGAACTTATCGTTTTTGTTTACAGTTTTAATTTTTCTTATCAAGTTGAAATTATGGAAAATAGATAAAAATTCAAATTTGAATTATACTCACAAAATTTTAACATGGTGAACTCAATATTCACTACTCAAAGCCTGTAACTTCTATACATTTGTAAGGAAAAAAATATATCATATACTTAGGGACGAAAGTGGTTTTTTAACAATTCAAGAACAAAATTACCCCAGTCCTGAGGTGTATATACTATTTTATGAACTATAGAGTAGGTAAATAGTTGAAGATAGAATAAAGAAAAAAAATTAACACCAACGTCTACAATCCTTTCAAAACACTTCAATTAATGAAAATAATAGCTGCAATAATAATAATTCACCTCTCTTTCACTTGGCCACTTGCAATATTCATAGAAACTAAGTAGTTTTGTTTAGTTTGATATTATTTTATGAACATTAAACTTTTGTTGCATCCATATCCCCACTAAACATGAGAAGAAAACTGAGACATCAAGAATTCACATATTCTTCTAATGATGAGGAAAGAAGTTTCTCGAATCCTCCAAGTTTCAGTATCATTGAAGATAAAGAATCACTTCCTGATACAGGTGAATTTTCATATTTGTGTGATTAATTCAGAGAATTGAATGGCCATATAATTTTAATATCTTGAAAAATATTTTTCCAAAACATGATTCATGACTAAAATTCTAGTATCACTTACATCAATGGAACTAATGCCACCTCCTTCAGTACCTCCTTTATGCAAAAACACGAAAGAGACAATAATCCAAGAAATTCACAGAGAAGTAGACCATGAAAAACCATCAGTTGAAAGTGTCGATGCCAACTTTAAAGTTATTGCAACATTTGAAGGTAAAATTACATTGTCACCATTCTTAGACCTGGTGAAATATTTTTTAACTGTTGCAGATCCATCAGTTTCAATAAACACAGAATGTAATGAAAACATGTCTGGTGAGTTGATTGTTTCATACTTTTGAGTTAATCTGAGTTGTATGTGGTTATAATTATTTCCTTCCAGAAACAATAGAAAATATTTTGAAGCAGGTAACAGAAAATCGAATAATTCTTGAAAGAATCCTGAATTTCCTTCCCAACCAAAATAACACACAACAGTCAACAGTTTTCACATATTCGGGGGGACATTCTGGTTAAGAAAATATATTGAGAAGTATAAAAAAATTAATGAGTGATAAACTAGCCAAAAGGTGTTCCCTGCTAGGAAGAAAAAATAATTTCGCCATTGGGTCCATGAAATGGATGGAGATATTGAAAGGTAACTCACAAATACATGTCATTCAAACATCAATGAAAATCATTTCAAATGGCTCTCAATAAGTGAGAAATATATTGCATCCAATAGGATATTCCAAAAGTTGTAAAACATAGTTTCTCAGACATAAACAAATGTTTCACAACTTTCATTGATAATATGGCCTATTTTAAGAATTTCAAAGAATTGGTTTTTTCAATTGGAGCAATTGAAGTTAATTTGAGCCGTGAATAAATCATGCTAATGTGATTCAATACTATTTTCACATCTATATAGATGTATAGATATGTGTGGAAATGTAATGATAATAAATATTTTTATTATAGGGAAGGTGTTTATAATAAAATCCTAAATAAACTGCTCAAGAGCCACTTCAAAAAATAACACTGATTGATCACTAGTCATGTTTGATGACAAATGATATTTAAAGAAATATTCAACCAACAATTTCTTGTCCCAACAGGTGCTGTAAGAAGAAATTTCAACGTGATGGACAAAGATTTTGAGTTCGTAATTGGAAATTGGTTGAGGCAGGCTAACTTGCGCTACTCAAGGAAGAAGCAGGGAAATACTCGAGGAAATAATAATACTGATACGAATGCATAGAAGGACCACTAACTTTATCTACTCTATTCGATAATTCGTATTATGATTCCCCACTTCATTTCAAGGTGAACAGTTCTTATCAACATATGTTCTGACATGCATCCTCTCTGAAAGACATGATGTTGAATATAATGAAAAAAATCAGATTTTATTCTACAAAACCACTCTGAGAAAGGATATGAGAGTTCATTAATTTATGTGATCATAAAACAATAAAATTATTTTTGAAGTAGAAATAAATCCTATATTTTTCATAGATTCAACACTATATTTTCCCACCACAGAGATGCATTTCAGAACTTACTTTGATTGGAATTTTTCCCCTTAAATGATCTGAAGCTATAGCTTTTTAAATCACTGTCAAAATATTATTTTATTTTTTGTTTATTTATTGAGAAATCACATTTTATTTGTACCTGTCAACCATGAAATAAATGGTCTTAACAAGTGTTTGACTTTTTATTATTTATTTCTATCCAACTTTCAGCAGACTATTTAAAGTAATGAAATATCCATAAAAACGAAGCAGATATGTTTACTTGAAATGTTTCACATATGTTACTTGGTAAATGTATCAGAAATGTTTGAAATTAACATCACTTAATCAACGTTTCAGAAGCGTTACATGAATACATTTCTCAGTTTTGTTTCAGAAATGTTTCATTGAGGTTTCTTTGGTATGTCTATGAAACGTGAAAATCCGCGGACATTAAGGGTCTCATAAATGAGTCATATACAGCTCGGTGCGTTTCTCAGAAACATTTCATGTATCAATGCAATATTTTCATTTCAAAAACATAAATTTGTTTGGTGGGTCATGTTGTATTTTTAATTGTAATATAAAAAATAAATTTCTAAATTCAGGTTTTATTGCAAAAAATAAATAACTCTAAACCACGAGGGTTGCAGCTGCAATAAAATTTTTTTACCTGTTTTCCACTTGGCCAATTGCAGTGAGGTTAAAATTAATATGTGTATAGATAATTGAGTTGTTTTTCATAGTACGAAATTGTATATATAAAATCCATAGGGATTTGAAGTACCACTTTTTTACCGAGAATTGGAAAGTGTCCTTCAAATCCGTGAAGTGCATAATCATAAATTATACACCTATAGGAACTGAAGTAGTATTCGAAATCCCCAGATAAAAAGTCCAACAGAAGGGCTAAAATGTGTTGCGATAAGTAATACAATTTAGCTCTGTTTCACTTGACAGTGGGGTAAACATAAAAGTTAATATTTATAAAAATTTAGTTGTTTGTTACCCTTAAAATTTTTTCTAAACACGTTACACTTTTGTTGCACCAGTTATCATGTTATATTTTAAACGAAATTATTGAAAATAAATTTCTAAATTTAGCTTTTGTTTGCAGATGAATTTACCTCAAATCTCTAGGGA
The DNA here is from genome assembly GCA_029955515.1 of Chrysomela aeneicollis. Taxonomy (NCBI): domain Eukaryota; kingdom Metazoa; phylum Arthropoda; class Insecta; order Coleoptera; family Chrysomelidae; genus Chrysomela; species Chrysomela aeneicollis. The sequence goes on along the minus strand of JARUHQ010000013.1, from coordinate 1,505,697 downwards.
TTTGAAGTTCATTTTCAATCCCTTGGGATTCGAAGTACCACTTTTCCACTCAAAAATAGGGATTTGAAGTACCCTTCAAATCTCAGAAGTAAAATAATTTTTTAAGGTAATTCAACCTTGAAAATCATCACTGCAATTATTCCTTGTGATTTCTATTGAGTCAATATCATTTGTCCAAGATGGCATATGCAATATACAAATACATAGTTTCATGGCTTCCAACTGGAAAGAAGAAAATACTTTCATTCTTCAAATCCTTTTCTCTGATAGGAATTAACCAGTATCCAAGTACTGGTAAGCGCAGCTCAACTTGGCTTTGTCCTTGTTTCTATATATGCATCTACAAAAATGCATAACAAACTAATAATAATATAAAGTGACTAATGTAGGCATACTTTACCATAAGTAGTATTTCAAAATATTCTCACAAGCATGAATATGCAGCTGGTATTTCAATCATCAAAATATTCAATTCATCATCAATCATTGAATTAATAACTGCTGGTTAGGCTTCATTGAGCATATGGTCAAATGAATAATTATCTTTTTACCTCCATTCGTTTGAGCATGAACTGAAACTAACATGAAATCATAATGAACGAAACTTCACAATGTATAATTCAAAAATCTATTTGGATTTTGAAAAATCATCTCGCATTAAATAAAATCACATTACAAATGTGGGGCTGCCAAACATTCAATCAGATTAAATGGAATGAAGTAGAGATAAAACAATAACATTATTTTTGAGAATCAATTCATCACATTTGTAGATGATTTTTCTCAAATCATAGGAGAGCCCAGTATTGAAACCAATCACCAAAAATATTTTTGATATAGATGTTTTGAAAACTGGGACACAAAAATTTTCTATCATTATTTTAGTGTATTTATTATGTGATATTTTTTACCACACTTTCATCCTTGGGCACACAATGATGATTGTCACCACCATTCAAATCTGAAAAAGGAATTGTTCCAATATTGTTAATAATAAATTATTTTATGCTGAAACTAATTACCTTCTATTGATTTTGGCTCTGCAACTGAATTTGTGGTTGGCAATTCAGAATATCATTGTTGAAGTGCTGAAGCGGGTTATTATCACCTTCATGAATTATTCCTTGATAAACATCACAGTTTTCAAAAGAAAAACACCAAAATTCTCTATACCATCAAATACATCATCTGCAAGATGTTACAAATATGGGGAATATTTTCATTGTCATCATTAATTATGGAGGATATTTCTATAAAATGTTTCATTAGTTGTTCAGATGAAATAATTCTGTGTTTTAACAACTATGGTATTGACACATAAAAACAATAAACATTCGGAAAAAGTAGCGAAAACGGTAACCTCACGGATTTTCACGAAATTTGCACAGATGATCAAAAACACACTAAAAACGATATACAACCTGAAAATTTTCTGCGGAACTGCCTGGAAGGCACTTTTTGTCGAAAAAAATGTTCAACGGTGGTTGGTGCAAGTACACGACAACAAGCACTTTTTAACTGCTTTTAAATACCCAACCAATGCCAGTGTATAGGAAATAATAATTTGAAGGTATAAAGAAAGCAATTTACTAGGAATATACAAATAATACGATGAATAGTTGTTAAATTTCAATAATCGAAAACCCCTAAATCTGACATCTTCGAAAGTATGAAATGTCAAACATGGGAATGAGGGAACTACAAGAGAGTACAATGCGGTGTTGCATGGTCTTCTGAAATTCCTGCTTACTGGGAAAATAAAAAATATTTGTAAATTGTTTTCCAAAGTCTCTAAATTGGTGAATTGGTAGATATATAGTTATTTATCGGCACTTTTCAGTAAAAATGTAATCGTATGTTAAATTTTTTGTGAAACCATCCTTCTAGTATAATATGTTTGTAACCATGGCAACGCATGCGTTATCCCGCTAGTTAGTATCCCACATCAAATTAACAGAAGGCTTGATGAACTTTTATGCAACCGGCCTTGAGTCTATTTTCCTCAACCTTTTATGTGATAATAAATGCGAGCGAAGGGTCCGCGCTCGGTATAACATAATACGCGAGCGAAGCGAGCGCGCTCGCTTCCCTTTCTCTACTTTGTCAATTAATCTCAATTAATTCCAAAAACCGTGATTTTCTATTCTTTAATGAAGTTATATATAAGATAATACGCGAGCGAAGCGAGCGCGCTCGGCCTACATTTCGCAAATCCGCGCGCGCGAATTTGCGAAATGTAGGGTAAATGCGCCTAAGTTCGACCACATGCAGTAGTCGTCCATCCTACCAGAATATCTCAAATAATAAAGAATCCGTTGAATACATCGTTGCCATAATTTTTTCTAATGCTCGGCCATATCTCCTATACCCACTGAGATATTTTGCATAGCTTTCGGCAACAGTGTAGAGCAGTTGAAATTTTAATGGTGGTCACATGTGTATTCATTCAAGGAGGTGAGTAAAGTAATGTGTTTCTACCATAGAACCAACATTGAGAAAATAGTGCTTCTACTCACTATTTGTGGGAATTTCGACATATAATTTTTTATGTAGATTAAGTACTATTTTTTCGACATCTTCATAACGAAAAAACATGAAAATGCAATTTTTATCATTTTTATTTAGCTGTGGTCGAGTTCAGGCTCGTTTTACAGATCACTGAATGCTTTATTCATTGAATATCTTAGTTCAGTCGGAAATGTTCAATATCCAATAGTCGTCCGGGCAAAAAGAGCTAACGGTCGACTATAGGTTCTATGAATCCAGTACTCGACCCCTTATACTATTGCTATCGTTTCAGAAGGATTTTTTTACAGAAAATGCCACCAGAAAAAAAACGATCCATACACCAATATCCACAATCTTCTTTAACAACTGCTTTAAAAGAAATCCGAAATGGAATGTCAGTAAGAGCTGCCGTTCGCCAATTCGGAGTACCTAAAACCACCCTTTTGGATAGAATCCATGGACGGATCAAAGAAAGTGATCGAAAAATGGGACCACCGACAATTTTGTCCTCTGATGAGGAAACAAAGTTAGTGAACTGGATCACACAATTGGCGAAAACCGGATTTCCACAAAAAAAATACGATCTTCTGAACACTGTTCAAAAAATTGTGCTCAATGATAACAGAGAAACGATATTCAAAGATGGAAGACCTGGGGAGAAGTGGTATCGCTGTTTTCTAAAGCGGCATCCAGATCTGGTTCTCCGAGAAACTGAAGGGCTCACAAAAGCTAGAGCAATAATAACGGAAGAATATCTTCGAAAATGGTTCAGAGAACTAGAGGAATATCTATCAGAAAATAATCTATCCGATGTCTTGAAGGATCCAAGAAGAATACTCAATGGCGATGAAACCAGTTTCGCAATGTGTCCCAAAACCAGAAAAGTCTTAGCGCCTAAAGGATGGAAAAATGTATATGAACTGAAAAAAGGTAGTGAAAAGGAGGCTATTACTGTTCTATTAGTATTTTCCGCAGCAGGAAAGATGGTGCACCCGATGGTTGTAATTCCTTATGTAAGACCTCCAGCTAGTGTTATAAAATCCATGCCAGATTCATGGTTCCTTGGAAGATCAGATTCTGGCTGGATGAAAAGTGATGTATTTTACGAATACATAGTCAATGGTGTGAATAATTGGCTAATAGACAATGATGTTCCCAAGCCAGTGATTTTATTTATTGATGGGCATAAATCCCATTTATCTTTACAATTGAGTAAATGGTGTGGTGATAATGGAATTATTTTATACGCCTTGCCACCAAATACCACACATATTATGCAACCAGCAGACGTGAGTGTGTTTAAACCATTAAAAACTCAATGGAAAAAAACCATCAGGGAGTGGCAGGCAAAACCAGAGAATCTAAATATGGTATTGACAAAAAATTAATTTTGTCCGTTATTAGCGGAGGTTCTTAAGATGCCTTCTCTTCCAAGTTCGATCGTGAACGGATTCAGAAAATGCGGACTCTTTCCTTACGATCCTGATGCTGTGGATTACAGCCGATGCATACAGAATACATTGGAAAAAAACAATGCAAAACGAACCAATCTCACAATAACTATTGAAGAATTAGAAACAACAAGAAGGGTTTTGGAAAAAGTTAGAAATTAACTAATGGTGAAGGGAATAGATATGGATGTGGTTATAGATATACTACAAAACCAATGCGGTATAAATGTATCTGAGAATGATGCCTTACCCATTTTGAATGATATAGATGTACCTGACAATGAGCTCTTACCTGAAGCAAATAACACAGATGTACCTGACGATGAATCACTCAACTACGATGATCTACCTCTTATAAGTGATATATATATATGCCTGGAGAGGTACTCTTACCTATAGGAACATTCCAATTGGAAGAAGATGGAACATTGATGGATATAGATGACCAAATTAATAAGAAAGAAGATCAAGCTTATTCTGTTATAACAGAGTTTTTAAATGAAATAATTAACTCAATAGAAACAAACGAAAATATGAGTGATTTCTCCAACATGATTATTATTCATCCCGATGACAGTACCATGGATAATTATTATTCTCATGAAGGAAATAATCAACCGTGCAGTAGTAGTAGTAGTACGAAAATGGTGGGAATCAATAGAATCGAGGAAAACAAAGCGTTCGATGATGAGAAAAAAGAAAAACTATCTGTGGAACATAAGGAAAATGAGAGTCACTATCATCTCAATGAGCAGAATAACATATCTAATGTGGAGGATGGAGACATCAACATGACAGAGTTAGGGAATGCAAATTTGTGTGAAGAACCAATAATTGATGAAGAAAACAATACATGAATTACATCGCCAGCCGTTATGGTTCCCATAAGAAAATGCTGAATCGCTGATGCTGCACCTTGTAGCCGAGCTTGCAGTTTCCTGGAAGCCCTCTCGTGAGATTCCAACTTTGCGGCATTCTCAGAGTCAGTCAGATATTAATTGTCGTACCGTAAACATCTATACACATTGTAATAATTGTACCAACAATAAAATATTGTTTTTAAAAAGGAACTTTGGGATCTCAAATAGTTATTTCATGTCATAGTAATATTACTACTAACATTCTTAGTTCAAATAATAAAAGTGATAGTTTTATGGATCATTTATTTTGGCCAGCTCCGATAAGTAATGATAGAAAACGAAAGAAAGAGAAACTTCCATCAGCAATTTCATCTTCATTATATCGTAAATTCTTAGAAGAAAAAGAAAATCGACAAAAAATCGAAATAGAAGAGAAGCAAAAAAAGAAACTAGAACGACAACTTAAATCAATACAAAAAAAGTACAGTCAACCAAAGAAAAAACGAAAAATTGTATGAAGGATCAGTACCATGCCAATAAATGAAACCAATAAGGAAAAACAAAAATGTTCATCATGTGCTGATGAGCTAGATAGCGACGTGGATGATGATCAACTAAAAAATATTGGATGTGACAAATGTATTCGATGGTATCACCTTATGTGCACTGAATTTGTTGGAGAGTCTTATGAAGAAGTTAAAATAAAAGATTTTATCTGCATGTTTTGTACATAAAACATCAACAGAATTTTAGATTGAAAAGGCTAAGGAATCGCCAAATATGTATTCTTATCTTTTTTTTGTACCTGAGGTTGTTCGAGATTTAATAAAATTGTTTTATTTTTTCTCAATACCTTTTTAACCATATACCATGACCGGTCGACTTCAAGGAAAATCCTGGTCGAACTTAGAATTTTGGTGGTCGACTACTAGATTTTGGTACAATTTATGTGCTCAAAATTTTCGTTGAATTCGCATTATCATATATATCCATGCAATAAAATTGATTGAAAAGAATGATATTTTACCTTTGAATCAATGCAAGAATGAAAATTGTATCAGCTTTTCTTGTATTTTTTATGGTAGTTTGAAATCAGAAAATCTCTTAACTGGTCGACTACTGGCGCATTTACCCTAGGCCGAGCGCGCGCTTGTCAATTACTTTCAAATATATGTAAAAAAATGTATCCCCTATTATACATGATCAATATGTATCATTGAAATAGTTGTGAAAACAGTTGTTTGCACCATAGATTGTGAATTGTCATAATTCATGTTATTAAACGAATTGTTTCTAAAAAATTGGTAGCCCTGAAAAGTGCCGTTTTGGTTACATTAAAAATCGAAATCCATCTTCCAAGTCGGAGAATTCCTCCTCATCTTTTGTAAATCTATATTTTTTGCATGAATAATTCATTCGGCAACACTGTGTGAGTAGTGAAGTTTGAAGGACGTATTTGACGTTTGTTTGAAATTTTATATATACAATGAGGATATCATAAATATTCAAAATTCTTCGATATTATACAATTTAAATTGGAAAAAAAGTAACTGTAAATAATGGAATGAATCTGTAGCTGATGTGTTGGCTGAGAAGAGGCAGTAGTAGTTATCAAACAAATCTCTGCAGATTAATATAGTGACATTTCCCAATAACCCTTTTTCTGGAACTAAAAAGGGCATTATCTTCCAAAGGTATAATTTCCGCATAAAAATTTTGCTTGCTATAGTGGTTTTATCACGTTTTTAATCAACTGTGCAAATTTCGTGAAAATCCGTGAGGTTACCGTTTTCGCTACCTTTACCAAAAACTCATATAAAGGATTTTCATGAAGCCATTGTTCCTTCAGTAGATTTTTTATGACATCTAGATACCTACACCTGATTCCAGAACTTATTCATGAATAGGAGAAAGACATGATCATTAGCTGATATTTTGAGAGAATTTGTATAGGTTGTAGCTGAAAGTCGTTGCTCGACCTTATTCATGAGCTTTCTATTCTCAGGAATCCATTATGAAAACAAAATTACTATTTTGTACTTACTTTGAATTTCATCATCCTTCTAATGAAGACACAATTCATTATCAATATTAATCAATATCAATACCAAATACGAAATAGCATACCGAAACTCTCAACTGACAACTGACACTGACTGACATTACCCACAACACCTGCCAAATAACCCGATTATCTGGGGAAATCATCCAATCCTTCAGGTTTTAGTTCAATTGATGACTAAAGGATGGCGCCACTCGCGATAATTATCTAATCATTCTAATCGAAAGTTATGATTACAAGACCTCATTGATATCTATGTTTTCATGGTTTCTGCTCACTATTCGTTACATGAGAACTTTTTATAAGCGATAGAGGCTATTTAAAGAAATCGATAGTAGCGCATCTTTGAATGTCCTTTCAACTTGAACCTTACAGCGAATGTTCCCAAAATATACAGGGCTCCGGATTTGATGGTTTGGATCGAGGAGAATAAACTGGTTTGCACTTTGGATTAGCAATATCTTATCTAATCTTATGCGATTTTTATACGTTTCCATAGGACTCGAAATCAATGAAAATCTACAGGTGTAGACCATGGTGGAAATAAGATGGTTCAACAACTTCCTATTGGGAATTCAAGATTAGATGCCAGTGCCACAGTGGCAAAAGTTCAAACCCTACATATGTACATTGGTAATAATAGGTTATACTTGTTTACACTGTGTTTTGAGTTTGTTTGGAGTCTTTTCATTAAATATTGTCCTTTGTGTAGTGTTGAGAGTAGAGGTTTTTTTGGTTTTATCATTGATTGAATATTAGATCAACGGTTTTATATGTACTAACCTACGTTGAACTAATAATAGGTACTTCTGAAACAGTATTGTTTACCAGTGATCGGATTTGATTGAACTGAACTTGAGGTAAGTAGAAGCATGGAAATATCTCCCTACCTATATCTTTATTGATGTTTGAATTTTTCAGATTATTTTACCCAATTAACAATGTCTGGAATATGGTTGAGTATGGTGGAATACATGAAGTATGTAGGTGGTAATGCGAATTCCAGATGTGTTCATGAAGGGGAGGAAGTAGTGAATGCTGGTCATATAATTTTATATGGAAAAACAGAGGAAAGCAGAAATCACAGTGCTATATACTCAGATCCACATGAAATATCTGGAATGTTGACAATAGGACCCAACAATAAGGTTAAGATTGTCAGTATGACATGCTCTTGCAAGGCTGGATTGGGTGGTTCTTGCAAACATATATCAGGAGTTTTAATACTCTTTACAAGGTGTATACTTTACTGATTATTGAGGCGTAATGCCTATTGTAATTGAACACTGATATGTATTTCAAACTTATTTAGTGTTTTCTTTTTCTGTTTTTTTTTTGTTTCAGGGTTGATTTGAGTAAAATAGAGACAATAAGTCAAACAGATTTGAAATGTGTATGGTCAAATCAAAAAGTGAATACCCAAGAAAAGTATAAGGCTGTACCTCTGAGAGAGATGCCTTGCTTAAAGGAGAAGGTTTCACATACTAATTATTGTGATTTTGCTGTATGTAGCCAAGATGTTCTTAGTGACATTGCAGCACTGCTTCCTGAATGTGCACTGAGCAGATTGAGGTAATAATGTTGAATCATATGTTTTTCCATGCAGCATGAATAAGAATCTCTGCAGAATTTTCTGTCTGAGCTGGAATTGTTATTCCAGTATTATAAAAGAAAACTCTTATTATTTCAGAGTTGGATGATCAAATGCTGAGGAAAGAAATGAAGAAATAGAAGTGCCAGCTAGAGAGAACTTCTCAAATATATTAGACAATGCATGCCAATCCATCACCATGATGAGGCTGTATAGTGAGAATATATCTTTTCAGAGTGATTGCTGTGAAAAGATATATTCTACACTGATGAATGACAATCAGAGTGATGTAATAGAGGTTCTCCAAAGTAGCTCTACCTGGCATGAGTTAAGGAAATTTAGAATAACTGGGTCCAGATGCTATGAAATTTTCACTTATGCTGGACAAAGCTGGAACATCAAAGCTGAAAAATATTTCTGGCCAAAATCTTTTACTAATAAATATGTTAGGCATGGACTCAAATTTGAAGATGATGCTAGACATGCATTTGTTGCTGCTACAGGATTTAAAACTATCCAATGTGGAATGGTGATATCCCATTCCAATAAATGGATAGGTTATTCTCCTGATGGGATAATTATTGATAATAATGATAATTCAGTTGCCTTACTGGAGATAAAATGTCCATGGAATGGTGGGTGGCTATATTATTGGCATTATTACAGTTTTTACTTAATTCCATGAAATATTACCAGCAGAATTATTGATACTTTTTGAGTGAATCTTTTAACCCACAAATAAACTTTTGATTTTTCAGACAATCATGATAACATTTGGTGGTGATTGCATGAATGAGAAATAATTTTCAGCATTATTTTTTTAGGAGCAACATCAACTATATCCCAGGCTATTCTGAGTTGTAATTTTATTAGTTATAATTCTTTGAAGACAAGGCATAAATACTATGGTCAAATTCAGTTGGGACTTTCCGTAATGAATTTAAAAAAATGTTATTTGGCTTTGTATTCATCATATGATGATTCAATAATCATCATAGAAGTAGAATACAATGAAGAATTCACTGAGAAGATGCTACTGAAAATCAAGAGTAACTATTTTGAAAAAATGCTGCACACTATCTGTGAATGTACAAATTGAAAATAAAGGGGTAACATTCTGACTACAATTTATTCTTCAAACCACAAAATGATAGTGAAATAAATAATTTCATGAAAGGAGAAATTGTATTCCAAGAATGCATATAATAAAAAGAAGACAGGTAAAAGCAGTTAATAATAATATTAAAGTTGCTGTTTGAATTCTCTTATTTGATCTTCAGAAATACATAATATAAAGTAAATAATTATTCAATTCAGGGTCCTTAGAAGTTTTCTTTTTCCTGAAGTGGATCCATATCAGATTCTGGTTGACTTTATTCTGAAAAAAAAAGAAAACCCAGCATATGGAAAATAAAGTTAACTTTAGAAAGAATTCTTATAATTTCTCTGAATGAATATGAACAAGAACTGTATGTTTTCACAAAAATCTATGATCTGCTAATATAGGAGCTGATAAATTGGTAATACCACAAGCTACAATAAAAATATGCTCAACATAAGGTACTAGATTCCACTGCAACTTATTACTGAGAATTTTGAAAATTTTTATTCTTTGATTGCTCCTTTCTATATGTACTCGTGCAGCAGCAATTTTACGGTTTAAAATTGCTTCTTCTGCACTTAATTGCTTTTTTTTTAATGAAATGGAGGTCTTATCAATTTGATTCTATGGGTTGCACAAATATCTTCAATCATGAATCCCTTATCAGTCATTATGGCATCTTTCTGAGGATCTAATTTTGTGATCAGTTGACTATGTTCAAAAATTGCTTTGTCTGAAGCTCTACCTCCAAATGGTTCACTCACATATGAAATTGTTCCAGCTGGTGATACACCAGTCATGAATTTAACAGTAACATTTGACTTATATTGTGAGTAAAATCTAATTCGACAGCAAAGACATGTAGGTTTTTGAATAAATATTTCTGTACAATCTAAAATAATGCGAACATCTTTGAAATTTTTAAAGCAAACTGGTATATTTGCTCTATTCTCCTCAGAAGAAGGAAAATATATTGTAGGTTTCAAAACATTACTGAGAATTTTCAACATCTCAAGAAAATATTGCTTACATAACTCATTGGATATGTTGAATAATACACCCAGACAAACATAACTCAAATCTAACTAAAGTTTAATCATAGTCAGGATGATTCTTTTATATATAGTAAGCCTTCTACTTTTCTTATCTTTGTACACTCTCTGTACAAGATGGACAATGCAATTCAAAATTTTGAAACTACTTATGCCAGTAAAAGATTTCAATGATGCATCATTCTTCAAGAATTCACATAAGGTAAATACTTTTGGTACATCAACTTGCACCTGAGAATCTCTCAAATCAATATTATTACTTCCCTCCAAAATAGCCTCCAACATTATCTCATCTGCTTCAGGGTGAGCTTTGACAAGACTCAAAAGTGCATGAGCTGCCTCCACATCATCAGCAGAATGAGTACTTGGACTACCATTCACAAACCCCTCACACTCTGGAACTTCTTGTCCTATCTCCAATGGGACATCACACTTTTGAGCAGCTCTTTTTTGTCTTCTCAACTGCCTTTGAATGTTCTCTTTTTCATCTATTTTTTGCATTACAGATGTTTTTGGAAGTTTTAGGGAAGGTACTGCATTCTTCTTCAATATCTTTCTTCCTGAATTCCCTTAGAACAAAGATTAGATTGAAAAAAAAATTCATTTGAATTCATAACAACTTACTAGGATGGAAGTAGTCTTCCTTGGTGAAATGAAGGGAGCATACTTTCATATACTTGGACACAGGTTTCCCAATCTTCAGAACGTGAATCCAGGCAAGTCTTCTGTCTATAGACTCTCTCAATAATAGTTTATTCTGCACTAGAACTTTTCGTTCATGTTCTCTCGGAATGTAATGAAAGCTGATATTACTACAACGAGATCTTTTGGCCCAAGAATCACATTGCGGGACACAACAATAATGATTTGAACTACCCATTTTTCACTCACACTATGTAACTATGTAACAAACCACGAAATTGTGACTGTTTACAGAGTCTAGATAGATTTATTACTGCACTTGACAATCCTTCCAAGAGTACTTTAAAAACGGTATGTACATACCTCTGGAATATAATGAAACTACGGGCTTTCATATTGAACGAATAGTGATTCTTCATTTGAAGTAGGTAATTATTACCTTTATATGTTATACCAGATAAACTATGTTATTATATTCAATATATATTATATCAAACTTCTTGTTATAAAACTTGTAATAGTTTTTTGAGAAACAATAAAGATTACTTATTGAGAGAAAAAAATAGTCTATCCAATTAAAAATATCAAACATAGTTTGAAATGAATGTCTGGTAGTCTGGCAGAAAACAACTACTTTCCTGGTAAATACCACGCAGAACATTGAATTATATCTGTTCGTAGTCCATGCAACGATTCACACTGTGAATGCAGATCGCAAATGTTTCTTTCTTCCTAAGACGTGACAAATTCACATCGAGACAGGCACGCCTAACAACCTACAGACCGGTTTCGGGCTTATTGGCCCTCATCAGTGCAGGGTAGTTATCCGAGTAGAGACCGTAAGATCTCAACTCGAAGCGTTGCCTGTCCCAATGCATTTTTGTCGCGTCTATTTGACCGCACCGAGCCGCGTTCCAACAGACAATTGAAAGTGGCGACATCATGCGGCAGAAGAAAGAAACACTCCAGAACCGAATCTCCCAAGTTTTACAGAACTTGCAAGTGGCTGAGAGCTCGACTAAGCTCAATAAATGAAAAAATGGATTAGCCATAAATTGGAAAAAAATTTTGAGAGAAAAAAATAGTCTATCCAATTAAAAATATCAAACATAGTTTGAAATGAATGTCTGGTAGACTACGAGCAGAAAACAACTACTTTCCTGGTAAATACCACGCAGAACATTGAATTATATCTGTTCGTAGTCCATGCAACGATTCACACTGTGAATGCAGATCGCGGCTCGGTGCGGTCAAATAGACGCGACAAAAATGCATTGGGACAGGCAACGCTTCGAGTTGAGATCTTACGGTCTCTACTCGGATAACTACCCTGCACTGATGAGGGCCAATAAGCCCGAAACCGGTCTGTAGGTTGTTAGGCGTGCCTGTCTCGATGTGAATTTGTCACGTCTTAGGAAGAAAGAAACATTTGCGATCTGCATTCACAGTGTGAATCGTTGCATGGACTACGAACAGATATAATTCAATGTTCTGCGTGGTATTTACCAGGAAAGTAGTTGTTTTCTGCTCGTAGTCTACCAGACATTCATTTCAAACTATGTTTGATATTTTTAATTGGATAGACTATTTTTTTCTCTCAAAATTTTTTTCCAATTTATGGCTAATCCATTTTTTCAAAGATTACTTACTTACTTACTATGTAACAGTCCAGAGAATGTTCACACTAAGTACACCAGAATCCACCTGTACCAGAATAATTCAGAGCCAAAACACTAACCTTAAATGTTCTTGAAAACAATGTACATATGCCTATTTTATAAAATCTATAAAAAATAATTTTCAGGATCAAAATTCAATTGAATATGTCATTGAACACCAGAGATTAAACAATTTTTATAGAAAAAGGAGCCAAAACAACATAAAATGTCAATGTAAACAATGTTAACAATGTACATATATATAGTTTCGAAAATTTACACCAGAGGGAGTATTCGTTACCTTGAATTCCCAATACCAAATACCAAATAGCATACCGAAACTCTCAACTGACAACTGACACTGACTGACATTACCCACAACACCTGCCAAATAACCCGATTATCTGGGGAAATCATCAAATCCTTCAGGTTTTAGTTCAATTGATGACTAAAGGATGGCGCCACTCGCGATAATTATCTAATCATTCTAATCGAAAGTTATGATTACAAGACCTCATTGATATCTATGTTTTCATGGTTTCTGCTCACTATTCGTTACATGAGAACTTTTTATAAGCGATAGAGGCTATTTAAAGAAATCGATAGTAGCGCATCTTTGAATGTCCTTTCAACTTGAACCTTACAGCGAATGTTCCCAAAATATACAGGGCTCCGGATTTGATGGTTTGGATCAAGGAGAATAAACTGGTTTGCACTTTGGATTATCTATCTTATCTAATCTTATGCGATTTTTATACGTTTCCATAGGACTCGAAATCAATGAAAATCTACAGGTGTAGACCATGGTGGAAATAAGATGGTGAAACAACTCCCTATCCAAAGCCATGTAAAGTTTTTCAGCCAAATCACTTGACCTACGGCCTTCTTGATTATGTCAATTTCAATCATTCTAGCGTCTGAAGCATATTTTCTGCTGTAGAGGGCGCTATAATTTGTTTACAATTTTGACGTACAGTTGGCATATGGTTGTCAATTTTCGGGCGGGATGTAATATTTCTCAAATTCTTGTTGAAAAAATGTATTATATGCTATGTACAATATGAAAAGATGCAATGACGCTTAAACCGAACCAACTGGTTGCCTGCTGCTCGAACGATATCATCACTATTTCGAAGACAAAAGTTATGTGTGATGCACGGTCTGTGGTGTGATGTGTTTGTTTTCCATGAAGAACGTTTGGAAATTTGAAAAAGATATGATAAAAGGTGAGTTTTATTGCTTTTCTCAATTCATCGATTGATGATGAGAGCAGGTAATGAAGGGTTATTGTATTTTTATGATGACAATTATTTGTATTTGCAAGGTTAGCATGGTTTGTGTTATTTTGATATCAATGCAACATCCGATTTGATGAATTACCTTGAATAAATATGCGAGGAAATTTTTCATTAGGTAGGGGAGACCGGGGCTGAATGGCGCATGTACTAGTTGGCGCATGTGAAATTTCATTACTTTATAGTCCACATGGCAACAGCGCATCAAACATTCTGGAATAAGTTCGGCATCTCCGTCCTACACAGAAATTATCCTGGCGATCTCAGTTGTTAAACGGAAGTAAGAGGTGGAGTTTTGTTTTTATACTGTCGCAGTAAATAATACATATTCCTTCTTTTCTTTGCTGAGCTTGAAAGTAAGTGAAATCTCTATATATTTCTCATCACATTCATCAGATTATACTTTTGGTAACCTAACTACATCGTTGTTCGTTTATAGACATGAATGATTTTCGTCAAATATTTGATAGAAAAATAAAAATGGCGAGGGGGCATGTTGTCTCATGAACATTGGGGTAATTTGGCGCTGCGCCAAGTTGCCCCCATATAATAACTGTTCCATCATAAATATTTTCATTTTCAATTTCCAGATCCTAGGATGAGAACATATAAAAGAAAAACTGATCATGGAAAAACCCCTAAGGATATAATGATAAGAGCTGCGAAAGAGGTGCTGATAGGTAACAGATCCAGAAGAAGTGTAGCTCAAGACTATGCCATTCCACACAGAACACTGACAAGGTTCTGTTCGAAATTGAAAATTGAAGATCTACGAGTAGATCGAACAGATAACCTGAGAGTTGGTTATGTAAAATCCAGAAAAGTCTTTTCTGAAGAAGAAGAGCAGTACCTGAAAGAATATATCGAAAAGGCTTCTGATATTTATCATGGTTTATCTCCCAAGGAAGTACGAAAACTCACCTATGAGTATGCACGTCACTTACAAATCGTGTATCCAGAGACTTGGAACAGCAACAAAATGGCCGGTCCTGATTGGTTTACTGCGTTTCTGAAGAGAAATGGAACTTTGAGCATTCGGATTCCAGAAGCTACAAGTCTGGCTCGATGTATCAATTTCAATAGGGCCACAGTTAACGCATTCTTTGATAATCTCAAAACTGTTCTAGAGAGAAATAATTACAGTCCACAGGACATCTGGAACATGGATGAAACTGGTGTTACTACGACTCAGAAACCAGATCGAATAGTCGCTAGAAAAGGATACAAACAAATAGGTAGAATAACTTCGCAAGAGAGGGGCACACTGGTCACTGTTGCTGCAGCTGTTTCAGCAATTGGAAACAGTATCCCACCATTTTTTATATTTCCCAGGGTCAACTTCAGGGATCATTTCTTAGTATCTGGTCCTATAGGTAGTGCTGGTGGGGCTAATACATCAGGATGGATGAAGGAAGAACATTTTGTTGAGTTCATCAAACATTTTGTTAAAAATGTGAGAAGTTCCAAAGAACACCCCGTTTTACTATTGCTCGATAATCATAGCTCACACCTCTCATTAGAGGGATTGAATATCGCGAAAGAGAATGGTGTGACCTTATTGACTTTTCCCCCTCATACATCACACAAGTTGCAGCCCTTGGATCGAGGGGTTTTCGGTCCTTTTAAAAAGTATATAAATTCAGCATGCGATGCTTGGATGACAAACAATCCTGGAAAGACTATGACTATATACGACATTCCAGGTATTGTGAAAATCGCTTGGCCACTCGCGAATACTCCAACGAATATCATGTCTGGTTTCAGGGTATCGGGAATTAGTCCATTCAATAGGGATGTTTTTGGTGATGATGAGTTCATGCCAGGTTTCTCCACCGATAGACCGATAGCCTCAAAAGTTTTAATTGAGCCAGTAAACACAGATATACTAGAAATGCCAGGAAGAAACGTCGCAGACGACGTTGCTGATGACGACATGAATGAAGTTACTCATGGGATAGGAAATAATAAAGAGAACCAAATCGACACCGAAAATTGTCCTGACAAATCTGGAAGCTCGGTTCAAGGATTACAGGAAGATCCAAGAAATCTACCTTCGTGCAGTTTCATGGATGTTTTGAACACAATTCGACCATTACCGAAAGCAAAACCGAAGAATACGATATCTACAAGAAAAAAGAGAAAATCTGTTATACTCACTGACACTCCTGAAAAAAATGCTTTAGAAGAAGAGGAACAGAGAAAAAAAATTAAGAAACAGAAGGTGTTGCAGGTGAAAAATAATTTAATGCAGACAAGGAAACAAGTTACGCGAACCCAGAAAAGGTCACCAAAGAAGAGAAAACCTGTGGCAAGACGTGAATCAGTTTGTTCAGAATCAGAGGAAGATGACTGTTTCTGCCTGATATGTGGCGAACCTTACGAAAATAGCAAACCAGGTGAACAGTGGATCGAGTGTGTCTCGTGTCACATGTGGGCTCACGAAGAATGTGCTAGTCCAGAAAATGATGCATTTTATTATTGCATAAATTGCAATTCTGATTAATTTTATATCGAGAAATTATTTTTTATTTTGTTTTGGTTTTTATGTTATTTTCATTTAAACATTTAGAGGAAAATACGAAGTTTTATTGACAAAATCACTACGTGCCAATTTACCCCACATTGTGCGTCAAAATACCCCGTCAATGGGGTAAGTTGACGCAACTGACTAGTTCAGGAAAAAAATATCAATAAAATTTCAATTTGATTGATATCCTGAATTTCTTCATGACATTAGTGTAATGTATAACATATCACATGTTATCAGGAAAATTTCCAAATTGTTAAGCATTTCGCAAAAAAAAATTATTTATTCAAAAGTGTGCCAACTATCCCCGGTCTCCCCTACTCTTCTCACAGGGATACTCAACAAAATGAGCCCTTAACTGGATAGATAATGTTATCAGGTAATTGATTGTTTGATGCTCAAAATTCATAGAACTGGTTATCTGATTTCTAATGATCATGGTAATTATAACACTCATATGTTTAGAATTTTATACTTTTTGCATGTATAATCCAGTAAGAAATGATCAGAAATTTTTTTTCAAATAGGTAATCAAAGAGGATTTTATTTTATTTTTGGCATTGTTTGTAGTTGTTCACCTTAATGAAATACTCACCTTGGGAGACCTCATTCTATTCAGTGGTAGGTAGAAACTTGGAAAATCACTAAATTTCATCTAATTGAGGCAAATTAACAATTTCGTATATAAGTGATCAAGATGAATGAATAAAAAAAGTAGCTTTTGAAAGATGTATAAGAACTTTGTATTTTATATCTACCTCTCTTTTCAGCCTTGCTCAAGCTTGGATTTCACGGGAGGTTTCCAATTAAGAGAAATGTGGATCCAAACATGAAAGACTGCTGTGCTGTAAAATTTTCAGTGGTATCCATTGATTCAGATCCAGAATACATCAACTTCTCATCAAGCTAGGCAAGTCAACATATAATAGAATGAAACCTTATTCACCTATGTCATTCAATGTGATTGCACAACAATTATCCAAGTTCCAAGAATCAAGTTGAAACAATTTGAGACTAGGAGTTGATCAGGCTTTTCAAGATGTTAAGAATTTTTGAGAGAAAAATAGTCTATCCAATTAAAAATATCAAACATAGTTTGAAATGAATGTCTGGTAGACTACGAGCAGAAAACAACTACTTTCCTGGTAAATACCACGCAGAACATTGAATTATATCTGTTCGTAGTCCATGCAACGATTCACACTGTGAATGCAGATCGCAAATGTTTCTTTCTTCCTAAGACGTGACAAATTCACATCGAGACAGGCACGCCTAACAACCTACAGACCGGTTTCGGGCTTATTGGCCCTCATCAGTGCAGGGTGGTTATCCGAGTAGAGACCGTAAGATCTCAACTCGAAGCGTTGCCTGTCCCAATGCATTTACTACCCTGCACTGATGAGGGCCAATAAGCCCGAAACCGGTCTGTAGGTTGTTAGGCGTGCCTGTCTCGATGTGAATTTGTCACGTCTTAGGAAGAAAGAAACATTTGCGATCTGCATTCACAGTGTGAATCGTTGCATGGACTACGAACAGATATAATTCAATGTTCTGCGTGGTATTTACCAGGAAAGTAGTTGTTTTCTGCTCGTAGTCTACCAGACATTCATTTCAAACTATGTTTGATATTTTTAATTGGATAGACTATTTTTCTCTCAAATTTTTTTTCCAATTTATGGCTAATCCATTTTTTCATGTTAAGAATTGTTCTGAAGATAAACACTTCTTGCAACTTTTCACTGTTCATACATTCATTTTCAATTGAAATTGATTGAACAAATTTAATATTCCCTGATAATTAGTGTTACTGCTTTACATAGTATTAGTGCAAGGAGTAATTCAAATTAATTTATATTCATGTGATGAAAAAATTCCTTTCAATCTGGTTACCCAACATATGCTTTACAGTTTTACTATTGATCAGTTACCATAATACATTCTGCTGTATTATTTTATGAGTTCTACACATTTGCAAGATTTGAGAAAAACAGATTATATTTTTTTCAACAATTTCATTGAAACACTTATCAATGAATTGCTATTCAGAAGAGTCACATTTTTTATGTGATAGTTGCCTAAAGTTTTTGGGGATAATTTCTCACACCTGAAATAATTAAATTCAATATATTTTTCCATTCCATTTATTCTCAATAAATAAAGTAGGTATGGTGGTCGAGAGCGACAGCTACCGCCACCTGGGGCTAACCGGAGGAAACAGGTTCTCATTCCGAGACGCGA
This sequence comes from Chrysomela aeneicollis, assembly GCA_029955515.1. Taxonomy (NCBI): domain Eukaryota; kingdom Metazoa; phylum Arthropoda; class Insecta; order Coleoptera; family Chrysomelidae; genus Chrysomela; species Chrysomela aeneicollis. Next base: position 1,486,711 of record JARUHQ010000013.1, on the reverse strand, counting down.
GTTCTACGACCAGAACTCACCTCCGACTCCGTGACCGACATGTCGACGCCAGCAGAGGTCTACGTGGCAGCCGTCCACGGCGTGGCTGTCATCGAGGACCCCAGTCACACGACCTCGCACCTGGAGCTGTACCAACGTCTGCTAGCGGAATTTGAGGACCTGACCAGACCCAACGATGGCCGCGCTACCCTGCGTGGAGAGCCAGTGATGCACAGCATCCACACCAGAGGACCCCCGGTGCATGCTCGTCCCCGGCCCCTCTACGGCGAGCGCCTGGCCGCCGCCAAAGCAGCGTTCGACCGGATGCTTGAGGCGGGAATCGTACGCCCAGGATCTGGACAGTGGTCCAGTCCTCTACACCTCGTGCTCAAGCCAGACGGAGGCTTCCGCTGCAATGGTGATTATCGAGCCCTCAACGCTGCCACGGTACCCGACCGCTACCCTCTTCCTCTGATCGAGGATTTACTCCAGGACTGCAGGGACTGCGCTGTCTTCTCGGTCATCGATCTGGAGAACGCCTACTACCAGGTTCCCATAGCACCGGAGGACATCTGCAAGACGGCCGTTACCACTCCCTTCGGACTTTTCGAGTTTCAGGTACTCTCCCTAGGGCTTCGTAATGCCACGCAGACCTTCCAGCGCTTTATGGACAACCTGCTCCGAGACCTGCCGTTCGTGCGTGCCTACATAGACGATGTGATCATCATGTCCAGGGACCACCAGGAGCACCTGCAGCATCTGCGTGCTCTCTTCGAGCGCCTACGACAAGCACACCTCTCTGTGAAGTTGCAGAAGTGTGTGCTCGGAAAGGAGGAGGTGGACTTCCTCGGATTCACCGTCTCGGGCCACGGCTACCGTCCACCAGCAAGTAAAGTCCAGGCAGTTCAGCAGTTTCCGAAGCCAACGACCCCAAAGGCTCTGCGTCGCTTCCTGGGAATGTTAAACTCTTATAGACGCTGTCTTCCCCACGCTGCTCAGCAACAGGTCCCTCTCAACGAGCTACTCAAGGGGTTCCGGAAAGGAAGTCGGCTGAAGTTGACCTGGACACCAGAAGCCGACGCAGCATTCGAAGCTGCAAAAGGTCGACGCCTCGGGAGCGACCTTCCTTCGCCCAGCTACGCAGCTGGCCCTGTCTACCGACGCCTCTGACGTCGCCATCGGCGCAGCCTTGGAGCAGGAGACAGCGAGTGGCTGGCGTCCGGTGGGATTTTTCTCAAAAGAGCTGACGCCAACGCAGATGCGCTACAGCACTTACGACAGGGAGCTGCTGGCGGTCTACGAAGCCACCAAGTACTTCCGCAGGATCCTGGAAGGCAGACAGTTCGTCATTCGCACCGACCACAAGCCACTTGTCTACGCTACGTCACAATCAGCAGACAAGGCTTCGCCCAGGCAACAACGTCACCTGGACTACGTCTTGCAATTTAACGCTGAATTCAAGCACGTGAAGGGTGAGGAAAACATGGTCGCTGACGCTCTCTCCAGGCCCTGTGCAGTCATCACCTTCCCGTCAGCCTTAGATGCAGCCACCATCGCAGCAGCCCAAGCAGAGGACCCGGAGCTTCCGCACCTGCTCGAAGCGGGCGTCCTGCAGCTACAAGCTCTGGACATCCAAGGGCAGCGAGTCCAGTGCAACGTGCAAAACGACGCCGTGCGACCCTACCTGCCTGGTGGACTGCGCCGCCTGGCATTCGACAACATCCACCGACCAGCCCATCCTAGTGTGCGTGCCACGGTCCGCATGATGTCCGATAAGTTCGTCTGGCCTGGTATTAAATAAATAAATAGGTATTGGAATTATTTTCAATCCTGAATGATTTGATTATATCTTGAATTATTTTATACATAGATTCAGAGAACCAATCCATCATATTTTTAATTGAATTCATTATTGCAATTTAGCCATTTTTGCATAATATTGTGCTTTGCTATGAGCTTTTCGTTCTTTCTGCTCCTTAGCACAACAGATACTAAGTCTCGATATTATGTATTTTTGAATAACATTATGTATTTTTGAATAACATTTTTGGTGAATTATAATTTATGCACATGACATCCTATCATTTTTTTAGAGGTGAAGTTTGATAATTTTTCAAGTATAATTTCTAAGGAATTTTTTTTCAATGGTTGTTCAAAAATATAAGTTATCAAAATTTCAACATCTCTCAGTAAGAGTATGACCGATTGTGAGGGATAAGTTAATAATCCTCTGCTTTTAAATTTGATTATTTCATTAAATCTTTCATCCCCACTTCCTAAGACAGTGCCCAGACAAATCTCACATTTGCAGCAACTTTTCATGCTTTTCGCTACATATCCGCAAAAACATGCGAATGCATGTTCTATGTAGTCAAACTCTTCATTCACCTCCGTTAAGCGCCCTTCGTTTATATTTATATCAAAAGTTATTTTGTTTTTTTTTTCTTTCAGATCTCCTACTCTAATAAGAGATTTCATCATTTCACCCCCACTTACGTTACTGCCCCTTGGAGGCTTGATCAGGGAATATTAAGATAGCAGTCTGAATAACTGCCCAACTTGAATTGATTCAGGATGCGAATTATTCCCGCCAGCTGACCTCATCATGCCGAAGAAATGCTAGAAGAAAAATTGAAAATTGAAGGAAAATTTATTGTGCTGAAGGATATAGAATACTTCTAAATGGTCTTGGTTTATCCTTGTTGTCATCAGGTATTGAAATCCAATACCATTGAGGTACTGAACCAGATCAAGAGTAATAATAATACAAAATTATGTTGTACAGCAGCAAATGACTTTCGTTGCATAAAAAAATTCGTGCTGAATTTTCAAAAATACCTAGGGTCATATCAAAGTTATGAAAAAAATTATTTCAACTTAAGCACCCTTCAGTTCAAAAGTTGATGGGTCCTTCAGGACATAATATCTTCATATAAAGATTTCTTCTTAGAATTGATTCAAGATTAACCACCTTAAATATTTGCATGTTATTGAGAAACTGTATAAGGATAAAAACTAGATATTTCAAATCAAATCGTGAAATTTGATTTATATATATCTTCACAACACTAGTGCTGCTTATAGTTTTATAGTTTACACCTCTTAGTTTAAAACTACCATAACAATGGATTTACCCAGATTTTGTTTATGTACCTTGTACTCTTCAGAATTATACCTCAACCCTGTGAGATTTGATGAAGAATTCATTATGTCAGTGACTCTGTTTAATCTCCTAAAAAAAGTAACAGTCGCATCTACATCTTGAAATTCAGATACTTGGTCATTTTTGTAGGTTTCCAAAGCCAGAGCAGTGGTGTTGCTGAATATCTGGAAATCATTATCTGATTTGAACTTTGAGTTAAAATTCACCCTCAAAGATTAGAAGCCAATGGTAATGTTTGCCTAGTTGAATGTTTTTGAATTTGTTTGATATATCTTCATGACGGTATCATTGTGTTTCAATAATTGAAATGAAGACACACGATCTAGCATTGTCAGGTGAGTTCACTCTTTGATGTGGTTTGATGGGATTGAATCAAATTTGAATAGTAAGTTCAACAATATGTATTTTTCTTACCTGAAATGCGAGTCGAGTACGCATTTTTTCTCCGCAATTAGGGTGTATGTGGCTAGGAGTCAACTTGAATGCTATTTTGAATTGTTTATCACTTTCAAAATTCAAAAGATTTTCGAAATGAGCATATGAAACTAATCCTTCCAGCGTCTAAAACATTCATTTTGTTGTAAGTGATTATAATTTGAAAAGAGAACATATTGAAATTATGTTTACTTGAAATATTTTCTTTCTTTCCAAAATATTCCGAACACATTTCACAAGGTGGGGGAAATCAGAACACATTCGAAGTTTTCTATTGGCATCCATTGGATGTTCACACCAAGGTTCTGAAACTTTGGTGATCCCTAGATGCTTCCACATTGATCGGTTCCAACTGGCACCATCACTTGTCACAACATCTATGTAGAGTCCAGAATTCTCACATAAAATTATACATTCTAAAATTATCTTCGCTTCCACCTCCCCACTAACATTCCCCTTAGTCAAAAAACATCCCAATGCCTGCAAATTCTGTCCAGCAAATGGTTGAAACATGATGACGAGAGCATGGTCCCCAATGATGTCATCCATATTATATTTTATTTTGTTATTATCTATTATCACAGAAAGTTATCTTGTTTTTATTTTTAATAATTTTGTAGTAGTTATTATTATAGTAGTATTAGTGTAGTAGTTAGTAGTAGTTATTAGTAGTAGTTAGTAGTAGTCAGTAGTGGTGGGAGTTAGTAATAGTAGTTGTAGTGTAGTTTTTCTGATAATACAATAGGAAAAGCTACGAAATTGTACTATTACAATTTAGCACCCGGTTACTTTAGCAATAAATCCAGCAATTTTTTTATTAGAGTCCCTGCCACCACCATATTTTTTCAGAGTGCTCATGAAAGAGTATAATGAAAGATTTCATCAAGAAAAAAATTACCGAGCGTCGGAGGCGGTTTGGGGGCGGCAATGTCTTCATTAGATACTCTACAACCTTCAAATTTTGTTGGAGCGTTATCAAGGGGAAACAATTAGCGATGTAATCGAGAAATCCGAATTGGTGAGCCTCGGGGGCGGTACGGCGGCGGTCATATTTTCATTGAAGACCCTGCCACCACCATATTGTATGAGAGTGTTTAACAAAAGACGAATGAATGAGAGTTTCCATCGAGCAAAAAAAAATACTGATCGTATACGGGGGCGGGCTAGCCGATGGGCTGGCCTCAGCAATGTTCTTATCAGAGACCCTGCCACCACCATATTTGGTAAGTGTGTTTATTATGACTGATAGTTAGTATTTCCATCGAGAAAAAAAAATTACCGACCGTCGGGGGCGGGCTGGCCTCAGCAATTTTTTTATTGGAGACCCTGCCACCACCATATTTGGTAAGTGTGTTTATGATGACTGATAGAGAGTATTTCCATCGTGGGAAAAAAATTACCGACCGTCGGGGGCGGGCTGGCCTCAGCAATTTTCTTATTAGAGACCCTGCCACCACCATATTTGGTCAGAGAATTATGGAAAGCTGAGTAGATACTCCACGAGAACCTCAGAAATATTTTCTACTAGGATTTATTAAAAGAAACGCATAAAAATGAAATATTTGATATTCTATGTATAAAAAAATTAAAATGATTTTCTCCATTTCATCACATTTTTCAGACTTTTTGTTTCAAAGGTAACTTGAAGCTTGAGCGTGATAATCATGTACCTACTCAACGAACCATAGAAACATCACATATAACACAGATGTAATGACCCACAGGTACGATGAAATCTCTATGCTTCAATGTTGTGATACACTCTTGATGGAAACATCTATCACATCTGTCACATCTAATACAGTCAACAGTTATGTCCAAAATATCTGTTGATCGTCCACATAAAGGACATATGTTGGTCATATCGTTGGAATATTCAATCAAATCATTTGCTATTTTCAATCTATAATCATTTGGACAAAAGGGTTCTGTCAAAACTGTTCTACCGGAGAAAAAACTTTCTGCAAATTTAAGGATGAAGACTCCACAGTTGAAACTATCTTTTTGTTTCGGATGTTCGACTGAAATGGAATTCCATCCACGTGTGGGAATGGTGTGTTCGGAAATACCTTTACATTTTCTATTATAAAAACTAATGAATTTTTTGAAGAAGACTTCAACTTGTGTTTGGGTTGTTTCCATTGGATCCATATAAAAGAACTCCATTTGTTTCTTGTCAGCCACCAGAAGGGTCCAATGTTTACCCGTATTAATGGGCAATAATAAAATATCTCTAATCTGAGGAATTTTTTCTACTTCAAATTCTGTTTCTTGTTTGTTAATTGAATAGTAGGATAACTGACAGGAAAAAACGGTTACAGTATCAGGTTTATGAATACTCAAAAAGGCATCGATGATGGTATCTGATAAATACATATCCTCATAGTTTGGTAAACCGATGGAAAGTCTATAGAAATCATCCGAGAGTAAAGCTTTAGTAGGTATATCTAAGGATGGATAATTTGTCATGTACAGTAAATTGTTTTGGAAAAAACTAGATGTCTTCACATAATAATCTGGCTGTTCGACCAAGCCATTTTACAAAATCTTCAACTTTTCTGGAGGAACAGTTTTGGCAAGTCTGTTGAATATATTTTTTTTGAAATAATTATGACGTCTTTTTTTTTGGTTTCTTCCAAGTCTCTGTCTCCATTTTCCTCTTACTATTCGAACAACTTCTACGTGGAATATTCAATGACACTTCTTTATGTAGAGATAAAACTCTTTGCCTCACAATTCTCAAGAATCTGGTACATTTTTGATTTGGTATGCTATTGAGCAGAACATTTTTGACATACCCAAACCAGTTCTCTACAATGGCATTGCTGCATAGTTCTTTGTCATCGGAAGAAGAATTGATTCCACACCAGAGCAGGTAATAGCTCATGTAACGTTTCAGGGTTATTTCGAGTAGTTCAGGGGAGTAGAACATATTTTTCGTTTCGCCTGTTCGTTCAATAATTTATCTTTCAGTTATACATTTGAAGTGTTGGTAAAAAGCACTTGATTTATAAATGGCATCTTCTTTATCGCTACCGCTATTATTTGAAAAGATTTGAGGTTCTCTCATGTCTTCGAGTTCAGATGATTCTACTGAATTTTTAGAAGAAATATATATCAAGGATTTGAGAGATTTTTCAACAGACTCATTGTTATAGGGAGAGAGCAAGATAATTGAAATATATTTCATCCAGAAGAATGTCACCTCTAAACTGTTGAAATTGAACAATGCAGCGATGTTTTCGATTATAAAATGATTGTGTTCTTTTTCTGCGATTGCGCCGGCAACATCTCTACTAATGTTCTTCAGAAGGTGAGCACAACATACTTTCAGAATTGTGAAGTCTGCATCCACCATTGAACCTTTGTTTGATATCAGGTCATAACACACTCTCAAGTATTCTCTCATGGACATGCTATTCCAAATTTCCAACAAGGCATTCATTAATGTAGGGCTGAAGTCTGTTATGGCTCGATCAAAAATTGGTCATTTATGATGCAAAACGAAAAAATGTTTAACGTTTTTTAACCACATGGATATAGCATGCGTTTCATGTTCACAGCTGATCATTTCAAACACTGGAAATGCAGCAGGAACTTTATTCAGTTCAATAACACCAGCATAATAAAATATTCTTTTTTTCGTGTGGTCCATTCTCCTCACACAATTATCTGTTGCATCAATATGGATATCTAAGGTTTCTGCAGAAGCTTTCACCTCAGAAACCATCGCCAATTGTTCTTTGCTGATCACCTGAACATTGAATGGTTCACTGGCTGAAATGATGAACGGTGACTTTCTGTCATAGGACCTTTCCATCAGAATAAAATCGAAGAGGTCATCTTCATGACGATATTTTTTGCCAAGATATTGGCAACGTATTTTCTTGTAAACCCCTTCAGATCTAACGGTATCTAGATGACCTTCCTTGATTAATATTTCTGATGCCCTACTGATATCATTAGATCTGTATTGTTGTTGGGTTCTTAATAATGCAATGTCCTAGATAACTCTTTATTCAATTCATTCAAGCGATACGCACGTGGACAACTTGGTCGACATTTTACAACTGCCCCAACTGCCAGACCCTACAGTGTTGCCAGATCTATAATAATGACAGAAGAAGATCTGACCATAGAGGGTTTTTGGTTCGCTAGTCGTTCCTCTAATAAACGCCCACTAAACATGTAATGTTACAAAATCTTGCAACAATATTATGTATTGCTTGCCATTGTAAGATAATAATATAATATTGCATAAGGCTAACTGATATATTCAAGTTTTCAACATAACAGAAAAAACTACCGACAAGTTGTACGTAAATTAAAAAGCAAGCTATCGATTATGTTTCAGGTGCAATGTTGCGTGAGCGATGAAAGTTCATTATTAATGCAACATTATAGAAACTATATAGGAACAATGTGTGTGCAAGTTACATTTGGAACTTTAGAACAAATTCAAAGCACAATGTTACACTCGGTTTGAAATCCTATTATTAACAACAATACATAAGCTAACTTCAAACAATATTGACAGTATTTAGAAAACACAATGCATGTTTAATTTTCGATCGCATCATCGCAGAAATATACTAAATGATACCCTTCGACAATATTGAATAGTAAATATAAAGAAACTTGAAAAAATATTTCATCTATCAGGTTACCAACCAATTTTGAATTTCCCGGTCTTGAGGAGATGGAAGATGCCACCTAACGGGGCGACACCCAGCCCAGCCCATAGCCCATCCATAGACAAAGAAAGTTTGTTTATGTTTATCCTTATCCCGTCCCGTATCGTGCAGTCTTGCGGTCGCCGGTTTTTCATTCTTGGTTCGGATTCTTTTATAAATTATTAGTAAAGTACATTTGTTTGTTGAATAAGAGTGTTGAAGCAGCTCAATGGACAATGCCAATACTTAATACATTTAAGGCATCTCCATATTCATGTAAGGAATAAGCAATACATCATTCATTATTTTAGGTTAGGATGGTTTGATAACAAAATGCTTTTTCCTTGTTTTCCTCCTTATATTGCGAATAAATCTGACGTTAGTGTTGTTTCGTGTGCATCTTATTATGAAGTAGGATTGAAATCGTCGTAATCAATTTGTGTTCATTAAAATATGACATGATATTTCGATTGTGATTAGTGTGGACATTTTTAGATCCAGAAACATAGTAAGAAGTACTCAAAATACGTCGAAAAAATGGTTACGTGAAATAGTAAGCCAAGATACTAAAAAAAATTGATAAATTCGACGGTTGAAGTTGAAACTGATGAGGTCCTTGATGATTCTCGAACCTATTGCCCTGATATTTTACAAGATAAAAATGAGAACCTATCAGTTATTACCTTTCCCCTCACATTTTCCTCAAAAACATCAGTCATTGTTTCTTGTTTTTCATCGAATAAGTAATACTGATTAGTTTTAATATAGTAAAAACCCAGGCATCAGATAACTCTACTACATTAGCTAATAATTTGAGAAATTGGGCAATTGATTGATGCATATCCAATACGAATTTCAATAAACTTGCTATCTTGAAGAAGCACAAGTCATCAAGTGAATATAAAAACCTTTCATATGATTGTCGTATTTTGTTGAAAACCAAAAAGTCTGGTACAATTTCAACTACAGAGAATGGAAATATCATCATTTTGGCCTATTCGCAGAAAACAATTGAGAGTATTGTATAGATGTGTATGTCAAGATTTTGTAGAGATGGTAGTAAATCAAGTTGTCAATCTTCCATCCAAACATTCCATTGGTTATTATTGTTTCAGGTTCAGGTGCCTGGATGTGGCCAAACAGAGTTTTTCTAATTTGATATTTTGATATTTGTTTCTCTTAGTTGTGATATTTAAATTTTGTTAAAGGTTTTATTATAAAATTTTTGCCTTTTTGACCCCCAAGACTTTCATTGACATTTGAAATTAATAACTTAATAAGTTGGAAGCATATGAAATACTTTTTTATCATTTAATTTACAAAAAAAGTTCAGTTATAAAAGCTGAAATTATCAGGTATTGAGTTTTTCCAGTTCGATTTTGACAATATCGAAAATTGTCAAGATAAAAAGTCAAGTCACTTAGAAATGAAAACTACGATTACGATATTCAAGTCTAACATGAAAAATTAGTTTGTGTTATTTTAAACGTTTTTCTTTTTTTGTAAGTGTTTATAAAATTATTTATAAACAATAGATTTTTCTACCAAAACTGAATGCAAAAATTTACAAAATTATATTTTCATGGTAGATAGATATGACTGAACATTTGAATGTATTTTCAATTCTGAACAACTTTGCATAACAACTCTCGATTTTGTTTGAAATAAAGGTACATTATCTACTCCTAAGTGATTTTTTCTAACAACCCGCTTATTCGACTGAAAAACTTCAATATCTGATGGTTGTAATTTAGCTTTTAGAGCATGCATAACTTTTTTTGTAAAATCAATAAGGTATAATGATTTCAGAAGATTTTTTGTGTTTTAACTCCTTGCTCTAAAAACTAGAAAATGAATCTGATTTCCATAGAGGGCACATCAATAGTAAGTAAATGATATTTTCCAAGATAATAAATTTATTCACCACATAATTTTTCTTACAATAATGCATTAAATACAACAGCAATCCAACAAAAGGGTAAATAAATACAAAATCCCAAAAAGGTAAACCTGCGCATGGGTACTTTGAAAATGTTTATCATCTTATGTGATCTTACTATTGTTTGAACTCCAAAATATAAATAATAACTATGGTAATAATATAATAATAAATAATAATTACGACTGTTTTTACACACAGACACTGACACAATTTCTATCACACACACAAACACACCCAGAAATCTAAGCTAAGGTATAAACAAGTTAGTGAGATGAGTTTTTATAATGAATGACTATCAAGAAACCACAATGCGATTGATATTTCTAGTTATTTTTCATATCGATTTGTTTCTCAATTGTATATCTAGGTGTTTGCAGAATCCAGGTCTTAAGTTTAGACTTGAAAAGAGTGATGGAGTTTAAATTTTTGAGAAGAGGAGGTAAGTTATTGTATAGCCTAGGGGCAAGAAATGCGTGGCACCTTTGACCAATAGTTTTGGACGTTCTTGGAACTGTCACTGCTCCTATTTTGAATCGTGTGTTATGAGGATGGCATACTTTTTGACTAAGCATTAGATTTTTTCGCTGATACATCATAAGGGCGAGAAAAAAAATTTGACGAATGTCCATTATTCCACTTTCGATGTACAGATCATCGCTTGGATGAGTGTAACCTCTCCGTAAAATGATTTTCAATATCCACTTCTGTATTACTGCGAGATTTTTTAGATGACAGTTCATAACACCACCCCAAGCAATGATGCCATACATCAAATGGGTATGTATCAGGGCAAAATACATAATTTTGAGGTGTTGTATATCGAAGTACTTTCTAAGATACTTAAATTTTGCCAGGAAGTAGCGGAGTTTTCTTACGAGTATATTAATATGCTCATTCCATTTCAAGTGTCTATCTAGTACGATTCCTAAGTATTTAACTGTCCGAGCACTGTTCAACGTTAATATTTGATCGTTGTATGGAATATCAATACTACTGAAATCCGGTAAGTTTGGCTCGTAGCTAGTAAAAGGTAGGTACACTGTTTTTTTCAAATTAATAGTCAACAATTTACTATCGAAGAATTTCTGTATTATAATGAATGACTTGCTCACTTTTCGTTTCAGATTGTTCCAGTTTTGATCTTCAAAAAATATGGCTGTATCGTCTGCAAACGCTGTTATTTCACCATGAATTGGTAAGTTGAAGAGCGAGTTTACATATAAAATGAACAGAATTGGCCCTAGCACCGTTCCTTGCGGTACTCCATATAATACTTCCCTTTTTTGACTAATTGCTTCTTCGATTTTAACACACTGGGTACGATCATTCAAATAACTCTTCATCAGGTCATATGCAATGCCTCTGAACCCTATATTTTCCAGATTTTCTAATAGATCTGGATGGCTAACGGTATCAAAAGCCTTGGCGAGGTCAACGAAGATGCAAATTGACGATAGCTTCGAGTCCATTGCAGTATATATTTTTTTAGTTAGGTCGGCAATTGCATCCTGCGTCGACCTGCCTTCCATGAAACCAAACTGGTTATCTGATATAAGTCCGTATTTCTTTATGAATAATACGAATCTCTCTTTCAATACTTTTTCAATGATTTTACTCAGTGTGGATAATAAAGAAATAGGCCTATAGTTTGATAGTTCTGTTTTTTTTCCGGATTTGTATAGGGGTTTTATTACAGCAACTTTTAGAACGTTTGGGAAGATACCAGTTCGTATTATTTTATTAACGAGATAGGTGAGGGGCTCTGCAATGAAATCAATGGTTTTTTTTAAAGTTTCAGCTCCTATATTATCTAGTCCTGGTGCTTTGTTAGGCTTCAGTTCACTTATAATTTTTTCTATCTCTTTCTTATTTGTTTCTTCTAGGTATATTGAATTCTGGAGTCTCGTTCTTCGATATGTTTCTTGCGGCTTGTTTATTTTTTGTGCTAGTTTTGTACCTACTCGACTAAAATATTCGTTAAACATTTCTGCGATCGTTAGTTTGTCGGATGTAACTACGTCTTCTGATTCAATTTGCTTAATGTCATTGCTAGCTTTCTCACTTTGTTGTAGTTTCCTGAGACATCGCCACATATTTTTTGGGCAATTTTTGTTTTTATTTATTTCCGTTTAGTAATATTTTGCCTTTGCATTATCAGTTAATTCTCTAAGATTATTGCGGTATTGTCTAAATTCGTTCCGTAAATCATCGTTTCTTGGATTATTTTGCATTATTTGATATAATTTATTTTTTCGATTTATAGACGTGACTAAACCAGTTGTTATCCATGGCTTCCGTTTCAAATTTTTTCTTCCTAACTTTATTTTAACCGTACCTGCTCCTACGTTATCTTTTATTTTTTTTATAAATAATTCCATTGCTTTATTTGTGCTGGTTTCTGAGTAAACATCCATCCAGTTTTCTCTAGCTAATCTCTCTCTCAATATATCGAATTTTATGTATGTTTTGAAGGAATCACCGTGTTGGTGATTTCCATTATTTTCAGTTGTAAAATCATATTGAAGAATTTGGGCATAATGATCCGTAAGTGCACTTTTGAGAATAATTGGCGAGAATAAGTCATGGTTTTGATCGGTTTTAAGAAAAACATGGTCTATACAACTTTTGGAGTATCCCTGTATCCTGGTATATTCATTAATAAGTGAAGTATAGTTGTATTCGTTCATTATATTGAGATACTCATTGGCTGACTCAGTTTCGCTTAAAATATTGATATTTATGTCCCCTATTATAAGGTTGATTGTTTTATTAGTGTCCTTATTATTTTTCAGGTATTCATTCAATGCTGAATTGAAGCTCAATGGGCAAGTAGAAGGTGACCTATATATTGCTAAGAGTTCAAAACATTTGCCATTCTTCTTAATATTAATTTTTAGTGCTGTTACGTCATTGAATATAACAGTTTCATTTCCTGACAACAGTTTTTTTTTATATATATAACAACTCCATCACACTTGTTCAGGTTGCCATTTGAATATACCAAATCATAACCATTCAAAGAGAAAATATCAGTATCATAAATTTTCCAAGTTTCCGTAAGTACAATTATATCAAACTCAATCTTGAACCCTTGCAACATTACCTGTAGTTCATCAAAATTTTTTGCAAGACTACTTATATTGTTATGAAATATCCTCAATGTATCACAGTTATTCCTTTCTAGAATATCATCGCATTCTGCTATGGAATTTAATTCGACTGTTTTTATTTCAGTTATTTCATAATCTCTCACATAATTGTCCATTTTCTAACAGTAATGACAGCTAAGCTCACAGACTAAATTGAAGATTTATAAAAATTCACAAACAAATGTTAATAAAATATAATGATATGAAATAGAGATATGATATAATCATATAAAATTAAATAGTTTCTTGCAGATTTGGGAAAGATAAAATCAGATAAAATTATGTACTATTTTAAAATATTTCATGAATATAGTTGAGGAATTATTTTCTACTAGACAATACATTTGAAAGATAAAATAGAGAAAGAATATATTAGGACTTAGAAATTAACACTAGAACATCAGATTTTACTCTGTTCTTATTTCTGTAATGAACTGACTGAACGAAGTTTCCTAGGTTGGTTTTCTACTTGCTTTCCTTTTTTTCCTCCAATATAAGATGGTTTTGGAGTGAAGTCTTGCTTATTACCTTTGATAACTGGAGAGTGTTTGGCAGGAATGTGGTGCTCTGAATTACCTCTGTCCACGTACGTTGGAGTGGATGGGGCACTTTCTCCTTTTTTACCTAAGTTAAAGTCCTCTTCTGCTTCTGTAGTTTGCAGTTCGAAGAGCTCTGCTGGCGTATAGACTAGGTCATCCAATATCAATTTGTTTCCTTTGATGAAACAGTTCTTATAACGTTGACTCTTCAATTCACGAGTAAGATAATGTTTCAGTATTTTGTACTCCTCCCGCTGTGTGGGGGTTAAATCATTTCCAATTGAAATGTTGTGGCCTTTGAGTTTTTTGCAATTTTTCAGAATCGTTCTTTTCTTGAGATTAGATATTAGTTCAAGTTTCAGTGGAGCTGTTTCCGTCTTGCCCAGAGAATAAAAATTGTTGATATCACTTTCTTGTAGTTCAACCCCTGTAAGTGTTGTAATTTGGCTACAAATAAACTCCAATGTGATTTCTACAGGTCGCTTTTTGAAACCAAATATTATTAGGTTATTATTTCTGCTATTTCGTTCCAGAGTTTCAATTTTTTCTTTGAGTAAATGGTTTTCCGCTTCTAATTGTCGAACTCTGCTTTTTTGTTCTTCAATTTTCAGTAAGAGCCTTGCTTCACTCGCCTCTATAGTATTTTTTAGCTCATTTCCATTCCTCTGAATCTCTTCTAAAATCTTATCCAATGTTACTTCACTCATTATAATAATTGCCGGTGATTGAACTCTTGTGTATGGACAGCTTTAGAGAAGTATATCTCGAATGTATCAGCTGACAAAAAGTGTAACTTTTTTCTGGTATCAACTGCTACAGGTTAATAACGATTTCGGTGGGGTTATGATCCTTTATCAAACTTTTCTATTGTGTACTTGATCTAATCGACTAACTTTTTCTTGTATTGTAATGCTTGTAATGTTACATACCAGTGGTCAATTGCAAATCCAGTTTGAGCATAATTACACAGTGTTTTGAGGGTTTTTTCGTAGAGAGAAATATTTCGATACTGCACAGATAAAGGCGCACGAAACTGATCTGCCTTCCATGAATATTGTATGTATTCATTTGCTATCAATATTTTAAAAGTAAGAAGTGAAAATCCAAAATTTGTTCAGTAATGAACAAAACTACTGAAAAGTAATTTATGAAATCTTACTGTTATGTTATAGAAAGGAATAGACAAGGTTGGTGGTGAGTTGCTGCTATATAACATAATATTGAATATGTTATTCTCTTCTAATTTTTATTCTATGTTACGGTAACCTTGCTGAAATTACTAATTATTAAACATTACATCCATCAATCTATTTCAGCAGTTGCTGCAACATTGTCACTAGGCCACATTTTTAATATCACATTTGCAATATTCCTGTATATTATATGCAATGTTGCAGTTACCTTGCTGGTTCAATTGATATGAAATATACTATTTTTAATATTGCTGAACGTCCGTTTCAGTAGTTGCTGAACCTTTGCAGTAAGGTAGCAGAAAACTCTGATGGAACATTACACATTACGATGAAAGGTTACTGAAATATTGAATGAATGTTACTTTGCTTAGTGGGCGCCTTTCTACTCCGCGGGCTGGGCGATTCAAAGGGTTGAAAGGATCATAATAATAATAATAATAGCATTTTATTGCCCAACAGTTACCCATTTACAGGACAAATTATTTATAAGAAAGTTCAAAGTGTTCAAAGTTACAACCATTTTGATGAATAAATGACAAGAGTATTTAAATATAGATGAAGGAAAGAGAAAAAAGAAGTGGAAGAATGGAAATACTACAATCTATAAAATATAAAATAAAAAATATATAAAAAAATAAAAACTGCTACATCTTACATAATGTTTTCATTCAGATATTGAATAGCCATATTTACTATATAATTCAGTGTATCATGCTGAATATCACAGTAGACAGAAATTTCATTGAAGTTTTCACACATGGGGACTTCAGATATAAATTTGTCCCGGCTCTATTGCAGTGAAACATCTTAGTGTACCTAGTTCTAGAATTTGGAACAAAAAATTTCAATTGAGACACTATATTACTTGCATCAATTTGATAGTGCAATAATTTGTATAGAAAAATAATGCCAGCACGCTTTCTTCTTACGTCAAGACTTACAAAATCAAAGCGCGATATTAAAGTTTGGTATGGTACGCCCCTTTCGGGATATTGATTATCAATTTTAAAACATAAAAACTTCAAGAATCGTCTCTGAATTTGTTCAATCATCAACCTGTTACACATATAGACAGGATTTCATATAATAGAACCATATTCCAACTTAGATCTAACGTACGCATTATACAACAAACATAGAGCTTTGAGATTCCAAAAAGATTTACAATTTCTTATTATGAAGCCATAGGATTTGAGAGCTTGGTTTACTTTTACAGAAATGTGGTGACCAAATGTTAAGTTGCATTCAAAGTAAATGCCAAGATCTTTTATTAACTCACAACGAGACAATATTGTGTTATTTACGTTGTAATTGAATAAGATAGGAAATTTTTCTCTTGTGAAACTCATGCTTTTACATTTCGATGCATTTAAATAAAGCTTATTCTCCTCGCACCATTGCTGAACCTTATTTATTTCGAATTGCAGGGCCTCACAATCATCCACGTTTTGTATTATAGAAAATAATTTCAAGTCATCCGCAAAGAATAATCGTTTACAATCTCTTTCATCATTTAAATCATTGATAAATAATGCAAATAAAAGGGAACCTAGGTTCGAACCCTGTGGAACCCCAGATAAAGTTATTTGAATTGAAGCCATTATAGGAAACAAACTGAGATCGTTGAGTGAAAAGGGATTTAAGGAATAAAACAGCTGACAAATGAAAGCCGAAATAATGAAGTTTCTGTAACAAAAAAAGGTGGTCAATTCTGTCAAACGCTTTAGCAAAATCTGTGTAGATAACATCTACTTGGCAGCGATTATCAACATGCTCCGAAACGTATTGCGTGAACTCAGTTAAGTTTGTTACCGTTGAGCGTTTGGCCATAAATCCATGTTGATATGGTGAAATTATCATATGTACTGAGGTAAATATTCGATTATAAATTACTATTTCAAACAGTTTGGCGTAATTAGATGAGACAGATATGGGACGATAATTTTGAATATCAGCTGGATCACCGCTCTTTAGTATTGGAGACACCCGTGATATCTTCCATATGTCTGGAAATGTATTGGATTTTATAGCTAAATTGAACAAATATATCAGGGGAGTAACAAATACTCTGATGCAATCCATTATGAAGAATGAAGGAAGTTTATCTGGTCCAGAAGTGAATTTATTTTTAAATTTTTTCGAAGCGGAAATTATCTCCGACTCAGTTATATTGAGAAATGATATAGTATCATGATTACTAAAAAAATTGTCTTCGCTGAAGTTACCTAGATTGGATGACATGAACACACTGCTAAAAAATCCGAAAATCCATTGACAATGTCTTGAGGAGCATCAAACGTTCTGTCCTGACAAAATACTCTACCAGGTATTCTTAAGGTATTATTCTTCGCATGAACAAATGACCAGAAACTTTGAGGGTTGTGTGAAATATTTTCTTGTATTGAATGCACATAATTGTTGTAGGCGCATCGTATCAGTTGCTTAGTCAAACTTCTCAGTCTTTTGAACTCTTGGTCATAATATACATTACCAGTATTTTTGAACTTGTCGTGATACTTTGCTTTAAGTTTTATGTTACTGATTATTTCAGCAGTGTACCAACGTGGATATTGATGTTTGAATACCTCGTGCTGAGGAACATAATTATCTAAAGTTCCATACAGAACCTCATAAAATTTACCGATTGCCAAATTTACATCATTATATATATTCAAAAACGTCCAGTCAATTTGGAGTAGAGTTTGATATGAAGCTGGAAAATTTGCCTTTTTGAAATTATAACTCCTTTGTTCATTATCCCGTATAAAAACGCCTTCCTTATGATCTAACTCAGAAAATCCAACAATCAAAGCTGGATGGTACAAAATATCTTCAGGAACTAGAGGGAGTGAATCACTCTGAACAACACATTTCATGTCGGTTAAAACTAAGTCCAGTAACCTATTGGATTCATTCAAAATATTGTTTTCTTGTTTAAGATTGAAAAAATTCATTAGGTTTTTAATAGAACCTGTTTTCCTGTCATTACTGATTGCATGGGAGAAATCTGGAGCATTAAAATCGCCGAATAATATAATACTTTCGGACTGTAAGCAATCAAGTTGTTCAAGAGATTCACAAAATAACTCATAAGATTCCGCACTGATCGACGGCGGAATATAAATAACGCCGATATGAAAGCTACAATGTGTCAAAGAACACCTCAATATAAGTACATCTATCAGTGGAAAATTTGAATCTAAAGATGGTGTGCCGATAATTTTTGAGTTTATGTGAGTTTTGATTGCCAACACAACACCACCTCCGCTTTCCTCATCAACTGCACCTAATTTTCTGTCCTTTCTGTACACTAAATAGTTTTCAGGAAAATATTCACTACTCTGTATGTCATCAGAGAAATTGCTTTCGCATATTGCTATGACATCAAATTCACAATCGCTAACCGAGGCGTAAAATGTTTGTTTGGCATTTAGAACGAAGTCCACGAACATTTTGAAAAGAGCATCGTAGATCATTTCCACTGTTGGGCAAATTTAGTTTTTCGGAACAATCACTGGAACATTGTTTTGATATTTAATTTTCAAGTTGGTTTCTCCTGAATTGAGTCGATCCTGTAATTATTCCTTGACCTTCCTGTACAGAGCTTGTTGTTTAATCGTACGATCATGTGATATTGAAATTTTTCTGTGGAATCTACTGGACGAGAGATTCCCAACATTACGAATAATATCGGCAACCTTTTTCTCTTCGTTAAATTTGATTTTGATAGGACGTCTCCTTCCAGCAATGAAATTGCCGAGTCTCATTGGTCTGATTTCGGTAACGTCCAAATTCGGCTTCACAACGTGTAAAATCTCAATCACTTCAGTTTTATCGGCAGTTATCCTCTCATCGTTACTTATATTCTGATCCTGTTCTTCGATTCCATAAATGATAAGATTGCTACGACGCTTCGCTCTATCGTCTATCTCGGCAATGACTTCTTCAAATAAGTTCGAGTCGATGGCAGGTTTTGTCACATTGTGGACAGCTTTTAAGTTCTGGATTTCATCCTGTAGTTCAATTATTAGTGCTTTCAGGTCTTTTATCTCACTGCCGATTGATCTGCAATTTTTACAGAACCAGTCATATCCTTTGTTAGAGTTTAAGGCTCGAAGTTCGGTGGAGCTAATGTTTTTAAATAATTTTTTACAAATGCAACACTTTACCATAGAAACTGGGTCATAGGCTCTGTTGCAGCAGCTACATGAAACAGTTGTAGGCATATTGAATCTAACTCAAAGAACCAGAATTAGTCTGTAGATAGCAGTACGTAGTCTCCGCCACTGGAAATTGCTTAGATGCGAGTGATACGACCCGAATAGTTGAAACGAACTGGTGAGGTTATATTGAGATTTATACCAAATTCAGGCATCAAATCTTTCAATTCTACTCACAGTATCCTCTTGATAGGTAATACTTCCTCTAATATGAAATACACAATTTTTTGAGCACTAGTAACTGAATATTTCAGAAAGCAAATCAGCAATACAATACAATAACAACACATTGATATGGAGCACTTATCATGATAATAATCTGGGTAATGACTGTAAACCCAAACTTCGGCTCCTCCAGAAAAGTTAGATTTCGTCAGAATTTTGAATGACTTACAACTTTTGTGAATACAATAACCGTAAATTATTATATAAGGTGTAGAATTGAGATTAACTGATTTTATGATGAATGGACAAACGTTATTGACACTCCTAATTCTTTTACATAATAAAAAGTTATAGACGTTTGCTTTGAGTTTCTTTCCCATCCACATATCAGCCCATTCTGAAGAATTGAGAAAAAATTTACCCTCGAAAAACTTAAAGTTTTTGAATTTGTAATTCCTATTTTCTCTCATCACATTTTCACTATTCGATGAGGTCCATGAATTTCTTCCGCCTCTTGGTAGAATTTCATTAATTTCATCAGATGATTTGTTCATTAGAAATACAGGTGCCGATATGTTACTTTCACTGTCACTGCTTCCCAACGTTTTCACACGAGTTGAATCGATGGATCTGATATCGTTAAGTGATTGTCCCAGCGATGATTTTTCATCGATACAAATCTCGGATATATTAGGGGATGTCTCTCTAGGCGAATTATTCTGAATGGGAGTACTACATCGATGATTGCCATCGTTGTTTCACGTACTTTCTGTTACGCTTAGAATTCTTTTTTCCCAATAAGTGACATAGATGGGAATAAACAGAATTTTGCGGGCAATAGGACTGTTCTTCCAGTACTGCTGCATCCAAATTCATTTCTCTGATAGCCGAGGGAATCGCTTCATTTTCAACGCGCCCCTTCCGTTTCAAATCCACTGAATTATTCGAACTGCATGAGGAGTCCTCCATGAAATTTGATTTAATAATCCCCATATTGGCCTTCATCATATTGAAAATATATCTTCTTGCTTCATATAGCTATCACTTCTGAGAAAATTAATTGAGGCATCATGAATAATTCGATCACTAATTTGTACATTCATAACTTCATTTTGGAGTTTGATTCCTTCATCAACCAGAAAATCGACAAGGTCCTCGAGGGAAATCACTCTTTTTCTACCTCTTTGTTTACCCACCATTGTTTGTTTATCTCAAAAGGAATAGAAATACTCTTGCCGGTGTTTGATTTCATGAAATATTCTCTACACTATAACTGCCTTACATAAAATGCTACCGCGCACCCTCCGGTAGGCGAACAAGTAACAAGTGATTCGCGTGATTTCGCGGTTAATCGGCCATACCATAGGAGTCCGGTCACTCTCGCTTCGCGCCACAAATCCCCCTCCTGTCCTCGCGCGTCCCTCGCCAATCGAATGTGTCGCTGGTGCTCACCAGGCGAGCAGCCTAGTTCGACAGAGTGTCCTCGCATAAACGGCTCACGGTGTGTCAGAGAGTTTTAGTGGGTGCGCAAAATAAACGCACAGTTTGTTCAACGAGATCTTTATCGAAAATGACTTCTCACTTGTATTATTGTTGTGTAGATAGTTGTGATAACAGTAGACGTGGGAATGTCAAATTTTTTCGATGCCCTAAAGACACTACCAGGTAATGTAACAAACTCATGTACTATTCTTTATTAACAACACCTACATGTGGGATGAAAATTCCGAAATCGCATAGCTTACATTATGTACTTTTATACTATTTTTGATCTCCATTATTATATTTCGAAGGTGTCAGCACTGGAAAGACGCTTTAGGTTTTATTGGAGAACATAAATATGCGAAATCAACACCTGAAGAGGCCTACAATCGTATACGAGTATGCAGTGCACATTTTGATGATACATCTTTCACTTCGTCTGGAAAACGTTTATTGAATACTGCTGTTCCCTCAAAATTATTACGAAAATTGGACGGTAAGATGCAAATTCCATAAATCCTATAAATACCTATTAAAACATATAATATACTTACATACCCATGTTTTTAAGTCTAATTGGTTATTATTGCTTACTTTTTAGATACCAAACGAATAGATGCAATACCAGACGCTTCCAAAGAATCCAAAGTATTTCTTAATTCCAAATCAGAGGCATCTACACAAACAGATTTTTATCACAAATTTGACAAAGGTAAATGCTCAAGCTTGTAATGAAATGATTATTCTCACTGATTTTCATGACTTTCTTTAAATATGATGATATATTATATTCATTTTAGCGTACACAAACTCTACATTTACCTCTGATAAAGAAATTGATGCTGTGCCTTCACAATCCGATAAATTTGTCCGGTGTGGGTCTTGTCGAGAATTTGTAACAGGTGAGAACGGAAAGTAATTCTTTTATAGAAAATTGCAAACCATTTTACTTTTTCTTGATCTCCGTCTGAGATAATTTTTTTTAAGATTCAACGTGTCAAACTTCTTTGAATCTATCACAAAATACTCCCAGAAAGCAAGGTCTGAAGAGGAAAATTGAAGGGATGAAAAGCTGCATCAAATCTTCAAAGAAAAATTATACAACTATCGAAAATATTTCGAAATTTTTGGAAGAGCAGTATTCGCAGGAGGCTGTTATGTTGATAAAAAATCAATTATTATTACTTGACAAAACTCCAAAAGGAGCAAGGTACTCTAATGAATTCAAACACTTTGCATTAACTATATTTCTGCTAGGTCCAAAGGCATACAAAAAATTATCAAAAATTATAAGACTGCCATCCCCCTCTACTCTTAAAACAGAAAACCAAAAAGTAGAAAACAAAAAAGAAGCAAAGGTAACTGCTGAATTTATTGAAAATGTGAACAAATTATTCGATATATTGAATTCAAGCAATTTAACAACATGCTATGCTTTCATGGGATCAACAGAACAGTTGGAGTTTTTGAACAAAATGGACACTATTTTCAAACTTATGACTGTTTCGAATAAGACTGGAAAGAATGTCACAAATTCTCTAAAATTTATTTTCGGTTGGAGGCTAACCATTTCATCAATTTTACAATTATGGAAAAATTTGAAAGGCAAGTATAAATTCCTATTAACTCGTAATCTGAATCAGGATTGTCTCGAAAATTATTTTGGTCAAATAAGAAACGCATGTGGAGATGATAGGAATCCTACTGCCATACAGTTCACGAGAGCATTCAAAAAATTATTTGCCGTAGGATATTTTCATGAGACGGAAGGCAGCAATTGAATAGAAATATTGAAAATTTTCAAGAAAAAAAATATGACTTTAAATCGCCAATCTCAAAGATCTCTGACTATAGAAACTTGATATCAGAAGAGGGCAATGCACTGGTCTATGTTGGTGGATACTTTTTACGCAAATGTCTCTTGAAACTTTCTTGTGATATATGTTTACAATACTGTTCAACATTTCAAAAAGACAAGTCAACAATATTTTGTGAGCTCAAAGCCTATAATAATGATAAAGGGCCATTTGGTGCATTAACAATGCCTCCAAACGATTTCACAAAATTTTTAATCGAGCTAGAAAATATATTTGGTGCAAATTTTGATAATTATTGTATACGAAATGGTGTAGGAAACATATTCCTGAAGAAATATTCTAATGTGGAATTCAGACACCCTTGTACACATTTTCCTCACACCTATTTAATTTCTTTATATACTAGAGTGAGAATTTATTATACATTGAAATTCGCAAATAGAGAATTGAAATCACAATATTCAAACGAGGAACATCCTAAATTGAAAATTTTACAGAATTTGTGAAAGAACTACCGATTTGTAACAAACTTTTAATAAAATTCATTGATACGAAGTTGTTTTATTGTTTCGAACTGGACAAGAAGGCCCTGACCCAGCTCATTTCAGAAAAATGAGCTACATTGTGAAAAACATTCTAATAGAGGAATATGAGGAATTATCTTCTTCAACTGATTTCATTGAAAATACGAATAGACTATGTTCCATACATAAATTATATATTTTTGAAATAATGTAGTTATGATTCCTCAATCACCTTCTCATTTCGCTCATCTATAGGTACCTGATAAGTACCTAATGTCCTAATTCTGTCACAGATATTTGGGTAATGGATACTCAAATAATACTCGACCCTGGTATATTCACTTCCGAGTACGTTCAATTAAAAATATAATGTACGCTTCCAGTATGAGGACGGCGCGCTTGTTAACGCATGATTAACGACCGCTCTAAAAAACGCCGGCTTTTCAAGGACATCAGAAGAGTGACCGGACTTATTCGTAGATCTATGGACGATGCCATAGGAGCCAGACGAACACAATCGATTAGTGATAACTGATCTAAGGATTTTTCCTCAGATCTATTCTGTTAATTTGTTATCGGTCGGGGACGACTGGTGAAAAACTTCTCAAAATCAACCAGAATCTGGGGAAAATTGGGAATTCAAACAACATATATTATTCATCATAAATTAAAATGGTAATGATAACTATAAGGTGTAGGTATGATATTGATATGATAATGATGATAACTTCTCAAAACAGTGTTTTAGGTACAGCAAGAGTTAGGTTCAATATAATAAACAGAAGAAATAATAAAAAAAGATATCGAATCGAAAGTGGTGGCAGGGTCTCTGATAAGAGAATTGCTGAGGCCAGCCCGCCCCAAACGGTCGGTAATTTTTTTTTCTCGATGGAAATACTAACTATCAGTCATCATAAACACACTGACCAAATATGGTGGTGGCAGGGTTTCTAATAAGAAAATTGCTGAGGCCAGCCCGCCCCCGACAGTCGGTAATTTTTTTTTCTCGATGGAAATACTAACTATCAGTCATCATAAACACACTGACCAAATATGGTGGTGGCAGGGTTTCTAATAAGAAAATTGCTGAGGCCAGCCCGCCCCCGACAGTCGGTAATTTTTTTTTCTCGATGGAAATACCAACTATCAGTCATCATAAACACACTGACCAAATATGGTGGTGGCAGGGTCTCTAATAAGAAAATTGCTGAGGCTAGCCCGCCCCCGACGGTCGGTAATTTTTTTCCCACGATGGAAATACTCTCTATCAGTCATCATAAACACACTCACCAAATATGGTGGTGGCAGGGTCTCTGATAAGGAAATTGCTAAGGCCAGCCCGCCCCCGACGGTCGGTAATTTTTTTTTCTCGATGGAAATACTAACTATCAGTCATCATAAACACACTGACCAAATATGGTGGTGGCAGGGTCTCTAATAAGAAAATTGCTGAGGCCAGCCCGCCCCCGACGGTCGGTAATTTTTTTTCCGATGGAAATACTAACTATCAGTCATAATAAACACACTGACCAAATATGGTGGTGGTAGGGTCTCTAATAAGAAAGTTGCTGAGGCCAGGCCGCCCCCGACGGTCGGTAATTTTTTTCCCACCATGAAAATACTCTCTATCAGTCATCATGAACACACTCACCAAATATGGTGGTGGCAGGGTCTCTGATAAGAACATTGCTGAGGTCAGCCCATCGGCTGGCCCGCCCCCGTATACGATCAGAATTTTTTTTGCTCGATGAAAACTATCATTCATTCGTCTTTTGTTAAACACTCTCATACAATATGGTGGTGGCAGGGTCTTCAATGAAAATATGACCGCCGCCGTACCGCCCCCGAGGCTCACCAATTCGGATTTCTCGATGACATCGCTAATTGTTTCCCCTTGATAACGCTTCAACAAAATTTGAAGGTTGTAGAGTATCTAATGAAGATATTGCCGCCCCCAAACCGCCTCCGACGCTCGGTAATTTTTTTTCTTGATGAAATCTTCCATTATACTCTTTCATGAGCACTCTGACAAAATATGGTGGTGGCAGGGTCTCTGATAAAGAAATTGGTGAGGCCAGCCTGCCCCCGACGGTCGGTATTTTTTTTTTCTCGATGGAAATACTAACTATCAGTCATCATAAACACACTGACCAAATATGATGGTGGCAGGGTCTCTAATAAGAAAAATGCTGAGGCCAGCCCGCCCCCGACGGTCGGTAATTTTTTTTTCTCGATGGAAATACTAACTATCAGTCATAATAAACACACTTACCAAATATGGTGGTGGCAGGGTCTCTAATAAGAAAATTGCTGAGGCCAGCCCGCCCCCGACAGTCGGTAATTTTTTTCCCACGATGGAAATACTCTCTATCAGTCATCATAAACACACCCACCAATTATGGTGGTGGCAGGGTCTCTGATAAGGAAATTGCTGAGGCCAGCCCGCCCCCGACGGTCGGTAATTTTTTTTTTCTCGATGGAAATACTAAGTATCAGTCATAATAAACACACTTACCAAATATGGTGGTGGCAGGGTCTCTAATAAGAAAATTGCTGAGGCCAGCCCGCCCCCGACGGTCGGTAATTTTTTTTCTCGATGGAAATACTAACTATCAGTCATCATAAACACACTGACCAAATATGGTCAGTGTGTGCAGAAAATAACTCACTTAAATCGATAAAATCCTTATCTCTAGGCAGTGAACTATCTCCTACAAAAAGTGCTAATCATAGACAAGAAATTCGTATCGAAAAAAGTAGGGTCAACGATGGGAATTCCCAAACAATAACAACAGAGGATGTATCCTTGAGTTTAATGCAAGTGAAATCGAAGCAAAAATTGGAAAATTTAATTAATATAAATAATGACATGAATATGCAAAGCCCGAATATGAATCATCCATCTAAATCACGCAATGTGAGTGTTCACACACCAAACCTCAAAAAATCCGAGAACGCTGTTACTCACGCTATTACTACACCTGAGGAAGGAGAAGGTTGGAGAAAGGTTGAACCAAGGAAGAGTAGTAGACGTCACATTATAATTGGAAATAATAAGGAGAATAACAGCGTGCGTGGTGTTCCAAAAAACGCAGTGCTACACGTTTCCAGAGTGGAAAAATCAACATCTACGGAATCACTAACAGAATTACTGAAAGACCATTTTCCAGAAGTCGTGTGTGAAAAGCTTACCTCAAAATATCCTGGGCGGTATTCTAGTTTTAAAGTGACAATCTTAGAACAGAATTTCAGGAATGCAATGAAACCAGAAATGTGGCCTTATGGTGCCTGTATTAGTCGTTTTTTATTCAGGAGGAGGAGTCCGACGACAGAAATTTAACATATGATCCTAGTCTATTTCTTTTGAACATACAAGGTGTGAATTGTCAAAAAATCAACAACTTAATCATAGATATAGCTGATTTCAATATAAATTTTATATGCCTAACTGAAACTTGGTTTAAAAAAGATTCGGCTGAATCATTTCAAATCGAGAACTTTTCTTTGAGTTCTTATTTCTGTAGAACCAATACTACTTGTGGGGGAGTTGCTATATATACTAAAAATAACTTGAATGTCAAAGATATGCAGTTGAACGATTCTTGCATTGAAAAAGATTTCGAAATATGTGGTATATCTTGTAAAATAGAATCAAAATCCACAATTGTACTTTGCTGCTATAGGTCGCCGAAGGGAAATTTACATACATTTTTTGAAAAAATCCATAATGTTATGAATATAATGTATAGTCCAAATTCTGATATAATTGTATGTGGTGATTTTAACTTAGATTGTTATAATGATAGTGGAAATAGGGATTTTACAAAACTTTGTGACATTTTCAACACTTACGGATTGAACTACTCTATTAGATGGCCTACTAGAATAGCAACCAATTCACTTTCAACTATTGATCAAATATTCACGAATATAACAGATCTATGTACACCCTGTATTGTTGATAATAGTATTTCAGACCATCAGTCAATATTTCTTGAATATGGTTCACATGCACTAATGAAT
Organism: Chrysomela aeneicollis; assembly: GCA_029955515.1. Classification (NCBI taxonomy): domain Eukaryota; kingdom Metazoa; phylum Arthropoda; class Insecta; order Coleoptera; family Chrysomelidae; genus Chrysomela; species Chrysomela aeneicollis. The sequence goes on along the minus strand of JARUHQ010000013.1, from coordinate 1,459,407 downwards.
TCCAATGAACGTCATCTGAAACGGTCGTTCAACAGAAATGCTCTCGAGAGTTTTTGTCAAGATCTAACAAATGAGAACTGGTCGAATATTTCAAGTTTTTCAGATATTAATGCAGCTTTCGGTCATTTTTGTGAAATATTCTTTTATTATTTCGATATGCATTTTCCTAAAAAGTATGTGCAATATCGCAGTAAGAAAAATGAATGGGTTTCAGATGAATTGAGGAAGTCTAGTCAAAACCTCAGAGATTTACATAGACTGACAATGAGTAACAGATCTCTGATGGAATTCTACAAAATATCGAAACGAAAACATGACACACTCATAACCACAACAAAAAAACAATTCTATCAAAATAAACTTAACAACTCAGAAAATCCAACGAAAACAGCGTGGCAAATCGTGAACTCCTTGTGTAACAAAAATATGTCAAAACAAACTCAAATCACTTTAATTGATGAAAATGTCCCGGTAGAAAATCAAAAAGAGGTTGTGGAACTATTCAATACTTATTTTCAAACTATACCTCATGATACCATTCGTAAAATACCAATCAGCAAATCGGATTTCAGTGAATACCTACAATTTTCCAAAAAAATAATGAATTCGTTTTTTCTCGATCCGTATTCAGAATTAGAATTAATGAACTTATTACAACTGAAACTGAAAAATAAATCATCATGCGGGTATGACGAGGTCCCAATGTTTGCTTTAAAAAAATCCTTGCCTTTTTTAATTTCTCCACTCACACATATTATCAATTTATCTTTCTTCACCGGAATATTTCCAGACCTTCTCAAAACTGGAAAATTGGTGCCAATCCATAAGAAAGGTGATCCACAGCTTGTGAAAAACTATCGACCAATTACAGTTCCCTCTAGCTTTTCAAAGATTTTCGAGTATGCCTTCCTTAACAGGTTATTAGCATTCTGCAAAAGGTTTAAAATTTTTTCGAATAATCAGCACGGATTCCTAGATAAAAGATCAACGGTAACAGCAGTTGACTCGTATTATGAGAAACTGGTGAACTTGATAGATACAGGTGAGTGCCCTGTTGGGATTTTTTGTGATCTCAGCAGGGCATTTGACTGTGTTGATCATGATATTTTACTAGATAAACTTCAGAGATATGGAATAAGGGGTATTCCCCACCATTGGCTTCATAGCTTCCTCAATTCAAGAAGCCAGTATGTTTCTATCGACAATATTATGTCTTCAAAACGAGCAGTCACAATTGGAGTCCCTCAAGGCTCGGTTTTGGGACCTATTCTTTTTATATTATATCTGAATGATTTGGATGACTTACCAGTTCAGTCTTCTCTCACTATGTACGCAGATGATACGTCACTGATTATATCAGATAAATCAGACAAACTTCTATCAGAGAAATGCAATGAGACTTTTTCGAACGTACAGGATTGGTTCAGTGCGAACCTTCTTCACCTAAACATGGATAAAACGAAGTCTATCAGATTCCATAATCGTCAAAAAAACTGTTCCGATGTGATAATATCAACAGAAATTTGTGATACTGTAGAAATTGTTCATCAAGTCAAGTTTTTAGGCCTTGAAGTGGATGAGTGTCTCACATGGAATAATCACTGTCGAACACTACAATCCAAATTGAATTCTCTTGTATATCAATTCAGAAATCTGAAACTTGTCCTTAACGAAGACCAACTTCTGAAATTATATTATGCCCAAATAGATTCCAGACTAAGATATGGGGTGCGCTTCTGGGGCCTGTCCACCTCATCATCAGATGTTTTCGTTGCACAGAAACGCATTATACGTACTCTGGTTGGAATTTCGAAACGCTCATCATGTAGAGATCACTTCAAGAATCTGAAAATCCTTACTCTACCATCACTATTAATTTTTGAATTCTGCATATATGTTTATGAAAATCGTGGTAACTTCACACTGAATAATTCCAGGTACGAATACAAAACACGCCAAAAAGATAACTTTTACATCCCTTTCAGCTGTACGAAAATCCAGTACAATTCCACTAGAGCAATGGCTCCTCGAATTTATAATACATTGTCAGACGAAATAAAAAAATGTGAGACTCTCTACTGTTTCAAGAAAAAATTGAAGGATTTTCTAGTGAAAAACTGTTTCTATTCCGTTGATGAATATTTACATTTTTAATGTGTTGTATACTTTTTTTTCTTTTTTGGATTTCTTTATTTTTAGATGTAACTGTTTAGTCTTAAGTTGTTTGTGTGTAGATTCTCGTTTTATTCTTCTATAACCTATATTGACGAATCCAATACAAATTTTCATTTGTCAAATGGAAAATAAAAATATTATTATTATTATTATTATTATTAATATTATTATTATTAATATGGTGGTGGCGGGGTCTCTAATAAGAAAATTGCTGAGGCCAGCCCGCCCCCGACGGTCGGTAATTTTTTTTCTCGATGGAAATACTAACTATCAGTCAAAATAAACACACTTACCGAATATGGTGGTGGCAGGGCTTCTAATAAGAAAATTGCTGAGGCCAGCCCGCCCCCGGCGGTCGGTAATTTTTTTCCACGATGGAAATACTCACTATCAGTCATCATAAACATACTTACCAAATATGGTGGTGGCAGGGTCTCTGATAAGGAAATTGCTGAGGCCAGCCCGCCCCCGACGGTCGGTAATTTTTTTTCTCGATGGAAATACTAACTATCAGTCATCATAAACACACTGACCAAATATGGTGGTGGCAGGGTCTCTAATAAGAAAATTGCTGAGGCCAGCCCGCCCCCGACGGTCGGTAATTTTTTTCCCACGATGGAAATACTCTCTATCAGTCATCATAAACACACTCACCAAATATGGTGGTGGCAGGGTCTCTGATAAGGAAATTGCTGAGGCCAGCCCGCCCCCGACGGTCGGTAATTTTTTTTCTCGATGGAAATACTAACTATCAGTCATAATAAACACACTTACCAAATATGGTGGTGGCAGGGTCTCTAATAAGAAAATTGCTGAGGCCAGCCCGCCCCCGACGGTCGGTAATTTTTTTCCCACGATGGAAATACTCTCTATCAGTCATCATAAACACACTCACCAAATATGGTGGTGGCAGGGTCTCTGATAAGGAAATTGCTGAGGCCAGCCCGCCCCCGACGGTCGGTAATTTTTTTTCTCGATGGAAATACTAACTATCAGTCATCATAAACACACTGACCAAATATGGTGGTGGCAGGGTCTCTAATAAGAAAATTGCTGTGGCCAGCCCGCCCCCGACGGTCGGTAATTTTTTTTCTCGATGGAAATACTAACTATCAGTCATAATAAACACACTGACCAAATATGGTGGTGGCAGGGTCTCTCGATGGAAATACTAACTATCAGTCATAATAAACACACTTACCAAATATGGTGGTGGCAGGGTCTCTGATAAGAACATTGCTGAGGCCAGCCCATCGGCTAGCCCGCCCCCGTATACGATCAGTATTTTTTTTTGCTCGATGAAAACTCTCATTCATTCGTCTTTTGTTAAACACTCTCATACAATATGGTGGTGGCAGGGTCTTCAATGAAAATATGACCGCCGCCGTACCGCCCCCGAGGCTCACCAATTCGGATTTCTCGATGACATCGCTAATTGTTTCCCCTTGATAACGCTCCAACAAAATTTGAAGGTTGTAGAGTATCTAATGAAGATATTGCCGCCCCCAAACCGCCTCCGACGCTCGGTAATTTTTTTTTCTTGATGAAATCTTTCATTATACTCTTTCATGAGCACTCTGACAAAATATGGTGGTGGCAGGGTCTCTAATAAAAAAATTGCTGGATTTATTGCTAAAGTATTCGGGGTACAATTTAGCATCTTTTTTATTATAAAAATGTTTTTCTTCGTTTTGATCTGGTCTCATGATAGCATTTTTTTTTGGAAATTGATTTCTCTATGATAAATTTCTTTCAATGGTTGTTCGAAAATATTTATTATCCAAATTTCAACTTATCTCAATAAGTGTAATATTATTTGGTACGGATGGGTTGAAAATCCTCTATTTTTTTATTTTATGATTTCATCAAATTGCTAATCCATATCACAGTGCCCAGACAATTCTCACATTTGCAGCTACTTTTCATGCTCATGATGGAAAGATATCCGTGAAAGTATGCAAATGCACATTCTTTATTGTGAAACTCTTCATTAATCTCTGTTTCATGCCCTTCATTGTATTAAAAATTATCTTGGAAAATACGTTTAGTTTGTTTTTTGTAGTTCTTAAAATTCACGGAATGCATTTCTTTCATGTTTTTACTGTATATTATAGAAAATAATTTTGTTGTATTATAATTTTTTCAGCCAATATTTATCATGTCGTATATATAAATGTGGTGTAGTAGTAAGTTATGTATTATCTTGTTGTTCGTAGTAAAAGTAGTACCTAGCAGTAGTTGTATATTTTATTTTTATCTTGTAAATATTTGTTTATAATTTCTGTTATTAAAGTAGGAAAAAAGCTCCAAGTCATCTCCACATCATTTAATTAGAACAAAGGTTATAGGGAACATGTTTCGAGTACATATGTACTCATCATCAGCCCGAATAAAATATGATTGCTGCAAGAGAACATGGGGTGAAAAATTATGGTCTAGTAAGAAGTATAACTAGTACTTACTTGAAGATGAAAAAACTACATAACAAATTGGAAAATTATTACAGGAAAATTTTTATAAGGGGTACCCACAAATTAGGGATATCAGGATGGTAACATAATGAAAATACTTTTGTGCAATACTACAGAATAAATTATCAATGGTATCGACCACGACATTTTGCACTACAAAATGGCTGTAATGGAACCGGAAATATGGTTATTGAATGTGACAATGACATTACAATGACTTATGTGACAAGTGATCGACATAAAACGTGAAAGAACAATAAGTTAATTCAAGTAATTATGATGAAAGGTATTGACACAAATTACAATGACGTATGGCACAAAACACTTTTCTCTGGAAAACAATCAAAAATTGTATTGGTATGAAAACATTGGATATTGAAGAAAATAGGAGACAAACATCCAAAAATATACTCGACTTCAGAATTTGAGCTGATTAAAAAATTTTTGACAATCAAAGTGTGTTTGTTCATTAAGTGAAATGATATTATTGTTTTTGATGGAAGAATTGATCTCATAAATTTCGAAAAGATTCAACAAGGGGCTTTTGTTACAAACATGTAAAATATCTAGATTCTTATTGATATCAAATTGGTGTGTAGAGTTTAGTATGTGATTAGCAAAGGAACTATTAGTATTAAAAATTTCTCTTGGAGAGTTTTTGTATTTTTCAATTAATTTAACATGTTCATTTATTCTAGTAATCCTGTAATAATTTTCCAATTTGTTATGTAATTTTTTCATCTTCAAGTAAGTACTAGTTATACTTCTTACTAGACTATAATTTTTTACCCCATGTTCTCTTGTAGCAATCATATTTTATACGGGCTGATAATGAGTACATATGTACTCGAAACATGTTCCCTATAACCTTTGTTCTAATTAAATGATGTGGAGATGACTTGGAGCTTTTTTCCTACTTTGATATCTACCACTCCACTTTGAGATGCCATGGACTTCTTCCTGAGATTACACAATGCTAGTCGAGCAACCTGGGTCCAATTCTTCAAGAAACTTTTGCTACAGAGAAAAACTACCTGCTTAGATATATGGTTCAACAACGAGTGTCTTCGCCATAACCTGGTTCCTGGTTATGTTTCCCTCAAGTCCAAGATAAGAAGCTACTCTTCTAGGATTGCAAACTCATGGAGATCAATCAAAAATTGCATTGGCTTTTCTCTAGTTTGACCAATTCTCTACATAATATCGAAATTGATGCCTTATACTATTCCATTTTAGATTTTGTGGAAGACAAGGGTATAAACCAACTGAAAAAGAATTGTCATTTTTGAACCAAGGCCTTAACTACAATGTTGATAAGTTTAATAATATTCAAAATTTTAGAGAATTAGCTATTGAATCTGAACGCATTATCGAAAATAATCAGTTTCCTAACAGGGACCTCCTAAGAAGTGAAATATCTAGAACTCTTAACAATTATTTTTTTCTACCCCATAACCAACATTCCAGTTTTTCTGAAGTTACTGTCTCCAAAAAATTTTCTAAATCCTTTTCTAACAAAAATATAGTTATTACTAAAGCTGACAAGGGTAATTGCATTGTTGTTTTAAACCAGTCTGATTATATTTCCAAAGTCGTTACCTTTTTAGATACTGATAGTTTTTCTACCTTAAATTTTGACCCCACCAATAAATTTTTCAATCATCTAAAGTCCAATATTAATATTTGTATTGATACTATTGAATTTTTCGGTTCTTCCAAATTTAAATTAATGCCTATGAATCCGTCTACCCCTCTTTTATATGGTCTTCCCAAGATTCACAAAAAAGATGTTTCCATCAGGCCAGTTGTGTCATATTGTAATTCTCCTGCTTCCAAATTAGCGTCATGGCTCAATCATATAATAAGAGATCTCACTGACTTCCATAACCCTCTTTCAATTAAAAATTCTTTTGATCTTACAGTAAAAATCAAAAATTTCAATATCCCTCCAAATGCAATTTTACTTTCTTTTGATGTAGTAAACCTTTTCCCCAGTGTCCCACCAGAAGATTGTATCTATCTAGTCCGAAATCATCTTTTTGAATCCAATATAGATTCTTACCATACTTTAAATTTATGCAGTCTGTTGGATATAGTTCTTAAACAGAATTTCTTTAAATTCAATGATACTTTCTATTCCCAAATATCAGGTTTGGCCATGGGCAGCAATCTTTCACCTTTGTTAGCTGAAATTTTTCTAAAAAACCTTGAATCCAAATTAAATCAGTTTCAATTTTTCCATAAAATTCTCTTTTGGTATCGATATGTTGATGATTGTTTAGTACTTTTTGATGGTCCTCTGAGTGAGGTGAATTTATTGCTAGATTATTTGAACACTTTACATCCTTGTATTAGTTTTACTATGGAATTATCCAACAATAATTGTCTCCCCTTTTTAGATCTCCTTATAAAAACAAATGATAACAGACTCAGTTTTTCAATTTATAGGAAACCTACTCACACAGATACTGTAATTCCTTATAATTCATGTCATCCTTATTCACACAAGACAGCAGCTTTCAACTCTATGTTTCATAGACTATTTTCGATTCCAATGTCTCCTTTAGATTTTAATAATGAACTTGATGTCATTAGACAGATTGCTAACAATAATGGTTTCCCTCAGAGTTTTATTAACAAAATTTACAATAGATATTCTGATAAATTATTCATTCAGAGCCTTCTTCCAATTAATTCACCTAAATCTCAATTTTCTTGTATACCCTTTTTAGGTTCGGTGTCATATCGCCTGAAAAATATTTTTCATAGATTTTCCGATGATATCAATATTTCTTTTAAAACACTTAACAATACCTCCAATCTTATCAATACCAAGGATAAACTACCGTTACTTCAGAAATCTGGTGTTTATAACATTTCTTGTTCCTCCCCCAATTATAATGCACAATATATAGGTCAAACTGGTAGAAAATTCATCACTAGAATAAATGAACATGTTAAATTAATTGAAAAATACAAAAACTCTCCAAGAGAAATTTTTAATACTAATAGTTCCTTTGCTAATCACATACTAAACTCTACACACCAATTTGATATCAATAAGAATCTAGATATTTTACATGTTTGTAACAAAGGCCCCTTGTTGAATCTTTTCGAAATTTATGAGATCAATTCTTCCATCAAAAACAATAATATCATTTCACTTAATGAACAAACACACTTTGATTGTCAAAAATTTTTTAATCAGCTCAAATTCTGAAGTCGATCGTTTTATGTCGATCACTTGTCACATAAGTCATTGTAATGTCATTGTCACATTCAATAACCATATTTCCGGTTCCATTACAGCCATTTTGTAGTGCAAAATGTCGTGGTCGATACCATTGATAATTTATTCTGTAGTATTGCACAAAAGTATTTTCATTATGTTACCATCCTGATATCCCTAATTTGTGGGTACCCCTTATAAAAATTTTCCTGTAATAATTTTCCAATTTGTTATGTAATTTTTTCATCTTCAAGTAAGTACTAGTTATACTTCTTACTAGACCATAATTTTTTACCCCATGTTCTCTTGCAGCAATCATATTTTATTCGGGCTGATGATGAGTACATATGTACTCGAAACATGTTCCCTATAACCTTTGTTCTAATTAAATGATGTGGAGATGACTTGGAGCTTTTTTCCTACTTTGATATCTACCACTCCACTTTGAGATGCCATGTACTTCTTCCTGAGATTTCTGTTATTTATATTGCTTACCGAGATAGGCTACTGAGTGATGGCAAAGGCATCAAGTTGTTGTCCCTTATGTGATCATATAATTTCGGCCCTTTTATCTTCATTAAGATGCATGAATACACCCAATCGAGGGTATATCGTATGCCATTGTTTTTAGTTTCTGCTGCTTTACAACATTCTTTCACCATTATTTGTTGATTTGTGGGTAAGTGCTCGATGAAATCATCTATCTTACCTGTATCAAATTTCTTATATCTTAATTACCCACCATATTCTTGAGATGCTCATTTCTTTTTCTAAAATATGTGAGCTGATTTTTTCTTTTTCTTTTCACTAGAACACTTCCTTTTTTCTTTTCGTTTCTTTTTCTCAGAAAGAAATTGAAACCTTTACATGCTCTACAGAGTGATCTATTTTCAGAGAGAATGACTGTACAAGATTTACTAGAGACCTGGCATATTCTTGTACAATCAAATTCGAATACAGTAGAACTCCAATTATCCGAATTAATGGGGACCGGGACCCATTCGGATAATCAAATATTCGGATAATCGGATTTTTTTAAAAAAAATTGCCATTGGAGAGAATAAAAGCTACGTTTTGATATTGCACTATTTTTTTATTGAATTAAATGAAAGAAACATGAAATTTTCACATGTTTTAAATATAAATAAAATGTACATATGTACTTATGTACAAGTTCAGAAATAAAAATCATTGTTTTTTAAACATCTCCGTCAATGTAAGCTGTTTTGCGGTCTTCAACCGTTTTCGGGCAGCCAGGTCACGCATTCGCTTGACGGTGAGCAGTTGCAAGTGGTCACACTCGGGCTGACGCTCCATCCACTTCAAAGCAGTCTCGAGGCCGGCAAATGCTTCACTAGCTGATGGTCCAGCGTCTACTTCAACATCAGCAGAAAGTTCTTCTTCCACTTCCACTTCAACATCTTCTCTCACACTTACAACAATTTCATCGTCATTGAGAATTTGAAAACCAGGGTCAGACGTGTCACAAGCCATCCACTCTCCTACATCTTCAGCACTTACTTCTGTACAACCAGGAATTTTTACAATCATTTTTCTTATTTCCTCTAGTGACAACGCATCTTCATCATCATCATCCTCTCCATATTCTTGTTTCTCATTTTCTTCAGATTCTTTTTTTTTTGTTCTTCTCAGACGGAAGGCCTTTCAGTTTATTCCACGCACGTCTTAGCGTCACTGCCGTAACCAAACTCCAAGCTTCCGCTACCATGTAACAGCAGTCCTTTAAATTTATTTTGCTATGATTTTCCAAAACCAATTCTTCATCTTCAGCACCTTCGATCAGCAGTTTTCTCAGCAGTTGCCTTCTGTAATGGCGCTTCATTGTTTCAATAACAGACTGGTCCATGGGTTGCAGCAAACTTGTAACATTGGGAGGCAAAAACGTCGTTTTAAACTGCCCATTCTCTCTTTCCAACAGTTCTGCTGTAGGATGAGTGGGTGCGTTATCAACAATTAAAAGCACCTTACTGCCTTCTTTTCCCACCGATTTTTGGTGCTTTTTCACTTCAGGAATAAACACTTCATCATACCATTCGGTAAACAAAGCTGCAGTCATCCAGGCCTTGGGTTGACTTTTGTAGAAGAGTGGAAGTTTTTTTACGTTTTTAAATGCTCTTGGATTTCTTGATTTTCCTATCAAAAGAAGTGGCAGTTTATGATTTCCAGTGGAGTTGGCACAGTTAAGCACTGTAACACGTTCTTTACTGACCTTATGTCCAGGGGCACTAGATTCCCTTTTAGAAGCCAAAGTGGTTTTTGGTAATGCTTTCCAAACAAGGCCAGTTTCATCGGCATTATAAACAAACTCCGGATCATAGGATTCTGATGCAGTTTTAAATTTTTCAATAAAATTTTCAGCAGCTGCAGAGTCTGCTGAAAGCTTCTCACCAGCCAAATCTAACTCGCGTACACCATGCCTGAATTTAAAATTCCTTAGCCAGCCGTTACTAGCCTTAAAAGATGAATAACCAAGCTTATCTGCTAAGATTTTGGCTTTTTCACAATGGATTGGACCTGAAATCGGATTTCCCGTAGAACGTTGCTGCAAAAACCATTTAAACACGGCATCTTCCAAATTTTTGTTGGTTGCTGTCTTCATTGTTTTCCTGGAGGAACTTCCATCTTCATTTTCAAGCACCGAAACAAAGTTTAAAAGTGTTGACTTACTGTTTTTAATGTCAGAAATTGTTGCTTGTCCAACACCATAAATCTCAGGCAACTTCTTACCCGTTACACCTTTATCGAGTTGCTCTATAATTTTCAGTATGTCCGCTAACGATAGCACAACACGTTTTCTTTTCGAAGCCATGGTATAAAAACAATACAGTATTGTACACGCACAAACAAAAGTAAGTCGTAGCGAAAGAGTACATAGCGTCCTCGAGCAAGGTCAATAGCACACTGGCTAATCAAAACAAACAATGACAGGTGCGCCGTGACTGCAATGCGCCGGAACTTGTCTTAACTTGCCGTTGTGCCTACACACGCGGGGATAAGTCAGTGTAGGCACAACGGCAAGTTAAGACAAGTCAAGTCAAGACTTGACGCGCATTTGTGATTCGGATAATCGGCGATTCGGATAGTCGGAGTTCGGATAATTGGAGTTCTACTGTATATATTTCGCTGAAGCACTGGCTGTTGTGACAGTGTTAGATAAATCAATCGACTTTTTCTTGATCTTAGCAATTGTGGAATGAGTCCAGATTATTATTGAATGATCAATATTAATTATGCCACTCTGATCCATATTAATCTTCAATAAAACTATTTTGTTTTGTACCCTGTGTAAGCCCCAGGTAGTGGGCAATGTTGAAAAGTTTCCACCAGATAATAATTCACTCTTAGATTGATCCTGGAAAATGCTTTGGTCAGGTTGTTCATTCTGGGTTTCGAGGGTAATAGGAGAATGGGTTTCTGGAGAATTTTGGGTGGGATTTGTTGAAATTTCTGGAATGAATTTTCCTTGAATAGGACTGAAAAATTAATTAATATTAATCAATAACTCGTTCACTTCAAGATAGCACACACTTTTGTATAATATATGAAACAATTGAAAACGTGATCCTGTTTCCTAGTTAGACTTGTTTAGCAAAATGACTCGAAAAAATTATTGGGAATCTTTCCATGAACTTTCAAATGTTCTTACGAAAAACCCAATTGTTTTTTCTAGAACCACTTAATTTTTTTAATTGGTCAAAAAATTTGTAAAATGTGTATATTATGTATAATTTTTATCTTACTGCACCATTATCCAATATTATAATATTTTTTGAGATGTTTATCATTTGCATGTTATTAATGCATGAGGTATATTAATGGAATGTATATTATACAATTAAAAATTATGAAGAATCAACGATTTTTTTTGTTGAATGAGTTGATAAATGATATTGAAAAATAATTGTTGATGAGAACTCAATTTTCCAACCAGATTCCTGAATTAGGAAATCATATCTTGTATATAATTATATTCAATAGAAAACAACTACCTACTATACTAACTAAATCTTGGTTTGGCATGGTGTTTTATGTTGAATATATCAATAATCTTAGTGTTTTTTCTTCCAATGGATTTATATTGAAATAAGCATATATCAATAAATATATGAATACTTACAGAATTTTGACTTTTCCACTATCAGAGAGTTGGGAATAATGGGATTCATCATTATTATCTGATGGCTTTTGACATTGGGTGGAAATGGTTAGAATGGTGGAAAGGGATTTGTCTTGAAAATAACTAAAAGAAGGAAATGTAGATAAAAAACAACTAATTTATTTGTATTTTTTATTATTTGTAAAACTGAAACATAGCTGCTGAGCAGGTGTGATGACAATTCCAGAGACAATTTTTACATCAAATTGTAATAGGTACATAAAAACCATTAAATTTGAGTAATTATTTCTGAGCATAGTTGAAATTTATCAAAATAAATACAAACATGAATTTTTTATTTGTTTAAATATGAGTTTAAATCAGAGTGTTTTCAATTGAATTATTTATATTGAAATTATATTTGAGTGTCCCTAGTTGTGAGTGGCTATGATACCCTGGTGAATCAGTAAACCTGGTAAATGTGTAGTTTGTCCCTATTCATCTAATGAATTCAAATGGCTTCAATCCAATAAAGGTATACTGACAAATAATATTATTAATATTTCACATAAGATATTGTAACTGAACAAAACTTACTTAACAATGAAACCTAGAAATTTTAGTTATTTAAATCACTGTTTTTAAATTAATTAGTTATATTGAAATGCTATTTGAGTGTCCCTAACTGTGAGTGGCTGTGATACCCTGGTTAATCTGTGACTCTGGTAAGTGTGTAGTGTTTTCCTATTCATCTAATGAATTCAAATGGCTACAATCTAATATAGGTAGATATACTGAAAAATAATACCATTAATATTTCAGAACATTAGATATTGTAATTCAATGAAACTTACCTAACATGGAGCCTAGAAATTGATCTTTTAGGGCCGTTTTTATAAACGAGTATGAACTCCATTTAAGCTGAACCTGATTCAGTTGCTATTAAATAGACAATCAAATAACTGGTTCTATGGAAACAAAACCAAGTTCAGGTTGAACTGAGCTCAAACTCGATTGTAAAAACGGCCCTTAGAAGTTAAAATATGTTCATTAAATATAGCAAGAATAGTGTATACTTCCTTGGATACTTGCCATAAAGAAGGAACAGCTCCTTTTTTTAATCTTCTGCTAGAACTCGCATCATTAGCAAACAAATGATTTCGGATGCAAATTCTTCCCACAAGCTATTGTCCATTCTAAACGACGGTTTATGTCCTGAAATTTACACAAAGAGCCAGTATAGATTAATTTTCTGAAAACTTGATTGAATTGGAATATATTTGAAGATTAATCTAAACATTTCAAAGCAACTGAGTATTGAAAAATGAAATAGTTTCATATTTAGGCATGATAAAAATACATTCTATTCAATTTCACATATTCCTAAGGACAAATTCAAAGAATGTTCATCAAACTATAAGTGAGTGAAAGAGATAATTATTCTCACCGTAGGAACAGCATATAAATGTGTGAGCACATCACTTTGACGGCCGCAAATTGTACAAAAACGAGAATTTTCCATTATTCTAACAACAAATCAACCAAAACAAACTGAACTAACGAACTTGAACAACAATAATAATAGAGAATAAAACACAACAAGGAACCAAAACACAACAACGAGAAAACTGATAATAAGTCGTTTTTCAAACATTTACACACACTATCAGACTATCACTCGAAATTCGAAAAATCAAAGGAATAATTGAGGGGTCGACAATCCAAATTCCAAAGATAAACAGAAAACAGCTGTTTTCCACAAAGCAAGATGTGAAATTGTTGCGCCCTCTTCAGGAGAATTTGTGACTCAGACCTTATACCAGGTCAAGCGTTTTGGATGAAACAAAACACTAACAGTAATTTCACCATATTATTTCCACCATGGTGTAGACAAAAGAAAAATACAAAGTATATAAGTTTCTATCCACTGATGGTGATTTGAGATCTATAAGATTTGATGGGGTATTCCATTACAATTTGAATGATAATCTAGGTCCATTCACAAGTCTTTAATATCTGTGAAGAATGTATGTGAATATACAAATGAAAATTCCATTGTTCATCTTTCTGAGACAGTGGGTCCAAGATTTGTTGGTTTGGATAAGAAATACCTTATCTAATCTTATGCGTTTATTCTGAGCTTTCATACGACTTGGAATACAAAAGTGTGTTTAAGGCAGTTGTAATAATTGGGGCTCTATAAGATGCGATGAGGTATTCCAATTCTGAAAACGACGAGCCTCTATATGTTGATTGACAAGCTCGAGGACTTGAGAAATGTGTGGAAAATCAAAATTTAAATTATTATCCGCTATCTTGTGGAGAGGGCGGGTTCAAAGATTTGAAGAGATGATATATGGTTTAGATCAGGAATTCCGCATACCATTTTATGCGACTTCTATAAGCATTCATAAGTTTATATATGACTCAAATACAAAGTTGAAATTTTCTTTGATTTTTCATCTTTTTACTGCACGAAAGGAAACCTATGAAAGTTGGAATTGGCTTTTTTCTTGAAAGTTTGGAGATTTGTGAATTCGAAAAATTCTCTATCTAATACTAATCCAAACCATATATCACTTATTCAAATCTTTGAACCCACCCTCTTCACAAGATAGTGGATAATACTTTGAATTGTGATTTCATACACATTTCTCAGGTTCTCGAGCTTGTCAATAAACATATAGAATGTCATATTAAATTCGAAATTGGAACAACCTCATCGAATCTTATAGACTCCCAATTATTACCACTGCCTTACACTTGTATAAACTGTATCATCATTGATTTCAAGTCATACGAGAGCTCATGGAAATCGCATATGATTATATAAGGTATCCCTCATCCAAACCTACAAATCCTGAATCCACTGTCTCCGGAAGATACCCAATAAAATTTTATTTGTGAATTCACTTTCATTTCTCATTGAAATTTCAATTGTAATACCCCATCAAATCTTATATTGATCCTCAATCACCATCAAAGCCTGATTGAAAACTTGTATACTCTGTAACATTATTAGCGGAGTTGAACATTGGTTAATAAAATTATCTTCTTGTCGACCCTTGTGAATTCTCATTGATTTCGAGTCGCATAAAATCTTATAGAAATCGCATAATACATCAGATATAATGTATTCCTTATCCAAACCAACAAATCCTGCCCAACTGTCCCCACAAGATACCAAATAAGATTAGAGTTGTGAATTCCCATTGATTTCTCATATATTCTAAGACTTGTGAACGGGCATAAAATATCATTGAATTTGAAAGTGGAATACCTCATCGAACCTCATAGACTCCTTGAACAATTACTGCCTGATACATACTCGGTAATCCATGAATTAGGAAATGCTTATAAATAACATCTACTTATAAATCCTCATATATTCGTTCAAAAAGTTCAAGTGGCAGGAATATCGTACGTATAGGTCACATATTTTCCTCATAGATCCTTATTAATTCTCATGATAAGTCTATATTTTTTCATGAGATTTCATATGGTATTTTTGGCAGGTTGGGGGGAGAATGTTTAGATTTAAGTGTGTTTACCTTGTATGTATGTTATGTGAATGACTTTGTATATATATTTTTCTGAATGACATATAATCATGTAACATAGGGAAAAAGTTGAAAGGAGAAGTTGTTGATTAAAAAGTGTTAGAATAGAATTGCTTTGCCCATACAAGAGGCGCCATCTATGGGTCTTTTATCTCAACTAGAAGATCTAGCGTACAGGTCTCTTTATTATCTGCCTGTGTGACACAAGTGACACACCAAACTTTTGACATTCTATGTTAGTTGAATATGGAAGATATACACTACTAGAAGTTCTGCTGTGGTTATGTGTACGAGAATATAATAAAGCTGAAACTACCTCACTTATATTATATTATTACAAATAAGCCATCCTTCCTATTTATCCAATTAAAGATACAGTCCAATAGGTTATGGGCCAGGACTTGTTTTCTCGAAAGTGATAATAACAAAAAGGATTGGCTTTGTGTAGTGAAAAGAGACGTGTGCATAAAAAGAGGCACCATTTTGTTTAGAAGGCAGAGAAAGCTGACTGAAGTGCTTTGTTTTATAAAAAAAAAAGAGATTATCAAAGCTTATGGCGAGGCTTATGGTAAGTTCTTGAATTTGTTGTTGATAAACTTTAAGATAAAAATTATTATGTGTTGTCTTGCATTTATTAGAAATAGGTTTTTTTTTTCTCTTTGTCTGTTTCTTGTTGGTTATTCATGTTTTATTAATGGGTATTGAAGAAAAGGAGTTGAGGTACATTACAATGAGAAATATTTGCTCCCAAAAGAAGAAATATGAGTAATGTACATGACAAGTTGACTTGTTAAAGATATAGTTTGATTAACCAAGGCAAACAATAATTATAATTCAGAATTGTAATTATTATAAGACATTAAAGACTATATCTTTAGATTAAAATTAGTTATCACATAGAAGTGTTGAAGCTATTAAAATATATATATATATATATATAAAATAACCTCGAAAATAACTAATTCAATTATTGTCTCAAAGTGGAGTCTGTAGTACAGTACTGAACTTTGTTTCAATCAAAACAGTTGCTATTCTGGTGATTTGTGTGTTACATGTGTACGTACGGCCACCCCCGATCGTTTCAACGAGCTGTGCCTTGTGTCACGAGGTGGGAGGGAGCATGTGTGGCATACTGTTGCACACGGGAACGGCGACTGATTTTTTTTTGCAACTTGCAGTGCGGTTGTGAAAAGGGGTGAAACATAAAAGTCTCTGAATAAGTTTGGTTTGTTTTAGATTGCATAGATGCTTAGAAGTTTAGACACAGAGAAATAATGAATGAGCGAAACGATAAACAAACACTCGAGAATACAGAGACTATGGATACTTCAGATACTTCACATGACGCGTCAATTGAAAACACAATAACAGGTAATTAGTTTTTCATTCTAGAAGTGGATCCAAACTTTAGATGTTAATATAATAGACGATACTCTAGAAGTTTTTTTTTATTGATGTCTAGAAGTCATTTATTTGAAGATTACTACATTGAAGTTACGTTTATTTATTAATCGTAAAATAAACTAAATTAATTTTATTTACAAAGGGCCAGGAGTATCTGAAAGTACAACAATGTCAACAACTACACCTCCTGTCATACCAACTCATAACAGCATTGTTATCCCAAATAATGAACAGACTGAGCAACAGAAACAAACGTCACAATTTAATAGTGAACTGCAGCAGTTCCCAATAAAACAAAGAGAAAACATTGAGCTTCGAAACAAAGGTTTTGAGTCAATGAAAATTTTGATGAATCATATTCAGAAGACATCTGAAATTTTCCTGACAGTAGAAAGACTTCGAATGCAAAGCACTAGAGGTAATCTACTAAACTCTAAACCTTTATTAGACGATACTTCAATACCTTGTAATATATAATATATAAATAGAAACACATTTGCTGACGGCAGCTGTTCGCCGGAGAACAGATTCGGTTTATTTGTGGCTCTAAGAATGAAAATTCAAAATCAAAAGGGCGCCACTCAATTTAAATAAAAGATATATCATATTTGGGAAATTGAGAAACCAAATACCTACCTCAAACAATACCTGAAATGATAGAATTAAAGTCTCCTAGACATCTGGATTGGGCAAATAGAAGAATAAAAAACCATATCACATACAAGAGTATAATAGACACCAAAATGAACAAGGCAAAAATATGTTATGGACCAGAGTAATAGATCATATCAGTTATAATTAAATCAATTGAATAATATATCATATCAAGATACATACATTTGTATACCGGATGTTATACCTCTCAAAATAAGCACAATGAAGTATATTTGTAATAAACCTGTGACTAAATCTGCTGTCACATAGTACTATGTGAGAGCTTCACAAGAGCTCTTTAGGTTATGGTTCATAATATAATCTTGGTGGTATGATATGTGATATGAATGATTAGTTATCTAAAAAATGATGGTATGATAAATACTGATATGAATAAATCTCAAAGAAATAATACATCACTGAAGGTGTGAAAAAACCTGGTGTTAAGGTCCAATGGTCCATATACGTAGCCTCTATCCAAGGTCCACTTGGTGTAGTTGAAAACAGCAACGAAGACAGGAAGAAGACAGGAAGCAGACAGGAAACAGCACAGGAAACAGCTCAGGAAGATGACGAAGAGAAGACTAGAAGAAGGCTCACACTCCCAGGTCAGCCAAGGGTCGATGGTGCAGTTCAGCAGCAGCCTCTACCAGCTCTACTGGTCCTCATCCGATGGTTGTCTGTCGACTCTGGCCAAGATTTAAAAGTGACTCGGTGTTGGCCCTCGTGGGAATCTTGACCAGAGTCAAGATGTGCCACAAGAGTCGTTCGATGCCAGGAGTCTGATGAGGGCTAAGCTGTACCCTAACACCCTTCTGAGAAGGGAGGTAAAACTAGAAGATAGTCAATACAGCAAACAGGACATCAGGACAAAATGGCGGCGTTCCTACCGCATGGCAGTCTCCCGGTGGTCGGCACAAATCCCCATAAAAAAGGCTCCAAAACCACAATCGATGAGTCCTCTCCTATAAGCAATGGATCAAGCATCCAATCAAATTCGCAAGACATAAATATAGAAGTTACAAAGGCTCTTAATGATTCAATTACTGCATTGAAAAGTACCCTAGAATCCAGCAAAAAAACTCAAAACTATCAAGTAACAAGAAATTATATGCTAAATCAAAAAGGTGACATCAACATATGGATGGACAAGCTCAGATCTGAATCAATTTCAAAAGAGCTGCTAGATGTTATTGACCCACTGGTAATTGCTACTGTCAACTTAGATGAACAAACAAAAGTTAGACGACAGCAACAAGTAAGAGAAATCATAACAAGTCACTTAGATGACAAATACTATAAAAGAGTTCTCAACATTAAAGATTATACAAAGTCTCAAAGAATCTAAGAGGGTTGAAAACAATGTGACACATACTTCTGTCAGAACAAAGATGTACCAATTGAGACTGCAGCCCAAAGAGAGCATTGATAACTTTTGGAACCGATTTGATAATATCGTATCGTATGAAAGCTGTGATAATGCAGTACCTCTGTCAGATGAGGAGAAAAGATCAGTTTTCTACCAAGCAGTTTGCAATGTTATTCCAGAAGCCAGAACTGCTGATTTAATACACAGAAGAATCACAGGAAAATCAATGACTCTGTTGGAGCTGAAGTCTCATCTACTAGAGATGGAATCGGAAAAAAAATCAGAAGCTTCTCAAGAAGAACAGGGTGCCAGTGCAAATCAAGCAAAACGTTTTAAGGCACATTATGACAAATGTTATAGGTGTAATCAGATGGGTCACTACATAAATAAATGTCCACTAGAAGCAACAGTTGAATGGTACTGCTATGTTTGCAAAATCACCACCGATCATAATGCAAATACTTGTCAAAAAAATGATGCTGTAAGTCAGATGTGGTAGAGCCAGAGGTTGAGGTGCTTTCAGAGGAGGTATGTCGAGAAGGGGTTTCAATTAAAAATCCAGGGGATATGCCAAAACCCATTACAAGACCTTCAGAAAGCAAGCAGGTCCATCAAAGGATGGGGATAAGAAGAAGCCACAAGCACGACAAGCAGGTATGAATTTTGAATATATAGATGATATCAATAATAATAACTCAGGAGCCACTGAGCACATAATAAATAAAAGTTTGATTTTAAGTAATTTTAAACACTGCACAGGCGAGGTAATCAAAAGTGCAAACAAAAATAAGTCTGCTGACATAGAAATAGATGGAGTCGGTGACCTTTACTTAAAATCAAAACCTAATAAAATAAAATTAACAAATGTACTATCTGCCAAAAATATCGCGAACAATTTGATTTCTCTTAGACGTTTTGCAGATGCAGGCTTAGGAATATTTCTAGATGATACAAAATTAGAAATATTTGACAAAGAAACAGGTGAGACATGTTTAATAGGTAAATATGTTAAATCTAACTGGCTTATCACCTTTGAAGTAAAATCTGTTGAAGAAAATACTAAGCAAGAGTATACAACATATTCTTGTATTGCTGAAATTATTTCTCCAAATGTTTTTTCCGAACAATATCAGACAGCACCAGTTGATTCAAACTTAAACTTACGTGAGGTGGAGGGAAAATTAGATGATTTTTCCATTGAATCAGCGTTTTCTGAGGTTGGGAGGGAGAGTATGAAAGAAAAACTTTTGGAGATAGATAGAAATAATTTGGAAGCAGAAGTCACAGATTTTATATTAGATGAACAAACATTAAATAGAAGGATTTTAGATTTCAATTCAGCGGATGCCTTAGATGAATTTAATAAAATTAAAAGTACAGAAACCAATATACAGCAAATGAAAATAATTAAATTAGATGAAGGTATGTTATGGCATATAAGATTAGGTCATCCAAGCTTGAATTATCTAAAAGAACTTAAGAAATCTGAACAGTCGTTGTACAATGTAATATTTAAAGAAAATATTTTAGATTGTGAAACCTGCATTCTGGCCAAAATGGAAAAACTTCTGTGGCCTATTTTACACAATTTTTGAAGTTGATTTTTATGGTGGTGAATCCTCTGTATTTGATTGTTGAGTGTCATAAGGGCGCCACTCAATTTTATATAGAACAAACTAAGAAAAGTGCAATAAAGGACAACTATTTCCTGAAAGAGAAATTTCAAATGAAACACTGTGTGAACTCAACAGATTTAATTGGGTAAATACTTGATGACTTGTGGTAATGCTCATTCAGTAGTCTATGTGTTCTTTCTGATAAGCAACTCTCAAATATCTTGACATTAGCATGATGATTCTATATTCAGAGTTCATAAAGTAATATTCATAACATTAAAAAAATAGTACCTTTTCACCTACATCCCCGATATAGTACTATACTGGGTAAACATGGTAACTAAATAAGTAATCAAATAAAAAGTACCAAGGATTATATCTGAAGTTGAGGTAAATGAGCTCAATATCACTTTTTCAGCTATAGGTAAAAAAAAATATCAATTTCACTAGAACACAATAGAACCTGAAATATTAATTCCACAATAGGACAATATAAAGAAACCGAAATTGTAACGATACCCAAAGATAATTGGCCTGGGGACTTGAGAATTTCTTACTCCACCCTCCAGCAACAAGGGCAGACCTCATCAATCTACTGCATAGCTTTGCAGAAAACAAACCGGTGCTGGTAAGATCATGCAGCCTGGTAGATGACTTTCTAGGGATTCGGTAGGGCTCCGGTGGTCGTCGTTGATCCACTCGAGATTCAAAGAAATCCAGACATCAGTAGCAAATCGGGTGTTCAAAGGATAAGTACCATTATCGAAAGCGGTCGTCGTTAAGGTGGCAAAAAGGAAACTCCTAGCCTCGTGGTGATTTTCACCCGGATCCAAATCCAAAAAATAGGAGGCCCACAGATCTGTAAAAACAGCGTCTGTAGCACCAAGAAATACTAGGAATCCAAACACCAAGACTCTCCATAAAAAAATTAAGAGATGCTTACCCCAATACGGAAAGGCCTCACTTCTGACGCACAAATGAAAATGAGCAAAATCTCTCGACTCCATCATCATGCTGGTTACAAATCAGCCATTAGACGGAAATGACGCTAAAAAGACGAACGGCGTCTTGGAGGGATATTTCCTGCGCCTTTTCTGGAATATTCCTTATCAAAACTATTCAAAAAAAACCTCTTTTTCTCCTGCGCATCCGGAGATGAAAAGTTGACACTAGAAATTCATCACGTGACCTATTTCCTACCAGCTGATTGGTCCATTCTATAAACGGTAGCAAAATTAACGACACCACCCGAATAATCGGCAGCGGATAATTAGCAACTAACCACCGGGTAATGACATGGAACCCAAGGACTATGTCCGGTTGGTATAAGACAGCGGGCTACGGACGGCCACTACATCTGAACATTTCCTTTCAAAGAAAAAAGAAGAACAAACCTAACCTGGTACTATCGTTAATCTATACTTGTCAAAATTTATGAAATTGTAAAACAATAACAAGCCGATTAATGATGAACAACAATACAGGCTAGAAGCAAGTTCCCTACCAAATTACCAGTTTCAACGACCGAAAACCAACGACCAGACTACTCGTTTTTGAACACAATCCCTACTGTGAAGAAGTTCTATGCAGATACAGGTAAGTTCCTTTTTATTTATCACTATATTCAATACTAATGTTGAGTTTCTTTTCAGGTAGTGTTCCCTGTGTTGATGACTTCATCCCGAGATACTATAACTGATACGTTGTCATGCACATTTCAATTCCGAATAAATGAATCCACATACAGAGCGAGTGTTTCAATTACCTCCATTATCTAGATTGATAGCAGATAGACCGTTACATACAATTCATGTAGACACGATGGGACAATTTAAGATAAATTCGTTCCCAGGTGCTTGTAAATACATTATTGTGTTTTTAGATGACTTTTCTAGATTTGCCAAAATCTACGCTATCAAAAATAAAAATGAAGCAGCCAATTGTTTAGAAAGATTCATAACTACAGCTAGAAATTTATTGGGTAAGAACGAGAAAGTGTGCTACATCAGAACCGATAATGCTAAAGAGTTTACGGGAGGTGAATTTTCAGAATTTATGCAAAAAGAAAAGATAGAGTCAGATTTTGCACCTCCATATACTCCAGAGTTGAACGGCACAGCCGAGAGATTTAACAAAACAATACAACGAAAAATTAGGGCGTTGTTGTTTGACTCTGGCTTGCCTAAATCAATGTGGATAGTGACGGCTGAAACAGCTGTCAATATGTACAATCGCACACCTCACAAAACTAATGATTTTGTATCACCATTAAACAAACTAAATGCAAAGTTGAGCACACATATGAATAAAATTAGAAGGTTTGGGTGTTTAGCTTATGTTAAACTTCCAATAACAGAAACTAAGTTTTCTGAAAGAGCAATAAGAGCCATACTGGTAGGTTACTCACGTACAGGATATGTACTGTGGGAGCCAACCTCTGGTAAATTTTTAAACTCCAGACATGTCAGGTTCAATGAAAAACTAGTTTACAAGGATATTTACAAAATGAAAGATTCAGAAGTTGAAGTTTTTCCGATAATTGAAAATCAAATTGACATAGAAGTAAATGACGATTCAAATAATGGCCGGATTAATTCTGAATCTTCAGACGTGAATACTTCAATAACAAATGACTCAGATAAAAAATTAGTTGACTCAGACAAACAAAGAAAACGGACACTAGATGAAAGTGTATCAAATCTAAGAAGCTGAGGACTTCAAAGAGAAAACCTAAACCCAATTTAGATGAAAACTTCGTTTATGCCAAAACTATAGATAAGGTAAATTTTGTAGAAAAAGAGGATTTCATACATGCCATGTTTACCTCTATCAGCAAAGATCCTAGTAGCTACAAAGAATGTCTACTGAGTGAAGATAGGGATGAATGGAAAATTGCAGTTAAAGAAGAACTCAAATCAATAGAGGATAATGAAGTTTACGAACTGGTAAACAGACCTGCAGATGTCAATGTATTGGACTCTAGATGGGTTTTCAAAACCAAAACAGGCAAAACTAAAGATACCATCTAAAAAGCTAGAGTGGTTGTAAGAGGTTTTTTTTAGACGTAAACGAGTATGAGTTGAAAGAAACTTATGCTCCGGTGTCGAGACTTCCAGTAATTAGGTTAGCACTAGCAATCATAAATAAACATGACTTAGAAGCAAAACAAATGGATGTTAAAACAGCTTTTCTGTATGGCACCTTAGAAAAGGCTATTTTTATGGAAATCCCAGAAGGCTATGATTGTAGTGATGACATACAAAAAAAAGGTCTGGAAACTCAATAAATCCTTATACGGTTTGAGGGTTAGTCGAAAAAGATGGAATAAAAAGTTCACTGAAGAAGCGTTGAAACTAGGCTTGGAGAATGACATAAATGAGCCGTGCTTATTTACTTGGAGAGAAGAAGAAAATGTTGCCATTATAATCTTATAAGTAGATGATATGATTGCAGCAAGTAACGTACCAGAAAAATTAGACGAAATTGTAAATCATTTCAGTAACGTTTTCGAAATGAAAATCATGGGAGAACCAGAAAATTTTCTTGCAATGAAGATTCTCCGTGATAGAAGTAAACGTGAAATGTTAATTACACAGCCCGAGTATACAGAAAAAATTCTTGAAAGATTTAATATGAAAGAATGTAATGCTCAAGACACACCGGTGATAACAAGTCAAAAACCGAAATATTCGAAGTAAAGGAAAGTTAGATGATTCAAATGTTTTGACTAATGCACCTTACAGGGAAGCCATAGGAAGCTTGTTGTATCTTGCTGGAGCAACCAGACCAGATATAGCATATGCTGTAAATGTATTGTCTAGAAGACAGAATAAGCCATCCGAAGAAGCTTGGATATCTCAGATATCTCAGAGGAACAACAGATTTGGGTTTGTGCTATAGAGGTAAAACCGCAGTTCTAGAAGCTATGACTGATGCTAGCTTTAGAGATCAGGAAAATTCGACTTCAACAAGTGGTTATATAATCCAACTGTATGGTGATACAGTGGCATGGAGAAGCCACAAACAGTCCTCTCCTGCTACTTTGACGTGCCAAGCAGAATATCTTGCAATGAGCGAATCCTGTAAAGAAATAATTTCCTTGGATAAAGCGACTAGAGATATGATAGGTAAGACTATGTATCCAGTCACTATTAGATGTGACAATAAATCAGCCGGTGACTGTACTCAAATGGAAGGCAGTCATAAGTTGAAAGATTTCGATGACAATGTAGATCTCATAAAGTCTAACCTGGTTGAAAGAGAAAAGACAGGAAAAAAACCTCAAATGGCTGATACTCACGGTGACTTTGTTAAATCTTGTGTCTTGGCGGGTAAAATAAAAATTAAATGGATATCTACTAAAGAAAATAGTGCTGATATCATGACTAAACCCTTACCTTCTACATTACATGTTAAATTCAGAAATATAATGATGAATGATGTGTAGAAACTTTAGATGCTATACACATTAATGTATATGTAAAGGGAGGGAGTGTTAAAACAAGATTGTTATAGATGTTATATATATTGAAATAAATATATATAATCACTGATAACTTGTTCTTTTAAAGAATCGAATAACTAATCTTAGCAGGGTGCACAGCGGAGAGAGCAGAGGAGTTGAAGGAACGTGCTATACTCATTATTTAATTATTATTCAATGTTAATACTTTATATTAGATGTGTTCATGATCGTAAGTCGATTTTAGATATGTTTGAAGTTATATACTGTCCATTGTATGTGCAAAGGGAAGGAGTGTTAGAATAGAATTGCTTTGCCCATACAAGAGGCGCCATCTATGGGTCTTTTATCTCAACTAGAAGATCTAGCGTACAGGTCTCTTTATTAGCCTGTGTGACACAAGTGACACACCCAACTTTAGGCATTCCATGTTAGTTGAATATGGAAGATATACACTACTAGAAGTTCTGCTGTGGTTATGTGTACGAGAATATAATAAAGCTGAAACTACCTCACTTATATTATATTATTACAAATAAGCCATCCTTCCTAATTATCCAATTAAAGATACAGTCCAATAAAAAGAAAAGACAAGATATTCGTATTATTTCTGGAAGATCAAGGAAAAAGGAAATTGAGGAATAATTCGCTGATCCTCCGGCCGGATTACTAATACGAATCTATTCTAGGTAAGTTGACGCACTTTCAAACAAGTCTGTTCAGATATCTGGAGAGCAACATCGACCTCCTCTGTTTGAGAACACGTGATGTGACTTCTGCTAATGGTATGTGAAAGTCAGCAAATTCAAGCTCTTTACTAACTTGCATAGACCAGTTATATCTTTGATATATGGTATTGAGTTCTAGCTGTCTTTCTAAACAGATTCTTGGAAGTCGGGTCTCGCTCATTTCAAGGATTTTAATTAACCAATTCAAAGTGAGTTTGAATATAGTGAATGATACCTTTACTCCACCAACCTCAAGTCTGACAACATAGTCTGGTGAGTTTATGGGTAAGCATAGCATTTTCTTAAAGAATGCCAGTTGAACTCGTTCCAAGATATCGCAATATCGCAAACCCCAAACCGGTATACAATTTGTTAATACACTGAGAACAATGAAATCTAATAGTTTTTCTCTGGAACGCCATCAGTTCATTTTGGTTTTGGCCATAATAGGAAATGGAGCGCCTACGGCCTACTTACCTTTATCAGCTGACACAGATGCCATATTTGAAAAGATAGATGACGAGGAGAATGTTACTCCCAGGTGAATGAAACTGTTAACTACTTCAATTAGATCGTTCATATAAGTAAATCTCAAATCTTCGGAGTGTGAATTTCCCCTGATGATTCCCCACATGATTTTACTTTTTGATACATTCACCTCAAGCTCATTATGAACGCTATAGTGTTCGAGGATTCTCAGTTTGCGACCAAGATCTATTTCCAAATCTGATAGAATAACTAAATCATCTGCATAAAGAAGCATTAGAAGATCATTTTCGTTGTCAATATTAATACCAACAGCACCCTCAGATCTGAAAAAATATTCAATGACAAAAACATAGCGAAGAGCAATGGACTGAGTGATTCTCCCTGAAGTACTCCCGTCGTGACTTCGAATGGTTTTGTGAAATCCTCTGAGGATTTGACTTTCATTCGGGCGTTATTGTAGATATTTTTCAATAATGATATTATTTTGGAACTCACACCCACAGAGAAAAGTTTTAGCCATAAAAGAGAGTGTTTGACTGAATCAAAAGCACGTTTATAGTCGACAAACAATGCAAACACCTCCCGCTTTTTTAATCGCAAATGCAAATGGATTACTGAGCTGAGTGTGAAAACATTGTCTATGCAACCTCTATATTGTCGAAAACCTGACTGATTTTCAGGAAGAATAGCATTATCTTCTGCTCAGATGTTTAGCTCATTCAGAAGTATTTGGGGAAAACATCCAGAGACATACAAAAAACGTCCTTAGATCTGTAGATGCACGAAACAATGAACCAGCCATCCACTAGTGGATATCAAAAATTCCAACGACCGACACTGACAAGTTCAAAAAACAGGAGAGGTCGAGGAGCTAGAGATTGAATTAACCGAGGTAAAATATGCTGGCAGACTTACATATTTCTTCAATCAGTGGTAGAATATCACTGACAACCCTATGGTTCTTAGTTGAGTGACAGGAATAAAAATAAGATTCTCAGGGAAACCAAATCAAGGGAATATATCCAATGTATCGAACACTGTTGAAGAAATTGGAAATTGCGAGAAGGTTATTTCTTGTAGCAGAGATGTTGAAGGTCAATTCCTATCCCCCTATTTTCTTAGACAAAAACTTGATAAAGCATTCCAGTTCATACTGGATTTGAAAAGCCTGAACGAATTTATCACGCCACCTCACTTCCAACTCGAAGATTGTCGTACTGTCATCAGACTTATACACAGAAATGCGTATATGACAAACATTGATCTCAAAGATGCTTATTTTATATTGCCTATAGCAACAAGCTACAGAAAATATCTGAGATTCAAATCTAAAAATACAATCTTCGAGTTCAATTGCCTTCCTTTCGGATTGAACATAGCACCTTATATTTTCACCAAAATCTTGAAACCCATACTGAAAAAAATACGAGAGGAAGGCATAATTTGTGTGGCATACTCAGATGACATATTGATAATAAGTTCTTCAATGAAAAATTGTGAAAGAGATACATTAATTGTGACAAATCTCTCACAAATCATAGGGTTTATAACTAATTATGAAAAAATCCAGTTGTTCCCTAGAAGACAGTGTAAATTTCTCTGTTTCATTTTCACCGAAAATTGTTCTATATCGTTAACCACTGAAAAACGGAAAATTTGTGAGAATATCAAATGTATCCTGAGCAAAAACTCGCACTCAATTCAGGAGATTGCAAAAATCATTGAAAACCTCGTTGCAGCATGCCCCGCTATCCTTTACGGCTGGCATTACACGAAACAGTTGGAAAGAGAAAAATGCCTACAACTAAAAATTCATGGAAACTTTGATAGAACAATGTTACTTTCAGAGGAAGCAAAAAACGATTTGAAATGGTGGATAAAAATCCTACCTCTAGCTAAAAATAGTATCAGAACAAATATAGAAAATTATAGACTAGAAATTATTTCCGATGCTTCGAGATCGGGATGGGGGGCATATTGTAACGGGGCGAGAGCACATGGATTTTGGAACAAAAGGAACGAGAAAAACATAAATTTTTTAGAATTGTCAGCAGCTTTTAATTGTCTCAAAAGTTTCCCAAAAAACATTTCAAATTTCAAATTGTGAGATTTTGTTGCGAATAGACAATACTACAGCAATATCTTATGTTAACAAAATGGGGGGAGTCAGACATAAAAACATAAAACTTCAACCCTTTGCGGTCCTTCGTAGGGGCAGCCCCGACAGTAAAATTATAACGTTCCGGTCCGATGTCGGGGCAGCCCCTACAGTGAAAATTTAACGTTCCGGTCCGATGTCGGGTAAGCCCCGACACTGGATTTGGTCGAAGTTGCTGCGGTTAGGCCATGTTTCTTCCCCTGTTCGTTTCGAGTAGGCTGTTGTCCATTTCCTTGGCGACACATAAAACAATTATTTATCAAAAATTATAATCTCACGACCTGTCATCCTTTCGAAGATATTAACTGGAGGCTGATTTGGTGGTGGAAAAAAGCTTCAGTGTCTTGATTACTACACCAGAGGTTTTGAAAAAAGCTAGTATAAGTAGTAGTAGTATTATTGTGAGTCGAATCGTTGTCTACATATGATATTAGGTTTTAAAATGAAACTTCCATTAGGATAATGCAAAATGGCATCATTCTCACGAAAAAGAAGTCGAATACCCGTAGAAGAAGTAAGTGATAATAACTATGATTCTGGAGAGGATGCATCTGAACTGAGTAATTACGAACAACAAAGTGATACTGATGACGAAGATACCGAGGAACTGGAAAATGAATTCTGAGAAGATAGTGATAGCGAGGAGGTAGGACAAAATAATGAAATTGTACGACTTGGGTGGAGAAGATGGGAGCCAAATGATGAACAATTTAGAATATTGCCCTTCACAGTCAATAGTGGGTACAAACCCCCAGTCATCAGACCAGAAACCGAATTAGAATTCTTCCAGTTGTTTTTTACAGATGATCTGCTACGAGAAATAGTTACCGAAACTAATAGGTTTGGTGCCGAAAAAATCGACACCATTACAAAACCACTCAATATGGCATACGTGGGAAAATGTGAATCTCACAGAAATGAAGGCATTTTTGGGAGTAATAATGAATATGGCATTACATGACAAATCATCTGTAAAAGAATACTTCAGTGAAGAATGGACTAATAAACAACCTTTTTTCAAAAACGTTTTCAGTAGACGTCGTTTCCTCCAAATATATTGGGCTTTTCATTTGAATCCACCTCCAGCCAATCCTGTACCAAATGCATTGCGTAGGGGAATAAAAGTGAAAAATGTTGTTGACTATATCGACACAAAATGTCGGGAATATTTTATTCCTGGACCGAATATTGCTGTTGACGAAAGTACAGTGGCATTTCACTTTTGTCTACCATATCAAAGATAATTGAAAAATTATTCAAAAAAAGGTTATTACAATTTCTAGAAAATAATAATGTACTATCTAGTATACAGTTTGGATTTCAATCATCAACTAACACAAACGATGCAATTTTCAATCTTCTGGACTCTGTCTACATGAAATTGAATGAAGGTGATGCTGTTGGAGCAGTATTTTGTGATTTCTCGAAGGCCTTTGATTGTGTAAATCACGAAATACTGCTTCAAAAATTGTACCGTTATGGGATCAGAGGTACTGTTCACAATTGGATAAAATCATATCTCTCTGACAGAATGCAAATGGTCAGAATACAAAATGTGAAATCGGAGGAATCAAAGATCCATTGGGGTGTTCCTCAAGGATCAGTACTTGGCCCTATTCTCTTTCTATTGTATTTGAATGACCTAGCAAGTATCGATATCTCAGGAAAGTTTACAATATTTGCTGACGATACTACTATAATGTGGCATGGGAATGACATAGATGCACTGAAAAAAATAATATCGATCGATTTAGAAAAAGTAAAAAAGTGGTGTGATGCCAATTTTCTATGTTTCAATGCAAATAAAACCAATATTCTGACTTTGAAATTCAACTATGATAGTTTGTATTTAGAGAACAGAACAATTGTTAACAAGTCAATTACTAAGTTCTTGGGTATAACTCTAGATGATAAATTGAAATTCAATAATCATATAACGTCCTTGAACAAAAAACTAGCTAGCAGTTGTTTCGCTGTCCGAATAATTAGAAAGGATCTTGGATTTTCGATTGCTAAAGCATCTTATTTTGCATTGGTTGAGTCGCATTTGCGATATGGCATTCCTTTCTGGGGCTTCTGTAGCCAACAACTGTTTAATTCTGTTTTTGTAATGCAAAAAAGAGCAATACGCTATTTGTGCGGAGTTATGAACTATGATCATTGCAAACCTCTATTTCAGCTTCACAAAATATTAACATTATGCAGCATCTTCATACTTGAATCTGTATGTTTGATGAAAAAAAACATCTGAATATGACAAGACTTAGAACACACGAGACACGTCAAAACAACAACATACCTTTGCCGATTTCAAAATCTTCTTTAACAAAAAATTCATTGATGTTTGAAAGTAAAAAAATGTTTAATCATTTGCCAACTAATTTAAAGCAAATGTCTGACTTATCCAAATTCCGGAAGGCAGTTAAAGATAAGTTGTGTATGAAAGCATACTATTGCCTTCAAGAATATTACAGTGACAAATGGTGATATATACTGTAACCACTTAGAAAGTTTTATTATTTTAATGTGTTTGTAGTGTTATATACTGTGATTTTATATTTTTATATTTTTTATATTTTTTATATTTTTTATATTTTTTATATTTTTTATATTTTTTATATTTTTATATTTTTTATATTTTTTATATTTCTTATATTTTTTATATTTTTTATATTTTTTATATTTTTTATATTTTTTATATTTTTTATATTTTTTATATTTTTTATATTTTTTATATTTTTTATATTTTTTATATTTTTTATATTTTTTATATTTTTTATATTTTTTATATTTTTTATATTTTTTATATTTTTTATATTTTTTATATTTTTTATATTTTTTATATTTTTTATATTTTTTATATTTTTTATATTTTTTATATTTTTTATATTTTTTATATTTTTTATATTTTTTATATTTTTTATATTTTTTATATTTTTTATATTTTTTATATTTTTTATATTTTTTATATTTATCACTTGAATTTTAAACAAATTTTAAATCCTAGTATTTAACTTCTAGTGCATATCTTGTAAGTCTTCTCTATGTGATAGTATAGTTTAACGCTTTGTCAATAAGTATTTTTTCTTAGACAATAAAGCATATTTTTGATTGATTGATTGATTTGATTCAAAGGGAGAATAATTTTCGAAATGTATAATCCTAAAAAGCCTACAAAATGGGGTCTAAGAGTGTATACTTCAGCAGATTCCGCGACAGGGTTCATGAGTGCATTATTACCGTATTATGGAGCCAGTACAACAAGAGATCTCATTCGTCCAGAACTGAATTTCACATCGAGAATAACGTTATATTCATGTAACACGTTATTAGCTGCGTCCAATGGAAGCGGTTTCCATTTATATACCGACAGGTTTTATACAGGAGTAGACCTAGCCGAAGAGCTCCTAAATATCGGAATTCACACAACAGGGACAATAATGCCGAACAGGAGTGGTTTGCCAGAAGATATTCGAAATAAAAGAATAAGGTTACCACTACACGACACAGTCACATATAGAAAAAATAACAAAGTAATGGTATTAGTGTGGAAAGATAAACGAAATGTTCATGTACTTTCCACTTGATGATGCAGAAACTCAATTGGTACAGAGAAGAAAGAGAACTGGACAGATCGAAGAGATTCAGAAACCTGTCGCTATTATCGACTACACTTCGAATATGGGGGCAGTGGACCGTGCCGATCACTATATCGCCAGTTATGGATTTGCAAGGAAGTCACTAAAGTGGTGGAGGAAAATGTTCTTCTGGCTCTTAGAAGTGTCAATAGTAAATAGTTATATATTGTATAATATTCAGAGGCAACAAAATCAGTTGCGAAAAAAAAGCCATCTTCAATATAGAAAGTCTCTAATATTGCAACTAGTTGGAGATAGAGTCCGTAATGAGGGTAACAAGAAAGGCAGACCATCTACATCAGATACAGAAGAAAGGTTGAATAAACAACCCCATTTTATTTTCCCGAATGCAAGAAGTCAGTCTAAAGATTGTGCAGTTTGTAGCAATCGCAAAATACGAGGAGGGAGAAGAGAGACTGTATACTATTGCGACACTTGCACTCGTAAACCTGGACTCCATCCAGGTGAATGTTTCAAAAAATATCATACTGAGAAAATGTACAAATAATGCACAACTGGATTGTTATATGAATAAAATTTTGAAAATTTTTTATTGTTCTCTCTCATCCACTTCTTTTTCAATTACACTATTTTCTTCACTATTTCACCTTTTTTTTTTAGTAGCAGCCATATTGAATTTATGAATTTTGAAAACAATTATTCATCTCTGATCCTGAAAACCCCCATATACAAATTTTTTTATCGAATCAAACCATAATCACAAATCTTGTTCGCTATCTTGAAGCCGCTGTATTGGATTTATGATTTCTGTAAAATATTTATGATTTCTGTACTCCAAAACCCGGACATACCAAATTTGAATCGAATCGGACCATAATCAAAAATATCCGTCGCCATTTTTGAGACGCCATTTTGTTTATTGTTATTTTCTACAACGATTTTATGAAGCATTATCACCGGAATTATGAATACATGCCAAATTCCAAGTTGATCAGAAAATTAGAAGTGGGTCGAAAGCACAATTGATAAAATCTTGTAATAAATTGGACCCAGGAAGACTGATTAGAAAAATATAAACGGACCAAGAAAGACATGTTAAAAATATAATTGGACCGCAAAGGGTTAACCAGAAGCATTTGGCAATATTGCGAGAAAAAACAAATACATATATTTGCTTCTTATATTAACACGAAACTCAATGCAATTGCAGATGCAGAATCACGCATTTCGTCCATAAAAACGAAGTATGAACCACCCAACTCATATTTTGAAGAAATTTGCCGAACATTCCATAACCCCCATATAGATCTATTCGCAACAAAACTCAATACAAAATGCGAACTATTCGTATCCTGGAAACCAGATCCTTCCTCATTAACTGTCGATAGTTTTACTATATCTTGACATCAAGTTCTACGAGTGCTACAAAAAATAATAGCTGACGAGGCGGAAGGAATCGTGGTTTTACCCCTCTGAGTAACCCAACCATGGTACCCACATTTGCAAATCAGCTTCAAGGTTTTTTATGCCAATGAAAACCGAAGAAGAACCTATCGTTAAAAGATATGTCAAAGGCATATATAATAATAACCCTCCTACACCGAAATATGAAGACACTTGGAAAATCATACTCTGGAAATATTAATCTGGAAATATTAATCTACAAAATGGTCACGTTGTTAGCATTAATTACTGCGCATCGTGTTCAGACACTAACAAAAATAAAAATACCAAATATTCATGTTCAAGGAACTGATATGAACATCAGAATAGAGGATCGAATTAAAACAAGTGGCCCAAATAAGCCACAACCAATTCTGAATATTCCATTTTTTCGGGAAAAACCAGAACTCTGTCTAGCTTCACTAATATTTTATTATATAGAAATTACTAAGTTAATTAGACCTTGAAGCGAAAATCAACTTATAATCACTCATAAGAAACAGTTCCACGCCGCCACAGCACAGTCGGTGAGTCGATGGATCAAAACAACTCTGAAAACTTGTGGTATCGGTATAAACCACTCACTGCTGATACGGAATTATTTATTGAGAGACTCATGACGGGAAAAAAGAAATAATGAATTCTCCCCGAAAAAACTGTTAAATATTGTTGCATTAAAATAAGCTAAGTAAATTATAGGTCACAAGCGGATTACTTTGTTGAGTGATCATTGTTTTTTGTTATATGGGATAATTGATAATATTGTCAAATTATAAATGAATATTTTCTTAGATAGAAATATATTACAATTGGTTATTGGACAACCGTTTTCTCATTTTCTAGTAAACTGACTAACTACAGATCGCATGTTTAAAACCTTTCAACAACTACTTGTATAAAATATTAATAACGGAGGACAAAGCTGCGAAGTATAATTAACAGATCAAATGATTTACCTTAAGGAAATTTGATCCAAATTATACGAGCAGCTTTGTCCGAAGTTATCACTATTTTATACAAGTAGTAGGTCTGATTTTCCCATTTCGTACAAGTTTGATTATAATATCAAATTGTTTCCTTAATTCATATACAAACCATCAAGGTGACAAAAACTTGAGAAGTTTTGACGTTTTGCTGTAAATCTCTGTCGCGCTAGTCGTGTGAGTGTCACCCTGTATGGTCAAAATGGCTCACATATCTCTATCTCAACTTTCAAGTTTCTACCTACAAAAAATTAATCGATACAAATACAGGTTGTGGTTCAGGATTATTCATTTTGAAACACCCTGTATTAGTTTCACTAGGTAATGAGTATATAATATATCTGAGACACCCAGTACAAAAAACTTTTTCTACATGGTGTCTCCTGATTATCAGTTAATCGTTTAATTTCGTAAATAGATGGATATCTCGAAAAAATCAAAGACCAAGGTAAACTGAAGCGATAATCGAACAACGTATACATTAAAAACCGAAAATGCTGATGAGATTTGACTATAGATCGATAAATGTTACGAGTAGCATATTATATGAGACCTTTCCGTCTCATTACATAGGTACGTACAGTACTCATTATGGAAGATTATTTAATTTTTTGATTGCACGAAATAAAAATCTATAATAGTTGTGGAACATTGTGCAAGCCAGTAGAAAGTTATTGAGAATCATTCTTGCAAATTTCAATGTTATAGGCATCAGGAAGAACTTCACTAGGTAATGAGTACAATAATATGTTAGGGACAACCTGTAAAAAAGACTTTTATCACATGCTGTCTTTAAATCGTCTATGAATAACCGATTAGTGTCCCGGAACTCTTCTATATATCATCAATTCGTAAAGAACTGGATATTTTGGAAAAAATCAAGAACTAAGGTGAAGTTGAAGCGATACATGTTACAAACGTATACAGAAGAATCTGAAAATGTAACTGTAGAACGATGAGTATCCCAAAACTCATCCATATATTCATTATTATTCTAATTCATAAAAATCGTCAAAGTCGAATTCAAATCGATTAAGAAATATTTTCATCTTGTCAAATGTAATATACCACTCATAGCATGGTCAATTGTTTCATCTCTTGATTGTATGAAATGAAAATAGTCGTGGAACATCATTCAAACCATGTAGAATTTTATATGTTTCTTCCGAAGGGAAGCAGAACATAGTTTTGGAAAGTGAAATGTACTTTCTATTGAGAGTCGAATTATGTATTGGAACTTGGAACTATTCCCGCAAATTTGAAGGTAATATTCATCAGGAGTACATTATATATATGCGACAACCGGTATAGAAGGCGTCTTCCACATGGTGTCCCTGAATTCGTCTATAAATAACCGATACGTGTCCCGGAACTCATCCTCATATCCATTATTATTATTATTGAAGTTCGTCAAATTTAAATCGATATTACGTAAAGAAAACTTTTTCATCTGCTCAAATGTAATACACCACTCAAAGCATGGTAGATTCTTTCATCTCTTGATTGTATGTGAAGAAAATATTTAATAGTCGTGGAACATTGTTCAAATCAGAAGAATGTTATATGTTTCTTCCGAAGGAAAGCCGCAGAGTCCGAAGTCCATGAAAAGTGAAGTGAACTTCCTATTGAGAGTGGAATTATGTATTGGAATTATTCCCGCAATTTCGAAGGTTATATGCATCAGGAGTACATTATATATATGAGACAATCTGTATAGAAGGCTTCTTTCTTCCACATGGTGTCCCTAAATTCGTCTATAAATAACCAATGAGTGACCTGGAACTAATCTATTTATATTATTATTATTATTGAAAATCGTCGAATTAAAATTAATGTTACGTGAAGAATATATGATAATTCTCCATCTGCTCGAATGTAATACAGCACTCAATATGGTCATTATGTTTCCCAGTTCATAGGTATATATTTTTCAGATACAACGCATTCATTCGTGTTTTCGCACCGAGAAATAGTGTTATTAATTATGATACGAACTTTACTAATTTTTATTTGTTTATGGGAAATAAAATCCATTAAAGCAAGTCTCAAAAATTTGGCTCCGACAGCTGATGAGTATAGTGAGCAGAAGTCGTGAATAAGGACTTTACTGGGTGAGCAGTCGAGCGCAACTTAGTTTTATTATTAGTTTTTGAAACTAAGAAAAGTAAAAAAATGATGGTTACCCTGAAAATTTCGATAAAAAAATACCTCTTGTGGTCTCAAATGAAATTTAATACTTGTGATATAGTGGTCATAATACTTTCACAAATTTTTGCATTATTCGAATGGAGGTGTTCCATACACCAAATGTATTATGTAGACTAATTTGATATTTAAAAAAATAGCACTCAGGTAAAAAAAATAATCATCAAAAAAAATATTCATCAAGGAGTATTAACTCTGATATAGGCCTATATCTGAATCTCACAGGACTCTTGAGATACAGAGCGAATCATATAATTAGGTAACTAATGTGCTAATAAGAAAATAGGTTTCATTGAAAATTTCTCAGTGGTATGGTATCTTACGACTCCTTCGCTGGTAAGTGGTGATGGATGCAGTGGTTGATGGTAGTGAGATAGCCTCAGCCTCAGGAGAGCTCAAATTCTAGCTGCAGAGGCTAGCAGACGTCGAAGACCTCCTAGGACGTCCATCCTTCTCCTGCCTTTTCCGTTTTTATTGGGATTCAAAGATGGCGGCCGCAATGATGCCTCCTTGACAATAGTGGGGCCCGTGGCGGTGCAGACGATGTAACCTCCTCCCTGCTTCCAACAGTGATCGAGCAGCCAGTCATTGGTCGTCTTGAAATCGTCTCTCCGAAACTCGAAGGTGCTCGAGACACTCTTCCCTGAATCTGATTTGGGTTCTCCAATTTTCCACCTTGAGACAGCCCCCACGTGATAGGCCCTCAAATCTTTAAAAAAGATTTTTCAGGTTTCAATATTCGTCACCCTAAATTGAGGCCCCATATGCCCCCAAAGAAAAACTCACCCATCAAGCTCTTGATGAAATGAGCCATTTAAATAATCCACTTTCTAACCACCATGGCGTCTAGATCGGGAAAAAGTGGAAGATGGACTTGCCGGAAGTAACACAATTGCGCATGAACTTGTCGGATTTTAGTCAAAATTCATAAGAAAAAAAGAAATTCACTCAAATGGAGTTTCTGCACATCCCAAAAGCAGAACGTGATGATCACGTGATGCTGATACTGAAATTTGATTGATTCAAATATTTCGACTGACAGTCATACCAATATCATAGCACTACACCTACAATTAATCTACACGTCCTGCTATTTAAAAATACCACAGTTGCTAATCACTCGTCACGAAACCCATCATCATTAGGACTACCTATTCCATGATTGACACCCATATTTCTGATTGACAGCAAGTAGGTAATGACAATGAATGGATTGACACTATTACCTATATCAATTTATTATTTATTTCCTGAAAATATTAAATATTATAATGTGGATGGTATAATACAAAATAAAAGAAATCTGGAGCAAAAATCTAACCACCACATTAATGCACTTATGTCAGGTATGTATACCATCTCATATTTAAAATACCATTCTTCTAGTGTCCAATCCATTTACTTCAACTTAATCTTTCGATCCTTTCTTTTG
The DNA here is from genome assembly GCA_029955515.1 of Chrysomela aeneicollis. Lineage (NCBI taxonomy): Eukaryota > Metazoa > Arthropoda > Insecta > Coleoptera > Chrysomelidae > Chrysomela > Chrysomela aeneicollis. Next base: position 1,421,313 of record JARUHQ010000013.1, on the reverse strand, counting down.
TTTTAAGAGAGACTGAACTCTGGGAAAGAAATCGACATGAATATGTACGTAACTGTAGGTGAGTGTATTCACTTAGTCCGTTATTTTGTATAAACCACTTTTGTTATCTTACAGAAATCCTACCTAGGACTTGGTCATTGAATCATTGCCTGAATAAATATACTATACAGGATGTGAGAATTCGTTGTGGTCAGACCCCATAAAAAGAAAGATGACCCGATTAGAGTACTGTTTTGATTGATGAATATTTCAATAAGCTATAGTTTCAAATTGTTGGCCTTGTAATATAAAATTGGTCAAATTTCATGTTACAATTATTATACCAAGATCAAGCACTGAAATGTTCGATCTATTATTCTTCATATTTCTTTGCGTACTACCAATTAACTTTCCGTCCACTTCATAATCTCAAAAATGTAAAGTGTGTAACCATGGGTCATCCCGCAAACATAGAGGATTATTCGATTGATCTACATTTATTTCGATCATTCCAAACAGATGATCAGATTTATACCTAGAAAATGGTATAGAATAATCAAAAACCAATCTTCTATTTTATTTTCACATACATGAGAATGACCCTTAGCTTGAACTTTATGCAAATCTGTGTATCATTAAAGACCGGGAGTGATTGAACGTCATAAAAACTTTCGTTGAAATTAAAAATCATTGAACAACAGGCATTTTGTTGTTTTCTACCAATATGTTATATCTAATTCATGTATTAATATTCTAATAACCTAGTATTTTTTCCTCTTCTAGTAAGTAATCACGCTTGATTATATTAAAATGATAAATAAAGATATAATTATTATTATTATTATTATCATTATACTCTGATTCTTCTAGCAAGTTCTACAAATTATTGAAATGATACCATGAGTCTCCACACTGTTTCGGTATATTTAATTTTTCACGAAATTATTATTACCTAATGGAATTCTCACACATATCGAGAGAATTGAGCTGTAATTTGCAGGTAGGTGAGTCTCACTAGTTTTGACAGATCAACATGTAAACAAAGATTCATCAAGAACGAGTCGGTTTCATCAAAAATAAAATAGTTGGCTAGGATCACGCTTTACTGTTGTTGATTGAAATAACAGCAACTGCACATCTTGAAATTTGAGAATAATGAATTGAATCGAATCTAGCTTTCGTCCTGAATATCTTCTATACAATGAAAGCTATGTTTTTCACTTTCGAAGAATCACCTCTCTAAGTACGTCACCGTACTCAATCAACAACAAGATAATATATATCCTTATCTACTGAACATCGCTGATTCTGATTATTTCGTGGTTGATGTGGTGTTCATTTCTAGAAATAATTATCACTTCTCCATATCTTTCTCATGGTAAACACGCACGATTGTTGAAAAATATGTCATTAATAATTAATAGAACTTTTATGTAAGTCAGAAGCTGTAGGTTTATCTAATAGCGGCAACTTCGCCTGTAGATCAAAAAATACATATTCATCCAGAATATTCAAAGTTGTATCCATGTAATTCAAAAATTAATAGAATGCTTGATTGTTCGATGACAGCGACTTTTATATCGTTGCCTCCTGGACTATAAACATGTATCTATCCAGAAAGTCGCACGATTATGTGGAATGTCTTCTACAGGGACATTTCGTATCCCCACCATCTTACTAACGGATGACTAAAACTTCCCCTAATATGATTTCAATACATCACCAATTATGATTATAGCTTTGGATTTCATAAATGTTAATCATAATTTCTCATTCGGTTCCCAAAATTGCTAATCACGAAAGGTTATGACACGAAAGTGACAGGAAAAAATCATTCCCACAATTTATAACTATATTTTTCATGCGTTATGTATAACGTCTTTATCCAGGACATTTCTTATTCGTTATCATGTACAACGTATTCTTCCAAGACATTTAGTTTTCCCGCTATTTCCCTCTTTAACAGGTGCCTCCCCTCATATGGATTTAATGTGGGTGATGTATTCGACCTGTTTCTACCACATCAATAGAATATGTGCTCGTGCTAGCTGCGTAGTGATGGACTATTTTTACTATTGAGAAGTGATATATTCCAGAGGTAAGGAACATAATATCTATCTATATATTTTTCCCTATACCTATCTGAAGATATTTGTGATGAATAGATTGAGTGTTGATCAATCTGAAACATCATCAAGCGGTGGAAACTTATCAAAAACATCAGAGCCGGTTCTTGAGATATGACGAAAGAACGATTTCGATTTGTTTTTTGGTTTCGGATCTAACGTTTGTCACCGTTTCTAGATAAAAAAACAATGAATTTTCATGATTGCATGCCCAGGCACAGCAATAACCTCAGCGAAGAGACAAGTCGTGAGACGAGAGTTATCATTGGTTAAACATAAATTATTAATCAATCACTTTATAATCACACTTGAGATGTTCAATATAATGAGATGTTGAAGAAATAAATATGTAGTAAGGCCAAGGGCGCCAGTCGAATATACGACAGGAATGGGAATTAAAACAAACTGAACAAGTATTTGGGTAACAGAATTTACTGTTTCATGAATAATTATTGCAATACCCACATAACTAAATTAATTGGAAATTACATGTATGATGGTCATTAAATCATGTTAAGTTGAATCTCTGAGTTAGAGGATTTTCAAATTTCACATGAGCATACAGATTCCTAGTATAAACTTAATTAATTGAACACTTAGATTAATGATTTTCGAATGAGACAAAAAATTATATAGTGTAAAATTACGTGGTAGTACAAACAATATGGTCACAATCAATTGCGCTTTTTTATCTAGGCAACAAGGTATTGGTGGCCCTGTATATAATATGTTAGAAATCTGAATATTATAGATTTTATCACCAACAGTAACTATACCTATATGCATGGAAGAACTATACAATTATCGAGCTCATCAGTAGCGTTAAATGACTGGAGAAACCATAACATGTATAAAAAATACATTAAAAATTTGCAGCTGCAAATCCCTTACATATACGTATAATGAAATGTAAGTAAAATACGCCGAAAGTATAACGATGTATAATAAAATACCAAGTTTTCTTTATTATACGATTTTCCTGCACATGGAAAGTACTCACTCTGGCTCCCGATCAACTATCGAGACAACGTGGACTTATTCTAGTTGATTCTTGAGGCCCTGCATGCAACGATGAGAAGACGTGGAGTTACGTGATGGTAATAAATTACCCAGGAGTTACGTAAATATAGAAAAACGTAGACTCCACCCGGAACAGAAATATAAGCTGTGTTCAGTTCGTGGCTGCGTTATCAACGGCTTTGCGCTTGATATTTGAATAATCACTTCAAATGAAAAGTGAAGTGTTTCAGGTAGGTTTTAGCCGGTACAAAATGGCCTGTAAGGAAGAGAAGAAAAGTCGTCCTCAAATCCCACCAATGCTCGGTATTTTCAACTAATCATGTGATGTTATAACTCTTATAACTTCTGAATATTTGAAATGAAAATTCACATTACCTTAGAATATTATTAGGCCACTTCACAAAAATTAGAGGTTCACCTACACACTTTACTTTCTCGTAGCAAAATGCCTACGCCTGTCTATTCCTTCGTACCATACCTCCACGTCATCTATCATACCTGGTGGCGCTACTTGCGTTTAATTGACTTTTCCATATATTATACTCCCTTATACGTGGAATTAGTTAATTTTTTTAATTATACTAGGAATTGTGATGATTCATACAATATATTATATACATAATAGAGGTTGCCTAAGCATCAGAAATATATAATCTTTCTGTTACGGGGTGTTCACAAAAAATGAACCGTTACACGTTTCGAATTCTCTGGACCACCCTTGAAGTGGATCTAGATATATCATGATACTATACGAAATAACTTTACGAGTAATATGGACCGTTATCCAAATTATATTCTATATTGGTAACTTCCTGCCATCTTCAGTTGAATCCACATATCGACATGCCTCTTGATCAAAAAATGGAGTTAAATCTCCCTAATCTCCTGTGATTCTCCGAAAATTGAACAATTCTTGAACAAGATCAATAATACTGATAATAACTTGAAGAGTTTTAGTTTATAGAAGTGGAAATCAAATTATTTAAAATTATAATTGATCGTATATTTGTCCAAGATGTCCATCATTCATTACACTTGACGACTTTAAAATCCAAATTTCTTATGCCATCACTTATCTCTTCCAATGCATTGTAACATGTAGTTTGGCGTTTCACTGTTGAGATGTTCAGTATAGGTATTTTCAACAAGATGCCTGGAAGGAGTACTCAGTGTATTGGAATGTTTAGCAGACCAAGAGATGATGTGACAGCACATTATCACATACTGTTTATGGTAGGTGATAGTTGAGTAGTGCCTGTAAGGGCTGGATGCCTTATGTGGTCGGAAATTCCCATGTTCTTTTCAGTATGATATGATTACTTTCAGGTTTATTCAGTGCAGAGGTTGTTCTGGTTTTCCAGGTGGTAGAGCTATTATAAAGGATTTGTGTAACCTAAACATCCGGATTTGATATACATCAAGAAGGGGTGATGTCAGAGGTATCTGTAGTTTTTTACTAACTTGCTGAACATGTAATTTTCTTTTATTTCTTCTGGATAGGACTCAACAAGTGTTTATTTTCAATGATACTTCTGATCAAATCTGTTTTGAGCTGTCAGTTTCCAAATTTGAATTTGAGGTTAATTTCTCCTTCCGATTTTACGCAAATTCTTATTGAGTCCTTCGGCGTTCGGGGTCAGAGTCATCTTGACACTGAATAAGCTCATTTCAGAATCACATGATTGGTCCGGGAGCAAGGTAGGTACCAGTGTAGTAGTGTGGACTGGGGATATTACTGTTAGTAATATTTTGATTCCCCTAAATTTAAGTTTCAAACATTATCCCTGTAAAACCAGTTTTTATAAACGGTTTATTTTCCTGCTGCACAGGATGTTTCGCGAAATTTCGTAATATCCGTCTTCTCCAAAAGTTGCTAAGGGAGCACTATGGGCAAAATTGTCTTTTTGGTTTCGTCCATCTTGTGGGATCGACGTGTCCCGACTTCAATCCTTGGCCATTCTTTTGGGAAGGTAAGAGTCCAATAGGATTTATTTTACATGGACAGTTATTCAATAGGGCTTTTTCTTATTAGATCAGACGGCCTCCTATTTGGGTGCAGCATCGTCGGCATTTTAAACCTGAGGGTCACCGCTGGGGCACCCAGTTGTTTTTAACTCCAGAACTAAGCGATCATTCCTGGTACCAGCTTTCCAAAACCCGGTCATAAGGGCTAGTTGCTGGGATTTGCCTCCTGTAATGTCCTGATGGCACCTTCATAGTTTTTTTGGCAGCACCAGAAAACCAGAGCACCTCTCTACTGAGTCGTCCACCTGTCTACATCCTGGGAAACTTAAGGTCAGATCCAACCATTTTGTTCCGGTGATGCAGTGACATGTACCTATGTCAAATAAATCTACCAACTACTCATAATTAGTTACAATTTAAATATATACATTTTCTTAAATTCAAACTATTATCCAAACACTTCTGTGAACCAGAAATATAGGCCTATATGGAAGGGGAAGCATCTTAGATTGGGGAATTCAATCTGCTTTTTGTCCTGTTTATGCATTTAATTAACATATAAGAAGCATTCAGAACTTGAATACTCGAGTACACCTACAGGTGATATTGTACATGTCACAAACTAACCCCTCAAAACAATTGAGATTAAATTCTGGTGCAGTCACAGAGTGTTTAATTTTTTCTTTGTTTTCTACCAGGAAAAACTCAGTGGCGCCCGATTAGCCCCACCACTTCATTTAATTTTTGAATTCACGACCTGCTCCCAAACAACAGAGCTGCCGTGCCTATAACTTGGTCATTCTTTTATAAAATAACAAGAATACGTTATAGCATCTTTTCGCAGTTGCGTTGAACACACTTTGTTTTTGAATAACCCACAAATAAAAATTCAATGAATTCAACTCTGGAGATCTGGCCAGGCCACGCCACTCTTCTTGTTTCGATCCACACTCGATCGAAGAAGTGATACATCGATATCGTTTCTCTTTAAATATGTAGTGCGGTTTGTTGAATAGTTTATTTCTGGGGCTGTATTCAATTTGGTTCAAGACAAAAAATGTTTGATATGAACTGAGCAGTTAAGGTAGAAAAATAGGTCAGAATTTCAAGAAGTATAATTCCAAATTTTGAATTTCAATATAGGAAATGATATTTCCAGTTCGAACTCAATTTCTATTTCCAAACTGAAATTTTACTACTTTACAGTAAAAGCTCGACTACAAACTCGGAATTTTGAGTTCTTGAGATCATTTGTGAAGTGGTGACCAGTAAAATTTTCTGAAACTTCGATATGTCGTTGTATCCGACTTGGTAACCAAGAGTGTCATTAGCCCAACTCAATCCTATGAGCAGTTTTTTAGATATAGGGTGTTGAATTTTAGAATTGCCTAGTTCTTAGGAATTTGTTAATACTTACTCACGGAAGAGATTGCATTTCTGTTGCATACACATGTTATCATGTTAACAACATTTTTCAGTAATATGTAAGTTGATTCATACAGTCAAAAATATTTATATCTACAGGGTAATTCACAAATGTATGACGGTAATTTTTGCAGAATCTCTCTTTTTCTACTGTGACATCAGGGGGAAATATTCTCGAAAAGTTCTCCTAAGAATATTACGTTGACAAAAAAATTTAATATCAAACATTTTTCATAGAGATACGAACATGATAGGAATATTTATTTCATAATTATTCCGAAACTCTCATGCATTGATCCTTGCACAAGGTGAAATATTAAGGTTGGTTCATTTGTCGAAAGGTATTTTATTCCATGAAAAGAACAAAAAATATAAACACCATGTATTTTGTAATGTCCCTGGTCAAATGTGACCATTTTCTCAATCGATAATAATTTCGTGCAGGTCTTAAGAGGTATGAATTCTACATCCGATCCTATGACAAGTTTTAGAGATACAGGGCAATGAAGGGGATAATTGCTGATTTTATTAGTAATTTCATCCTAATTGGAATCATGGATCGACTTTATGTTGCGTAATTGAGTTCAACTTGTGTTAGATAAAATATTCATTGTTACAGGGTGGTAAACACATTCTGCAGTTGCAGAGAAATTATATTATACAATTAATCTACCCTTTCACAATTCTGCGGCTGAAATATTTCTCTATAATCACATTACATACAGGGTGAGACAAATTGCTATAACCACGCAAATCATAATGCTTTGAGTTCATTAAAATGAACGATTCTTCAACGTCTTTTCAGTAACTCAACATTACATTAGGTATGCACAACCTTGAAGTTCTCAAATATACAGATTAATTGAATTATTCGATGATACCTACTTTGTGTAAGTGACAATTATCTATACACGGGGCGACAGAGATGAAATGAAAATTTTTTTATATGGTTATAATTGAGATACTGTGAAATAAGCAATTTCGCTCAGGCATTTACATTACATATACAGGGTGTCGAAATTGTGCCACAGTCTTTCATAACTCCTTAACGGGATGAGATATCGAAATGCGGTTTTCACTCTCCAAAAGATGACCCTCGTGGGCATATTCTGAAATTATTTTGGTTTATAGAAGGTGTCAAATACAGAATGCCACACCAATCTTATTTCATTGCATTTTCAGATTCTTCCTGAGAAGCTAATTTCATAGATCTATCACAATTTGGGTTTAGCTGAAACGATTACAGAGATATTGGTGTGAAAATTTGAGTTTTTTGTGTCTAGAATAATTCTGAAATCCTAACCATCCTGTTCGTGATTTTTTATGTCGTACCACTATCGGAATCTCGAATACGGTAAATGATACGAAGTTGGTTGAATTAGACAATGAGTTGTTATTTTGGTAAATAATGAAATTATGCTTCTGAATCAGAATTCAAATGAACCGTTTTCGAAATATACGGGAAAAACAGTTTCTTTTCTTGGCGCTGGCGCCTTCTTATAATAATTAGAAAAATCAAATTTTTTTCAAAAAACTTCCTTCTTTGTTTTTAATTCGATTGAATGAGTTTTTCAGGAAGAATCTAATGATGCAATGAAATATAGGATGTTTCATTTGAAAAAATGTGAGTTTGCATTCTGTATGTGACAACCTATATAAACCATAATAATAAATTATTGTGCCCGCGAGGGGCATTTTTTTAAGACTGAAAACCTCATTTCCATATCTGTTTCCAAAGCATAACGATTTGGGTGGTCAGCAGTATGGCTCACCCTGAATGAAAAGTAATCATAGCATCAGGAATGTGTGAAATTCAATTTCCGTAGAATAACACGAGTTGCAGGAGAATTGAAAATGCTGATAGATTCGAGGTAAAAAGTTATTTTGAATGGTGTCATGAAAGTACTGATGTTTTCTACTAGTCGCCACCGGCAACTGATGCTGCAATACAATCCTGTATGCTGAAAAATAAGGCATTCGGTCAACTCAGCTAGAGATCCAATATGTATGAAAATCTCAAATAAGCCAAATAAACCTTCGAACCAGAAATTTCCTCCACCGTTAGCATATAAATTATTTCGTATCACCAAAGTTTGACAGTTCTCACCTGAAGACACAATTGAAACGTATTGGTTCAAACTCAGTTAAATTTTTTTCCCGCTATAATTCAAGTTCTTATTCATTTAGGCAAAGGTTGTCTGATCCTACATCATTCAACACAACACTCTGACTACTGTCATGAATGATAATTCCGATATCTTGAAGTCACTTTTTGAAAACTTCATTATATGAATCTGACTACATCTCTATTTTTTTCACAATGTGTGTTTTTCTCGAAATATCGCTGACTTTTATTTTGGTGACATATTTATGCAGATTGAAAAATGATATATCTTATAACTAAAGATTTTTCGATCAAGCGATAATTTTCTCTTTCAGTTTGCCAAGATGAAGATGTTTTATTTAGTTCAATTCGATGATGCCACACTTGGAATATATCCCCAGAAGCGTGTCGACATTGGAAATGGTATAAGATGTACTGTTAAACATAAAGGTGGCAAATATGAAGCTTCAGTGATAAAAAAAAGTGGTAAGTTACATCAACAGGCATTGTGATGAGAACTGGATTATATTCTTTGTCCTAGCTTCTATAGAGAGACTGAAAAAAGAGGAGTTGAAGATTATTAATAGAAGTGATATCTGCATTATGCCTGCTGAAATTGTTCAAGGTCATCAAATTGAACCAGGATATTCTGCTAAAGAAAATGATACTAGAACCACTAGTGAACTGGTGAAATTTCCAAGTGACAATGCAGTTCATGTACTTGATATCGATTCACTTTCACCTAAAAATAGTGATGTAAGTCTGGTGAAGTGAATCGAGAGAATTTAATTTCTGAACAAAAATGTTCTACTGGTGAAAGTGACACTAGATCTGATAACGAAATGATGAATCATACGCCATTGAAAGCAAGTGATACACATGAAAATATTCCTATTGATCCACCATTAGCTGAAAGTAGTGGTATCTGCATTCTGTCCAATTTTGTAGTTCAAGAACGTCAGTTTCCTGATCCAGTATGTTCCACTTCAGAGAATGAAACTAAAAGGAACCATGAAATAGAAAGTGATACAATATCTGAAGAAAAGGAACCAACGAAAATACTAGGTGATCAGATTCTTGTTGAAATGAATTCTGTTGATCTGCCATCAAGTGAATATAGTGGTATGCCTGTTGAAAATGTTCAGGAATGCCGAATATCCGCACCAGTTAGTAGTGCAGTCGTCTCTAGTTCTTACATCACTACTTACGCATCCGAAGAATTCACTAGAAAACTTTTTGTCGATATAAGGCAGGAACCGGCGATATTCCCATGTGATGAAATCCCTATCGAAGTTCTTGAACCTGTCGATTTACCAATAGCAGGAAGAGGTGGATTTCACAATCTGTCAATTAAAATTGTTCAGGAACGACAAAATCCTGAATATATCTTTCCAACGGGCGAGTTTCAGAATATCACACAACCTCACATGGTAACAGATGATATTTCTGGAAGTGAAGTAATGAGTTTCAGTTCCTTTATCATGGTTTGGTGAAGTTCGTTGAGTTACAGATGTTTTACTGATATCTTTTAGTTCTCAACAAATACTGAAGCACACACTGTATGTAATGGGTTTATTCAGATCAAAGTAAATTACACTACATTTATTTCAGAATACTATCTTGAATAGTCCAGAGTAAAGAATGGTTCTACAGGCCATTTTTCTTATATCTTACCACTATTGGCATCTCAAAAACGGTCAATTATACGAAGTTGGTTAAATTCGACGAAAGTTGTAAATATTTGTGAAAATTGTAACGAATCTTCCAAATCGGATAGATATATTATCATGAACCGTTTTCGACACATACGGCAAAAACCGAAATCGTCTTTTTCTTTTCTTCGCCACAACCTGTATAACGCTGAATTTATCTGAGGGCGAAATTAGTGACCTCGCAAACTTCATGGGACATCGGGAAAGTATCCATAAAAACTTTTATCGACAACCAATCGTTGATCGTGAAATTCTAAAAATGTCAAAATTGCTCGAAGTAGCACAGGGAGCAAATAGTAAGGAGTCAGACGATGAGTCAAGTGAAGATGAAGGAATTGATCCTAAATTGACTCTACCTTCTGCGAATATAGAAAGTTCAGGAATAGCCCTGAAAAAAAGATCAAGTGATGAGGGCCAATAAGCCCGAAACTGGTATATAGGTGATTGGACGTGCCTGTCTCAATGTGATCATTATCGCGTGTTAAGAAGAAACATCCGCATACTGTATTCACAGAGTGAATCGTTGCATAGACTACGAGCAGATGTAATTCTCTGTGTTGTGTGTTATATTCTCATTTCGTTTTTCCTGTCATTATGGAAATGGTCAGAATTCTTTTGTGAGGTGTATATCGGGTTTACTTCTCCTTTCAGTTTTGGTGATGGATAATTCCAATTCGAATTATCTTATGTGCTGTGTAATGCTCTTTTTTCGGTAAAGAGCCCTACAAAGGGCCTCAGGGCTTATTTCCCTATTTATCGTAGAGCGGTTGCCTCGAGTGCCAGTTTTTTTATCAAGTGGTATGCTCCACTTTCTTCCAGAACTAGGAGTTCTTTGAAAGGCCCTAGGGTAGCTACAGTGAAGAAGGGACGCAGAATAAATCCATACAATGCACCCCCTTGTGTAAACCAGAGGTCAGCTAGTTAGACCAGGATAACAATAAATTTATAAGAAAATGTAGTCTTTAGTTACACCTTTTTAGAATAGAATACAAGCTACGTTAAACAGATGTTATTTAATTTTTACTTTAACAGGTTTTAGTCAAAATAACTAGATAAACAAGATCTACAGGTGAAATCAAATCATACAATCAGGCACAAAATACACTCAATGAAAATCGGATCCGGTTTCAGATTATTTATTTCATGAAAAACACTTTTCACACTTCGTCAACTCAGATACAGGTACTATTTTCAGGAAATTATACAAACAATCTCAACACAAAATCATATGAAAATTGACAATTTACCGCGAATTACAAAACAACATGAAGATAGCTTGTGGATGTCGTAGAAACAAATGTTATGTTCCACAACCACGCCACTGGAATATGCATCAAGAAAACGCTGATGAAGCAACGATGCTGCGAAGAAACTGTCGACGAGCTTTTCTCAAGGATTCACTTTAGCACTTGCATAGAATAAACATGTTATCAAATTAATCCAAATCATATAATCTATAATCAACATTTGTAAGAATAAAACAATTGTGCATGTCTACTCTTCATTCTACAACTAACCAGGAAAGAACCTAACAAAATTGGCGCAGTCGAAATAGGATTTGCTAGAAGAAGATCCGGTGATTTCCTGAGAATCAGCATCCAGATCTTCAGCAACAACCTTGGTTAGCACAGAATCAGAGACAGAAACCATCCACTGGTGTCAAACGTGAGTAGATAGACTTTTTGTTTGCCGATTTTTATTTTTGTTGATCTATCAATCCCTAAATCAACCACAATGCAGAATCCAGACCCTCCAACTCCTTCACCAACCTCAACAAACCCAATTCAAAATATACCAATACATTCAATGTCAGATATCAGATCAATCATTTCTGAAGATTTTCACGGTGATCGAAACAAGTTATATGATTTTCTTCAAGATTGCGGACAAGCTTGGGCATTATGTCGTGGTCCTCAAAAAACTCTTCTCATTTCATTCATTGAATCGAAATTGAAAGGTTCAGCTCGTGCTCAAACAAGATTCAAAGTTTTCAATGATTTTGATGATTTCAGAACTTGCCTAATTCAATTATTTGGCGATCGACGCGATCTTTCACAAATTCTAGAAGAACTCAATACAGTCAGACAATCTAGAAATGAATCAGTTCAGAGTTACTTCAATAAAATCGAGAACTTACAAACACATGCTTTCAACTCAATCAACATGAATGACGAAGGTGCATTCGGTAAAACGGAACTAATAAAAGAATTAGCTCTTCAAAGATTTGTTTTGCACTCAAATGATGAAATATCCTCAGCATTACGACGATCAAAACCAATCAATATAAACGACGCACTAACTGAAGCATTACTCGAAGAAAAATACCTACTCGCTAGGAAATCCAAATTTTTCAATAACACGAACGAGAAATATTGTAATTTTTGCAAAAAGAAAGGACATTTGATCAAAGACTGTCGCAACAAAAACAACTCAGAGTCACAACCTTCCACCTCGCAACAACAAAATTTCAACAAATTCTGTAATTATTGTAAGAAAAAAAGACATTTGATTTCAGAATGTCGAAAACGAGAATATAATAATAAACGTAATCAAAATGATTCAAACTCCAACACGAATAACTCGAACAATAACCAAAATCATAACCAATCCAACTCTCAAGGTAATCGCACCTCGAACCAAACAAGAACAAATCCAACAAATCAAGCAAACTCTCAATCGCTTCATTTAAACTCCAACAGTTCAACCGAAAGTGTCGCAGCGTTGAACTAGAATCCAAAGACGACACAAAATCCATGTTTCAAACGAATTCTGAAGCTTCAAATCCAAACGAAAAAGAACTATATTCTGAAGAAAACACCCAGTATAATAACGAGAATGAGATCATCAGTAACATTACAAGAAACTTTTCCCAGCAAATCTTCAACGTAAGCTCAAACTGGAACAATATGTTGTATGTAATACTACCTCATCTCGATAAGAATAACGAAATCATATATTTCAAGTTTCTTCTCGATACAGGTTCTAGTGTTTCACTGATAAAAAGCAGAAAGCTGAAAAGCACATCCTTGAGGTACAACCCGAACGAAGTATTGAATGTCAGCGGAATAACTTCTGACACGCCACTTGTTACACAGGGCGCAATTTTCATCACACCAACCTTTTCAGATTACGAAAATCATGAAATGAACATCAAATTCCACATTCTCCCAAAGCATTGGGCTGTTCCATGTGACGGAATATTGGGAAATGACTTTCTTATACAGCAACAAGCCGAGATTGATTTGAACAAGCGAGAATTAAAATTAAAATCTTTATCTTTTCCACTGAAACTCTCATTTGAACATGAATACATCAACATGACTCATATAAAGCCAGTAATCACTCTTGAACCAAGATCTGAAACCATTATAAAGGTTCACATCAATAATCCACAAATTTCAATAGGAATATCTCCCGATATTCAACTTGCTCAGGGAATATTTTTAGCAAAAGGAATTCTGAAAGTAGATTCTTATAATGAAGCAGTTACTACTATTGTAAACACTAATGATGAGAAAGTTACTATAAATAACATGAGTTTAACTCTCGAACCTTTTTCGGAAGAAAAATCTTTTGTTTTTTGCACAGGTAAAATGGAAAATAAGAACCAAGAAACGAAAACCGAACGAATGCAAATTTTGCGGAACAATTTGAGACTCGAACATTTGAATAGTGAAGAAGAACAATCAATCTGGAATATTTGTCGAAAATTCAATAACATTTTCCATTTACCAGATGCGGGCGATGAACTCACTTGCACTGATGTTATTTCACATGAAATAAATACAACTACACCACAACCAATCGCATCAAAGCTTTATCGATTCCCAAAAATACACGAAGACGAGGTCAACAATCAGATAGGAAAAATGTTGAAACAAAAAATAATAAGACCTTCAGTATCTCCTTATAACGCACCACTATGGGTAGTCCCCAAAAAAATCGACCCTTCAGGTAAAACTAAATGGAGAATTGTCGTAGACTATAGACGTCTCAATGATGTCACAATTGGTGAAAACTTCCCATTACCTAGAATTGACGAAATATTAGATCAACTAGGATATGCGTGTTACTTTACCACTTTAGATTTATCGAGCGGTTTCCATCAAATAAAAATGAAAGAATCAGATTGTCCAAAAACAGCGTTTTCAACTCAGAACGGACATTATGAGTTCCTGAGAATGCCATTTGGGGTCAAGAATGGTCCTGCTTGCTTTCAGAGATTAATGTCCATAGTTTTGACAGGATTACAAAATAGTCATTGCTTCGTATACCTCGATGATATAATCGTATACGCATCTTTACTGCAAGAACATGAAGTAAAACTAAAAGCAATATTCGAACGTCTAGAACAAAATAAATTAAAGCTTCAACCCGACAAATGTGAATTTCTACGAAAAGAAATTACATACTTAGGTCATGTTCTATCAGAACATGGAGTGAAACCTAACGAACAGAATATCATTGCGGTTAGTAATTTCCCAACACCCAAAACACCAAAAAATATCAAGCAATTCTTAGGACTTGCTGGATATTACCGAAAGTTTATACCAAACTTCGCTAAAATCGCAAAACCATTAACCTTACTGTTGAAAAAAGACTCAAAATTCACTTGGAGCGATTCACAACAATCTGCTTTCGAAGAACTAAAAAATATTCTCACTGAAGAACCAATTCTACAATATCCAAACTTCGAAAAAGAATTTATTTTAACGACCGATGCATCAAATTTCGCTATTGGCTCTGTTTTATCTCAAGGCGAAATTAACAGCGACTTACCTATAGCATACGCATCAAGGACCTTAAATCAACACGAAATAAGTTATTCATCAGTAGAAAAAGAACTTCTGTCCATAGTCTGGTCAATTAAACATTTTAGAGCTTATATTTTTGGCAGAAAATTCAAAATTGTAACCGACTGTCGTCCACTAACATGGTTATTCAATTGCAAAGACCCTTCATCACGTCTTGTACGTTGGCGTCTTCAACTCGAAGACTATTCTTATGAAATCATTTATAAACCTGGTAGAATAAATTCTAATGCAGACGCACTTTCACGTAACCCTGTATTATGTATGGATACTTCGAGAAATTTTGATGACTTTATCAAGTTCCACTATATGAATAGAACATTACATGATATTCCGATAATAAAAGAAAATATTTTTTCAACAACGCCTATCGTCTTACTAATTTCAAAAGATTTTGACGAAGAGAATAAGTTTTTCAGTAATATCAATCAGCAGTACGATACGAATAGAATAAATCCAGACGAACTCTCTTTACATGACATAATCGTATTAAATAACAACGATAAGAAAACATACCTCATGGTAACCCATCTCAATTACTTCGACACTCCGAGCTCGAAAGATATATTTTATACATTACTAAATTTATTCGCGGAAATAAGAAAAGCTAACGAGACAAAATTGTTCATGAAAGATTTTCGTTTTTATAATCCCAATATGAAATTGGCTGTCATGCAAGACATGATATTTTACATCTTTCAAGATCAAGTTGATATAAATTTTGTAGACTCAGAAAAATTGTCACCAAAGACGAAAGATGACATAAACAAAATTATTTTCGAAAATCATTCAACATCCCTTGCTGGTCACCCAGGATTCAGTAAGACATACAAGAGGATAAAAGAAAATTACAAATGGTCTCACATGAAAAATGATATAAGAACATTCATAAAGGAATGTGAAAGTTGTAATAAAAATAAAGTAAACAGACATCCAATCAAAGCACCAATGCAAATCACATCAACATCTAGTCAAAGCTTCGAAAAAATATTTTTAGACCTGGTAGGTCCCCTCCCACTAACAGATATATTTTATACATTACTAAATTTATTCGCGGAAATAAGAAAAGCTAACGAGACAAAATTGTTCATGAAAGATTTTCGTTTTTATAATCCCAATATGAAATTGGCTGTCATGCAAGACATGATATTTTACAGCTTTCAAGATCAAGTTGATATAAATTTTGTAGACTCAGAAAAATTGTCACCAAAGACGAAAGATGACATAAACAAAATTATTTTCGAAAATCATTCAACATCCCTTGCTGGTCACCCAGGATTCAGTAAGACATACAAGAGGATAAAAGAAAATTACAAATGGTCTCACATGAAAAATGATATAAGAACATTCATAAAGGAATGTGAAAGTTGTAATAAAAATAAAGTAAACAGACATCCAATCAAAGCACCAATGCAAATCACATCAACATCTAGTCAAAGCTTCGAAAAAATATTTTTAGACGTGGTAGGTCCCCTCCCACTAACAGAAAACGGAAACAGGTTCATTTTAACACTACAAGATGACTTAACTAAATATTCTTATGGATACCCTATTCCGAATCACGAAGCAGAAACTATCGCAAAAAAATTTACTGAGTTTATTTTGATATTTGGAATTCCCAAATCCATTGTAACAGATAATGGCACCGAATTCACGTCTAACTTACTGAAGGAAGTAAATAAAATATTCAAAATAAAACACATTACTACTTCACCATATAGACCTCAGAGTAATGGTGCTTTAGAAAGAACACACAGTACACTGAAAGATTATTTGAAACATTTTATCGATAAAAATCAAACACTTTGGGACGAATACATTCAAACTGCCATGTTCGCATTCAATACTCAGATCCATTCTTCCACCCACTTCACCCCGTATGAATTAGTATTCGGAAATAAAGCAATTTTACCAAATAAAGTAATACAAGAACCCGAATTCAGATACTCTTATGATGATTATCACAACCAACTAAAGTTGAAATTAAATAAATCCTTTGAGATAGCTCGAGAAAATATAATTAAATCGAAAACCCAATCAAAAAAATATTATGACCGAAAATTGAATGATTATCATTTCAAAATTGGTGACTTGGTATATTTGATTGATAAAAGCACAAAAATAGGTGTAAACAAAAAACTATCTCCGAATTTCAAAGGACCTTATAAAATAGTAAAAGTGAATACGAATAATACAGTTGTTTTGAAAATTAAAAACAAGGATTGCACGTATCATAAAGACCAACTGAAACCGTATATTGTTACAGATGATGAACGTGACTACAACTCTGGTGATACTGACCCTGACCTTCTTAACGTTGTTTACGATAGTACAGAACCAGGAGTTGCCATATCAAATAACGAAGATTGATGAAAGAGGCGGTCTCTTTTATAAAGACTTAGGAACTGCCAGATTGTATAACGACTATTTCACACTTTTTACATTTTCCAATATTTCCTTTTATATTGAAAAATTGTCATTTCTTCAGAAAGTTTATAAAAAATCACTGAATCTTTGTCAACACACAGAACACTCTCAAATGCATCATTTTCATTGCGCAGATTCGTTAAACCTATTCGGAATTCAAATTCCAAGTTTGGAGAAGAAATTAGAAACATTAACTCACCTTGTAGGACATACTTTTGTGAATATTCGCAAAAAACGAGGCATTTTCAATGGCGTATCTACAGCTTTCAAATGGCTATTTGGTACCCCAGATTCCGATGACGCGGAATATTACAATGAAGCTATAACATCATTAATGAACAAAAATCGAGAAACACAAATATTGATGCAGCAACAAATACGTGTGATGACATCTGCTATCGAAAATTATAATAATTCAGTTATTGCTTTGAAAATAAATGAAGACAAGTTGAACGAAAATTTCGAAAAGTTCAATGAATTTTCCAAATTAGTATCAGATGAAATTAGTTTGCTAAGAAATCTAGAAATAATCACTGATCATATGAATATGATTATGCAACTTACAACTGAATTAAATGAAGAGTATGATACTTTAATAAATTCAATTTTATTTGCCAAACAAAACGTTATACACCCAATGGTGATTAGCCCTAAAGATCTTCAGAATGAACTTCTGAGAATTAAGTTAGATTCTAGTTTAAGTTTTCCAATTGATACAAATAATTATAATGATATGCACAATTATTACAGAATAAGCAAACTTCATGTCATTTACAATAACGAAATTCTCATTTTCTCATTGAAAATACCTATTTGTTCCAATGACATATTCAAACTCTACAATTTACTCCCATTACCTATAATTCGAGACGAAACAAAAAACATGTATTCCTTCATAGATCCTCCATATCCATTCCTTCTACTTAGTTCAACAAAAGTAAAGTATGGTAGAATGAAAGGTTTGTCTAACTGCTACGAGATCGACGATGGCTCAAGACTTTGTGAAGATCCAATCACATATCTCACTGCTCAAAATCCAACCTGCGAAGTCATGATGAAGTTAAGTTATACCACCAAGATCCCAGATGATTGCCCAACGAAAACCATCAAGGCCGACTTAGAGATTTACCACAAGCTTTCTCCTAACGAATGGCTATTTATAGTTACCAACCCGGTATCAGCAACCATCAGTTGTGAATCCAGCCCAGAAAAATTCACCGATCTGATAATTGAAGAATCAGGATACCTGAAACTTCAACCGAAATGCAAATGTTTCACGATGTCCTCAATTTTGGCAGCATCATCTGATAAATCAAGAAATTTTACTCACTATTTTCCACGAGTAAACATCTACACAGACGATTGTTGTGTAGATGAAATGCAGAAAATTAAGCAAATAACCATGGATCCTCCTCATTTGAGTAGCATCAACCTAGATGAACTTCGACATGCGAAACACAAACTAGAAATGTTCGACGAAACACTTCAGAAAGAAATCAATAAACCATTTCTAGGAGAACATCACACAATGTTCAATATTCTTCTATCAGTATCAATTATGCTGATAATTATTATGGCAATATGCTGTTGCTGTTGTCGTTATTGCTGTAATTGCCGATGGATTCCATTCATAGGACCATTTCTACCAAGAAAGAGAGAACACTCAGCCATCCGATTTTCCTACGATAACCACTCCATTACAAACAGCCAAGTTTTCATCCAGACGAGAGAAAATAACAAGACTTTTCCATCTCCCGAAGAACATGAACTACAACCATTCAATCGAACAACATCCACTCCGCATCTTCAAGCCATGCCGATACCAGAAGAAGACACACGATCCTACAGAAACCCATATCAATCTGTACATGGTCGTAAGTCAGTTTCCAGAGAAAAGATCTATTAATCAATGCACATCCGCATAGATTAATCTTAAGGAGGGAGAGATGTTATGTTCCACAACCACGCCACTGGAATATGCATCAAGAAAACGCTGATGAAGCAACGATGCTGCGAAGAAACTGTCGACGAGCTTTTCTCAAGGATTCACTTTAGCACTTGCATAGAATAAACATGTTATCAAATTAATCCAAATCATATAATCTATAATCAACATTTGTAAGAATAAAACAATTGTGCATGTCTACTCTTCATTCTACAACTAACCAGGAAAGAACCTAACACAAATACGAACACCAAATTTTCTGTCTTCGCGGAAATAGACGAGCTTTCAATGACAGGCTTGTTCAGGTAGTTAGTTTAACTGAATAAAGGTTATGTTTTCATCACAATCAACACTCGAATAAAATATATCTGATAGATAGAATAGTTCACCGCTAACAGCAAAGACAATGGCAATGAGACGGTGATATTTCGATTTCTCTATACAAGGCGTTACGTGAAACCAGGGTTGTGACAAATCATGAGATGTACATTTAAAATTCAGGCAGAGTGCAATTCAATATGCAGGCATAGTGCAAATCAATACAGGTGAAGTGCAATACAGATTCGAGAAAATTATAATATGGTCTGGGGAGTTATATTGATTCTCAAGCAGTGTTTTCTGGTCTGGATTTTACGGTCGAAAAATGGAAACTTGCAAGAAAATACTCTAAAAGTTTTCCAACAAATACCGTCGTTTACAATACTACTTATCTATACTGTTTCTTAAGATTTCGTTGTTTTCGGCAACACAATGGGATTTATTAAGCGTAGATAAAAATATGGGATCCAGTAGAGAAAGCTAAAAGAGTTTTAGGTAACGGGCTTGCGATTTGATTGTTTTCCAGGACAAATCCAATTCGACGATCAATTCGCAAGTTCAGGAATCTGGAAACATCACGATCCTTTCACTAATGAAAAAGTTAGATAAGCTACCGGGATAATTGTAAATTTCAACTGGCCTGACGAAACAGTAACATTTGAAAATGAATTTCCACGTTTCACTATTTGTAATGTGGCCTACTTTATTATATTCAAAAATGAAATCAAAAGAAAGTAGTACACATGTGCTGACGGCAGCTGTTCGCAACAACAACAAAAATTTATTTAACATAAAATGTCGAATTTTCGAGCCCCACACGTTGGACGCTATTTATGTGGCCTACTTTATATTCCAAAATTGAAATTAAAAAATAGAAACCCATTTGCTGACGGCAGCTGTTCGCCGGAGAACAGATATAGTGAGTTCGGATTTTATTTGGCTCAGAGATTGAAATTTCAAATTATAGAGGGCGCCACTCAATTTGATAGTTAGATATAATATATTTGGAAAATTGAGAAACCAAATACCTACCTTCAAACAAATACCTGAAATTATAGAATTAAATTTTCTTAGATATCTGGGTTGGACAAATAGAAGAATAAAACCATATCACATACAAGTACATATAATAAAACACCAAAATGGACAAGGCTATAAAAAGTATCATGAACCAGTTGAAATATCAAATCAGATATTTTAGAAAAATATGTCTAAGAAATGATACATCATAAAAATACACATACATTAATATACCTGACGTGGTACCTAGGTTTCCCTTAAAGATTTCACCTCTAAAAATAACCAATATGAAATATGATATTTGTAGGGTAATAAACCCGTAAACTAGATCCGCTGTCGCATAGTACTATGTGAGAGCTTCACAAGAGCTCTAGAGGTTATATTATTCATCAACTATGTGTGGTTATACAGGGTTATGATAAAGTAATGCAGAAAATTCATAAAACGTACAACGATCACTTTTGAAAAAAATGCAAAAACACGTCAAACTGTTCTTTTTATTCCGCATCTTTTCACATAAGTTACAAAAATAACACGTCAAAGTTGTCAAAGTTATGACGTCATCAACAAATTTTTTTGATGGGAAGCTGAGATTTTTATCACATCATGTGATAGAGCTTGTTTTTTTACACACGGGAAAAATAGTTGCAGTAGGGCTCGCATAGGAAAAAAATCGAGAAAAGGAATAAAAAACTAAATAACATAACCAATTATAAAAAGAGGTCAAACTTACACTTATCTAGTAAGAACATTTGTTCTTATATATTTTTTCAATTGTTTTACTAAAACAACGGTTTGTCAGTGTCAGTCGTACAGTTCGTGTCACCACAGTTTTATTATTATGGCTCGTTTAACCGAAAGAGAAAGGATAGAAATTCTAATGATGGTAGGTTACAGCGATCGCCTTCGAAGTCATGAAGAAGCATGTGCTTTATTTAACGCATCACATTTTGACAGACCTCCAATTGCTAGAAGCACAGTGAGCAGAATTGTTGCAAAATTTGATGCAACGTTGTTTTTTGTTTTTAAGATGTTTATTATAATAAAATTTTACTGTACAGGATCATAAATCCATTCTATTCCATTATATTTATTTATACAAACAAACAAATGAACCCTTGATAGTAGCCCATCAAGGGCGACCCGAGGGTCGAGAGAACGCAATATGTCCCATGAGTCGGCCTCTGTGTTCAAGAAATCATCTCCTAAGGCTTTTGCCCCATTAATGATTTTTATCTTGTTTTGACTCTGAGGTCATAAAGGATTTAGATTTTAATTTCCGTGTTTTGATCTTTTCGTGTTCTGAAGGGAAACTAAGAAAAACCTTCTTCATTCGTTGTTGTCGTCCGGGGGTAGGATGTGTGGGGGTAGGGGGTGGAATTGGGATGTGGAAGGGTAGGAGCCTCGATCCAGTCTGTAGCTTTATTTTTTCTATGACCCTGATAAAGCGTATTTCGTGTTACTCGAATTTTTCGATTTGATATACACCTGGGTGGAAGGATGTCTATAGTGAAGGTATTGGCATTTTCGGAGAATTTTTCGTTCGGTGGCTTGAAGAGCGTGGATATGTTTGGGTTTGACTTGGGAGTAGATGATGGCTTTATACTCAGCTATTGGCCTAATGAACGTTTTGTATGTGTGGAGGAGGGTGTTTGGGTGGCAGCGACCAAATCTTCCACTCAGAGCACCCAGGAGAGAGGCTCTTTTTCTCATTTTATTGAGAGTTTGTTGCAAGTCGGGCTCCCAGTTGAGGGTTCTAGTGAATAGGACCCCCAGGTAGGTGGCCTTTTCCTGCAGCTGAAGTCTCTGCCCTGCGAGCTCCAGGCGGATGTGATTTGAGTCTTGAGTGGGTCTATGGCTGTGGGGGTGGGTGAAGAGAATGGTTTGCGTCTTCAGCGGGTTGAGGGTGATCCTCCATTTGTTGCACCAGCCTGAGAGCTGGTTCAGCATCTGTTGGCCCTTCCTGTTGAGTGCGCTGGATGATGATGCTGAAACATACAATGCCAATGTATAGTAGGGTATTTCTGATGTGGGGCATGTCGTGGATGTAGAGGAGGTATAGTAGGGGGCACAAATGGAGCCTTGGGGGACTCCGCTCTGTGGGGTAAATGGGTCAGAAACGGACTGTCCCACTTTTATTCTGATTTCTCTTCCTAAAAGGTAGGACAGTATTATTCTGACGAAATGGGGGGGGGGAAGGTTGATTTTGAGGAGTTTATGTATGAGGCCTGCGTGCCACACCTTATCGAATGCCTTCTGCACGTCTAGGAATATTGCAAGTGTCTGATTGTTGATGTAGAAGTTTTTGGTAATCTGTGTTTGGAGTTCTAAAAGTGCATTTTGTGTTTCATGTTGGGGCTGAAAGCCGTGTTGGTGTGGTTGTATTATATTGTGAGTTTGAGCATAATTAAGAAGTCTGTTTTTTAGGATAAACTCGAGGAGTTTTCCTAAGCAGTTGATAAGTGTAATTGGCCTGTAAGAATCCGGATCAGTCAGATCTTTTCCAGGTTTTGGTATTAGAATTGTGTTGGCTTGTTTCCAAGACTTCGGAAAGTAGGCGTGCGAAAGGCATGCGTTAATTATGGCTTGCAGGTGGGGGTGGACAATTTCTGGGAGTTGTCTGAGGGTGGACCGGTTTATTGAATCCGGTCCGGGGGCGGTGTTTTTGCCGGAGTGGTTGGCTTCTAGGATGTCGGGGATTGAGACGGGTTCAAGGAGGGGGTTGTTGGGGTCTAGCGGAATGGAACCCGGGTGTTGAGTTTGAAAAGTTCTGATTTGGTTGTTTATTCTATTTCCAAGGATGTTGTCAAAGTTTTCATGAATTGGTACTTGAAAAGTGTGTTCTAAATGGTTTTTGAAAAGTGAGGCTTTTTGATCGGTTGTTGCATGAATTTGGTTGTTTGCTATTAAGTGAGATTTTGTGATAGATTTTTGTCTGGTTAGGACTTTGAATTTGTCCCAGAACTGTTTACCGTTTCGGTAGTCGAGGTTTGCAGTGGTTTGATTCCACTGCGACTGTTTGAATTGGTTAGTTCTGAGACGGACTAGAGAGTTCAGTCGGTTCCATTCCGTTTTGACGTTTGGGTCGTGGGTGCGGGTATATTGCCGATAAAGGCGACGTTTCTGGGAGATGAGTCTGAGGATGAAAGGGGGGAGAGTTTGGTGGTTGGTGTTAATGGTGGTGAGGGGGACTGAGATGTCGATGGCATCAGTTATCGTTGAATAAACGTTACTGATGGCAAGGTCTATTTGGGGGGTATTGTTGAGTTGTGGGATTTCTGGGAGATTGTTGTTTATATGGTTTTTGAATGAGGCCCAGTCGGCTTTTTCGAAGTCCCGGAAAGTGATGCTTTCCGGGGGTTTTGGTATTGGGTTAAGGAGTTGCGTGTCTAGTAATAGCGGAAAATGATCTGATGTTATGGATTCTCCCAGGAAGCATCTATTGCCGAGGACCTCAACGCAACTTTCGGTGCAGAGAATGTGGTCGATTATGGATGATCCCAGATGGGAGAAGAAGGTGGGTTGGTTATTCTGGATTCGAGTTATTTGATATTCAAGTAAGAAATTTGTGAGTATGTTGCCGTTTTGATTGCAAATGCGATCCCTGAATTGGGAATGCCTGGCGTTGAAATCTCCCAGGAGGATGGCTCGTGGTAGGGAGTTTATGTATGTGAAAAGGGCGCGGGGGAGGGTCTGGTTTGGGTGGTTGTAATAGGAGATGATGGTTGTGGTGACATTCTCTGGGGAGACCATTTCCTCTTGATTCGGCGTTTTTGGGGATGTGGGTGGTGGAGTACCCTTTGAAGCAGGGGGGATTTTCAACCAGGGTGTCTGTGAGAGACAGGATTTGGATGTTTGAGGAGTTGAGGAGGTTTTTGAGTAAATGTCTCTTTCGGGTGAGGCCCTGGCAATTTAACGTACCAATAATGAAGTTGTCGTTCATTATTGGTCGGTTTTTTGAATTGGGCTATGGAAAAATGAATTTTGATTTATCAATTTTTATTAAAAAAGAATTTCACCACTCCTCCCGTGCAGGTGCAAAGGCAGGAGTGGCCAAAAATGATTTGCATATTAGTGTTTTTGAGGATTAACGTCCTCCTTTCGGGCATTACGTTAATGAGGGTGTAGCATTTAAAATTGCTACCTTTTTGATTTGTTTTTTTATATAGTAAATCTTTCACTTATTTGGCATTAGCATAGTACTCACAAAGAACATTCAGTCTTGAAATTAAATTCCTAAATAGAACATCTATCAAAACCACTATTTCAAAACAAACATCACATAGAGTTGAATGCTAGTAAATTCACAGGTTTCCAACACTAGGTATTGCTCTCGCTTCTGACATTCTAAAGGCTGTTGGAAGTGATGAATAAGCTGCAGGAATCTTATGATTTCTGGCTACCTGTCTGATCCTAGGCCTGGAATTGAAGATAATAGAGTATGAAAACATCCTATCACATGTAAGCAGGTGACATACCGTTGATGTGTTCTCTAGTGTGATGAAATCTCGGCTATTGAACTTATTGAAAGCTATTTCAGGATTTTTTGATCTGAATGTGATCTTGATTGGGTTATTGGGGTTGTTTTGTTTATTTTTCAGAATTTTATTTTCTAGACGTCGATGTCATTGCTTGGTCTGTCATTGATCTTCTGTCATGGATTTTCTGTCATCGATCTTCGGTCTCAAGTTGGTTAGCCGTAAGTGTTCGTGCCCGTAGCAGAAAAGAAAGAAGAGGATTGATAGTCTTCTCTGATTATCTTCGTTGGATTTCGTTCTGTCAAACGGGATAGCATTTATGGTTCTGACCAATGAGAGGCTAGGATTTCAAAACTGGCGCTGATTCCATACAGGATGTGAGTTTTTTTGGCAATTTTTGGGAATAGGAGATGGTATCCGTCCTCTAGCGGCGAACTCGTGGCTTTTCCCTGGTGGCCATGATGAGGTGCGTTTGACTCGTTTTAGATATTCTTTGTTCGGTGTGTTTAACCGAAAATTAAACCTTTTGGGGAATTTACGTGAGTGCCGTTGGGGCCTAGTTCAAGTCGCACCCATCGATTGTGGTTTTGGAGCCTTTTTATGGGGATTTGTGCCGACCACCAGGAGACTGCCATGCGGTAGGAACGCCGCCATTTTGTCCTGATGTCCTGTTTGCCGTTTTGACTATCTTCTAGTTTCACCTCCCTTCTCAGAAGGTAAGTTATGACTTATAAGCCAGCAATGATATCTTCAGGGGGAAAATATACCAATTTTTTTTTTGGGTATTTTTGTTAGGGTGTTAGGGTACAGCTTAGCCCTCATCAGACTCCTGGCATCGAACGAACGACTCTTGTGGCACATCTTGACTCTGGTCAAGATTCCCACGAGGGCCAACATCGAGTCACTTTTAAATCTTGGCCAGAGTCGACAGACAACCACCGGATGAGGACCAGTAGAGCCGGTAGAGACTGGCGCCTTGCTGAGCTACACCATCGACCCCTGGCTGACCTGGGAGTGTGAGCCTTCTTCTAGTCGTCTCTTCGTCATCTTCCTGTGCTGTTTCCTGTCTGCTGCCTGTTTTCTTCCTGTCTTCGTTTCATCTTCATCTACACCAGCTGGACCTCGGATAGGGGCCGAAATTTGGAACATTGTGGAGGATCATATGGACCCAATATCAGGTTTTTTTACACCCTCAGTGTGTTTTAACTTTTGAAGAGTTTTTTTATAATTAATTGTAGATATCATATCATACCAATATATTTCATAAATACTTCTAGAGCTTTTGTGAAGCTCTCACATAGTACTATGCGATAGCGGATCTAGATCACAGGTTTAAAATTATACCAACATTTTTTACATCTCATTCGGGTTATTTTAAGAGGTATAACAACCGGTTTAAAATTTATGTATCTGTGATATGATATACTTATCTTAATGATTTATTCTACAACCTCACTGATATGATTCTTGCATTGGTTCCTGATATTTAATTGCCTTGTCCATTTTTGGTGTCTATTATATGTACTTGTATGTGATATGGTTTTATTCTTCTATTTGTCCAACCCAGATATCTAAGAAAGTTTAATTCTATAGTTTCAGGTATTGTTTAAAGGTAGGTATTTGGTTTCTCAATTTTCCGAATATATTATAACTTACTATCAAATTGAGTGGCGCCCTCTATAATTTGAATTTTCAATCATCGAGCCAAATAAAATCCGAACTCACTATATCTGTTCTCCGGCGAACAGCTGCCGTCAGCAAATGTGTTTCTATTTTTTAATTTCAATTTTGGAATATAAAGTAGGCCACAAGGGTAATTACGTTAACCATTATGATTGCTTTAATTGAGTCATTTTACTCAAAGGTCTGTGGGGGAGGGGAGACTGTGACGGGGCTACTTCGGTGGGGGTAGTGGGGGGTTCTTGCCTTTTGGGGCATTTGGGGGAGAAGGCAGGGTGGTCGCCGCCGCAATTTTTGCATTTAGGCGTTTCCGCCTTCTTGCATTTTTGGGGTTTGTGGTTTTCGCCACAATGGGGGCAGGATAGACGGTTTTTACACTCGTCTAAAGAGTGGCCGTTTTCAGCGCATCTGCTGCAATATTTAGGAATTGCAGAGATAGGGTTGGGGTTTGAGGGTTCGGCTGAATAGATCAGGCCGTATAGGGGGATGCCGTTGTTGAGGGCATCTGAATATTTGGTTTCCGAGTCTGTTATGACTCGGATTAGGGTGGTGGGAAGATTGGTGGCTCTGGAGATTATTCTCCAGAACTTTGTGTAGGGGAAGTCGGCGTCCTGAAATGCTGCTTTGAGGTCGTCCTCAGTAACGTCTTTTGGGACGCGTTTGAGTACTAGGGAAAAAGTTAGTTTTTTGGGTGTGGTAGGGGAGGGGGTGGAAGGGGTGGTTTTTCTACTGAGGCAAATGGCCGTGATTTTGATATCACCAGTGATTTACCTGAGTTTGAGCTCAAGCGCTTCACTGGTGATTTTGGAGGGGGTTTTTAGTAGGGCTGTTTGATTTAGGTTATTTTTTAAGAAGCTAACCTGTTTGTGGAGGATCTCGTACTGGTTTAAGAGGTTGAAAAGCTCTTTCTGGGAAGTGTATTTTTGGGGGAGGTTTCTGAGATTTAACGTTTGGAGCTGGGGGGAAGATGTTGTAGAGGTAGGGTTGGATTGGATGGAAGAGGTGGCTTGAGGGGCGGCGGTGGGTTTGTTGGTGGGTGTAGGGGCGGTTTGAGAGGTTTTTGGGTTTTTTGAGGTGGAAGGAGGAGGAGGGGTGGGTTTTTTGGTTTTGGGTAGCCCTAGTGGCAGTGGGACTTTAAGAGTCTGGCGTTTTGGGGTGATGGAGAAAGGGGAGCAAAACAATCCGCAGGGACTGATGTTCTGAAAACTGACTTGTTAGTGGGATAGCATGGCGTATAGGGGCTTGGGTGTTAGTCGGAAACGTAAGAATTTGCATTCGTTGAAATAGTTACTATTCCGTGGCGCAGTGTTTGTTGGAATTGGTAACCCTTTTCAGGCAAAAAAAGGCTACTATTTCGGTGTGTAGTGTGTTTGGCTTACCTGTGTATTCCCTTACTCACCTAAGGGGCTTGTTGGTCCAAATGCTGGTGTTTTGGACGTTTATATCGCTCTCGGAATCTCGGGTCGTAATCCATCGCCTCTCTGTTGAGGGGGTTGTCGTGGCTCTCCATCTTGGTATGGGTCTTTGCGGATAGAATTTTCATTCTATCCAGGACGGGTGGGTGTTGCAGGTCTCTGAAGATGGAGTTGGTTCTGACGAACCATGGTGCGTTGACGAACATACGAACGCATCGATTTTCGTAACTCTGGATTCGTTTGAGGTGAGTTTTGGCACAATGTCCCCAGGCTGCTACTGCGTAGGTCAGGATCGGGAGGAGTATCATCTTCATGAGGAGGAGTTTCAGGTCGATCCTCATCGGATTTCTGCGTCCGATTGTAGCATTTGAAATTGCTACAATGAATATTTCGTTTTTTTGTTTATTAATAAACTCAAGATAGGGAACATACTTACAAGACATCTGATCAATTAATAATAGAACGATCCTCACTGAAACGTTTAATGACCATATAGCTTTTTGATTCATAAATACCATCATGATTTTCTGAACTATAGTATCTTCTGATAATCAGTACACCTGTGGGATATGATGATTTTAACCTCAGGCTTGTGCTGATCCACCGTAAACAGGTTCTGAAACAGGGAAATCTTTCTTCTGGTAATCAGTACACCTGTAGGATAATAAGTCGAGCCTCGGGTTGTGCTGATCCAATGTAAACAGGTCTGAAACAGAGAATACTGTAAGTATACGATCAAGTCCTGTTGTGAATCAGAAAGTATCGTGATCATCGAATGTGATT
The DNA here is from genome assembly GCA_029955515.1 of Chrysomela aeneicollis. Taxonomy (NCBI): domain Eukaryota; kingdom Metazoa; phylum Arthropoda; class Insecta; order Coleoptera; family Chrysomelidae; genus Chrysomela; species Chrysomela aeneicollis. The sequence goes on along the minus strand of JARUHQ010000013.1, from coordinate 1,392,105 downwards.
TTCAAATAGGAAAGTTATGTGACTTACCCGTGGTGTTCCCTAGCATTTCTTGAGGATTTTCAGGATGAATTCCTTTTATTTTTCTGGGATATTTTTGAAGGTTAAATATAGGTTAACATTCCTTGCAGCGCGAAGTGTCAACTTTCGTCGGCTACATTCGGAGTGATCTGTACCTGTCTTTTGTTCTATGCTGTTCTGTCCTGTTGTGTGCGCCACTGACTTGAACCTGCTCGTTAACTGACCAATAGGATAGCAGAATTTTCTTGAGGGTCAGCTGAAGTTGTCAAATTGGAATTGCAGAAAGTGTTTTTTTTTTGAAAAATGTAACTACGTATTTTCCGGCATCTTGCTCGAGGCTTTTTCCTGGTGGCCATGATGGAGTTCACATGTGTCGGCAAGTAATTTTTCTTTGACTTGATGTCAGCACCCTGATGGGGGATCTGTAAGATTAAAATTCACTTCGTCGACCGTGCCTACGTTGCTGGACCTTTTGGTCGTTTTGTTCTGCCATCTGGAGACTGCCAAATTTCCTGAGAAGCCCTGCAGCATGGCCCCATTTTGTTTTTGCGGAAAGTGGTAACCCTTCATGGAAAGTGAGTGGCAATTCTTGGCAATGCAGATCACTTTGTATTGATGCCTGCGAATTTTGTTTTTTTTTTGTCTGCAAGAGATGTTAGAACCTATATTTCTACTAGGGTGTTTGGAGGAGTCCAACTTTTGAGGTGTTAGGCTATTGGTAGGGTCACTACCGGCCTCACCTGTGGTACTTCTGTCCTGATCCCATCAAGGACACCTTGGACACTCTTCCCTTGCCAGGACTCCTGGGAAGGGCCTCATTAACCACAACCGGATCCTGGCTGGAGCAGACAAACCTAGGACACCTTGGTGGTTGAGCAGCTCAGCAGGGAGCTCATCTGGGACTGATAGCGGGCTTACCAATATCCCATCTTCAGGGTGGATTCGTCGGCGAGGACCTATGCTGCTCATCTTCTCATCAGGCCAACAATAGACCTTGGATAGGGGTGATAGGACTTATGAAGAGGACTTCGATATCAGGACAGGTTTTTGTTAGGATGTATTTTTCACTTTTCAGAAATAATTTTATATCACAGTGAGACACCCTGTACACTTTTCCCCATAGTACTATGCGGTAATAGTTTCAGTTTCACATTTACTGATAATCACTCCCCATCATTTTTACGTATTTCTGATTAAGTAGGTATATCTTAATAATCCTCATATATAATCCTGTCCTCTGCATCAATCTACACAATCACCCTGTCTATTGTTCGGCATATTAAATAGGTATTTTAAACTATTTGGTATTTTTATCCATTTATCTGTGTACTATGACAATCTAGTGAAGTGAATATTTGGTATTTTTTTATTTTCAGATCAATATCTACTTGATACTCTTAACTACTTGGTTTTCTCAATTATCCTAGTTAAATCTCTTTTATAATAAATTGAGTGGCGCCCTAGGTACTTGAATTTTATATACTATTTCAGGCCCCGGATCCACTTCATCTGTTCTCCGGCGAACAGCTGCCGTCAGCACTTTGTGTTCTATTTTTTTAATTTCATTTTTGAATGTAATAAAGTAGGCCACACGATGAGTGGGTTCAGTTGTCCTCTGACTAGTATGGCGGTTTTCACACGGGAGAGTTTGGGGTATTATTGGCTACAGGCTGTCGAAGGGGGAGTGGTTTAGTCTTCGTCCGGTAAATCTTTCGGCAGCTCTCTGAATAAACTGGTAGACTCATATATGAGCCCGTGTTTTTTATGTGTATTGTGTATTTGTCTAGTCTGAGTCATGTTTCGTGTTAAATTACTGTTTCGTATGTGTTGTCTGTGGAATTTGTCTGCAAGTCCTTGTATGTAAATGTCTATTGTTGGTATATCGTGGCACCATGCGTGCATGTCCGCCACTCGAGTGTATCTATCACTATTAGTGATGATACGGAGGACTTTGTTCTGCAGTATCTGGAGACTTTTTATCTGGCATCTCGAGATACTGCAGAACACTGGACAAGCGTATGTCAGGCTGTTTGTGTTTTCTTAATCAGGTATTTAGTATTTTCCTTAAAGTTCATACGCTTGTCCAGTTTCACTCCCAGGTATTTCACAACGGGCACGTCCTGCACCCTTACGTCTCCAACACGCAAAGATCCATGTAATTCGTTGTTAGTGAATTTTCTACTGAAGTTTATGACTTCTGTCTTCTCTTTATTTACATAAATCTTTGCGTTGTCAAAATACGGCATGACGGCCCTGTCTAAATGAATTTGAACTTGCGTTTTAGCTATATCTGAATAATAAGAATGGGCATATATCGCAGTGTCATCTGCGTATAGAGCGGTGTTCGTTCTCTCGTAGACAGGGAAGTCATGCGTATATAAGGAGTAAAGTAAGGGTAAAAGACATGACCCCTGCGGAACACCTGCCCGGATTGTCAAACATGCAGACATGGCCCCGTTTACTCGTGTTTGGATTTTTCGTTGGCTCATATATGAGTCGATAACATTAACTACATAGCCCGGCACCTCTCCTCTAATCAGCTTGGATAGTAGTCCCTCCTGCCAGACCGTGTCGAAGGCCTTTTCAACATCCATCAAGACCATCACGGTGTTCTGATCTTTGTTGTAGGCTTCCTTAACCCCATGTACAATTCGGGCCACTTGGGACGAAGTGCTATGTCCCCCGCGGAACCCGAACTGTACATCGGGTATAAGATTTAATCTTTTAACTTTTTTTTTAATTATTCTTAATATCACTCGATCCGTCACCTTGGCCAACATGCTTAACAAGGTGATGGGGCGGTAGCTCTTTGAGTGTTTTAAGTCTTTTCCTGGCTTGAGTATACTGACCACCACTCCGCTCTTTAGACTCTCCGGATAGTGCTGGTGCCTAATTATCGCGTTTATGATATGGTTTAGCTGGATGATCGTCTTGCTAGGCAGATTTTTCAGCAAAATGGTGTCTATACCGTCGAGACCTGGTGCTTTGTTGTTATTCATGAATTTTATTATTTCTTTGATTTCTCCTGGGTTAGTCATCACTTTCACCAGCTCTCGACGGTCCAACGGAGTTTTGGGTGTATTTCTATGGTTTTGTATTGTTTGTGTTGCTTGTGTTTGTGTTGGGTTTCTTGGTGTTGTGTCTATGTTTGTGGTATGTTGGAGATATTCCCCAAGCATTTGCGCCTTTTCGGGATCTGATACCGCTTTCCTTTGGTCGGTCACTAGAGTGGGGATTGGTGTTGTTTGCTTTTTCAATTGTTTAGTTATTTTCCACAGTGAACCGTCCTCAGGGTTATGACGTTCCAATTTGGCTTTCCAGGTGTCATTCTTGACCTTTCTTATTTTATTTTTTATTAGTGTATTCAGGTCTAGCATTATTTGCCGGTCAGCTTGCTGTTTAGTTCTTTGCCAGACCCTTCTGGCATGTTTTCTTTCTTGTATAAGGTCAAGAATTTCATCTGGGAGTTTGTCCAAATTGGAATTGATAGTGACCATATTGGTTGTAAGCTCTCTTGCTCTTAAAATATTCCTAGTTATTTCTATCACTTGGTTGTTTATGTCGTTTAATTGGATTTCATTTTCAATTATTGTGTTTTCACTGAGCCAAGTTCTGAACATTCGCATGCCAGTCTGTATTTTTGTAGTCGTAAATTTTTTTAATTATAGGCGCTGGTTTTTTATCAGTTTCAAAACAGACTGGTAAATGGTCAGAACTTAGCTCATATATAGTTTTTATGTTTTTTTTATATCTGGAATATTTTTGGTCACTACCAAGTCTATTATCGACGGCGTCATTCCGTTCGAAAGGAAATGGGTGGGGGTATTTGTGTAGTCTATTGTCGTTATGGTGAGTGTACTGTAATTGTGTAGCATAACTCCGTTGGCGTTATAGCCACCATTTCCCCAATCCTCATGCCTAGCATTCAGATCTCCAGCTCCTAGTACTCGGCCAGCACTAAACAGAGAGTCCAAGTCTGCGAAGTTAAATCTGTTTAGTGGCCTGTTGTATACTGCAAATAATACTTCCCCACCCTGCAGTCGGACACCGACATGTTCGATAGAACTTTGCCGCTGTCGGACTACAGTGTGGGGTATGTTGTTCTTGATAATTATGGCTACCCCCCATACCTGTCAGCGTTACGGTACGGCCAGAGTGCACGCCGACTCCGATTCAGATTCAGATTCCGAAAATCGGCGCGAGAAATTGTCAGTGTGTAGCATTGGCCGTGGCCACAGTGGCGGCCGACAAAAAATAGAGCGCGCAGGTGTCGGAGTCAGAGGGATAGTAGGAATGAACCCTCCATTCTTGTTTCAGATTTCGGCGTGTACGCCAGTCTGCCCTCGGGCCAGAGTTCATTTGTTGCAATGACTCTGTTAGAAAGCGGTTTAGCGATCGAAACAAATTGATTGAGTGATAAAAGCTTTAGCCGACTGCCTTCAGTGCGTACTGGGCAAGAAGCAAAATAAAGCTAAGCTAGATAGTGGAAAAGTGCCACCTCCACGTGGTAGGGGGCGGAAACGAAGCCGTGGCAATTAGTCGGGGTCCTCCCGCAATAAGCTCCACGGTAGGGCTAAGTGCACTAGTATAAAAAGCGTGTGGGTAGAGACAGTTAACGGGCCTCCCGAAAGGGAGACCCGGACAAAGTCAATTAAGTCAGGGCAACCTCAGTGAGGTAGACATGTGCAGAAACGAGGTGAGAACACGTTTTGCAGAGATGATGCATTATATTAACAATGATATGGACACGAGTAAAAGACTGACCAAGTCAGGAAAGGAGGGTCTGATCGAGAGGGTACAAGAATGGGGCCTTGAACAGGCCAATCTGGAAGGGCAAATAAAAGCCCTGAAGGAGGAAAATGAAAGGCTACGAAAAGAACTGAAAAGCGCTGATCAGAGATCGATGCCAGTATCTTATGCAGCAGTGGCCTCAAAACCCACTGTAGCACTATCGCTAAAGGAATTAACAATTGAAAGAACCAGGCAAAGACAAGAGCATACACTATTTGTGTCGTCAGAGAAATACAATAATGGCAAGAAAATACAGGATGAAGTAACAAAAATATTAGATCCTAGAACTCAAATTTTGAAAATTAATAAAATGAGAACAACGCCAAAGTCATTAATAATAGAGACTTCCACTAAGGAAGATCTCGAGAAAATAATGAACCATCCTGCAATGAAGAGAAACTTCAAATGCGAACTACCGAAGAAAAAAAGGCCACTCATCATAATTTATGATGTCACAAAAACTAAATCAGATGAAGATATAACAGAAGACATAAGGGCGGGCACAGAACTTTGAGGACATCTCAAAAGAAGATTTCGCATCAGAGTTCAAAATCAGGTTCAAAACGGGACCGAGACAAAAACCAACAGTAAACTTAGTTGTGGAGGTTTCTCCACAATTAAGAAAAAGAATTCAGGGCAGAAAATTGTACATTGGGTTCACAAGTGTGAACACCAAGGACTATATTGTTGTCCCAAAATGCCTGAAGTGTCAGGATCTGGGACATATAAGCAAATATTGCTCAAAAAGAGAAGACAGCTGCAAACACTGCGGCGAAAATGGACACGAAAAAAAGGACTGTCCTAAAAAAGAAGAACCAAACATTTGCATACCATGCAAAATCAGAAATAAAAAGTGCGAAAACAAATCAGACTGCCAGACTCATAAAATGCTGCTGGAGAGAATGATTCAAAACACTGACTATGGCCAGTAACTTCCATATGGAGGAACTGGACAGGTCAGCTGAGGGACAGACTCAGGATGCTATCATTTCGATAAAAGAAAAAAGTAGAACAAGAAAAAAATGAAGTCAAAATAGATGAAATAAATCCAAAAGCCATATACGAAAACATAGAAGTAAATATGAAACTATCAAGATTAGAAGAGCCCATGATCCTTACAACCGCCTTAAGGCACTATGTAAGGATCAAACATGAAAAGGGAGATAAGATCACCTTCCCAGTTCCGGGAGCGGTGGATCGGATACAGCTTAAGTGCCACAATATTCCCACAGACATAAAAGAGCTTGAGACACTATTGAACAAAGTCTTCAGTAGAAGAAACGAGGTATTGGATCTTGATGAACTATACAGGGACTTTGTAACAACATATGGCAGAATAGCGTTCGACCACACAAAAAGCTGGCCACAGTGCCATATACACGAGAACATAGAAGTAAATATGAAACTATCAAGATTAGAAGAGCCCATGATCCTTACAACCGCCTTAAGGCACTATGTAAGGATCAAACATGAAAAGGGAGATAAGATCACCTTCCCAGTTCCGGGAGCGGTGGATCGGATACAGCTTAAGTGCCACAATATTCCCAAAGACATAAAAGAGCTTGAGACACTATTGAACAAAGTCTTCAGTAGAAGAAACGAGGTATTGGATCTTGATGAACTATACAGGGACTTTGTAACAACATATGGCAGAATAGCGTTCGACCACACAAAAAGCTGGCCACAGTGCCATATACACTTAAGATCCCCGTAAAAATCCGAATCGGACAGATCAACTGCATGCGAAGTGCTGCGGTTGGTCACGAGATAAGGAAGGTTGCGGAGGAAAATAAGTTAGACATGATATGTATACAAGAGCCATATACAAGAAAGGGAAAAATGCCAAACATGCCATTAACAGCCCAAACACAAAGTATTGGCCAACACCCAATGGCAGTAACTGTATTGTTCAACAAGAACCATAGGCTGTTTCTGCTGAAGCAGTTCAGTGACGAGCACTGTGTCTGTGTGGAATTGCAAACCAGAATTGGCAAATATATTATCATATCAACATATACTGTCAATTTAATGAGAGTATAGAAAATTACATCGGCATAATAAAAACGATATTCCGTAAGTACACGAACACACCAGTAATATTAACAATGGATGCAAATGCGAAATCAGTGTTGTGGCATTCTGGAACAACCGACACAAAGGGAGAACTTGTTAGAGATATGATAAATGAACTTCAACTCGAAGTTCATAATAAAGCAGGCAATGTACCGACCTTTCAGAACAGAGCTGGAGCCGCAAGTAACATAGATATTACACTATCGAATGTGAAAGCGGCAGACCAGATCATGGAATGGAGAGTCGAGGACAACCTAACAACAAGCGACCACAACCTGATAAGCTTTGGCATCCAAAAAGCAATAACTGAAGAAACAGGACCGATGATACGAACATATAATCTAAAGAAAGCAAACTGGGAAGCACTAGTGGCTGGGTTCGATCCCCTGAGACTGGAAGGAGGGGAGGAAGATGTACACGAATATGCCAAGCGCATAACCCGTGAAATAAAAAGAGTGATGGATCTATCGATCCCCCAAACCTACTCAAAATATCCAAAATATAATGCCTGGAATGAAGAACTAACAAGACAAAGAGCGATAGTCAGAAACGCAAGAAAAAGATATCAAAGATGTGGCATACATAATGAGAGACAAATACTCCTGGAAAATTATAGAACACTTAAATACAATTACACAGAAAAAATAAAAGAAGTAAAGGCAAAGAGCTGGGAACAGTTTGTCCAAACACATCTGGAAACGGATATGTGGGGAATGCCTTACAAGATCATAACGAAAAAGATAACATGTCCAACCATGCTATCCTCTCTCCAAAGAGAGGATGGATCTATGACCGAGACATGGGAAGAATCCGTGGAGCTTCTAATGGACACACTTTTGCCCTCAGATGAGCGCGAGGGAGAAACGGTGCAACAACAAGCAATAAGAATGGCAATGGTACAACCATACCATGTGCCACAAAGAACGGTCTTGGAGGCATTCTCGGAAGATAAAGTCAGAGAATGTCTGAAAAGAATGAAAAAAAAAAGAAGGGGCCCGGGCCAGATAAAATACCCGTTGAAGTGTTGATAGCACTAGGGGACAAACTGATACCAATTCTGTGTAGACTTTATAATGAATGCTCAAATCAAGGAAAAATACCCAAAGTTTTCAAACAAGCTGAAGTAGTGATAATTAATAACTAACGAAACACAATGGGCAAACTCCAAGAAAAATTGCTATGCAAAAGGCTTGGAGAACACAGAGAGTCAAAAGGCATCCATCCAGACCAGTACGGCTATAGAGCAGGAAAGTCAACGGAGGATGCCATAAACAAAGCCATAGAAACAATTGACAGTAGCGAAAGAAAATATGCAATATCAATATTCATTGACATAACAGGAGCATTTGATAACCTGTGGTGGCCAGCATTCTTCGAAAGACTCCGAGGAATGCAGTGCCCAAAAAATATCTACAAAAGTTTCCGGAGCTACTGTCAAGACAGATATGCAAACCTGAGCTGTCCCATAGGCAAAAAACAAAAAATTTTGACGAAAGGATGTCCTCAAGGTTCTGTGTGTGGTCCAGTGTTCTGGGACATTATGCTGGAAGAATTATTGGAACAAATGTCCGAATCTGAAAATGCACTAGGGACTGTAGCATATGCCGATGATCTGCTTATAATAGTAGACGGAAACAGTAGGAGGGAACTGGAGCAGAAATGCGACAATGTCCTTGAAACTGTAAAGAAGTGGTGTGATAAGGTGAAGTTAAAGATATCAATTGAAAAAACAACATACAACATAATAAAGGACCAACTGAACAGAGATCCCCAAATAAGGATCGATGGGAGATTGGTCAAAAGATTAAAAAGAGTAAAATACCTAGGTGTAATCATGGATGAATCTAGGCTATTTGCCTATCACATCACGGACGTCTGTGAAAGAGCGGCATCGGCAATGCACAGGATTACAAGCCTGGTGCAGAGAGAAGTTAAAATACCATTTAGACAGAGCGCGGTACTTGCGTCAATAACTGGCTACAGCGCAAGCGTGTGGGTGCATAGGCTGCAAAATATAAAAAACAAAGAAAAACTGGACAGAACGCAAAGAGGGTTCCTAGTCAGAATGACAGGAGCCTTCAGTACGACTGCGACGCTAGCCCTCACAACATTAGTGAGGGTCATGCCGATGCAGTTAGAAGCAAAAACAAGAGCAGCCTTGTACCGTCTCAGGCGAGCAGACTACGCAGGAGTACAGGCTATAATGGGAGAGGAAATAAGAACAAAAAGAGAAATAAACAGGAAAATAAAAAGCCAATGGCAGGAGATATGGAACAACTCGGATAAGGCAAGAAGAGTTCACAATCTAATACCAGTGATCAAAGAAATACCAGAGTACTTCAACCCAAACCCAGGTTTGGTACATCTGATTACGGGGCATGGGCCTTATCCAAGTTACCTCCACAGATTTAATTTAAAAGAAAATAGCCTGTGTGAATGCGGAGAAGAAGGCACGCCTGAGCACGTAGTTCTGGAATGTGGACTATATAGAGACCAAGACAACCTGAGGGAAAGACTGAGAGGATTAACAATAAAGGAAATAATAGCAAACAAATCCAAATATGAGATTTTAAATAAACTAGCGCAGAAGGTCTCCCTACACCAACAGGAGATCTTCAACGCAAATAGATGAACACAAAAAAATACCCAAAAAAATACCCAAGATAACATAAAACCGACAAGAAACAAATGAAGAGGAATGAAGAGGAATCAAAGGACCCGGGTGGAAAAGTTCTGGAGTAAGGGCCTAAGGCTCACCGAACAGCCATCCGGAGCCGATATTCTGCACATGTCTGCCGAACCTAAAGGTAGGAGATAGGGTGCATGAAAAAGATAGATTTAGAAATTAGAAAATAGAAGCATGTAAAAGCATGAGCTTTGAAACAACTGCATGTAATGTACTGCATATATGTAGTAGTAGTAGTAGCAATAGATAACATGTAGAAATACTAACATGGAAATAAATACTAACATAGAACTAAGTAAAGGGGTTGGAAAATCTGTAAGAAACAAAAACCAAATATAGGAAATATACTGCGATCTGTATTACTGCGCAGTATATCGGGCCTCGGAGAGGGGTGACTTAGGGAAGAAAGGTCAATTCAAAATGTCAGAGCTACCTACCAGAACGCCCAAAAGCTACTTGGAGAGTCTCTCCTCCCCGATGAAGACAGCACACCGGCTGAGCGATGAGACCATAACATCCAAGCTGAGGGAGTTGGGGATAACTACCAACTCTGGTGACATAAGAAGAGCGAAGCGGTCTGCCGATGTCCTAGACGATGACGACGAGGAGGACCCCGCACCTGCCAGGAAAAGACACGCACAATAGTGCCGACAGTGGGGTCAGCCCCTACTCCGGTTTCATAAGCGATTGTAACAACAAAAACAAGCAACCAACACCTAGTAGATTAAGGCTTTATTTTCACTAACAACTAACCTAAAAGTAAGATTATATAATTATATATGCTTAAAAAATTAACAATTATAAGTCAAAGGGATATATAGAAAAATGAAATTGGAATAAACGATCTGTTCTTTAAATTGTTCAGAAAACAGATCAAGAGATTATAAAGTAAATGAAAAAAAAATGTACGCCAGTCTGTGTTCTTTGTGTTTTGGGTCCTCACGTGGTGTTTTTGATTTATTCTATTGATCGTTGTTGATACCATGGACTCTGCTTCCTTAATTGCGAGTGTACTAAAAAATCCCCCGATTTGGGACAAACGATTGAAATCTTATTCAAACCGCAACGTTGTAGACAAGTGCTGGAAGAAGATAGGAGAAGAATTTGGTGTTGAAGGTAAGTGAATAATATTTATTATAGGCTATTGTATTGTATTGTACCACACAAATAAAAAAATATCATTTTTTTATTTATTATTCATTGTTTAAATCTGAATACAAAAATTTATAATATGTAGAGGTTGTAACCCTAAAACAGGTATAAAACAAAATTTAAACGTACCTGAACACAATTCTTAGTTATACCTATTTCACTGTATTGCATTCAATGATACTTCAAAGGATACTTTCCCATGTACTGGCAAAAGAGATCTCTAATGTCCTTAGCTTGTTGAGTGATCCTCCCTCGCCTTTCCCAAGTGACAAATGTGTTTTGAACAGTAACGTCATTTAAGTGCCTTTCAATGCCCTCTTTATCTATTATGGTATTATGTAAGACACAAACACACTTAACAATGCTGTCCGCCACTGCAACATCCGTCTCTATGGATTTCGAAAGAATTCGCCATTTGGAATACAGAATCCCAAAGGCGCATTCCACAACCATTCTACCTCTTGACAAGCGCTTGTTGAAGTTTCGCTTTTCTTCAGTTAAGTATTGCCGTTCGTAAGGTGTTAGCAAGTAGGGAAGCAAAGGATACGCCTCGTCAGCTAACATGACGTATGGAGCTTTCACATTGGCAGATTATCAGGTTGTGGAAATTTCATTGTTTGATTCTCAATGAAATGTAATAAATCGGAAGCCATGTACGTGCCTCCATCACTTTGCTTACCGTAACCTCCTATATCAACAACCAAAAACTTGTAGTGCGCATCAACTAGTCCTTGAAGAACGACGGAGAAAAACTTCTTATAATTAAAAAACATTTATCCGGATTTGGGTGGACAAATTATACGGATATGCTTGCCATCCAAACTACCGACTGCATGAGGGAAGTTCCATATCTCTTCAAAGTCGTCTGCACTTTTTTCAATGATTCTGTAGTTGGTAAAGGCATGTGAAGTGGGTGTAATTCCTCCCAAATAAATAATAATTTTTCTTTTACAATTTCTCCGACTGTAGTTTTTCCCATGCGGAAACTGAATGCCAAACCCCGGAAGGACAGTCCAGTTGCAAGAAACCTGAGAAAAAAACAAAGTACGATACTACACTATAGTCCGTATACACTACGAACGTCACGCTTGTTTTGACCCAAATAACCATGTATTATGTTTGGTGACATACTTTATAGACACTCTGTATATCTATGTTATTTTTTTCAGATGGAGTCCTTCGCAAGAAGTGGAAGTACCTTAGGGATCAGTTCACCGTAGAATTGGGAAAAATAACTCCAAGTCGTTCGGGGGATCCTGCGGGAGCTACTTATGAACCTAAATGGGCACACTTTAAGTCCCTTTCATTTTTAAAGGATGTGGTTAAGCCCCGACAATCAACGGGCAACTTCACATGTGCTAGAAAAGTCATACCTCCAACATCCAATGATGACATAGCGCAAACAAAAGAAGGTGAAGAAGATGGGTTGGATGATGTAGGTGGAATGTTTGATGGAAATAATGAAAAAGAATACGAAAGTTATGAAGACATGTGTTAAAGTTCCGTCGTGGCTGATCCTGGTCAAAATGTTGACAGTGGCGAGATGTCATTCAGAGCAGAAACATTTGGACGTAAAAGAAAACGAAATGAAGGAAACTCAAAGTATAATAAAACCATCATTGAGATAGAAAAGAAAAAGGTTCAATTTCTTGAAAATGCATTGACTAACCGCCAAGAAGAAGATGAAGATATGTTTTTTTTCGCAGTCTGCTTCCTCATGTTGGCAGTATTCCTGCAAACATGAAATTACGATTCAGAAACCGCATTCAGCAAGTTGTGGAAGAGTTTGCGTACCCGTCATCTACATTCCAATCAATTCATTACATTACACAACCATCACCCACGGCATCAACCAACAACAGCAGAGGTACTTTTTACGACTCATCAACTCCATCTCCACATACCGCTGAAGGACTCTCTAATTTGGCCCTACCAAGTAATAGTACAAGCTATTATTAAAACTTGGCAAACTGTTTAAATTAAATATAGTTTTTGAAACTACTGTTAAGTGTTTTAAAAGAAACATAGTTTCAAATTCCAAATAAATAATTATCCATCCATACCATGTATAGTTTCATTTCATAATCAACACCCACCTCAGGGTCACAACAAGACGTTCTTCAGGAAGAATCTTCTGTTTATGTAAGTTGCACCAGTTTTTCAACACACGATTTTCAATTTTTTACTCAAAAAACTTTTTGTTGTCACATTTTAGCTGCGGAAAAAAGTGATGGTATTCTCCAAATTCAGATCTTAATTTATTTATTTCGTGCGCACAGTCTTTCCGGTTTTAATTTTGTCGCAATACTTTCCGTGGCAATAAGAATGCGCGCCACGTCTGCATTTGACAACGCCATGACTGCAACTGTCCAACTGTCGGCCTCTTCTTCCTGCCTCCACTCTGACCACCACCTGCGTCTCTGACTCCGATTAAACACTCGCCGATTTTCGGAATCTGAATCTGAATCGGAGTCGGCGTGCACTCTGGCCGTACCGTTTTGCCTGTCGGCCCTGATGATCATGTAGCCACGTATTTCTCTGCAAGAAAGACCACATCCAAGCCAAAGCGATGTACAAAATTGATCAAGCTTGGCATCTTATTATTGACACCATTGATGTTAATTTCGCACATCTTGAGTGCCGGGCTAAAAGTTAATGCCATACTTACCAATCCCAGCAGAGAACTGGCTGAAGATTTGTATGGTGGTAATTTCGTCTGTCGCGTTCAATAGTAGTTTATTCAAAGCCTTTATGGCCTCAAGAAGCCCAACTAGATTTACTTTCGAATTCAATTTCTTGAACTCAGATGCCAACTCACCGAACATCCCGATCCCTCGCTCCACGGTGTCATCCCTCGAAGGTCCACTGTCTTGTCTTCTTTCTTCTTCCGGGTTTCTATTGGTCCTGGTTCTCTCTTCTTTTTCTCGTTGCAATCTTCCCTGCCCCCAAATGTTTTGTACGCTAGTGGGCGTACGTTGTGTATTTATCTGCCTCTTTAATGCTCCTGGTCTATTATCTCTTTGCTGTCTTAACTGCTCGATCTTTTTTATATAAATTTCGCAGTTGGTGTTATTCGCCGGGTGAGCTCCTTGGCAATTGGCACAGGTAGCCGGCTCACTCCTTGGTAATGTGCAGGTGGGTGTCAGGTGATTGCCTGCACATTTTAAGCATCTGGGTGTCTTGTAACAATTGCTTGCTCCATGTCCCCAGGCTTGACACCTTCTGCACTGGGTTATCTCCCTATTGTTCTTCCTCAACTCCCACGTGATCCTCGTGTTAAGGAGATATTTGACCCTGTTATTCATATTTTGTAGGGTATAGTTATTATCTACCACTACCATATACAGAGGCATATATTTGGTGTTCAGTCTGAATATTTGTTTAGTTGTTATTTGATACATATTTCCGAGTTCATTGGCAATCTCGTTAACTTCAGGTTGATGATCCAATCCCCTTAAGATGAATGCGTGTGTTTTTTCGTTTTTCAGAGCATATGTATAAAAGTTTACTTCCTCCTGCTGGAAATACTTTTTCATTAACGCATGGTCTATTTCTTCATCAAAGTACAGCAGCGTAGATCCTGCCCCGTACTTGATGAAGAATTTTCGGTTTTTTGTTATATTTGTTATTGCTTTATTAAGTTCGTCTCTTTCGATTTTAGAGGTTATTGTCCCCTATATTATTATTGGGGGTGGTCTGTATTTTTTAGTTGTTTTAGGAGGATTTATTGGAGTTGGAGTTGTAGGTACTTGTTCTTCTGCCTCCATGATTTCCTCTGTTTCCGGTGGCGGTGGAATTTCAGGTGATTTTTCTACTAACGGTTGAAAACGGTTTTTCGTTGCCGTTTATGGTATCAATTTTGTTCTCTTTACAAAGATTCTGTTTAATTTTGTTGTTTTTCTGGGAATCTGAAAGTCCTCTTCCTCCATCCTCTCTGGTTCCTGTGGTTGTTCTACGTATTGGGAGACAAATTCATTCGTGGGGCTATTTTGTGTTGGTACTAAAATAGTTTCCACTACTTGTATTTGCGGGTACAAAGTTGCCGGTGGTTTATTTGTTAATGAAGAAGTATTTGCATGTTCAACCACTTCGTTTTCGGGATATAGAGTCGTTGGATGTTGGATTCCAGGATTTTCTACTTCTTGATTAGTATTTTTTATTGGGGATCTTTCTCTAGCTAAGCTAGGGTTGTAAATTATATCCTTTTTTTCTTATTTCGTCTTCCGAATCGCTGCTCAGCTTTGCAAGTTGTTGTCTTCTAAGCCGTGCATCTCTCTCTTCCTGGGGGTCAGAGTAAGTTCTTGTCCTTGAAGCTCCAGAATCAATGGATTCCGGGTTTGAGGAGTCAAGACATACTCTTTCGCAATTTCTTTTGCTACATTATCTAGTACATGGCACGTGTACATCTTATCTGCATATTTGGGCGCTTTGCCGCTTATGTACTCTGCTCAATTACTAAAGTCAGTGGACTTTACACTCGTTTGTTCGTAGAGCCTGTTGAATGCTTCTTCCTTTCTTTTTTCGGGAACTTTCGTTCCTCGTTGTTCGGTCCACATATTATTCCAAAATTCCCTTGTAATTGATGCAGGTTTATCATCTTTTGTATTAATAGCAATTACTCTGCTTCTTAATTGCGCCAGTAGTTGGGGCAAGAGCCCCTCCGTCTTCAGGGCCTACTCGATCCAGCCCATCCAACGAAGGTAAACTCTCACCCCCCTGGCCATCTCCTGTATCTGACAGGTTTATGTTTCTACTACTACTCTATAATTATAAATTTTTTTGGGTTTTTGATTTCTTATGGACATGCACTAATTGTATAAATAAAATAATAAATAATAATAAATGTTAAAATCTTAGTTCCTAATTAGTAAACATCTAAAACTAATTAAAACTATTTACACTTGTGTATACAAAAAATTGTGTATAAAAAATTGTGTATAAAAAATTGTGTATAAACACCACACGGAGATCTCTTTTCTCGCTAAGTGTATTTCCTAAGATTTTACTCCTCTCCGCCAATCGTAGTGCTGCTCAGAATGGGCGGAGTTTAGGAGAGTAATGATATTTCGTGGATCGGACCCAACCAACCGTTCAGTCTTCGGGCCTACCTAACCTAACCTAACCTAATGAGAGCGTTGGCCCTCGGCGACGAAGTCCACTAGGTCTCCTTCTTCTGTAAACATCGCTTCTGCCGGGCGCTCCTCCATAGGTAGGGTCGTACCAGGTGATTATATGTTTTGGTTTTAAGTAACCTGTTGTCCCTATCGACAAACAATAAAAGTCTATGTCCTAACTAGCTAACCGAAAAGGCAGGGTGGAGTTGGCCACGTTGGGGTTGGCCCGCAATCACCACCCTGAAACCTAGGTCCCTGGCTGGTATGGCTGAAGGCCCCTGAAGATAGCTACCAAGATTAACAACGACCGCGTCCGAACGTGTGCCCCCGCAGGTTGCACGTCTCGCGACCCCCACAAAGCCCAGTGCAACGTTCGCCTCGTAAGGGTACTAATATAGGTAATGCAGCATGGATTGGTCTGGCAACTTCCTCGGGGAAGCCGGCAGAGGAACGAGTCGGGGGTGGTAGTGCTACGGCCAGGCTCAACCGTAGTGGCTACTAAAATGTCTTTGGACACTACCACCTCTGGATCTCTTCTTTTCTTGGAGCTTGTAGGTATACACCAGCGATTCCTTACTGAAATGTCTCGAAAGAGACAGCTCGGAATCGACGGGGGTGTGTGAACGAATTCTATGAGGAACCTCTTTTTGTCGCCAAAGAGGTTAGCAGGTATAAAATGGGCTGTGCTGTAGATCGCGTTTTTATTTATTATGATTGATCAGGCTAAAAATAATCTCAGGCCCGTAAGGTTCGAAGAACGAAAAGGTTCAGAACAGAAAGGTGCAGAATAAACCGCGGACCGCGAATTAATGACAAGGATTTGGGTTTGGATTTTTACGAGAAGTCATAATGATGACTGAAAATGATGCCGATTAGCTCTGTAAAATGGATCTCAGGTATATTGGGTACCCAAACCTCGCAGATTATTTAGAAAATGATGTACAAAAACAGGGTTAAAAGTTGGGAATTCGCGGTTTGTGGATGTCAGTTAAATAGGGAATGTTGCGTCCTAAGAAACAAACTCGCTAACTAGCTAACCGAGGGAACTTTGGTTGTCAACGACGGCGTTGCACCACGATCAACCAAAGTGCGCCTAAAATCCCTAGACCTAGCAAGCTGAAGGCTTCTATACGAAAAACAAGAAACAGGGTTGTTGCGCGACGCGAACGATAGAGTCCCGCAGGTCCTCCGCGTTTAACGCCACGTCCAGTGGAGCGTGTGGTGGCTTTCACCCGTGGGCTACTAACGACCTCCACCGGGAAGGCAGGTAGGAGCAAGTCACGCGGGAGAGCAGACTACCTCGGCGACGATCGCGGGCTCACAGTGGGGGCGAACGCCAGGCTCAGCGACGCAGGGATGAAAGTCTTTCCAAACCCACTGTGATCAGGAGCTCTTCTTTCTTGCATAAAGGTAGGAAATGGGGATCTTTATTTGGGTGTAGGTAGGGTATTGTGCACTCCTGTGCTTCGATTTAATTACTGGATCAACGAATTCTTTATGGAGCGATCTGGGCGACCCTCCAAGACCTCAAGGTGGACGTGAGATCGAAAGAATTGAAAGAATGAAGCGTTGATACCAAAAATTATTCCACGAATGGCAGCGTGGTTGCTTAAAAAGTGAAATCGCGAGTGCTCTCGGTTTCGCGGAACCGCAGCGTTTTATAGACTCGGCCCCGCCCTAAAACAGCGTCTGCACCAATAGCGTGCTCGCGCACAGCAGGGGTCTAGAATTACTCAAAATCACTAACTGCGTAGTTAGCCAGTCGATAAACAAGAACGACCGTTAATATGCTAATTAGGTATACTATACAGGGTGAGTAATAAAGGCACTCGTAAGCCGTTATGAATTTACATGGTTAGGAGGTCTTGTGTATTCGAGTTAGGCTCGGATACACGAGAAAAAGCATAATTTGGAAAAAATAGGTAATTTTACGTTAATTTTTGGGAGAAAAAGTGAATTCCATGACACCTCCCCCCTTAAAACGATCGTTGTCCTGCCTTGAGCTCTTGTAGGGCCTGTTCTAAAAAGAACTTGTATGTTTGTTTTTTTTACAAGTGGTATGCTCCACTGGATCCTCTTGGTCTGTAATCCCGGCTCGGTGAGGGTGAAAACTGCAACAAACAAAAAAAATTAACAGGCCAAAACAAAAGGGGTCCTGAAATTTAACAAAAGGATACGCTGCAGTTTCAAAAAGGATACGGGATGACCAGGGTCTGCAAAACAAATGTCTGTACTACGTCACCGCACTGACGTAGTGGGATCGCACTCGATAGTGTCTTTGGGAACTTTCACTCGCGGAGTGTCTTTGTTCCGGGATGGAGGAGAGGAAAGAAAGGTGAATACAGCTTCCGAGATTCCACGATGGAAGTCAGGGACAGAGGTAGGCGAAGCTACAGCTGTGAAAACAACAAATCAGGGATTCAACCTACGGTTGAGCCTTGGGTCAAGCTGCTCTTGCCCCACT
Source organism: Chrysomela aeneicollis (assembly GCA_029955515.1). NCBI lineage: Eukaryota > Metazoa > Arthropoda > Insecta > Coleoptera > Chrysomelidae > Chrysomela > Chrysomela aeneicollis. Next base: position 1,373,807 of record JARUHQ010000013.1, on the reverse strand, counting down.
CGCTGAGCAGGAGCTAGCCGTAAATCGTCAACATGGACTACCCGATCCATACCTTCCTTGTTGACTAAGTAGGTACTATGACCTAATCTCCTCACGACCCTATTGGGGCCAAGCCAAGTAGGGCCAAACTGTTTGCGACCAGAATCGCTATTTCGACATAAAACCCATTGGTCGGCCTCGAATTCGATGGGCTGCTCGTCCCTGTCAGGAAACAGATTACGTTGAAACACGATTCGACGTTGATTTGCAGTGGCGATCCGGTCTTCGCGAACCTCAGGCGCGTTTACCGGTGCCTGCGCGCGAGCTCTTTGGGCCGGAACGGCCCACTCGCCAGGTCTAGGGAGTTCGTAACCAAGCAGCAGCATCGAAGGAGACATGTTCGTAGAAGAATTCTGTCGTCCTCGAAGATCAAAGAGCATCTCCGGGATTTGGTTGTCCCAGAGCTTCTTTCTCTTCATTAGTAGTTTTGCACGAAGCCATTTCTTGACTTCCTGTGCTCTCCGTTCCACCGGATTTGCCTGCTGATGGTGGACAGGACTGAAGCGAATACGCACGTTATTGGCTTCAGAAAACCTTTCCCAGGCTACACCACGAAACTGTCCACCATTGTCGGAAATCAATTGTTCAGGGAAACCCCACCTGAAACAGACTTGCTCTTTTATGAAGCTAACAGCTGTTTTTGCATCAGCCTCCTGTGTGGGGAGTGCTTCGACCCACTTGCTGAAGCAGTCTGTTGCTAAGAACAAGTATCTATTGCCTCTTGATGTTCTCGGATATGGGCCCAAGACATCTACCGATACAAATTGCCAAGGTCGGTCAGGCTCATGTGGCCTTTGACCGGCTCTAGGCTGGGGAGGAGCTCTTTTAGTTTGCGCGCAAACTAAACAACTCCGGACATAATCCGCAACTACCTTGGCCATTCCTGGCCAATAGAAGATTTCAGCAATTTTTCGATGGGTTTCAGTACGACCTGGGTGACCAGCGTCGTCATGATATTTCTTAAGAACCAAAGGGAAACCTTGTTTGGGAACTACCAAGCGCTTGGGTTTATCGGCTGGAATAGCGCGGTAGAGAAGTCCATCGACAATGTGAAATTCACCAAGATCATGATATGCGTGTGGGACTAGACGGTAGTTGCGGTGGCGATTAAGAAATCGCTTGACGCCCTTACTGCGTCGTTGGAGTTCCTTGATTTGGTCGAAAAAGGTGACCATTTCGTTGCAGACAGCCAGGGCAGAACCTGGTGTCTCGCCTTCAAGGAGCTCGGACTCTACAACCTGGGGTATAGGCACTTGCTCAGCTTCAGGATGGGGGAACATCATCCTTTCCAGGTCTTTGATCGCATCTACGCCGGATGGAACATTGACCGGATTTCTGGATAAGAAATCGGGCAGCTGGTTGTGCTTGCCGGGAACATGCTTTATTACAAAGTCATATTCTTGAAGGAGCAAGGCCCATCTGGTCAGCTTGGCTCTATCGTCCTTGAAACGATCGAGCCACAACAGAGCAGAACTGTCAGTATACAGCGTGAAGGGACCGTCTTGAAGATAGTGACGATACTTCTTCACAGCCCACACAACAGATAGGCACTCTATCTCGTTGATGTGGTACTTCTTTTCGGTTTCAGAAAGTTTCGCGCTAGAATACGCTATGATGTCCCGATCGCCATCTTCCCGTTCCTGGAAAAGAACTGCACCTAAACCGAGGTGACTAGCGTCGGTCTGCAAACAATAAGGCCGAGATGAATCTGGCCGGGCAAGTTTTAGTGGTCGGGACACCATGTCCTTGATTGCCTGAAAAGCAGAATCGGCTTCTTTCGACCACTGGAACCTGCGGGATTTGTCAATGAGATCTGTCAGCGGTACAGCTACTTCCGCGAAATGTGGGATATATTCCCGGAGCCAACCAGCTGTACCTAGAAAGGCACGGAGCTGCTTCAAGGACTTGGGGATTGGATAGCTTTGGACATTTAGGATGTGTCTTTCCTGAGGGAAATTTCCATCCTTTGTAACGACGCGTCCAAGGTACTCGAGTCTATCCACTGCGAACGTACACTTGTATGGCGAGACCCACAGACCATGAGCCCTGAGACGCTCGAAGATGAGCTTCAGGTAGTCAAGATGTTCCTCCAAGGTGTTGGAATACACGATGATGTCGTCCAGGTAAACCTTGCAAAAGCGATCCGTATATCCGGCAAGTACAGAAGATGTTAAATTCTGGAAAGCAGCATGTCCGTTCTTTAGACCAAAAGCGAGTACTCGAAACTCGTACACCGTCCCATCGGGTCCACCAAAGGCAGTGTACTTCCGGCTCTCCGGACTCAGTAACACCTGCCAGAACCCGTTTCGAAGGTCCAAGGTCGTAAAAATGGAGGCCTTCCCCATTTCCCGAACTGTCTCCTGAATAGGAGGAAGATGAGGTGCTTCGGGGATAATCAACTTGTTGATCTCCCGATAATCAACACAGAATCGAAGTTTGCCGTTCTTCTTGGGTATCAACACGACTGGACTACAATAGGGAGAGTTACTCTGGTTAATAACTCCCGCCTCCAAGAGCTTGGTTATCTCATCATGGATTAATTGTTTACGAACGTCAGACATTTTATTGTACCGATATTGCTTAAAAGGACGCTCATGGTGCACCTTAATGGTGTGGACCACTGCATGAGTCGTCGGCTGACGAATGCTCTCCTCAAAAATATCTGCGTATTCCTGCACTATAGGCAATACGGCAGATTTTGTCTCCTCAGAGAATTGAGTTGGCTCGAAGCTCAACCCATGAGGGGCAGTCATTGAAGGCCTCTTTAAACAACCCTTGAAAAACACTGTCTGACGTGGGGTGTAAGCAAAATAAATGCAATTCCGAAATAAATCTAAAATCGCATGATTCATTGATAACCACGGCATACCTAAAATCAACTCTTCGTGGAGATTAGAAACCACCGTCGCATCTACCACAGTTGACCTTCCTTCAACAAAACACTCAATTTCGAGACAACCCAGACTGAACGTTGAATTGTTCTGGCACCCAAGAACCACGGTTCCTGGACGCTCCAGATTGGACAAATCCACATCCGGAATAATGTCTGGTCTAACGAAGCTAGTTGAAGCACCAGTGTCTATGAGAGCATAAACGACTTTTGTTCCGACCACCACTTGTATTCGGGGCAAACGCCCTGAACATTCCGCCAAGTTTCCTGGAGTCAGAGAAGCCAATGTTCTGTCCTCAGTACAACACAAAGATGGTAACTTCATAACCTGATGTTGTGGATGAGTTTGTGTTGAACTACCCCTAGGGCTAAGCCGTCGGGCGTGAGACAACGTTTCGACAAACTCATCCTCAGAAACTAAGTCTTCGACTACGACTTCCTGGGATGTAGATAAATTCCACTCCTCTGGTGTGCAGTGCGTCCGTTCTTCATCCTCTGATGCTGGTGACGAACTGCTATCTGGTTGTCTTACAACGACTGGGATACAATCATTCACTCTCCTGAAACCTTTCGGCAATCTCCTTCTTACATCCATCCTCTTACGTATTCTCGCATGCCGAACAGCATCTTCAGGGAGCCTGTCCTCGAAGGGGGCGAATGACACGCCGCCTTCCTTCACTTCATCTGGTATATGGGGTCGCAACACGTTGAACTCGACTTCATCGAAGTCAGAAGAAACCCTAAATGAGTCAACGCTTTTCTCCTTCCCTGGGACTAGGTCGTCGACAAGCTCGGACCCACGCCAAACTCCGCTCTCGGTGATGACATAGCTGGATCTGGAAACAGGAACCACAGGCTCAGCACGTACGGCATGGTCTCCCTTGGAATCCGCCAGAAACAACGTCCCATTCTCTGCAGAAAGTTCTCCAGAACAATCTGTAACTACCCCATTTTCGTCACTAACCTTAGGAACACCATCAAGACTGAGATAGAAAGCCTTCAACTCAGAAAATATCGACTCGACATTCCTAGACCTAAGGTCAGCCTCCTTGTCGACAGTGGCTAATACCTCTCGACCGCACGCCACTGGATTGGAACGATTCCACAAACGCTCAGAACCACAATCGAAACTATGCGCCGATAGTCTATCCACGTTCTCTTTCACATTTGTATCAACATTCAGTTCTTTTACACTTCTGGAATTTTTCGGGGACTTAGGATCTCTGATTTGGAAATAATCAGGATCGGCCGCGACATGAAAATCAAAATCAGCGTCTTGAAGACGGAATTCATCATCCTCACAAACAGAATTGAGAGAGATGGGTGACAAACTACTCACTCCCGAATCATTCTCATCACTAGGAACTTCTTCTTCGGTGTGGACATACAAGGGCTCGTCGGAACCTTCGAGAAAATCAAGCATACTCAATTTTTCTCCACGCACTCTACAATCCGACGACGAGCCGAGCATTGAGGAGTCGAGCCGAGCTCCACCCTCCTCAATTTGCTCACGATTTATTGAGGGCTTCTTGGACGGTCCGATCCTGGGATCGACCCGCCCCTGGACTCGTTTCCCGAACTTGGAGTCCTTTTTGGTTTGTATTGCCTCTTCTTCCTTGGGGTTGGTGGGCCCTGCCTGGAGGACGCCACTGGTGGTTCAGAAACCACTACCTGGTTCAATCGAGCAGGCGCTCTTGAAGGGCCCCTAGAGGCTTCCGGCCTCCGGTCCTCCGTACGCCTCGGCTCAATTGCTAGCCTGGAGGGGGCAGGGGGAAATTCCCTACGCCCCTGTTCCTGATTCCTACTAGGCTGGGAATTCTTGGAATAATTCCCTCCGGAATACCCGCCTGTATTCCGGTCCCTATTATTGGAAAGTTGTGGGGGCCCAGCCTGAATCCTAGGCACGCCACTGGAATTCTGAAAATTCCTAAAACTACCCTGTGGGGGATTGGGGGGGTCACGGCAGAAACCCTGCCCAAAAGGCCGAATCAAAAGTGACGTATTCTGATGTAAATCCGTCACCACCTGCTGCAAATCCTCTATGGAGGTGATGTTGCTTCCATTAAGCAGGAAGACTTGAAGTTCAGGCTTCAACAAAGGAATTATTAAAGACACGAGGTCTTCTTCACGGTGGGTTGGCACGAGGCGACGTGCAAGAGCGCACTTTTCAGCTATAAAAGACTGTGGGGTTGAAGAACCGGTGTGATGTTGGCCGAATAACTTAGAAGTTAACCGCCAAATCACTGGGGTGGAGGCATACTTTTGCAACATCCTGTTATAAAAGTTGTGCCAGGAAAGTGGGGTACTTCCAAATGATTGGTTATACCAAATGCGGGCTTCACCTACTAACTGCCTCTTAGCCAACGAGACCCATCGTGATTTCACGATGCTTTTGTGTCGCCGAAATTCAGCAACACATTGGTCTAGGAATTCTCTAGGACACTCAGAATCTGTGCCTGAAAATTCGGGTAACTCAACCTTCACATTCATCCTGGACAGTGAACGAATCACATCGGCCATGACTACAACCGGGTCTGAACCCAATCGATTATGTGAAGGGTGTGAGGGCTCGACCGGAGCAAGCTCACTAGTTGGAGGAATAGACATCTCCATAGGGCGCCATTGTTTTTGATTCCCGGAAAACAAAAACGGGTTCGTCAGTGGGACACCCTGTACACAAGAGGGTCCAGGGCTGGGGTTGTCCCAATTGCCAATGACTGGGGTCCTAGCATCCTGATTATTAGGAGGCAATCCAGGGAAAAGAACATCCTGTTCGTTGCTACCTAATTCAGGGAAATGGACACCCTGTACATTTTTCGGCACGCCAGTATGATCACCCTGTACACAATTAACCGGGAAACCTCCATCCAGAAAGCCGTTCCCTGATGTAGAAACTCCGACATTCCACACATCAGATCGGGTAACCGGATTTTGGACATCCTGTATATGTGTAACAGGCACATCTCGTTCTAGTCTCCTCCTTGGAAGAGGAGTCGGTTTATTCAAACCTGAAAAATTTCGGCTTTTGTCCAAAGCTAAAAATGTTGAAAATTTTTCTAAGTCCATTTTTGAAATATTGAACTCATTTTCCAAATAATGGGTAATATCTTCGACAGCGATATTACCTGGGGGTCGTCGACTATTGATAGTCGAAGTAGGGGGAATAACAAAAGGGCCTGTAGCGTCGATGGTTACAAAGTCATCCGAAAAATTAATCAAATCATCGACGCTCGAAGAACGAGGCACGCTCTCGACCGCCGGCTGCGACGAAGCGCCTGCCGGGTCGGCGAGACGAGCCAACGCGGAAGCACTGTCGCTTGGACCGATCTTCGTTCCATTGATTGTTCGTGCTCGAGTCGGACTGGAGCCACGCACGGTCGGTTCGCACTGCTCGCCCCGCCCCTCTACGCTATTAACGTATTCTACCTGATCGGTAGGAGCGGAAACCACAGCGCTATCGACCCACGAGACACGGTCGACTTGCCTTGGAATAGGCTCGAGCATTGTATTCTCGACTGTGTGGGATTTCTCGATGTCGGGATCGAGATTGTGGAGATCATTATCTCCAAGGGAAACGAATGTAGCATCCCCAGAACGATCAGAGAGATATTCAATGATTGTCCGGTTCTGCTCGAGCATCATCTGATTTTGGTCGAGAATACGTTTTAAAGTCTCGTCGTGCTCGGAAAGCACACGAGAACGCAAATCACCCGAACTTGGAATAGTTCGGGATCGAAGTTGGTACGCCGGTGACTGGACGCTCGTAGGAAGTGAAACCGGAGTTTCACGCCTTTGCGTAGTCAAAGAGTGACCAGGCATACCCCCCCCCCGAAGCCACAAAACGGTGGGCGCCATGACAAGGATTTGGGTTTGGATTTTTACGAGAAGTCATAATGATGACTGAAAATGATGCCGATTAGCTCTGTAAAATGGATCTCAGGTATATTGGGTACCCAAACCTCGCAGATTATTTAGAAAATGATGTACAAAACAGGGTTAAAAGTTGGGAATTCGCGGTTTGTGGATGTCAGTTAAATAGGGAATGTTGCGTCCTAAGAAACAAACTCGCTAACTAGCTAACCGAGGGAACTTTGGTTGTCAACGACGGCGTTGCACCACGATCAACCAAAGTGCGCCTAAAATCCCTAGACCTAGCAAGCTGAAGGCTTCTATACGAAAAACAAGAAACAGGGTTGTTGCGCGACGCGAACGATAGAGTCCCGCAGGTCCTCCGCGTTTAACGCCACGTCCAGTGGAGCGTGTGGTGGCTTTCACCCGTGGGCTACTAACGACCTCCACCGGGAAGGCAGGTAGGAGCAAGTCACGCGGGAGAGCAGACTACCTCGGCGACGATCGCGGGCTCACAGTGGGGGCGAACGCCAGGCTCAGCGACGCAGGGATGAAAGTCTTTCCAAACCCACTGTGATCAGGAGCTCTTCTTTCTTGCATAAAGGTAGGAAATAGGGATCTTTATTTGGGTGTAGGTAGGGTATTGTGCACTCCTGTGCTTCGATTTAATTACTGGATCAACGAATTCTTTATGGAGCGATCTGGGCGACCCTCCAAGACCTCAAGGTGGACGTGAGATCGAAAGAATTGAAAGAATGAAGCGTTGATACCAAAAATTATTCCACGAATGGCAGCGTGGTTGCTTAAAAAGTGAAATCGCGAGTGCTCTCGGTTTCGCGGAACCGCAGCGTTTTATAGACTCGGCCCCGCCCTAAAACAGCGTCTGCACCAATAGCGTGCTCGCGCACAGCAGGGGTCTAGAATTACTCAAAATCACTAACTGCGTAGTTAGCCAGTCGATAAACAAGAACGACCGTTAATATGCTAATTAGGTATACTATACAGGGTGAGTAATAAAGGCACTCGTAAGCCGTTATGAATTTACATGGTTAGGAGGTCTTGTGTATTCGAGTTAGGCTCGGATACACGAGAAAAAGCATAATTTGGAAAAAATAGGTAATTTTACGTTAATTTTTGGGAGAAAAAGTGAATTCCATGACATTAATAGTATGAACGGTCTCTCCGCGAGTTCTCTGCTAAACACCGCCCACCTAATTTGCGGGCCGCGCATTGGCTCGCGCGCGCTCCGGTTTTCGCGACTGTTCTCCGCGAGACGCCGCCTACTTGACTTCAATCCGCGGATTGGCTGAATCTCTCGCGGCCGCGAGTTGCACGCGCGGCCGAAGGCGAAGCACCAGGGCTCGCCTCGCGTGGAGGCGACTGGCTAGGGCCCAGTGCGCGTGTGCGCTGGGGATCCGTGCCGGAGGGGCTACGGGCCTCCCAGGCACTAGGTTACGTAACTTTGTTAATACGCATCCGATTTGGATGTGGTTTTCGCTATTCTTAATGATTTTTTATGCTTATTAGCCTGAACGATGATATCCCCCCCTTTTAAACGATCGCTAGCCCATTTTAACACCGGCACCCCTTTTTGGCTGCCGTGAAAACGGCCGTTTTTTTTTATTTCATTTTTTTTTTTTTTTTTTTTTTCTCTTTTCCAAAACAGTATTTACAAGGTAAGTGAGCCACTTGCGAGGCTATACAATAGCTGAAAAACAAAAACAACAACAACAAACAAACAAACAATAACACAGAACAAAACCAGAAAAACAAAAAAAAAATTATTTTAAATTAACAGTAATAACACTTGAACAACAAACAAATCATTTACTTTCCCAAAACATTTACTTTCCCAAAACAACAAACTTTTACAACATGCACGGAAACAACAACATCTAACTTACGTTAGCCTGCTTCTACTGGTGCTTCAGCTACTTTAATAGTTCCGGGAAAGTTGAAACAACAAAAAAAAACTTTCAAAATTGGAATATCAGGGAAATAATTATAGCGCTCCGAGGGAAAAGTGTCTATATCACTGTACAAAGGAAGTTGAGCAACTACAACACCTGGGGAACACGTTTCGGCAAGAACCTATGGAGGAGGAGCACCCCTGGGGTCGAGCTGCTCCTGTCCGACGCGTTGGGCTGGGGCAAGTCGAAGGTCGTCCACATGGATGATGACCTCCCGACCTTCCTTGTTTACCAGGTAGGTGGTGGGCCCGGTGCGGCGGACTCCTTGGTTGGGTCCCACCCAGGTCTGTCCAAACTTCGCTTTACCCTCCACACTATTTCGGCAGAGTACCCATTGTCCTGGTTGAAATTCCGTACTGGGACCGGCCTCTGCATCCGGGAATAAATTCCGTCGGAATATAATTTTCCGGTTATTTGCTCGTTCTATACGAGCCTGACGGGTGGCAGGGGCATTCGGCGGAGCCGCTGGCTGACGTGGTGGAGCTGGAGCTCTCCAATCTCCCGGACGTTGAAGTTCATAGCCCAGTAGTAACATAGCCGGGGTTTGGTTGGTGGAAGTATTATTCCTAGTTCTCAGATCAAATAATAATTTCGGAATGAAAGTATCCCAGAGAGTCTTGTCTTTCATTACCAGTTTCGCCCTGAGCCACTTTTTTACCTCTTGGCACCGGCGTTCCACTGGGTTAGCCCTCTGGTGGTGGATTGCCGAGAAGGAAGGTTTTATTCGGTGCGTTTCGCAAAACCTTTTCCATACTTGGCCACGAAACTGATTTCCGTGGTCGGTGATGAGTTCATCTGGGAACCCCCATCGTAAAAAGACAACTTCTTTTAGGAACCGAACGACCACCTTGGCATTTGAAACTTTTACTGCTTTAGCCTCTATCCAATTGCTGAAGCAATCTGAGGCGACGAGCAGAAAACGGTTTCCATTCTTGCCTATGGGGTAGGGGCCCATAACATCCACCGAAACCATTTGCCAAGGTCTAGTAGGTTTATGAGGATGTTGGTTTACCTTTTCTTGTATCTGTTCCCGCTTGGTGGTAGCGCAGATCAGACATTCTTTGACATATTTTGCCACGTCGGCCCGCATTCCCGGCCAGTAGTAGTGTTGGGATATCTGACGGACGGTTTCATCTCGCCCCGGGTGTCCTGTATTATCGTGGAAGTTTTTGAAAATAGCATTCCATCCTCGTCGAGGCACCAGCATCTTCATACCTTCCCCTTCTTTGTCACGACGGAACAAAACGTCGTTATCGTCGACAAACCATCGGCGTTGGACCTGGTGATCAGCGTCGGGGTCGTTTTCCTGTTGTCGGTATTCATTGATAAATTCCTGCACCATGAAGCTAGTGCGCTGTGCCTCGACCATTTCCTCATAGAAGGTGGTCAATATGTTACATGAAACCGCCGGTGGATTCACGTCCACTAGGTCAAATTGAGACAGCATCATCGTGAGCCGAACCTCCACGTCCATGGTTTCTTCATCAACCTCTGGTTTTCCCTCCTTAGAAGGGAAGATTAGTCTGTCGAGGTCGGTTTCGGGCCTCTTTTCCTGGGAGCTTTCCACCGGATTTCTTGAAAGAAAATCAGGAAGCTGATTTAACTTCCCGGGGACGTGTTTTACTTCATAGTCGTACTCTTGGAGGAGTAACGCCCACCGGGTTAGCTTTGCCTTTTCGTCCTCCAGCGCGCTTCTTTGGCTTGATAAAATATCAAGCCAAAGAAGCGCGCTGCTGTCTGTATACAGGGTGAATGGGCCATCCTGTATGAAATGTCTATATTTCTTTATGGCCCAGATCACCGCCAAACATTCAATTTCATTGATGTGGTATCGTTTCTCAGCGGCTGTCAGTTTCGCGCTTCCATAGGCGATGATGTCTCGACCTCCATTTGGTTGCTCTTGGAATAGTACAGCCCCCATGCCTATGTACGAGGCATCTGTTTGTAGACAGAATCCTCGACTAACATCGGGCCTCGCTAATTTTAAAGGGGCTGATACTTTGTCTTTAACTATCTGAAAAGCCTTTTCGGCAGCAGAAGTCCACTGAAATTTCTTCTTTTTGTCTATCAAATCGGACAATGGTGCGGTAATTTCGGCAAAATTCGGAACAAATTCTCGAAGCCAACCGGCTGTCCCGAGAAATCCTCGCAGCTGTTTCAATGACTTCGGCACTGGGTATTCGCGTACGTTAAGTACATGTACCACTTGTGGGAAGTTGCCTTCTGCGGTCACGACCCGTCCCAGGTACTCCAGTTCTCGTTGTGCGAATTTGCATTTGCTTGGGGATACCCAAAGCCCATGAGCACGTAGTCGTTCGAAAATTAGACGAAGATGGTCCAGATGCTCGTCGATGGTGTAAGAGTAAATAATTATATCGTCCAGATATACCTTGCAGATTTTATCAACATATCCAACTAACACCGACGACATCATCTTCTGAAAGGCTGCAGGACCGTTCTTCAGCCCGAAGCTAAGCACTCGGAATTCGTATACGGAACCATCAGGGGCTCCAAATGCCGTGTACTTCTTGGACTCGGGGCTTAGGGGAATCTGCCAAAAACCGTTTCGGAGGTCCAAGCTGGTGAAAATCTTGGCTTGCCCCATTTCCCTCACGGTTTCTTGTATCACCGGTAAATGGGGAGCCTCTGAGATAATAAGCTTGTTTAGCTCGCGGTAGTCTACGCAAAATCTCAATTTCCCATTCTTTTTGGGGATGAGGACCACCGGGCTACAATACTCTGAGTTACTCCGGTTTATGACCCCTGCCTCCAGGAGTTTATTTATTTCGTCATGTATAATGTTCTTCCGAACATCTGACATTTTAGCATAACGCTGCTGGCGGAATGGCCTATCGCTTTTCACCCTAATCTGGTGTACGGTGGCGTGCGTAGTAGGCTGTCGGATTCTATCGTCAAAGATATCCGGGAACTCCTGGAACTCCTCGTGTTTCTGATAAAAATTGATGGTCTTCGAAATCAGGAAATTCTACGTTTCGTGCCTGTCTTTTCGGTTCGCCGTGGAAGTATACCGTTTGCCGTGGATTTCTACCAAAATAAACACATTTTTGATGCATGTCTAATACCGCTTTGGAATCCTTCAACCACGGCATGCCTAATATAAACTGCTCCTGCAAATTTCCCACTACCGTGGCAGACATCGTAGTAGGCACGCCTTCAATGAGAATTTCTACGTCTATTGTCCCGAGACTCTGGGCTGTGTTATTCTGACAGCCCAAAATAATCACTCCGGGTCGTGGCAACTGTGTTAAATCAAATTCCTCCAAAAGGTCTGTCCTAATGAAGTTGCTACTGGCCCCAGTATCCACTAAGGCCATCACGGTGTGCCCCAGTATCTCCACCTGGAGTCGTGGAAGGGTATTATTCCGGCGTTTAGGCCTCTCCTGGTCCTCGGAGAGGGACACCAAATTTTCCTCTTCCACTAAATCTAACCGTGGCAGCAGACTTGGATTATTTCGATTTGATTTGCACTGAACGTTGAAATCCATTTTTGATGCGTGCTTTATGCGGGACGACACGGCTTTTAATTTTCCTCTACTGCCGGACCGTCCCTGTTGGAGTTTTCCGGCGTCGTATTTGATTCTACGAACTCATTTTCCATTGAAATATGATTGTGCCTATGCGTATTTCTATCATACGTCGGCGGTCGTTGACCGCTTGGCCTGTTTGTTATCTGCTGTGGCTGCCGACCCGACCGTAATGGGCCACCTGTTGCGTCCGGCGCCTGCCGCAACAAAGGCCTATTGTGCTCTCCAGTTCGGAATGCTATTATTGTTTGGCCTGTTTATGGGGTATTGACCTTCTCGTGGCACGCTTTCATTCTTTTTCGCCCACGGCACTTGACCTATATCCTCGGCTATTTGCGTGCATTGCATGGTTAATTCTTCTACGCTGTAGAAAGTCACGTTTCTCAAGAAACATCGAATCTCGGCCTTTAATAGGGGTAATATAATGTCAATTAGTTCTTCCTCGGATAAATGAGAAGCGACCCTTCGTGCCAATGCGCTTTTCTCTGCAATAAATGCCTCTGGTCGCATATTATCGGGTTGTGGCTTGCCGTATAATTTAGAAATCAATTTGGACTTGATGGATTTGTGAAGTTTTCCCACGTAATCTGGGTAGTGATTCCGAAGGTGGCTGAGTACCACTGTGCAGCTTCGGCTTTTAACTGTTTGCGTACTATTGCGGTCCATCTCTCTTGCGCAATTTCTGGGTGTTTATTCAGTTCGCTAAGGCACTCGTTTATAAAATGTTTCGGGTCTTCGAATTCAAGCCCGGAGAAGTCGGGCAGGTTCATACGAGTGTTGACCAACTTTGTGGTAGTGGTTAGCGTCTGGATGGCATTTGTGAGAGCCATCAGTGGATCGCATAATTGCGTGGGTGATATTTCTGGGCGCCATTGGCTTTGTGGAATCCCGGAAGCCAAAAACGGGGTTTTTACAGGATTCTGCAATTTTTCTTTTTCGGCTTGGGTGGCCGGTTCTGGTGCTGCTTCTGCGGCAGGTGGTTCGCTGATACTGGATACCGCAGATAATCCTGCCTGTTGTAGTAACGAGAAAGGATTTGTGTGATGTATAGGCACATCTGCGGTTGCCTGCGGCGACTCCGCCGGCTGGGTTAACGCATATCCTGGAGTTTGCTGTCTAGTAATCACCTGGATTCCTTGTACCCCTGCTATGATCTGGGTTCGGTCGTTGTTCCTAACGACTGAGAGGTTGATCGGTTCATTTCTAGAACTCGAAAATCCTGGGCTAGTGCCGCCATTAGGCGTGGCGCGCCTTTCTAGGGTAGTGAACCGCTGGTGGAGGGTAAAAGCAGTTCGGGCAGATGGTCTGATATTATGAAACGGCTGCTCAGACGGTCTCTCCTCTTCTAAGGCCCCACGTTGGGCGCCATGAGAGCGTTGGCCCTCGGCGACGAAGTCCACTAGGTCTCCTTCTTCTGTAAACATCGCTTCTGCCGGGCGCTCCTCCATAGGTAGGGTCGTACCAGGTGATTATATGTTTTGGTTTTAAGTAACCTGTTGTCCCTATCGACAAACAATAAAAGTCTATGTCCTAACTAGCTAACCGAAAAGGCAGGGTGGAGTTGGCCACGTTGGGGTTGGCCCGCAATCACCACCCTGAAACCTAGGTCTCTGGCTGGTATGGCTGAAGGCCCCTGAAGATAGCTACCAAGATTAACAACGACCGCGTTCGAACGTGTGCCCCCGCAGGTTGCACGTCTCGCGACCCCCACAAAGCCCAGTGCAACGTTCGCCTCGTAAGGGTACTAATATAGGTACTGCAGCGGGGGGTGGTCTGTCAACTTCCTCGGGGAAGCCGGCAGAGGAACGAGTCGGGGGTGGTAGTGCTACGGCCAGGCTCAACCGTAGTGGCTACTAAAATGTCTTTGGACACTACCACCTCTGGATCTCTTCTTTTCTTGGAGCTTGTAGGTATACACCAGCGATTCCTTACTGAAATGTCTCGAAAGAGACAGCTCGGAATCGACGGGGGTGTGTGAACGAATTCTATGGGGAACCTCTTTTTGTCGCCAAAGAGGTTAGCAGGTATAAAATGGGCTGTGCTGTAGATCGCGTTTTTATTTATTATGATTGATCAGGCTAAAAATAATCTCAGGCCCTTAAGGTTCGAAGAACGAAAAGGTTCAGAACAGAAAGGTGCAGAATAAACCGCGGACCGCGAATTAATAGTATGAACGGTCTCTCCGCGAGTTCTCTGCTAAACACCGCCCACCTAATTTGCGGGCCGCGCATTGGCTCGCGCGCGCTCCGGTTTTCGCGACTGTTCTCCGCGAGACGCCGCCTACTTGACTTCAATCCGCGGATTGGCTGAATCTCTCGCGGCCGCGAGTTGCACGCGCGGCCGAAGGCGAAGCACCAGGGCTCGCCTCGCGTGGAGGCGACTGGCTAGGGCCCAGTGCGCGTGTGCGCTGGGGATCCGTGCCGGAGGGGCTACGGGCCTCCCAGGCACTAGGTTACGTAACTTTGTTAATACGCATCCGATTTGGATGTGGTTTTCGCTATTCTTAATGATTTTTTATGCTTATTAGCCTGAACGATGATATAACCTAACCTAACCTAGTGTCATGGATTTCACTTTTTCTCCCAAAAATTATCGTAAAATCTACTTATTTTTCCAAATTATGCTTTTTCTCGTGTACCCGAGCCTAACTCGAATACACAAGACCTCCTAACCATGTAAATCAATAACGGCTTACGAGTGCCTTTATACCTCACCCTGTATAGTATACCTAATTAGCATATTAACGGTCGTTCTTGTTTACCGACTGGCTAACTACGCAGTTAGTGATTTTGACTAGTTCAAGACCCCTGCTGTGCGCGAGCACGCTATTGGTGCAGACGCTGTTTTAGGGCGGGCCGAGTCTATAAAACGCTGCGGTTGTCACGGAATCGCATTTTCGAGCTCTAAATTCCTTTTATTTGGCATTTTTAGCACGATACAGAGCGTAACTCTGTACCGTAAGACCTCCTAGCCCATAATAATAACGTAAAATGGTCCAGAAGTGCCTTTGTTACTTCGTACAAAAATCCGTTTTATCTCATTAGCATAATAACGGTCATTCTTGTTTTGCAAATGCCAACTACGCAGTTTGTGCATTTGTGTATATCCAGGCCAAAGCTCGCGCTAGCGCCCCATTGGCCTAGACGCTATTTTAGGGCGGAGCCTATTTAATAAAAGCGCTGCGATTTTCTGCAGTCGCCGTTGAGAAGTTGCTGAATTTATTATTCCCCCGCGTGGCATGTAACGTAATTCATAGCTCGTAAAGCTATCCCGCTTGTTTGGAGTGTTGTTCGATTTCGCGGCTCACCGTTGAGGCATCGAAGGGTCGCCCAAACTCTTCGATTGGTAGAATTCGTTACGAACAATTGCGAACAAACTCTCAACCCTACCTAACCGAATAAAGCTCCCTATTCCTTCCCCTCACAAACTTCAAGAAAGAAGAGCTCCTGATCACAGTGGGTTTGGAAAGACTTTCATCCCTGCGTTGCTGAGTCTGGCATTCGCACCCACTGTGAGCCCGCGATCGTCGCCGAGGTAGTATGCTCTCCTACGTTGGATTTGCTCCTACCTGCCATCCCGGTGGAGGTCGTTAGTAGCCTACGGGTGAAAGCCATCACACGCTCCACTGGACGTGGCGTTAAACGCGGAGGACCTGCGGGCCTCTATCGTTCGCGTCGTGCGGTAACCCTGAAACTTGTGTGTCTCGTAGAGCCATAAGCTATTTGAACTAGGGACTTTAGTCGCACTTTGGCTGATCGTGGTGCAACGCCGTCGTTGACAGCCAAAGTTCCAATCGGTAGCTAGATCATTTTATATCATAGGAAAACATCCCTATTCAGTCATCAACCCTACTGTCCCTGAATAGTCATTTCTTTCGTATTTTTCTTCCCTTTAGAGCGTCGTTTTGGCTGATTTCGAACTTATTCCTGAGAATTCTATTGAGCTAGGCCGAATTCAAGTTCGAAATCGAAGGGATTAAATCCCCTTTTTACCCATTTCGATGTCATGGCGCCCAACGTTTTTGGGTTTTCTTTTTCTATCTAGCCCATGCCATTTCGATGTCATGGTGCCCAGCATAGTGGCTTTTTGAATCAATCTAGCACATGCCAAGACGTGACATGTTGCGTAAACCCCCAGTTCCCCTGCCTCGCACGAGCGTCATCCCCGACGCGCGACAGGTAGAACGTAGTCAGATCGATCGAACAGTGGTCTGCGTCCCGCTTGAACGAACTTTTCGCGGCAAGCCGGCTGTGCGCTCCGCCAGACCGACCGTTGCCCGATCGCTCGTGCCTCTCGAGCCTAGTGACGTTCCGATTGCTCGTTCACCAGGTCGTTCGGACACCATCCCCACAGGAATTTCTTTGGCTAGGTGTAGCCACCGGACCCACGATTTTTTTCATTTTCCCTTTTCGAAGAAAAATACAGAAAATCAGTTTTTGGAGATAGAAAATTTTTCGAAGGTTAAACACTTAGAAGAAATTTCAAAACACTTAGACTTTTTACAGTTTAATAAAATTTTTCAGTCCAATAAAATCAAACACTTAGAAAAATTTGATCATTTTTCGGACTTAGCCGAATTTAGGCAACTTTCATACTTAGAAAAATTTCAACATAGAAATAACTTAGTCGAATTTTCCAAATTATCGGACTTAGCCTAAAATTCAAAATCTTCAGAAAATTTTTTCGAAAAGTTGAATTTTCAACAAACTTCGATGCGTAAACACTTAGATGTTTTTTCGCGAAAATTGGACTTAGTCGATTTATCAAGAGGTTTGAACTTAGAAAAATTTGACAAAAATATAACTTCAAAAATTTTTCAAGCTGGATACCAGGATGAGATCTCCCTTGGCCCAGCAAGTATACAGGGTGGTCATTCCGACGACTGTATACCGGGTGACCCAAATGTTCCCCATTTCAACCAGTCTACAGGAAGACAATTTTCGAAGTGAAGTTCAAGGAGAACAAAATTTTTGTATACAGGGTGTCCCAATCCAAACACCCGATGCAAAGTATGTTCCGAGGAATGCCCCGGCAGGTAGACAGGATGTTCCATGCCCTGTCCTGGTTAGCATTAAGGACATACATTTCTCTAGGTCCAAAAATTTACAGGGTGACCCTCATTCTGAAGCCCGAACCGAGAGACCGGTGCCCGGTTCGCAGGA
Source organism: Chrysomela aeneicollis (assembly GCA_029955515.1). NCBI lineage: Eukaryota > Metazoa > Arthropoda > Insecta > Coleoptera > Chrysomelidae > Chrysomela > Chrysomela aeneicollis. Next base: position 1,356,352 of record JARUHQ010000013.1, on the reverse strand, counting down.
TTCGAGGAACCCAAGATTGTCCGACCTCCAGGATAATACTCGTGTATGTTCTGACATACAGGGTGTCCCAAATTCCAGTCCCTCCCCGTTTTTGTCTTCGGGTGAAAATAAGAGACAATGGCGCCCTTGTATTGAGGATTCTGATCCTCCATGTGGTTCTGATCGCTCCGATAGACCACAAACCTTGCCTCGAGCAGACTCAGGTCTAGATCTCGAGCTGGCCGATGCGACAACCTCGCTGTCCAGCATCATGGCAGAGCTTGACCTACCTGAATTCTCCGGTGCTGAATGGGAATGCCCGAGACAGTTTTTAGGTAATTGTTACTTAAAACTTTTTCAGCACCAAGTTCAGGCAGATATGTGGGTTCGACTGATAGTCAAGCAGCTGCGTGGTGACGCCCGATCTTGGTATCAGTCGTCTTTTGGACCTCGTCCATTAGAATTGTCGTGGTTAAATTCAGGAATGAATCGAAGATTCGATAATATGGCAACCTTGGCGAAGCTGAAATCCAAATTGTTTGGCCAGCTGCAAGAGGAGTCAACTACTCCTGAATGCTTCGTCGCTGAGAAGTACCTCATTTCACGCAGGATTGCGTATGATCTACCAGAAGAGGACATCGTGTCCTTAATAGTCTCCCAACTCCTACCAGAGTTCAAATGTCGTTTGCGTGGCAATGACATAGAGACTATTGAAAAACTTTGGCAGATGGCGAAAGATATGGCCGAATAAGTTCGGCAGGTCAGGGAGAAGTTTTCTCACAACTCCCCTGATGGTAGGCACAGTGGCGTGCCTAGGATACATGGTGTATCCCCGTCGATGAATAGGAACCATGGTACAGGTGGGTACCCTGGTGGGAATTCTGATTCCCCAGAGAGTTTTGTGAATATTTTGACATTCGAGTCAAAAAGGGAGGAACATCCGAGTCGAGATTCCTCGTTGTTCCATAATACTCCCGCAGTATCACATCAATTGGTGTCAGCACCACAGCGTCTCCTACAGACGTTATAGCCACCCAAATTGTCGAGACTAGGAAGGTAGTCGAGGAGGTCGAGGCCAGGCCTGTCTCTCTCGATTGCGGTTCGTCGTCGGTTGTTGTTGGAGTGGAAACTCCAAGTGTGGAAGAGGTTGCGCCTGCAAAGCTTGTTCCTTACGACGAATCGTATCCTATGATTTCTACATATTGTTTTGGTATGAATGCATTTGGAGAAAATGTTTGTTATCCCGTGTGTCAAATTTTTGACGACAACGGATGCCCTTGTGAGGAAGATATTTTTATCGAGGCTGAGCCAACCGATTTCCAGGTTTGTGCTCCGAGTGCCCCGGGTAGTTTTGATGTGAATGAACTGAATGATAGTATACTAGAGAACGTGTACGTATTTGGTCCACTCAAGAGTGGGTATGTTTGTTCCCCAAGTAAAGTTGTGGAAGTTTTTCCAGTGGCGTCCGCTACTGAAGACGCACCCAGGAACTCCGTTGTCAAAGGAATTCTCCGACAACGTGGAGTTCAACTTTCGGATGCGGGTAAACCAAAATCCAGGCGTATTCGTTTTGCTGATGTCGTTTCCAATGAGGAAGTTGCTGTTGAGGTCGTTTCCAGCAAAACCATTGCCAAGGAGGTTGTGCCCGTGGAGGTCGTCTCCAACGTGGCTCATTTGAACCATATCGTTCCCAACCATTTAGGAGAAATGGTTGATGGCGGTCTACTTCTCGACCGTCTAATCACGTGGTCGAATTTCCATCTATTTCACTTTCCAAGGAGGTTTCTGTATCCTCAAGGAAAGCTATTCGTAGGAAGAATGTTTGTAAACGAATGAGGAAGAGTGCTAGAGAGTCGACGCATGTTTCTAAGGGAAAGAGTGTTCGCACACAGGTCGACGTCTCTACAAGTGGTTCTCGTCCAGGAGAGGCATCGGAGGATGTCCTGGACCAGTCTATCATCAAGGCATCATCACCTTCACCGATTCAGGATGTTGTAGTCGTCGAGCTAGAATCTGAGGTTGATACTGTCGAAACGTTGTCCGGCTCCCCGTTAAATCGAGGGAGGAGTTCAGCACAGTGTCTTCCAAGTAATCAGAGTGTCGAGAGACCATCCGGTTCCGACAATAGTTTCGTTAGACCAAACACTGGAATATTTGTTTCTAGTTGTGGGTATCCATCACTGGTCGATTTGGGTCGTGCCGACATCGATGATTCTGCTATTATTTCAACAGTTGAAGCTGAGAAGAATCTTGGAAACAAAGCTTCAGGTGAACCATCATTGTCAAGGAGTCAGGATGTCGTTGACACTTCAAACTTCGGGTTTAGTCGTTGTCAGACACTATTTTCGAATAGCCTAGGCGTCTTCAAACCTCTGACATTTCCCTCACCGCTGCGCATTTTGCCAGACGAATGCTCAAAGGAGTCTCGGTCCGCAGGATTGCCCACCGTGGAATCCGCCGACTGTGAGCTGGATGAAAGTCATTGGGAATTCCCCATTAGGTCTGACATTCATAGGTATGAATTCCTTGACAAAACAACTTCGTTGTTGGATTCGGCGGTTGTTAAACACAACCTTCCACACAATCCAATGGTTGTAATCCCTGTTGAACACAACAAGCTGCGGCTTGTCTTTGCTGATCGGCCAACCGAGAAGGTTCTTTCCGATCAAGTTTCCTTTCCTCCATCTCAGGAGATGAATCGTGGATTGGGCAAGGCTCCCATTTCCACAGAGTCGATTCTTCACCACGGGGTCCGGCAAGCGATATCGAGTCCGAGGAAGCGGAGGTACGTTGCTGGATACACACCCCAGGTACCGTGTAACCAGGTCACAGCTTTTGTTTTCGGTCTAGAACTAGACCAAGACTTCTGCCCAGACATTACTCTCAGTGTCAAGGCAGACTACGTTGAACTCCACGAACCACAAAACCCCTACATCTACTCTTCAAGCTCATGGGAAGAGCGTTTAGACTACTTGAGACTCATCTTCGACTTGCTCAGGGTACTTAGTCTACTTTCACTACCAGCGAGAAGGTTATCAGCTGTACGAAACAGCATGGTGGGTACCAACGAATTTGGTCCGACCGGGCGTGGTCCTGACCTTTTCGTTGTCTATTAGGTCCCAGCACCTATTTTCCACTAGCTCGGAGGGATACGAAGGAGTGTCTACCACCCTTCAAACCTTTCGATCCCCCGTTAGTGCGCGAACTACATTGTGCGGTATTGTAGTCGAAAACCCCTCACGAACTTTACAAAGTCGTGGTATAGACCGATGTGTTCGTAGGTTTCTGTATCCTTTGTTCAATTTTCAGGCCTTGTCGAGTTTTGGACCTGATTAATTTCTTTTTGGTTACAGATACTCCCTCTTGCGCAGCCCGATGCCTAAGTTCTGCACTCCTTTTGTTCTTTTTCAGGTCCTGTTGGAGATTGAACCCGATTAATTTTTGTTTGTTGCAGATACTTCCCTTGCACGGCCCTTGCCTAGACGGATTACCTACGGGTGGCCCTTCGATTCCTCAACATCGAGCCAACAATCGTTTTAAGGGGGAAGGTGTCACGGAATCGCATTTTCGAGCTCTAAATTCCTTTTATTTGGCATTTTTAGCACGATACAGAGCGTAACTCTGTACCGTAAGACCTCCTAGCCCATAATAATAACGTAAAATGGTCCAGAAGTGCCTTTGTTACTTCGTACAAAAATCCGTTTTATCTCATTAGCATAATAACGGTCATTCTTGTTTTGCAAATGCCAACTACGCAGTTTGTGCATTTGTGTATATCCAGGCCAAAGCTCGCGCTAGCGCCCCATTGGCCTAGACGCTATTTTAGGGCGGAGCCTATTTAATAAAAGCGCTGCGATTTTCTGCAGTCGCCGTCACATTCAGTTCACAGATTCGACAGCCAGCCACCGTACGAAGCAGACGCTCTTGGAAGGACTCGAAAGAGTGAAGGCAAAAGGAGAAGTTTTGTGCATCTTGGATTATCGAATACGAGACGGAGTGAGATTCTAAATTGATTCGAACAAAACTCGACGCTGAATTAGAAGTCGGCGAAACCACAAGATTATGCAGTGCGCCGGTTAATACCGAGCGCACTGTTGATTGGACGAAGAAACCAGCTTCAAACTAACCCTATTATAATATTTCAGGATTATTTTCAGGATTTCTTTTAGGAATCAAGAAGATAAAAAAATGGAAATTCCCCAGGATGATATGTTTGCAGTCCCAACAAGCATGGACCGGGCCAGGGATAACAAGAAAGCCAGGAAGACGGCCTCGAAGGGCCGCAGCCCCCGAAGAACTCCTGATGATGAGGACCTCAGAGGCATCATCAAAGACTTGAAAGAGCAGATGAGCGCCCAGACCAAGCTAATCGCGACCCTACAGGGCACGATAAATGATTTGAGGATGCAAATCAAGAACCAAAACCCGGCACCGGAACCAAAAACCGAGGTCCTCATAGAAGACCTAGCAATTCTTGCCACGAAGGCTGACAAAAAAGCCAGAGAATATATCCAAGCTGGAGATGCCGAAAACTCCAGGATACACTCCGCCCTCGCCGCCCTAATAAGGGGAACCACCGAACCGGTAGCCGAAGAAAATAACGACGACATGGAAGTCGAGACGGCAACCGGAGGCTACACTGCAGATAGCCAAAAAAGGAAGGCTGAGAGGAGCCCCGAGCGAGCAGAGGAAACAGCCGCAAGTCCAGAGCCCGAAACGGATAAACCCGCAGAGGCCACCAAAAGGACCCAGATCCCGCCCATCGTCCTGAAAAGTCCAGGGGAATGGACAGTGGTCAGAAATAAACTGGCCAAAAAAGGAATTGAGATCCCGTTGGTAAAACTGACGGGACAAGGAGTAAAGCTCCAAACGAAGAACCTGGCGGAATTCCGTGCCGCCACCAAGATACTGGAGCTGGAAAAGCACCAGTACCACACTTACACCCTGAACGAAGACAAACTCCTGAATGCCGTCATGCGCGGCATCGATATGTCAGTGTCCACCAAGGACATAAAAGAGGACCTCATTGGAAAGGGAGTCCCCGTCGAAGACGTTCACCGAATGAAGTCGAACGTCACCAAGAAGGAGATCCCCCTGGTACTTATCCAAGTACCAAAAACCGACAAAACCATCTGGACGGTGAAGGACTGCTGCAGTTACATCGTCAAGATGGAGCCACAACATCCCAAAAAAGGACAAATCATGCAGTGCCACCGCTGCCAGAAATTCGGTCACGGACAGCGTAACTGCCATTGTGATTTCAGGTGCGTCAAGTGCGGAGGCAAGCATGAGACGGCCACCTGCAAGAAGCCCAGGGAAGCGGAAGCCAAGTGCGCGAACTGCCACGGCAACCACCCTGCAAACTACAGAGGATGTCCTATGGTTCCCAAACCTAGGAAACCGACAGCCACCCAACCCACAGCGAGACCGAACGCACCGAGACCGCCAGCGCCAAGAACGACTCCTGGTCGTTCCTACGCCGCAGCGGCCTCCACTGCCACCGCCCCCAGGCCCGCCGCCCCCAGGCCCGCCGCCCCCAGGCCCGCCGCCCCCAGGCCCGCCGCCCCCAGGCCCGCCGCCCCCAGGCCCGCCGACCCCAGGCCCGCCGCCCCCAGGCCCGCCGCCCCCAGGCCCGCCGCCCCCAGGCCCGCCGCCCCCAGGCCCGCCGCCCCCAGGCCCGCCGCCCCCAGGCCCGCCGCCCCCAGAGCTGCCCCTGAAACTCAGAATGTGCCGGTTGAATTCCAAGAATACATCCGGCAAGTAATCGAGAAAACGGTGCAGCAGACCCTCGCTCGCCTTACGATGCCCTCACCGGTTATCAATGGCGTCTAAGAAGGACTCGCTCCTGATCGGCTCCTGGAACATCAACGGAGCCGCAGCGAGAAAACTGGAACTCCAGGAAATCCTCTCGAGAACCTCCATCGACGTCATGGCACTCCAGGAAACCCGGCTCAAACCAGGTAAGTCATTCAAAGTACCAAATTATGTTTGTTACAGAAATGACAGGGTAGACAGACAAGGAGGAGGAACCCTCCTGCTGATCAAGAAAACCCTAGACCACTATCCAGTCAACACACCAGACCTGGAGCACCTGGAAGCCACCATAGCGGTAGTGAATACGGCCACCAAAGGGGAAATCCAGGTGGTATCCGTGTACCTAACCTCAAATCAGGCAGCCACCGTGACGGACGGAGACCTGAACGCCGTACTAAGCGAAAACAGGCAAACCATCGCAATAGAAGACTGGAACGCGAAACACCCCCAGTGGAACTGCACGACAACGAACTTGAAAGGTTTAGGCTACCTGGAACGGAACGAAGAAGTATCAGTCCTGGGACCAACCGAACCTACCAGGAACGACGATCGCACTGCACCCAGCATCCTAGATATTGCCGTACTACGAGGACTCCAAGTCCCTGTAGAAATCGCAGTACTGCACGACGGAACCTCAGACCATAGCCCGATACTGCTTCAAGTGGGAGAAGACAGAACAGAGGAGGACACCCCGATAAACCGGAACAAGGTAAACTGGTCTCAATTTCAGCGCAACTTCCACGAGCAAATGGGCCCCATGCCCGTTATAAGCTCGATAGAAGACCTGGAGAGAGCAGTGAAAAACTTTGAACGAGACGTCCAAAGAGCCATAGAAGCCAGCACCACCGTTACCCGAACCACGTACTGGAATCTGCAGCACGAACTGCCCCCTGAGCTCAAAGAGCTCATTAGGCAAAAGAGGAGAGCTAGAAAGCTATCCATGCGAACCAGACTACCAGAACACAACCAGATAGCGAGACAACTTGCGAGAGACGTGAGGAGAGAACTGCAAGCGAACAGCGATGAACGCTGGGCTAGCAAAATCTCATCACTGAACCCGGAAGATGGGAGCATCTGGAACATGCAGAAACTTCTGAGGAACGGACCTACACCGATTCCCCCTCTCCAAGGAGAAAACGGTATCGCCTACACGAACAAAGACAAAGCGACAGCCTTTGCAGAAGCCTTAGAAAGGCAATTCGTGGAAAACCATAGGCCAGAAGAAGACGCAGAACACGTGGCTCGATGCAAACGAAAAGTGGACAGGATCAGGATGATAGACGACCAGGAGGAAATCCTAAGGCCAACTTCACCGGAAGAGGTGAGAGAAATCATCAAATACCTGAAAACCAAAAAGGCTCCCGGGATAGACCACATCCCGAACAAAGCTCTGAAGCAACTCCCCAGAAAGGGGATAGCAGCCCTTACCAACATAGGGAACGCAGTATTGCGGCTGAGACACTTTCCAGATAGCTGGAAAGAAGCCTCAGTGATAATGTTGAGAAAACCAAACAAGGACGCAACCCGGCCCGAAAACTACCGCCCAATCAGCCTACTACCCGCCCCCAGCAAGGTGATAGAGAGGATCATAAAGAGACGACTAGAAGAGATGACATCAGAACTTGGCATACTTCCAGACGAACAGTTCGGCTTCAGAAGCGGACACTCGACAGAAATGCAGGTCACGAGACTCGTCGACTACGCAACCGTAGGGTTGAATAGGAGACACTTCACGGGAGCTGTGTTTCTAGACGTTGCCAAAGCTTTCGACCGAGTCTGGCACGACGGACTTATCACCAAGATGGCCCTTCTAGAGTATCCCACACCCATGGTAAGATTAATCGACTCTTATATTCGCAGGAGAACTTTTAGCACCAAGACAGGAACGGACAGATCGGAAGTGAAGTCCATGAGAGCAGGAGTACCCCAAGGTGCAGTGCTGAGTCCACACCTCTACTCCATCTACACATCTGATATTCCAAACAACAATAGACATTGCACCCTGTCATTGTATGCAGATGATACAGCCATCGCATCTAGGTCCCCTAGAGCCGAGTTCGTTACCAGGTACCTGCAAAGGTCCATTGACGAGCTCGAGCAATGGTGTATCAACTGGAAAATCCAGATCAACCCGGAGAAGAGCCAAGCCATCCTCATCACGAGATCCAAAAAACCTCCAGTCGGACATGTGTCGATAGGAGGCCACGACATCCCATGGACAAACTCAGCAAAATACCTTGGGGTAATCATCGACAACAAGTTGACCTTCAAGGCTCACGTGGACTCCCGTGTGAAAACCGCCATACGAGTCAGAGGACAACTGAACCCACTCATCGGACGCAGAAATCCGATGAGGATCGACCTGAAACTCCTCCTCATGAAGACGATACTCCTCCCGATCCTGACCTACGCAGTAGCAGCCTGGGGACACTGTGCCAAAACTCACCTCAAACGAATCCAGAGTTACGAAAATCGATGCGTTCGTATGTTCGTCAACGCACCATGGTTCGTCAGAACCAACTCCATCTTCAGAGACCTGCAACACCCACCCGTCCTGGACAGAATGAAAATTCTATCCGCAAAGACCCATACCAAGATGGAGAGCCACGACAACCCCCTCAACAGAGAGGCGATGGATTACGACCCGAGATTCCGAGAGCGATACAAACGTCCAAAACACCAGCATTTGGACCAACAAGCCCCTTAGGTGAGTAAGGGAACACACAGGTAAGTCAAACACACTACACACCGGAATAGTAGCCTTTTTTAGCCTGAAAAGGGTTACCAATTCCAACAAACACTGCGCCACGGAATAGTAACTATTTCAACGAATGCAAATTCTTACGTTTCCGACTAACACCCAAGCCCCTATACGCCATGCTATCCCACTAACAAGTCAGTTTTCAAAACATCAGTCCCTGCGGATTGTTTTGCTCCCATTTTTCCATCACCCCAAAACGCCAGACTCTTAAAGTCCCACTGCCACTAGGGCTTTAAAAATATGAGGACCGTAGCGCTGCTACGGGGGTTGGTGGATACGGGTAGGGCTGTTCCTGATCACCTTCAGTGATTAGTAATGTCCTTATCCGGGGCCTCATAACGATAACGATAGGGCAGTCGCCGTTGAGAAGTTGCTGAATTTATTATTCCCCCGCGTGGCATGTAACGTAATTCATAGCTCGTAAAGCTATCCCGCTTGTTTGGAGTGTTGTTCGATTTCGCGGCTCACCGTTGAGGCATCGAAGGGTCGCCCAAACTCTTCGATTGATAGAATTCGTTACGAACAATTGCGCACAAACTCTCAACCCTACCTAACCGAATAAAGCTCCCTATTCCTTCCCCTCACAAACTTCAAGAAAGAAGAGCTCCTGATCACAGTGGGTTTGGAAAGACTTTCATCCCTGCGTTGCTGAGTCTGGCATTCGCACCCACTGTGAGCCCGCGATCGTCGCCGAGGTAGTATGCTCTCCTACGTTGGATTTGCTCCTACCTGCCTTCCCAGTGGAGGTCGTTAGTAGCCTACGGGTGAAAGCCATCACACGCTCCACTGGACGTGGCGTTAAACGCGGAGGACCTGCGGGCCTCTATCGTTCGCGTCGTGCGGTAACCCTGAAACTTGTGTGTCTCGTAGAGCCATAAGCTATTTGAACTAGGGACTTTAGTCGCACTTTGGCTGATCGTGGTGCAACGCCGTCGTTGACAGCCAAAGTTCCAATCGGTTAGCTAGATCATTTTATATCATAGGAAAACATCCCTATTCAGTCATCAACCCTACTGTCCCTGAATAGTCATTTCTTTCGTATTTTTCTTCCCTTTAGAGCGTCGTTTTGGCTGATTTCGAACTTATTCCTGAGAATTCTATTGAGCTAGGCCGAATTCAAGTTCGAAATCGAAGGGATTAAATCCCCTTTTTACCCATTTCGATGTCACGGTCCCGCGTGACCGGGAGCACTCGCGATATCACTTTTGAGCACCCACGCTGCCATTCGTGGTATAATTTTTGGCATCAGCGCTACATTCTCTTGATTCTTTCGATCTCACGTCCACCTTGAGGTCTTGGAGGGTCGCCCAGATCGCTCCATAAAGAATTCGTTGATCCGACAATTAAATCGAAGCACAGGAGTGCACAATACCCTACCTACACCCAAATAAAGATCCCTATATCCTACCTTTATGCAAGAAAAGAAGAGCTCCCGATCACAGTGGGTTTGGAAAGACTTTCATCCCTGCGTCGCTGAGTCTGGCGTTCGCACCCACTGTGAGCCCGCGATCGTCGCCGAGGTAGTCTGCTCTCCCGCGTGACTTGCTCCTACCTGCCTTCCCGGTGGAGGTCGTTAGTAGCCTACGGGTGAAAGCCACCACACGCTCCACTGGACGTGGCGTTAAACGCGGAGGACCTGCGGGACTCTCTCGTTCGCGTCGCGCAACAACCCTGTTTCTTGTGTTTCGTATAGAAGCCTTCAGCTTGCTAGGTCTAGGGATTTTAGGCGCACTTTGGTTGATCGTGGTGCAACGCCGTCGTTGACAACCAAAGTCCCCTCGGTTAGCTATTTAGCGAGTTTGTTTCTTAGGACGCAACATTCCCTATTTAACTGACAACCGTGAACCGCGAATTCCCAACTTTTAACCCTGTTTTGGTACATCATTTTCTGAATAATCTGCGAGGTTTGGGTACCCCAATATTCCTGAGATTAAAATACAAGAGCTAATCGGCATTATTTTCAGTCATCATTATGACTTCTCGCAAACTTCCAAATCCTTGTCATGGCGCCCACCGTTTTGTGGCTTCGGGGGAGGGTATGCCTGGTCACTCTTTGACTACGCAAAGGCGTGAAACTCCTGTTTCACTTCCTACGAGCGTCCAGTCACCGGCGTACCAACTTCGATCCCGAACTATTCCAAGTTCGGGTGATTTGCGTTTTCGTGTGCTTTCCGAGCACAGCGAGACTTTAAAACGTATTCTCGACCAAAATCAGATGATGCTCGAGCAAAACCGGACCATCATTGAATAGCGTAGAGGGGCGGAGCGAGCAGTGCGAACCGACCGTGCGTGGCGCCAGTCCGACTCGAGCACGAAAAACCGATGGAACGAAGATCGGTCCAAGCGACAGTGCTTCCGCGTTGGCTCGTCTCGCCGAACCGGCAAGCGCTTCGTCGCATCCGGCGGTCGAGAGCGTGCCTCGTTCTTCGAGCGTCGATGACTTGATCAATTGTTCGGACGACTTTGTAACCATCGACGCTACAGGTCCTTTTGTTGTTCCCCCCACTTCGACTATCAATAGTCGACGACCCCCAGGTAATATCGCTTTCGAAGATGTTACCCATTATTTGGAAAATGAGTTTAATATTTCTAAAATGGACTTAGAAAAATTTTCAACATTTTTAGCCGAAATTTTTCAGGTTTGAATAAACCGACTCCTCTTCCAAGGAGGAGACTTGAACGAGATGTGCCTGTTACACATATACAGGATGTCCCGAATCCGGTTACCCGATCTGATGTGTGGAATGTCGGAGTTTCTACATCAGGGAACGGCTTTCTGGAGGGAGGTTTCCCGGTTAATCGTGTACAGGGTGATCAAACTTGTGTGCCGAAAAATGTACAGGGTGTCCATTTCCCTGAATTAGGTAGCAATGAAAAGGATGGTTTTTTCCCTGGATTGCCTCCTATTAATCAGGATGCTAGGACCCCAGTCATTGGCAATTGGGACGACCCCAGCCCTGGACCCTCTTGTGTACAGGGTGTCCCACTGACGAACCCGTTTTTGTTTTCCGGGAATCAAAAACAATGGCGCCCTATGGAGATGTCTATTCCTCCAACAAGTGAGCTTGCTCCGGTCGAGCCCTCACACCCTTCACATAATCAATTGGGTTCAGACCCGGTTGTAATCATGGCCGATGTGATTCGTTCACTGTCCAAGATGAATGTGAAGGTCGAGTTACCCGAATTTTCAGGCACAGATTCTGAGTGCCCTAGAGAATTCCTAGACCAATGTGTTGCTGAATTCCGGCGACACAAAAGCATCGTGAAATCACGATGGGTCTCGTTGGCAAAGAGGCAGTTGTTAGGCGAAGCACGTATTTGGTATAACCAATCATTTGGAATTACCCCACTTTCCTGGCAAAACTTTTATAACAGGATGTTACAAAAGTACGCCTCCACCCCAGTGATTTGGCGATTAACTTCCAAGTTATTCGGCCAACATCATACCGGTTCTTCAACCCCTCAGTCTTTTATAGCTGAAAAGTGCGCTCTTGCACGTCGCCTCGTGTCAACCCACCGTGAAGAAGACCTCGTGTCTTTAATCATCCCTTTGTTGAAGCCAGAACTTCAAGTCTTCCTACTTAATGGAAGCAACTTCACCTCCATAGAGGATTTGCAGCAGGTGGTGACGGATTTACATCAAAACACGTCACTTTTGATGCGGCCTCTTGGGCAGGGTTTCTGCCGTGACCCTCCCAATCCCCCACAAGGTAGTTTTAGGAATTTTCAAAATTCCAGTGGAGTGCCTAGGATTCAGGCTGGGCCCCCACAAGATTCCAATAATAGGGACCAGAATACAGGCGGGTATTCCGGAGGGAATTATTCCAAGAATTACCAGACTAGTAGGAATCAGGAACAGGGGCGTAGGGAATTTCCCCCTGCCCCCTCCAGGCTAGCAATTGAGCCGAGGCGTACGGAGGACCGGAGGCCGGAAGCCTCTAGGGGCCCTTCGAGAGCGCCTGCTCGATTGAACCAGGTAGTGGTTTCTGCACCACCAGTGGCGTCCTCCAGGCAGGGCCCACCAACCCCAAAGAAAAAGAGGCAGTACCAACCGAAAAGGACTCCAAGTTCGGGAAACGAGTCCAGGGGCGGGTCGATCCCAGGATCAGACCGTCCGAGAAGCCCTCAATAAATCTTGAGCAAATTGAGGAGGGTGGAGCTCGGCTCGACTCCTCAATGCTCGGCTCGTCGTCGGATTGTAGAGTGCGTGGAGAAAATTCGTGTATGCTTGAATTTCTCGAAGGTTCCGACGAGCCCTTGTATGTCCACACCGAAGAAGAAGTTCCTAGTGATGAGAATGATTCGGGAGTGAGTAGTTTGTCACCCATCTCTCTCAACTCCGATTGTGAGGATGATGAATTCCGTCTTCAAGACGTTGATTTTGATTTTCATGCCGCGGCCGATCCTGATTATTCCCAAATCAGAGATCCTAAGTCCCCGAAAAAATCCGGATGTGTAAAATAATTGAATGTTGATACAAATGTGAAAGAGAACGTGGATAGACTATCGGCGCATAGTTTCGATTGTGATTCTGAACGTTTGTGGAATTGTTCCAATCCAGTGGCGTGCGGTCGAGAGGTATTAGCGACTGTCGACAAGGAGGCTGACCTTAGTTCTAGGAACGTCGAGTCGATATTTTCTGAGTTGAAGGCTTTCTATCTCAGTCTTGATGGTGTTCCTAAGGTTAGTGACGAAAATGGGGTAGTTACAGATTGTTCTGGAGAACTTTCTGCAGAGAATGGAAAGTTGTTTCTGGCGGATTCCAAGGGAGACCATGCCGTACGTGCTGAGCCTGTGGTTCCTGTTTCCAGATCCAGCTACGTCATCACCAAGAGCGGAATTTGGCGTGGGTCCGAGCTTGTCGACGACCTAGTCCCAGGGAAGGAGAAAAGCGTTGACTCATTTAGGGTTTCTTCTGACTTCGATGAAGTTGAGTTCAACGTGTTGCGACCCCATATACCTGACGAAGTGAAGGAAGGCGGCGTGGCATTCGCCCCCTTCGAGGAAAGGCTCCCTGAAGATGCTGTTCGGCATGCGAGAATACGTAAGAGGATGGATGTAAGGAGGAGATTGCCGAAAGGTTTCAGGAGAGTGAATGATCGTATCCCAGTCGTTGTTAGACAACCAGATAGCAGTTCGTCACCGACATCGGAGGATGAAGAACGGACGCACTGCAAACCAGAGGAGTGGAATTTATCTACATCCCAGGAAGTCGTAGTCGAAGACTTAGTTTCTGAGGATGGGTTTGTCGAAACGTTGTCCAACGCCCGACGGCTTAGCCCTAGGGGTAGTTCAACACAAACTCATCCACAACATCAGGTTATGAAGTTACCATCTTTGTGTTGTACTGAGGACAGAACACTGGCTTCTCTGGCCCCAGGAAACTTGGCGGAATGTTCAGGGCGCTTGCCCCGAATACAAGTGGTGGTCGGAACAAAAGTCGTTTTTGCTCTCATAGACACTGGTGCTTCAACTAGCTTCGTTAGACCAGACATTATTCCGGATGTGGATTTGTCCAATCTGGAGCGTCCAGGAACCGTGGTTCTTGGGTGCCAGAACAGTTCAACGTTCAGTCTGGGTTGTCTCGAAATTGAGTGTTTTGTTGAAGGAAGGTCAACTGTGGTAGATGCGACGGTGGTTTCTAATCTCCACGAAGAGTTGATTCTAGGTATGCCGTGGTTATCAATGAATCATGCGATTTTAGATTTATTTCGAAATTGCATTTATTTTGGTTACACCCCACGTCAGACAGTGTTTTTCAAGGGTTGTTTAAAGAGGCATTCAATGACTGCCCCTCATGAGTTGAGCTTCGAGCCAACTCAATTCTCTGAGGAGACAAAATCTGCCGTATTGCCTATAGTGCAGGAGTACGCAGATATTTTTGAGGAGAGCATTCGTCAGCCGACGACTCATGCAGTGGTTCACACCATTAAGGTGCACCATGAGCGTCCTTTTAAGCAATATCGGTATAATAAAATGTCTGACGTTCGTAAACAATTAATCCATGATGAGATAACCAAGCTCTTGGAAGCGGGAGTTATTAACCAGAGTAACTCTCCCTATTGTAGTCCAGTCGTGTTGATACCCAAGAAGAACGGCAAACTTCGATTCTGTGTTGATTATCGGGAGATCAACAAGTTGATTATCCCCGAAGCCCCTCATCTTTCTCCCATTCAGGAGACAGTTCGGGAAATGGGGAAGGCCTCCATTTTCACGACCTTGGACCTTCGAAACGGGTTCTGGCAGGTGTTACTGAGTCCGGAGAGCCGGAAGTACACTGCCTTTGGTGGACCCGATGGGACGGTGTACGAGTTTCGAGTACTCGCTTTTGGTCTAAAGAACGGACCTGCTGATTTCCAGAAATTAACATCTTCTGTACTTGCCGGATATACAGATCGCTTTTCCAAGGTTTACCTGGACGACATCATCGTGTATTCCAACACCCTGGAGGAACATCTTGACCACCTGAAGCTCATCTTCGAGCGTCTCAGGGCTCATGGTCTGTGGGTTTCGCCATCCAAGTGTACGTTCGCAGTGGATAGACTCGAGTACCTTGGACGCGTCGTCACGAAGGATGGAAATTTCCCTCAGGAAAGACACATCCTAAATGTCCAAAGCTATCCAATCCCCAAGTCCTTGAAGCAGCTCCGTGCCTTTCTAGGTACAGCTGGTTGGCTCCGGGAATATATCCCACATTTCGCGGAGGTAGCTGTACCGCTGACAGATCTTATTGACAAATCCCGCAGGTTCCAGTGGTCGAAAGAAGCCGATTCTGCTTTTCAGGCAATCAAGGACATGGTGTCCCGACCACTAAAACTTGCCCGGCCAGATTCATCTCGGCCTTATTGTTTGCAGACCGACGCCAGTCACCTAGGCTTAGGTGCAGTTCTTTTCCAGGAACGGGAAGACGGCGATCGGGACATTATAGCGTATTCTAGCGCAAAACTTTCTGAAACCGAAAAGAAGTACCACATCAACGAGATAGAGTGCCTATCTGTTGTGTGGGCTGTGAAGAAGTATCGTCACTATCTTCAAGACGGTCCCTTCACCCTGTATACTGACAGTTCTGCTCTGTTGTGGCTCGATCGTTTCAAGGACGATAGAGCCAAGCTAACCCGATGGGCCTTGCTCCTTCAAGAATATGACTTTGTTATAAAGCATGTACCTGGCAAGCACAACCAGCTGCCCGATTTCTTATCCCGAAATCCGGTCAATGTTCCATCCGGCGTAGATGCGATCAAAGACCTGGAAAGGATGATGTTCCCCCATCCTGAAGTCGAGCAAATGCCTATCCCTCAGGTTGTAGAGTCCGAGCTCCTTGAAGGCGAGACACCAGGTTCTGCCCTGGCTGTCTGCAACGAAATGGTCACCTTCTTCGACCAAATCAAGGAACTCCAACGACGCAGTAAGGGCGTGAAGCGATTTCTTAATCGCCACCGCAACTACCGTCTAGTCCCACACGCATATCATGATCTTGGCGAATTTCACATCATCGATGGACTTCTCTACCGCGCTATTCCAGCCGATAAACCTAAGCGCTTGGTAGTTCCCAAACAAGGTTTCCCTTTGGTTCTGAAGAAATATCACGACGACGCTGGTCACCCAGGTCGCGCTGAAACCCATCGAAAAAATTTCTGAAATCTTCTATTGGCCAGGAATGGCCAAGGTAGTTGCGGACTATGTCCGGAGTTGTTTAGTTTGCGCGCAAACTAAAAGAGCTCCTCCCCAGCCTAGAGCCGGTCAAAGGCCACACGAGCCTGACCGACCTTGGCAATTCGTATCGGTAGATGTCTTGGGCCCATATCCGAGAACATCTAAAGGCAATAGATACTTGTTCTTAGCAACAGACTGCTTCAGCAAGTGGGTCGAAGCACTCCCCACACAGGAGGCTGATGCAAAGACAGCTGTTAGCTTCATAAAAGAGCAAGTCTGTTTCAGGTGGGGTTTCCCTGAACAATTGATTTCCGACAATGGTGGACAGTTTCGTGGTGTAGCCTGGTAAAGGTTTTCTGAAGCCAATAACGTGCGAATTCGCTTCAGTCCTGTCCACCATCAGCAGGCAAATCCGGTGGAACGGAGAGCACAGGAAGTCAAGAAATGGCTTCGTGCAAAACTCTAATGAAGATAAAGAAGCTCTGGGACAACCAAATCCCGGAGATGCTCTTTGATCTTCGAGGACGACAGAATTCTTCTACAAACATGTCTCCTTCGATGCTGCTGCTTGGTTACGAACTCCCTAGACCTGGCGAGTGGGCCGTTCCGGCCCAAAGAGCTCGCGCGCAGGCACCGGTAGACGCGCCTGAGGTTCGTGAAGACCGGATCGCCACTGCAAACCAACGTCGAATCGTGTTTCAACGTAATCTGTTTCCTGACAGGGACGAGCAGCCCATCGAATTCGAGACCGACCAATGGGTTTTATGTCGTAATAGCGATTCTGGTCGCAAACAGTTTAGCCCTACTTGGCTTGGCCCCAATAGGGTCGTGAGGAGATAAGGTCATAGTACCTACTTAGTCAACAAGGAAGGTATGGATCGGGTAGTCCATGTTGACGATTTACGGCTAGCTCCTGCTCAGCGAGTGGGGCAAGAGCAGCTTGACCCAAGGCTCAACCGTAGGTTGAATCCCTGATTTGTTGTTTTCACAGCTGTAGCTTCGCCTACCTCTGTCCCAGACTTCCATCGTGGAATCTCGGAAGCTGTATTCACCTTTCTTCCCTCTCCTCCATCCCGGAACAAAGACACTCCGCGAGTGAAAGTTCCCAAAGACACTATCGAGTGCGTTTCCACTACGTCAGTGCGGTGACGTAGTACAGACATTTGTTTTGCAGACCCTGGTCATCCCGTATCCTTTTTGAAACTGCAGCGTATCCTTTTGTTAAATTTCAGGACCAATTTTGTTTTGGCCTGTTAATTTTTTTTGTTTGTTGCAGTTTTCACCCTCACCGAGCCGGGATTACAGACCAAGAGGATCCAGTGGAGCATACCACTTGTAAAAAAAACAAACATACAAGTTCTTTTTAGAACAGGCCCTACAAGAGCTCAAGGCAGGACAACGATCGTTTAAAGGGGGGAGGTGTCATGGAATTCACTTTTTCTCCCAAAAATTAACGTAAAATCTACTTATTTTTCCAAATTATGCTTTTTCTCGTGTATCCGAGCCTAACTCGAATACACAAGACCTCCTAACCATGTAAATCAATAACGGCTTACGAGTGCCTTTATTACTCACCCTGTATAGTATACCTAATTAGCATATTAACGGTCGTTCTTGTTTACCGACTGGCTAACTACGCAGTTAGTGATTTTGACTAGTTCAAAACCCCTGCTGTGCGCGAGCACGCTATTGGTGCAGACGCTGTTTTAGGGCGGGGCCGAGTCTATAAAACGCTGCGGTCCCGCGAGACCGGGAGCACTCGCGATTTCACTTTTGAGCAACCACGCTGCCATTCGTGGTATAATTTTTGGCATCAGCGCTACATTATTTTGATTCTTTCGATCTCACGTCCACCTTGAGGTCTTGGAGGGTCGCCCAGATCGCTCCATAAAGAATTCGTTGATCCGACAATTAAATCGAAGCACAGGAGTGCACAATACCCTACCTACACCCAAATAAAGATCCCTATATCCTACCTTTATGCAAGAAAAGAAGAGCTCCCGATCACAGTGGGTTTGGAAATACTTTCATCCCTGCGTCGCTGAGTCTGGCGTTCGCACCCACTGTGAGCCCGCGATCGTCGCCGAGGTAGTCTGCTCTCCCGCGTGACTTGCTCCTACCTGCCTTCCTGGTGGAGGTCGTTAGTAGCCTACGGGTGAAAGCCACCACACGCTCCACTGGACGTGGCGTTAAACGCGGAGGACCTGCGGGACTCTCTCGTTCGCGTCGCGCAACAACCCTGTTTCTTGTGTTTCGTATAGAAGCCTTCAGCTTGCTAGGTCTAGGGATTTTAGGCGCACTTTGGTTGATCGTGGTGCAACGCCGTCGTTGACAACCAAAGTCCCCTCGGTTAGCTATTTAGCGAGTTTGTTTCTTAGGACGCAACATTCCCTATTTAACTGACAACCGTGAACCGCGAATTCCCAACTTTTAACCCTGGTACATCATTTTCTGAATAATCTGCGAGGTTTGGGTACCCCAATAGTAATAGTAATAGTAATAGTAATAGTAATAGTAATAGTAATAGTAATAGTAATAGTAATAGTAATAGTAATAGTAATAGTAATAGTAATAGTAATAGTAATAGTAATTTATTTCATATACATTTACATGTGTAGAAAGGAAAAGGAAAAGTTGGTGTGATTTATTTTATATTCTAACATAGTTGTTAATTATAGTTGTAAGCTGTGTTCATCTTCTAGGAATTCATTTATCGAATAGTAGGCTTTACTCAATAGTTGTTTTTTCAGACAGTTTTTGAACTTTTTTATACTTAGATTCTTGTAAGAGTTGGATAATTTATTGTAGCATTTTGCTCCCATGTAGTAACAACTTTTTTCAAATAATTGTGTGTTATGTTGTGGTAAAACTATTAATTGCCTATATTGTCGAGTGGGTGCTTCACTGAATTTATACCAGTTTTTATTTCTATGCACAAATAATAAGATTTGTAGTAGGTATAATCCCGGCATTGTTAATATATTTAATTGCTTGAAGTATGCTCTACAAGACTCTCTTCTATCCAATCCCATCATTATTCGTATTGAGCGTTTCTGAATGATAAAAGTTGTTTTCCACTCTGTGGAAGTTCCCCAGAACATCAAACCGTACGACAATTTGGATATAAAGTCGGCGTGGTACAATATTTTTATTGATTGATGACTCAAACCACTTAGTATCATTGCTCGTAGGCAATAGCAAGCAGAACTCAATTTTTTATTTAATACGCGAATGTGCGTTTTCCAATTTAATTGTGAGTCGAGGATGAGCCCAAGTGATTTGTTTTCGTTTACAAAAGAGATATTGTAGAGTGCTGTTGGGAGAGTTTCATTTGACTTTTCTTTGAATTTCATGCAGATGGTTTTGTCAAAATTCAGATTTATTTTGTTCGATGTACTCCAATATTTTATTTTATTTATGTTATCATTCAAGCTCTGGAAAAGTGTAGGATCATCCCTTTCCGAAAGGATAAATAATGCATCATCAGCAAATAATATCGATTTAGACTCAGGAGTAACAGAAGGTAAATCATTTACATAGAGTAAGAATAATAGTGGTCCCAAAATAGACCCTTGTGGTACTCCACTTCTAATTGTTCCCCAGTCAGAGAAGACAGGAAAATTCATCTCCCTGTTGACCATGGTTCGTTGTTGTCGATTGAATAGATAACTTTCGAACCATCGTAATGGCACCCCTCTTATACCATAATGTTCTAGCTTCATAGTCAAGCACTCAATATTCACACTATCGAAAGCTTTGGAAAAGTCACATGCCAAGCCCGCAACCTTTTTTTTTTTGTCTAATTGGGTTATAATTGAGTGGGTTGCTTCGAAAATTGCTGTTGCTGTTGATTTGTTAGTTAAGAAGCCATGCTGAGCTGTATTGAGTATTTTGTATTTTTCTAGGAATTTCAATAGTCTCTTATGTACTATTTTCTCTAACACTTTGGAAATGGTAACTAGTAGTGATATGGGACGATAATTACTCATTTCTTTCTTGTTTCCTTTCTTGAATATAGGCTTGACATGTGCCCTTTTCAAACATTCTGGAAATATACCAGTGGATAATGACTGATTGAATAATACTACTAGATATTTAGATAGAATATCGATACAGTTTTTCAGTAATTTTGATGACATGTTGTCATATCCGGAGGAGTTTTTGTTCAATAAAGACTTAGAAAGAGAAAGGATTTCGTTTTCATCCGTGGGTTCAAAAAAAATTGATTTCCTGTTTGGGATTGTATGTTCGTTTAGGAGACTTTTAACGTTATGTAACTCATCATTTGTCAGTTTTTCGTATTGTACAATATTTAGAAAGTGGTTATTTAGTGCATTGGCTAATTCATTTGGGTCCTCTATAATTTTCCCGTTTCTTTCGATTTGAAGTTGTTCCTGTGGTTTGCAGTTTCTATTCAATTGGCGATTGATAATTTCCCATGCTTTTTTGGATTTATTTTCGCTGATTACGATTTCGTGGTCTAGGGAAGCCTGTCGTGATTTTTTTATTACTTGTTTCAGGATTCGACAATATGTTTTTTTATGCCTGTTTAGGATATCATTTTTGAAGTTTCTTGTGTGTTTTATTAGCTGTCTCTTGTGCCAACAAGATTTTTTTATTCCTTTTGTTAGCCATGATTTCTTTTTATACGTTTTAACTTTTTTTAACGGAAAGCATGTTTCTATTTTTGTACTTAAGATATGCAAGAATGTTGTGAATTTGATTTCTATATCATTTTCAGTTATACTTGTGTATGTTATACTATTTAATTCTTGAGATATGAGGTTCCTGAAATTTTCAATGTTTCGTTTTGTGAAAAAACGTTTAGAACAATGATCATTTTGATTGGGACGCTTGGCATTTACAATTAATTCTAGGAGGAAATGATCAGAAAGGCCGCTGTCTTCTACTTTTATGTTGTGTTGGATTTCATCAATAAAAAAGTTGTCAATACAAGTATTTGATATTTCGGTTACGCGTGTTGGTTCGAAAATTGTCTGATTTAAATTATAACTTCCTAGTAGATTTGTAAGTGTTAGGTTTTCATAAGAATTCTGCAGGAAATCAATATTATAATCGCCACATAATATAATTCTGGTTTTTAAATCTTTGCTGATTGTCGTTAACAAATTTTCCAGGTTTTCCATAAATATTTCAAAATTTCCTAATGGTGATCTATAAATACAGATTATGTAAATATCTTGGTAATGTACAATACTAAATTCAATATTTTTTTCACTTATCAAATTATTCAGTTTTATGACATGTTTGCAATTATTGAGAATTTCATTTTTTACGAATATAGCGAATATACCTGAGATTCATTTACCAGAGCTAATCGGCATCATTTTTAGTCATCATTATGACTTCTCGCAAACTTTCAAACCCAAATCCTTGTCACTAGTGCCTGGGAGGCCCGTAGCCCCTCCGGCACGGATCCCCAGCGCACACGCGCACTTGGCCCTAGCCAGTCGCCTCCACGCGAGGCGAGCCCTGGTGCTTCGCCTTCTTGCGCGCGTGTAACTCGCGGCCGCGAGAGACTCCAGCCAATCCGCGGATTGGAATCAAGTAGGCGGCGTCTCGAGGAGAACAGTCGCGAAGACTGTTGCGCGCGCGAGCCAATCCGCTGCCTGAAATCAGGTGGGCGGCGTTTAGCGGAGAACTCGCGGATAACTCGATTATACTATTAATTCGCGGTCCGCGGATTATTCTTCACTTTTCTGTTTTATAAACTTTAAGGGCCTGAGATTATTTTTTAGCCTTGATCAATCATAATGAAATCGCGATCTACAGCACAGCCCATTTTTGCCTGCTAACCTCTTTGGCGACACGAAGAGGTTCACAATAGAATTCGTTAACACACCCCCGTCGATTCCGAGCTGTCTCTTTCGAGGCATTCAAGTGAGGAATCGCTGGTGTAAGCCTTCGAAAGCTCCAAGAAAAGAAGAGATCCAGAGGTGGTAGTGTCCAAAGATATTTCAGTAGCCACTACGGTTGAGCCTGGCCGTAGCACTACCACCCCCGACTCGTTCCTCTGCCGGCTTCCCCGAGGAAGTTGCCAGACCACCTCCCGCTGCATTACCTACATTAGTACCCTTACGAGGCGAACGTTGCACTGGGCTTTGTGGGGGTGTAAGTTGCGAGTCGTGCAACCTGCGGGGGCACACGTTCGGTCGCGATCGTTTATATTCTTGGAAGCTATCTTCAGGGGCCTTCAGCCATACCAGCTAGGGACCTAGGTTTCAGGGTGGTGATTGCGGGGCAACCCCAACGTGGTCAACTCCACCCTGCCCTTTCCGGTCAGCTAGATAGGACTTAGAGTTTTTTTGTCGATAGGGACAATAGGATACCTAAAACAATCCATATAATCACCTGGTACGACCCTACCTATGGAGGAGCGCCCGGCAGAAATGATGTTCACTGAAGAAGGAGAATTGGTGGACTTTGTCGCTGAGCGCCCAACGTGGGGCCCTAGAAGAGGAGAGACCGTCTGAGCAGCCGTTTCATTTCCGACCATCTGCCCGAACCGCTTTTACCCTCCACCAGCGGTTCACCACACTAGAAAGGGGCGCCGCACCAATCGGCAACAATAGCCCAGGATTTTCGAGTTCTAGAAATGAACCGATCAACCTCTCAGTCGTTAGGAACAACGACCGAACCCAGATCTTAGCAGGGGTACAAGGAATCCAGGTGATTACACGACAGCAAACCCCAGGATATGCATTAACCCGGCAGGCGGAGTCGCCGCAGGCAACCGCAGATGTGCCTATACATCATACCAACCCCTTCTCATTACTACAACAGGCCACCCAAGCCGAAAAATCGCAGAATCCTGTTAAAACCCCGTTTTTGGCTTCCGGGATTCCACAAAGCCAATGGCGCCCAGCAATATCACCCACGCAATTATGCGATCCACTGATGGCTCTCACAAATGCTATTCAGTCGCTAACCACCACCACGAAGTTGGTTAATACTCGTTTGAACCTGCCCGACTTCTCCGGTCTTGAATTCGAAGACCCCAAACATTTCATCAACGAGTGCCTTAGCGAACTGAATAAGCATCCGGAAATTGTGCAAGAAAGATGGACCGCAATAATACGTAAACAACTAAAAGCCGAAGCTGCACAATGGCATACAGCCACCTTCGGCAACACTACCCAGATTACATAGGAAAACTTTACAAATCGAATAATTCAACGATTTGACTGTAAATCAATCAAGTCCCGATTGATTTCAAAATTATATGGCAAGCCACAACCAGAAAATATGCGACCAGAGGCGTTTATTGCCGAGAAAAGTGCATTGGCGCGAAGGGTTGCCTCTCATTTATCTGAGGAAGAATTAATTGATATTATTTTACCCCTATTGAGAGCCGAGATTAGATGTTTCTTGAGAAACGTCACCTTTTATAGCGTGGAAGAGTTAACAATACAATGCACGCAAATAACCGAGGATATAGGTCAAGTGTCGTGGGCGAAAAGAAACGAAAGTGTGCCACGAGAAGGTCAATACCCTATAAACAGGCCGAACAATAATAACATTCCAAACTGGAGAGCACGTAATGATATTCAACCGCAGCACAATAGGCCCTTGTTGCGGCAGGCGCCGGATGCAACAGGTGGCCCATTACGGTCGGGTCGGCAGCAACAGCCGATAACAAATAGGCCAAGCGGTCAACGACCGCCGACGTACGATCGAAAAACGCAAAGACACAATCAAATCTCAATGGAAGACGAGTCCGTAGAATTGAATACGATGCCGGAAAACTCCAACAGGGACGGTCCGGCAGAAGAAGGAAATTAAAAGCAGAGTTGTCCCGCAAAAAGCACGTACTGAAAATGAGTTTTGACGTCCAGCACAAAACAAATCAAAAGAATCCAAGTCTGCTGCCACGGTTGGATTTAGTGGAAGAGGACATTTTGGTGTCCCTCTCCGAGGACCAGGAGAGGCCGAAACGCCGAAATAGCGCCCTTCCACGACTCCAGGTGGAGATACTGGGGCACACCGTGATGGCCTTAGTGGATACTGGGGCCAGTAGCAACTTTATCAGAACAGACCTTTTGGAAGAATTTGATTTGACACAGTTGCCACGACCCGGAGTGATTATTTTGGGCTGACAGAATAACAGCCCAGAGTCTCGGGACGATAGACGTGGAAATCCTCATCGAAGGCGTGCCCACTACGATTACTGCCACGGTAGTGGGAAATTTGCAGGAGCAATTTATATTGGGCATGCCGTGGTTAAAAGACACAAAAGCCGTATTAGATATGCACCGAAAATGTGTGTATTTTGGACGAAATCCACGGCAAACTGTGTACTTCCACGTTGAACCAAAAAGACAGGCCCGAAACGTGGAATTCCCCGAATTTGAAGATCATCAGTTTCTATCAGAGACACGATTTCTTCGACGACAGAATCCGACAGCCTACTACGCACGCTACTGTACACCATATTCGGGTGAGAAGCGACAGGCCATTTCGCCAGCAGCGATATGCAAAAATGTCGGATGTTCGAAAGAATATCATACACGAAGAAATAAATAAACTCTTGGAGGGGGGAGTCATAAACCGTAGCAATTCGGAATATTGTAGCCCGGTGGTCCTCATTCCCAAAAAGAATGGGAAATTAAGATTTTGTGTAGACTACCGCGAGCTAAACAAGCTTATTATTTCAGAAGCTTCCCATTTACCGGTGATACAAGAAACCGTGAGGGAAGTGGGTCAAGCCAAGATTCTCACCAGCTTGGACCTCCGAAATGGTTTTTGGCAGATTCCCCTGAGCCCCGAGTCCAAGAAATATACGGCATTTGGAGCCCCTGATGGATCGGTGTATGAATTCAGAGTACTTAGCTTCGGGCTGAAGAACGGTCCAGCAGCATTTCAGAAAATGATGTCGTCGGTGTTAGTTGGCTATGTCGATAGAATATGCAAAGTATATCTGGATGATATAATTATTTATTCTGACACCATCGACGAGCATCTGGATCATCTATGTTTAATTTTTGAAAGACTACGTGCTCATGGGCTTTGGGTATCTCCAAGTAAGTGCAAATTCGCACAACGTGAACTTGAGTACCTGGGGCGGGTCGTGACCGCAGAAGGCAACTTCCCGCAAGAAGTACATGTACTAAACGTACGCGAATACCCAGTGCCGAAGTCATTAAAACAATTACGAGGATTTCTCGGGACAGCCGGTTGGCTTCGAGAATTCGTTCCTAATTTTGCTGAAATCACTGCACCATTGTCCGATTTAATAGACCAGAAAAAGAAATTTCAGTGGACTCCAGCTGCAGAAAAGGCTTTTCAAATAGTAAAAGTATCTGCCCCTCTAAAATTAGCGAGGCTTGACGTTAGTCGAGGATTCTGTCTGCAAACAGATGCCTCGTACATAGGCATGGGGGCTGTACTATTTCAAGAACAACCAAATGGAGGCAGAGATATCATCGCCTATGGAAGCGCGAAACTGACAGCCGCCGAGAAACGATACCACATAAACGAAATTGAATGTTTAGCGGTGATGTGGACTGTAAAAAAATATAGGCATTTTATACAGGATGGCCCATTCACCTTGTATACAGATAGCAGCGCGCTTCTTTGGCCTGATAAGATAAAGGATGAGAAAGCAAAGCTAACCCAGTGGGCGTTACTCCTCCAAGAGTATGACTACGAAGTGAAACACGTCCCCGGGAAACTAAACCAGCTTCCTGATTTTCTTTCGAGAAACCCTGTGGAAAGCTCCCAGGAAAAGAGACCAGAAACCGACCTCGATAGATTAATTTTTCCTTTTAAGGAGGTGAAACCTGAAGTCGATGAAGAAACCGTAGACGTGGAGGTCCGACTTACGATGATGTTGTCCCAATTCGACCTAGTGGACGTGAATCCACCGACGGTTTAATGCAATATATTGACCACCTTCTATGAAGAAATGGTCGAGGCACAGCGCACTAGCTTCACGGTGCAAGAATTTATTAACAAATACCGACAACAAGAAAACGACCCCGACGCCGATCACCAGATCCAACGCCGATGGTTTGTCGATGATAACGACGTTTTGTTTCGTCGTGACAAAGAAGTGGAAGGTATGAAGATATCCCAGCAATACTACTGGCCGGGAATGCGGGCCGACGTTGCAAAATACGTCAAGGAATGTCTCATCTGTGCTACCACAAGGAGAGAACAAATACAAGAGAATGTAAACCAACATCCTCATAAGCCTACTAGACCTTGGCAAATGGTCTCGGTGGATGTCATGTGCCCCTACCCCATAGGCAAAAATGGAAAATGCTTTCTGCTCATTGCCTCAGATTGTTTCAGCAATTGGATAGAGGCTAAAGCAGTGAAATTTTCAAATGCCAAGGTGGTAGTTAGGTTCCTGAAAGAAGTTGTTTTTCTACGTTAGGGGTTCCCAGAGGAACTCATCACCGACCATGGTAATCAGTTTCGTGGCCAAGTATGGGAAAGGTTTTGCGAAACGCACCGAATTAAACCTACCTTCTCGGCAATCCTTCACCAGAGGGCTAACCCGGTGGAACGCCGGTGCCAAGAAGTTAAAAAATGGGTTAGGGCGAAACTTGTAATGAAAGATAAAACTCTTTGGGACACTTTCATTCCGGAATTGTTATTCGACTTAAGGACCAGAAATAACACTTCTACAAACCAAACTCCGGCTATGCTCCTACTGGGTTATGAACTTCAACGTCCGGGAGATTGGAGAGCTCCAGCTCCACCACGTCAGCAAGCGGCTCCGCCGAACGCCCCTGCCACACGTCAGGCTCGTATTGAGCGAGCAAATAATCAAAAAATCATGTTCCGACGAAATCTATTCCCTAATGCAGAGGCCGGTCCCAGTACAGTAGATAAGCTAAGCCGCCACCAGCCCACTTTGACCCGTAAAGCGACCTCCGTCAGCGACATGTAACGCAGCGACACCAGCGCCACCACAACAACGCCATCTGGTGGCGAGAATCGGAACTAAAGACATCTTCAATCTGAAGACATCTTCAATCTGAAGACATCTTCCATCTGAAGACATCTTGCAGACCACACCCTCAACTGACACTACCCCCTTAGGCCTTTTACGCTGTACCCCCCTTTGGACCCTTAGCGCTGCGCAATCCGAAGACATCTTGTGACGTCATATTCCATTTTAAAAAAAGCCAGTACAATCGGGATTCGAACCCGCATCAATACGGTGCAAAGTTTCAAGACCAAACGCTTCGTCCACGCGGCCACTGCGGGACATATCAATCAACATTTCTAAAAATAAACCGATGCGGTTATTTGTGCTTTGTGGAACGTAGCAACCTCGGCAAGCGGGGAGCAGGGGAAACGAACAATGGCTTATTTATTCATTATACATCAGTGTATGAATAGAGATAATCGCATTCAAGGTCAGGTTCGCTGCATTCCAATGATGACTCAACATATCACGCCATGATGCAACAGCGTGATGTATTCGAGCAGATTCATGGAGCAGGGAAAGGAACAATGGCTTATTCATTCAATACACATCAGTGTATTAATAGACATAATTGCATTCAAGGTCAGGTTCGCTGCATTCCGTTGATGATTCAACATGATACAATTTTTCGCGTAACGTTACAAAGATAAGAGACGACAAAGCGACTGACACTGTTGCCAGACGTTTGAAAAAATGAGGCATTGATGCCAGACGTTTGAAAATATCTGGAAATATACCATAATGCACCTACAGCTTACCGAAGTGGAATCCGAACCACTCCGAACCACCACGTTTGAATACCCTAAATTGATGTATACAGGGTGTGCTTGCTGAAGTTAGGCGTCTGACATCTAACATTTGACATTTGACATTTGACATTTGACATTTGACATTTGGCTACCAAACGTTAGATGTCAGACGCCTAACTTCAGCAAGCACACCCTGTATACATCAATTTAGGGTATTCACACGTGGTGGTTCGGAGTGGTTCGGATTCCACTTCGGTAAGCTGTAGGTGCATTATGGTATATTTCCAGATATTTTCAAACGTCTGGCATCAATGCCTCATTTTTTCAAACGTCTGGCAACAGTGTCAGTCGCTTTGTCGTCTCTTATCTTTGTAACGTTACGCGAAAAATTGTATCATGTTGAATCATCAACGGAATGCAGCGAACCTGACCTTGAATGCAATTATGTCTATTAATACACTGATGTGTATTGAATGAATAAGCCATTGTTCCTTTCCCTGCTCCATGAATCTGCTCGAATACATCACGCTGTTGCATCATGGCGTGATATGTTGAGTCATCATTGGAATGCAGCGAACCTGACCTTGAATGCGATTATCTCTATTCATACACTGATGTATAATGAATAAATAAGCCATTGTTCGTTTCCCCTGCTCCCCGCTTGCCGAGGTTGCTACGTTCCACAAAGCACAAATAACCGCATCGGTTTATTTTTCGAAATGTTGATTGATATGTCCCGCAGTGGCCGCGTGGACGAAGCGTTTGGTCTTGAAACTTTGCACCGTATTGATGCGGGTTCGAATCCCGATTGTACTGGCTTTTTTTAAAATGGAATATGACGTCACAAGATGTCTTCGGATTGCGCAGCGCTAAGGGTCCAAAGGGGGGTACAGCGTAAAAGGCCTAAGGGGGTAGTGTCAGTTGAGGGTGTGGTCTGCAAGATGTCTTCAGATGGAAGATGTCTTCAGATTGAAGATGTCTTCAGATTGAAGATGTCTTTAGTTCCGATTCTCGCCACCAGATGGCGTTGTTGTGGTGGCGCTGGTGTCGCTGCGTTACATGTCGCTGACGGAGGTCGCTTTACGGGTCAAAGTGGGCTAATGGCGGCTTAGCTTATCTACTCAGTACTGAATTTCAACCGGGATAATGGGTACTCTGTCGAAATAGTGTGGAGGAGGGTAAAGCTAAGTTTGGACAGACCTGGTTGGGACCCAACCAAGTAGTCCGCCGCACCGGGTCCACCACCTACCTGGTAAATAAGGAAGGCCGAGAGGTCATTATTCATGTGGACGACCTTCGGCTTGCCCCAGCCCAACGCGTCGGACAGGAGCAGCTCGACCCCAGGGGTGCTCCTCCTCCATAGGTTTTAGTTGAGACGTGTTCCCCAGGTGTTATAGTTGCTCAAATTCCCTTGTATAAAGACATAGACACTTTTCCCTCGGAGCGCTATAAACATTTCCCTTGATAGTCAAATTTTAAATGTTTTTTTTTTTCAACTTTCCCGGAACCTTTAAAGTAGCTGAAGCACCAGTGGAAGCGGGCTAACGTAAGTTAGATGTTGTTGCTTTCGTGCATTTTGTAAAAGTTTTTTGTGTTCGTTCTGCTGGAAAAGTAAATGTTTTGTTTGTTGTTCAAGGATTATTGTTTGATTTAAAAGTTTTTTTTTTGTTTTTTTGGTTTTGTTCTAAGTTACTGTTTGTTTGTTGTTGTTGTTTTTGTTTTTCAGAAATTGTATAGCCTTGCAAGTGGCTCACTAATGTTGTAAATACTGTTTTGAAAAAAAATGACTGAATAAAAAAATGGCCGTTTTCACGGCAGCCAAAAAGGGGTGCCGGCGTCAAATGGGCTAGCGATCATTTGAAAGGGGGGCTATTAAGCATTAAAAACCATGAATAATAGCGAAAACCGCATCCAAATCGGATGCGTATTAGCAAAGATAGGTAACCTAGTGCCTGGGCGGCCCGTAGCAGTAGAAAGGATAGGCCGATGGAGACGGAGGTGGCGGGGGCGACGGAGGTGGCGGGGGCGACGAAGGTGGCGGGGGCGGCGGAGGTGGCGGTGGCGGAGGTGGCGGAGGTGCAGGAGCCGAGGAGCTCAGGAGGATCTAGGATCTGAGGAGTGAACGACCGGAGGTATAGCCTTCGAGCCGAATAATGCATAGACCTAAAATTGCCATTTCCACGTTCTCGCGTAGGTTGAATATAATTTATTACATCAATTAAATTCTAAAGTTATGAGGTAGTAAATAAATAAATAAATAAATAGTGTGACGCAACAATGAACTATAAACTACGACATCTAATGTCAAAAAGAACCAGGCCCTTCCGAGAAAAAATGTCGCCCTAAAGAAGTCTTCGAGCCAAAGACTGCATAGTCCCAAAATTGCCGAGCCCATGTTCTCACGCAGACTTTTAAAATAAAATAAAATTTATCACATCTATCAAATTCCAAAGTTATGAGGTATTGTGACGCAACAATGGACGATAAACTACGACATCTGATGCCTAGAAGAAGAAGAAGACAGTCGAAATGGGCCTCCTTCCAAATGAATTTCATCCTAATAAAATCTTTGTTCAAAACTATTCTCACCATAATAATAAAATTCGATGGTTTTGGTCGTGCATGTCCCAGGTAATAAAAAACGTAATTGCGGGCTTTATCGTTGACCCTTCCAATGGGTAATCTCATGAATTTCATAATTTATACTAAACAGATGGAAATCAATTTATTTATTTGAAAGCTTTGAATAGTTAGGACTTTATCAGTTGTTGGGAGAAAACAAAAAATTAATACAGGATGAACCAGAGAAATCATTGGCACATTAGGATTAATGAAACAATTTGCGTTTGATTTATCGAAAAACTATATACGGAATATATGAAAAATTGAACGTGATGGGCCGAAAACATGGCATCGATCAAAATAATCAAGATGACCGCCTAGAGAAAACAAATATGGCGTTGATGGAAATATAAATTGGGTAAGTCACCTATAGAGGAAATCGAACAAGCCATTGAAGATATGAAATAAGGTGGTCTTCTAGAAAGAAAAATTCAATATGGCGTCGAATTTTTGGATTAAAATGGCTCTCTACTGAAAAAACAAAGGATATGTATATAATGAATGAAGCAATTCGCTCCCTCAGAGGTAATATATGGGGTTATTCTACGTATGAGCTATCGTAAAAATATTATACAGGATGGATCGAAAGAATGTCTATACAGGAGAGATTAGAGAAAAACGTAGTCGTATCTGCACACATAATAGTGGAATAACTGATTGCATTTCGAAAATGCCCCATAGGTTTTCGAGCTCCATTTCTGGTATATACTTACGCTAAATAGGTAATAAATCGGGTACCATTTCTAGTTTTTATAATCATCTATCAGAGCAATCTAATAATTATAGCGCCATCTACACTGAAATGTGAAAATAATTATCGGTATCGGTTTATCTTTGGAAATAATAATGAGTCGAGTAATTTCAAACTTTTATGATCGAATGAATCGAGCAGTTATATACTAATTATTCGTCGATACGAAATAAAGGACAATAATGCGCAATACCTTTGACATATTATGAGATAAAGTATATCATATATTTATATATTGGTATACTATTTGATGATTAACAAACAACACGCAACACGTTTTGCCGAAATTAATGCAATATCTGCCTTATTAAGAAAATAATCTAATGAAATGGCAAGTAGGAGCTCGCGAGATAATATATTGAAGGTTAGTTCGTAGTTGGATGAAGCTCTCATATTACAGATGTTTGTACTAAGTCGGTGAGGTAGAATTAGATTTTATTCATCTACCCATCAGTAAAAAATTAATCAAAGAGTTGCGAGTAATCAACTACCGACGACAAGATATGAAAATATTTCGATCTATTCGACAGCAGCTTTTAAATTCCTTCCTGTTCCTCCCTCTCTCTTTTTATCAAATCTTTATAGTAAATCATTTTTTGTCATTAGTAAATAGGCTATGCGGATACTGGATCAATTTGACCACTTTTCCCATGTTAATTCCCATAAGAAAATTTCAGCTCAAAAATAGCGAATGTGGCTCCTTTTTCCTTCTTCTTCTTTCTCTATGCACAAGGTAGGAGGTAAGCTACTCCTCAAGGTCATTTACCTTTCAAAGTCCTAACCTCAAGATTCGATAGTGATCCAGAATTGGAAAATACTTGGGTTATAGGAAGAACACGTCTATGTATGTAACACTTTTTGAATTGTTGACATATTAAACAAATTTATCATCAAATAAAATATATAGTGATATCGTCATTGGAATCAAGCTTATCTACCATATTGTTTGATTTTGAACATAACTTTATATCGTAGGGAAGAAATAATGATGTCTTCATAAAAATATAAATAATTTATTCATTATAATATATCATATACAGTATTATCTTACATGAGATATATTGAATTCTTCATTTCCATCAATCGAATAGTGCCCCCAAGGTAATGTAACATTAGTTCCAGGAACAATATATCTTTTATCATCATTTGGACTGAGAGCAATCTTGTTTTGTATGATGGAATGAACTTTGTGTTTATCAGATCTGATTAAATTTTGTGTGATAGTTTTCTGCTCCCAATTATCTAAACACTGAACCTAATCATCGAAAGTTATTATCGTCTGTACAATAGATGATTTCACACCCTTTGCCTTCTTTGTTTCACCAAAATTTCGTAGAATACATTCGATTTCTATTTCATCATATTCTTCTTCCAACAAGTAAAATATATTCAATACATCAGTTGAGATGAGCAATAACACATCATTCCTTGAAGAGGGCTATAGATAAATGATGATATGAATTCACGAATGATGGGGAATATATAATTTTAAATGATAATATCATAACTAATCCGCTCTTACCACACTACCTACCTCTCCATTATATGGCCATTCGAAACGATTGAATGGGGGATTCATACTTGAGGACCAATAACATTTTGAGGTGCTTCTGGGTGTATGCCGCAAAATTCGGACAGAAGACACGAAAAGTCTTTCACACTGCTCATCCCCGAATATAAATATACCGCAAAAGGATTCTCTCAACCGTTTATCAAAATGATTTATTTATTCGTGGACAGGTGCCCTATCAATTCTCATCTAATGGGGTATCCACATTCATTCCGTTTTAGAGAGAAAAATAACTTCGCAGCATAGATCACAGGGAAAAACCTCTAAATGTAGCTCGTTATCGCCATTCGCAAATCATTGTCATTGTCCAGATCTCCTTTCTTCTCGTTGATATTGCTAGAAGATTTCGGTTTCTCAATTCAGCACTATACCTGTGTAAGATTTCAATGAAGGCTAATAAACTCTGGAAGGGTATCCTTTATATACACATGTTAGAGCATACCCCCACAATGCGAATATTATGTCCTATGATTATTTAACAGTCCCTGCAGTATATATAAATGAAAAAATTCTACGATTTTTATCATAGTGTCCAACGAATCACAGCCCAGTCGAGTTGATAGTGTTTGCTGTGTTAATATCGCGAGTTAATCACCACGTGAGCAGAACCTGAACTTTTATTTTATCACAGATCGATGGTGAGTACAAGATATTATGCAATTCTCAAAGTTTTCTGATACATGCTGAAATATATAGGGGATTTGGCGAAGCGTTCGAAATAAGCAGGCACCGAACTACTCTTTCGACATTTTATAAGCAGAATAAAAAATCATTTTCTATGTGGCTCTATTTTATAAATGCGTGCAACGCAATTGAAATCTAATTACGATAATAAAGTCATCAAGTGACAATAATTCGAAGTAAGATTGAATTATAGTTTCATATATATATATAGAGTTTAAATAATTTTTCACTTATTTTGTGTGTGTGTGTGTGTGTGTGTGTGTGTGTGTGTGTGTGTGTGTGTGTGTGTGTGTGTGTGTGTGTGTGTGTGTGTGTGTGTGTGTGTGTGTGTGTGTGTGTGTGTGTGTGTGTGTGTGTGTGTGTGTGTGTGTGTGTGTGTGTGTGTGTGTGTGTGTGTGTGTGTGTGTGTGTGTGTGTGTGTGTGTGTGTGTGTGTGTGTGTGTGTGTATATTGAAATGGAGAAATGACAAAGTAGACAAATTTGAAGCTGAGATATTTTATTGATTGCACTATTCCAATGTTCTCATCATATATCGCTATTTTAACCATTTCCTACACTGGAGACTTATTTTTATTTCCTTGATGATGACAAAATAAACTGCTGAAACGTTGGCTATTAAATAATATAGTTTCTGTTACGGAAGACCTACAACCCAAAAAAAAACACCGAAATATATCGCTATATTCACGTTACGCTGATTCGGCTATATATTTATGCATGTAATTTACACCGATTTGGATATATTTGTATTTCGAGGATATTAATTATCAAGTCTTTGGTTTTGAGAGTATTCAATATAAGCTCAAAACATGCGGAAAAAAAAACTAATATTCTAGGAACATTTATTCATTTTATATAGCACATTATCCTGATTCAGGATAGGTTAGGTCAATCGTCTGTGTTTATAGAAGTTTTCTTTTCCAAACGGAAAGGGGTTTTATGGCTTGGCTTGGCGCTGAACTTGAAGTCCGAAACACCAATAAATCAAACAGTTGTGTCCCTCGCTATGGGGGGTCGTTGATAGTATCTTTTGTCAGCACAAATAGATAGTACACTTTGAGCGATATATTATCGTAACTCATTGCTATGATGAATCCTGAATGGGTGCAGACTAAGGAGAATATTGTTACATTGATTAACACCTCGCTCTCAATAGTAGGTACCTGATAGTTTATCTCCTATAATTAGCTAATATTTGAAAAATTATCAATCTTCAACACTTTTTTCTTCTTTGAAACCACGCTTCGGTTATAACGGTAATAAAGTCTCCCATTCGGGTATAATAGTACGATTTAAAATTCGGGTGGTAAGTAATACTTAATTCCGATTAATATCGAGAGATCAGGAAAATCTTTCATTTTCAAAAATAAACAACTTGCGGTTTACTCACATCTTATATTTCCGAATATTATATGGAGGGAACTCATTCGGTGGCTTGCATTATAATGAAACAATGCAAAGTAGCGAAAAGTATATACTGATAGATTACATCATTTCACAATAAAATAAACAAAATAGGAATGTTTTATAGGGTGATATCTCCATGAGCTTTCAGGGGAAAGGTTAACTAAAACGTGATTGAAAATGAAATTGAGAAAGGTGCGTGAACCATCTTAGCGAAATATGATCAGAACGGTATTACTTAATCGCGACTAACTGCTTTCACACTAGGTCTTCTTGACTCTATCCGACACTACCTGATATATGATTTCCAGTTTTTTATATTGTGGTTATTCTTTTGTGAATGTCTCACTCCGGAAAGTTCAATGTTCTGAGATCGCCGAATGTACATGTTTGCGCACATCCTAATTCACTTTTTTCTTTCAATTTCAACTTCATTGAATTCAGATTGGAACATAAACAGTTACAAAACTGACCCATGATAATGGATTACTGCGGGATTAGGAAAATTCCTCCAATATCTTTACATTTGCGGCAATATTGTTTGAAACATGATTAAACAATATATGGCTATGTGAAAAAAGCTTTTCGGAAACTACAATACTGTTTACCATTACGGTGCAGTGTCCAGGACAACTGGTAGATACTTCGATAGCAACAACAGATTCCCCCAGCACCAGTTTCTTTGTTATCTTGGGAGGGTCTGAATTTAAATAAATTGATATACTAACATAATTATCGTATCCATTCCTCCTAAAAGACTGAATGAGAACAATGTAATATCAAAGTTTTCTGAAAATATACATCTTTGATTTATTACCCGAATGATAATGGAATTAATTTGCTGTTACAAGTATATTATTTATTTTTCGACAATATAAAGTTTCAAAGTGTCGATTGAGAAATATAACATCAAATATATTGTTATTACTCATCAATTTAGCTAAATATAGGCTCATTCACATCTTAGAGTATTTTCTTAACATCAACTTTCCAAAAATCGCTTTGCATATGAGGGTGGGTGAATAATGTTTATACAACGAATGATACGGCACTGAGTAACTCACCAGTGGAATCTTGTTCTGTTCACCACTTTTAAATCGACTTTTTACACATTTCACAGCGTTTCATTATCATTTAAATTCGATTTGAACAGGGTAGACAAGGTTTTTAAGTAAAAAAACTATTCAAATTTTCACACGAAACCACGGAAATATGACGTTTATTGAACAATCAAACGAAATTTGATTTGGAAACTAGGCGTTTCGCACCGATTTACGGAGTTGGTGCATCGGGCCCCGTGTTGTACGAACACTTGATTATTTCGCGTAGGTATTCAACCCCGCAGTTGAAATGGATATCGTTTCCTGTTGATGGATATTTGGGTATAACAAAAAATGCAATAAATATAAAAAGTTTTCAGAAAATGCCCGCATCGTCAGGTTACGGGACCGACGAGGAAATGGATGTTGAGGACTTTATAAGGAATTTTAACGAAGAATTCCAGGCACTCGTGGCCGAAGGATTAATTGACGGATTGTACGTATAAAAGATAATTTTAACGAATGATTCAATATCACTCTTTCTTTGCAGACATATTTTTATGGGTGAACACAACTTCCCGCCTGGTAACTATTTTCTTTTATTTTCCTTTTTCGATTTTTTTTTATCATGCGATATTAATGATTTTATGTTAAGGTATGAATATATGGAGTACGATGATAATATACCAAGGGGCCGACCACCACCACCGCCACCACCTCATAATCAGGAAGAAGGAGTGTACGTAGAAACGGGTATTTGGAAATCGGTGTACTAATTTCGTTTCTTCTTTCAGCCCCCTTGATAGAGATGAGCGGGCGGATAGTCCCATCACCATGTGAGTTTCTGATATTACATCCATTTATCTAGATCAAATTCCCGTTATTATTTTAGAAGTGACGAGAGTGGAGATAAACTAAAAATTCCAAATTATAGACCTACTTCTCTGATATCACACATAGCAAAAATTTTCGAAAAAATAATTAAAAAAAGAATGACTCACTTCATGAAAAAACATAATATCCTGTCCGAACAACAGTATGGATTCAGAGAAAGAAAGTCTACAGAAGATGCAATATTGGAACTGACGACTCATATCTACAAATCACTCGACATTTCTAAGCCGTCACTTTGCATTTTTGTTGACCTTTCCAAAGCCTTCGATACTGTTTGTCAAAAAGGCTCCTTGAGAAACTGGAAAAAATTGGCATGCGGGGTAAGCCACATGATCTATTAAAATCGTATCTCACAAACAGAAAACAAGTAGTCGATATTGATGGCGCAGTGAGTACTCCAAGGACAATCACCTACGGGATCCCCCAGGGTACGGTCTTGGGCCCTCTTCTTTTTACCATCTATATAGACACCCTATTAAAAATGACCTCTGAAGGAACGATTCTAAACTTTGCAGATGACACAGCAGTATTTTATAACGCCGATACATGGCAGCAACTGAAAGCAAAGGCAGAAAAAGATTTCAGCGATATAAACAAATGGTTCCAATACAATAAACTCACTTTGAATACGGAAAAGACCAAATACTTACCATTCACCTCCTATACCAACAATTTACCGAATATGGGGCCACTGAATATAAATCATAATATATCAATTCCAGAAGCCAGCTACATAAAATACCTCGGTATAAAAATCGACCGACATTTGAAATGGGATTCACATATATCGTATGTCACAAAAAAACTGAGAGGTTTCACATCAAGATTCAAAATCTTGAAAGAATATCTTGATATTACTCATTTAAAAACTGTATATTATAGTTTAGTTTCGTCCCAACTCTCATACGGTATAATAGGATGGGGAGGAGTGAATGACACGTACCTGAATAGTCTCAATATTGTACAGAAAAAAATTCTTAAAATCATCTTAGGCAAAGGAAGGACTTACCCAAGCGACAATTTATACAAAGAAAGTAACGTTCTAGATGTTATGTCTACTGTATCTATTGTCAAAAAATGTTGCAAAAAATTTACAAAACTGAAATCAAAATAACACGCTCGGATCACCCATACAATACTAGGAGACAAAAACATAGTGTTGTGGTTCCGAAATGTATCAAAGCAGTGGGACAGAGGCACTGCAGCTATCTGGGTCCAAAAACATGGGACTTACTGCCTGAAACCATTAAAACTAGTAAAAACTACGTTACGTTTAAAAAAAGAGTTAAAACTTGGCTAAATAGTTATGACAGAGATATATTCCAAAAAATCATTTAACTGTAAAAAAAAGCACAAGAATTCATACCTGCTATACATGATCAATTTTAACGAATTGTTTGCCCTAATTCAATTGAGTGATTATATATATATTTCTAATGAGAATCTAGAAGTAACTTTAACCGACTGTGATATTCATCTCATGCGATACCTTGCATGAAACTTTAACCATTTACCATTTATTTGTGATATTTTAAACAACTTGATATGTACCTATATGCTATGCTACTTGATGTGATTACCTGGATGTGACTTTTTGAATATTTAACATAACTTGTTATGTGCTATATGAATGTTATATTCACTAAAATTTCTCATTCTCATCATATAAGATATATATTCTTATTAAATATTGAAAGAGCTATATATCAAGTCCTTATACTAAGTTAGGTTAGGTTATTTTATTATTTCTAAAGGCTACATCACGCACAAGGAGCAATTTAGCGATTGTTTCTTCAGTGATGCCATTGTTTATTTATTCATCTCTCAAGTAATATTTTGTATTCAAGATTGTGAATTGAGATAATAAACATTATTATTATTATTATTATTATTATTATTATTATTAGAAGAAGAGGAACAGCCCATCCCCCTAGATAACGACAACGAATGCATGCCCATAATGTGAGTTTCATCTTTTTCTTTTTGGGTTATGTAATACTTTTACCATAACTTTATGTATAGGTATGATCATGTTGGGCATGATGAGATCATGGCAATGATGGCTCTTCCACCACCTGATCTCTGGATAGGGAGGTACGTAGAGACAGCTATTCGATAATCATTACACTAATTTCGTTTTTCTTTCAGCCCCCCTAATAGAAATGAGCGGGCGGATAGCCCCATCACCATGTGAGTTTCTGATATTCCACCCAATTATCTAGATCAAATTCCCGTTATTATTTTAGAAGTGACGATGAAGAAGCGAATCCACCCCACCCTGCTAGATGACGGCGATGGCTGCGATTGTTATTATACTTGTTAGGTAAAACTAATGAATATATTACTTCAATTCATATGTGCGTTTCATTTTTCCTACATTTACACCTTGCCAAAAAAAAAACAATAAGGTCATTTTCAGAAGATTGTTTTATTGAATTGAAAAACTACACAAAATTCTTCATTGAAACATCAAACATATCGTATATATTTCTTGATATAGTCGTTGCAACTGCTAGGAGAGGTAATACTTTGTGGTAGAATCAATTAATTTCACTAGCCACTGTTTTCCTCAATATGTCCAATTCATTTCTTATCGCTTTGATTTCTTCATCTTGGAGGGCTTGCTTCTTGCTCATTAAAAACCTCATCTCAGATTGCTGTTTATCAAAGATTATTCTAGCATCTCTGATGACTGAGGATACTGCAGCCTGTACTGCCGATATTCCACACAATCCTTATCAGAAATTAGTTCGCCAACATTAGTCAATCTTTTGCCTTGTAAATCGAAATTGCCATCTTTGTCCACTTTGAAACCTACGCCTGGTGGACCACGTAGGGAAAGTTTTGATTCATTTCTTCTGCGACCAAAATTATCGATGGTTTTAGTCATCATCATCACCCGACGAATGATCAATTCATACTGAGCAATATTAACATTAGAGTTCTTGCTATATACCTACCCAAAATAAATGCTCGTACATAAAGTAAATAAATGAAACACAAAAAATAGCTGTTCTTTATATATATTATATATTTCACGACGTAATTGTTTAAACTTCAAAATCATTACATATTCAAAAAGTCGGAGTAGACTGTCATTGAAAAGAGATAATTTCAACAATATAAAATACATAAATAAACACAATTATTCAAATCTTTATAACTAATTGAAAAGCATTCAATTCATATTTTTAGGTAAAATAATTTCGACAATACACAATACATTAATAAACACAATTATTCAATCTTTATAACTGATTGAAAAGCATTCAATTTCTATTTTTTCCTTAAAATAATTACGATTCAATTGTATTTGTACAAAATATGCGACAGTGATGCTAGACACAAGGGATAATTTCAACAATATATACAAGTTATTACAATGATATCTGGGAACATAACATTAATTAAAATAAATATATTTACAAAATATAAACAATTATTTATAGAAAAATACTCCCAATTATAATACAAATAAATTATGAATCAATATCAACAAGCTTTTTGTATGGATTTCACAGCCAAATTATGCGATATTTCAAAACAATGGGGAGATGAATGATTATTGCATTTCTTCTTCGAATAATCTTATTAGTAAATCTAATCTCTGCTGCCGCCTCATTTCTTCTTCAGGGTCGATTTTATAAAATTCAATATCACCATGACCCCATGGTAATGTTTTAGTGGTGTTGGGAATTATAAATCGCTTGTCATCGTGGTGTGAGAGAGCTACCTTGTTTTTCATTTCCGTAAACATGTCATGCATATAACTACAGAAGCATAACATTTTTCTGAAAATTAACCCACCACGCTCCACTATATTCCTATAGTCGTCCAAGGTCAATTGCTGTTTAACGACTGATTGAGCAACTCCCTTGGCTTTCTTCAGTTCAGTACCTACTGACTGGACATAGTAAGCATTCGCTCCTGTGCCATAAAAGCTCATTATGGGGTCATTAGGGAATTCATCTTTCATATTTTTCAGAATTGACCTTGTAACTGGCATTTCAAAGCTGTTGTCAGAGTTATAATTAGACGTGTCAAACCTTTATATTCTCATTCATGAAATTATAGAAATTATCAGTTTCGACTTTCAATATCAAAGAATCAGTGTCTGTGTATAGGAGGGATGCTTTATAGCCGAAATTAGACTTGATAAATTGATAGTAAAAGTCGTACATGACCGTTTTTGACATGTCTAATATGCAGAAACCTAAATACAATGGTTTATTTTAATTAACTTTCACTCTACCCATTTGGAAAGCGAGAAAGTTCTCGGTGAATATGGACAAAGTTTACAGAATATACTATAAGTTGAGTCACTCCGCCTCGATTCTCGAAGCGACCGGCCCCTTACCCCGCCTATCAAGGGTACTGAATTCAGTACCTCGCCGAGAACCGTAAGATACACGACGTCCCAGTCCACGGCTTGCCGCGGCGCGCAGCAATTCAGAGCCAAATATACAGATTGTCCCAAAAGTTACATTTCTGTGAGTG
The DNA here is from genome assembly GCA_029955515.1 of Chrysomela aeneicollis. Taxonomy (NCBI): domain Eukaryota; kingdom Metazoa; phylum Arthropoda; class Insecta; order Coleoptera; family Chrysomelidae; genus Chrysomela; species Chrysomela aeneicollis. The sequence continues at coordinate 1,314,973 of JARUHQ010000013.1, read as the reverse complement.
GGTTGATAAATTATAAAGGCCTGTCATATTTGGGCAGTGGATGGATCTGAAAGCCTTTATGGCTACCGAAAAACAAATATTAAAAAATCTTTCAAATTTGTGAATTTTGTCAGGCGAGACGTAACAAAAAAGTCAAATTTATTTTTTGATAGAAATGCAATAAAATAAATATTTCTTCTGTGGGAATCACTACAAAATAAATATTACAAATATTAATTTACTCGAATTATCAATCAAAACTATTTCGCTTAAATAAAACTCTTATGGAAATTCCAGAAACCCTACTACTATACAATTTTGTAGATCTTTCAATAAAATATTCAGATTACGGTATTTTGATTGTGCTGAAGGTAAAAACTGTATGAAATGAAGTCTTGATGAATTTAACTCCAGAATTTACAAAAACTCACTAGAATATTTCTCCATATACTTCACTTGAAGTTTTTTCGAATGATTATCCCAATATAAGAAATCTGGAAAGAAATTCGTTGATATCACCCGAGTATATTTCAAAATAATTTTGGTGCAATAGTCTAGTTACGCAGGACGTTTGCATCAATTTTTCTTTCTACATGAAAGAAACTTAGTTGTGAAGGAATTATATTTTTCAAATTGAAAGTACACAATAACAACACCAAAAAACCTTTCGGTGGTCTTACAATACAGAACCTGGTGGACAAGCAGTTGGGAAACGTTTGAAAGACGAATTCATCGACACTGTTTTTATTCACTTATGTAGAAACCTTATATGGGTATATTAGTTTTCGTTTTCATGTTTATATTTACGGGTTGAATTATATTTCACATTGAAATTCATTAACATGGAAATGAAAACAATGAAATCCAATAAAAGTTTAATTGAACTAAGTCAATGAAAAAAATCAATTCTACTAGTTTACCTATATGAAATGGGAAAACAGAATAAGATGTTATAGATCTATGCATCTTCGCATCATATTTTTAATATTCGACGTACCCGGTATATAGCATAACGTCTTTAATTTGCAATTGATCCTCGTATATCGCTTGACTTCTGCTTGCGGTTGCCTGCGGCTAATTAGCGGGCTCAGTTTTCGGAATTGCAAAAAATGCTATCCCAAACCGTTCCGACAAACGATTCGGCGAGAGTGACGCAACTTATAGTATATTCTGTAACCTTTGATATGGAGCAGTTCTCGAAATTAGGACGCGATATCAAATCTGAAGCGCCCATATGGAGCAGTTCTCGAAATTAGGACGCGATATCAAAGCTGAAGCGCCCATACTTCTACCCTTACTCTCCCATCGAGTAACTAGTTTGATATCACGCCTCTTGTCCACATTCTCCATAGTTTTTCCATATATTGAGTTGGTCATCGTTTTAATCTGATTGCCTTCAAATTTATTTTTACTATTATTACGCATGATCGTATTCAAATCAATGTATTTCTTCAACCATCGTGACTGATTGAATTTCAACACCCTATGGATTCGAGTTACTAACAAACCATTGTTGACGGCCTGTTTTAGGTTCCTGTAGTGGACAACATACTTTTTCTTATCATTCAAATTTGGAATGAGTTTAGGAATCTTAGATTTGGAGCCTGGTGATCGATCGATCGATTCTACTAAAAAGGGATAATCTGAATGCGCGTCATGAAGTTCTTCAGGGTAGCTGACATCAACCTCGAGGACAAACCCTAAATCACCATCATCAGGAACAGATATATAATCTAATGATTCAATTTACTGTGGTGATAACCAAGAGAAACCTGATGTGGGTAACGGTTGCGACATACTATGCCCATACAGATTTGTTGCATTCAAGTATATAACGAAAGATGAAGGTTCTGAAGGGTTGAAATTTGGAAGAAATTTGTTGTTGGCTACATGCTTCCTTTCACTGCATTGACTTATCCCGCCGCGAATACCGTTCTTGAAGAAGTGAATCATGTCGATGTCTGTCAACAACTCTAATTCAACCCTGGTATATTTTAACATTGCACCCCAGGATAGCCCTGGGGCGGTGTAATATTGGGCGGGATCTAGACCATATGCTTTCAAACAAATGTCGCACAACAACAAAACATCGGATTTTAAATAAATATCGGAATAATCTCCGAGAGTTTTACATTCAAACACATTCCAAACACGTTCCGCACGCATATACTCTTCATCGGAAATATGTTCACTTCGCAAATCATTTTAAAATTCCTCTTTTGTTGGTAAGGCAGTGTAATCCAATTTTTCCAATGAAATTACGAAACTTTAGGGGAAAACGCCTTTTTGCGTCACCAATTCAAATTTTTTGGGGTCTGAAAAATGTCTTTTTGTATTGGCGAGTTGTGCGGGGGTTAACGTTTTTCCCAAATTGTCCAAAGAGGTGGCCATAGATCTGAAACTGTCGATGAATCGCAATTTCAGAAAAACGGAACTCTCTCCACCCCGCTTATTCGCATATTTGTCGACTAGAATATGTTTGGTGAAGGAAATATATTTCTCTTTGGTCTGAGGAATAACGTCAACTCTCTCGCTATCATCGTCTTCGGAAAATAATTGTTTGATGAATAGGTGGCAGTCATAGTTACTCATATTATGGAATATGATTGGGATGCGATTAGGGATCTTATAATTCAAATTACAGACTGAATGCGCTGCCCCAAATCTTTTATCACCCGTTAAGTGGCAGTGGTCTCGTACTTTGACATCGCTGCTATCGAAAGGTTTACCACAGATACCACATTCAGTCGCAGTAGCAAATTCCACTTCCTCTTGAGCGGATAATTTTTTCATCGGGACAACGCGTTTCAAAAATGAATTATAAATATCCCTGCAATCATCGACCAATTTGGCGACAAACATTTGAGAGGCGTCTTCACCACGATATGATACAAATTTCGATTTGGAATCATCAAATGAACACTTGATGTGATATGCGAAGGAAAGTCTTGTTTGTGAATGATTGCTCGGGATTAGGTTCGCTTGTGGCAATCGGTTTTAAAATTCATTCGAAATCGGCATAAACAGTAAATGGAACCCTCATCTGTCTTTCAAAATTTTCAAATTTCAATATATTTTTTGGTACCTCTTTACCAAATTTGTCAATTTTTGGCTTTGTAGAAGGAGTTGTTGTATATAGATGGTTGCAATCATGTAATCTGTGACTGAGTAATTTGCTCTCCTCATTGAAGTATGTCAAACAACCGTCGCAGATATATTTTTCATGGTCATATTTAGATATTTGGCTAGATACTAATCTCGATAGATCCTTTATCCAGCAATAATGGCTATTGCCAGAATCGTCGTCAGTGATGAGTAGCAAATTAATATGTCTACCGTATTTTTTTCTGGGAAAAATACAGCGGACCTACTATTTCGTACTTCATCTTGCGATCTTCGTAAATAGTATCTAGCCAATGAACATTGATTGAACAATTATTCATGTCCTCGAATTTTGAAATATCTCGTAATTTGACTGGAAAATCCATACCTGCCACTTTCAAGGCTGTGGAAAAATGCGGGTAGGAGGACACTTCATCGGCTCGAACTGTGACCGGATACAGTGCAGCCATAATGGCCCAGGCGAAGCAGTGTTGATCCTCATTACGAACATTAACCACGGCATTTTTCCTCTCGATGAATTCCGGTAATTCCGTAAATGAATATCCTTGCAGCGGACTATACTTGTTGATGTTGATTTCTAAGAATAAAACTTTCTCTAGGGCCCAGCCTGAAACAAAAAAAAAAGGAAAAAATCAATGCGTGAATTAAACCATGAATTGAAGTCATTTTTTCTCAATTAAATTAGCATCGAATGTACAGAGCTCGGACAAATGTTTGGATGAACTTTGAAATAATGCCATGCATGATGTTATGCTAACAATTCGAGTAATAAAAAAAACAACTTACCAGAATCACGTTCCTCGAACTCGGTTGCGCGGTTGATTAAGATGTCCCTCAAACCCTCTATTACTTCAATCAAATCGCTGCTGGCATTGGCAATATGATTCGGTGTGCCGAAGGACTTGTCTAAGACCCTGTCTAATTCAGAACAAAAATATTCCCAAATTGAAAAGGAGGTTTTATCAATCATTTACGGAGTTTCAAAGTTCAATCAATATTTGTATGGAAAAAAGTTTAAGCTCATTACTGATCATAAGCCCTTGGTGACGATTTTTGGGGAAAATAAATCTATTCCCCAATTTTCAGCAAATAGACTAAGACGTTGGGCATTGATTTTGACAGGCTATAATTACGAAATTGAATATGTTATATGTGATAAGAATAAGGCAGATTGGCTGTCATGCCTACCGTCAAAAGAAAATAAGGATTTTTCAGAAGAGGATAAGGAATTTATCAATTATTTAAATTTTTTCTCAAGTAGTTGCCCTATTAAGTTAGACCTTGATCGGATCGAGGAGGAGACTGATAGAGATCCTCTGTTAAATAAAGTAAAGAGTTTTATTTATGAGGGTTGGCCAAGAAAATGTAAAAATGCTCAGATTCAGCCTTATTTTGCAAAAAGATTCGAGTTGGTTGTGAAAGATAATTTAATTTTCTGGAACCACAGGTTGGTGATGCCATTTTTGATGCAAACATTTATAGTTAATGAATTACATAATAGTCACTGGGAGTTGTACGTATGAAAAGGTTAGCTCGCGGGTATTTTTGGTTTCCTGGACTAGATAAAGAAATCGAAAAAGTAGTTAAAGAATGTGAAGCTTGTATTTTTCATACAAATAATCCGGTAAAGGCAGAAATTTCCCCTTGGCCCATACCAACTGGCCCTTGGGAGAGAATTCATGTTGATTTTGGTGAGTTAGACAGTGAATATTTTATAGTTGTGGTAGATGCATTTACTAAATGGTTGGAAGTTTGTGAAATGCCAAATATGAGCACCAATCTAACCATACAAGTATTGAGAAGACTTTTTTCAACGTTTGGTTAACCAAAGCTTGTAGTGTAAGATAACGGTCGATCTTTTGTATCAGAGAATTTTGAAAGATTTTTGTCATTAAATAATGTTGAACACATAACTAGCCCTCCGTATTCCCCTTCTTCAAATGGAGCAGCTGAAAATGGAGTGAAGACTTTCAAAAATGGTTTCAAGAAAGCAATGTTCAGCAGTCCTAGCAAGGATTTGAATATACTATTGTGTAGATTTTTATTTGACTATAGAAACACAGAACATTCTACGACTTAGTCCAGCAGAACTAATGTTTGGTCGTAAGTTGAGAACGCGATTTTCTACTCTTTTGCCATCTACTTCATCAGAGACTACAAAAGGTTCATCAGATGTCTACAAAGGAATGGAAAGTCAACAAAAAATTCAAGTATATAATAGTGGCGGAAAGAAGAATGTACTTTTTAGTTTAGGTGAAACTGTTCTAGTAAAAAATTATAAATTACCAAATAAACCTAGCTTTGTTAAGGGTAAGATAGTTAAAATTATAGGTGCTTGTACATATATAGTTGAAATACCTGAATTGGGTAAACGGTGGAAAAGACATGTTAATCAAATTAAAAGATGGAAATCAGTACGTGAAGTAAACTCATATGTTCCTAATGAAATCCCGAGCTCTGTGAGTGATACCGACCCTAATTCAGATATTGATGAACAGATGAATGAAAATGATGTAAATAGTTCGCTTATAAGTAAGGAAAGTCCAGACTCCTCTAGGAGCGAGGAAAATTTAAATAAAAATGTGCTAGAAGGAGAAGATGTGATCAGTAGACCAAAAAGGAATATTAAGCCTGTTCAGAGGTTGTGTTACAATTAGATTTTTATTTTTCTTCTTTATTTTGAAGAGGAGGATATTGTAGTGTATGCCAGTATATTTCAGATATGTTTGACCAGTGTATATTTATAGTTGGTATCTTTCTACACAACTTTTTATGCATACACTTTTTTACACCTTCCTCCGATATACTGGGTTTTGCTTAATGAGAATCATCGTTCAAGGCATATATTTTTGGTTTGGCAAATAAAGAACTCAAACAAATAATTGTGAATTATTTCAAGACATTGCAGTTATCTTTCTTCTTTACAAGCAATATAGGAGAAGACCACGGACTATTAGAGGGTTCGATAATTCCTAGTGCCAACATCTCGTCCAGTTCCTTGTCAATTTGTTGTTGAATCACCGGATTCACCCGGTAGTATCTTTGCTTAATTGGCGCACTGTCAGTCACAATGATGTGCTCCGCCCTATTCGTACATCCAAGCTCTTTTCCCATCAATGACACATTACGATCAATGACTGCTTGCAACCGCAACTTCTCTATAGAACCCAGCATTGTCTGCCCACCAACATGTTCAACAGAATTAACAACAATAGGCTGATCGGAAAAGTGCCACTCGTTGTGACGCAGGTCTGGAACGACACCCATGATTCTCCGAAAGTCTGCCCCCAATATCAAAAGATGAGCCAATTCTGGAACAATGATAGCCCGAATCAACCTAAAACGCCCTTTAACCGAAACTGGCAATTCAACCTCACCAACGCTGCTACATCGAGTCCCATTGGCAACAGTACAAAATGAGGTCTCTGCATATTCCACAGGTAAACCCAACTCTTTAACAACAGCCAATCCTTTACTTCCAAGAACGGTCCTTGATGCGCCTGAATCCAATAATCCTAGTACTGACTTACCCAGAATATCGACTTTCAAATATGGCCTTTCGTCATGGACCGCATTTTCCAAAACAAAATCCAAAATTATCTGGAGATTCTTGACCGAGTTTTTTGCTCATCGACACGCCCACCTCGATCCTTTAGGTGTGTCGTACAGCGTTTCCCTGCGGTGAACATTTCGGACAGGTCCTCACAGTCACACCCTCTCTTTAACAACGATAACAAAACTTACCAGTTTTGACGGTACAACCTATGGCCCTATGCCCTGGTTTATTACACCGGTAGCAAACAATATCCTTCGAAGGCCCAGCAGATGACTCAACACGGGAAAACGTTGACGATTGACAACTATCAACAACAGCTGGTTCTACCCCAACATAGGCTAGGTCTGGCTCCAATGCGCTGCTCCTCTTCGAGGGACCAATAAAATTTTCCACTGCCTCCTTCCTGGCTTCTAAACGTCGACAGAGCTCACGAAGGTGCGCTATAGAACTGATTTCAACTAATGCCAGCTGAGTCTGGTAGAAGGGAGCAATGTTTCTCAACAAAATTTTAAATTTTGTCTCATCAGAAACATTACAAGTTAACCGCTTAAAGTATCCCGTCATTACCGTTAGATAGATTCATATGGATTCATCAGGACCCTGAGTTCGTTTCTGAATCTCATCAAAAAGCTTTTCATTAAAGTTAGATGAAAGATATTCTTCTCTCAAAAGAACAACAAATTCATCCCAAGTATTCACCTCGTGTCTGTAAGCCAAAAAAAATTGATATGCTCTTCCCGTGAAGAGATCGATGCCAGATTCGAGCAAAGTTTCCTTAGAAACATGCCGGGCCACTCTCAGCTCCTCAATGCGTTCCAGGAACGCACTCAAAGAGTATCCCTTTTTATCACCAGAAAATTTGCAATCCCATTTATTGGGAAGGATAGGCTTCACATTACTTGGCTGGACACGGACTGGTGAAATACTGGTTGAGCGACTCTGCGGATGCACTAATGTATCTACATTACTTTCTTCCAGAAAATTCAGTGGAGGTGGTACGTTTTGCTGCTTTTGATAATTTTCAGCCTTCGAGTGAGGAAGATCCAAGAGTGAATAAGCCTTAGTCACTAACTCGGGACGCTCAATAAATTCTTCTCCGTCAATGTGGTCGATACGATTTAGAACATGTGCCAACTTCGTCTGATATTTTAGATATACGTTGCTGGTTTTAGAAGCATTAAAGTCAGCTATACAAGGTTCCAATTCATCTAACTTCTCTTTTACTGCTTTCACATCTTCTTCCACAGTGAACGGATGCTTCGGTAATCTGATGCTGTCTTCACTCTTTTCCAACCTGATTGCCATGGACAAAGATTGTCTCATTTGATCTACTGTCCCTGTAGCTATACCCCTAATTTTCAGTTCGTTAGAAAGCTCCTCTTGATTAAGCCTATTTACTTGCATTTTGTTAGCCATTATGACTGAAATTAAATGGTTCGCTTGAGAATCCAATCTTAAAAGTTATAACTATAGACACATTCAATAAAATGGCCCGAATAATCAATTGGCCCCACGTTGGGCGCCAAAATGCCACCTGTCAAAACTTTCCACTATCCAATAACTATAAATGGCGAATATTTGCGGCAGCTGCAGTCGAAGAAAAGAAGTGGTTCAAACAACAAAATGCTGTTAAGTTTTTTTTTCCTATGTATATTGAATCCTTAATATAGGTGCCAGGTAAATTCTACCACCTCGCAAATACCCGATCAGAACCTACCTAACCCTCGAATTTACCAACAGGGTCAGGGCAAATAATACTAAGTAGATCGGAACAACAGTACTCAACCTATTTATTGAACCCAAACAAAAAAAAATATAAATATAACTTCCACCTAAATCACCATATGTGAATCGGTCTCAGCAAATGAACGGAATAATATCATGGCAAATATCTATGACAAGCGATTAAAAGGGAGCGCAGAAATTAAGGAAAGCAATAAGAGTTCGCGTCGCGTGAGCTCAGGCGCATGCGCGGTAAGGATAAATCACCTTAAATCTCAATAATTTCCGCTTCCTTGCATTCCGGTTCAGCATAAGGTAAACAATAAGCATCAACTATAAATAAGAATAAGGAGATAGTAGATCAGTATAAAACAGCGATTTAGCAACTACTAATAGGCATAAGAAAATAGCAGATCAGCTTAAGATAGCAGTTAGCAACAACAAATAAGCGTAAAAAAAATGGCAGACCAGGTTAAGATAGCAGTTAGCAACAACAAATAAGCATAAAAAAATATGACGGGAAGCAATGATTACTAAAGCTATTCAAAACTTGCGTGATCCTCCCTGTGTGATCTGAAGAGGTCACCCTGTAGACACAGGCTATCCACTTCCTATTCCCCTGTGTGTGCCACCCTGTATATCCCCTGCATGTGATAGACCACCTCGCATATGGAATAATGCTGGTGCGGATTGCCGGAGTCTTTCACTGTAAATGAGTCCACCCTGTAGCTCTTCTCAACCAGATTCCAAACAGAAAAAAAAACCTGAGGAAAACACAAATTATCACCTATCCCAAATGATAAAGAACACATTATTCATCAATTTATTGATGAGTAAAACCCCCAGCCAATATGAAAATAAGGAGCATGATAAATATTACAGAAGGTATAATATTTCCTTAACTGAAATTTCTACAACTTAATCACAAATATTTAATTTGAAGAAAATAAGCTTGGATAACATTAACTTGCTTAATTTATAATGTAGGTAATCTAAATTAACAAGCAAGAATGACCCCTTGAAAAATACTAACAGGAATAAGGAAAAAAATAGTTGAAGACAATACTGAATAAATAAAACATTTAGGTGAGTAGGCACTGAATACCATGAATAATTTTATGATAACTAACTTCGATAGCAATATCTCAAATGATATATTTTGATATATTCTTACCCTGGCCAAGGGGTTTTCTTCTGCAATTAATATTTATTATGCTATTGTAGTTATGCCCAGTCTTCCACATACAACTAAGGCTGTCAAAGAAATATAGCACTTCTGGCACCTCTTCTTAAGGCTCATATACGGATACAATATGGGAACTTCAACCTAATGGAATCCCTAGTTTGACTTCCACAAGGATCACTTCAACGTGTCTATGAGGCACAAGTACTCGGGTATTTCAAATCCTCTTGTAGAGTACAATTTCGGCCAAATTCTCAAAATATGCTCACACAGGCAACAAACGAAAACCGAAATTGCAAAATATGTGACACAAAATTAATCCCTATAAAGGATGACTTAGAAAAATCGTAATAATTGTGCACAACAATTCACCAGTACCAGTCCTTCAATAATACCCAGGAAGTTATGAACACTCAATTAGAGGTCGCTATAGTCAAAATCCTGTCAGATCGCCGCGGACTACATAAACACGAACCGGAAGTGTCACTAGTCATGGAAGAAGACTATAACGTTGTCGTCGACCCCTTAAGGGGTTGATGGCCTCCTCATATCATGCAATCACACTCATCAAACTCATGAACATTTATAGAGTAAGTAGTGTTCAATTATTATGCCTATCACAATCAAACTCGAAAAATGTTGCATAACAGAATTGGCAACACTGTACTGTCTCTCTCGGAACAATAACTCGGTCACAGATAGGTCTACCAAGGATCATTTAATTTATAACAGTATATCTGTATAATAGTTGACATAACTGACATGGTGTACGTCAAGCAAACAGCTGACAATGTATGTAAACAAAATTATACCAAATTTCGATCATCTCTGAAATTTATAACATTATACAACAGGTGAGTCCCTCAGTCATCCTCAAATCATAACACAAATACAAAATGGATACCAAAATGATACTAACAATAGAATAAAAAAAAACTACAATCTGAGATTTCCCTAGTTGTTACTGTCAAGAATATCCCAGAATAAGCATTCGACATTGAAAAAGCCACCAGCAGCCGCCGATATCGTCGACAACTGTGAAATGAAGCATTTACAACATTCACCTCGCGTGCCCTATTGAATATACGGAGCGTTGATGAATATAATAGTTTTAATTTTTTTTACCTTCTGTTAGTGTTTGTTGACCTGACATAGAATTACAATTTCGATATATACTGTGACCTATCAAAATGGTGTATTTATTTGTGATAAATCTATTTAATTATGGATGCGAGAGAATGACACTAATGCTACATTTGAACGTAACAGTTTGGAAAAGAAGAACAATCGGCAATCAAGAAAACTTGCGAGGCTCTAGCGCTCCACGTACCACGAGAACTCCAGAAACTGAAGAATTTCCGGAACTACCCCCCCCCCCCAGAGGCCCGAGGTCACAGCAGCCGACAGCCGGTAGAATGGGAATCCCCGAACTCATATAGGAGTTCAGAGTGCTGGACACGTTGATCGACCTGGACATGGTCGTGGGAGAGCTGAGGAAGCTGAACAGAGAACTCGCCGCGTTGGAGACGGTGAGTGAGCGCATTCTGATATTCCGGGAGTTCTACGAGAATGTCGGAAAACACGAACCCTTCAGGTTCGCGCACCCCTAAGGGGGTGGGCGAACTGATATTTCGTACTCATGTGTGGATTAATTCACATTTACGACAATAACATCCAAGAAACCACACTTGGGTAGCTCGACATTCTTGTGGACCTCCCGGAGGGTTTCACTGGCCATACAAACCGTGTGTTTGTAATAGTAGGGATTGATGTTCTCTGGGGCCTATCCGGTTCATCCGAAAGGTTGAATTCGAGTGGGCGGGGCCTACGAGAATATCAATCCTGAATACACTCAAAATTGCTTTATAATCAGAAGTGGTATCGGATCCCACTATGAAAGGTAAGGTCCCCGCTATCCTAACTCGTACAAGTTTACTCCGTAAAACTTCTGAGGGTTGCTAAGGCAACTAGGATAGTGGTTAGAAAAAAAAATCATAAAAAGATCATAACACATGGTTTGGGTGGCCGCTGGTGCTCCAGTGTGCCTCACCGCCGTCATTGCTATACGGGGGGTTTTCTGTTTTGCTTCCTCCTAAAATAGTCATCACTTTGAAAAAACATAATATTGAATATAACATCATTATGAGACAGCTCTCACGAACATGTCGGCTAATCATAGTGTCTGGTAAAAGGATGCTATCCTAGGCACCAGACCCTGACTCCTTCATGACAAGGGGGTAACCACGATACTCAAGCGCGGCTGCCCTGACGCCGGACACTGTAGGGGAATAGTCCCCACAGTAAGCGCTGCGGACGTAGGGGTCTTAGCTACTTTTATTATGTATAGTGTGTGAGTGTATGTTGTAATGTTTATATATTGTGATGTGCATTTATACAACTTATTCATTTTGTATTGTGTTTATCTCTGTAATTTCAGCCATTTATAAATAAAGACCATTTTCAATTCAATTCAAATGGTCATTCGACCGGATAAGAAACAGTGAGATCGAGATCGTCAAGGAAGTCGAAACCAGTTTGTACTTCGCCATTGTAGTGCAGCGTGAACCATACATCGAAGTCAGCGTGGCAGTTCGTGAATGGTTGAAGGAACATAATCAACAGCACGAAAGATCCAGTGGTGAAATATCCAGAACCTACAACATCGAGCATTGGGGATGTTAGATGCTGAAGAAGTAACCGGCATAATCACCCCGTTAGCGTCCCGGCAGCAGAGAGAGAAAACGAAGAACGATGACAAACGGTTCATTTGGCAGCAATCGCAGCGTCCTAGGCGAACTTGAACGAACATATCCGAAGATCTGAAATTGGACCAATAGGAGAGCTCGACATCACGTGGATGTCACTGAAACACGAAGTTGTATCGTATAGCTGGCAGCGAAATCCGAAAATTGACCTTTGAATTGAAATTGTCGTAGGCCGACCTAAAGGCATATATCTTGAAAAAAGAAGATGCTATCAATGATTTAGATCAATTTAGGGCTTTTGTGGATAATCGAGATGAATCCGAGACCATAGAGTTGCAAGTACTTACGTCTAGAGAGAATCGAGGAAGCTTATAGGCAGTTCAATAAAGTGCAAACGAAAATCGAGATGATGGGTGTGAACCTTATGGAAGAACGAAAAAGTTTCAAGGATTCATATTTTTCAGCAGGAGCCCTAGCAATGGAACACATTTTTGGATATAATATGACGTATACAAACATGGGCAGTCTTAATCCTGTTGTGCCTATAGTCTAAAATGCAAGTTTAGTGCGTTCACCCAAGCTAACACTACTAAAATTTTACGGGGAACATGTACGATTGTGACAGCTCTTTCTGACTGATTGTCAAAGAGTGGCAAATGTCTGTCCTTTGTTGCCAAAGGGATACGGCTCGCGACTGAGCCTAACAGTGGAGACGGAGTGGGTTCAGTTCACTCCTTGAGTGGATGGTAATATAATAATAAATGTATATCCCCTCTACAGTGTATCAACTCCATTCATCAAAGTTGAGTACTATATTCAAGATATATTAAAGAAAAACAATTGACAAAAATCTACCCACAAATAATCTTCATTATTTATATGATGACACTTCAAATACGTCAGAATCCATTTGAATGCCCTGCTGCTAGATTATTACACAAAAAATAAGAGAATATAAAACTTATAATAAAGTTTGACACATTGAAAATGTTCAACTGGATAATACTTCACGAGTCCTATTAAATTATCACATGAATGTCACTCTTCAATCAGATAGAACCCTCAGTTCATGATGATTAACTTACGCCAGAAAACAATCAATGAAATCAACTTGTGAAATAATTTATAATGCGCAAGGTTGCAACCAAGCATGTTACGTTAACAGGAATAATAATCATAAATCATCAACATTATCTCAGCATTTCATTGCAAAGACTTGCGTGACATCCATGGGGTATAGTAGTTATTGCAGCGGTCCTAGTTCGTGACAGGCAATGGATCTTGGTAACACAATTGATGTTGTCCTGCCACTGCAATTCAAATTCCAGAATAAAAAGTTCCAAAATTTTGGCCGACAGCCAAATTCACTACTCGTTGCCAGCATGCTGGCACATGCTTAGGGCCCGTTCCGATTCATGCAGTAACTGCATGGATTGCATAGGCGCATGGAGTCGTTTCTTTTCGCATTTGCTACTGATGCGTCTCAGTGAAACGGAACGGTTGTAACAGCAGTAACAGCACAGTTGTCACTGTCAGAATTTGTCAGTACAGCGAAGTCGAATAAAAAATGTTCTCATTCAAAGTGAATGTTTATTTATATAATATCAATAATGTGATTTGATTAACGTACATTAACGTATTCTCGTAATCAGAATGTATAGTATCTAGAATTTGAAAATTGAAATTTTATATTGTTCTGCCAAATTTTTACAAAGGAAAAATTCAGATTCATCAATACAAAACAAGATAGATACCTATACTCATATCTATAGATTAGATACATTATCTTATTGTGATAGGAATGAAGATGGAAAAAGGTAGTTAACCACACAAAATTTTTTCTATACACAGTTTTTATAAAGATCCAAAACATCAAAGCTTCATCTCTAATTATTTTAAGGTTGGTGCAAATCATACAGTTTGGCAAAACAAAACTAGGTGGAATTGATTTGTCAGAGAAGGAATATAGGTAGTTGGGTAGATGAAACACCTTGATTCTCTACATGAAGAAATGCACATTTCCATTGAGTTGAGACCCCATTTAGGAAATAGTTTTCCATAGACCATCCAAGGCTGGTGTTTTTACATACAAATTTGGTGCCTAGGAATCCACTGATAATTTTAGATAAACATGGAAATCGATGGATTTGAAAAATATCATTCACTAGATCACTTTTATATAGGTGAGCTTATATAATTTCTAGTCTTGTGGATGACTTATTCACTCTCAATGTTTTGTTTTTTAGAATTCATATCACTTCAGAAGAATTCCAGGGCATACAACGTAGTATTCAACTTTTATTATGAACATGCAGAAAAGTAATTGGGAAAACTACTCAATTACTGCATTAAACTGTGCTTTTATTTATTGAATTATGACTCCATTATAACAAATATTCTGATATGGGTTTAGTACTTTTACTCACATTGAATATTTATGTCTTCTTCAGGGTCAAATGTATTTCAACAAAATAATTAAACATTTTCCACATTATATAAATTTGTGACTCCTGTATACTTTAATGATTTCAGGTAAATTTTCTTTAGTGAATATTTATGCAATATAGGTATCAGTCTCAGTTATCAAGTCTAGATAAAAACAAAAGAAGGGTAGTAAGGTGGTTGTGAGCAGGTATGAGTTTTATGTTTCTTTTGAATTTTCAAAATGGAAACCAAATTAGTCCTGATTTCATCTCAAATCATGGGAAGGTTAGATGATTCCAGTAGAAGTAGCAGCAGTAGTGATAGTGATGGTGACGATAATGGTGTTACAGAGTCGGATGATTAACATGCAATATATTTTGCTGTAATGGCCTCTGAAGTTCGTGGAGAAATTATATTATCAGAAAAATTAACAGATTATGTTGAGCGGGTGGTAGCTGGCTATTCTCGAACTGTGTTTAAAGAACATTTCAGGTGATTTACAAGGAGGCTGATAAGGCTGAACTTTGATATCTTCATATTGACCCTCCTAATTTTTCTTATTTTTTTATCTAACATTAGTGATAGCACTATGGTTTATGGCAACTCCAGATTCCTACAGGTATATATTATATATTTATGATTCATATTTGAACTTGCTTCAGTTCAATATTTGAATGGTTATGGAGACGGAAATATTTATGTTTTAGAAATATTTCTGTTCTGGTCTTCCAAGACTATGAACAATAGTTTTTTCAGTTCCTGAATGCATATTTAAGTGTGTGTATAGGTATTGACCAGATTGATGAGTTCATAAAATATTTGAAATTATGAATATAAGTAGTATCATGGAAACAATTCAACATAAATTTATCTTTTGATTTTGTACTCGATGTTATAATACAGCTTTTTGCAGATTATTTTCAGAAACATTTGAAGGAGTCCTTAGACTGTTAGCCCCTTAACGTCCAATGGGTCAGATTAGGAACATTCCAAACAAATCATATTTCATTATATAAAAAAAACGCGAATTCTGCGATTCTATTGTTCAGTTGCCCATAGTTCCAGTCCTGGTGTGTATATCATACGTATAGAGTGATCTACAGTTGGCAACAATGCTGATTTATTTCATACCAGTCATATGAACACAACTTGAGTGAACGTGCAGTGCACAGTGTACTTTTTGCTCATATTTCGAGGATTTATAGGTAAGTCACGTGTTTATTTTTTTCCAGTTAGTCACTATATTGCATAGAGATATGGTTGATTGACATAGCAACACGTTATCTTTTTTTTGTGGAAAATGAACAATGTAGTTTATTGTGTTTCTCATCTGGAACAATGGTCCATTCGTCAAATTATATGTTCCTGATTTGGAACAGCGGTCCATGAATTCACATTTTATGGTACCATTGTCACTTGAAACTGAGATTTGTGTTTGTTATTTGCACAGATATCCTAAAAATGGAGACTGAATTTCCCGAATCAAGTGAGGATGAGAATCTCAGTGATAGCGATGTTGAATACCTTTCAACAAACGAACCATTTTCTGCTGACAGCAGCAATGCTGATAGTGGGGAAGAACTGGAGCAAGAATTAGAACCACTACAAAATCATCCTACAATCCCTGCAGTGAAGAATAAGAAGACAACCCACATTTGGAGTCCTGTAAATAATGCATCTGAGTTGCCATTGCCAGTTTTTATAGATCCGGATCTAGATAACAGTGGAGAAATAGGCAGGCCAATACATTATTTCCAAAAAATATTCAATGAAGATTTGTTGCATCACATAGTTTTTCAGTCTAATTTATATTCCGTACAAACTGATGCTAATAAACCATTACAGTTGACATATAATAAACTCGAACAGTTTATTGGTATTGTTATCTACATGTCAATATTTGGTCTCCCGAGACACAGAATGTATTGGTCATCTTCATGTCTTATTACTCAGATCAGCACAGTTATGAGTAGAAGAAGATTTGAAATGATAAAGAAAAATCTTCACTTCAATGACAACAGTAATTTACCTGAAGATAGAAACGATGAGACAAGAGACAAGCTGTTCAAAATCAGACCACTTATTGATAAGTTACTTCCCATTTACCAGAGCCAAAAAAAACCACAGATGCTATGTGTTGATGAACAAATTATTCCTTTCAAAGGCCACTCTTCTTTCAGACAATACAATCCGAAAAAACCTCACAAATGGGGCTATAAAGTTTTCATATTGTCAGATGTGAAAGGTTTGATACACAATTTTGAAATATACACTGGTAAAATCGAACCCGCCCATGGAAAAACAGACATAGGTGCTAGTGGTAATATCGTACTCAGGATGGCATCGGTGATACCAAAAAATAAAAATCATTTATTATATTTTGATAACTGGTTCACCTCGATCAATTTGATGACGGCATTACATGCAGATGGTATTGGTTCTCTTGGTACTATAAGATCCAATCGCATTCCTGGCATACATTTCACCAGTGACCAAGTTATGAAAAAAAAAAGCAGAAGAACGTTTGAAGAGTATGAACCATATATAAATGGTGTATCCATCAGAGCACTCAAATGGTTTGACAACAAACCAGTAACACTTGCAAGCTCATTCTGTGGTTCACAACCTGTAGATAAAGTACAGAGATTTGATAAAAAACAAAAGAAGAAAATAGATATTGCATGTCCATTCATGATAAAATTGTACAACAACTTAATGGGGGGTGTAGACTTACTGGATGGTCTGATAGCATATTATAGAATTTCTTTGCGATCTAGAAAGTGGTATTTACGTTTTTTTTTCATTTCATAGATATGGCCTTAGTGAACGCCTGGCTCGCATATCGAGATGATATGAGAACAGCAGGCTTACCAGATACAGATATATTGGATTCATTGGGCTTCAGGGCTGAAGTTGCTGAAGCATTGAGCAAACTAAATAAAATACCCAATAATAGGAAAAGAGGAAGACAATCCACTTCTAAAGTAGAGACAGAATTCGAAGAGAAAGTGAAAAGGGGGTCTACAAAAACAATTCCTCAGATGGACATCCGAAGAGATGGAATTGGACATTTTCCATGTGAACAACATGAAAGACAACGATGCAAGCTGCCGAATTGTGGCATGAAAACATATTTTTTTTGTACGAAGTGTAAGGTTCACCTTTGCATCAACAAAAAGAGGAATTGTTTCATGATGTTTCATGTATAAATGATATGTTTCGGAAAATGAAAAGATGTTTAGATGACCATTGGGTCAAATTAGACCCATACCTATTTTTTGTAAAAAAACAATAAAATTCGGTTTTTTATTCTACTATCTCTTTTCAATTACCTGTTTCATCAAATTTTCGCTTGAAGATATATAAAAATAATTTCTACTGATTTTTGGTCAATAAGGGGTTAGGTCCTATCCTGAATTCCACATCTACATTGGGTGGAAGATAATGTTTACATGCCAAAAAACAATTGCTAATAGCACTATGGTTTATGGCAACTCCAGATTCCTACAGGTATATATTATATATTTATGATTCATATTTGAACTTGCTTCAGTTCAATATTTGAATGGTTATGGAGACGGAAATATTTACAGGACCAAAATATTATTCAGTCATCCAAAATGTTCCGCTTATTCACAGTATGACACACAACAAAAGTTATTGAAAGAGTTGCAAGATATCTCAACACTCCTGTGTTTGACTACTTCACACATCAATTATTTTAAAAAAAATCGGTATCTGTTTATTTTTCCAAAGATTTACAAACAGTTTGACCTGTTTTATTATAAACAAAATATCAAAATAATGAGTAGAGATCATGCATATTTGGGCAAAATCACAAAATATTATACAGTCGCGAATTTAGACATTTGCCGCCAGTAGGCTATTCAAATTTTGCCGCCCCTACCGACCTCTACAATTCGATACCCTAGTTCACAATCTTATTAATTACAATTTTTTGTACACCACCTTTATGTCGTGATTAGTATTATTGTTAAGTTGGAAATCAATGTGTCCAGTTCGTAGGACCAAGATTATTTTACAATCCATAAATCCAAATAGGATTGCATAAGAAAAAGTTTTTCAGTATATTTCTGAGCTAATGAAAACTCGATCATGTAGGTACTACTAATAAGACAGGGTAGGGTATGCACTAATAATTACAAAATAATGATGTGTAATCGGTAAACGTCATTAATTGATTTTTATTGGGCTGACTTACAGTTTGAAACTAATATATCTGGTAAAAATCCGGCTTATAATGATGACATTCAATTAATCAATGAAAGTTTCATAATACCTTTTTGCGCGATTTTCTATTATGTCATCGTATGAAGTCTTGTTCATTAGGTCTGACTCTATGCACAAAAGAGCTAAGGCGTTTAGCTTTTCTTGGCTTGAGATGGATCTCAAATGATTTTTCACCCATTTTAAGTAAGAAAAGCTTCTCTCACCCGAACAGTCGCTGGGGTACATACAGCAATGCGAACTGCAATATCTAAGTTTGGATAAACGTTTTCAAAATTTTGTTTCCGCAGAAACAAAGATAGACTATTCAATGATCCAGAATTTGGTTTCACCAAAATTCTTTCAGAAGAAAGGTGGCCTTGAAAATGCATGCATTCTTGTACTAAATCAATATCTGAATCGTAAGGATACATTTCTTCTAAGAAAAGGGATTTTTCCGTAAGAGTTGATGATGACAATTCACTTATTCTGGTCAGAAATGAAAACTTTTCATTGAACTTGTAGGCTGCCTGACGTTTTTCTAATTCGAATACGAGTCTATCAATGAGGACAAGAAATGTTTTAACCCTGAAACTATCACTCGCAGTCATTCTCATTTCTTCATCGGGTGTTTCATCATAGTTTTGTTTCCTTTTCGGTTGTCTTTTTCCCATGTCTTTAGTATAGTTGTAGTGCGCCGCTGTGTATTGCCATTCTATTCATTTGTGCACCTGTGTGTCCGATCGGTTTGGAATGTTCTGGAAGGGGAGTTGAAGGTGACTTGCTGGGGAAGGTCCATTCGAGAGGAGTCACGTAGTGGCACTAGCGGGCAGCGGCAGTCGAGCTCGAACCACCGACAGAGTTGGTTGGTCTGATTCTATTTGTATGCAGAGCCAAA
The DNA here is from genome assembly GCA_029955515.1 of Chrysomela aeneicollis. NCBI lineage: Eukaryota > Metazoa > Arthropoda > Insecta > Coleoptera > Chrysomelidae > Chrysomela > Chrysomela aeneicollis. Next base: position 1,295,156 of record JARUHQ010000013.1, on the reverse strand, counting down.
TCGTTATTCGGCGAAGCCGCAGACGTTTGAACTACAGCTGTTATTCGAGGTACCATATGAGCTTTTATTAGATTATTACCAAATAACCAGAACAACAACCCATCGAGGCTGAAAGGCGTTCTTGGTGGTATTTTCCTTGTTGAGAGACTATAGAAAGGACATTTTTAGTTTAAGTTCTCTTATATTCATATTGTAAACTGTGGGTTGTATATTAAAATATTTTGTGGCATGAGAATGTCGAAACACTCTGTATAACTAACTCAAGATAACCTATAATACCCTGATAATAAGATCAACTGTGACAAGGTCATAACATAGTGCTTCGACACGCTAATTTCCATCGCCTTTTTTTCGAAATACTTGAAATTTTCTCGGTTCGCTACGAAAAACTGGCAAAGAGATTCGTAAAGATCGGCAATAGTGATCAAATCTACGGTAGATGCCTGAATTTTAACATTCACTTTATTTATTCTTTCAAAAAAAAAACATCCCAAACAACAACCATCACTGCCGTTTCCAGTTTTACTACATTCAAAAGTATTCCCGTCGCTTCGTTTCGCGTTACAGGCTTTTCGGTACAATCATCCTTGATTGATTCCAAAGTTTTGAAGACTTCATGCCAAGAATCTTTCAAACTTCTATATGCGTCTTCTTTAGGTGACCAACGTGTCAGATTTACTCTCTTCAACGTTTTTCCTTTTCCGATTTCACTCATCAATTTCTGCCAGCGTTGTGTCGAATTTACAAAAAAAAAACATATATTTCATGAAGTAACATGAAGAAGCGACAAGCTTCTGTACAAGATTCAGCAGCTGCAGTTGCCACTAAATTCAAAGAGTGGGCAGAGCAAGGTATGAAAAAAGCAAAAGGTGCTTGGCTTCGAATTTTAGCCTGTAAGCCATTATACACACCAGACATGTTTGCGGCATTATCATATGATTGTCCACGACAGTCTTCAATATTTATGCCTAATGTTGTGATCTCTCACAAGGTTCGCCCGTTTCCAAAACGTATCTGATGACGAGGGTAAGTTCGTCCACATATGCTATAATATAATAATATATATATAATCGATAATTAAGGAAAAATATTTCGCTTTTCTTAATTCGTCCCCAATCTGTTTCAACACTTAATGACCAATTAGGAGAATAAACCCATCACAAACGGTATTTGATAAGTAACTGGTACTTCCAGAACCTTGATTACCAAATCGTTCAATATGTCTGGCTAAAAAGGGATCGAATTCAGCTAACAGTTCCAAAATCATGTAATAATTTCCATCATGCGAATCACAAAACTTTTCATTTTTTCCTCTAAAAGCGAGGCCTCTTGAACACAGTCGCTTCACAAGGGCAACAACCCTCTTCAGAACGTTTCTCCAATAAGTATTTTCTTCATCAATCTGGACATCCATTAAATTGTCGAGTCGGCTACCAATCTCACTTCTAACTCTTAAACTAAGGATACTAGATTTATGAGGCGCAGATTTTTCATGCTGAGCTACTCGGTTTTCTGCATTTTTCCAGTCATTGAATCCTTCGTTCTCAAACTGAGTCTTATTCTCCAATGGACCGAATGCCAAAAATGGTCCGCAATATACAGAATTTTCACTTTCAGAATGAACCAGCCAATTTCGGTCACTCACTTCATTATTTTTTATTTTTCTTTGAAAGATACTCACTGGCAAGAAATGACGCTGCTCAGCATACATTTTTTCAGTATTTGAGAAGTCACAAGATTTGTTTTGATCGAATCCGTTCTTCGCGATAATGTCCCTCAAGGTATCGTTGATTTCACATAAAGCTGGATCTTTGTTTATATTTACTTTTACTGTTGTTCGCACTTGGTCATCATTTAATGTCTGATTCTGAGACGCATCTTCAATTGTCATGCATGTTTTTGATTCCTCTTGTTGTTGGGCCGCATCATAGTTCGAATCCGTTTCATATTTTCTAGATTGTATTGTGTTAGCGCATATTGTCGACGTCCCTGGTATTTCAACACCACTTTCACTTAAAAAATTTGAATTTGAATTTTTATCGTTTTACGGATAATCTGTTCTTGTTCTTCTTTTTTCAATTTCGCCTTCTTTTTATACTCAGCCCCACAGAGTCGCTTTCTCCCATCACTAACAAATTTTTATCCAATAACTGGAATGAAAAAGGTTACATTGAAATGTTTATTTCTCATACGTATATTAGCCTGTATTTCTGTTCAGACTTCAGACATTTAATAATTACCTAACTCAAATACAAGAATTCAGAAAATGTATTTAGGTAGGTACACCGGGGTAAGTGTAAATACGGGGCAAGTGGAACCCAGCATTATTCTATTAAAACTATTTGCCCGTAACGCAGCGCCACCTATTGTAAAATAGCCCATACACATCTTTCTGACGCTCAGTGGTATAAGGAGCCGGCAGACATTTATTTACTGTTCGAATTCGGCAGTGGCGTGAACGTTGGCATTTTTCATCGCATAGCGACCTTGCACGTGTCTATTGTTTTTGTCAGTTACGACCAAGGAATTCCTGAAAAAATTTGAAACGATTCAAGTAAGTACTTCATAAACAATACTTCGTAGCATTTTGAACTTATGAAAAACGTATTTTCAAGCACAAAAAAATACATGCATGGGTTACACTTGCCCCAGAAAAATTACTAGTGGGGCAAGTGTAACCAATGTTAGGTTCCACTTGCCCCAGTTGAATCCGCGTTAATCAAGTACTGAGGTGTAACGTTCTGCATGATAATTCATTTCACCTTTGTTTCAGAGATGGTACGGACGTATGTTAGAAAGAAGCCACCAGTGAAATACTCAAAGGAAACGCTAAAAACTGCAATTGAAGCGGTGAAAAATCACGAAGTAACGTTATACAGAGCATCAAAGACGTATAATATTCCGAAAACCACCCTTTTCAAACATGTTAAGGGTCAAAGGGGTGTCAAAAGCTCCACTTTGGGGAGACCCACCACCATTCCGTACGAGGAAGAACGGAACATAGCCGAAAGCATAAAGCTTATGGAAAAATGGGGCTTCGGCCTTTCTAAAAAGGAACTGTTGTCACTAATAGCTCGGTATGTCAAGGAAAAGAACATTCCAAATTCATTCAGAAATGGAATACCAGGCGACGATTACTTTACAAGATTTAAGAAAACATTCAACCTAAGCCAGAAGAAACCACAAGTAGTGGAAGTTGCAAGAAAAAGAATCGTAGACCCATTTATAATTGATGATTATTTTATTTTGCTAAAGAAAGTCGTAAATGATATTCCCCCAGCAAGTATTTACAACAAAGATGAAACCAGTTTTTGCTTAGACTCGAGCAGAATAAAAGTTGTTGGCCAAAGGGGAACAGCTGCTCATAGGGCAACAAGCGGATCTGGAAAAGAAAATATCACTGTGTTAGTGGGGGCAAACGCTGCTGGGGAAAAATTACCTCCACATATTGTTTTTGAAGGAAAAAATGTCTGGGATATATGGCTTGCAAAGAAGTGTGACGAATATATAGGGATAACATACTCGGCCACAAAAAATGGATGGATGGAGGCCGAAACATTCGAAAATTATTTCAAAAACAATTTTCTAAAAAATGTACCCCAAGAAAGACCGGTGATTCTTATATACGATGGCCATAGTTCTCATGTTGGATTCTCACTTGTGCAAATAGCTAGACAAGAAAATATAGTTATTCTGAAGCTTCCTCCTCACACCAGCCACATCCTTCAACCCATGGACCTCAGCGTGTTCCGGCCCCTAAAATTGAAATGGGAGGAAGAACTTATGAAGTGGCAGAGGAAGAACTATGGATACAAACTTCCGAAATCTATTTTTGCTAGCAACAGAAAGCAGGGATATACCCATTTTGGAACGCTGTAATACCCATAGAGATGTATGAACGGCAAGCTTACAGACGGTGGTGCGATTATAAAGAAAATCTGGCAGATAGACAGATTGGGATACACTTGCCCCAACCATCGGGGCAAGTGTAACCCAATGACAAAAAACATGAAAAAAGTCATGAAAGAAAAATTGAAAACCATGGTGATTTCCTATATTGGTATGAACTCAAAGTAATGTCTCTACAATCAGCTTACCAAATATGACGAAGGTTAAGAAATAGGTTTTTTTTGTTTAGTCGGGTCAAAGTGGAGGTACTGAAATTATCGGTTACACTTACCCCGGTGTACCTACCCATGATATAACAAAGAAATATAAATTATTATTATTATTATTATTATATATACCTCCCAAACAGCTATTAATTTATCAAGTTGAATTACGTTTGACTGATTCGTCAAGATGATTTATTGTATTGTAGTATCATGATAACTTACCTACCTACTACAAGTGTGTACGCACTGGTTATGGTATGTAATGAAATGTTTCATACAACACCCAAAACACTTGAAAATTACAGGACGCAATCAAGGCGACTCTCCGACTTTTCTTTTATTTTTGATGTAAACCGGGACTTCCCCGTTTGTATCGTAGCTCTAAGTATATCCATCTCTCTCGAACTCAATGTCGCCAAATGGTGTATGCCTACAAGAGCACGACCGCGCTTCGGATCCCAAGGTGGCCGTGCCGCTCGTGCTCGTGCAGTCTATTCGGGAAAATATAGATCTGAATGGTCATCTCAATCGTTCCCGCGCCTCAGGCAAACACGTTTCGCGTTTACCCAAATTATAAAGTAAAAATTATTCATCCAAGTGAATACAATATGCTGAATTGTTTTCGTTGGCTCAATATGAATATGAATCTTTCACTCTGTTAAAAAATGTTAAGCACCAAATTTGCCGCCCCTGAAAATCTGCTGCCCTAGGCTTCAGCCTACTCAGCCTAATGGAAAATCCGCCACTGATATTATTTATATATTTTCAGATCTGTTTGTGTGTAATTTGGAGAGGGCAAAGGTACTGCATTCAGGGCACTCAGGCGTGTGACATATGCCTTGCACTGTTTTGCACCCAGATTTATACAGTGGCCAAAAGGACAAAAGGCACTTCTTACTGCCCAGGAGTTCGAGGCAAGATGTGGGTTTCCTGGAGTAATATGAGCCATAGATGGCACCCATATAAAAATAAGAAGCCCGGTTTATGACCCATAGTCATACATAAATAGGAAAGGGTACCATTCTATTATTCTTTAGGCTATATGCAACTCAAATTGCATATTCACACACTGTTTTGCTGGGTTCCCTGGGGCAGTTCATGATTCAAGGGTGTTCAGGAATTCACCTGTCCAACACTTTTTGGATAACCCAGAATATTTCCCTTTCAATTCTCATATAATAGGTGATGCAGCCTACAGTTTCCATCATAATATTATGGTCCGATTCAGAGACAATGGGCACCTGACATTGCAGGAGAAAAATTTCAACTATTGCCTATCTTCTACAAGAACGTCCATTGAACGGGCATTTGCACTCCTCAAAATTAGATTTAGAATCCTACTGGATTGCCTTCATCTGCTAGATATCACCAAAATACCGTAATTCATAATGGCATGTTGTGTTCTTCACAATATTTGCACCATGAATGGTGACTTGATAGATATAAATATCATCAACAATAAAGAGAGAAACAATTTTAACATGGATGTCAATAATCATGCTTTGGGACGACAAAAGAGGTATCAGATTGTGGATGATTTAACAATTCAAATTTGAAGAAAAACAAATGAAATATCAATCAATCCTTGTCAATGATATTTTTCAATAACTAAATCAAGGATTTCTGTACTTCCAGTTTTTCTTCATGCATCTTTTGTTTCTCTTCATTCCTCTTTTCTCTTTCATGTTCTCTCCTCCTTATTTCATCTTCCATAATTCTCCTTCTATATTCTTTGTCCTCTTTGACAAACTCAAAAAAAATTTCTAATATTGTTTCCACCCTTCTCTTCTTCCTATTATCTGAAAAATTAGAAATCAAATATATATTTTTGGAAATAATAGACTTGCCAAGATCAAAGTGTCAGGGATATAATAACAATAAAAATGAACATACTATTGGTTCCGCTGAGGCCAGAAACATCTACTGGCGCTGCATAACCTTCGCTACTAGCGAACGCTACAGGAGCCATATAGGCCTTATCCCCAAAAAAAGAGTCCATAACCTATAAACAATCGATTCATTCAATATCTTATGAATTCATTTATACTTATCCATACCAATGAAATTATGCTGAAAATGTATATATACAAAATATACACCCAATAGGAGAAACTTCAATTTAAAAATAATTTTATAAAGCATACATATAATGTTTATAAATACTTTAAAATATTAAATAAGTATAAGTATATATTGAAGAAAAAATCAACTTAGCACAGAGGAACATACTGTTGTTATTGTTTTGAATCATAAAGTTGTGTATTATGTCCGCTAATTTTGAAATGTATTCAGACAAGGTTTTCTATAGTTTGTGAATGTTTGTGAAGTTACATTCTTGATATGTATATAGTCACATCAAATAACATAGGATATTATATTATTGTCACGTATGGGATCATACAGTATATCGAGAATTATTAACCTTCCATCTATTAAGTTCACTGCATTTCCATTTATTCAAAATTGCGAAACATATAACAATCAGTCCACGATAACCATAACATACCAGGTTTATCGACCTAGGAAAATTTGAAGTAAGCTTCCTAAATTGAATTCATTGAACTTCAAAACTTGCAGTTTCGAAACTGTGACGATGCGCCCGGTCAAGTCGTGCTTGTTTGCTGATCTTGCAAGATTCGGATATAAGTACTTTTTGATCGGATCGGGGTATCGGAGTCATTAATAATTAATTATTAAGATTACGATTCGGATTATTACACTCATTCTGAATTCGGCCTCCTAATTCGCGATTCTGATTTATCGTGGAGTGATAACTTCACCATTATTTGAAAGAAAGCCATGGACCTTAGTATGAGACACATCTCCTCAGCCTGGACGACATTTAAATTATTCATGTAAGTACTTATATTATTTTGTTAACTTTTTCGTTCATCCCTCGTCGTGCCCTCATGTCAGTTGAGTCAGGAAATAACGTAAAATGCACTTAGTTGCACAACCCACTTCATTTTGTTCACGTTTCAATATATCTAATCTTAATAATTATTAATTATTAAGATTACGATTCGGATTATTACACTCATTCTGAATTCGGCCTCCTAATTCGCGATTCTGATTTATCGTGGAGTGATAACTTCACCATTATTTGAAAGAAAGCCATGGACCTTAGTATGAGACACATCTCCTCAGCCTGGACGACATTTAAATTATTCATGTAAGTACTTATATTATTTTGTTAACTTTTTCGTTCATCCCTCGTCGTGCCCTCATGTCAGTTGAGTCAGGAAATAACGTAAAATGCACTTAGTTGCACAACCCACTTCACTTTGTTCACGTTTATAATTCACTTTATTATTTTAAATATTCAGTTGAGATTAATTCACATGTTCACTATTTTCTCACCATAAGATTATGTTGGCTAATTTCACATTAAATGTTTAAATCGAATAACGCATTCTTTCTTTGATGTGATCATGATAGGGCTGAAAGTAATCAACCCCCTCTCGTAGCCAAGCGTTAACTCCAAATTAGGCTCACAGCCCAGGGTAGTCACACCCCCGGGACGTGACATTATACTTACTGCAAAATAACGCCATGTGAATCGGCAATTGCCAGACCTATTGTTCTGTTCTTTCATATTTTTATACGTTCTTTTGAGTCCGGCTACTTTATTCGAAACCTGTTCACCAGAAAATGAATAGTTCGCATTTTTTTCTTTCATTTTCTGGGCAATCTAATTCCAGATTTTATAATGCCGCTTGCCTTTCTTCAGTTCCTCCTCCATTTCTCGATATATTTCCATGAGTAGAAGAGTTGCCGATTCGCTCCATCCTTCTGTTTTTTCTGGAACATAATTAAGTAGGTATTTTCATTGAAAGATCAGACATATCCAAATCATATATGGATTATTTCGAAGAATGCCATAACATTAATTGTATTACTTTCCTAATGGATGCGGTACTAGCAACTTCAGGAAGATTCCTTTAAATTATAACAACATTGTCTTATGAAGCCCGTAATTTACCAAAAGTGGTTGGAAATAGTTTAAAAAAATATTTCGAAGTATACGCGTGTTGTAGACCACTGGTTCTTTATTATAATATAAGATTCAATCCACTAGCATATAATGAAAATTGAATATAACAGTGAGACTCAAGTTTCAAATGGAAGTAATAGCGCTCGAGTTTAATTATTATTACAGCATTCTTACCCGACGAAACTGCTTTGGAGGGAACAATATCGATGGGATCTTTATTAATTGCATAAATCAGATTTATTTCTTGTACTGATGTTAATGCCGTCGATGGAAAAATCAAAGATTTCAAAAACTATTAATCTGCAATGAAAATGAGAACATGAGTGGAACTCCATAATTTCAATTAAGTACATGAACTTCTGATACATAACTTCATTCTGCATTAATGCAAAAGGAAAATTCTAAAATACATTGAATAAAATAATTAATATGCTATTGGCGAATCCATGAATGAGCATCATATGCTTCATTCTAAATATTATACATTCAATTCAATTTGTTTTCAATGAATCCATCAGCTAGGACGTAAAACAATATTTCAATACTTTATTAGGTATAATAAGCCTGAAGTAGCAATTAATTAGCAAATGCCTCATTAAATTTATGTTTTTGGGACATAATATGATTGTGATACTTGATATTTTTTAGAATATAGTATATTCATATAATATATTATCGATTGATTCGAAACGCACACACATACCTTGAGTGGCCCTGGTCACATCTTCTGGATTGAGGTGCAAAATTATAATGTGTCCCGTTTTTTCCACTAGCACATGAAATTCAACTAAAGGTGCATCCATTTTCAATTTTTTTTTCGATTTCTTTCAAATAAGTTGCATTTGTCACCAGTCCTCTGGTGTTCGATTTTCGAACTACTCCGAAGGTGAACGATGAATGTAGGGCAACCCCTTTGTATCAGATGGCAGCAGTGAATTTTGCACTTCTCAGTGTAAGTCTATTCTTCGTTTTAACACGTATTGGAGAGAGACACATACACAGTCCAGTTTCACCAACAGAATTCGATGGTGAATTTAGTATTTTTTTAAACTTTTTTGATGCAAATTTGTTTGTCGGGTATATAATTATTTTCAAATTGAATTCGCGAATCCATTCCAGACGAAGTGTATTGGTTAGTTACCCAGCGAGATTCCATACATGCAGTATTGTAAAAAATAAGAAAGTAATACATATTAACATGGAGAAACATGGTGAAAATTGGATGATGATTTAATGCAAATTAAAGACCAATATCTTGCATTCTCTTGTATATCCCCTTTTTGGTATAAGCAGTCCCATGTGTGTTCAAGAATGCTTTACACAATTCAAGTCCTCCTAGCAGCAAGCATATCAAACCATCAATTATTTGTTGGCCAACCAAATTTCCGAAAACTCCTAAATATTTTGTACAAATTACTATGATGGACTATAAAGAGATCAATAAATCTAAGATTTGATTGTAATCCCATACCAACTATAATATTCATACCAAAAAATGTGAGGAAACTTCTTTTCAGATTGATTGGAATACCCCAGACGGCACCCTATATTCCTGGAATATTCCTCATATCTGCCAGTAGGCCAGAATATATTGCAATATACATTGCATATGCAGTAAATATATCAAATATATCTTATCTTGAAAAAATATTCCATACATATGCCATTCCAGATATGTCTGGCATATGCTGTGGGAATATCTATAGGATATACATTTGGAATATTATTCAATAACTTTCGTTACGAAACTTCATGGCATATTACAAACGTTGCAAAACCCGTTTTAAGAAATAAATTTCCATAGTGTAGGTGAAGTACTACCTTGATATGTTTTTGGACGTATTCCGAAACTTGCTGGGTTTGCTATTTTTCAGTACATAACTGTAATTATAAAACTACGGCTTTATGCAGGTTTTACACGTAAAATCAGTTAAAAATTACGTTTCGAACGTATCAGATTAAAGTAAAAAAAATCATCCATCACGGGAATTGAACCTGCGTCCTCCATCATATGAATCTACCATTGTAACCAGTCCTCCAGCGTTCCCCTTTATAATTTTGTGTATTGTGTCTGGGTACTCAGTTCGAGGTTAGTTGAATAGACAGGTGGCCCCATAATAAGTAGAATCAATACAATATAAAGCAAAAATAATTCAGGTCCAATACGTAAATCCACTCATAATCGAAAAGTAGTTATTGGACTCATGAGGCCACCTGTCTCTAATCTATTTTCAACTAGATAAGAAGACTCTTTTCTTTTATGCGGTGTAGCGTAGCCGGTTACCAGATAATTACGTTTTTTACTAAATTATTGTTACGTTCGGAAATTACTTTCAGTAGCTGAATTTATCTATCTTATATATTACTATATAGATAACACTCATTTTACCACATCAATAATGAAAATATCATTGAAAAATTAAAAGTAAAGTAGTTCTATTCTTGGCAACGTCGCATGATTAAGTTGCAATCCGGCACTTGCGCAAGCGTCTGATCTCCATTTTCTATTCCTAACCTCTAATCTAATAGCCTGTGTTGTTGTAGTTGTTTCGGTTTCGTTTTGTGAACTTTTGTCTTGAACTTTTAACATTTAATCGTCAATTCGTCATAATACATAATTATTTTCAATAAATCACATCCTACTCTCAAACAGGTATGTAACTATATCAGTATATCAGGTGATTTGGCTTAATAATTTTTTAATCAATATTTTGTTAACCTTCCGGTAAATAAAAGTACATTATAGGAGCCATATAACATACTCACTCCTATTTGATTATCAAATTGAAGCACTATGAAAAAAGCTTTTATTAGAAAGATCGATCGGTTGACCAAACAGACAGTTCTAAGAGTATCTGGCTCCGAGGTAGTAGCTGATGGTTTGGTCTCGAATGATAACCTAGATAGGGATTTAGTAAGGTATAATAGTGATAGTTCTTCTGGGGAAATTCCTGTGAGAAAAGATGACAGTTTAGTTTTGTCTTTGCCAATAAGCAAGTCATCACAGGAGTCTCCTCAAGAGCTAACAGCTACTACTTCTACAGAAACTGAATTTGTGCCAATAATAACAACGGCTGGCCCAAGACAGACAAGCAATAATATCAATAATATAAGCCGGGAATTAAGTATGAATGTCACAGACTTCAGTAACCCACAACAGATACATACAAAAACTGATTTTTTGAAAGAAGTCAAGGCCTGGGCGGTGAGAAATCACATTTCACATATGACTATCAATGAGCTATTAATTATTTTAAGAAGCCAACCCGGATTGGAAACCTTGCCAGCCAGTGCAAGGGCATTTTTAGGAACAATTAGAAATGTTGACCCAGTGGTTTTAAGTCCAGGCTTGTATTATCATTTTGGAATTCAAAAAGTGATTGACAATTATTATAAAACAAAGTGCTTATGTCCACCTGACTCTTTAGAGATTGCAGTAAATATAGATGGACTTCCCATTAGTAAAAGTTCTGGTAGCCAGGTCTACCCAATATTGGCACTATTATTGGGATTTGAAAATTATGGAAATGTAGTTTTGATTGGAATTTATCATGGGAATCAAAAACCTAATGATTCAAATGCATTTCTCGAATAATTTGTCCTTGAATGTAATAATTTATCTAGTGAAGGATTATTTGTTAAAGGAAAAATGGTTCAATTCAGGGTGAAATATTTTCTTTTCGATGCACCTGCCAAATCATTTATATTGAAAATTAAAGGTCACTCATGCACAAAATGCCATCAGGAAGGTGCATTTATAAAGGACAGAGTCTGCTTTCCTAACTTAGAATTTCAGAAAAGAACAAATAATAGTTTTAGATCACATGTAGATGAAAACTATCACTTAGGTCACAGCATTTTGGAAAATATCACTTATTTAGATATGGTTGAGGATATACCTCTTGACTACATGCATTTAGTTTTATTAGGAATTACGAAGAGATTGCTTGTGTCAACTTGGATATATGGGCGACCTCCACATAATTTACCTAGCAGAAGAACAAGCTTGACTGATGCAGAACTTGAGAATTTAAAACCCTATATTCCTTCTGAATTTTCAAGAAAACCACGTAGTCTTTTGGAGAGTAAGAGATAGAAAGCTACTGAATTTCGATTATAACTTTTATATACAGGCATTGTAGTTATGAAGCCATATCTATCTTGTGAAAAATATTCAAACTTTTTATGTCTCTATGAGATTATTACTATTCTTGTTTCTCCAAATTTGACATCATTTTATGATTATGCAGAGAAGCTCATTGTTTTATTTTCGCAAGAGATTCAGCACATTTATGGGACACATTTTGTGTCTCATAACTTTCACAATTTACTCCACCTTGTTGACTGTGTACGTAAGTTTGGGCCTCTAGATAAATTCAGTAACTTTTCAAGTGAAAATTATTTACAAATCATCAAAAAACTTTTGCGAAAAGGAAATAAGCCTTTGCAACAAATTGTAAAACGGTCATCGGAAGGTTTGCTTGACTTCAATATACAGGGTAAACATAACGTTAAAACTTGATGTTACATAGAAAAATATATTTCTCCTTTGTTGTTATCTCCTCAGTACCTCAAGATAGTTACATCAAGATTTCTATTACATGCTGCTTATAAAAAATATAATTGTTGTCAGTTAAAAGATGGAACTATCTCACTTGTTCTCGGATTTTGTTATGATAAGAATAAGATATTGGCTCTTGGTAAGCCGTTCAAGAAAAAATATTACTTTTTCAGTAGTCCGATTAAATCTTCGCTTTTAAATGTATATTTTGTAAAAGATTTAAGTAATTTATGTACAGTTATCAATGTTGAATATATTGAATTCAAATGTGTCAGGCTTCCATTTGAAGACGGTTATGTTATTTCTCCCCTATCACATACATTATGATGAAGGGTACTTTTTATGTTATTAATAATGATTATTGTTATACCAGGTGTCTGCGGAAAGTTTGAGATATGAATTTGTTATTGTTATTTCAAAATTGATACTTTGTCCAATATATAAGGATGATTCTGTCATAGGATCTCATTTTTTAGTTTTCGTAAAGTTTGAAAAAGAAAATGTACTATTAGGTACAGCTATAACAAGGACACTTCTCAAAATGCACCTTTTTTATAACACAAACAATTTTTTTCTAATAGGTGCGTATTACGGCCTAGGTATATCAAAATTAGGTAAGTAGATAAATCTATCTTGCACAACTTGTTACTGAAATTTTGAGTTTTTGGTTTTATGCTGTGAAATTTAATGAAACTATAAACATAAAAAGATTCTGATTAAAGACATCTTATTGTAGATTCATAATGTAATAATAGTAAAATTTCAAATCTTCGAGTTTCCACTTTAAAATTTTAAATGAGAAATGACTGTCCCTGTATATTTCGAAAATAATAAATACATCATTTTACTACATCTGATTTGAGTAATCTACATAATCCATCTGAAATTTTTGCTCGGACTTGAATGTCAGAAATTTATATCAAAAATTGAAATAAGTTGTACTGCTGTGAGGAAGTAGCTTTCGAAGTTTTCGAGCATATAAATTTCAATTGGATTGCCTTATTTTCTTATACTTACTGTAACAAACTGTTTTTCTAACTACTTGACGAAATTTTTGTGGATAAACTTGAATAAACTGAAATATATTTGTTTTATATTAGGAAAACTGTTTCAGGTAGATCATTTTGTATGTAATCTTATCTAATATGGAAGGGTGGCAAATAGTGAAGTTTGCCAATGAAAATAATATTGAAATTGTTCCCTCATCATGGGTGCATACGAGCGAGGATGGCACCGGAGGCATTTTGTGTTGGTGGCCTAACAACATGTCTAAGAGCAAAATTTCTTTTGCCATAAAATCGCAACAGTTACCTGAACATGACTGGAAAAGCTACTCCGCTATAATACTCAGCCGAACAATATATACTGACTTTGTTACTGCCAGCAAAAAAGCCGAACGGGCTGAATGTACAAGTGGCATCGACACGCACAAAAAAAAAGGAATCCCAGGTACATATCGTCTTCAGAGGATGAAGAAGTAGTTTCTTCCCCAGTTCCAAAAACTAGAAGAGCGCCACTATATAAATTGCCAACACCGCCTGAAATTCATAGTAAGTTTATAAAAAATTTAATGATCGAACAATTCTGGATAATTAATAGGCACGCATACTAATATCTAATTATTTATTTTAGAAAGACATTCAAAGACATATGTTTCATTGCTAAAGGCTTCTGAGCAGTTATCCACCAATTCTGGAGCAGTAGCAAACAGCCCTTTATTACCGTTATGTCAGTCAGACTCTGAAGCTATTGGCAACGTTGGAAGCAACGCAAAATTGTCAGAAGTTGGCCAATCTTCTGGTAGTTCTGATGTCCTATTTGATAAGAAAGGTTAATCAGCTATCAATCACTTTTAACGGAAGGAGTTATTTCTTGTGGAGAGGATATGGACTTGAGGACATTTCTAATTTTAAATTATCAATTTCACATGAAGAATCTGATTGAAAAATTTGTTAGAACCATTTCAGACGTGGAAATCTCAAACATAAACTGCTTTCTTATACAAAACGGATTAAATTGTCAATTCTTCATGTGAAATGGAAAGTATTTAGTCAAAAATTCCCTCAATTAATTACTTTTGTCCAAGATTTGTCACAAACGAATATTTTTGATAGTTTTGAAATTGACTCTTGAACAAGATAGGTATATGGTAATGATTTTTTTTTAGGTTTTACTGAAATAATTCAGCTTCTTCACATTATAAATGGCAGAGTTAAACAAAATACCGACCTGATAATAACAATTTCTGAAATGCAGATTTCCAAATCAGGAACAATAGAAGAACAACCCAGCCAACGAATAGAGATTCTGGAAAACCTACCTGCCAAGTCTGCTAAGGAACTTGTAGATCTTGATATTGCATTGGATGACATTAATATTAAATCAGCTCTGGTAGGTACACGTATTTGTCCATGATGCATACTTAATATCTTTTTGTGTGTATTTCTACTGTTTTTCAGGTCAAAGAATTAATCTATGCTGGTGGAAGCAATGTGAAAGAAGTTATCAAAAGAATGTTTCCTAAGATAGTTAATGATAAAGTATTGAAGGTGTAATGTATTAAGTCGATAGACCTGCCCATCTCTATCTTGCCCGTGCGCCTGCGCATCCAACAACTGGCGAGCAGCCTAGTTAGTAAACGATATAGTGGTATGAGATACACTTCGGTTGATATGTATAGTAATAATGTGGAATAATTAATAAACAGTTCATGGATTATTACTTTGGACTTTCAATTTAGTGAGCATATTACAGAAGGAATATAGTTGGGTTGGTGGAAAAGGCAAAAAAAACTTTTCATCCATGATTAATTTGTGTAATATTGTTAAAGGTATAGTATAAATAGTAATTTCAGTAATCATAAAACCCATATTTCTATATTTTAGAGGTTGTGAAGCACAATCCAAATATCAGATTTATCACTGAAAAATCTGTGGAGGAAGTGATTGCCATATTCCTTTCAGGCAACTGAGCGGTGTACTAGAAAAATGTGAGGTAAAAGAATTACATTAATTAAATGAAGCAGTAACAATTTTATGTTGCTTGCAATTTAGATCTTTTCATGAGCGCGCGGTGAAGTGCACCTAACAGCACGATTTTGCGTGTAGAAATTTGCACCGGTGCGGTGAAGTAATGTACTTTACCCCTCGCTTTTGGAAAAATAACATTCTCTTCGTAAAAGTTGAATCTGTTATAAATAAAATATGTATCTAACTCCTGCATGGTGTCTTTACCTCAATTGGATTGTGACAAAACTCCACTTTGTATCAACTTACGTCGCGTTCAGTAAAGCACTTTCCGCACTTTTAGATAAATAACTATTTTTAACACAACATTTTATTTTTAGGGCTAAAGCTGTTAATTCCCAAACTGAATAAGTGTGGACATTCACCGTTTGAATAAGTGGAGTTGAAAGCTGCCTTATTAGTTATTCAGTCGGATGTTTGTCGTATTTTAAAAATTGACTAGTTGTTTTATTTATCTCTATTTATATTTTAATTTACTAAAATCGTTCATGTTTACTCTTATTCACAGTTTAGAGGGTCTTGTTTTATTTTCGAAAGTACCTGGTTGATTCATATTTTAATTTCACTTTTTTTGTATAAGTCACCAAACTCATTTATGTTTTCTTTTAGAATGTCTTCAAGTACCTAATAATGTTTTTCAAGTGTTTGAACATTGTTCATACTAATTTTAAGTGGCTATTAATATAGTATACAGGTTCTAGTGTTCAAATATTAACATAAAAAATCTTTGTTTCTTTTTAATAAATCTTTTTATAACAAAGTTGATCGTATTTTGCTTCGAATTTTGACATCTACTATAATTAATATAATGCATTCATAAAAATTTTGACATATTTGTATATAGTGATATTTTTCATAACCCTTAGGGGTCACGAAAGACGTTCCATTCTGCAACTATAGTTACAAAAAGTTATGAAGTTTTCGTAATCAGTGATATTTATTTCATCACTCCTTATGAACAAGTTCAACTTTTCGTAACTACTTGCGGAACGGAACGTTTTTCGCGAGTCCTAAGGGTTACGAGAAGGCTCACTTCATATGTTAAAATTAGGAAAATAAATATGTATAGCATATATATAAAATATATTGCTGGCATATCTTTCATGGTGACCTCGAATATGCCTGCAATATGCCAAGCTTATGCCTTGGGAGATATGGAATAATCATCGGATATTTCAATATGCCAGCGGAATATTCACAGAATACTAGACATGACTAGGGCAATAATTAATTAAGAATGAGGCAGGTACAGAAAAAGTTGAAATTTGATATTGATTCTCAACTTACACAGATGATAGGTAGGTGTTGGAAATTCCTCATTGCTGCTTGTTAATATGGTTAGCTCCAACCAAGCTCCAACAATAGCTATTGATTGATTCGATAGTGTTCCAGAACAGAAATTTCTGTTGATCGAGGAAAAATCATTCCAGGCAGAAGAAAACAGTTTCAAATACAGGTGTGTGTTGTATATTTATTTTTGTCAATTGTACAAATATAGGATTTCATACATTGAATCATAATTTTATTTATACAAATAATATTGCAATCACATTATCTCTAGATGAGTGCCAGAAAAAGAAGTAAACTTGTGTATAGATTATTAGTTTCATAGCAGGACTAGGCATGATCAAAGTAAACATTAGTGCTGGCATACCTATGGAATTTCAGTAACAAAGACACAATAATTCCATACATAATGTTCTTCATAACTTTGTCAAGTTTTGGCTTCTGAGAATTTGGTTTTGAAATTCAGCAGATTCACTCCCAAATGATTTTTTCTATATTCAGTATTTCTAACTTTATATTGATTTCCTTCACCTGAAAATGTGCATAATTTGGGTTGAAATTTATAATAAGTATTATTCACGAACCTTCACTGTAGAAGCATTTGAAACAAGTTATTCACTTCACCTGTCTATGTGTGTTTATTCCATTATTATTGAACCAGTTCAACCTTTATATAAATGATAGTCCCCATAATATGTTTATAGAACCCTGACACGTGCTCTACATAAACATACACATTTGCATGGCATGACTTGCATTTCATGTGGGAGGTTGCCTTAGAGCTGAAGTTTGTTTCACATCTACCCCACACATAAGCGGAGCTCTGTATCCCAGCCATCAGCTTCTCCCTCTTTTATGGTTATGATTTCATCACTGTTGTAAGCACCCATCTCAATCTTGGGGACGAGTAGTGGTCAACAAAAAAAAACTCCGTTTACGGATGAAGGCTTCTATGACTCAATAAAACTTGAAGTATTACCTATTTTGCCTTGTATAGACGTTGTTCAAAGTTCGATTCGGAAATGACCACATTGTATAATGGATATATACAGAAAAAAAAAGTATTATTACAATAATTCGGTATTGTTGTTTATTTTTGCGAATAATACCTAACCTAAAGAATATAAAAGTGACAGGTGCCTGACGTACAGCAAAACTGCCTCTGGTATTTTGGAAAAGCAGTTCATGCACCGGAAGTGGGCAAAGCCATGCACTGTTGATGCAGTAAATTGCGTGAATCGGAACGCTAACCATGCGCTTGCTGCGCATGATGCGTGAATCGGAACGGGCACTTAATCAGAGAATTCCAATGACATGGACCTCATTGGTACCATGGAACAAAAGCAACCTTTATTTTCCCCAGACCATGATCCTACAAAAGCGTACAAGCGCCATGCAACTTTATTTTTCCATAATAGACAGATGCTAAGGATATGTTCCGTTAATCGACCGAAGTAACCAAATGGTTTCAGGCCCGGTGACAACAGATTTGACAGTGGTTACTGGTAAGTGGCAATGGTTGAGAAACTTTTTCGGAACGCCTGTCATCTGTCAACGAACACTTTTTGACAGTTTTTGATGGTGTTTTTTGTTCCTTATCATCATTGGTTTTTATCTCGTTCTCATATTATTCAACTTCAGTTTGATTTATATGATTATATCATGGATGATGAGGCAGCTTTGTTTATGTACCATGAAGTCCTTGATTCTGATATCAGTACAAGTAGTTAAGATGAAATTCAGGCAAGAGGACCAATGAGTAAGAAAACATGACGATTCTCAAAGAATTAATTGATCACACACTACGCTATTTTCGACAGTTCCTCATCCTTGAGTTCAAGGATATATTGAAGAGGTGGTGGATCGTTATTCTGATGTGGAGTTCAGGGAGAACTTCAGAATGAATAGAGCTACCTTCAACCACATTCTGCTTATGCTCAGTGATTACATCTCATCAGATATTATTGATAGGGGAAGGCATACGATATCAGCCAAAGCCCAATTACTTATTGCTCTTTGGCATTTTGGGACACCAGATTTTTACAGGCATGAAATACCAGCAATACATATTTTCCCAAATTACTATAACTGTTGATACATTTCAGATCTATTTGTGGTCGCTTCAATATTGGAAAGGCCACTGCATTGAGAATAGTCAGAAGAGTGACAGAAGCCCTGTTTTCATTGGGTAAAACCATTTGTAAATGGCCCACAGGAGAATACTTGGAAGAAGTGGTGAATGGTTTTGCAGAAATGGGATTTCCTAATACAATTGGGTGTATTGATGGGATGCATGTGAAAATCCCCAAACCTAAGTGCCATGGATTATCCTACATAAATAGAAAAGGATTTCCAAGCATTATTTTGCAAGTAAGTTAGTTGTTATTATTCAATATGCATCAATGCTTGATCAAACATTATTCATCTGTATAATTAATTGCAAATGCCAATGCTATTATAACTTTCCAAAATATCAACTTTTTAGGGTGTTTGTGATAACAAAATGAATTTCATTCATTGTTATGCTGGAGAAGTGGGATCCAATCATGATGCAACTGTTCTAAGGCGAAGCGAGATCTGGACATACATGAACATGCATGGTGGAAGATTTCCAAATGATACTCATCTGATAGGAGATAAAGCTTATCCATGTATGCAAGAGCTGATGACACCATACAAAAACAATGGCCATTTAACTGATGCCCAAATAAATTTCAATTATTCTCTGTCTAGGACTAGAGCTACAATAGAACGTGCTTTCTGTCTTTTACAGAAAAGATTTCGCTGTCTAAAAGAATTATTAGATGTGCGCTGTCTGGAACGGGCCCCAAAATATATCATGGCTTGTTGTGTGTTACACAACATCTGCATTCTGCAGAATGATATTATTGATTTTAATTTTATTCCTGAGGAAGATCAAGATGAATTACATATTCCAGAAGTTCCAGGAGATAGACAAAGAAATCAATTGGGTATGCAAAAGAGGAATTTGTTATGCCAAAAGTTAATTTTACAATGATTAGTATTATAAAACATATTGTTATATTTTAATTTATGAATAAAAATTCTTGTGCTGAGAAATTAATGGATTGCCTAACAGACTAGAGTGTTACATTCAATTTTACTGAATTAATTGAGTGAAACATCACTATTCAGGGATTAGGCTCAGTCATTCATTGATGATTGTCATGAATTAACCATAAATATATTGAAAACAAACAATACATTCTCAAAAATATATAAAAACAAAACCATATAAACAATACATTCTAAAACATTCTCAAAAAGATAAAAAAACAAAACCATAACAGAACTATAAATTCTAAATAAAAAAACTCAAAATAAATAAAAATCAGTTAACTTTGACCTTGCCTAAACTAATCAGTCTGAGATGATATTCATGCAGTTGAATAATCACAAAATATCTCAATCTTTCTTACTATAATAGTTTTCTTTGAACCAATCAAACAAAACCATATAAACAATACATTCTCAAAAAAATAAAAAAACAAAACCATAACAGAACTATAAATTCTAAATAAAAAAACTCAAAATAATTAAAAATCAGTTAACTTTGACTTTGCCTAAACTAATCAGTCTGAGATAATATTCATGCAGTTGAATAATCACAAAATATCTCAATCTTTCTTACTACAATAGTTTTCTTTGAACCAATCAAAGATTTCTCTTTTTAATAACATTTTCTCATCATGCCTTCTCTGTCTTCTCAATTCAATTTCATCTGCAGTAAAGGTTCTTGTTTTTGTGGTCTTTTCTCCAGGAGATAAATTCTTTTTTCTTTGCAGGACTCTCTGTGATAGTCTCTGAAATGTTATCAACATCCTCCAGTTTTCTTTTATTGTGAGCACCACTTGTAGATGCTGTAGAAAGAGGTACAAAATGAGGATCTTTCCAAATGATTTCATGGAAATCAGGAAAAAATTTCCAAGTTACTCTGGAGTTGCCAGTTTTCCCTTTTTCTGTCCTCACTTAATCATAGGTCTTTCTCAAGTTCCTCCATTTCTCGTCACATTTCGTACCACTTTTGTTGTACCCAAACTTATTAAAATGTTGGCTTATGTTTTCCCATACCCTCTTCTTAGTGAAGCTTGGAGAATCAAATTTATGTTTGTTCTCTTTATACACTGAAATTAATAGCTTCACCATTTGATCAGTCCATATCTCTGACTGATTTTGTAGTGAACTTGATGTGGAAGTAGATGCTATTGCTTCTTCAGTAAAGTGACCTGCAGAAGCCAATCTATCAGGTGGGTTACCTGGATGAACTGATTTTTCTGGTTCTCCATCAGTACCAGCTTTATATATTTTAAAATTTTCGTAATTTATTGTTACATTGTCATAATAACGTAGGCATTCATGCTCTGCTAATGCCTGATTTTCTATTAGGGACGATAAACTGCCCATATCCTGATTGCAATACCCGCATGAAAATGACTCAGTCTGGAAATAATCATTAATAATAATTTCATATTTCTTACAAGCTCAAAAATATATTTTTACCTCTTCAATTGGAATTGACGAATCCATAATGCTCACATATAACAAAAGCCAAAGAAATATTAGAAATTGAGAATGACAAATGAAATGATAACAAAAACAAACCATTGAAAATCGCCGGTCGTTTTGGTGACAGACAAGCCTATTCCACATAATGGCAGTAGCAGTGGCGTCACCCCTCTCTACTGTTAAGGTAACCAATGGCAAACATGTTTTGACGACGCGGAAAATTCAAGGTCATGCCGCAGAAAGTTTGATAAATTGTAACTTTTTGCAGTAAAATTCAGCTGTATTCCCATTTCTAACCTCAAATTTCAAAATATAACACCAAATATAAAATATGGAAAATATTACATACTTAATAAACGGAATCGTGGTAGAACTAGAACTAAACAAGAATAGCTTGGAGTGCATGAAATTACGAGCTGGTACTTAAGTTATTTTAGAACAGAATATTTGATTTCTTATTTCATTTTACCTCAGGTACAGATCAAGAATTTATAATTGCATACTTTCTTGAATTAATGAGAAATGGAGAATTAGAAGAACATGGATTCAATAGAGAACATGACTCTCAAGATATATTTGTTGAAAAGTATATGGAGAATGATGATGATAGAAGTGAAGCAGCTGAGGAACATACAATGGACTTAATGGAGCAGCTGATTTCTTTGGTTGAACAGCATCCTCCATTATACAATTTTCAATTGCCATTAGCAGAACGCTCAAAAACAATAAAAGATAATATCTGGAAAGATATATATGATGCTATGGGAGGTTGCATTGCACTATAAGAACTTCCTAAGAAATGGAAGGCGTTGAGAGATAGATACTTAAGACTGAAAGGAAGGAAGCAGCCATCAGGCTCAGGTGCTACACCAGATCATACTTGGAAATATTATAAACAGATGAATTTTGTTGACCTGGCTGGTGAAACTCAGGAAACAACATCTAGTATCCCAAAAGATCCTTCAACCCCTACTAGCAAACCCCAATCAGTGCCATCAACATATAAAAAGAAAAAAAATAATGAAGAAATTGATGATAGATTTTTCAAAGCAATTGAAAATATCAACACCCATTTGGATGAAGTAGATCATTTTGCCATGAGACTTTCAAGTGGTTTGAAGAGATTGCCACCTGAAAGAAGGAGCACACTTGAAATAAGTTTTCTACAGCAACTTCATGATGCTGAATTCAGATGAATTCAGTAGCATTTAGCAATACTATTTCAACATTTCATATGTGAAAGTGATAGTTTCAGTTTTCATATCTCAGAATGGAAAAATTTTGTTTGTTCTACATATAGAGATTTATCTGTTTGAATATTATTATTATTATTATTATAATGATAGATTTTTGTGTTTGAAACATTTTATTAAAAATATGGTTGATTTCTTGAATTTCACATTTCTTATACAGTAAGTATGATGGGACAATCTACAACTTATTCATTTATTTATACTTTCCCATTGCCACTCAACTATTCCTTCCTCCATGAAGTAATCTGTGAATTCTTTTCTGTATGCAGCTGCAACTCTTGTATAATTTCTTGTACCCATAGTACAAATATCTATCAATGCTGTGGAATCATTATTTCTCCAATCACCTGGTCTTAATGTCCCATCTGGTAACTCATTATCGATTAAAGTTGGTGGAGCATAACAAATGGAGCCACTTTTAGCTTCTTCACTTTTGATGTAATTATGCAAACATACTGTTGCCCTGATGATACTATTTACAGTACTGGGGTGAGCAACTATTGGCTTTCGAAAAATTCTCCACCTGGAAACCCATATGCCGAATGTGTTTTCAATCGTTCTTCTACACCTACTAAGGCGATAATTATAAACATGTTGTTCAATGGTCAGATTATTTCCAGGGTATGGACGCATCATGTACTGGCTTAAAGGAAAGGCTTCATCTCCTACCAGAACATATGGTAACTGTCTGCCTTGACTAGAAGCCTGTGATATTCTGGGAATATCATTTTCAAGTTTTTGTCCTATCACAGATTTCCTGAAAATTCCTCCATCACTGTTTCTACCCTCGAAACCAGTTTCAAAATAGGTGAAGTTATAATATGCATCACAAATTGCTAATATTACAATGGAGTGAGTTTTTTTATAGTTGAAATAAGTTGAACCAGATTTTGGTGGTGCTCTGTAATTATTAATGGATTGATGAGAAAATTTCAAGTCACCTGAACATCTACATGTTTCCCATCAATAGCACCAAGGCAATGGGGAAATTGCCATTCTTGTGAAAAATTCAGAACAATTCTTTTCCAGAAATCCTCAGATGGGTTTTGGCACAAAACCATGCCTTTCAAGATCTTCCATATTGCATCACAAGTCTCCTTTATAATTTCAGATACTGTACTCACACCAACACGAAACAAGTATGAAATTGATACCATGGAGTCACCAGAAGCTAAATACCTAAAGGAAATGTACCTTATTTCAATGAAAATAATTTTTAAATAATAAAGGTACCTCAAACACAAGTGTAACCGCAAGCTAGCTGATAGTGGTTTACGGTGATAGTACATTTTAGTTATTTCAGGTTCAACTAAATTCAAAAGTTTATCAAAAACCTCTGCTGACATTCTGCAAAAATTGAAATATTTTTTGCTATCACAGAGCCTCATTTCCCTAATTAAATTATCATGTGCTCCAGACGAAAATCTTGCTGCTTCTGTGAAAATTGATCTCACCCACAATTTTCGAGAAACACTTCTTCTGAAATGAAGTGAAAAAAAATATTCAAGATATGTGTAGGTGTATATTATGTACATATCTCCATATGAAAACTCACCTTGAGATGGATTTTTTTTCCTTTTTCCACCAATATAGGAGCAAGAGCCTATTTATTTTTTCTTGACCTATCAATTTGTCCATTTCAATGATACCTTTTTACTGCCATAAACAAACTACACTCTTACTGCTAAATTTTCATTCATTCAGATAACCGCGTCAAAAGGGGCGGAGTCACTGCTAGTACTGCCACTGCTACTGCCATTATGTGGAATAGGCTACAAGCGACCGCTTTTTCAGGAACCAAGTTCCGTAAATAACTATTTTTTCAGAAACCAACCGAATATTTGACATTTACGGGACACGAAACTAGTAACCAAAACAACCGAGGCGATTTACGGAACATATCCTAAGTGCACATACTAAGGATGAGTTCCGTTTCCAAACCTGGTTAACCGTTTGGTGAATGTAAATTTTGACATCTTGACGTTTTGGTTTCATGAAATCTGGTTTATATTGGTTATTTACAGAATGGGTTTGATTTGATGTTTGTTTATTCTTATCAAAATGCAAGGAATGGAAGAATATGTAATAAATGAATTATTATTATCATCTACAGACAGTTCCACAGATAATGATGTAGAAATTCGTGGTCCTATGAGGTAAAAAGTGAAACACCACTTTCCGAATTCAGTGAATGGAAAAATGAATTTCAGATTGAGACCCCGAGTAGAAGGTTTTGTGGCTAGGGTGGTGGATGACCATCAATTTAGAGAAAACTTTCGCATGAATAGAGCTACATTCCAGCATATCCTGGTATTAATTAATGAAAGGATATCCACCACTCCAGGTGATGTTGGCCATCATACACTAAGTGCAAAATGTCAACTTTTGGTAGCTATATGGTATTTGGCAACTCCAGACTCATATAGGTGATTCAAGAGTCCTACAATAATTTCTGGTTGGAATAATCTGAATTTCATTATTTTAGATCAGTTTGTGGTCGATTCAACATTGGCAAAGCTACTGGGTTGAGAACTGTTAGGCGAGTTGTTAATGCATTATGTGCATTGAGCCCAACTATTATCAGATGGCCAACTGGGGCAACAGTAAATGAGGTGGTGGAAGGATTCCAACAATTTGGATTCCCAAATACTATAGGAGCAATTGATGGTACCCACATACAAATACCTCAGCCAAAAGAGCATGGCATGTCTTATATAAATAGACCTAATTTCAGTAGCATCCTACTTCAGGTGAGTAATACTACAGGTACCTACCTACATGCACCCATGCACAAACAATTTTCTTGGAGAGATCATATCAGGTATAACCTGAATTTGTTTTTTTAATCTGTTCATAATAATAGGCCTATATATACTTTATAAGTAGATTGTAATTAAATCTTCAATTTTTGTCAGCATATATTCACTTTTATCATCAATAGAATTATTATCTATCACCTTTTTTTCAGGGTGTTTGTGATTATAATTTATGCTTCATAGATTGCTATGCAGGTGAAGTGGGTTCCACACATGACTCCAGAATCCTTCAATGCATCCAGTTATGGGGAAACATTATTGAGAGACCTGAGGAAACATGCCCAAACAATACACATCTGATTGGGGACAAGGCATACCCCTGTTTGCCACATCTCCTGACTTCATATAAGGACAATGGACATCTGACAGATGCCCAAAAACACTTTAATCATTCCTTATCAAGTGCTCGTTCAACCATAGAAAGGGCATTTTGCCTATTAAAAAAGAGGTTTAGATGTCTCAACTACCTGGATATCATTTGCTTGGACTATGCTGCAAAATATGTGATAGCATGCTGTGTTCTACACAATATATGCATTATGCAGCACGATTTAATTGAATTTCCACCAGAAAATGATAACCAAGTGGATGAAGCACGATACATTATGCAGGATAGAGAAAGACAATTATTAGGAGGAATAAAAAGGGACCAAATTTGTCAAATGTTATATAACAATATATGAGATGGAAATCAATTCTTATTTTTTATTTCAAATACAAACATATAAACAATCTTTTGCATAGAACAACAACATTTAAATGAATTGCACAGTCATGAATAATTCATTTCATGATTAAATAACATTTTAATTCTCAAAACAAAAATGAAATCAACAAGAAATAAAACAAAATCACAGAGTCTTCTGAAGTATAAATATGATTAATTTGAGAATGTACTTGTGAAAGTGAAATAAATATCTAATTCTCAAAACAAAAAAATTAATATTAAACAAAAAATAACACAAAATCACAGATTCTTCCTAATACCTACCTTTCATGTTGAATCCTCATCAGTGGATACAATAACTTCAGAAGGGCTTTCCTAAGGCTTAGTGTAGTTGAGCTTAAACCACTCAAACATTTCCCTTTTTAGAGTCATTCTCTCCTCATGTCTCTTTTGTTTCTTCAAATTTAGATCAAAAGTTGATAGGGCTCTCTTCCGTTTCTTTTCTCCAGGAGAGAACCCTTCAGAATTTGATTCAGAGTCCATACTGATAGTTTAAACCCCCTTTTTTTTATTATACCACTACTGGACACTGTAGCTATCGGGTTGTACCTAGGATCATGAAAATAAATGTCATGGAATTCCTCAAAATATGCCCAATGACTTGGCCCACTACCAGTAGTTTTCTTATTTTGTAATACTTTATCATACACTTTCTTTAGGTTTCGCCATTTTTCATCACATTTCTTTCCAGAGAATTTGAAACCATGTATATTGATTTCTTCTGAGATCTTGTCCCAAACTTTCTTTTTGTTGTGTAAAGGTGAACTGAATTTATCAATATTGTTTTTATATGCATGGATTAATGCTTTCACTGATCCATCAGTCCATGACTGGTTGTTATTAGTAGTCAAAATTGAATCATCATACTCTGTGTTTATAGATTGACTATGTTTTATTTGGGAATTTTGTGAGAAATTTTGGGAGTCTCTATGTGAACATAAACTGTAAACTGTACCTGGTGTAGAAATGTATTGGAAGTCATTATCATCATTCATAACTGATGATTCAGTGGTTCTAACTTGGGTGTTCCCATTTCTTTGCATAGATTAACCCTGCTTTCTTTGGGACTGGTGAACTGAACCATAACTTGTACCTGGTCTGGAGATGTATTTGAGATCATAATCTTTCTCAACTGAGGATTCAGTAGTTTTTTGGTTGTTAGCTATAAGCATAGACTGATCCAGCTTTCTTTGGGACTGGTGAACTGAAACATAACTTGTACCTGGTCTGGATTCATAGTCTTGCATGGGTGTAGATTCAGGAATTCTACTTCCAGTGTTCATTGGATTGTTCAGGTGAACTTGTTCATCAACACCATACATTTTATTGTCTGTGTCTATAGTAACATTTTGGAATTTTAAAAAGCACATATGCCTAGCTGGCACATCATTAGCTATGATTTCATTAATCATTCCTAATTCCCTCTTACAATATCCACAGAATATAATATCCATGTTTTATCCTAAAATATTGTGGTTTCATTAAATTATATTTTTGAATAAGCTTTTTCAACTTACTAGGTGAATCACTAGTTCCAATGTATATTTTTTATTCAGAATTTCGAATGCTTCTAACTGATAAATTTTAAATTACTGATGACAATTGACAATTTCTTATGAATTTACTACTTTCACCACCTTCTTTCCACTGGTTGCCTGGTGACAGATTAAATGACAGTTTTTTCAGGAACCTCGTTCCGTTTATAACCAGTATTTCAGCAACCAAAGATTTACCAAGAATTACGGAACGATAAACAATAACCAGGGTTGGAAACGGAACTCATCCAGTGTGTCAACTAGCTTATTCGACAGATACTAAGTGTCAACTTGCCTATTCGACAGATACTAAGTGTCAATTAGTCTAATCGACAAATACTAAGTGTCAACTAGCCTATTCGACAGATGCTAAGTGTCAATTAATAATCGACAGATATGATCTGGGAATTACTACTAACAAATCATAATCTTCGACTCCTTTAATCTTTGACTATATACTGTAATGAATAAGAACACTATACGAAAGAATAGTGGTATACTAAATGAAAGAGGAAGAAGAAGATTCTCCATTCATTCCTCTATGTGACAATCCAAGTTAGCTAAGGTAATTTTGGTAATATGCTCTCTTATAATAATTTTATATTGATTGAAATGGCTCTATTTATTTTTGAAATCAATCAAATGATCTCCCTATTGAAACTTTCATTAATTGTTGGATTGGATTATTCAGAAATATATGTTTTGTAGGCAATGATCAAAGATTCCGATACAAATAATTCCAATGGTGAATTTTCAAATATTGTACCTGAATTATAATATGGGAGAAATTAGAGAAATAATAGTTTAAAATCTACAATGTGATTTCTTGGTCGAAATTTAAACAAAAACTCTTAGGCATTTTCTTGGAAAGTTACAGGCTTCAAAAAATAAAAAAAAGGAATGTTGATTTATTCAAAAGTTCTGGCAAAAAATGTTTGACCCCTTTGAAAGATCATAACAAAAATCAAAAAATATTCATGGGTAGCCTTTTTATTATTGGTAGAACCCACCCAAAATTTAATTCAATTAACTCTTCCTAACAGCAATATAAAGAAAAGAATGTAACTTTTTATGGAAGGGTCTATAAGAACTTCTGTTGACATGAGATACCCCCTTCTACAAAGAATCTCCCCCTGTCACACAATTGACAACATCTCCTGATGTTTTTTTATAGATGGAAGAAGAGACATTGAAATGGTTCATGGAGAACAGGGGAATTCCCCAAGAGATTATTCAGAAATTTGAAGAAGAGAAGGTAATTTTAATTGGGATCATTAGTGTAGGTTTGCAACTCAATTTCTTTTCATTCACATTCAATTGCAAACCTCATGTCAAGGTGTCATAACTTTTGCCATTAAACATTTATGATCAATGATAAAAAAATTGATTGTTGAATCATTATATTTTATTTATTCACAGATTGATAAGTCAACAATTATATTAACGGAAGAAGATGAATTAAAAGGGTTCATTCCAAAATATGGTGATAGAATAGCAATCAGAGATTTCTGTAAGAGACAAGTTGTCTCTAAAAAGAACAGCTTGATTGAAGCATTGAGACTAAAAATTAATAAGAGGGGAGAAAATGAAGATGAACATGATAAAAAAATTAAATCATTTCGCAAAAAAACACGCATTGTGGAGCTAGGTTGGAGCTATTTTAATGAGAAGGAAAAGAGATACAAACAACTGAGAACATTGAGTGGTGGAGGTACAAGGAAAATAGAAGTAGAAAGGAATACAAATTGTCAAGAAATACTCCAAAGAGCTAAAGAAATATTTTTTCCAATGGGGTTTCAATCAAGGGACCACTTGATAGTTTTGAAGTGAAATTACTTGACTTCAAGAATCATGAAATTAGCAGGGAAATGACTGTAGACAGTATTTTTGAATCAACAGCATTAACAAAATTAAAATTCTATATGGGTACCAAACTAATTGAAACTGCATTAGCTCCAGCTCCAACCAATATGATGATCCCAACTGAGGTCCCAACCAATAATTCAACAGCTTCAGCTTCTTCAAAAACCACTGCTTCAACCAGTATGGTTATTGATATGAGAGAATATACAATATCTGATGATGACTCAGATACAAGGGTATATAATGAGGTATATATATACTTTTCAAATAGTTCAGAATTTATTTTTCATTGACAGTGTAGCCTTGGGTTTATTTATAATTCTAATCATCTTGCTGATAAAAAGGTTTTTATTGGAATAGGTCAATGAATATATTGTTTTACTCTCAACCTAAAATATACAAATACTAATTTTTACCAAACTCAGAAAACCTCAAATTTGAAAAGGTTATTGAGATGTCATTGAAATTTTCACTTGAATCTAGGTTCAGTCATTATAAATTTATTCTGCTACTCTAGCAGATTCTCTAAATTTATTCAAAAACCATATAACATTGAGTATACTGAGTATACTCAGTTGTTGAACTTTATTTTTAGTCTGAGTCTTCACCTGTAGAAGCTACCATTGACCAGATATCTGATTGCCATGTTCCTAGTGAAAGTAACTTGACTATACATGATGGAGACTTTGAGCTGGAATGCCTTCCCCGATTACCTGCAGATGCTCCACAGATGAACATATATATATATATACATACATAAATAATTGTGTGACTGAAATGCTGAAGGCCTATCAAGAGGATGAAAGTATCATCCAGAAGTTTATACATGTTGAATTTCTGGGAGAACCAGGTGAAGATTTTGGAGGTTTAACTAAAGAATTGTTCAATGTTTTTTGGACAGATATTGAAACACAATTTTTCATGGGAGAGGATATAATAGTCCCTAATCTTCCATTACACCGAAAGAAAGAAAAGAATATTTTTATAGTAATAGGTAGGATATTGTCCCATATGATACTACAGACTGGTGAATTACCGATCAAACTTTCTAGATGTGTATACTTATCATTCACAAATATGGACATTAGTCCTGGAATCTTACTAGAAGATTTCATGTTGTTTTTATCTGGAGTAGAAAGAGCTTTGGTGAGAAAAGCCTTACAGGAATTTAAGATGCTCTGCACTTCAGAGCTAGAAACCATAACTAACATTTTTACGTCATACAATTATATGGCCATTCCAAAAGAAAACAATTTCAATGAGCAACTTATTGAAATTGCAACAGAAGTTTTAGTAGAAAGACCTAAAGTTTTTGTTGATTTGATGAAGCAAGGTTTGTCTACAAAGTTAGTAAATTTTTGGATCAATAGCAATGAACATAATCTCACTTTTATTTTAAGTCAACAGAGACCCATTTTGAATAATGATCAGATGAGGGTTTTCCATTATTTCAAAATGTATCTGCAAGAACTGAATTCAGACAGTATGTTACAGTTACTGTTTTTTATAACTGGTTCGGTCATGATGCCATTAGAAATAAAAGTTACATTCAATGCATTGAGTGGACAAATGAGAAGGCCAATATCTCACACATGTTCTGACACTTTGGAGTTATCTTGCATCATACCAAGAATTCAAAAAAGAGATGAACACCTATATTCAGAACATTCTTATCTGTATACACAAATCTGAATATTTCTCATTCAAGTCAGATGGGTCAACTAACTTGGTTGACTATTCTGATTTTTTACTCAAGATTTTTTGGGCTGCTGTGCATTTTTACTTAAGTTTGTTGTATGAAAATTAGTTTCAATTAACTATAGAAGCAGGTAGGTTTATTTAACTCAAATGTTGGTTGGCACTTTTGGTTCCATTATTAATGCTGTAAATATGGCAGAAATTTTTTAGTATAGCCTTTTTTTTGGATGCTGGTCCTATCGCCAGCCACACCTCAGCCACTTGGGCTTTTTGTGTCTGAGTATAGCCTTCATTGAATTGTTATTTTCCATGAGAACTGGTGCCATTGTATCATACTCACCTTGTGCCTTCCAACGGTACTTCAGTACTAGACAAAATATATGTGGAAGTTTATATTTCTGAATTACTTACTTAATTTTTTATCATTGTTATGTTTTTCCATCAAATATTTAATGTTTTTTTTTCCTTGAATTGAATATTCATTTAATAACCATTTTTAGGTTGAATGATGTTTTGTTGCAAATGAATGAATTTATTTTCAACACTAATGTAATGACATAAAAGTTAATAAAACGCATTTATAATATCGTTGTATAATTTCCGACAAAGCACGAATTTCTATATTGCAATAATACAATTTACGTGTAAGTATTGTCATTCAATGAGGTATATATTAGGTATCTTGGAGTTATGGTGGATTCACTATATCTGATTACATTTTGATTATATTATATTTATAAATAATGGAGCCTAAATGAATCGTTGACTCCGTTCTTGAAAGATCATTGATACCATTTAACGTTTAAATACTGAGCCACTAAAAGTTAGTCATCTTTTATCTTTCCATTATAAATTCTTGCTATGGACAAAGTTTACAGACTATTCAACCATCAGCAGTATCAACTTTTTACTTCATCTCTTCTTTATTTTTGCAAAATACGGAAATTTTTAAGACCGACGGTTGATCAAAGTATAGATCAGAAGGTGCTTTCAAAGATTCATTTGATAAGCGACTTTCTTCATATACAAATTCATTGATGGGGATCTTGGAAACCGTCAGAGATACTAAAAGTTCAAATGGAGGCAAAGGCTATTTTTGGGAGATATACAGGAAAAATTGTAAAAATGCAATTTGTTTTTTTATTTTTTACTGACCTTACTCGGAGACATTCAGAAAATTAAGTCGTCATTGGCACTTTTCATGACCTACAGAATGACACCATTGAATTGATAATCTGACTTTTCAGCTCTGAGCCGCCATCATCAAGTTCATTTTTTTAAATACGGACCGGAATTTTTTATTACATTTCTTGGAAGTTTTCAGCCTGCCTCTCGAATACTATGACTGATCTGTGTTTTTTTAAGAATTTGTTGATGGTTTATATGAATCGTACTTGTATTTCAGAATGAATCTTTTATATTCAAAGAAACAACTTTCAATTTTTTACCTTCGAGGAACTCTGAAAATTGGGATTTGTAAACACAAAATCGCTGATTTAGAAGATTTGAAGTTTTCCATTGTACAGTCGTATTGAATTCATTAAATAGTGGTTTCAAGGGCAGTATTAAAAAAATAAAAAGAATAGATGAATACTTAGCTTAGATGGTGATCTTTTTGAACACTTATTAGGATAAAACTCAACATTAGCTAAGTAGTGGACTGATGGTTTTCTTGTGCTTTTTATTTGGAGGTTTATTACCAACAATATATGATACGATAGATAAATGGGCTTTATTGTCTTATTTGTCGACAAAGTAAATCATGTTATCATGGTAGGTAATATGCGTCTCAAATTTCAAATTAGTTTAAATATAATATATTATATACCGAGCAATTTTATTACTTTTTTTTTTCTAAATTTGGATGTAAACTTGCTCTCAATCCTCCGACTTCCTAATGTGACCTGCTCGAACTACCACATAAATGATATCGAATTTGTTTTAGACACATTCAACCCCTTGGCTGCGGGCAACGGATATTTCCGCTTGTGGGTAGAGTGCAAGAAACGGAAAATTCCGAAGCCTCTCAAAATGCACTGGCTACGGGATGCGAACGTTGTCGATGCTTTTAATGCTTTGGTATGACTGTACACTGTTTGTTGTTCATATTTGAACGCAGTGTATTCTCGTGGCGGAAGTGGGGTGAAGGGAAATCAAGTTCGCTCATTATCTGCTTACGATCTTGTAGAAGCAGCACACTTTATTCATTTTATGTGTAACAAATAACATCTAAAATGGAGAGATTTGAGCGCTCATTGAATGAAAAAAAAAACAGCGGCAGTATTATATTCCGGTGGTGATGAATATGAGCCGAATGAAGATAATGATTCATCACATGACGAAAGTGATTCAGAAGAAGGTATATTTTCATATCTTTCTGATTGGCTTTGGCTTTATTCATTGCTTATCTTAGATTATGCACCTGGGCCAACTCGTTCGCCCATTGGTTTCTTCTAAAATAATGGGAATTGACCGAAACATATCGTCCGTATCCGCGCGTGTCGCTGCGGGAAGCATACGTTTCCGCGACCTCCAAAAACACCCGCTATACACAGATACTATGGATAAAAACGCCCGCAGCTAAGGGGTTAATGATAGCTTATTGAGTCACACCAGTTTTTTTATTTTTTCTGAATCAAAGAAGCGGCGTTATCATTACGCCAAAGTATCGTGGTGTCATCAGCAAACAAGGTGAATGCTCCAGATATATCAAGTTTAGCCATATCGTTAATATAAAGCAGAAATAAAATTGGACCCAAGACTGATCCCTGAGGAACTCAGCACACAATTTTTCCACTTTAGAAGTTTTGTGCTTCAGTGATATTTTCTGATTTCTGCCGGTTAGATAGGACCTGAACCATTCTAAGGCTGTTCCACGGAATCCATATAATGAGAGAGTTTCTGCAAGAGGAGTTCATGACGTACACATAGACGTAAATAAATCCTGCTTGGAATTTCCACTGTTGTTTTAAAAAAACATTAAAATAAGTTTGAACCCCATATGTAATGAAAAGATACAGCAACTTTCAAAAATGCCAATTTTCTACTAACACTGAATCAATGATATGACACCAAACAGCATCCTTCTCCTTTCTAGTTCAAACAGAACTCCTTTGAAATTATCCAATTTGGCACACTATCTGAAGGTATAGAACACATGGGTTATTATTGGTTATTTCTTTCAAATAATGTTATTTATTCAGTATAAAATGTTTTATTGCAGTTTAAAAAAATAAATGAGATTCCAAAATTGGAGTTAAGAACGACCTTTGAGATACATCAATATAAAAAGGAAATCAATAAAACTGATACAATGAGAATAGCATATCCTTGGATAAGTAGTCAAAATCATATACAACGAATTAGTTTCACCCGTGATTTCATACAACTCTGGAAATAACTTCAGTTGATATTCTTATTATCCTATCAAATTCATCAATTCAGTTCTTAAAAATAAGTATAATTCCAATGCTTCTTCCACTTTTGAGGGTAATTATATGTTGTTTTAACACATTATTATAACTGCTAAATGGTAGACATCTTCATCACAAGGAAGTTTTGAGAATGAGCTGATGTCATGCAGAGCTGATATGCTATTGTTGGGAATAGGGCATAAATAAGTAGATACGTCAGGTCTGTTCTGGCTCAAAAAAATGCTACATCCATTCTAGCTCAAACGGCCATCCAGTTCATCTCCAAGAAGCAATCGATGTTGCAGAGCTTCTGGATAGTAAACAGAAGAACAGCTACGTCATGCAGTCTTCGCGACACCCCGTAGGCACCCCATTCTTATATTTTCGTAGGATTTCACCCTTACACTTTTTGGTCCAGAAGTGACCTGATATATGAGTGAATAATACATTGTTGCGCGCCTCTTCGAATGATTATCATAAAATAACAATAATGATTTGTCGGAGTGAATAATACATTGTTGCGCGCCTCTTCGAATGATTATCATAAAATAACAATAATGAATTCCGCACCTTCTGAATGATCTAATGCATGCGTAATTAACAATGCAATATTATGAAATTATCAGGGTGAAGAGAAAAAATGTATGGTCCCTCGGTTATCATGTCACCTCTTGATCGAGTTCATCATCATCGACGTTGAGGGAAAAAGAACATGCAGTCTTCAGGACACCCCCCTTGGTCCCCCGGTTATCAGGTTGGATTTTTCACCAGCGCGCCTCTTCCAATGATTATCATAAAATAATGAATTGTCAATGCAAGCGTAATCCACAATGCAATATCTACCTGATTGAAAATCTATGAAAAAAAAATATGTTCAATCAGCTACCCAATTACTATTATGCTTTCATTAGAATGAATTTTACTCTGCGTGATTCCTGAAAGCAATTTTTTTATCCATTTTGGGTAATTACAACGAATTTTAAAAACATTTTTGATGCTCTCAAATTGTTTGCGAGTGTTGAATACATGATCTATTTTTCATGTTGTATTTCACTTGAAATTGCAATACAAAAATATTTCGTATTCATTTTTTACTTGACGGTAGAACACTCTCGATTAAGGAAGAATTTATGAATGAATTAGATACAATGTAGTAAAATCCATGCCTTTCGATGTCATTGCATGAATTAACAAGAAAAGGCTGCAATGAATAATTGATTGTGATTCCGCACCTTTTGAATGATCTAATGCATGCGTTATCCACAATGCAATATCTACCTGATTAAAAATCTATGAAAAAAAATATGTTCAATCACCTACCCAATTACTATTATGCTTTCATAAGAATGAATTTTTCTTTCCGTGATTCCTGAAAACAATTTTTATCCATTAGGTAATTATTACAATATTTCGTGTTATCTTCATTTTTTACTTGACTTGTATATAGATGCGGTAGAACACTCTCGATTAAGGAAGAATTTATGAATGAATTAAATAAAATGTTGTAAAATCCATGCCTTTCAATGTCATTGCATGAATTAACAATAAAAGTCTGCAATGAATAATCGATTGTGATGCCTCTCCTCGTTATAATAATGAGGTGTGTATGTACATCCGAAGGATAGATAGTTGAAAAATAGTTTTCTGCAATTGAATAAACAATATGTGAATTTAGAAAAACCTACAATTTCGAAAACGTTCCAGGTGTTTGATCACTCGAAGTTGTTTTATTGCAAGTGTTGAATTATATGGAAAACAAAATGAATAATTTATTAGCTCATGATCTATCTTTTTCTCAAAGTTTATGTAAACAAGTGATATCACATAATAAAATAATTAAATAGTAAATCTTGATTCAATAACATCGAACGAAGTGGAAGTGAGGGGAAACAAGTGAACTGGATGTATGAGTGGGATGATTGGCTCAAATAATACTAGCGGAGGGTAGATAATCATTGTTGAATATTTTCGTATACCTGTCGAAGCTCAAATTGTGGAGAAGTAAAACATCTTGATCAAAAGTGAGTTTGATATTTATTCAGTTTATTCGAATGAATTATAATTCAACATTAATCTTACAGCTTTGAAATAGAGGCATAGTTGGACCGATTGAGAACGTAGTTCAAGAGTGCACAATGCCAAACTGTGATTGGGGTAGACCATGCAACTGCAGTGACTTCAAACCTAGTTCTTGCTCCTTTTGCCGGAAAGAAAAAGTTTATTATATTGTATTAGGAGAGTACAACGTTGACAGAAAAGGAATGGGATACCACAGTTTTACAGCATGGTGTGATGGTTTCAAGAAAAAAAATCCTGAATGAAATTGTTATCCAGTGAAATACGATCTATTTTGTTTATCATTGTTATCAATAAAAAATAAATAAAATAAGTATTTCGTTACTCCATCTTCAGGTTTTCTGAAACATTACTTTTATATGTGTATTCCATGAAAAATAAATGGATTTCTGAAGGTTTCTTTTCTATTTATTTTCCCAATTAATGAGTAACGAAGACAGTATTTGCATTCAAATAATAGAAATTAACATTTATTCAATCAATCAATAGCAATACTGAAAATAACCTATATTTTCACCTGATAAGTTTCAGAAATGAATAAATATACAATCTCTTTCAATAATGCAAAGCGAAACTACGATGTCCATTACAAATGCTCATTTTTTTCTTCTACTAGATTTATAATAAGCAACGTTTATCAATTCAAATTACATAATTATGAATTGAAAGACTGTTTGCGGGGAAAATAACATTATCAATCCTGGATTTGTTGAAGGAGAATATATTATTTTTTATTATGTTCAGGAGATTGTCAAAGAATACTATTCCTTCCAGTTAAGCTCAATTGTTTGATTCTTGAATCCGTGATTCCGAACCCTTGTCAAATTATGATTTTCAATCAGTGAACGATACAGAACTGATTCAAAATATTCGAGAGTATATAATTTACACCATCAAAAAATCTATAGTCATTCGACTTGGCTATAAGTGAATATTCCTTCTTTTTTTATTAAATTTAAGAATTGGGGTTGCTTTTTTTTTTGTATTCAATTTTTCGATAAAAAAGGGGTTTCATTTATCGAGGCTCTCGAATGAAAGTGAAGTAATTGAGAGTTTCAAATCATAATGGAAAATACAACGGCATACATTATTCTCATAATACTACTCATACAATCAACGATATCATGTTCACCTAGAAAAATATAAGGTGTAAGTAGCAGAAGGAATATTCAGGGTGGAACAATAAAAATAAATGTAATATTTTGTTCTATTGCATCTCGTATCATATAATTATTATCTTTTTATATAGAACGTTATGAATCGAGGTTACAACTGAATATGATTAGAAATATCTCGCCATACTTTATTCGAAATGAATTATGCATGATACATATCTTTGGTTTAGAATGATTTTACGCAAAGTGCATTCGGATAACACTCTAGGAGAATATAAATGATTTCCTCTCTTACTCGGTAGCTTAACAACAGGTAAGCGAACATAGTCGAATTGATTATTGTATTCAACATCGAAAAGAATCCTAGTATAGTGTGTGGTAGTGACTGGAAAAGTAAGTTTTTATTCTTCTTCTCTCAATTCTTTTTATTCGTTCATCTATTAACAGCTCCTGATATAGAAATTCTTTTCCTTATCAAAATTTGAGAATCATTATATTTTGAGCATTTCAGATTGAAAAACAAAATTCTTGTTTCTGTTTTTTTATTCTGTTTCATCAACACGAAATTTGAAAAGACTGTTTTGTTTTCCTATATTTGGAGAATTCTGTTTCATTTCAACATAAAAACACACAAACACATTTGATTGAATAGTTCTGAGAAATATATGTTTATGTAACTAAGAAATTCTAGGAAATAATCAGCCAACAGATTAATTGAGGAAGCTTCAAATAAACTTCAGATATTTGAAACATGTTTAGAACTGGATTCAAAATAAACATTATTTAAGGGGTGAGTGGCTGAGATATTGAACTGAGAAAAAAGGGATCAATGGGGAGATGTTACATCAGTTTTTTTCTAGTGGAATCAAAACAGCATTTATCATGAATTTGGTGCATAGATGCTTTCATTTTGTCCAAGAAAAAAAACACAAAGATAAAAGAAATGTGCAGTCATTCAAGCGAAGGTTACTTTTTTATGAAGAATTTGTTAAGAAATCGTTTGATGAAATAATTGTTAATTTGAAAATACTTCAATACTGAAAATGATACTGATTAACAACGTTGGTTTCGCGATAATGTTCAAGATAAAATCATCAACAAACTGATTGAATTTCAAGAAAGTAACTCTGGATGAGCATTACAGAAAACGATTTTGATGTTAGTAAATATTAACGATTTTAAAATGGAAAACAGTTCATCCTACAATTAATTACCAGAGTAAATTTTCAAGAAGCGAGCATGCTTCTATATAAAAAATACTGACTCAGTCTGTTTTCATGAGTCAATCCTTATATGCACCCTATGATTAAATTTCAAAATTCGAAAAAGTCTAGAACATTTCTGTGAATGTTTGCACATAAGAGATGAATATAGTTGAAGAAAGACTATTTTATATTTTGATATCAGCATCAAGGTAAACAAAAAATAAATTAGGTATTTAAGTTATTTATTGCTAATTCAAAATGAATATCTCCCGAAAATGAATGGGGTAAAAAAATGACATGAAAGAAAAAAGAATTCAAAGATAGTCATAACGAATAAAATTTCCATTTCACCGAAGTGCTTCAGGCTTCAGGCTTGAGACCCTCTGTTAGATGAATGTAGAATCAATTTTCAACTCGAGAATTCAGAAGGAGCTCCTAGTGAATTTGATTCACAAATAAGGGATTAAATAGTTTCTCAGTGTTGCTTTGGGACTTTATAATAAAAATTTTGAAAATCCTAGAATATTCTACCCTAGAATCAATTGAAAATATAGGGAACGTTATGAATGTGTTTATTTCATGAACAATCCTCAAGTAAATGATCCATTTTGTCAAAAGACCCTAATCGGAAGTTGAATGTCTGCATTTTTCCCAGATTCTACAGATTTTACAGTTTTACCATTCGAAAGCCCCATAAGATCCCATTTAAGAGAGAGATGAAATATGTGATTTTCCGTACCTAATTTTTCCATGAATTTTAAGGTACATTCTGCAATTTTTTACTCTTTCAAGAGCGCTCCAACCACAATACTAATGTATCAGTTTATTAAAAAGTGATATAGAGGAATATTCGTGATCCATATGATTTTTGATAGTTCAACAAAGTTCGATTTTATTTCCGTTTAACACTTTCCTAGTAAATAAGGTCATATGAAATAACTTAGGATGCAATCTAGTTCGTTTCAAATCAATTTAATTCACAACTCTGACAACTATGTCATATGAAATCTAGATATTGACTGCCTTTTGTATAACATGGTAAAAAGAATGACATCATAATCCAACAGAGTTCGTAGAATGAATCTGATAAGAAGGTTCATGTAATCGACGAAGACGACACCTTCTAACATCGTCGTGCTGGGTAAAGGTGAGTGGACACCAAGGTGGCATTGGCATCATAGTGATGATATATAACATGTGGGTAGTCCTTGAAAGAGATTTTTTATGAACATTTCGAATATGTCGACCGACCCATACTTTTAGTTTCAGGCTTTACAACTTATTAAGCAAAACAGATTTTTCAACTTGAGAATTCAGACGGAGCTCGTAGTGAATTCGAATCACAAATAAGAAATCAAATACTTTCTCAGTGATGCATCGGGAGTCATAGAGAACAAAATTTCGAAAATTCTAGAAACTTCTACCCTACTCAGAATCAATTTCTCATTATATAGTGATTTCATTGAAAAATCAACTGGAAATATAATAAACGTTATGAATATTATATTGCATGATCAATCATCAAGTAAATGGTCCTATTCCATCAAAAGACTCTAATCGAAGGTCGATTTGCTATCTCTTGATGGTATCATCTTTTCATGAAGGTATACATTTTCCCCAGATTCTACGGAAATTATGGTGTTGCCATAAAAGCTCATGTATTAGAGTGGGAGATATGATTTTTTCGTTGATC
This sequence comes from Chrysomela aeneicollis, assembly GCA_029955515.1. Taxonomy (NCBI): domain Eukaryota; kingdom Metazoa; phylum Arthropoda; class Insecta; order Coleoptera; family Chrysomelidae; genus Chrysomela; species Chrysomela aeneicollis. The sequence goes on along the minus strand of JARUHQ010000013.1, from coordinate 1,254,252 downwards.
TACCTATAATTTCTCCAAGAATTTTAAGGTCTATTCTGCAACTTCCTACTCTCTCAAAGTCAAACGATAAGAGCGCCCCAACCACAATACTGATATACGACCAGTTTATCAAAAGAGATTTAAAGGAATATAATATAATATAAATATAATTTGTGATAGTTCAACAAAGTTCGATTTTATTTCTGGTTACCACTTTTCTAGTGAACAAAGTCATGTGGAAAGTGAATCGTGATCCTTTTGATATGTGATAGTTAAACAAGTTTCTATTTTATTTCCGTTAACCATTCTTCTAGTAAACAAGGTGTGTTTGAAAACACAGGTCATGTGGGTACTACTTGAAAAGGAATTTTTATGAACATTTCGAATGTGTCAACTCACTTATACGTGCAGTCTCAAGGCTTACGAAATAAAAACAGAAATCAATGGAGACAGTTGTTGAATGAATTTATTTTATGTATTGCATTATAAAAAAGTAATCCACTTTCAACATCAACATAATGATGATAAATTCAGGGTCGGAAGTAAATAGAATCGAAGTCGAAGCTGACGTAGAACCTAACGTCGTAGGTACCACCGTACGTTAAGTCATATGCGAGGTCCTACATGAATTCTAAGACGTACGAGAAACGCCAGACATGGAGAGGTTAGTTGTTCGATCGAGTAAACTTCATGGGTGCAGGCAGGACTAATCGTTTGGTGTGGCACAAGGTGCTTTTCGGTGTCGTGTAATCTACACCAGCTGATTTTCAGTGCAGTTAATACAATGTTATTCATTCTACACCTAGCGAAACGAATGCTCAAAAGCGGTGCAAAATACACCATCAGGTGTAGGAGAGTGCTACATACAAACGAAAGGGGCTAAAGTTTTTCCTTCCCAAGTTTTCAAGCAATCCGCATAATCATTGAATGTTACATATCTCTAATTCATTTAATCTATATAATATGAAAGTTTATTTCTTCATTCCATATTTACTTTGTTTCGTAATCCTAATAATTATTTTATTAAAAAAATGTATCCCATTTCAAGGTGATTTTCTCCTTTCAGTTGTAGTCAAAGTTAAACATAATTCATTAATGGAAAATAAAAACGTTCTAGTTAATTCAATACCTAATCCATGAAGGGATAATAAAAAACGAAATATTAGTTTTTTTCTCTTTATTCTGACACGATATTTAAATCTTTCAATACCATCATCTTATAAAAGAACAAATATTCCCTGAGTGCATTACCTACTAAAGTATCATTTGATATTTCAGAAAATGAATGAAGGGCTTCAAAACGACTATTCTCATCATCATGAAAACTAGATCTTATCAAATCCACAATATTATGATAGAAAGTACAAAAGTTCATGTTTTCAAGTAGAGCTACCCGATGACACACTAGACTTCGATGAACTTGAAGGATCTGCGTAGCATCCTCGACATCTATGAGGAACTCGATGTCATGTTTATTAACCAGTAGATATTTCACATCATCATATACCAATTGTGTAACTTTGCAGAAGTCTCCACATGGAAATGTAACTGGTTCATTTTCATCTTGGTGGGTTGGTAACTTCTCGTAGAAAAAATTGTCCAATGCTTGTTTCAGTAAATCAGTGAAGGTTTCCCATTCCGTTGTACAAAAAGATTGTTTATTTGATGGTTTGTATGGTTGTGATAAAATTATAGACGGACTGAATGTTCTCGCTGGACTCAAACCCACTCCTACCTGGAATGATCCCAACTGGAACAATGTGTAGAGTATGTGATGTTTCTCGGCTTTGGCTGCATTTTCGTGCATCTCCAAAACTTTATCTAATTCTCGATCATATTCTACACTATTGAAAGATGATTCGGTGAAATTTGAATCAAACTCATCTACTGACTCACTCACAAAACCACTATCGCGACTTGATGTTGACATGATAGACTTAGTAAAAATACTGTCAGACTGAGATCAATTTTATGTAGCCATTGATACTCCCCCTCTACATTCGAGAACGAAAGAGTTTCATCGATATCACAGTAATGGTGAAAAAATTATATAGAAAAATAAAAAGGGCTCCTATACATATATATGAAACCTCTCATTATTACAAATCTTGATATCCAATATGAGAATAATACTGATTCAAGCAGAATAGCAGAAGAACAAAGGTGTTTCATGAATCTGATCTACAGAGGAATGTAAAGTTGCATATCATGAGTTGTGATAAACATGCTGATTCAGGGAGATAACATCAACATCATTGCAATATTTGAATTATGCTCGTGATTTATGATATCATCATCTGCCACTTGCAAACTTTTGGAAGAGCCCTATCATTTTCGATTCAATTAGATACAGAGGATAAGCATGACATCGTCATTGCCAAATGGAATCCGAACCATCACGTGTGAATACCCCAAATTGATGGATAACCTTTGATGTAAGACATAGGTATACTGGATTTGCTGGTGTCTGACATCTGACATCTGACATTCGACCACATGAGTCGTACGTGAAGTCTGAGAAATAGGTGAGATGTTAGTCTCGAGAGGTTAAGTTAGGTTAGGTCCTGAGATGTTGGATCAAGAGGTTAGGTTAGATCGAGTCTCAACCACCATAAAATCGCCATAAACTGCTAGCGAACTGCCAAGGTTCCGCCATGCAAATCTGCACACTTGCTGGTCTGGTCGCGGTTCTTTGACAGTTCGCTAGCAGTTTATGGCGATTTTATGGTGGTTGAGACTCGATCTAACCTAACCTCTTGATCCAACATCTCAGGACCTAACCTAACTTAACCTCTCGAGACTAACATCTCACCTATTTCTCAGACTTCACGTACGACTCATGTGGTCGAATGTCAGATGTCAGATGTCAGACACCAGCAAATCCAGTATACCTATGTCTTACATCAAAGGTTATCCATCAATTTGGGGTATTCACACGTGATGGTTCGGATTCCATTTGGCAATGACGATGTCATGCTTATCCTCTGTATCTAATTGAATCGAAAATGATAGGGCTCTTCCAAAAGTTTGCAAGTGGCAGATGATGATATCATAAATCACGAGCATAATTCAAATATTGCAATGATGTTGATGTTATCTCCCTGAATCAGCATGTTTATCACAACTCATGATATGCAACTTTACATTCCTCTGTAGATCAGATTCATGAAACACCTTTGTTCTTCTGCTATTCTGCTTGAATCAGTATTATTCTCATATTGGATATCAAGATTTGTAATAATGAGAGGTTTCATATATATGTATAGGAGCCCTTTTTATTTTTCTATATAATTTTTTCACCATTACTGTGATATCGATGAAACTCTTTCGTTCTCGAATGTAGAGGGGGAGTATCAATGGCTACATAAAATTGATCTCAGTCTGACAGTATTTTTACTAAGTCTATCATGTCAACATCAAGTCGCGATAGTGGTTTTGTGAGTGAGTCAGTAGATGAGTTTGATTCAAATTTCACCGAATCATCTTTCAATAGTGTAGAATATGATCGAGAATTAGATAAAGTTTTGGAGATGCACGAAAATGCAGCCAAAGCCGAGAAACATCACATACTCTACACATTGTTCCAGTTGGGATCATTCCAGGTAGGAGTGGGTTTGAGTCCAGCGAGAACATTCAGTCCGTCTATAATTTTATCACAACCATACAAACCATCAAATAAACAATCTTTTTGTACAACGGAATGGGAAACCTTCACTGATTTACTGAAACAAGCATTGGACAATTTTTTCTACGAGAAGTTACCAACCCACCAAGATGAAAATGAACCAGTTACATTTCCATGTGGAGACTTCTGCAAAGTTACACAATTGGTATATGATGATGTGAAATATCTACTGGTTAATAAACATGACATCGAGTTCCTCATAGATGTCGAGGATGCTACGCAGATCCTTCAAGTTCATCGAAGTCTAGTGTGTCATCGGGTAGCTCTACTTGAAAACATGAACTTTTGTACTTTCTATCATAATATTGTGGATTTGATAAGATCTAGTTTTCATGATGATGAGAATAGTCGTTTTGAAGCCCTTCATTCATTTTCTGAAATATCAAATGATACTTTAGTAGGTAATGCACTCAGGGAATATTTGTTCTTTTATAAGATGATGGTATTGAAAGATTTAAATATCGTGTCAGAATAAAGAGAAAAAAACTAATATTTCGTTTTTTATTATCCCTTCATGGATTAGGTATTGAATTAACTAGAACGTTTTTATTTTCCATTAATGAATTATGTTTAACTTTGACTACAACTGAAAGGAGAAAATCACCTTGAAATGGGATACATTTTTTTAATAAAATAATTATTAGGATTACGAAACAAAGTAAATATGGAATGAAGAAATAAACTTTCATATTATATAGATTAAATGAATTAGAGATATGTAACATTCAATGATTATGCGGATTGCTTGAAAACTTGGGAAGGAAAAACTTTAGCCCCTTTCGTTTGTATGTAGCACTCTCCTACACCTGATGGTGTATTTTGCACCGCTTTTGAGCATTCGTTTCGCTAGGTGTAGAATGAATAACATTGTATTAACTGCACTGAAAATCAGCTGGTGTAGATTACACGACACCGAAAAGCACCTTGTGCCACACCAAACGATTAGTCCTGCCTGCACCCATGAAGTTTACTCGATCGAACAACTAACCTCTCCATGTCTGGCGTTTCTCGTACGTCTTAGAATTCATGTAGGACCTCGCATATGACTTAACGTACGGTGGTACCTACGACGTTAGGTTCTACGTCAGCTTCGACTTCGATTCTATTTACTTCCGACCCTGAATTTATCATCATTATGTTGATGTTGAAAGTGGATTACTTTTTTATAATGCAATACATAAAATAAATTCATTCAACAACTGTCTCCATTGATTTCTGTTTTTATTTCGTAAGCCTTGAGACTGCACGTATAAGTGAGTTGACACATTCGAAATGTTCATAAAAATTCCTTTTCAAGTAGTACCCACATGACCTGTGTTTTCAAACACACCTTGTTTACTAGAAGAATGGTTAACGGAAATAAAATAGAAACTTGTTTAACTATCACATATCAAAAGGATCACGATTCACTTTCCACATGACTTTGTTCACTAGAAAAGTGGTAACCAGAAATAAAATCGAACTTTGTTGAACTATCACAAATTATATTTATATTATATTATATTCCTTTAAATCTCTTTTGATAAACTGGTCGTATATCAGTATTGTGGTTGGGGCGCTCTTATCGTTTGACTTTGAGAGAGTAGGAAGTTGCAGAATAGACCTTAAAATTCTTGGAGAAATTATAGGTAGATCAACGAAAAAATCATATCTCCCACTCTAATACATGAGCTTTTATGGCAACACCATAATTTCCGTAGAATCTGGGGAAAATGTATACCTTCATGAAAAGATGATACCATCAAGAGATAGCAAATCGACCTTCGATTAGAGTCTTTTGATGGAATAGGACCATTTACTTGATGATTGATCATGCAATATAATATTCATAACGTTTATTATATTTCCAGTTGATTTTTCAATGAAATCACTATATAATGAGAAATTGATTCTGAGTAGGGTAGAAGTTTCTAGAATTTTCGAAATTTTGTTCTCTATGACTCCCGATGCATCACTGAGAAAGTATTTGATTTCTTATTTGTGATTCGAATTCACTACGAGCTCCGTCTGAATTCTCAAGTTGAAAAATCTGTTTTGCTTAATAAGTTGTAAAGCCTGAAACTAAAAGTATGGGTCGGTCGACATATTCGAAATGTTCATAAAAAATCTCTTTCAAGGACTACCCACATGTTATATATCATCACTATGATGCCAATGCCACCTTGGTGTCCACTCACCTTTACCCAGCACGACGATGTTAGAAGGTGTCGTCTTCGTCGATTACATGAACCTTCTTATCAGATTCATTCTACGAACTCTGTTGGATTATGATGTCATTCTTTTTACCATGTTATACAAAAGGCAGTCAATATCTAGATTTCATATGACATAGTTGTCAGAGTTGTGAATTAAATTGATTTGAAACGAACTAGATTGCATCCTAAGTTATTTCATATGACCTTATTTACTAGGAAAGTGTTAAACGGAAATAAAATCGAACTTTGTTGAACTATCAAAAATCATATGGATCACGAATATTCCTCTATATCACTTTTTAATAAACTGATACATTAGTATTGTGGTTGGAGCGCTCTTGAAAGAGTAAAAAATTGCAGAATGTACCTTAAAATTCATGGAAAAATTAGGTACGGAAAATCACATATTTCATCTCTCTCTTAAATGGGATCTTATGGGGCTTTCGAATGGTAAAACTGTAAAATCTGTAGAATCTGGGAAAAATGCAGACATTCAACTTCCGATTAGGGTCTTTTGACAAAATGGATCATTTACTTGAGGATTGTTCATGAAATAAACACATTCATAACGTTCCCTATATTTTCAATTGATTCTAGGGTAGAATATTCTAGGATTTTCAAAATTTTTATTATAAAGTCCCAAAGCAACACTGAGAAACTATTTAATCCCTTATTTGTGAATCAAATTCACTAGGAGCTCCTTCTGAATTCTCGAGTTGAAAATTGATTCTACATTCATCTAACAGAGGGTCTCAAGCCTGAAGCCTGAAGCACTTCGGTGAAATGGAAATTTTATTCGTTATGACTATCTTTGAATTCTTTTTTCTTTCATGTCATTTTTTTACCCCATTCATTTTCGGGAGATATTCATTTTGAATTAGCAATAAATAACTTAAATACCTAATTTATTTTTTGTTTACCTTGATGCTGATATCAAAATATAAAATAGTCTTTCTTCAACTATATTCATCTCTTATGTGCAAACATTCACAGAAATGTTCTAGACTTTTTCGAATTTTGAAATTTAATCATAGGGTGCATATAAGGATTGACTCATGAAAACAGACTGAGTCAGTATTTTTTATATAGAAGCATGCTCGCTTCTTGAAAATTTACTCTGGTAATTAATTGTAGGATGAACTGTTTTCCATTTTAAAATCGTTAATATTTACTAACATCAAAATCGTTTTCTGTAATGCTCATCCAGAGTTACTTTCTTGAAATTCAATCAGTTTGTTGATGATTTTATCTTGAACATTATCGCGAAACCAACGTTGTTAATCAGTATCATTTTCAGTATTGAAGTATTTTCAAATTAACAATTATTTCATCAAACGATTTCTTAACAAATTCTTCATAAAAAAGTAACCTTCGCTTGAATGACTGCACATTTCTTTTATCTTTGTGTTTTTTTTCTTGGACAAAATGAAAGCATCTATGCACCAAATTCATGATAAATGCTGTTTTGATTCCACTAGAAAAAAACTGATGTAACATCTCCCCATTGATCCCTTTTTTCTCAGTTCAATATCTCAGCCACTCACCCCTTAAATAATGTTTATTTTGAATCCAGTTCTAAACATGTTTCAAATATCTGAAGTTTATTTGAAGCTTCCTCAATTAATCTGTTGGCTGATTATTTCCTAGAATTTCTTAGTTACATAAACATATATTTCTCAGAACTATTCAATCAAATGTGTTTGTGTGTTTTTATGTTGAAATGAAACAGAATTCTCCAAATATAGGAAAACAAAACAGTCTTTTCAAATTTCGTGTTGATGAAACAGAATAAAAAAACAGAAACAAGAATTTTGTTTTTCAATCTGAAATGCTCAAAATATAATGATTCTCAAATTTTGATAAGGAAAAGAATTTCTATATCAGGAGCTGTTAATAGATGAACGAATAAAAAGAATTGAGAGAAGAAGAATAAAAACTTACTTTTCCAGTCACTACCACACACTATACTAGGATTCTTTTCGATGTTGAATACAATAATCAATTCGACTATGTTCGCTTACCTGTTGTTAAGCTACCGAGTAAGAGAGGAAATCATTTATATTCTCCTAGAGTGTTATCCGAATGCACTTTGCGTAAAATCATTCTAAACCAAAGATATGTATCATGCATAATTCATTTCGAATAAAGTATGGCGAGATATTTCTAATCATATTCAGTTGTAACCTCGATTCATAACGTTCTATATAAAAAGATAATAATTATATGATACGAGATGCAATAGAACAAAATATTACATTTATTTTTATTGTTCCACCCTGAATATTCCTTCTGCTACTTACACCTTATATTTTTCTAGGTGAACATGATATCGTTGATTGTATGAGTAGTATTATGAGAATAATGTATGCCGTTGTATTTTCCATTATGATTTGAAACTCTCAATTACTTCACTTTCATTCGAGAGCCTCGATAAATGAAACCCCTTTTTTATCGAAAAATTGAATACAAAAAAAAAAGCAACCCCAATTCTTAAATTTAATAAAAAAAGAAGGAATATTCACTTATAGCCAAGTCGAATGACTATAGATTTTTTGATGGTGTAAATTATATACTCTCGAATATTTTGAATCAGTTCTGTATCGTTCACTGATTGAAAATCATAATTTGACAAGGGTTCGGAATCACGGATTCAAGAATCAAACAATTGAGCTTAACTGGAAGGAATAGTATTCTTTGACAATCTCCTGAACATAATAAAAAATAATATATTCTCCTTCAACAAATCCAGGATTGATAATGTTATTTTCCCCGCAAACAGTCTTTCAATTCATAATTATGTAATTTGAATTGATAAACGTTGCTTATTATAAATCTAGTAGAAGAAAAAAATGAGCATTTGTAATGGACATCGTAGTTTCGCTTTGCATTATTGAAAGAGATTGTATATTTATTCATTTCTGAAACTTATCAGGTGAAAATATAGGTTATTTTCAGTATTGCTATTGATTGATTGAATAAATGTTAATTTCTATTATTTTAATGCAAATACTGTCTTCGTTACTCATTAATTGGGAAAATAAATAGAAAAGAAACCTTCAGAAATCCATTTATTTTTCATGGAATACACATATAAAAGTAATGTTTCAGAAAACCTGAAGATGGAGTAACGAAATACTTATTTTATTTATTTTTTATTGATAACAATGATAAACAAAATAGATCGTATTTCACTGGATAACAATTTCATTCAGGATTTTTTTTCTTGAAACCATCACACCATGCTGTAAAACTGTGGTATCCCATTCCTTTTCTGTCAACGTTGTACTCTCCTAATACAATATAATAAACTTTTTCTTTCCGGCAAAAGGAGCAAGAACTAGGTTTGAAGTCACTGCAGTTGCATGGTCTACCCCAATCACAGTTTGGCATTGTGCACTCTTGAACTACGTTCTCAATCGGTCCAACTATGCCTCTATTTCAAAGCTGTAAGATTAATGTTGAATTATAATTCATTCGAATAAACTGAATAAATATCAAACTCACTTTTGATCAAGATGTTTTACTTCTCCACAATTTGAGCTTCGACAGGTATACGAAAATATTCAACAATGATTATCTACCCTCCGCTAGTATTATTTGAGCCAATCATCCCACTCATACATCCAGTTCACTTGTTTCCCCTCACTTCCACTTCGTTCGATGTTATTGAATCAAGATTTACTATTTAATTATTTTATTATGTGATATCACTTGTTTACATAAACTTTGAGAAAAAGATAGATCATGAGCTAATAAATTATTCATTTTGTTTTCCATATAATTCAACACTTGCAATAAAACAACTTCGAGTGATCAAACACCTGGAACGTTTTCGAAATTGTAGGTTTTTCTAAATTCACATATTGTTTATTCAATTGCAGAAAACTATTTTTCAACTATCTATCCTTCGGATGTACATACACACCTCATTATTATAACGAGGAGAGGCATCACAATCGATTATTCATTGCAGACTTTTATTGTTAATTCATGCAATGACATTGAAAGGCATGGATTTTACAACATTTTATTTAATTCATTCATAAATTCTTCCTTAATCGAGAGTGTTCTACCGCATCTATATACAAGTCAAGTAAAAAATGAAGATAACACGAAATATTGTAATAATTACCTAATGGATAAAAATTGTTTTCAGGAATCACGGAAAGAAAAATTCATTCTTATGAAAGCATAATAGTAATTGGGTAGGTGATTGAACATATTTTTTTTCATAGATTTTTAATCAGGTAGATATTGCATTGTGGATAACGCATGCATTAGATCATTCAAAAGGTGCGGAATCACAATCAATTATTCATTGCAGCCTTTTCTTGTTAATTCATGCAATGACATCGAAAGGCATGGATTTTACTACATTGTATCTAATTCATTCATAAATTCTTCCTTAATCGAGAGTGTTCTACCGTCAAGTAAAAAATGAATACGAAATATTTTTGTATTGCAATTTCAAGTGAAATACAACATGAAAAATAGATCATGTATTCAACACTCGCAAACAATTTGAGAGCATCAAAAATGTTTTTAAAATTCGTTGTAATTACCCAAAATGGATAAAAAAATTGCTTTCAGGAATCACGCAGAGTAAAATTCATTCTAATGAAAGCATAATAGTAATTGGGTAGCTGATTGAACATATTTTTTTTTCATAGATTTTCAATCAGGTAGATATTGCATTGTGGATTACGCTTGCATTGACAATTCATTATTTTATGATAATCATTGGAAGAGGCGCGCTGGTGAAAAATCCAACCTGATAACCGGGGGACCAAGGGGGGTGTCCTGAAGACTGCATGTTCTTTTTCCCTCAACGTCGATGATGATGAACTCGATCAAGAGGTGACATGATAACCGAGGGACCATACATTTTTTCTCTTCACCCTGATAATTTCATAATATTGCATTGTTAATTACGCATGCATTAGATCATTCAGAAGGTGCGGAATTCATTATTGTTATTTTATGATAATCATTCGAAGAGGCGCGCAACAATGTATTATTCACTCCGACAAATCATTATTGTTATTTTATGATAATCATTCGAAGAGGCGCGCAACAATGTATTATTCACTCATATATCAGGTCACTTCTGGACCAAAAAGTGTAAGGGTGAAATCCTACGAAAATATAAGAATGGGGTGCCTACGGGGTGTCGCGAAGACTGCATGACGTAGCTGTTCTTCTGTTTACTATCCAGAAGCTCTGCAACATCGATTGCTTCTTGGAGATGAACTGGATGGCCGTTTGAGCTAGAATGGATGTAGCATTTTTTTGAGCCAGAACAGACCTGACGTATCTACTTAAATAGTTTCGTGAGCCTAGCAACTGGGGCATGTGGAACATAATGAAAGGCCGTCCAGACGGAGAAATACTATTTCTAGATGATGTTATTTGATGAGTGTCCCATTCTTTCGCCACAAGAAGCAGTTCATTCTAAAAAATTTAATATTTTAGATGTTTATGAATTCAGCATCTATTGATTGATCAATGCTTCCAATCTCATTGAATTTTCATTCAAATAGGAATTCCTAGTTTACATATACAGTGTCCTTCATAAAGTCTGCATCATATGGGAAAAACTTATACCAATATCTCATTGAATTTTCAGTCAAATAGGAACTCCTAGTTTACATATACAGTGTCCTTCATAAAGTCCGCATCATATGGGGAAAAATTTCATGAATGATTTATTTTGTAATTCGACTTGGGCGTTAAGTTGTGCTTTGAAAAATATGAAAATTACCTACTCGGATGTGGTCACGTGACTTTCGCGACCTGTCAAAACTAATATTTTTTCAAAGTTATCGCTGGAAATAGGCTTATTTATTAGAATTCCAAAACCATGAAAAGTCGTAAACTTTGGTTAGATTTAAGTAAAAAAGTTTTATGATGTTTTGAATTATAACGTTGGTATCATTTTAACAAAATTTTGTAATTATCAAAAAAAACTGCCCTCCAACATCAATCAATATCTTGTCAATTGTTGTTAACTGCATTATACATATTCTAATACCAATTATGGGAATTATTTTATCTACCTTGAATATCAAATGAATAGAAAATCTTGACTAATAATTAAAATATACTGTGGTTTTTTGAATATTACCTGAATGATGCTTAGAAAACAAAATTGACTCGGAGACTTGTCTATTAATGACCCAGAAAACAATCCATCATCTTTGAGAGAATGAAACACATTTATCCAATACTGGCTATGGTGTTTTCTCAGTATAGACCACCAAGCCTCTATTCTTTGATTATGTTGACTAGTCCCTAATAGGAAAGGTGGCAATGCCTGTTGTTGGTTTCCATAAGATTCAATCATTAATGTCTGAATATTTTCAACAATCCCATTTTCAGTCCCTAGATATGCTCTTATGCTTTGTGGACAACCCTGAAAACTTTCAATAACTTTAGGGTTGTTACTATTTGGTCCTGCTCTCAGCCAAATAATCTCTCGTGAATATCCATCTATACATCCACTTATACATATACCTAAAGTTTTCAATTTATCATAACAGTCCATGTGCCAAAGAAAATTTGGGCCCTTGTTTTGGTATTGCCTTCTACGGAGACGTCTTCTACTGCGAAAATCAACACCAGTAGGGTCAATAATGTTTAGCAAGAGACGAACAGTTTCTTGAGTGACTAGTAATTCATGTTGTATACACCTTAAGTGCATCCATCGATATCCATGCAATTGTCCATGGGTTTTCATATCTTGTTGAATGAAATCAGTTACCTCTACTAGGTCAGTGTAGTTTCTTCTTCGAAATAAATTCAACTTCCTTAACTTTCTTTGGAGTGTACGCCTACTGATGTGAATGTTGTGATTTATATCCAAGCAGTTCAGTATTTCAGATTGGTGAAATCCTAAACTGAAATAAGCCTCCACTAAGTCATCCATAGTAGATATTTACAAATACTGCTGAAAATATGATGTAACACACTGCAATACAATGAAATAATGGTGAACAGTGCATGTAACAAAAAAACAGGGAAAATGTGTGATGACTGAGATGAGGGGTTATTATTGGGGTTACTACAGGGGAAGTCTTCTTTGTCCTCATTCTGGTAGAGGTAATGTTCATATTCATTATCGTATCTAGAATATGTTATTGAATTGAATCTATATTCTACAGTATCTGTCGAATAGGCTAGTTGACACTTACAGCCATTTGCACCGACTTTTTATTAACTGTTATTTAACAAATGGACCTTTAATTTTAACTGTTACTCAAAGTGTCAATTGATTTGCACGGAATAATTTTTTAAAACCTTAACTAAAGGTTCTTTATCTTCGATATGGGATGGCAACGTCGCAATGATTCGGTGGTTTTTCCACTTTTGTGTTGGAACACTGATTAGCGGTTGGTTTTTAACCTCAAAGTCAAATCGAAAAATCTTCAGTCTTCAGTGCATCAGTTTTTGACTTTTTGTGAATGTGAAAGAGATTTTCAAAAATATCGATGACTACGATGACCACAGAAGCGAAAAGAATTAGGGGGGTGAATTTTAGCCCCAGAGAAGTTAGTCATCTGTTCATGATAGCCCTTCAGTATAAAAATATATTGGAAAATAAACAAACAAATGCAGTTGCAAATTCTGAAAAAAACGAAGCCTGGGTGAAAATAGCTAACGAGTTCAATGCAACATCATCCGATTTGAATAATCGAACCATCGACCAACTAAAACGATGCTATGAAAACAAGAAACAGATAATAAGGAAGAAAAAGGCACAGGTTCGACAAGAGGTCCTGAAAACCGGTGGAGGCCGTCCACCCCCTGAAACCAAGATGGATGAATTTGATGATTTGGTACTAGCCACCATGGACCCTATTACAGTGGAAGGGCTTTATAATCAGTTTGACTCTGATGTGATATTCCCAATCCTGGGGGCAAACTCTGAAGCAGTTGAATATGTGTTTGAAAATTCCGTAAGTAGCTATATTATATATTAATTTTTAAACATATCAATGAAAAAGTCACAGGTGTACACTTCATGCTCACATTATTTAATAGTATTTGCTCAAAATGAAAATATATTCTCATTCTAGGAAAATGCTATACTGGATGAAGGGGACAATGGAAGTTTTTCAGAAGCAACCATTGAGGTACCTATTAGATTTATTGAAATTGTGACTTATTTCATTGGACCTTGGACATTTATTGCCATCATGTTTTACAGAAAGAATCAAACAGTAGGGAGAAGACCAATTGGAGAAATTATAATACAAATGACTTGAAGAGACCTCTAAATCCTGTACTATTAAAGTTTGGTATGAGGGATAAAAATGAATCTGAAGATGAACAAGTGAAAGATCCAGTAGTAGGATCTCCAATTGAAAATCAGGACTTGAACAATAATACAAATATAAGAAATTTTGGAGGAAGAGGAGGCATTCATGGAAGAGGAATACCCAGAAGAAAAGTATGATTTCTGAGTTTTTCTTATAACCTTGCTCATCTTAAAATTAGTGATAACCCTGAAATACTCAGAAACTAAATAGTGTTGAGTTTAGTTTTTATATCAAATTGAAGTTAGCAGTATGCATAATAATGTGCAGTCTATCATTTTATTGAAATATTTCAGGGGTCCGATAGAAGAAGGCCAACTGCCACACTTGTGAGGACATTGGCTTCGAATGCTCTAGCAGAAAAATATGAGTACTTGGCAGATAAAAAAAATATAATTGCAGATTATACCATTAAGAAATTGGAGAGGGAAAGGTTGCATGCTGAGGAAGAGCATCACCTCAGAAAAGAATGCCTTCAATTAGATGTGGACTTGAGAAAAAAACAATAAGAGAAACTTTCTCGTTAGATTTTGCTACATTTTGGTTTTGGCAAATTGAAAAAACAGTGTTCTTTTGTTACTTTATTCATAGTTTTTTTTTTTGTTTTTATTACCTGATTCTTTCAGAATGTAGTTAGTTTGTTAAGTCATATAGATATTAAAAGTATTATATTTGAAAGAGTTTTCAATTTCAAGGATTAGAAGTCACACCTTAATCCCTAGGTGTGAAGAATACTTAGAGGGGTCCACATTCATGAAAGTCACTGCCTGTATATACATTTTTTATTGTAGATGATATGAAAGAGATAAAATCTATACAGTAACCAAATACATTAAAAAATTCTAATTTATTCATCAATATAGTATCAGTAGCTGTTACAGCTGACTGAAATATCTTATAAGTTCATTCTGAACTAAATTGACCACATTGCCATCAACTTGTTGCTCCAAGTTGATTTGCTGGGTTTGAATTAAATAATTTAATTCATCCTCATTCATGTCTTCAGGCAATGGAGGCTCTGGTTCATTCATATCCCTGGCAAGGTTATGAAGGACAGTTGTTGCCACAATCAGGGCCATTACAGTTTCCAACTTAAGTCTGAGTCCATAGGCAACTACGGGGAACCTTCGCTTCCATATGCCAAAGACCCTTTCAATGGCATTTCTGGTACGAATCAAAGCTTCATTATAAAGATTTTCACCTGGAGTAATAGGATTTGCCAATGGGGTCATTAAATAACTTCTCAGTGGATAGCCACTATCCCCTGAAAAAAATATAATTTAAAGGCAAATGCTATGTTTAAAACCCTTTGAACTACAGAGGGGAGGGATGTGGTGCATAACTCATTTTATTTGGGGATAGAATCTAAATAAACTGATTCTTTGAACAATATGCAGTGGCAATGTTGAAATAATGAAATAAAAAGATTTTCAACAATTTTGAGAGATGCATGTACATGTAAGGGTGAAAATACTAGGAAATTTCAAAGATGGATTTCAGATTCTTATTATTTCTTCTATATGCCTTTGAATTTCAAAAATAAACTTGCCTATTATCACACTTCCCCCAAATTCCCCAGTTTCCAATCTTGCCCTTATGGATGATTTGGCAAATATTGTAGCATCATGTGTGGAACCAGGCCAGCGAGCAACAACATCAAGGAATTTTAGTTTGGAATCCGTTAGACACTGAACATTTAGTGAAAAATAAGACTTCCGGTTTCTATCCATCCATCTATACATCCATCGTAAGATGGCTCCAGTTGGAAGTACTAATAAATTTCTTTGTCTTTGTCTTTGTCTATAAATATCTTCATTATCTCCACCTAAAATGACAAAAAAAAAACAAATGCAACAGAAAAAAAACATTTAATGGGAGTGATGAATTAACTGAAAAAAAGAACTGTATTTTGAAATTATAGTTAGCCAATATCTCTACTCAAATCATATAGTTTATTAAGAACCCACCAGGAGAATCAATCTTCACATGAGTACAATCAATCAATGCCAGAACTTTTGGAAACCCTGCAATTTTGAAAAACTCATTCTGGGCTCTGACCTGCTGCTGAGGATGGGGCATATTTACAACTCTGTGGCATAAAGATGCAATAAGTGATGATACATATGCTATCACCCTACTAGCAGTAGAGACATGTACATTCATAAAGTCTGCTGTCTGAATCAGGTGCCCACTACTGGCATAAAACCGGAGTGTCAGAAGGAGTTGGTTCATTGGCGAGAGACTGTTATTTCTGAAATGAAATTTTGTTTGAGAAAAAACAGTACCTATACCCATATAGTTTTACAATAGTCAGACATAACAGCTATCTTAACTGGTAGGCTATAGCAAAATCTGGTTATATTTACTATTACACCTACCTATCATCTGGGTACTCCAATTGATTCTCAATTTGGGTTAGAAGTATCATAACTGTAGGCTTTGTTAGCCTGAATCTTCCAAAAAAGTCCATTTGGGACATCTCTTCATAGTAATTCGGCCTAGAAGAAATGCGCCTTGGGTAGCCCATATTAACAAAATCAAGGACTTCTAAATCGTCTTCTAGAAAATCCTCCACCAGAACCTCATAAAAAATTTCCATTTTCGTAAACGAATCTCTAGGCACAATTTCAGAAATTTGAGGTTAAAGAACAATTAAATATGCATTAAGGGAAGGAATTTGATCAGTTAGCTAATGCTCTTTTAATGGATGCTTTAGAATCCCTTAAAGTTGGTGCAATACACACAAACTGTTAATGGTACTTTGAAGGACAATTAGCCTAATTTCAATTTACTATTGAGTCGGTGCAAACGGCTGTTAGTATCTGTCGATAAGACTAATTGACACTTAGTATCTGTCGAATAGGCTAGTTGACACTCAGTATCTGTCGAATAGGCTAGTTGACACTTAGTATCTGTCGATTAAAGTAAAGTAAAGTAAAATTTATTAATTTCAAAGACCACAGTAGTGATATAAAACACGTCATAAATTACATATAGGTAACATATAGTAAAATCACATTTAAAATTGACAATTTAAAATTCGTGTATATATATATTATTTAAAAGACCATATTAGTTGGCATAAAATTCTTCGGTGCTATAAAACATTTTTGACAACAGAAATTTTTTCAGATGTTTTCTGAATTTGAAATTAGTAACTTCCTTCTTAATTGTCTCCGGGAGCTTATTGTAAATCCTCACACCATTGGAGGTGGGTCCCCTGAGAGTTACATTCAAATTATTTCGAGGTGTTTTCAGATGGTGGTTAAATCTCGTTGAATAACTGTGATCATTACTATGAGTGCCAATGTTTTTTTTTATTTTTGAATATATAACACGATATTTCTAGAATATACAGGCAAGGGAGAGGAAGTATTTTCAGTTTGGCAAATAATGGTCTACATGATTCTCTCTGACTTTTATTTAATAATGTTCTTAGGCATTTTTTTTGAAGTACAAATAATTTCTGAGCTGTTGGTGCTGAACCCCATAATAAGATTCCATAGGTGATTCGTGACTGAATTTCAGCATAATAAAAACTTTTCAGCACGGACAAGTTGAGAACTTTTCGTAGGCATCTCAGTTGGTATATCTTGCTGTTTAATTTGGATATTGTTTCTCTAATATGGAATTCCCAATCTAATGTATCATTCATAGTAATGCCTAAAAACTTTATGATTTCGCATTGTTTTAAATTCACATCTCCCATTTTAATTTCTATGTTTTCAATTCTCCTTCGTCTAGAGTGAAATATTGAGAAATATGTTTTGTCAGAATTGACATATAGTTTGTTTGTTGAGAACCAGAGTATAATTCTTCTCATCAAATCATCACAATGTTGAGGGATGGTTTCTAAGGAGTCTTTAGCTACCAGAATCGACAAATCATCTGCGTAAAGTGTTATTTTGTATTCATCTAAATACTTTACAATATCCGCTATATATAAGGAGAATAATATAGGGGCAAGGACACTTCCCTGCGGCACCCCTACATTTACAGAAATCAAATCTGAGCAGTGCATGCTATTTTGGCCATCATTCTCACTGTGAGATATCTGTACATATTGCTTTCTACCATCAAGGTAAGATCGAAACCACTGATGTGTATTTCCTCTGATCCCATAAAGCCACAGCTTTTCTAATAATCGATCATGTGGAACACAATCAAACGCTTTGCTCAGGTCGCAGTATATACCAATTGGACATCTTTGTCTGTCCAATTCTGTTAATATGTCTATATATGTTTCTGTTGTTGCTGTTGTGGTAGATTTGGATTTTCTAAATCCATGTTGTTCATCTGGTATCAGATTGAATCTCACAATGAAGGAGGTCAATCTTTCTAACATACAATACTCAGATAGTTTTGCAAATACTGATGTAAGAGACAATGGTCTATAATTTTCTGGTAAATTCTTTGAATTTTTTTTATATAAAGGGATCACCTTCGCTATTTTTAAAGACTCTGGGAAAACTCCTGTTTCTAAAGATGAGTTTATGATATGACAAAATGGTTTAATTAAATCTTCCAAATTCTATGATGATATTGTTGGGTAGATCATCGGGACCAGATAAACGTTTGTTTTTAAGTTTGGCAAAAATATCTTTAATTTCTGATTCTGTAAATGGCAGTACCACCATTGAATTCATGATATTTTTCTGAGTAGGGTTAACATTCCCACCTACATCTGGTATATCATGAATAACTTTCTCTGGAGCATCAATGAAAAATTTATTAAAAGTGTTTGCTATACTTACAGGTGAAATGATCTCCTCATTTTCATATATCAGTTTAATGTTCGATTTTTGCTTGGATTTACCTTTCAGTTCATTTATAATAGACCAAGAAGTTTTACTTTTGTTTTCGGAGTTCTGAATTATGTTATCATAGTGATCACGTTTATACTTTTCCACAATTTGTTGATGATCTCGTTTTTTGATTTTATAGTGCTCTCCTAGTATTGCGTACTTTTTCTGAAGGATGTATAGATCTTTAAGCTGTGCACTTGACTGTCTTACTTCATCAGTTACCCAATTCTTCGAAACTGGTTTTGATTTAGACTAATTGACACTTAGTATCTGTCGAATAGGCAAGTTGACACTTAGTATCTGTCGAATAAGCTAGCTGACACTTAGTATGTGTCGAATGGGCTAGTTGACACTTAGCATCTGTCTATTATGGAAAAATAAAGTTGCATGGCGCTTGTACGCTTTCGTATGATCCAATTTGATCGATGATAATTGATCCATATGTATTCCTATGACGTCTTCCGGAGTCCTAATAGTGCGTGGAACGACAGAACACCTCAGTACGGTCTCGACGTCTATCACTCTGAGTCGATCCGTCAACATCAATTCCGAACAGCTGATCGACTATGAGAAACTGACATCAACAAAACAAAACATTGCGGTTAATTATACACTTGTTCTCTACCTGATACCTTTGCCAAAATGTAAGTACAAAATTATGGAATGAAACATCCTTCCATACGTAAATATCTCAATCGAAGGCTCAGGTGGACCTGAAGTCCCGTAGGATAAGGTGTCACGCAAAAATGTATATTAGCAATAAAAGATCGAACAATTTCATTTGTTTTGGTTGATGCTGTAGGCAGAATTCGTTAAAAACTACACAGGAATACAGAATAAGGTGGGTAGACTGGTACCAGATGATTGGGAATGAAAACTAACTTCCTAGTTTGCTGATTTCCGTTAGTTAGTCTAAAATAGTATGATTTCCAAAAAATGAATGTTACACGATGGGAACAATTTCATTATACATTCAAAAGGTTGGTTCACGAAAACAAAGAGTTAGACGACATTGAAAAATTTAATTACCCACTAGATTTAGTACAGGGTGATGCAGATTAGGTTTTGCAGTCACTGGAAGTATCCTGGGATAACTACATGAGAGATTGGTAAATACTAGAAAGGCACTTTGAAAATAAGCCAGCAATAATTCAAAGTCATTTAAAAGCACAATCAGTTGCGAAAATTATTGGATTATATTGAAAGGCACTTTAGAGCCCTAGGGGCACTTGGTGAACCTGTGGAAACATGGGATAGGCTTTCGATATTCATTATTTCCAGAAAACTTGATCCGGATACCCGAAAAGATTGAGAGGAGACAAGTATAGGAAAATTCGAAGATTTTCCAACATTCAAGGAATTCACAACATATTTATAGGATAGGTGACTACAACAGTAACCTCAAACAAAGAGTCCAGTTGGAATGGGAATATATTTTTTTCTATTTTACAATGGGTACTGATGTTGGTCCAATTCTTGTCTATTTACTCTGAGGCATGCTTCTAAATAAACATTCCTTGATTTAATAGCTTTCCTTTTCGACAGTACATATTTCTCATTCAACAAAACAAATTTACAAACAAACTTTCGGTACCCCAATGGGGGCTTCCATCTCTCCTATTTTAGCATCATATGTCATGGACGAGATACTAGATACAGTTATTCCCGTGTTATCGTTTGACCTATTTTTTATCAAGAAGTATGTCGATGACCTCATAGTGGCCCTCCCTGAAAGAGGTATCGTTGAGTTAGTAGAGACATTTAACAGCTACGACCCTTATATCCAGTTCACAATAGAAAAGGAGAACGAACATAGGCAAGTTCCATTCTCAGATACAATACTCCAAAGAACAGAGGATAACACCATATTAGTAGATTGGTACAGAAAACCCTGTAGTTCAGGTAGATATCTCAACTACAACTCTTACCATAAACACAAGATGAAAATCAATCTTATTAAACAAATGAGGAACAGAGTCCTACAACTTTCTGATATCTCTTTCAATCAAAAAAAATTGAAAATACTACAATCTTTATTTATAAAAAATTCTTATCCCATTAAATTAGTTAACAAAATTTTGTTTCATACTCCCATGACAGATGATCTGCAACATAGGAGGGTTAACACTCAATCTATTATCATGAACAATACCATACCTGAGGTTGTTCCAATTCAAACTTTATATACATCTCTTCCTTACATCAAGGAAATTACACCTAATCTTGAAAGCATATTTAATAGATTTTCAAACACTAAAATATCCAATAAAACAGTTTTATCAATAAAATCCATTTATTCTAAGGTTAAAGACATAGTGTCCCTGATGTCTCGCTCGGGCGTAGTCTACAGTATCCCCTGTGCAAACTGTAACAGAAAATACATTGGACAATCCAAAAGATCGATTGAAATCCGAATTACCTTGCATAGGAGTGATTGTAGACTTCATCCAAAGAGGTCTTTTCTGGAGATGACCTTTATCTATCAGGAAGAAAATAGCATTAATAAAATAACAGACATTAAACATTTAAGTGAGATTTATTCTTACCTTCTCATGATGGATGGTGAATGTAGGAGTAATCTTCAACCCCTTAATTAATTGAGTCGGAAATGATCTTAGTTTTCAAATCGAGCAGAGTTTAATAGTGGACTCCGCTTCCTGTCTCATTCTCCTTTATTCTTCTAAGTCAGAATGTGATATCTGGACCATAAAGTCTAACACCATTTTTAATTGTGGTACTGCCGTGGCTGGAAGGGCGTGATTGAGAGGAAGAAGAGAACTCTTAACCGCACTGTTAGTCGTTTTCCCTCCATTTGTTCACATCGTAATGATGAAAAAACACTTGTTACAATTTCCGTAGTCTACATTGGGCTTCTTCAAGCCTATATCAAAGTTTAGGAAGTAATATATCCATGTGCAATTGTTCTCTACAATGTTTTTTACTGTCTGTTAACTTTTATAACAATCATTTTGTCGTCAATCTCGTGTTTGTTGTAAGTAACCTCATTCATGAATTTTAATCTGTTACATTGTACCATTTAAAAAACTTTTGTAGTCTCTCTGATGATGGAAATAAACGTTTCCGAAAGCTTGGATTAATATAAAAGAGTAACTCACTGACATTGCTGCAAGCCCCAATATTAGTAGTTTTGTTCCTCACTGGTCAGCAAAGACTTCCCTCCCATCTCATCCATATATATATATATATATATACATATATGAAATAATGAAATTTGATCACAACCTTTTCAAAAAATCAAGAACATTTCTCAAAGAAAACCCAGATCTTTTACTAACCTTATCTGACAAAGGAAATGTCACAGTCTTAATGGACAAACAACAATATCTAAACCTCTCCTGTGACATCATCAATAACAATTCATCATATACTCAAATAAATAAAGTCCCAACATCTTCTATACAAAAAAAAAAGCAATTCTCTGATTAAAGAAATAAAATTAAAAAATGAAATTGATGAAAACACAAGAAAGAAACTCACTTGCTATAATGGTGTCTCACCGAAGTTTTATGCATTGCTCAAAATACACAAACCAACCCTGTCTGTGAGACCAATTGTCGCCTCCATTGGATCACCCACCGGAGCAATTGATTTCTTCTCAACAGATATTTTGACCAGTGCGTATGACTTCAAAAATGATTACTATATAAAAGATTCGTTCGAAATCACAGAAAAATTCAATAATACAATTCTACCCAACAACTATGTCCTAGCAAGCTTGGATGTAGTTTCTCTATTCAGTAACGTATACCTAGAAGCCTGTATAATTGCCATTCATAAACAGTGGAACAATATCAGCAATCACTGCAGTATCAGTGAAGACTCATTCATAGAACTTCTAACCTTTCTTTTTAAAAATACATATTTCACTTTCGATAACAAATTCTACAAACAAACATTTGGCACACCAATGGGTGTTTCAATTTCCCCAATCCTAGCAGCCTATGTAATGGATAACATACTAGACATGGTCTTACCAGTACTCTCATCCAACCCTCACTTTATCAAAAAATATGTAGATGATATAATAGTAGCAGTACCAAGAGATGGTATTGATGAAATTCTCGACACTTTTAACAGCTTTGATCCTCACATTCAATTCACGATTGAAACTGAAGATTTACAACAATCTGTATCATTCCTTGACACAATATTCATAAGATCCAATGAAAACCAAATCAAGATTGACTGGTACAGAAAACCATGCAGCTCAGGAAGATATATTAATTATCTTTCCTACCACAAACAATCGATGAAAATTAACCTGGTCAAACAGCTTAAGAATAGAGTGTTGAAAATTTCAGACAGTACCTTCCATAAAAAAAACTTGAAGATTTTATTGGAATTGTTCTTAGAAAATTCATACCCACATAGTCTAGTAAAACAAATTTTATTCAATACATCCTCAGCAATAGAAATTAATAATATGAATGATCACCCCCTGAACAACACCATTACTGGAGATATTGCAGATATTGCTCCAAACACCCCATCAAGAATACCACAAATTGTATATGTTTCACTTCCCTTTATTAGAGAAATTACACCCAAGCTTGCAAGACTTTTTCAATTTATTTCTAATATTAAAATAGCAAATAAAACAACATTAACAATCAGAAACATCCATAGTAAGGTCCACTGATGTCCAGAACGAATGTTGTATATAGTATTCCCTGTCGGGACTGTGATAAAAACTATGTTGGTCAGACTTCCCGTCCTCTTGGTGCAAGAGTAACATCTCATAAAAGTGACTGCAGACTGCACCCTGGAAGATGTGCATTAGCAGAACATGTCAACAAGTACGACCATCATATGAAATTTGATGAGATGAAAGTCTTAATCAGTGAACCATCCCTTACCAAGAGATCATTTCTTGAAATGACATATATCTTTCAAGATAACAACTGCATCAACAAGATAACAGATATCAATCACTTGAGTGAAATTTCTTCCTCTTTGTTGATATTAGACAAAAATCATCAGAGACATAATAATGTTGATAATGACAGTATTAATCTCTAAGAAACCACTACAGGTTGGTAACTTAGTTGAACTAGTGGTATGTCATGCTTCCACATTGACATTGACAATAACTGTCATGTCAATTTCAATTTATCACTTGACGCAGACACATTGTCACGTCAATTTCAATAAATATCCACTTGACATAGACCTTTTGTCTTGTCAACTTCAATTCAATTTTTAACCTCAATTCACATTCTTGAATCCACGTGGTATTGAATCCTGAATTCTGTTCAATTTCAACTCCTCAGACAAGTTGACTTTGATCAACTAATGTTTTAATAATCAATTTTAATATGTTTTATATTTATACTTCACATCAATCTATGTGTCAACATATTACCACCTATGTAACCATCCTCATCTAAGATGTAAGCCATCACTATTCATTATGTTACACTGTAATCATAATTTATAATTGTAGTTCCCTGATGATGGAATTATATTAAATTCCGAAAGCTTGGATAAACTTAACAGAGTACACGTTTACTTTATTGCTGCAATACCCCACTATTTTTGAGTTTGACTCTATATATATATATATATATTGACAGGTTGTAGGTTATATCCGTTCCGTGTGTGGAATGTCAACTGGTGCAAGACAGTCTGTTTCGGCTCGCCAAGCCTCATCAGTTGCACTAGGCCAGTTGACACTCCACCCACAGGACGGTCACTATTTGAACACCATAATGTCTTCAACAGTGAGGAATACGGATGTTTGGTACAGTGCCACCTACTAGCACTAAGCTGAACGTGCTTTTCGGGCAACGACGCAGGAGTACAGATTTCTCTATTACTACCCAGCCAGCATTGTTACGTCTCTGTGATGTACATGGTACATAACCATGTGTACTGTGACATCGAATTGCGGCATCACATAGACATACATGGGACCTACAAATGTCACACTCAGATGGATATCATAGAAATGTCATTGAGCGGCATCACAGAGATATCACACCATGATGTCACTGAGTTATCCTCAGAAAATGTTGATGAGATATATACTAGCGATATCCACAATGTTATGTACCAACGATGCAATATCTAGATATCTCATCGATTTCTATTCAGGTTACATTATTAAAGGTGACTATGTGCCAAAATAAACTATAATCTTCGAAAACAATAAAAAATAAACAACTTCAGTGAGGAAACATACAATAATGAAAATATACAATTATTTCAATTATTTTCTCTGGTATATCGCTGCTTGGCATGCCGGAACCATTGGGACATTATTGTTTCAACGTATTTCAGTGTGGCTCCATGCTGCTTATTCACCATGTCTGAAAGAGATAATAAAAATAACTATCAACTTACAAAAAAGCAACAATTCATATGGTTTCCAAACTTAAGTCGGCACTATTGATGACTTCGTTAGTATTGAAGCCACAGGGTGAATTAAATGGGCGAACAACTAATATTTTTACGCTCATAGTAGAAACGAAAAAAAAAAGATCATCACATTCCAAAAGTTGAATTTCTTCGAATGGGACAGCCAGACAAGTGAGAAAGTGATAGAATTATATACAGCCAATAATAATAAACCTATTAGTAATATACATACTTTGAATCATTTCTACAACATGGAAACCCGCAATTCTATTATTTTGGCGAAAACCCAACCATGAACAGCTCATGGCGAATTCATTTGTGAATAATATTTTCATAATTCTGTTAGTATGGTCCTTGGCATCACATCCTCCAAGTGCTGACAAATATTTCATCTAAAATCACAGTGGAATTAACACATTTGACAAATATTTCATCTAAAATCACAGTGGAATTAACACATTTGAAAACCTTTCTTACAAAAATGAAGGATTGAATTATATGAAAAAATCTCACCAATACTGATTTATTCTCGGCCTTTGAATAATATTCATCAAATTGCTTCAGTTCCTCCATGCTCTTGATAGGCAATTTGTTCTTGACCTCTTGCCTCCTTTCTGCATCATGTTCTGATAGTGATAATTTAGTTTGTATCTCATTAACTGTCAATTTTACTTCTGTTATACTTGAAAGAATTTTTTTGAGAATACTGTGATTGTCTGTAAATTGAAGTACAGATAAAACATAACACCTGAGTATATATTTACTATACACTAATCAATGTATTGAAATGGTTTCTCAAATTTCTGTTCACATTCTGTGGAAGGATAGTTCAAAACAGCAATCCATCGTCATAAAGGCAAAAACCATAGAAAGCAGGCAGAAACCCAAACACGCATTTCAATCTGCATAATACTTATGCATAAGATAATATTTACCACACTTATTATGATGACTTATGGGGGTACTCATTATGTCAGCAACATTTGGAATATGTGTTTCATCATCTGATTCAATTTGGAAATTATTTTGTGGCATGGGTTCTTGAGCAGGGCCTTCTGATGATACATCATGTTCAAGATCAAGTGGTGTACCTATACATGAGAACAAAAGAAGTGTATATTTGGAGACTGGGTGAAACACTGAAAAGAAAAGTTAAATGCACAAATACTATTTAGACTTTTTGGGCATTTAACTTTTTTTTTCATGAGAACAAATAATTGAGAAATTCATTCAAGATAGTGAAAGGGCATCTTACTCGGAACAGAAGATATTATTTTAATCACTTCATAGCTCTTTCCACTTGCTAAAAAATAAGCATTTGTTATATCTGTAATGAACCATGAACATAGTTTTTCTCAAATACCTGACTCATTATTTGTTTCCCATGGGAGAGGTATCCTAGGTTGTGGTAACTTTCCTAAAAATATCAGTATTGAAAATCAGAAAAACATTCCTTAATCAAATACAACTTTTTGGTGGGGAACATTCATTTTCTTTCTCACTTTCATCTGATGAGACATATTTCGTCTTTTTGCGCCTTTTTCCTCGCCCTAATTCTGTTTCTGATTCAGTAGAGGACAAATACTCAGCCTTTCTTCTGGCTTTTTCCAAAGTATCTTGAATAGAAAAGTAAGAATTTATGTGAAGTAGCAGCTTATTTGCATGTATACTGACAAAATCTATAATCAGATGAATACTAGAAGATTTATTGAAACATTTTACTCACTACAGTATGCTTCAATTGTCACAGGGTGTCTGGTCCATCCTGCCATTGGAGCAAGCTGCTGTGTCATCAATATCGATATATTTTTGGTATTTGGCCAGTAACAGGCGTTGTTTCCTAAATCCAACCATTTTGTTGGTATTTCTGATACTGTCTTATCATTGAATTGTACCACAGCAAATTCCATTTTGAGAAATATTCACCTGAAAAAACTGTCAGTCATGTCAGTTCTCATAAAAATCAAAAGTTGATGTAGAACATAATTTTCAATAAATGAGAGCCATATATACAGAGTGGCCACTTTTTTAATGGGTAACTTCTAAACCATAAGAGTTAGAGGATCGGTCAAATGGAGAAAAAGTTGCATTCATAGAAGAATTGTCAAGCAGTTCAAACAAATCGAGATTATCAGGGCCGAGATATGAGAAAAGTAAATTCTGTCATTTTGATTTTTCTTTTTTTCCCACTTTATATCGAATATTATCAAAACATGTCACAGGAGTTTTTTATTCGACAGTAAATTATCCTCATTTTGACATAATCAGATGTTGTATCAACGTTTCGTACACTCTGGGCCACCCTCAACCTCATTGGATACAAAATCTGATTATGTCAAAATGAGGATAATTTACTGTTGAATAAAAAGCTTCTGTGACATTTTTTGATGATATTCGAAATAAAGTGGGAAAACAGAAAAATCAAAATGACAGAATTTACTTTTCTTATGATATCTCAATAATCGGCCCTAATAATCTCCATTTGTTTGAACTGCTTGACAATGCTTCTATGAATGCAACTTTTTCTCCATTCGACCGACCTTCTAACTCTTATGGTTTAAAAGTTACCAATACAATCCTATTAATAAAGTGGCCACTCTGTATAGAGTCACGGATTTGTGTATTGAAACGGTCGATTATCTCCTGAAGTAAAACAGTATGCAATTAGTTGTATGACAAGTTGAACAATATAGTTGAACGACCAATTGATGTTCAGATCTTTTGTGTGTATCCAAAATTATATGCGACTTGTTGCAGCGATTGTCTGATCAATCTGATGTTCAACTTATCCTACTGACTAATTGCATAATGTATGGGCCGTTTGAGAGAACTAGCGAAAAATTAAAAAAATATATATTAACTTTTGATATTTAGTTTCTTGAAATAATGAAAAAAAATTAATGAAAAAAAATTAATGAAGAAAATGCGCGAATAAAATATTATATTCCTTTATGTATAAGAGGTATTATAGCATAACTATCATCTTTGATTAAAATTTTTAAGCATTTTTTCTTTACTTCGGAAATTGGAAACTGAAAAACTTGTTCATCAGGTGTACTAACGATTACGATGTTAAACACTGATGAATCAAAAGGATACTGAAACATGGGCTGAAAATCACTATACTTCTTTGCAGAAATATAAACAGTATCATCTCGATTGTCCATTCCAACAATTTTATAAATACTGCGACTTGTATGTTCAAAGCAGTTATTGGGTATTGACAGACCCAATGAAAAATATTCAAGTGTCACTTTTATAATGAAATTTCTTCTGTAATGAATTATCGGATATTTTTGTTTCTTTGATGTTGGATTCAACAAATTATCTTCCATCAATCTATTACAAAACTGTTCTAGTGGTTTGCCTGATATTTTAATTTTTTTCTTAATGGATCCCATATAATTTTCGAATTTGAAAGCACTGAAGTTTTCAATAACCCCAAATTTCTTCACATCATTTGGCAAATGTATCAAATTATGAACATTATACACGATATTTTTTTCCCCATAAAAAGTTGAATAATTGGAGACAAACCATCTCAAGAGTGCATTGGCATTATCATTATATTTTAAATGTTATTCTACATCCGATAAAATTCGTATTGCTATGCTCAAAACAATAAAATGGTCATATTGGTCCCTGGTTAAAACAGATCTCATGACAACTGGTCCTGTATACAAGAGAAATTGTCTTAGTTCAGTAGCTTTCCAGTATTCAATATCTAAGAAGCTTCTAAGTTTTCGGGAAAACTCATCAGGAATACATTGTTTTACAGAATTCAATAGATCAGAAATTTTCTCTAAATTATCTTTATTCAACCTCACTGCTACATTACCATTTACCCATAATTGAATTAATCTCTTAGTGACACCCAAATAAACCAGATGCATGGGATCATTTGGTAATTGTGAAACCATTCCTATTTTTAAATTTTCTAAATAGGAAACTGACTTATGATGATCAGGATGGGATTTGTTCAAGAAAGATTCATCTGTTCTAAGTTCTGCATCTATTTCTGGATATGTTACCCTATTTTCAATGAATACCCCATGTGTAGTGCACTTGGAACATCCATTATAAGCCCCATGTGCCTTGATACCAGCCACATAAGCTTTCGCAGGAGCATCAGCTATCAGTGCATTGAAAGAAACAGAAACATTTTTCCCGCATACAGAAAAAGGACCATCAAGTAGTTTTTGAAACTCATCAACAAATTGTTTTATGAATTCATTTGCACAATTTGGTTTATGATGTCCATGAAATATACTAATAACAAATGGTTTGGTATAACAATCATTAACTATAGATCCAAGTATAGGCCAAAACTGACTTTTAGAACTTTTAAAAAGTGGAACTCTATCAATATTGATATTAATTTTTACATTATCAGGAATTATTTCATAATGATCTTGAATGGACTTCTTGAGTGTATCTGAGAAGTTGAAATGAACAAACTTGCCTCCACTTAAGTTAATAATATTTTTATTGAAATGCACTGGAGTTTTCATTAATGTTCTTGCATCATTCGGTAGATTACTCAAGTTAGGATTAGTTCTCAGTATTTTTAAGAGAGAATTCAATGCCGATTGGGATATGTTGAAACTATTAACCCAATATCTGAGACTCATTGCAAATTTATCATCAGCCGTCAGAGATAACTGTTCTGGAGGCTGTTCTATGGGTTCTTCAAGTGTAAAATCATCATCTTTTATAGATGATTCCTGAATTACTTCATGATTTTCACTAATTTGATCAGGAACTTCCGCATGATTGCAGTCAGTATCAAGAACTACCATCTGTATTAGATCATTCATAATATCTTGTTCCCCATCAAAACCACAGTCAATACTTTTATGACAATAACCCTGATTTGGAACCTTATCAATATCAGATGCGATCTGTCGTATTTTGTGACGATAAGAAATACATTGCAATGATCGTTTGGACATAATGGAAACAAACTGATGCAAAAGTAATTTGAGAACAATAGAAATGAAAGCATCCAGATAATTATGTAAAGTGAATGTACTTATGTAATGTATACCTACTCATCTCCTTTTAAGAAAATAATAGTAATATTACAGGTAATAGAATGAAAATATATATAATCAACCAGCCTCGCAATCAGCACAGCAATATAGGAATTTTCCAGAACACTTCCACAGATTTCCCTCCATTTCCGTAAGGAGATACTGATGGATAGTGGATAAATGGTGGATAACCTAAAATTGCTAAAGTCACAGGTACAGGACACACAGACCAGAAGGTGCCCTTTTGTGATGATGTTGCAACTTGATCTCTGATCGACATCTTTATTTCAATGTAACATCACAGATATGTACATGGCACATTATGTTGTACATATAACCTGTAAAACCAATATCTCAATGAAATCGACCAATGATATGTGTCGATATCTATATATCAATGTGATATCACAGAAATATTAATAAAACTAAATGTTAGCTGGGTACACCTACGCCGCCCGACTGCACCTTGGTTTGTGGTTCACCACGAGACAAACAAAAAAGGAGAGAAGTCTCGCGATTAATGTTTATAGGAGATTGTTGCAAGATTGCAGAATCGGCAATTCCATCGTTCATATAACCAGTGTTGCCATTTGTCGCCAAAATGACTACTTTTTAGATGTTTCGAGCCTGGCGGCGATTTTTCAAAAAGTGCCCGTTTTTGGCGACTTTCAGAACATTACCTTACATTACATTATTTTATTTTTCAGTAGCGTCAGTAAAACACCCAGTGTTGACCTAATTAATATCGATAACAGTTGCTTAAACAATTAAATATTATTCGCCAGAAGTCGCAATAATATTTTTAAGGAATGCCAAAATAAATAATATCTGAAGGCAACTAAATATGGCACCGTCGCGTGCGAAATCTCGGGGAATCCCCGTTATGCTTTTCATAGCGGCTGGAGCGCGTTGGGCAATTTTAGTCGACTAGCCAACTTTCAGCACGTTTTTGATTAATTTTATTGATTGTGATAGTAAAATTTGTCAATTTACTAATTTGCTTTGTTTCACTACTTGTGTGTAAGGCCAGTGACGCATGATGTTACGTGAATTGAGTTGAATTTGTATATTTTATTTTAATTTCCGATATTTCGTTGGTTAATAAGAGTGAAATTACCAAATACTTTAGTCTTGAGTCAACTTCTAGGACTGGTAAGTTATTTTCTCAGTTTATTTGATATTATTGGTATTTATTTTTAAAAATTTTCTTCAAGATGAAACAACAAAAAATACTAGTAGCAGTAGTTCTCGACGAAATTGAGACTCCCCAATCAAAAAGAGCACATATTGTGAAAAAACGAAGTTTTTCAGTTAAATGGTTGGATGAGCCATTATTTGAGGAATGGTTAATGAAATGCGATGGAAAACCTAAATGCAAATGTTGTAACGTTTCTCTATCAGCAAAAAAATTGGACAAAGCTGAAAATAATTTCAATTCAAAATATGAAAACATTGTTGGATATTGTTCTGATAATGCCAGTGTCATGATGGGTGTAAAGGAATCTTTTGAAACCCATTTACTCAATAGGAACGAGAATATCGTTGTCAGTGGTTGTATATGTCACAGTGCTCACCTTGTAGCTGCAGCTTCTGAAGTACTGCCTTCAAATATTGAATCCCTCTCACAAAATATCTACGCATATTTTTCCCGATCTCCCAAACGTCAGTCTATTTCAGAGGAATTCCAAAATTTTTTTAAAAAGGAAAAACATAAGATCTTAGCTCCGGCAAAAACACGTTGGCTATCGTTTTCTAAATGCGTCGAAAGAGTTTTTAAGCAATGGGATGTTTTAGCGGAATTATTTAAAGTAGCCTGTTTTGAAGATAAAAATTCCACTGCCCAAATCATTTACAATGAATTTCAAAATCCATTCGTAAAAGCCTACTTTGAATTTCTTCGTTTTATCTTACCACTCTTCAATGAATTTGATAGCCTTTTTCAATCCTCAAAAGTACTTTTTCCAATTATCAGTAAAGAGAGTAAACGGTTTATTAGGCAGTTGTGCGGTAATTTCATCAAACCAGAATTACTTTCAGACGATTCTCTTTTTACTTTAAATTTTGAACATCCCCACAGTTTGTTACCTCTTGAAGAAATTCAGTTTGGACTCAGTGAGCAAACAACTGCTTTATTTGGTAGCCTGGATAACGGCGATGTTCAGCAATTTAAATTTAGGTGTCTTAGTTTCCATCAAAAAGCCGCCACTGATTCTGTTAGAAGATTTTCCGTAAAAGAAACATGGAAACATTTTGTAGAAACTTATCAGAGAGATAAATCAGGCAGATTTATAGTGACACTTCCCACTCAGGAGGGTATTGAAGCCTTAGGAGATTCCTTGGAATCAGCAAAAAATAGGTTTTTATCGTTGGAACGAAAATTAAACAAAAATTATGGTTTAAAGTGTCAATATCAAAACTTTATGAAAGAGTATGAGGATTTAGGACATATATCACTGATAAGAAATGTAAAAAATTCATCAGAAGCGAATGGAATTGTATACTACCTACTGTATACGCAGTATACAGTGAGTGTAACGACCAAGCTACGGGTTGTGTTTGATGCTTCAGCACAAACTTCAACCAGCGTCTTATTAAATGATTAACTGATGGTAGGGCCCAGTATACAGGATGACTTATTACCGATAATTTTGAGATTCTGTAAAGAAAATGTTGTTATAACAGGAGACATAGCAAAAATGTATAGACAGATAAATTTCACAGAAAGTCAACAAGATTTGCAATGAATTTAATGGCGGTATGAACCTAATTCTGAATTGCAACATTTCAGGTTGAGTACAGTAACATAATGCATGAAATGGGATACAAGCCCTTGATTGATATATACACTAGAATACAGGGTGGATCAAAATCATGTATAGACCACATCCTTTTTAAAGGTCCAGAAAATGCTAATCACTCTTCATATGTCTTCCAAAATTATACAACAGATCACTATCCAATAATAACAAATATTCAGCTAGGCAATCATTACTCTAAATGAAAAAAAGTTAGTGAATTACTTCGAGTTTGAAAACTGGCAAGAATTCTATGAAACTAATAATATTGATGAAAAAGTAAATATTATTATTAAAAAAAAATCTCGAAAGCCGTCACGAAATCAACCATAGAATACGTTCTCAAAGAAAACTACAGAAAAATAAATATATGGATAAAAAATGGGTAAAACCTATGCGAATGCAATTGAAAAACCAGAACAAAATGTTAAAACCAGAAAGATATAAAAAAACTCAATATGTTTTTCTCCCACAACAGAAGAAGTATTATTATCAAAACACATGGAAAAACCTGTTACACACTTAACAATATATAAATGAATATTTCTTGGATGGCCATTTCCCAGCAGTATTAAAGGTAAGTCTAACAAAGCCATTTTTCAAAAATCTCTAATGTGTATCTCTAATGTCGAGTATTGCGAAATTGATTAAAAAAGTTATTAAAAAAAGGATGGTCCATTTTCTAGACAAGTATAAACTCATTTCTGAACGTCAATTTGGCTTTAGCCCTTTGACTCCAGGAGCTCTCAATTGTGAGTTCCTTCCTTCCTTCCTTCCTTCCTTCCTTCCTTCCTTCCTTCCTTCCTTCCTTCCTTCCTTCCTTCCTTCCTTCCTTCCTTCCTTCCTTCCTTCCTTCCTTCCTTCCTTCCTTCCTTCCTTCCTTCCTTCCTTCCTTCCTTCCTTCCTTCCTTCCTTCCTTCCTTCCTTCCTTCCTTCCTTCCTTCCTTCCTTCCTTCCTTCCTTCCTTCCTTCCTTCCTTCCTTCCTTCCTTCCTTCCTTCCTTCCTTCCTTCCTTCCTTCCTTCCTTCCTTCCTTCCTTCCTTCCTTCCTTCCTTCCTTCCTTCCTTCCTTCCTTCCTTCCTTCCTTCCTTCCTTCCTTCCTTCCTTCCTTCCTTCCTTCCTTCCTGATTCGAACATGTTCACGCCTGATTCACACGATTGTGGGGTCTATTAGGAACAAATATTCAGCAATCTCGCGGCGTTTTTCCTGTTCAGTCATGTTCAGACTTCCGAACAGTGGACATTGTTTCATTTCATCCAGTCATGTCGGCTAAAAGTAAGTACACATATTTTTCACTTTTTCCGTAATTAATGCAGTTAGTTATAATTGTACACGAAAAATATCATGTTACAGTAGAGAATACGTGCAATTTCAGAATCAAAATCCGAAGATTTATATTTTTCAAAGCCATTTCAATTTTTATTTCACAATTGTGTATTTTCGTAGTCAATGAAGTCCATTTCATATTTCAACAAATCTGATATATTATCTGTTATATATTATATATTCATTGATTTGGAACGATTAGAAAATAAGCCTAATGAGATATTCGATTTGCTGGATGATATCGGATCAGATTTGGAATTAGAAGAGAACGAAGAAGAAACTGACAATTTCGACATTTCAAATTTGGTTGAGCAGGACGTTTCGGAAGAAAATATTCTTCCTGACAGAACCCTTCTTGAATCAGATTCAGAAAGTGAGGACGACATACCTTTATCACATTTTCAGAAAGCATTCTGGAAAAAGAATGTTTTTCAGTCCAAAACAGATCCTGTGGATGACATCATTGTAAATAATCGCCATTGCAGTATTTCAAAAGATATTTGAATGACGACTTTTTTCAAATGGCAGCAGAATTTACCACCAGATATTACCTTCAGCAAACTGGAAAGGTAGCAATCATTTAATAATAATAATAATAATAATATAAGATTTTATTGAAAGCATTAAACCCAGTACATATCGAGTACTTCACACAGATCGATAATTTGAGGCGGATTTAGCGGATGTATAAGCATATCTTTTTCATCAATGCATAATCATAACTATTGCAACTTCACTAATGCATAATGCTTAACTTTTGGGTCATTTATTGGTTTCTTAATTCATAAGCATAATCATAAGTGTTAGTGACAAGTGACAGTTGTATCTATCACGGAACATATAAAATTAGTGTGTTCTGTAACCTTTGTCATTCAACAACAATAACAAATTTTCAAATTTATAACCTCATTTGCTCATTCATTGATATTTCTGTATTTCACTTTCATCAAAATAATAGAATCAACCGCAACAGGGACACCGAAGGTCTATATGCAACTCTCATCAGGGACATGGGTATGATCTATGAAGAATAGTTCCATAAATACACAAGAATGACATTGAAACAATTCAACTACCTTTTCAAGTTGGTTCATAGAGAAATCAAAGAAAGTTGTAAGGGACAGTTGAAAATATCACCAAGACAGCGACTGATGTTGACTATACAGTAAGTGCATGACACCAGTTCAAAAAAAAACATGTTCACCAAGTTTTCTTCTTTTTCAAGCTATTTGGCTGAGGGCTGTTCTATGCAGTAAATTGCATGGGGTTACCGCATAGGAGAAACTACAGCACATAAAATAATTAAAGACACCTGCAAGATCATATGGAAAATATTGCAACCCATTGAATTACCAGAACCCACAAGGGAAGATTTTCAAAACACTGAGAGAGGATTTTTTGAAAGATAGAACCTCCCAAATTGTATAGGTGCTATAGATGGCAAACACATAAATATTATGGCACCAGATAATTCTGGAAGCATTTTTTTTAATTACAAAAAATCATTCAGTATTGTTTTGATGGCAACTTGTGATGCCTATTATCGTTTCACCATGGTTGATATAGGTGGAGCAGATTCTAATCATGACTCTTCTGTATTTAGACTTAGTGCCCTAGGAAGTGCTTTACTTAGTAGAGAATTGATCATACCTCCACCAAAAGCATTGCCAGAAACAGACATAATTATGCCACACTTTTTTAGTAGGAGATGCAGCATTCCCATTGCATGACAATATTATGAGGCCCTACCCAGGTACCTACCTAGGCCAAGAGAAAAATATTTTCAATTACAGACTAAGTAGGGGACGAAGGTGTATTGAGAATACATTTGGAATATTGAGTCAACGCTGGAGAATTTTGAGGAGACCAATTAATGCCAGCTTAGAAGTGGTAGATCTGATTGTCCAGGCAACCATTGTACTCCACAACTACCTTCAAAATTCTGAAAAAGACATTCCTCCATCAGAACGTAAATATTGTTCCACTGGCTATATTGATGAGGAATCAAATGGTATATTTAATGAAGGACTATGGAGACATGAGGGGCAAAATCTACAGTCTGTCAGAAAAATTGCATCTTATAATCATACCCAGAGAGCAAAAAGTTATAGGGACAGTTTGTCAGACTTCTTCAACTTCAAACAAGGTTGTGTACCTTGGCAAGAAGCCTCTGTTAATAAGGGTGGTTTGCCTGAATGATGATTTATATGAGTTTTTTGTATCATGTTCAGAATGATTAATATGTATAGTTCAATAAAATGACAAAGTCCAAAACTACTGTTTATTCACCATGGTGTAAAATGCAAAATAAAACTGTTAAAAAAATATAGAAACTCAACTCAACAAATATTTCCTATTCTTAATAAACTCTTGAAGAATTCCAATATTTATGGAAGAGAAACGAAACAAACATATTTGAGAAAAAATTATCTAATCATCCTCCATGAACTCTGCAATTTTAATAAGGATTTCAGATTTGAGAATAATTTTTGATTTGCTATTCTTAATCTTGGAAAGGTATTGTGCTATAGATAGGGCAACGTGCTAATCTTCTTTGTTTTCTTTTTGAGACTCAACATCAGGAGTTTGTTTCAAGAATGTATTTATGCACTGCCCAATGCTACTACATTGGGCAATGAGATTATTGACCGACTCATCAGTTTTCTTTTTTTTTTTGAAGCATTACGCTCTTGACGAAGAGACCCTGCTTGAGATTTAGTGGAAACTGTAGTTGAAGTCTTAGCTTGAGTATTCATAGGTGATTGAACCACACTGCTTGTAGAATCAAGCACCTCAGAGGCTTTTTTTTTTGGTGTCTACTATGAGCATGCCATCTTCTTCAATTTCAAAATTTTGCCATGGATCCACTTTAAGTGGTATTTTTTTTAGAATATTTGATGTTGTTCTGCAAATGAAGGTATGTTAAATCAACCCACAGCAATCAATTACAATATTCACCTCCTCTTTTGAATAATTGGGGCAAGGAATCCCATTTTGTCCATGTCCCACAATAAATTGCTGAGCCAGATGGTAATGTTTTAGTGTTTTTCTTTCTCTTATCCAGGAAAATTGCAAAACATCTTTAGACATATATCCATGCATGAAATTTCAGCACATTCTCAATGCTACAGGAATTCTATGCAATGAATGGAATAGATGATATTGCCCTACCTGTACACTCTGCCAAAATAGATAACGTCTCCCAGGCATTCTCTAGTACCACTTTGTTTTTATGGTCTCTATTCTTGAGATCCCATATGCATGGGAATTTTTCAATTTCTTCAATGAAAAGCCCCCTTCCAAACTCATATTGATGGGTACTTTTAACAAAAATGAAGAAAGGTGTACCTTTTTATATATTCATTTAAATCTTGAAAACTCGAATCTGAATTAACTTTTAAGGTTAACAAGTATGACAGTGACACTTGAGAATAAAAATATGGCGCCATGAAATCCACGCAGGCGCACTTTCTATTTCGACATATCATTATCCATAAAAGTTAAAAGTTGGGAACTTCAAGGTTATGCGTTATGAATTGTGCACTTTTAGCGAATCCCATTGGTAAAACTAGTGCGCACTGAGTGCAAATCGCGCGTCCCATTGGTATAATCAGTTGTAGTTCTTGTGTCCCATTGAAAAACTGGTGCGGCTAGTTTTGCACTCAGTGCAAGAATTTTCGCACCTGCTTTAGGAGGTCGTGCGCGATTCAGTGCACTGGAAAAATGGCGGGTCCAATGATTTCGAAAAAGTCAATAATATAATTTGATGAGTTTAACATTATCTGTGAATGAAAAACATATATAATTAAATGGAGCATAAGCAGATTGACAACCGCCAATAATTTTTAGAGTGGGTAATTGTCAGCTGATAATATATCATGAGTATAAAGTATACTTACAGGTTGATGTACAAGCTTCTACTGGAATTGTTCGAATGATCCATTTTTATTATATTGAAAACAAAATTGATGAATTGAATAAAATTAAAATCGAAATTCGAAAACCTAACCTAACTAATCTGAAATTTTAAACGGTCGGAGAACTCAACCTACATAAATAAAAAACGTATTCTTACAATAACTATTACTATAAATTATCATTAATTAATTATCGATTCACATATTTAACTCATTGCTGATCATTTTTTTTTAAAAGCTCCCTGAATACATTGACATTATCTCGCTTTACCAATTCGGAGATCCTATTATGCAAGCGGGCAATCATATAACTGAAATAGGACTAGTATGATGTGGTTCTGTGTTGCAGTATGCGGAGCTTGGCTCGGTGTCGTAAATTCAAATTGTGTACATCAGTGCGATAAGTTATTTTATCATACAGATATGGTGGTGTTTTGTTGTTGATGATACTGTGATACAGCGTGCAAGCGTGCAAAATGCGTCGTTGGTGCATAGTCAGCCACCCTGTATTTTTGAAATAGGCCGATATATGATCACGTCTTCTGAGACCGAATATAAAATGCAAGCATGTATTCTGAAGTACTTGCAAGCGTCTCGAGTCATCGGATGAGATTGATGGCCCATATATTACGTCCGCGTAATTAGTGTGAGACAAAATTAAAGATTCTGATAGAATAATCTTATTTTTTTGGGTTAGCATATGTCTGTTAGAATAAAGCAATTTGAGGTTACAGTATGCCCTCCTCAAAATTAGGGAGACATGTTTGTTATATGTGGGGGCAGAGTCCATTAGGAGTCCCAGGTTTTTCTCAGTACCAGTAAGTGTGAGCGTTTCATTGGCTAGTGAAATATTAATACGACTCGAGCATCTTAAGCGCGCAGCTTTTCTGCCGAATAACATCATTTTAGATTTGGAGGGATTCATTGAGAGACAAAATTTATTTGAAATTTCCAGCAGTGATTGAATGTCTTTGTTTAGATTTTCGCATGCTGTATTGGATCTTTCTTCAGGGAAGGATATACCGTGTCTTCATTTCAAAACTTCCCACCCCTAGTACTTCTTTTAGCAGAGAGAATTTGCCGTAGGCAAAAAACACGTCAATTTATATATCGAGGGGGAAGTTTAAAACCAGTGCCAGTGGTATTTTAGGTTTAATCCCCTTACCCCTAGCTACCCCCACTTAATAATTTTAAATAGCACCCCCTATCTTGTAACACATCATTTTGAAGATCTTAAAAATCCTCACTCAACCCCGTTTAGAAAACTGAAATTGGTTGATTCGTTCTCGTAAAATAGGGCAAAAAGAAAATTAATTATAACAAAATGCAAAAATTTATGGAACCGCTACCACTGACTCAATAACGGTATGTTTATGTTTCTTTTTTACACATAGTTTTTTGCTTTAGCTGAAAGTGAGATAAGGGCACACAGTTGCTTCTTGGCGTCAGTTAAAATTAAATGGTGAAAACATTTATCAGAATTAGTTATTCCTGATTTTAAACTGTTTGTCAAGTGGTGTCAGTTGCACTGACAGTAATACAAATCGTAATGGTGTACACTTTACAAGAAAGAACTGAAATTATTTTTATTTATGGTGCTGAAGATAGGTGTGCTCGTAGGACAGCCCGGGTTTTTAATGAAAGGCATGCAGGCCAAAATGTGAGTCACCGATATGTTCAAGACCTTGTTCAAAAATTTGAAGAGACCGGTTCTGTGTGCAACAAAGCAGTAAAGCAGCCGAGAGTTCTTACGGAAGCCGCACAGATTGCGATTTTAGGCCAATTCGCCGTTGAGCCTACTACTTCAATTTCGAAAGTCGCTAAGTTAGTAAATATTTCAGTTGGTTCTATACACAAAGTGTTAAAACTGAACAAGTTCTTTCCTTACAAAATGAGTATTCATCAGCAACTCAGTGAGGATGACTATGATAGGAGAATTGAATTTTGTGAAATGATGACTGCGAGAATTCAAAATGACCCGAATTTAATAAAAAATATTTGCTTCAGTGATGAATCAACTTTTTTTCTTAATGGCTTTGTAAATAAGCATAACTGTAGATACTGGGATAATGAAAATCCACACTTGTTTCGAGAGGATCATACGCAATATCAAAAAAAAATAAACGTCTGGGCTGGAATTCTGGGAAACGAAATAATTGGCCCTATTTTTATTGAAGAAAATTTAACTGGTCAATTGTATTTAAACTTATTGGAAAATGTAATCGATCCACTCATAACACAGTCCTTAGAAAGCCAAGTTGGTGAAGAAGACAACCCGCTCTTGGATGAACAAAATTTACATTTTCAACAGGACGGCGCACCGCCACACTACGCATTGCATGTCCGACAGTGGCTCGATCAACGGTATCCTGACAAATGGATTGGCAGAAGAGGCGCTCTGGAATGGCCGGCGAGATCTCCGGATTTAACGCCATTGGATTTCTTTCTCTGGGGTTATTTGAAGACAATGGTATACAAAACTCCCCCGCAGGACATTCAGGATCTAAGACACAGGATTACTGACACATGCAGACAAATTAATAACGAAACATTTACAAAAGTCCAACAGGAATTCGAGAATAGATTGTACTTTTGCTTAGCTACCAATGGTGCACATTTTGAACACCTAATAAAGTAAGGTACATTCATTTAATTGCAATAGCTATTATTTCATTTTTTATTATAATTAATTTTCTTTTTGCCCTATTTTACGAGAACGAATCAACCAATTTCAGTTTTCTAAACGGGGTTGAGTGAGGATTTTTAAGATCTTCAAAATGATGTGTTACAAGATAGGGGGTGCCATTTAAAATTATTAAGTGGGGGTAGCTAGGGGTAAGGGGGTTTGTGCTGGGCACGAAAATAATGTATCAATTTTGATAAGTAATCAGAAATCTAATGTCAAGTAGAAATAATTTAAACAAGACCTAAGAAGAATATATGAAGTCATAATCAAATTGAGGCACAAAAGAGTCGACAATATTAATTGATGGCCAAACTGTTATCAATGAGGATAAAATGAAGTCATGAGTTATGTATACAAATGACCCAAAAGGGCATTGATAAAATAAGTAAATAGCTTAAGATTTGATATCACAGAGAAAAACAAAGCCATTAATTTGGAACTTGATGACAAAATGTGCACTTGTTTCCTTTATAGATTCCCACAATCAAAGAGACACAGGGCACTGATAAAAGAAGTAAATAGCTTAAAATTTGATATCACAGAGAAAAACAAAGCCATAAATTTGGAAATTAATGACAAAATGTTATGCACGTGTTTCTTATATAGATTCCCGCAATCAAAGAGACAAAGGGGTTAGATTTTGATATAAAAGCAGTCTGAATCGGAAATCAGTAATCAGTCACAGAGAGTCACTAGTAACACTAGTATGATTCGATCAAGTTAAACATCCGTAATGTCCGTGGACACACGGTTTAGAAGCTAACGAGAACTTTAAGTCTCGAGTTCTTTGTCGATAGATAAATCGTGCTTTTCTGTTCAGTTTAACAAAGTTGTCGTAAGACAGGTTGAAAAAGTTAGTCTTCAAAAGCTGAAGTGATACCACTCATTAAAGTGACTTGTTCAGTTGAAAGTTTTCTCAGTTCATATAAAATCCAGTTCGAGTGCCGAGAAATTGCTAATATAATAATCGAAGTGAAAAGTGAAACCTAATTGAGATGTGTAAGTAGTTCAAAAAGCCTATGTCACTAAAATTCACAGTCTATAAAGCCCAAAAAGCCCAGTTCATTGACGTCAAAGATATTTAAGCGACGCGTGGTAGTAAATTTATTGTTTATCTAAGAGGGTGTCGTTTACAGCAGGTAGTAGCCAGGGTCGTACTTGAAACTATAAAGCATTTGGACGTAGGATTTCTGATTACAAAGAAGGGATTTTGATTATAGTGTTGTATATTGAATTTGAATGTATACTTGTTTGTGTTTAAGCCATATAGATGATTGTGAATTAACATGGTTCTTTCAGGAGATTTATTTAATTTTTGAATATACGTGTACTTGTGTCAGTAGTTCACCACAGTTAGATAAAGTATATTTTTAATTAGATTAGTTAACTTGACGCCGTTGTTTTACTCACCTGTAAGGCCTTACCCTAAAAACATCTGTAGCTTTATCACCTCACATATAGGACAAATCCGCTCGGCCTATCCAAAAATAATTTAACATCTTATCAACTAGTGAGGTGTACAGCACAAATGGTGTCAGGTGTGGGGTATTAAAAAGCCTTATGTGCAGCACAAATGATGTGGGGTATTACAAAGCCTTATGGCCAGCACATTTGGTGGGGTATTACAAAGTCTTATGGTAAATATAGGCGATCCCTATACCGCTGAGTAAAATAACAGGCATAGAACAAAGTTAGATTTCAAAAAAAAAAAAAAAAAAAAAAGAGTAGGTTCAAAATTGAGATAAAATTTGTGTTAAATAAGTCAAAAGTCATAAGTCATCATGCCACAAACTCCGCCAACACTTCCAATAGTAGAAAACCAAGGGGAAAATGAAAGAGTTCGTGAAATATTGCTACCGGTATCTGTAAATTTAGATTCTATACCCTTTTATGCGGGACAATCAAATATCAACGACTTTATCCAATCCATCGATGAAACGGCTATTATTGCGCATTGGACAGAAAAACAAAAAGTAGCTATTGCGCGAATAAAATTTAGGGGACTGGCAAAACAATTTCTTGATTCAGAAGATAGTTTAAAAATCACTGAA
The DNA here is from genome assembly GCA_029955515.1 of Chrysomela aeneicollis. Taxonomy (NCBI): domain Eukaryota; kingdom Metazoa; phylum Arthropoda; class Insecta; order Coleoptera; family Chrysomelidae; genus Chrysomela; species Chrysomela aeneicollis. The sequence continues at coordinate 1,211,086 of JARUHQ010000013.1, read as the reverse complement.
GACTGGGATCTCTTAAAGACTCAGTTAAGAGATCATTTTGCAGTTAGTCAGATACCAGGACAAGCGCTTCGAAATTTCATGGAATGTAAACAAAGACATGGAGAAACATGTAGACAATTTTTGGCAAGGTTGAAATTGCTAGCTTTCAAAACACTCACTACGACTGGAGATCATGCAGTAGATACGGTTTTACGACAAAAATTGGACAGAGATATAACTACTCAATTTGTGATGGGTTTATTAAATCCAGTACGTAAACGTGTATTATCCGCGCAACCTACGGCTATCGAAGAGGCACTAAAAATAGCAGAGAGGGAAGAAACAATTGAAATGATTACAAAAGGGACGGAACGTGCTACACCCGAAGTAAGATTGACAAAAAAGGAAAAAACCTGTTACAAATGTCAAAAAACAGGACATTACGCGAATGAATGTAAAACAAATCAACCTTCAAATGCCAGAATAGTATGCTACAAGTGCAGAAAAGAAGGTCATGTTCAAAGGGATTGCAGAAGCAATAGAGATGTTAATAATGTGGTCTGCTATAATTGCAATATGAAGGGCCATTTGGCTCGAGCCTGTCCAGGAAATAGAAGATTCAGAGACACAAGACAGGGCGCTTTAAACGAACAGGCAGTGAGTCATTCACCCCGTCGATTCACTGCTCAAAATGTAGGTCAACCTCAATAAAAGTAAAGAAAGAAGAAATAAAGATCTATACCTGTGACAATGACCAACCCCGGAATACTGCAATATTAGATATAGAAGGTCATTGGCACACGGCATTGATTGATAGCGGAGCTTCCGTTTCTCTAATTAAAATGACTTTAGCTAAGGGGTATAGGAAAATAATTGAAAAACGTAATGTAGATAGCTATTTAGTGGATATCCAAGGTAATAGGATACCTAGTATAGGTAAGGTAATAGTACCGATTAGGTTGAATGAAGATATTGAATTGAATCATGAGTTTATTATCATAGAAGACGGAAATTTTCAAACAAATCTGCTTCTAGGGTTAGATTTTCTCAAAAAGTATGAAGTGAAAATTGATTGGGGATTAGGAAAAATGTTTATAGGAGAAATAGAGATAGAATTGATGGAAGAAAAGGGAATAAATGAATTAGGACAGTATAATAAAGATACAAATGCGCGATTAAGGAACGTGGAATCACAACTGAGAGAAATCAGGAGTATTTTGATGAACCTGAATAAAGTAGCCTTGAGTAAATCAGAAGAGGACGAGAATCTTTCATCGTTGGCCGCGACAAAAGGTTCCTCTGTTAAAACGACGGCCAATCGTTTTACAGAGAATGTTAACAACGTAAAGGTCCCTAAAGAGGAAACAAAAAGGTTACAACCTGCGAGGACAAAGAGCCGATCAGGTACAAAAAGGGTGAATGATATCAGAATTGAGTTTTCTGATAACAAGAAATCTCCTGACAGAATTCACGAAAATCGTAGGAGAAATAAGTGTGTACAGGCGTGTCCGATAAAAACGGAACGTAGTACAGGTAGGCGAAATCAGCTTGAGAAGGAAGCTGAGACTCGAGATAGAAAAAGTAAGCTGAGTTTGGAAGGACGGAAGCAGATCGAAAAAGTTTCGCGAGATGAGGTTAAAGTGATGAGAAATATGAATAAGAAGAAAAAGGGTATTTCGAGAGAAAATGAACGAACCGTAGGGATTTCGGAAAATGTGTTGGAAATGAGAAATTTCGAGGAAAATAGCGAGAAGAAGAGTAGGAGAGTTGAGAAAGTATTGAACGATAAGTTGAAACGAGTAAGAAATGAAAATTCAGAGGAAAAAAGTGAGACGAGAAGGGGTCAAGAAACATTTGAGGCAACAAATCGTTGTAATGAGCGAATATCAAAATCCGCAACGAATACGAATATCGTTACGAGAGGGAATGCAATGGAAAATAGGAAAAATTCGGAAAATTCTTCCAAGGAAGAACTTCGAAATCAAGTACTACCTTGCAGTTCAGCTGTGTACTTATCTGAGGATATTACACTACCTCCGAAAACGATGGTTATTTGTTCAGGAAATATGAGATATTTCAAGAGAATTACTTCGGAAAATGTAGTTTTAGAAGGAAATGACGGAGTTCATGGTTTAATGTTTGCTAGAACTCTTTGTGAACGACAAAAGAGAGTACCGATTCGATTAGTGAATTTATTGGATAAAGAAAGAGTTTTACGAAAGAAAACAGTGGTGGCGTATGCGTATGAGACAGACTTAGATATAAAAGGAAAAGAGGTGAATAAAAATGGAATATATTCTGTTGAAGTTAAAAATGAAACAGAGAAATTATTGGAGCAGATGAAGTTGAATAACCCTGTAAATAGAGATCAAGAAAAATTAGTCAAGCTAGTGAAAGAATATATAGATATATTCCGTGCGCCGAATAAGAAATTGACATGTACTTCCAGAGTAAAACATCATATTATTACTGAAAATGTACCACCGATAGCAAAGCGACCGTATCGAGTACCTTATCAGAGAAAGAAAATACTTGACAGAGAAATACAAGAACTATTGGATAATGACATAATTGAGGATTCACAATCCCCCTGGAGTGCTCCTTGCATTTTGATAGAAAAGAAACGACATGACGGAGAAGATGCAGAATTCAGACTTTGTATAGATTATAGAAATTTAAATGAAATCACAAAAACTGATTATTTCCCGCTGCCAAATTTACAAGAGACTTTAGATGCTTTGAGTGGGAGCGGATTATTCAGTGTATTAGATTTAGCTAGCGGATATTATCAAGTAGAAGTTGACGAAAATTCCAAAGATAAAACGGCTTTTAGTACACCGTATGGACATTATCAATTTAATAGACTACCTATGGGATTAGTTAATGCACCCGCTAGCTGGCAAAGATTGATGTATGCGGTGTTGTCAAAATTAACTGGAAATGAGTGTTTAGTTTATTTAGATGATATTATAATTTTCAGCCCAGACAATGTTGACGAGCATTTAGAAAGACTAAGACATGTATTTGAAAGATTGAGAGGAAGTAATTTGAAATTGAAACCTACAAAGTGTCACTTTTTACAAACAGAGACGAAGTATCTTGGTCATATAATTTCAAAAGGAGGCTGTACTGCTGATCCAGAAAAAACGGAAGTTATTAAACATTATCCTCGACCACAGAGTGTGAAAGAAATTCGCGCATTTTTAGGCCTATGTGGATTTTATCGAAAATTTGTACCAAAATTCTCCGAAGTAGCGTTGCCTCTGGTAGAATTAACTAAGAAAAATGTGCCATACATATGGACGGACAGACAGAAAGAATCATTTGAAACACTAAAAAACGCTCTTATTAAACCACCGATTTTGAGATTTCCAGACGTGAAGAAAACTTTTATATTAAGTACCGATGCTTCTGCTACTGCAATAGCGGGTGTACTAAGTCAAGAATTTGAAGGATCAGAATTACCTGTTTGTTATTCTAGTAGAACTTTGAACTCAGCTGAAAGACGGTATTCAACTATTGAGCGTGAGTGTCTGGCCGTTATATGGATGATCAAGAAACATAGGATTTACCTAGTAGGAAATCATTTCACAGTCTATACTGATCATAGGCCTCTTATTTATTTGCTAACTATAAAGGATCCTAGTTCAAGATTAGCAAAATGGGCGTTATCCTTAGCAGAATATAGCTTCAGTATTCTTTATCGTCCGGGATCCAAGAATACAAATGCTGATGCCTTGACAAAATTGAGAAGCACCGAAGAAACAAAAAACTCGATAAAATTAATAACTAACATACCTCGTGAAGAAGAAATCGAAAGTTCACCTATGATTGATATGGTATGGAGCAACGCAAATATTAAACGCCAACAGAATGCGGATAAACAATTGAGAGATTTGATCAATTCCTTAGATGAGACAAGTGACGATTTCTATTTGAATTTAGAAGGAATATTGTACAAAAAGAGAGACAATAATGAGAGAAAAGATAAGATATGCGCACCAGCGACTATGATAAAGGACATAATTAAATTATACCATAGTGCAGTTACGTCAATGCACCCAGGCCAAAAGCAAACTTTGAAGACGATTCAAAGAGATTTTTATTGGAAAAATATGAGAAAAGACATTGAAAATTTTTGCAGGAAATGTCATAGCTGTAATCTTAGAAAAGCAAATTACCAACCCCCAGCAGAGTTACAAAATCTTTATGCACCTGAAGCCCCGTTTGACCGAATATCTATGGATATTGTAGGACCTCTAAATAGAACAAAAAACGGAAATAAATATATTTTAACAATAATTGATCATCTCACTAGATACCCAGAAGCGGTCGCACTTCCTGATATTACAGCTGAAACCGTAGCAAAAGCATTTGTTGTAAATATAATTTGTCGATTCGGAACGCCAATGGCATTATTAACCGATAGAGGAAGTCAATTTATGTCAAGAATGTTCAAGGAAGTTTGTAAAATACTTGATATTAAGAGATTATTAACAACCCCGTATCATCCACAATGCAATGGAATTATTGAAAGAATGCATCTTCAAATGAAACAAATGATATCTCATTACGTAACTGATGAAAATGATGGATGGGACGAATACCTACCGTTTGCGATGCTAGCCTATAGAAATCAGATTCATGGGTCGACTAATGAAAGCCCTTTCTATTTGATGTTTGGACGAGATTTCATACTACCACATCAATTGATTAATCAGAAAACCCGAATAAGTTATGACATTGATAGTAATTACGCCGCCGAACTCACTCATAGAATGCAAGTCGCACATGAGATAGCTAGAGAATCTCTTGAAAAAAGTTCAGAAAATAGACGAGAAAGATTTAATAAAAAAGCAAAGACCAGAGAACTGAAAATAAGTGACCGTGTATATTTACATACTCCAGTTGTAACAAAAGGCAGAAAATTAGCAAGCAAATTCTATCCAAATTTTAGCGGGCCATTTAGAATAATAGAAAAACTTGGACCAGTGACTTATAAAATTCAAAAGATCGGAAATAGAAAAGAGGTACAGATCGTTCATGCAAATAGACTGAAATTAGTTAAGGGTGTAGAATCAGCTGACAGTGAGGAACATTCAGTCGAAAACGAGGTACAAATAAATAATGGGCCAGAGGACGATGACCCGTCCCTTTACGATATTGGGATACCTAGAATAGAACTAGGTCAAATTCAGAATCCGAGAACATCTGGTGAATCAGATAACGAAACGGACTCCACAAACTCAGACTCGGAGAGCAACGAAGAAGGAAATACAAGTAATGATAACGAAGAAGAAAGCATTAGCGAGGAAGAACAATACGAATCTGCCAGCGAGTCAAATTCGGAACCTGAAATAGTACATAATCACCAAACCCGGTCAAGAGGGCCTGTAGAAGATCACGATTGGGTGTTGCGTCGTCAAATTTAATTTTTTTTTAAAAGCAAGTAACATAGCGAGAGTGGATTTCACCACGGTCAATATGATAACGATTTAGGGTTGACGAAACCCTATACTCATATACATATGGAAATATAGCTGTCGACCCTCAAGCGCATAAGAGATTAGGAAAGTGAAATATTGAATAAGATTAGATTAATACGTAAAAAAAATAGGAGAATCATAAAAACATTATCGACTGTTTTAGAGAAACAAAATATCAATAAGATTAGTAATTGATAAATATTTTTAGGGAAAGTACTACTAGTCATCGTGAGTCAGCTGATGATCAATATAGGAGGTGGTTTAATAGCCTATGACTGTCGGAATCCTTCGGCTAATATAAGTGCCATATCGCTGAGAGATGTGGAAGAGTGTCCAGACCCCATACAGGGATATAAAACAAAAGAAGTAACTGTACAAATTTTGGAAAGAAAACGAATTGACAAGATACCAGTAAGAACGTGTCTCGTAGAAATAAACAGATTTATGTACAACTGCGGAATGTGGTCTCACGCTAGCCCCGTGAAACACGGAATTCTAAATTACATACAACAAGTCGAGAAAGAGGAATGTGAAAAAATGCATGCACATGTAGAATATCGTGGGTTCAATAATCATGTCATAAAATTAGAAAGAAATACATCTGTCACCACATCAGTAACCTTAGCAGGAAAGTTAACTCAAGAAGGAGTTTGTGAAGGTGTCACCTACAGCTATAAAGGAGAAGAATGGAGTAATGTAGTTGTAATCGCTTCTGTAACTATCACAATAACAAATTATATGGCTACGGCTAGATTAGATGCAAATGAAATAGTATTAATGAACGGAATCTTATGCAAGTTCTTAGATAACTATTGCATGGATTACATAATAGGCGAAACAACATGGGAATCCATAAAAGTAGACGAGTGTCAGGATTTTGCCACCCTATACGACGGAAAGGCAGCGCTAGTTCAGGAAACATCGGATCAAACAAATCAAAAGCAGATATTAGTAGTAGAAGCTAATTGGAAGATATTTGCTATAGAAATCAAATCACAAGACTTTCATTGTAACAGAAAAGTGTGGATCACAGAACATCCACGAATTTTAATAACAGAATACCTTCCTGAAGTGCCTTCCATGAAATGGAAAGTTGGAAATACCGAGGCAGATGCAAATCTCATCACCTACGTCAACACAAAATTTTTATATATTGAACAATCGTTTAAACGAAATTTGCATGAAGCTTTCGCTCAGACCGTATATAGAAGATGTTTATTACGACGAGAAGTACTAAAAAATCGTCTACTACTAGCAAAAAGTCACCCTAATGCAATTGCGGCTTTGGTACAAGATCAGATGGGATTTATTGGACAAATAAGTGGAGAGGTGCTATACATCCTCAAATGTCAACCAGTAAATGTAGACATACGAAGAGAACAAAAAAATTGTTACGTAGAACTACCAGTCACGGCTCATAATAGATCATACTACATGTCCCCTATCACACGTATATTGCAAGATTACGCTACTCAGATAGAATGTAATCAACTAATTCCCCCTTTGTATTATCTAGACTCTCATTGGATAGGTTTTGATCCATATCCCACTACCGGAGTGATCCCAAGTAAACTTAAAGTAGGAGAAGAATCCCCTTTTCGAATACAATCAATAAAACAAATAGGAGTCGGTGGAATATACACGGATGCGGAAATAAGACGCGCTCAGGAAGTAATGATGTACGGGATAGAACGTGAGGCTGTGAACAATATTATAGTTCAGAAGATAAGCGGAAAGACCGTGGACGGGCAAGGATTTTCAGCGTTGAATTTATTTGATGAAAAAGAATTAGCTAAATTAGCTGACTCAATGATAAAGAAAATATACGGTTGGTTTGTATATGTAGGAGATCTGACCAGTGGATTGTTAGGATTATATTTTTGCTATAAAGTATTGAAATTTTTACTAGAAACCTTTCTAAACGCGATAGCAATTCATCGGTGGAAAGGATTATCATGGCATATGTTGTTTTCATGTTGCGACGCCTTCACTATGTATATATTGCATCAAAAACTCCTCCAGCAAACGGACATTCCCACATATGCGCCTGAAGAATCCATAAATCCACCAGAGGAAGATAATATACCGATAAACTCTGTCCCGTTAACGGAAATGAGGCAGAACATGACAATAAATAAAAATCTGAACCCGATAGGAGAGGATCAATCTAGCGTGTCGAATCCTTTTGAAACTGTAAAATGGAATTTTGGCAGAACTACTGATAATCAGTAAAATTTTTAAGAGGCTGGAATATGCGATAATAAACTCACCCTGAAAGAACTATTAATTTTAACCATATGATATAAGATAGGAACCATTGACACTAGGTAGTAGATAAGGAATTAGTTATTGTATGATTCAAGGAAAATGAGTTGAAAAGAAAGTAATAAAATGGCAAAATTAATGGATAGCAGAGCTACATATAGAGATGATAATTTTAATGTTGTGACGAAAACATGTTATATATAAACTAAGCGATATTGTCGGAGTAAATTCAGATAAGGGCGTATAGACATTGTAGTTTATGGGCGTGAAAGACATTTTGGTTTATGGGCATAAGGACTATTTAAGTAAAAATTCGAGTTGAACTTCTTCACTCTCAACTGAAGTGCTAATCAGAAACGACCATAACAACCAAAGAGAAGAAAACCATGGAATCTCTACTCAAATGGGTTCGAGAGATGCCGGACAACATGGTTAAGAAGAATTTATTAATTACGATAGTGAACAATTTGGTGGGTGAACACCTCACATTAATTGACCGGATGGAGCAGAGGAGGTACCCCAGCCAACAATTGACCGGTGAGAGGTGCTACAATTTGCTCTACCTTCTCATGTTCCACGCCGAGCACCTGAGGACATCAGAAAATATGGGTTTTTGGACGTGCACCTGCAATTGGTGCATTCCGGAAAACCGACAGCCGCCTCCACGAGTCAGAGGGGTACCCTGTGAGTGCCACTGGTGCCAAAACATCCACGACGACGGACCGCCACCGCCCATAGATGACTCCAGCCCTGCCACTGAAACGACTTCGGTGAGTTTCACACCCCCGGTTCCGGCACCGAATTCTCCCGAAAGCGACTGGGACGATGGGTTCCCAGCCCACACTACGGCCGCCCTGAAGCTGATTCCTGCAGAGAGGTGGGAAGTGGAAACATCCACCCCCCGAGAAAACCCTGAAGCGGCCCTTCCGGACTCACCTGAGTCCCCCCCTGTGGACGCCGACGTATCACCGAGACAGGCCTGGTAATCACCAAAATTTTTGAGTTATCCACCTCATGTGATGTGACAGGTACCTAGTGGTGTTGTGTTTTTTTTTGTTTGTTAATGGAAACCCTTGATAGGAAATTTCAAAGTGTTTAATTAGATTTAAATTGTTGAAACAAATTCCACACATGTACATCTAGATTTATTCTTGCTTATATATAAAATCTTTATTGAAAAGAAAAAGAATATATAAACATTTTTCATTTTGTTCTTGATATATGTATATTGTTCATTTATGAAATCAATACTTTTGTAAGTATTAATTTCAAAAAGGGGTGAGGGAGGGATGTGCTGGGCACGAAAATAATGTATCAATTTTGATAAGTAATCAGAAATCTAATGTCAAGTAGAAATAATTTAAACAAGACCTAAGAAGAATATATGAAGTCATAATCAAATTGAGGCACAAAAGAGTCGACAATATTAATTGATGGCCAAACTGTTATCAATGAGGATAAAATGAAGTCATGAGTTATGTATACAAATGACCCAAAAGGGCATTGATAAAATAAGTAAATAGCTTAAGATTTGATATCACAGAGAAAAACAAAGCCATTAATTTGGAACTTGATGACAAAATGTGCACTTGTTTCCTTTATAGATTCCCACAATCAAAGAGACACAGGGCACTGATAAAAGAAGTAAATAGCTTAAAATTTGATATCACAGAGAAAAACAAAGCCATAAATTTGGAAATTAATGACAAAATGTTATGCACGTGTTTCTTATATAGATTCCCGCAATCAAAGAGACAAAGGGGTTAGATTTTGATATAAAAGCAGTCTGAATCGGAAATCAGTAATCAGTCACAGAGAGTCACTAGTAACACTAGTATGATTCGATCAAGTTAAACATCCGTAATGTCCGTGGACACACGGTTTAGAAGCTAACGAGAACTTTAAGTCTCGAGTTCTTTGTCGATAGATAAATCGTGCTTTTCTGTTCAGTTTAACAAAGTTGTCGTAAGACAGGTTGAAAAAGTTAGTCTTCAAAAGCTGAAGTGATACCACTCATTAAAGTGACTTGTTCAGTTGAAAGTTTTCTCAGTTCATATAAAATCCAGTTCGAGTGCCGAGAAATTGCTAATATAATAATCGAAGTGAAAAGTGAAACCTAATTGAGATGTGTAAGTAGTTCAAAAAGCCTATGTCACTAAAATTCACAGTCTATAAAGCCCAAAAAGCCCAGTTCATTGACGTCAAAGATATTTAAGCGACGCGTGGTAGTAAATTTATTGTTTATCTAAGAGGGTGTCGTTTACAGCAGGTAGTAGCCAGGGTCGTACTTGAAACTATAAAGCATTTGGACGTAGGATTTCTGATTACAAAGAAGGGATTTTGATTATAGTGTTGTATATTGAATTTGAATGTATACTTGTTTGTGTTTAAGCCATATAGATGATTGTGAATTAACATGGTTCTTTCAGGAGATTTATTTAATTTTTGAATATACGTGTACTTGTGTCAGTAGTTCACCACAGTTAGATAAAGTATATTTTTAATTAGATTAGTTAACTTGACGCCGTTGTTTTACTCACCTGTAAGGCCTTACCCTAAAAACATCTGTAGCTTTATCACCTCACATATAGGACAAATCCGCTCGGCCTATCCAAAAATAATTTAACATCTTATCAACTAGTGAGGTGTACAGCACAGGTTAAACCTAAAATACCACTGGCACTGGTTTTAAACTTCCCCCTCGATATATAAATTGACGTGTTTTTTGCCCACGGCAAATTCTCCCTGCTAAAAGAAGTACTAGGGGTGGGAAGTTTTGAAATGAAGACACGGTATATAATTGGGTATCGTCAGCGTAGAAATGAGAATGACTGTACCTCAGCTGTTTATGAAATTCAAATGTATAGAATGTGTCCCCGAATTGATCCTCGGGGTACACCATTTTCTACATGAATTGAGTTAGAAGTTACCCCATCAAGTTCCACTGATTGATAACGATCATGTAAATAGTTTTTAATGAGAGTGATAGCCGTACTACCTTATACTACTTTATACGATCAAACGCTTTAGTATAGTCCAGCAGAATGAGTAACGTTAATTGTTTCTGATCTTGGTCACGGAGGATATCATCGGTGACCTTCAATAATGCGGTAGTGCAGCTATATCCTTTCCGAAAACCTGATTGTGTTATTGGTAGTATATCGAACGTATCTAGAAAGACCATGATCTGTTTATACATTATTTTTTCAAGTATTTTCGAAGCAACACAAAGTAGACTTATTGGGCGCAATGAGCTATATATAGTCTTCAGGACACTTCGTTTTCGGAATAGGGATGATTTTGGCTATCTTCCAGCAGGAAATATACTCTTTTCCAAGCATAAGTTATATATTATATATTATATATTCGATACCAAATGATAATAATAGAATACTAGACTTAATATTTTCCTCATTTGATTGTAATGTCGAACAAGACCTATTACCATTCGTTGACGAAGATCGTCATCATCCTTCCCTAGTGTGTCACTTTAAGGCTTCTCGTGGAAGACAAAAGCCATTTGGTGTCGAAAGTAATTCACCAAAGGTCTATAATTTTCGGAAAGCAGATTATATATCGCTCTACGATAGTTTTAGTAACATTGATTGGTCTGCAATGTACTCAAAACATGATGTTAATAGTGCATGTACGGCTCTATATGATACGCTGAATTATAATTTTGATGCTTATGTTCCAACCAAAATCCCTAGACGCCGAAGCTTTCCGTTCTGGTTCGACCGAACAATAATAGATAATATTTTAGAAAAAGAAAGAGTATTGAGGAGATATAAAATAACTAAAAATGATAACTTATACCAGAGATTCACCGAACTTCGTATAATGGTCAAATCGCAGATCAAGGCCGCCTACAAAAAATACATCCGTCAGTCTGAGCAGCAAATATCCACGGAACCAAAAAACTTCTGGCACTTCATTTTACAAAAAAGGGGTCACTCGAGAATACCTGGTACAGTTAGAGATAATATCGATACATTTGAAACGCCCCAAGCCATAGTGAACGCATTTGCCGACTATTTCAAGAGCGTTTATAGAGATTCTACCGAGAATCCGCACCTATCCTACGAAACCATCCCGAATAATTATGATTCCATATCCATCAAGACGGTAACTCCCGCAGACATTATCAAGGCAAGTTATAAACTCAAAAATAAACTCAGCCGGTATCGATCAAATACCTAGTTTTCTAGTGAAAGATTGTATAGTTTTACTAGCAGAGCCACTTTCATTCCTATTCAATTTGATTATCTCAACATGCACTTTTCCAAATCTCTGGAAAATCGCGAGGCTGTGTCCCATCTTAAAAAAAGGAGATCCATCACTTTTAAAGAATTATAGAGGAATCTCAATTCTATGTAATTTTTCCAAACTTTTCGAAATAATTGTTTACGACACTGTTTATTCTTCGACAAAACTAATTATATCAGAGAATCAACACGGATTTATGGCGGCACGCGCTTGTACTACCAAATTAGCATGTTTCTCTCAATTCGTTAGCGAAGTATTAAACAACCAAGGACAGGTTGACGTTATATACACTGATTTTCAGAAAGCCTTCGACCAGATTGTGATCTTACTATCAAAACTCAATAATATAGGTTTCTCATCGAATACTCTGAAATTATTCGAATCATATTTATATGGTCGCCAACAATTCGTAGAACATGCCAACGTTAAATCCCCATTATTCACCTCGACCTCTGGTGTACCGCAAGGATCCAACTTAGGACCACTATTATTTAACATTTTCATTAACGACCTCATTAATAATCTCGATTATGGTAATCTTGCTTATGCAGACGATCTAAAAATATTCTCAGATATAGAATCATCCAGGGACTGCGACCAATTACAGTTGAGCATAAATAAAGTGAGGGATTGGTGCACAACTAATAAATTGAGCCTGAATGTTTCTAAATGTTACGTCATGACTTTCACCAGAAAAAAGAATCCAATTTACCATGATTATGATATTGATCAAGTTATACTGGATAGGTGTGCAGAATGCAAAGATCTAGGCATTGTTTACGATGACAAATTAACGTTTGTTCCACATATCAATCAGATGGTCGCTGCTGCTACAAGAGCTCTGGGTTTTATATTGAGGAATAGTCGTTATTTTGAGAATATATCAACCCTCAAAACATTGTATTTTGCCTTCGTTCGTTCCAAGCTAGAATATGGTTCATTGGTTTGGAGCCCCATATACCAATGTCACATAAACACTATTGAATCGGTTCAGAGAAGATTTCTCAAATATTTAGCTTTTCGTGAGGATGGGACCTATCCAGTAAGGGGTATTGAAAACGCGACCTATCTTAACAGATTTTCAGTTCCGTCTTTAAGTTGTAGAAGGCAAATTTTGGCAGTCACTTTCCTGTACAAATTGTGGCATAACTCTGTTGACTGTCCAACATTGCTAAGTAAAATCAATTTACTTGTACCGCGCCATGGGTCAAGGAAAACTTTACTGTTTTACAACGTAGTAGCCCGAAATAATATCATGGTACAAAATCCGATATATATGATGTGCGATATCTTCAATAAAATTTGCCATATCTGTGATCTCAATAATGATAGTCTCCATGTAGTCATCGATCGTATTCACGAATTGAAAGAATTGTTGATAATTATTCATTATCCACGGTATTATTGTTGTTTGTTGCCATTTTCTTATTATTTTATTTATAGTCTTATATCACTGTTTGTTTTACTAACACTATTTGAATGCTATTTGTTTCATTAGAAATGTTATTCATAGATAAAAATTTGAAACTTTTGTTCTTCTTTTTCCTTTAATTGGGTTCTTGTACCTGTTGGAAATAAAGGCTTATTATTATTATTATTATTATTATTATTATTATTATTATTATCATTATTATTATTATTATTATTATTATTATTATTATTATTATTATTATTATTATTATTATTATTATTATTATTATATGTGACAAAGATAAGGTAGGATTACGGGACAGGCATATAAAAGCATATTAACTCCAATTCCATCAACTCCCTACGCTTTAGATTTTATAGATAAGATTGTGTGATAAATTTCTTGTTTGTTTGTTGGAGAGAAAATGAATTGGCGATCATCTGCCATGGTATTGTTACACTGAAAAAATAGCTATACTTCGGTCAAGTTATTCTGTGATCTTGAAATAGATTACTTTATATGAATAGTTAATATTTTGCTTGGATGTATATTCCTTTGTTATGAGAACTTTGTGGTTCTTGAAATTTTTCAAAATTTCGCTTGAATGGAATTTTTTTCAATTGAAAGCATTTTCTCTTGTCATAAGATCGCGCGAGTTTGTTCAATCTGGCGGGATCAAGAAATCGAAGATTCCCGAATCGGTATCGGGATCGCGATCGATAGCCGCAAACCGGGTCGGCTCAATGTCAATGCTCCACCGGCATTCAGTTCAGTTTTTGCTCTATTCAGTTCAGTCTCAAGCAGTGGTAAGTATTATAGATACGCTCTGTGTTTTTTATTTCTGTCGTGATTCCGGTGTTGTATTATTTCAAATATGGTTCCACCAATAAAGGAGTTTTTAGAATCGTGTCACCTGTCCCACCTGTCCGGGAAGTTTGAAATTGAGTATACCTATGTATAAACTATGTATAAACACAAACACAAATTAGATAGGTACAAACATGATGTATTTATATGTAAATAGGTAAAACAATTGAACATTTTATTTGTTTGCATTTCAAAAATAGGTCTATACTGTTTTCAGAGTTGAAATAATAATATCGCTTGAGAATTTTTCAAATTTCAGAATTGAGTAGGTATAGTGAAGCAATAATGGGGTCATTTGATAACGTCTCTTTCCAAATCAGGAGAGATCTCTTCTAAGAATATTATCATTTAATATCTTTTCATGAATCTGTATTATCTTGTATCATATGCAACTCTCTTACGCCAAACTAAACAAAACGCAATATAAGTTAAGCTACTCTTGAGTCAAGAAACTGATTCTTACAACAAAGTGTTTGACACAATGGTTTGACCTTCACTCAAGAGAAACCCTCATGCCGACCAAGTAGAACTAGCTCATCTTTTATGTACTCACTCACCTAGAAACCCTTCGATAATATTTCATTTTTATTGTATTATTCTCTAGAACAAAATATAGATGAAGATTTCCTTTTGCCATTTCTGACAGAGGGACAGATTAGTCAACTGGCAGATGGAAATATAGGCGACATTATCCGATTAAAAGTCGGAATAAAACGACATAATGAAAATGTAAGCATGACATTAGAGTAGATTAGGATAATGGTTAGCCAATTTGAAGAAATTGGACAATGACAACTCGATTTGTATTATTCGAATCATATTTCAAATTATATCCGCACTGTGTGCCACCCATGCCAGCTACGCCACTGCATGTACCTTCAAAATAATATGAATGATACCATATACCTAGTAGAGGATGATACATAATATAGTTTCAAATACTCAGAATTAATTATAATTTATAACATTTCTTCACAGAATAAAGAAAATGATGATGTGCCTCCAAAAAAACGATCTAAGAGCAGTGAAGATGATCCTTTTGATATATGTCTTGATGGTAAATCTGAGTTTGGAGTAGTTCCTTCCCAAGAAAGTATTCAAATCTCAGAAAATGAGTTATCCCTTTCAGGCACGCTGGTACACGTCTTGTACCACATAATTTGTGGCATGTGCTGCATGGTGGTCGTTATTTGTACCGGTTTTTTACAGTTCCCTATAGCATATTCCGAGCAGATTTCTATAAACAATATTCATATCAAAGGCATGAGAGGTGTTCAAACATTGCCCACTAGATGATACAACCTGTTGTTTCATTGTTTGACATGTGTTTTTTAGACTTGAATGAAGGCGTTCATACTGTTATTTGTTTAGCTTGTGGCGGCCGTGAAATTTTAATATTTCAGAGGAATATTTAGATCGGAACTATCCTGCCTTGTGTTGCTGGACAGTCAAATATTTAAAGGTATACAATGTTGAAAGTTCAACTATAGCCGTTTGTATTATATGACCTAATTTTGCAGCGAACCGCTATCTGTACCACCGTGCACCTTCTGGTAGTTCATTATGTCGCGTGGTGGAAAAGACGAATTGCCCTTTAGGGTTGTTGGTATGACTATGAACGAATTTTATGATGAATTATATGAGGATCTACCATCAGATACGAATCAAGAAACTAGTGAAAGTGAGGAAGAAGAAGATCAGAACATCAGTTTCGAAGGGCAGCAACCCGAAGAAATAGAAATGGATGTAGAAATAGACATGGATGAAATAATAGTGAATGCAAGTATCGAAGCGGGTGAGACTGATTACGAGTCTGAGTCAGAAGTACCTTTGAATGTACTCAGAGAGCAACTGATGCTCGATAAGACCCCAACTGACATAACCTGGAAAAAGACTTATACGATGAATCCAATTTCGCCATTCAACAAGGAATGTGGTGTTGCGAATTTTGTGAAAGAATTGGATGACTATGATCCAGATAAACTATTTGATCTGATGCTATCAGATGAGATTATTGAACATATTGTGTTCCAGACGAATTTGTATGCTCAACAAAAGCAGCAGAGAAATGGGAAACAATTTCTTATGACAAATGATAAAGAGATCAAGGCTTTTCTAGGGATGAATCTACTTATGGGTATAAAGGTTTCAACTAGCTACAGGGACTACTGGTCGTCAGCACCAGATCTTCATGATGAATATATATCAAATATCATGAATGTCAATCGGTTTGGTTGGATCCTGAATAATTTGCATCTAAATGACAACACATTATTACCAGAAAGAGGTTCACCAACATTTGATAAACTTTATAAAGTTCGGCCATTTTTGGATATGATACAGTGTAATTTCAAGAAATGTTTTATCCCAACAGAAAATGTGGCAATTGATGAATCAATGATTCGCTTCAAAGGCAAAAGTACGCTGAAGCAGTACATGCCGAAAAAACCAATAAAGCGAGGATACAAAGTGTGGATGTTGGCAGATCAGTCAGGATACTGCTATGAATTTCAAATCTATACAGGCAAATCTGGGGACATGGTAGAAAAGTCATTAGGGAAGAGGGTAGTGGAGAACTTGTCTGCAGATTTGTCAGGGCATAATTATCATTTATTTTTTGATAATTATTTCAGTAGTGTGGACTTGCTTCATAGTTTGAAGGAACGACAAATACTTGCCTGCGGAACTATAAATAGTACAAGAAAACGATTACCAAAGTTCGTGACAGACAAATCAATGAAAAGAGGGGACATAGACCACTTTGTCAGCAACACTGGGCTCTCAGCACTGAAATGGAAGGACAGAAGAACATTACACATGATTTCCAATTTTCACAATCCTCTGAATGTGACGACTGTACGGAGAAGAGAGAGAAATGGTTCAATCACAGAAATAGCATATCCGGAAGTTGTGAAGGATTATAATAAATTTATGAATGCTGTCGATAAATTTGACCAGCTAAAATCGTCCTACGAGATCAACAGGAAGAGTCATAAATGGTGGCATCGAATATTTTTTTATTTTATTGATGCATGTGTTGTTAATAGCTTTATAATATATAAAAAACTCGCAGAAAATAATCGTGAAGTCCCTTCTCTAACTCTCAAAGATTTCAGAAGGAAAGTAATCACTCATCTCGTTTCTGATACCATTATGTCACGCAAAAAGCGGAACAGAAGTGGTTCACCTGTAGAAATCAAAGGCCATAAACCATTCATTTCCACATCAATTCGATTGAAAGAGTCTTCACATCAACCCGAACGCACCAGCAGTAGAAGATGCGCTTTATGCAGTACCAATAAACGTCAAATACGAACCGAATGGAAATGTAGCGTTTGCAGTGTTCCCTTGTGCTTATCTAAAGATAGAAATTGCTTTTCTCTATATCATAAGAAATAATTCATTCTTGTAATAATAATAAAGTTTTCTTTCACTTATACTTACATTCATTTCTGAAACTTCATAAAGTGCACGGTGGTACATACGGTGTACCGGCTGTTTTCTCTTTCACAACTATTGATATCATTAGTTTTTTTTTTGAAACTATCTTAAATTACTTTATCCTTGCTCTCTGATGAGTTTTTATCATTATTACACTAATTTCCAGAATGCGTGCAGCACGGGTCAAAAAAGTATCGAATTCACCGTGCCGGAAAGGGTTATCCAATTATTTTTATCACCACAACAGAAACTTTATATTTGTCAGAAAGTGGACCATCTACGTCATCTATAGCGTCTTCGCAGAAAGAATTGAAATGTATCTATTCAAATAGTTACGTGAACGAGATTGACCTAGAGATCTTTCTAAAGAATGATATCGTTGGACATGCTCTCCTACTGAAAGCCAAGCAAGTTGCCTTAAATAACACAGATAGGGATAGATTGGCAGAAATTATAATCAAGCCCTTATTGAATAAATTCAGGAGACTAGGAAAAGAGGTTCTACAAATTTTAGCCCAAAAAATTGAAAAATTGATCCCTGTAGAAAAATCAAGTACATACTATGTACCTGCAATATCAAAAAGAGAGAGAGTGAAAAATGAATCCGAAAAGGCAAGGGGGAAATTGGCAGATAAACAGAGAGATATTTTGTGGATCATATCGATTTTATATCCGGTGTTTACCGGGACATTTTGTATCATAGCGGGACGTCCCGCTAATTTTTTCTGGTGTATGCGGAACTAGCGGTACAAAATCTTTCAGGACCCTGATAATTTTCAGGAAATCGAATTACCTGCTATTGACAGCCATGAAGTTGGAGTTGGCAGCGAATTATAATTTTGAGGTTATATAAGTAACATTCACTTTCACTTGCAAAATTGAATCAGAAACAATATTCAGTACCTATATCAGTGATAAAAATTGATATTATTCAATATGCATGATCATTTTGGTCAATATTTAATTTCTGGAATTGATCGTGTTGATGAATGATATGGACCTAATTTGCACCTAAAGTGGTCACAATTTTCATGCAAGTGTCCTCCATATAGAAATGACAAGAGAATCACATCTTTTAGACATATATAACTACGAGGTTTATGTGAAAATCACTATTTTACTTGGTTTCGTGAGATGTGACCATAACAGACTAGGCACCAAGAAATGGAAAAACGTTTCTATCCTGAATATGAGATCAAACTGTTGGTGATGAATTACTCATAGGAAGGTCAATCATCCATCGCAGGTCAAACAGAGGAAGGAAAGTAAGTACAACTTCTTGAAATTATAATGGGAATTGTGATTGATTATAATTTTTTTCAGTATTAACAAATCATTGTAGCATGGATAAACTGAATAAGTTTATCAATAGCCAAATGTTGGGCAGTTTTCCATATTGATAGGAGGGACTACACCCTCTCAGTATAACTATTTATTATCAATAACAAGAAAGTAATGGAATCTCATTATTCATCAGCAAGAATAAACTCACTCGAAATTGAAAATCTCTGCTGGACAATGTTTATATTTTCAAATAAAGAAAAACTTCTAATTTGATATTCACTTCAAATGAAACATAAAGTATCTACCAGATACTTAATGAAAATAATTCAGCCTGAGGACCCTCCATGAACAAAAGCATAGGATCAAATTTATTTTTTAGTTTTGTTATAGGTTGAAGAAATATAGGTACCTAAACTCATGAACTGTGGAAATTTCACACCTCTCATTGATTGTCTACCTAGCCAAAGTTCAAATTAGATGTTCAATTTAGTAATCTTTCTAAAAATTCTAACAGTGGTGAATCTCAATAGATTTGCAGCTCAATCTGGAGCTTCAATAATGTACACTTTGAAATTATATTATTACTATAATTTAACACTTCAATTACCTCTTCTTGATGATATTATTCACAAATGAGGCTGTTAATTTGACTGAATAAAATATACCTGCCTGATGAAGTAGTCAAATTAATGAAATAGTGGGTCCATATATTTTTTCTATTTTGTTGTAATGTTTAATTATCTTGCATAATCTGCTTGATGATTCTTCATGTCTACCTACAGATAAGCTATGATGTTGTTCCAGTTTTGCAAAAGAGCAATGGTAATTATAATGAATGGTTTATTCAATAATTGGATATATTTTATGATGATATGGAATGATGGATATTTCATACCAATATACTGAAACACAAGCTGAAATTTTGAATTCTGTTATAATTCTCACAAAGCATCTTGATATTCATTTACTTTACATGTGATATTTATGTGATATTTGACAGCTGAATGATTGTATTCATATCATTCTATCATAAAATTGAAACAGTGCATAAATGTGAATTTCATGGGAAATAATCTGCAATGGATCTGAAATTGTTTTCTGATAAAAATCATTATTTTTGGTAATGAGTGGACATTTATTTTCTCAAAATTATCAGTCCAAAATTCCAACCTAGTGAAAGGTATCTGAAAAATACATATATCTAGTTATATGCCTTCGTGTTTATCTATAACCCCAATAATGTTCACTGGTTTAAAAACTATCTACCAGTTACTTAGTGGGTACCTACTCACTTGAAGGAGAGAACCTGAAGAGAACAAAATTTAAATTCATCACAGTTATTATTTAATAAATGTTCAGTGGGTGAAATATAATGATTTATGTTGGTTGAAATGATCCCGTTATTTGCTTCTCTCAAAATAGAGCTCTTGCTCTAGAGCAGTTGCTCTTTGATTTTTAGTGAAATTGATTCCTTATTATTATGTTGTCTTGCATTGACTGATGTTTTTGCATGAAACCTGAATGTTTCAGCTATTCTGGACACAATCACCATCATGATTTGAATATTGGATAGTTGGCTAAAATAGTAAAAACGGTTTCAATCAGATAGGTATTGTACATGAGATGAGTATGTTTTTTTTTCAAAGTGAGAAGGAAATGGAAATATATTAATCATCTGTCAAGAAGTGAAATAGACAATCTGTTTTCTACTCTCTACAATTAAAGAATACGGGCCCTAAAAATAAATATAATATAATGTGAACCCTATCATGATTACATTCATTTTGTTATTATTCCTTATTATTGAATTAGCTAATCCATACCACGTGACCCAATATGGCGGATGAGGGCATACAATCCGATACTTGCCATTGAAGTATCATTTGTTTTCTGGACCTTGGCTAGTATGACTGAATTGTGTTTATTTTCGGAGTTTTTCTGGTGTTTAGAAACGGAATTCAGATGGAGAGTGAATATTTAAAGACATTGATGTTGAATAGCAGAGATATTGGTGAAAGGTATGCTTAAAAAAATTCATTCAGTTCCTTCGTTTACATTTTTGTCACTGTATTTGTTTTAGGTATAAAATGAAGTTGGGATTGATTAATAATCTAGATCCTTTTACATTGGATTCTGATGCTGATTTGGATTATTCAATTGATGCTGTTCCTCCTGTAACATTCATGGATATTGCTGCCTATTTGGTTTTAACTCATAGCTTTTATTCCCAAGTCCAGATGAATGCCTACAAAAGCTTGGAGTCATATAAGTATTTCCAATCTGGTTTGGTTGTGAGGGTGGCAACAAAGATGGAGAATAATTTATTCATTTTAGTTGGTCAGGTGAGTTTTTTAACCAGTATACTGATTTCGGAGTTCCTAATGGTTTATTTTCAGGTGAAGCATTCACAGAGAGTTAAACCATTAGATGTTTGGTGCATTGTATTCAAGGAAGGTAGCATATGTACTGCTCATTGTAGGTACCTGTATGGCTGGAAACAGTGAAGTTTGCAGTCATATTGGTGCCATATTATTTGCAGCGGAATATGCAAACTCAAGGAGAAAGGCAATATCCTGCACAGATGTAGGAGCTGTGTGGTATATGCCATCCATGTCAAAAAAAGTTGACATTGTACCAGCACATGAAATGGATTGGGGAAAAACGACACACCAACAAGAAAGCAGTTCATTAAGAGGAATTGAAGTACCACCATTGTCAGGAAATGAGATGGCTGATATGTTGGAGACAATGAGCAAATTAGGATACAGCTGTCCTCTCATGAGGATTGTAGAGCCATTCGCTACCCAGATTTCTCAAAATAGAATTGAGATTTTAGTTTCTAGGATGAAAATAATATTAACAAGAGCTATTCTGAGCTCATGAGGATAGCTAAAAAGTCAAGTATTTCCTTAACAGATGAAGGAATTACAAAAATAGAGGAGGCTACCAGGCAGCAATCCCAAAATCAAAACTGGTATTAACAGAGAGCTGGTAGAATAACTGCATCCAAATTAAAATCAGTGTGTAGAACAAATAAGGAGAAACCTTCCCTCTCCCTCATAAAATTGATTTGCTATCCAACTAAAATGCCATTTTATAGTAAAGCTATTTCATGGGGTATATCAAATGAAAATAAGGCTGTAGAAGAATATAAGAAGTTTATGGAAGAGGCAAATCATGAATTTTTCAATATTAATGAAGTGGGATTACTTATCAATGAGAAGTGGCCCCAATTGGGTGCTTCTCCAGATCGATTAGTTTTTTGTGAATGTTGCTTAGGAGGGTGTCTAGAGGTGAAATGTCCCTATTTATTACACACCAATAATATACAGGACATACAGGAATATTTAACAATGAAGAGCTCATGTTTAGTTGAACTAGATGGAAAAATAACATTAGATAAAAAACACAGTTACTACTACCAAGTTCGAATGCAAATATTTGTCTCGCAGTTGCTATATTGTGATTTTGTGATATGGTCTCCAAATTTATTCTTTCACATCAGAATACTACCAGACATAACATTTTGGGAAAATTGTTGTACAACTGCACTGAAATTTCATTCAGAAGTGATAATGCCAGAACTTTTAGGCAAATATTTCACAATTAAAGAGGGTGCTGCCAAAATCAGTCATTATTACATTTGTAAAGGTGTCGATGATGGTACACCAATGATTAGATGTGATGGAGATGCCTGTGAGACAGAATGGTTTCACTTTGAATGTGTTGGGTTGGACCACACTCCAGATTGTGTTTGGTATTGTAGTAACTGTGCCAATTAGAAGTGCTTACAACTTGCATTGATTAATTAATTTTTAATTATTTTATACTTTATGATCACATATTTTGTAGCCACATAATTTTTTTCTACTTAGGATTTCTACTTATGCATATAACTGTATTGTAATAATATGCCATCATTAGTGTAGTGTTTAACTTCGTTTCAATATATTTTCAAAGCATTTGAAAACGTTTCAATATCTCCTCATACTTATAAATATATTGTCTCTTCACACATTCTCTTTATCTCTCTCACACAAATAAAGAAGAAATAAAAGAAGTGATTGAAAACCTAAAGAATAAAAAAGCAACCGGTTTTGACAATATAAAAGCAGAAACCCTAAAACAAATCGTTGACTTTATCAAAGAACCACTGGCTTTTCTCATAAATCTTATTATTGATACTGGGGAAGTTCCGTCAATCTTCAAATGCTCAGTAGTGAAACTGTTTTTTGATGAGAGAAAATGAGGTATGGTGACAAATCAAAAGTTCGCCAAGAATTTGACCTACCTGGAATTATTCCTTCCGCTTTGGCTTCTCAACGAGTTATTGGGTTGCAACCACCTCCTCTTCACTTGATAGTGGACTGTATTTTTTTGTAACGTGTCGAGGAAATATACTTTTCTAATTTTTATCCGACAAAACTGCTGTCTGCGCGTATTGAGAGCGTTCTGTCTTCTTCTCGGCGAAGAATGTTAGGTTGGATCCCCTTTTTCACGATAGGTCCAAAAACATAGACAAACCTTTGACTTATACGAGGGAGCTTCGATATTTTAACATGATGAGAACTTCGAATTCATGAGTACTCTCAGTGCTTATTTAATTAAAAGTTAATGAATAATAAACCTAAACTAATATTGTACGCAGGATGTATGTAAATACAACACCCAACGTAGGGCGTTAACATTCCGCCCACCAAAATACATAGTATTTTACTATGAATTGACAGGAAGCGGACATAATTTTACCAACGGTCGTTGAATTATGCCCTGATGAGTTCGAATAGTAGCTACCCGAATGATACCGTCCGAACCAGGGTGCGTTTCGACCACACGGCCCAAACGCCATTGCAATGGAGGAGTTAATTCATTTTTATAATGACAAGATCACCAGTTTTCAGAGTTCGACCATCCTTCAACCACTTTTGTCGCTGTTGCAGGGTGTGCAAATATTCAGTGTTCCACCTCTTCCAAATATCTTGTTGGAAACGTTGCACAAGTTGCCAGCGATTAAGTCGACCAAGTTTCAAATGGGACAGATCAGAATCCGGGACACAAGTGAGCGGTTCTAGAGTAAGAAAGTGACCCGGGGTTAAAACCGTCAGATCATTTGGGTCGGAACTTTGAGGGCACAACGGCCTGGAATTAAGAATTGCTTCAATTTGTACGAGGAGGGCGTAAAATTCTTCATACGTGAGAATCTGACTTCCAACTACCCGATATAGATGAGATTTAACTGCCTTAATTCCCGCCTCACTCAACCCATTGAAGTGGGGGGAGGCCGGAGGGTTGAAAGAAAAGTTAATTTTCTTATGCTCTGCCGCAACTTTCATATGGTCTGAAAGAAGTCGGCGAGCACCCACAAAATTAGTTCCGCAATCAGAAAATAAATGACTACAGCGACCTCTTCGACTCACAAATCTTCGTAAAGCTGCTATGAATGCCTCACTGGATAAATCGGATGACAACTCTAAATGAATGGCCTTAGTGGAGAAACACACAAAAAGGCAGATATAGGCCTTCTGCGTTTTTAAACCACGACCTTTTCCGAACGTGATATTGAAGGGACCTCCATAGTCCACTCCTACGCATTGAAATGGTTTCAACTGACTAACTCTGAGGGGGGGTAAATTCCCCATGAATGGTTCAAGTGGAGAGGGGTTCACTTTGAAACATCTGAGACACCGTGAAAGAACATGTCTTATGGCTCGTTTTGGGGAAAGGATCCAAAAGTTTTGAAACAGTAAAAATTGTGTGGTTTGAAGACCTGGATGAAAATTTTCTTGGTGCACCTTTTCTATGAGCAGTGTAGTTAAACGAGTGTCTCGTGCCAAGAGAGCAGGGTGTTTATGATCGTAAGCGAGACCGGAATGATGGAGGCGACCGCCCACCCTGAGAACTCCATCCTCCCCAATGAAAGGGTTCAATTTTCGAAAGGTTCTCGGTAAGTGACCATTTCGTTCGAGGAGAGAAATTTCTTCGCGAAAAGATGAGTGCTGTACCCTTTTCACTAATATCAGTAAGGCTTCGTGTAGTTCTTCTTGAGAAATATTTGGTATAATTTTACTGCCAGGATTCTTCAAAAACTTGATAAATTTGAAGCAATAAACAATAATGCGTTGGATTTTCTCTAGCGATGAATATCTTTCAAGGAGTGAATCTAGAGCATCTAACGTGATGAGTGAGATGAGAGCAATTGTCTTTTCTTCTGGTACCGATGAAAGCGGGGGAGGCTGCAGCAAAAGAGGCCAATCTTCGGAGGGGCATTTGAGCCAAGACGGACCTGAGAACCATAGAGGGTGATTAACCAAAGCTGACGGTAATACACCGCGGGAAGCACAATCTGCTGGATTGTCCTTAGACGGAATGTAGTGCCAAAAATTGGGAGATACTTGGTCATGGATGAGGCTTACCCTATTACTGACAAAAGTTGGCCAGCGATGTGGGGAAGACTTGATCCAGGTTAATGAAACCGTAGAATCTGTCCACGCACAGACTCTAGAAAATATGATTTTTTCCGAGAAAGATTTCATGATAAAATTAATCAACTTAGATAAAAGGACTGCACCACAGAGTTCCAAACGAGGTATAGAGAGCTTTTTCAAAGGGGCAACCTTTGATTTTCCGCAGATTAACCGAATATGAATATTTTCATTTCCGTCTATAGATTGAAGATATCGGAAATAGACGACAGCCGCATATCCCTTTTCGGAGCTGTCACAAAATCCATGGACTTCACAAGATATATAAGGTCCTGATAAAAGACGGGGTATTTCAATACAAGAAATGTGATGTAGTTCATTCTTATATTGAGTCCACCTTTCGAGGACATATGGAGGAGGAGCATCATCCCAATCCAGACCTAACATCCAGAGATGCTGAATGAGATGTTTTGCGAAAAATGTAAGGGGGGATAAAAACTCTAAGGGGTCGAACATACGAGCAATTTCGGACAAAATGGACCTTTTTGTACACGATGAATCGAGAGAAGAGACGTCATACGAGAAAAAATCGAAAGTAGGATTCCATTTTAATCCTAAAATCTTAATAATACTATCTTGATTACTAAGACATAGAATTCTGTTGACAATCAGAAGAAGGGAAATTTCTGATTAGATCAAAATGGTTGCTTGCCCATTTTCTGAGATGAAAACCTCCCTTTTCGAGTAGGCCTATGAGTTGACGTTGAAGAGATTTTGCATTCTCTAAAGAAGGACAACCAACTACGAGATCGTCTAAATAAGTGTCATTCAAGAGAGTTTTTGCAGCTAGCGGAAAATGCTGACGTTCATCATTAGCTAATTGATGCAATGTTCGTATTGCTAGAAACGGGGAAGAAGAAATTCCGAAAGTGACAGTTTTTAATCTATAATCTTGAATAGGATCAGTCGGAGAAAATCTCCACAGGATACGCTGATAATCCTGCTGATCCTCGCAAATTAAGATTTGTCGATACATTTGTTTGATATCGGCTGTGAAAACAAATGGATGAATTCGGAAGTTCATCAGGAGCGCAACAATATCCCTTTGGAGCTTTTGTCCGACTAATAATGTGTCGTTCAAGGAAAACCCTAGAGGGGACTTGGCTGAAGCATCAAATACGACACGAAGTCGTGTTGTTGTGCTGCTTGGCTTGATGACGCCGTGATGAGAAATATAGTATATTTTATTAAAATTGGTAGGAGGTTCTACTGCCTCCATGTGACGATTTTCAAGATAATCTCTGAGACAATTAGAATATTCGAGATGCAAAGAAGGATCGCGTAATAAACGACGTTCCAATGAATGAAACCTTCGGAGGGCTTGAGATCGCGTATCTGCAAAGAAAGGCTCTGGTGCTTTGAATGGGAGAGAGACAATATAGCGCCCAGATGAATTTCTGGAATGAGTTTTAAGAAAATGATTCTCGCATTTGACATCTTCAGGTGAGAGATGAAGACGTTGAGGGATTTCTTCTAGTGTCCAAAACCGTTTCAGAGTATCCTCTAAAGAAGGACTAAAGAAAGTAGAAAAACTATTAATGATATTGACAGACACCTTAGTTTTGCCCATGATAACCCATCCAAAAATCGTATTTATAGCGATGGGTTCATCGACGTTTCCCGTTAATTTTCCATCTTTGAGTAAGATAGGGAAAAGGTCGGCACCTAGAAGCATGTCCACTGGTCGAGAAAGATGGAAATGGGGGTCGGCGAGTTTAATGTTTGCCAAATGAGACCATTCGTTAATAGGAAAATCGAATGCTGGCATATCTGAGCAAATTTTCGGTAAAATTGCTGCTTCAAGAGTGAGAAGGGGGTCAATTGAACCAACGGGTTTGAGATTGCATGTTATGTAATCAGTAGCTACCGATGCCATATCGCATAGGCCATTAATGGCAAGGGACATCTTGGATTTCATTAGGCCAAGTCTATTTGCACATTTTGAAGTGACAAAGCTGGCCTGACTGGCCGAGTCCAATAGTACTCGAAACTTTTGAAAAGTTCCATAAATGTCAGCGACTTCAACTTCAGCAGTAGAGAATATAACTGTTGAGGATGAAGGTAAGAGATTTGTCAGAGTATTGACAGTCTGAGGGGTAGTATCTGTGAAGGTATTGCCCGAAGAGTATTCTGAGGGGATGTTTTCAACTGGGCTGAAAGATTTCGAAGATTGTGACAGTGGCAGAGAGTTATCAAAATGTAGGAGGGTGTGATGCGAAGATACATTACAAATCCTACAACGATATTTAGAATCACAGTTTCGTGAAGTATGTTTTGTGCCCAAACAGTTGATACACCATTTTTTTTGTTTGATCAAGTTGTACCTATCTTTCGGCGACTTTGATAGTAAAGAAGGGCATTGATAAATATTATGAATTGATTGGCATAAGGGACATCTTAGAACATTAGTATTTGTCATCAACGAAGAGGAGCACTGAGTAGAGTTTGAGTGACTGAAACTTGGTGATTTTTTGTTACAAGGAAAATTTACTGGTTTTTGTTTTGAGCAACTGAGTGAATTGAATGCAATACATTGCTTGTTCAAAAAATCATAGAGAGCAGTATAAGTAGGAATCTCTGTAGATCCATGTTCTAACTCAAAACGTTTAAAACTATCAGGATCGAGTTTTTTACTCAGCATATGGAACAAAATGAAATCCCAACTTTTCACAGGAAATGATTAATTCTCCAAAGCCTTCAAATTATCAGAAAATATGTCCAAGAGTTGTCTGAGGACACGTGGAGAATCGGAATTGAGCTTCGGAGCATTTAATATATCCTCCCAATAACAATTCGCTAGTATTCTTTTATTCGAATATCGTGACGATAAATTATCATAAGCAATTTGATAATTATCCTCATTGAGTACAATATTTTTAATTGAACTAAGATCCCCTGTCAGAACTGATAACAAGTACTGGAATTTCTCTACATTGCTGAGAGAGTTTTGAGAGTGAATGAGAGAATCATACAGGCTTATAAATGTAGACCAAGCTTTAAGGTTTCCATTGAAAATGGGTACATTAATTTTTGGTAATTTAACATGAGATGATTTCTGCTGAGTTGAAATAACAGTGTTATTTTCGAAAAGATCGAAATGAATTCCTTTTATTTTATAATACCTTTTATCTATTTCCTTACGAACAGCGTGTTCCGGTTCTAAGTTTGGTTCATCTTGAACAGATAAAATTTGAATAATTGAATTGTGTTGTGAATTGAATTCTGTGTAAAGAGCATCGATATCTGCACATCTGATTCTCAAACTAGTTCGGAAAGACAGATCATCAATTGCTGCCAAAGCCGTTTGATACATCTCTTCTATTCGATCACACGCGATATCTCTGTATGCCCTAAACTGTTTGAGTTGTTTAATAGACATTTTTTTTTCAAATATATCTTATATCAACTAGGTACTAACTGAAAAGGGGAGATGGAATATTGAATTATTTATCCGTAATGTAATGAGAGGTGAGAATCGAGTGAGTCAATGGAGATTGAAGGTCGAACTCCGGAAGCCAATTAAATTAACTATCGTATGTCCCTGGTATATTGGAGTCCCCTTAAAAACAATTTAAGCGACCACTGAATTGGATAAAGAAAATCTGAAATCCAGTTTTTTATAATTCACGTGTTAATTGGAATAGAGATAAAGAGAGCGCAAAAAGCAGTTCAGTCTAAAAACTATAGAAATACTATAGCACTATCCGAACCGATTTTCTGAATTTATTCGATTCAAATAAACTACTAGAATATGAGAATTTCAATATCTAAAATCTCACTGAGAATAATCATGAATCAAAAAATCCGTCTCGATTGGACCAATGTTTTTTGATGAGAGAAAATGAGGTATGGTGACAAATCAAAAGTTCGCCAAGAATTTGACCTACCTGGAATTATTCCTTCCGCTCTGGCTTCTCAACGAGTTATTGGGTTGCAACCACCTCCTCTTCACTTGATAGTGGACTGTATTTTTTTGTAACGTGTCGAGGAAATATACTTTTCTAATTTTTATCCAACAAAACTGCTGTCTGCGCGTATTGAGAGCGTTCTGTCTTCTTCTCGGCGAAGAATGTTAGGTTGGATCCCCTTTTTCACGATAGGTCCAAAAACATAGACAAACCTTTGACTTAGACGAGGGAGCTTCGATATTTTAACATGATGAGAACTTCGAATTCATGAGTACTCTCAGTGCTTATTTAATTAAAAGTTAATGAATAATAAACCTAAATAAACTTAAACTAATATTGTACGCAGGATGTATGTAAATACAACACCCAACGTAGGGCGTTAACAGAAACCAATATACAAAAAAGGGAATAAATTAGACACATCCAATTACCGACCTATATCTCTATTAACAAATTTCACTAAAATATTTGAAAAAATAATCAAACAAAGAGTCTGGTGTTATTTAAAAAAATATAAAATCATATCCGAAAAGCAATATGGATTCCAAGAAGGTATTTCAACTCAAGACGCAATTGCACAACTAATAAAAAATATTTATCATGATCTGGATAATCAGAAACCCTCGCTAGCTATATTTCTTGATCTGGCGAAGGCTTTTGATACAGTGAGTTTTCCGCTGTTAATTGAATCCTTAGAGGATATTGGAGTACGTGGTCTACAACTTGATCTCTTCCGGAATTACCTCATGAAACGAACCCAATATGTGAGCATAAATGGGACTCTCAGCACATCAGGAACTTTAAAATACGGTGTACCGCAGGGAACAGTTTTGGGTCCCATGCTGTTCATCGTATACG
Organism: Chrysomela aeneicollis; assembly: GCA_029955515.1. Taxonomy (NCBI): domain Eukaryota; kingdom Metazoa; phylum Arthropoda; class Insecta; order Coleoptera; family Chrysomelidae; genus Chrysomela; species Chrysomela aeneicollis. The sequence continues at coordinate 1,180,839 of JARUHQ010000013.1, read as the reverse complement.
TTAATAATTTATTCCTTTTGGATACAGCTGGGAAAATTATCACATTCGCAGACGACACGGTTATATATTACAACGATGCAGACTGGGACAAAATGAAAGTTAAAGTTGAAAATGATTTTCTTCAGATTGAAAAATGGTTCAAAAATAAATTACTTACCATAAATTATGAAAAAACATTTTTCATTCCTTTCTGCTCGTATAAAAATAAATTGCCTAATTTCAACACCCTACATATAAAGGAAAACCATAACACTATCAACATAAATTTAGCAACGAGCGTGAAATACTTAGGTATACATATCGACAGTCACTTGAAATGGAATACCCATGTAGAATTCATCATGAAAAAACTTCGATCCTTAATCTACCTATTTTTTAAATCCAGAAATTTTCTTGAGGAAAATGATCTTACTACCCTTTATAATGCCCTGGTAACACCACACCTAACATATGGAATAATTGCATGGGGTGGAATACTGAAAACCCATCTACACTCACTTGAAAATTTACTCAAAAGATTTTACAAAATTATATATACTAAACCTCATACTTATTCTTCGGAAAAATTGTTTCAAGAAACCAAGTTATTCAATCCGAGACAAATATTTTTTTATAATGTTGCCATATACCTATACAAAAATAAACACAATCTTGAAGCTGCTTACAACTCGAGGTATGACACCAGATTGAAAACTCCCTTCTCTATTCCACATATGAATAAAACTATTGGACAAAGAAGTTTAAATTATTTAGGTCCCAAAATTATGAACTCCATTCCTTTCGAAATTATAAATACATATTCTGCAAATAAATTCAAAAAAAAACTAAAAAAATTCGTACTTGAAAATATAACAGAAATAGAAAAAATTAAATAAAATAACTGAGAAAAAATTTTTCATCCTTGATTCCAGAATTTTCATATATGCTTATCTTACTGATTTTGAAATTTTGTATTATCTATCTTCATGTTTTATATTTTATTTATATTTTATATTGCATACATATATACTGTATTTAATTTTTCGTACCATTTTATTTATATTTATAACTTTTATTCTTCTATTTATAACCTGTATTTTATTTGTATCATATAACTTTGTGCTTTATATTCCTCTCATTTTTAAATTTCGTGAAGTCAAACTGAAATATGTTCACCTTGCCGTACACAGCATTCAGTGCTCCTCCCTTGGGAGTGCTCAACGCTCGCGGTTTTCATCCCAACGTTTTATTTCAAACATAGGAACATTGTTCTCTTGTTTTTATCCTTGTCTGAATAAACGTTATTATTATTATTATTATTATTATTATTATTATTATTATTATATTTGTACCTATGCTCTATCAATAAAGAAAAAGATAAGATCAAACAACAGATATTTATTTATAAAATTTCACATGTCAAATTCATAAATAAAGTATAGACCAGAAAAATTAGGCAAAAATAATATCATTGAATAAAATATCAAAATAATACACATATATAATTCTGATAATATATAAAATAATTATGATCAAATTTTTGTTATCATTTTTTTGGATTCCTTGAACTAAAGTGGAATTATAGGTGGAGAGATATTCACCAAAACACTACAAACAGTTACAATTTCATCCAATAAACTAACATTTCCAGTACCCCTTCTCAACATGGATATTGGAATAGTACCTTTGAAAATATTAAATTTGTTTTTTATGAGACCAATGATTCTTTCAACATGTATCCTTACATGTGCTATTTGTCTGGTCTCTTCAATTTCCAGAGGATGTAATTGATTTTTACCTCTGGTGAATGCAGGCATGATCAATATAGCTCTCAATACATTGAGTGTATCCTCTATCGAAAATACTCTGTCTGCTAAAACAATATCTCCTGGTATAATGTTCTTACAAAAGCTACTACCTTCCACAATTTGTTTGTCAGAAACACGTCCACCCCAAGCATTACTAATGTAACATATACTACCCTGTGGTGTTATTCCAATCAAAAATTTGATTGTATAATGGTGCTTGTAATTTGACCAACACTGTTGACGAGTTTTGAGTAGAGCTGGCTTTTCAATGAAAATTTCAAAGCAATCAATGATCACAGTAGTTTTATCATGAAATGTTTCCTTGAAACATGATGGAATATTGCTTCGTAAAACAGGACGCTCCGGCCATAATAGAGTTGGTCTGAATTTCCTATACATTATTCCAATTATGATTTCAAAATATTTTGATGCAGTAGTTGGAGAAATTTTAAAACGATAAGCTAAATCCTTAAAATGCAGATCTAATCTCAACTTTATGAGTGTGAGAAGCAGCTGATTGAATGTACTGAGAGCAGTTGTATGTGAGGAGGAAATGTATATCTTCACCATACTGAAAATAATTTCATTCACAATAATAAAATCGAATCCAGTGTAGTATTTCCAAGTATTGTCATCTGATTGTCTGTCCATCAGTCCAAATGGTGAATGCTCTACTTTGTGTTCCAGATCACTAATTTTTTGCGATGCAAACCTCAGTTTTTTACATTTCAAAGTTACTTCCTCCATCGTTAAATCAGTTTGTGTTGATTTTCCTGTTTCTTGTTCTTGTCCATCTTCATCTACACCATGGAAGTCTAAGTCCATATCAGACTGGGTTACATTCTGTTACATTTCTTTCATCGAATTTTGTCACAACTCACCTCAGATAGTTTGTGTTTTCGCTGGTCCAATCTTGCTTTCCGTTCAACATCATCAAAACTTTTCTTAACGATTTGTGAAGTATGTCCCATGTTTGGGAAGGCACCCAGTCAGGATTAGTTTCATCTTTCAAAGCAGCAGGTTTCCCTAGAAATAGTAATAAGTATCCTCTGAATATTTTACATACAATGCAAAATAAAATAAGTTGCCAGTGCAGACATGAGTATCCTGAGACTCATGTGGCTGAAGTTAGCTTTAGATTTAAATCTGCGCACTCGCCAATTCACAGTTGACCAGACGAATGATGTTTATAATTTCATTTCATTCCTGATAACCTGATATGATGTGACAACTGAGTTTTTCGACAATATTTTATCGTCCGGGGAATGACTATATATTATCAATTATTTCGATGACCCCGACGCTAGAGGTTTATGTATCAGTCACGAGGAAAGCTGAAAACGTCTGGGTTTCAGGATGATCACAATATACTGGTCGATCATATCTATATAGAGATTTAGAAGTATCAGCGTTCATATGGGGATTACCACCTGCGCCAAAATATTATATATTTTAATAATGAAAAACACTTTTGATGTGAGGACTTTTGGGGGTTTCAGGTTGATAACAATATACTGCTCAATCATATCTATATGGGGATTTAGAAGTATCAGCGTTCATAAGGGGGTTACAACACTTCCACCAAAATATTTTAAATTTTAATAACGAAAAAAACTTATGATGTCGGGGACTTTTGAGGGTTTCAGGTTGAACACAATATACTGCTCGATCATATCTATATGGAGATTTAGAAGTATCTGCGTTCATAAGGGGGTTACAACACTTCCACCAGAATATTTTATATTTTAATAACGAAAAAAACTGATGATGTCGGGGACTTTTGAGGGTTTCAGGTTGATCACAATATACTGCTCGATCATATGTATATAGAGATTTAGAAGTATCTGCGTTCATAAGGGGGTTACAACACTTCCACCAGAATATTTTATATTTTAATAACGAAAAAAACTGATGATGTCGGGGACTTTTGAGGGTTTCAGGTTGATCACAATATACTGCTCAATCATGGGGATTTAGAAGTATCAGCGTTCATAAGGGGGTTACAACACTTCCACCAGAATATTTTATATATTAATAACGAAAAAAACTGCTGATGTCGGGGACTTTTGAGGGTTTCAGGTTGATCACAATATACTGCTCGATCATATGTATATAGAGATTTAGAAGTATCAGCGTTCATAAGGGGGTTACAACACTTCCACCAACATATTTTAAATTTTAATAACGAAAAAAACTTATGATGTCGGGGACTTTTGAGGGTTTCAGGTTGATCACAATATACTGCTCGATCATATGTATATAGAGATTTAGAAGTATCTGCGTTCATAAGGTGATTACAACACTTCCACCAGAATATTTTATATTTTAATAACGAAAAAAACTGATGATGTCGGGGACTTTTGAGGGTTTCAGGTTGATCACAATATACTACTGCTCGATCATATGTATATAGAGATTTAGAAGTATCAGCGTTCATAGGGGGGTTACAACACCTCCACCAGAATATTTTATGTTTCAATAACGAAAAAAACTGATGATGTCGGGGACTTTTGAGGGTTTCAGGATCATCACAATAAAAAAATTCAGCGATCAAACTTGTTTTGAGAAGAACAAAATCTTATCATGTCGTTTCTAATTCAAATCAGAAGTATTTAGGTAGGTTTTTCTCTACTGCAGTCAAAAGATGAAATAATAAGTTTATATAAGATTTTGACGGAAATTTGATCGTTCCAGATCAAAATCCAATTGAGCCGTCAGAATCCAGTTTGTGTCTATTTCTAATTTGTCCCAACTTAATCGATCGCATATCTATCATAATAACTGAAATCCCCATGTTGGAGCTCGAAAAACGGGCACTCTTTATATGGATTTGGAATTGGAGCATATCTATATCAACCTATTCGTCAAATAATAAAATATTCCAATCACCAAAAAAGCTGACGATACTGGGCACACTTTGTACTGGACCGTCTTTCTATATTATAATTTTCATCATAAAAAAATCAAAAATCGAACTAATATATTTCGAGCGATGTGAAATATGTTGGTCGAAGATCTGGCAATGATACACTTATCAAATTATTTCATATAGTGTCAATTCCTAGTTTTCATCATTTTTGTTTTCATATAGGTTTTCTCATTTTATATTTTGACTTATATACCTATATCTTAGGATTCAACTTATGTACTCATTTGCTGTTTCAACAAGATCACGTACCTAATGAGTGACTATAAAGTACCTATATTATAGTTTCAGTAACAAATTTTCGTATATTAATCGTATACATATAAGCATGCATAAATCAATTGACCTTTTCCACTGATTGATGTTTCGGTTATTCAATAAAACTCCATAACTTTTGCCGTCGAAAGAATGAACATACCGTCCAGCTTTGGAAGCAATCGACACATTGTCATAAAAACGGTCAACACCTGAAAAAAAGTAATTTTTTCGACTACCTACTCGAGCCGTGTCTGATAATTATCATCACGCGAAAGGGAAGGGGATTCACGCACTCTATGAAAACGGCTTTAATTTCGATCTGGTATTCTTTTCTGCGTTTAATCCCTATCGAAGCAAAAGCGTGTCGAGATTATTTCAAGCCAGTATTTGCTAAATTATTTCTGATTTCAATATACTTACTCCCACAAGTTAATCGGTGTCGACTCGAATCCTTTGTGGAGACGAAGTTTCCTATGTTGAAATTAAACATCATCGAAAGTGGTTTATATTTCAATAACATTCTTTTTCATTTTCTTGAACATATTTTTTCATCTGTTAACCAAAATGCCTAAACGAATTACAAAACTCAGAATAGATCTCTTCATCAAATTGGTTAGAGAATGCAAAATAGATCTTGATGATCTCGAATGCTCCACGAGTTCAGGAAGTGTCTTAAATATAATATGCTCACAGTTGAATATCTTCCAAAAATAAATACAGGATGTGGAGATTTTGGTTAAGAAATAGGTCCACAATAATTCAGAACCTAACCAGAGGAACAAAAAGCAGTTCTCTAGAGACAGTTACACAGGAACCAGGAATACAGGAAGATAATAACGAGGAAAAATCGGAAGAAGACATATCTATCCAAAGTATTACATTAAGAAATAATCAAGATGAATCTTTCGTTCCGAATGTTTTCAATCGTTCCTCGATAGATAACTAGTTTCATAAGAAGGAAACCTACATCAAGTGGCATATAATCCATGATGCCGAAACTAGGCGAAATTATATCAGAAAACATCTTTGGGATTTAGGTATTTCTTGCGTATTAGCATTCAAAGGTTATCTACCAAGAAAAAAATTGAATGGTCCGGTTATTGTTGAATACGGCAAATGTAAACATTTCAATTGTAGAAAATTCCGGATGGAATATTACAATTCTAAAGAGGAAGAAATTTGTAGAGTTCTGATTCGATATGATCGTGCAGATGAATATCATGAGACAGAGCAACATTCTCATCAACTTAAGGGAAAAATTCGCCAAGAAGTCAAAAAATATTTGTTGGAGTCTACACCTCTCAGCAGAAGAGATATGGACATAAAAGCAGCCGATAGTCAGTTGTTAGCTCTGGGCAATTGGCAAGATATTAGATCTGTATCTGTCTACCAGAAGGCGAAATCTGAAGCCAAGGCTGACTTAGACCTGGATAAAAATTCCTATCTAGATCTTGTAATGAGATCTATAAAAGAACCAATTGAATCGCGATATTTGCAATGGCCATCCACCGATACCTTAGTTTACCTCTACAGTAAACATCAAATTAATACCTTGGTACCCAAAGGAAAAAGAGTTGTTGGATATTTCGATTCTACAGGTAGTGTTGTCAGTCCCATAAAATCTGGAAGAGTGTTTTATTACGCATTGGTGGTCAACATCCAATCCAAAATAATTCCTATTGCAGAATTGATAAGCTCTATGCATGACGCTGGAACTATAGCAAACTTTTTCATAAAATTTAAAAGGTTTGTTACTGTAGATTTACAGCGTTCATGACCAATATTTGATAGCATTGTTTGTGATTGGAGTTTTGCTAATATTGGAGGTGTCTGTCTGGGATTGAATGAAATGACCCTTTTCACATATTTGAAAATAGTTCATCAACATTTGACAATGACTGAAGTAAGTAAAAACCCAGTAATAACTTTAAAATTGTGCTGTGCTCATTTCATGAAGATGGTTTCTCGTGTATTGAAGAGGATGAAAATCCCCAAGAATGTATTTAAAATATTTATGGAGATGATAGAAGCCTCGACATTTTTAGAGCTGCACAAATTCTTTCGTGCCGTATGTATAATTTTATTGAGTCCACTTCTAACTCCTTGGGTGGAAAAAGAATTTCAAATATTAATTGATAAAAATTCCGCCTTGGATTTGGAGAACATGCATGACCTCGATATTAGGGAAGATATCCAGGACGAAGCTGCCGTAAGAGGTCAATACAAGGAATCACCATTCTATATTCATTTCCATAAATTATATTTGGAAATAGTTCACAATATAACCGAACAAGAAGAGGTCTTCCCTGCCTTGGATTATCCACCAAATATATATCAATGTGAACAATTCCTCGAATATATTTTGAAAAACTATATGCCTTTTGTTCCACTATGGACAGGCATATTTAATACTTTTGGAAAAACACAGAAGGCAATCACCAGGTACAGTAATTCAAATGTGGAGTGTTGGTTCAAAATAGTTAAGAACGATATTTTGAAACACGATCTCAATCAGAAAATTGGTAGATTCATTGAACGAATACGTGACAAGATACTCGTCGATTTGAAAGCAATTAAGATGAAAATTGGAAAAAAACCGGTCCGGAAAAGTGATTCTCAAATGAAAAGATTGAATGAAATGAAGACTGAAATAGATCAACCGTTAGCACTCGAGAATTGGAAATCTAACTCTAGTAGGAAGCGACCGACTCATTTCAAATTAGAGAAAATGAGACATACATTCGTTGAATCTTCCAAAAATGAATTTGATGACGAAGGGTTGCGATCTCCTATCGTTAAACCCAATCTAACCTCACCAATCAGAATTTCCGAATTGAAATCACCTCTTCACGACTTGTTTAATGAAACATCACCATATACTCCATCTGTTGATGAAATCGAAGAACATGATCCACGATGTTTAATGAATGGTTTATTTCTGAATTCTGAATACTACATGAAGGCGTGTGTAAAGAATGATATACCATTCACGGTAGGGGTATTCAAAGCTGGTGAAAATAATATCAAGATAGCTAGTTCTGATTACGCAACTCTGCTCTCGAAATACAATAGAACAACCTTATATTCTAGTAATGTCATGTATAAATGGTTGACTGATTATTGTTTGGATGTGATAGCTTCCAACCTATTGAGTGATTGCAGTGATATATATTACATCGACACAATTTCAACCCAACTTATATTCAACAGCAAAAATACTGGTCATTCTCGATATGGAGCAGAAAAATATTCATATATTGGATCCAGGATTTTCTAATCAGGAATCCGTTGTATTTGAAAAAATCACCAATTTTTTTAATAACAGGAACATCTCCAGGGGGATAACTGAAATTGTACCAACGAAGTGGAAGATTTCATCTCATGCTGAAAAAGCATATCCCAAGCAAAACGATTCACATAACTGTGGTGTTTATGTATTATATTATATATATATATTATCGAGATTCAGAACTATGGATTCCTTCTGGAGTTGCCCCGATTTGCTGTCCGAATTCGATCCCGAGCGTTTTAGACTTTTCTTACAATCTATTATTCTCTTATCATCTGAAAACATATCAGAAATTTGTCAGATGTGTGGTACAGATGAAGAAGGTAGTTTTATAAAATGTAATTTTTGTAAACGTTGGGTGCATATAGATAATGACACAGACTGCTGAATAGTGAGATTTCCATGGAGGACGCGAGTGACAGAAAGTTCATCTTCAAATGTTATTTGTGTGTAATAACTCATGATCCATTTGAAAGTGTGATTAACTGCCGAAACATTGATTTGGATGAGCCTGAAATAAGACAGTACGTTAAAAACCATGAATATTATTTACAGAATATAATCGATACCAGAGAGACTAATGAGGAGAGTAGAAGATTTCGAGAGACAAGTGACCGTAGGAAACATTTGAAATGGGACTATTTCACGGCGTTTGTGAATTTTGATACCGCTATCAAAATAGGTAGAATACTTATGGATGAAATAATCTGTGACGATTTAGAATACATTGTTTATGTTCTACTAGTGGAGATAAACAGAAAATTATTCCATCATTTCTATGGAGTTCCAGAAGATGGTTCAATTACCTATGAGGATAAATATAAAGAAGTCAATAGCATCGAGAATGACGAAATAGATTTTCCTATTAATTATACATTGTATACTATATATGATATTCTCGTGAAGAAAGCAAACTGATATAACACATTAACGTCTCTATCTCTAATATCTTCCTACCAAGAACCAAAAAATTATTCAATCATAATTCCTAAGCGCTGCTTCACATTTCTCAATTTATAGCATATAAGCTACCTAATCAAAAAACTGCAATTCCTGATATATCGTTTCAAAATACTAAGAGACATACTCGAAGAAAAATCTTCAAGAACTTTATACTTTTCCCTCGTTCAATCACATATTACATATGGTATATTAGCTTGGGGATCAACAAATAAGACAATAATGAATAAAGTATCAATAACTCAAAAACGTATACTGAAAATAATATACAATAAGAACCGAACTTACCCTTCAGATGAACTTCACCAACAAACGGAGATATTCGACCCAGTACAACTCTTTTTTCATCTCAGCAACATAAAGATACACAAAACACAACATGAGCTACAAAAAATTAACCACAAATATAATACTAGAAATAAGGATATAAATACAAGATCCCTTTTATGAATAAAGCTATCGGCCAAAAAAGCCACAGATATATCAGCCAAAAACTTTATAACCAACTACCAGACAAACTAAAAAATAATCAGAATCCAATTAAGTTCAAGAGAGATCTGAAAAAATATATTCTATCCAAGCCCCGCACTGACATCCACACTTTAGTCTATAACTAATAGATTTATGCCACACCATATGTTTCTATTGGTTTTGATTTGATTTATATATTTACATATCTTTCCATACATTTGTTTTTATTTTTATATTTATAACTTTATATATATTAGTATTCTTTTATTTACATATGTCTACAATAATCCTTTTATCAATATTTTTTATTACAATCACCTTAGTACTAATGTCACACACAAGATATGCTTTCGTGACCGAACTACGTTTATTCTAATCTTTTTTATTGATATAGCACTATAACAGTGTAATGTATTGTAATGTATTTTAACTACGAAATAAACGTCTTATTATTATTATTATTATTATTATTATCGTACGAAATTAATAGCTGCAATCTGTATATCACGAAATTGTCATTGCAGCCTAACTTCACTCTTGAATGTGCGCTTTGTTTTTCTACTTGTTCCAAGGTTATGTAGTCATTTTGGGAGCTTATGAACCCTGGTACTTTGTTATATATTGCATTTATTTGTTGAATAACTTCAAGATAACATTATTAAATATACTTTATTAATATCGTGTGTTTATTACAACTTGTCATGATAATGATTCATATATAAGTGACACTGTCAATAACCCCTTTACGAACGCTGATACTTCTGAATCTCCATATAGATATGATCGAGCAGTATATTGTTATCAGCCTGAAACCCTCAAAAGTCCCCGACATCATCAGTTTTTTTCGTTATTAAAATATAAAATATTCTGGTGGAAGTGTTGTAACTCCCTTATGAACGCAGATACTTCTAAATCTCTATATACATATGATCGAGCAGTATATTGTGATCAACCTGAAACCCTCAAAAGTCCCCGACATCATCAGTTTTTTTCGTTATTAAAATATAAAATATTCTGGTGGAAGTGTTGTAACCCCCTTATGAACGCAGATACTTCTAAATCTCCATATAGATATGATCGAGCAGTATATTGTGTTCAACCTGAAACTCTCAAAAGTCCCCGACATCATCAGTTTTTTTCGTTATTAATATATAAAATATTCTGGTGGAAGTGTTGTAACCCCCTTATGAACGCAGATACTTCTAAATCTCCATATAGATATGATCGAGCAGTATATTGTGTTCAACCTGAAACCCTCAAAAGTCCCCGACATCAGTAGTTTTTTTCGTTATTAATATATAAAATATTCTGGTGGAAGTGTTGTAACCCCCTTATGAACGCTGATACTTCTAAATCCCCATGATTGAGCAGTATATTGTGATCAACCTGAAACCCTTCTAAATCTCCATATAGATATGATCGAAGTATATTGTGTTCAACCTGAAACCCTCAAAAGTCCCCGACATCATCAGTTTTTTTCGTTATCAATATATAAAATATTCTGGTGGAAGTGTTGTAACCCCCTTATGAACGCTGATACTTCTAAATCCCCATATAGATATGATTGAGCAGTATATTGTGATCAACCTGAAACCCTCAAAAGTCCCCGACATCATAAGTTTTTTTTTGTTATTAAGATATAAAATATTCTGGTGGAGGTATTGTAACCCCCTTATGGGCCTTATAAACGGTGATACTTCTGAATTTCTATATAGATATGATCGAGCAGTATATTGTGATCATCCTGAAACCCTGAAAAGTCCCCGACATCATAATTTTTTTTGTTATTAAGATATAAAATATTCTGGTGGAAGTGTTGTAACCCCCTTATGAACGCTGATACTTCTAAATCCCCATATAGATATGATTGAGCAGTATGTGAAGAAAAGTTTCGGACTTCCATTGTCTAAAGGTATGAAGATTTGAATCCTGAGAAAAGAAAGGATGAGTTATGCTGAAAAAACGAAATAAGTGATGAATAAAAATTAACTATTTTTTTTTATTATTCATCACTTATTTCGTTTTTTCAGCATAACTCATCCTTTCTTTTCTCAGGATTCAAATCTTCATACCTTTAGACAATGGAAGTCCGAAACTTTTCTACACAACTCGAGACATTGTCAGCCACCTTCAAACAAAAATTGAGCAGTATATTGTGATCAACCTGAAACCCTCAAAAGTCCCCGACATCATCAGTTTTTTTCGTTATTAAAATATAAAATATTCTGGTGGAAGTGTTGTAACCCCCTTATGAACGCAGATACTTCTAAATTTCTATATACATATGATCGACGAGTATATTGTGATCATCCTGAAACCCTGAAAAGTCCCAGACGTCTTCAGCTTTCCTCGTGACTGATCCTCTAGCGTCGGGGTCATCGAAATAATTGATAATATATAGTCATTCCCCGGAACGATAAAATATTGTCGAAAAACTCAGTTGTCACATCATAACAGGTTATCAGGAATTAAATGAAATTATAAACATCATTCGTTGGTCAACTGTGAATTGGCGAGTGCGCAGATTCAAATCTAAAGCTAACTTCAGCTACATCTGAGACTCACCTGTTGAAAAATGTTTACTGCAGACTCTCTGATACTTGAGTTTGGAATCTGTGAGATCATCTCTCTTGATTGCAGATAACCAAAGGGCCCTTCGCTTCTTAGATAAGTCGTTTTTACTCGTTAAGAACCTATGATTTGTAACCGTAGGAACCGAGTACATTCCGACTTTATCTCTGTTAGTACGAGATCCACAGCCAACTACAATGCATTAAATAGGCATATTTCTTCAGTAGAATTGAAAAAAACACGTAAAAAACTCACAAAGATCACTAAATTAAACCGTTTATAACCAATGTCACATATGTAAACATTTAGAGCCCCCGCAGACTGCAGACTTTTTATCGGCCGATAGTTTGGTCGGTTTCTTAATCAGTATGGAGAGGAATGCATATGCGCACACTACAGCGATTCAGTATCGGCCGATAAAAAAGTTTGATGGGCTACTCGATTACATTCAAACTAATCTGTCGGCCAACTGTCGGCCGACTGTTTAATCAGTATTGGCGCATACACGCCTGCGCATACACGACGATTGTTTAGTCGGCCGATAGTTCAGTTCGCTCTGTGATTTGGCGTCGTGTGCTTCTATTCAATATGGCTTCGCCCGAATCACAATTGTTGATTATAGAAAGTTCCATCGAAAACTTAATTGAAGAAGTCGAGAAAAGACCTGCGCTTTATGAAAAAAGTTTAAAGGAGTACTCCGACGCGAATATGAAGAAAAAACTGTGGGAGGAAGTTTGCGAAGCAGTTGTTGTTGATTGGAATTCGCTTAGCGCTGAGGAGAAAACAAACAAAGGTAGGAATGTAAAAATAAAAATAGAGTATTTATGTGAATTTTTATTTATTTATTTATTTATTTATCTATTTACAATTATTACACTTTGTTATATTGACACGGAATCGCGCCTCCGGGAGAAATAAAGTATGACGACATGTACTGTCGCACGTTATTCATATTATTTCTTCCTCGGTTGTCTTCATTTATAGTTAAGTTATTCATGGGACAATTGTAGAGAGTTTCTGTGAAATTTATTCCATCTTTGATTCTTACATAATTATGCAGGACACAGCAAGCTTTAATTATTTTGACACAAAAATTGATATTGACATCCATTGGTCGGTGAAATATACGCCATTTGTTAGCAAGAATCCCAAAAGTACACTCAACCATTCGTCGAGCTCTTGTATGTCTATAGTTGAAAATTCGTTTGGTGTAGTTTAAATTTCTTTTTGCATAAGGACGTAGTATATGATTGCCAAGTCCAAACGCTTCATCCCCTACGACAGAGAATGGAATAACATCTCCGACATTATCATTAGGCAATTGCCTTCCGGAGGGAATATTTAATCGGTTTTGGGACAGCCGTTTACCCATTTCTGATGATTTAAATATTTCCGAATCACTAGCTGTTCCATAAGAACCAACGTCTATATATACAAATTTATAATCTGCGTCTGTCCAAGCCATTAACACGCACGAAAAAAACTTTTTGTAGTTAAAATATGATGAACCGGAATGTTCTGGCTGTATCATCCGTATATGTTTGCCATCAATTGCTCCAATGATGTTTGGAAAGTTTGTGCGACTATAGAATTCGTCTGCGATTTTAATCCAGTCGCCTTCTTCTTTGGTTGACATATACAATGGTTGAAGTATATTCCATATTTGCTCACATGTAGTTTTAGTAATATCTCGTATTGTAGGAGCTCCCATCAGATAATCAAAAGATAATGTATTGAAACTAGCTCCTGTAGCCAGATATCTGTAAAAAAATAAAAATTAATTATATTTCAATATCTGTAAAAAATTAAAAATTAATTAAATTTCAATATTTTTCAGGTCGTGATGTGCAAAAAAAATGGGCTAATTTAAGGACTTGCTTTCGTCGCGAATTAAACGCTCAAAAGAACACTAAGTCGGGGCAAGCTGCGAATAAAAGGCGTAAATATGTCTACTTTGAACAGTTATTATTTTTACTTCCATGCATGGAAAACCGACTTACTGAAGGTAACCTGGAAGAGGAAAATTTATCAAATGATGAGCATGATGATCAAGCTGGTTCATCCACTCCCACCCCTATTCGTCAGCGGAAAAAGAGACCTAATGTACCGAAGCAGACGGACGTGGATGAAGCATTATTAAAGGCATTAAATGAGCCTAATAATACTGATGAAGATGTGAACTTCGCTTTGTCACTGGTCCCTTCACTCCAAAGTTTAACCGCAGAAGAAAAACTTGATGCTAAAATAAGTATTCTTAACGTTTTTAAACAGATAAGATCAGCTAGGTGCGTTCAGTCTCCGCCAACATGTACGTACAACAGAGTTCAGCAACCCTTGTACTCTTTTCCAATTTCGCAACCAACAACCATTCGAAACATTTCATCACCTGGCAACTCCAACGATACAGCCCAGTCTTATTATTCAAATTTTTCAGATGAATCGCAAATATATGACTTGTAAATATTTTCCGAATTTTGTAATATTATTCTAATAAAAATAGTTGAAAAGTATTTGTGGTTTATCTTACCTTATCGTAACGCTCAATCTCTCCTCCACAGGTATAGAAAGTATTAAATTTGTATCCTCCTTCGCTATTGCTGGTCCAATTAGCTTGACAAGTTCATTGAAGCTGGTAATGCTCATTCGATAATAGGCGAAAATTTTTTTCGGGTAATCAAGTAATTTGGAATGCATAGTGTAAAATTTTCCACTAACTAATCTGTCACTGAGAATGGGATGCACCCAATGCTCTCGCAATCTCTTCTTGATTATCCTCCTCCGGAGTATGATGAGAGCAATAATTTTTCTGGACAACATTTTCATATTGTGTGACCGCTTCAACAGTCCGTTACAAACTAGTTCGAGAATAGTCGGCCGACTGTTGGATAGTCTGCGCCCTGTTCACCAACCAAACTGTTAAGTTGGCTCGGTGTGCGCACTTTCAGCCCAACCCGACTAAACTATCGGCCGATAAAAAGTCTGCAGTCTGCGGGGGCCCTTAATGTTTGCCATAAGCCGCCATATTGTTTTGATTCGACAGGTCATTGGATTGGATAAATAAACTAGGATGTTTACAATTCAAATCCTAACCATAAATGTCCATGTGACAGCAACTAGCGGCCAAAGTTTCCGAACACAGCCGAAGATTATATCCATAGGCGTGCGAATATAAAAAATAAAGAATTCATATTTTCAATATTTTATTCATCAGCAAAATCGTATTAAAATGATTAATATTAAATGTAGGAATTGTTCAATCTAATATATAAAATTCTCGTGTCACAGTTTTCGTTGCCATACTCCTCCGAAACGGCTTGACCGATTTTGATGAAATTTTTTGTGCTTATCCGGTATCTATGAGAACCGGCCAACATCTATTTTTCATCCCCCTAAATGTTAGGGGTAGTCCACCCCTAACATACTCCTCCGAAACGGCTTGACCGATTTTGATGAAATTTTTTGTGCTTATCCGGTATCTATGAGAATCGGCCAACATCTATTTTTCATCCCCCTTAAATGTTAGGGGTAGTCCACCCCTAACATACTCCTCCGAAACGGCTGGACCGATTTTGATGAAATTTTTTGTGCTTATCCGGTATCTATGAGAATTGGCCAACATCTATGTTTCATCCCCCTAAATGTTAGGGGTAGTCCACCCCTAACATACTCCTCCGAAACGGCTTGACCGATTTTGATGAAATTTTTTGTGCTTATCCGGTATCTATGAGAATCGGCCAACATCTATTTTTCATCCCCCTTAAATGTTAGGGGTAGTCCACCCCTAACATACTCCTCCGAAACGGCTGGACCGATTTTGATGAAATTTTTTGTGCTTATCCGGTATCTATGAGAATTGGCCAACATCTATGTTTCATCTATGTCCATCCCTAACATACTCCTCCGAAACGGCTTGACCGATTTTGATGAATTTTTTTGTGCTTATCCGGTATCTATGAGAATCGGCCAACATCTATTTTTCATCCCCCTAAATGTTAGGGGTAGTCCACCCCTAATTTTTTTTTTATTTTTTATTTTTCCTCTCCGGTCGAAAACTGATCAATCGTCGTTTAATTAGTTATCCCCGCCAGATGTCTACAGGTGACACTTGTGACCCAGTAAACAGCACGGAGTAGGGATGAGAACGAAGCCGGTCTCCTTTCTTTCTCACTCCCTGCACATTACTAGGAAATTATTTATATGGCAAAACAACGTTTGCCGGGTCAGCTAGTAATCGATATAATGATAAGAAGTGGATCATTATAGGATATTTAATAATAAAACCTCCGCCTTAAAATACGAGGGTTATGTAATAAGTACTACGTGAAATAAAAGGTTCTTTCGTCTGCTATTCGGTGTCGTGTAATCTACACCACACTTGAAATCAGCTTATTTTCAGTGCAGTTATCCTAATGATATTCAAAAGAATGATAAACTTGAATTCATCATCTGAAGATGTTTTATCAATCATCAACAAATCTTCATACCGGATATGAGTCCACAGTACACCAATTCAATACCAACCAGTAAAAAAATAATTATATCAAGATTATATCTATTTAGCATCGATACGATGTGTATTTCACACTTGGTTTGGAGATAAACTACACTGGTGTGAAATGCACCTCGCGAAAGGAATGCTCAAAAGTGGTGCAAAATACACGTGGTGTAGAGAGAGTGCACAAACAAACGAAAGGGGAAAATAGGTGTACATACATTCAATTATAGGTTATGAAAAACGGCCTTGATGTGACACATCAGATATTATTTCAACATTTATTTATTTATTAAACAAGTGAGAATGGGCTGAGGTATACAAACCTATAAAGGCCCATTAATACATTGTAAGTATAAAAAAATATAAAAAGATTTGAAATTACATTCAATGAGATTCATTAGATAAATATATGCATAAAAGAATTCCATAAAAAAAATAAAAAATATAACGAACAATATACAACAAACAAGAAACACTGAAAAACCCATATTGATAATATATAAAAAAAAAACAGATATATGTATATAGATGTTATGTTAGACGATCTCGAGGACAATCTATGCGGTTTTTAAGATTGAAACCGAGGGAGCAACAACTGTTTCTGCATCTAAATTGTTCCATGCCGAGAAGACACGATTGACCAAAAAGTTCTGGCGTTTGGTGGTCTTGAAATGTTCCTTCTTAAGTTTTAAATTATGCCCTCTCAATCTAGTGTCAGCATTCATCTGGAACATATTACTAAGAGACGGTAGGAGTCCATGAATAATCCGATATGTTAGGATCAAATCTCCTCAATGTCTTCGATCGTTGAATGTAGTTAGACATAGCTGATTCAGACGATCTTCGTACGATGGTCTCCTGACACCGAATGACATTCGGGTTGCTCGTTGTTGCACAGATTCCAGCATGTTACGGTCTCTAACCAAATCTCGGCTCCAAACTTCTCCTCCATATTCAAGAATTGGTCTAACATAGACTTTGTAAAGGTTGGTAAACGTTTCAGGTGGCGTTTTCGATAGGATTTTCTTCAGAAGGTATATTTTTGTATTTGCTCGTTCGCATACATTCGAAATATGATGTGTCCATGTCAAATCACTGGTTATGGTAACTCCAAGATCATTGTGATATTCCAATTTCACTAATTGCTCATCGTTTATAGTATAATTATGTCTTGGGTTGTTTTTTCCAAGATGAAGTACAACACATTCACAACTCCAGTTGTACAAAGCGATTAGGTCATTTTGCAATACTTGGTGCGATCTTGGGTCATTGTAGAGTTTTGTGTCATCGGCGTAGAAAGAACAGGTAGATGTGAACACATGTGATAAATCTGAGGTATAACACAAAAACAATGAAGGACCAAGTACGGATCCTTGGGGTACTCCACTCAGTACGGGACATTTATCGGAAAAACAATCATCAATTCGAACACGAAAATGTCTGTTTTCTAGAAAATTCTGAATCCATTTCAGCAGTAGTCCACGTATACCAAAATATTCCAGTTTAAACAATAGTCTTTTCCTAGGCACACAATCGAAAGCTTTAGAGAAATCAAGATATATAATGGCCATAGGAATATTATTGTCCAATTGTATTGACCAATCATTCACGCACAATAAGTTTGTTGTAACTGATCGATTCGGAACAAACCCATGTTGTTGATCAGGAATTATTTTATGATGTAACAGGAATGTTTTCAAGTCATCACTTATTATTGATTCCATAATTTTGCAAACAATGGAGGTGAGACTAATTGGTCTATAGTTGCTTGGGTTGAGCTTGACACCCTTTTTGAATATGGGTGTTACAGATGCTATCTTCCAGCTATTTGGTACACAGGAATTTTCGAAAGAACGATCCATAATTATACTGAGTGGGTGAATTAGATTTTCGCTACATCTTTTCAAAAATAGGACAGTGATACCATCAAGACCTGGAGAGGAGGATGACTTGAGTTTCCCAATTTTTTCACGGATTTTTGTTGGATGGAAGATAATATTGGAAAAGTTGTCTTGGTTGCGGATAGAGTTAATAGTAGTTGTTCTGGATAATTCAGGTTCAATATTGAAGGCTGTCTGTCTGGATGTCTTAGAAACATATCGCCATCAGAACCCCGCAAACACTACCGAAAAAAATATTCCACATATAATAATAATATTCAAATATTCAAATATTCAAATATTCAAATATTCAAATATTCAAATATTCAAATATTCAAATATTCAAATATTCAAATATTCAAATATTCAAATATTCAAATATTCAAATATTCAAATATTCAAATATTCAAATATTCAAATATTCAAATATTCAAATATTCAAATATTCAAATATTCAAATATTCAAATATTCAAATATTCAAATATTCAAATATTCAAATATTCAAATATTCAAATATTCAAATATTCAAATATTCAAATATTCAAATATTCAAATATTCAAATATTCAAATATTCAAATATTCAAATATTCAAATATTCAAATATTCAAATATTCAAATATTCAAATATTCAAATATTCAAATATTCAAATATTCAAATATTCAAATATTCAAATATTCAAATATTCAAATATTCAAATATTCAAATATTCAAATATTCAAATATTCAAATATTCAAATATTCAAATATTCAAATATTCAAATATTCAAATATTCAAATATTCAAATATTCAAATATTCAAATATTCAAATATTCAAATATTCAAATATTCAAATATTCAAATATTCAAATATTCAAATATTCAAATATTCAAATATTCAAATATTCAAAAATTCAAATATTCAAATATTCAAATATTCAAATATTCAAATATTCAAATATTCAAATATTCAAATATTCAAATATTCAAATATTCAAATATTCAAATATTCAAATATTCAAATATTCAAATATTCAAATATTCAAATATTCAAATATTCAAATATTCAAATATTCAAATATTCAAATATTCAAATATTCAAATATTCAAATATTCAAATATTCAAATATTCAAATATTCAAATATTCAAATATTCAAATATTCAAATATTCAAATATTCAAATATTCAAATATTCAAATATTCAAATATTCAAATATTCAAATATTCAAATATTCAAATATTCAAATATTCAAATATTCAAATATTCAAATATTCAAATATTCAAATATTCAAATATTCAAATATTCAAATATTCAAATATTCAAATATTCAAATATTCAAATATTCAAATATTCAAATATTCAAATATTCAAATATTCAAATATTCAAATACTCAAATACTCAAATATTCAAATACTCAAATACTTGTGGTGGTCGAGAGTAGCCGACAGCTACCGCCACCTCGGGTTAACCGCAGGAAGCAAGTTCTCATCCCGAGGAACGAATTCATCGACCCGAACTCATCTTCACCCGTACCACAGAACCACCAGCAGTGATAACAGCGCCTTGACGTCCGAGCTGTCACTGTCAGTCGGGGGACGGTATATAGGGTGAAGCGAGTATCGATTCTTTCTTCTTGCCCTTCGTATCGCTTTCGGTCTGCAGCCCTCGACCTTCGCTCAGCGTGATCGGCGCGGGCCCGTGCCCTTGACGCGCATCATCACGACCTCGATCCGCCATCTTTGTTATTCGTTGTGTGTTGTAATTGTTTAAATACACACGCACCTTCCTTTAATCCTCTAAAGTGGTGACCCCGACGTGATCGCGGCGGATTATTATTATTTTTTTTTTCTGTGTCGTATCTCGAACCACGTGGTCAGTGCAAAGCTCGTGAAAACTTGTGAGTGGCACATCTCTTCTCTCAGACCACGCTTTCTGCACGGAGAGAACCAGCAGTGACGAACCGCTCCTCTGCAACGCAAGGCTCACTCAGTGCTACTCAGAGACACCCGGCAAGAAGATGATGAACGCAGCGCCAACCCCTGAGGCTCGTGGTAGCTGCACCCATGTGAATCCACTCCCGCAGACGCCCACGCATCCGATTCGGCCCAACGGTGATGCTGGTGACGCAGCAAGTGCACTCAGCGCGCTACGCCACGTGGCGGTACGCACGCCTACGTTCTGGAAACACTGCCCGCAGGCATGGTTCATCCAATTAGAAAGCATATTTTCGTGCAACCAAATAAATTCAGACCAGCACCGGTACAACACCCTCGTCTCCAGCCTGGATTCGGAGACCGTCCAGGACATGCTGGATGTTCTACAGACGCCACCAGATTCAGGCAAGTACCAGTTTTTGAAAGGGCATGTTCTCTCGCGCTGCGGTGACTCCGCGCAGAAGAAGCTGCATACGCTCCTCACTGGGTTGGAGCTCGGTACACGCACCCCGTCGCAGCTCCTGCAGCACACGCGGGCGCTGGCTGGAGGCAGCGTCGACGATGAGGCTCTTCGCGTGCGATGGTTGGACCTTCTACCGGCGAATGTGTCAAAAATGCTGCGCATTCTGCGCAACAATTCCCTCGATGATCTCGCCGAGGTCGCTGACGGCATCGTCGAGCGGCCCCCACGGCGAAGGTGGCAGGTCCCGTCTGCCACCTTCGCCGTGGGGGCCGCTCCCAGGCCCCAACGCAGTCCATCCCCAGCTCGTGGTGGAGCCGTGGCCATGCCGGATACTTTCCAGGCCCAGATCCTCGCCGAACTCACCGCCATCCGCGTCTCCATAGCGCGGCTAGCTGCCACCTCCACCAGGTCCCAGGAGAACGACAGGCCTCTCGGCCGAGGGGGCCGTCATCTGCAGTTGACCCCGGCCTGGCTACTACCACCAGCGCTTCGGGGCACAGGCGACAAACTGTAGACAGCCCTGCACCTTCCGTCTCCCACAGAGGAACTAGGACGGCTGTCGGGAACCATGGCGGTCACCGACAGCCTCAATGCTGAAAACCGCCTTCACATCTACGACCGGAACAGCAACACTCGCCTCCTCGTAGATTCAGGTTCTGTGCTGTCTCTTCTGCCCCGTTCTAGGTTGAAGGAAAAACATCTGCCCGTGCACCCGCTCCGACTGGTGGCAGCCAACGACACGCCAGTCAACACGTATGGCCAACGCATGGTCAACCTGAACCTGGGACTTCGCCGAGCCTACCTGTGGCCCTTTGTCGTGGTAGACGTGCCCGTGGCTATACTTGGGGCAGACTTCCTCAACCACACGGGCCTCCTGGTTGACCTCCAGCATCGACGTCTCATCGACCCTATGACCGACCTGTCGATATCAGCGGAGGTCTATGTGGCAGCAGTCCACGTTGTGGCCGTCATCGAGGACCCCAGTCACACCGCACCCTTGGAGCAGTACCAACACCTCCTAGCAGAGTTCGAGGACTTGGCCAGACCCAACGATGGCCGCGCTACCCTACGTGGAGAACCGGTGATGCACAGCATCCACACGAGAGGTCCTCCAGTGCATGCTCGTCCCCGGCCCCTGTACGGCGAGCGCCTGGCTGCCGCCAAAGCAGCTTTCGATCGGATGCTCAACGCAGGCATCATTCGCCCAGGATCTGGACAATGGTCCAGCCCTCTGCACCTCGTGCTCAAGCCAGACGGAGGCTTGCGCTGCACAGGTGACTATCGAGCCCTCAACGCTGCCACGATACCCGACCGCTACCCCCTTCCCCTGATCGAGGACTTGCTCCAGGACTGCAGGGACTGCGCGGTCTTCTCAGTCATAGATCTAGAGAACGCCTACTACCAGGTTCTCATGGCACCGGAGGACATCTGCAAGACGGCCGTCACGACTCCCTTCGGACTGTTCGAGTTCCAGGTGCTCTCCCTGGGACTACGCAACGCCACGCAGACCTTCCAGCGATTCATGGACAACCTGCTTCGAGACCTGCCGTTTGTAAGGGCCTATATAGATGATGTATTCATCATGTCCAGGGACCATCAAGAGCACCTGCAGCACCTGCGCGCTATCTTCGACCGCCTGCGCCAAGCACGTCTCTCCATCAAGCTTCGGAAGTGCGTTCTGGGGAGAGACGAGGTGGATTTCCTTGGCTTCACTGTCTCTGGTCTCGGCTACCGGCCTCCAGCAAGAAAAATCGATGCCATCCAGCAGTTTCCGAAGCCAACCACTTCCAAGGCCCTGCGACGCTTCCTAGGTATGTTGAACTTTTACAGGCGCTGTCTTCCTCACGCTGCTCAGCAACAGGCCCCCCTCAACGAGCTGCTCAAGGGGTTCCGGAAAGGAAGCCGGCTGAAGCTCCTCTGGACACCAGAAGCCGACGCCGCATTCGAAGCAGCCAAAGCCAGCCTGGCAGACGCCTCGGGGGCGACCTTCCTCCACCCAGCTACGCAGCTGGCCCTGTCTACCGACGCCTCTGATGTCGCCATCGGCGCCGCGTTGGAGCAGAAGACAGCGAGTGGCTGGCAACCCGTCGGTTTCTTCTCGAAGAAGCTGACGCCAATGCAGAGGCGCTACAGCACCTACGACAGGGAACTGCTGGCGGTCTACTAAGCCACCAAATACTTCCGTAGGATCCTGGAGGGCAGACAGTTCGTCATCCGCACAGACCACAAGCCACTTGTATATGCAGCGGCTCAGTCTGCAGACAAGGCTTCGCCCAGGCAACAACGTCACCTGGACTACGTACTGCAGTTCAATGCCGAATTCCAGCACGTGAAGGGCGATGAAAACGTGGTCGCTGACGCTCTCTCCAGACCTTGTGCGGTCATCAGCTTCCCGTCGGCCCTGGATCCAGCCCGCATCGCAGCAGCCCAAGCAGAGGACACGGAGCTTCCGCACCTGCTCGAAGCCAGTGTCCTGCAGCTACAAGCCCTGGACATCCAAGGGCAGCGACTTCAGTGCAACGTGCACAACGGCACGATTCGACCATACCTGCCCAGGGAACTGCGTCGCCTGGCTTTCGACACCATTCATCGACCAGCTCATCCCAGTGTGCGCTCCACAGTCCGCACGCTTTCGGAGAAGTTTGTCTGGCCTGGCATTCGAAAAGACGCCAACTCCTGGGACCGTTCGTGTGACGCCTGCCAGCGGTCAAAGGTTAACCGCCACAACAAGGAAGCGCTGTCTTCATTCAAGGAGCCTGACAACCGCTTCGAGCATGTCCACATGGACATCATCACCATGCCTCTGGTCGGAAACTTAAGGTACTGCCTCACCATGATTGACAGATTCTCCAGGTGGCCCGTCGTCGTGCCCATGGCGGACATCAGAGCAGAAACCGTCGCCAAGGAGTTCTTCAACCACTGGGTAGTACACTACGGTTCGCCCATCACCATCACCACCGACCAGGGAACCCAGTTTGAGTCAGCCCTATTCTCTGCCCTGGCACAGCTGGTGGGCTCGCAGCGTATTCACACGACGCCGTATCACCCTCAAGCCAACGGCTTGATCGAGAGGTTCCACCGGACCCTCAAAGCCTCGCTAATGTGCGAAGCCCACATCCTGTGGCCTGAAAGACTGCCCATTGTCTTGCTGGGACTACGTTTCTGCCTGAAGGAAGATCTGCAGGCGTCTCCGGCGGAGATGCTTTACGGAACCACCCTACGCATCCCCGGGGACTTCTTCGTAGCCAACAACGCAACTGCAGACCCGTCTTCCTTCGTCGGCAAACTCAGGCAGCTCTTCAGGACCATCAGACCTGTTCCTGCATCGCACCACAACGTCCACCGTCCGTTCCAGCTCAAGGGACTGGCCACATGCACACATGTGTACCAACGGGTGGACGCCGTCAGGAAACCGCTGATTCCACCCTACGTGGGGCCTTTCAAAGTGGTCAGGAGACCCAACAACAAGGTGTACGTCATCCTGGTCAATGGAGTAGAGAAGACCGTCACCACGGACGCCCTCATTCCAGCCCACCAGGACACGTCAGACCAACGCATTGTAACACCAACGACGTCTACTCCGTCGCAGCAACCAGGAGTAGACCAAACGAACCCCAATCCACCGACTCAACAGGCGCACGAGGCCAACAACAAGATCCCGCAACCTCCATCTGTTTCAGATCTTCCCCTGGACACACCAGCCAAGAAGTCTGTTTCTTTTTCATTCCCTTCGCTCCCCGCGAAGGTCATTGAGGGGGGAGTACCTGTGGTGGTCGAGAGTAGCCGACAGCTACCGCCTCCTCGAGTTAACCGCAGGAAGCAAGTCCTCATCCCGAGGAACGAATTCAACGACCCGAACTCATCTTCACCCGTACCACAGAACTACCAGCAGTGACAACAGCGCCTTGACGTCCGAGCTGTCACTGTCAGTCGGGGGAGGGTATATAGGGTGAAGCGAGTATCGAACCCTTCTTCTTGCCCTTCGTATCGCTTTCGGTCTGCAGCCCTCGACCTTCGCTCAGCGTGATCGGCGCGGGCCCGTGCCCTTGACGCGCATCATCACGACCTCGATCCGCCATCTTTGTTATTCGTTGTGTTTTGTAATTGTGTAAATAAATAGAGGAAACGTTGTAGATTGCTTAAATACACACGCACCTTCCTTTAATCCTCTAAATGTCGATTGGACTAATTGACACTTTTGGTATGTATGGATTAGACTATAGTTGACACTAAGTATCTGTCGATTAGACTAATTGACACAGTATCTGTCGATAAGACTCAATTGACACATAGTATCTGTCGTTTAGGCTAGTTGACACGTAGTATCTGTCGATGGCGCTTCAATGCTTTCGTCAATACGATTTTGAAATTGTACTCATAATGTCGAAAGTTGAACATTTAATATCGAATACTTCACAAATCGTTTGGAGATGGCGGTACTATAGATATGTTCTGCTGCGTTTGTGACAATAACAGATTCATTGATAATTAGTGAAAACATGTTTCTCTCGTTCAGTTCTAGCAGAAAATTACAAATAAGAATCGCAAAAATATTCATCCTATCATGAAGAATAAGGGAGGCTACGCCATCTATAGAAGCTCACGGAAATATCACCAGTTTCAAACTTTGGTTGAAATTCGACATAATCAAGTGTAGGAAAATGTGAACAAAGAGTGGAACTCGTTACACCAATCATATTTACCGTTGTTTATATATACAGAAGAAATTAGTGAAAAAATATGTTGGCTAAACTGCTATTGAAGTGGGTAACTCATCTCTGGGGAATTCGAATATAAGTGATATAAATATATCCTAAATATGACTAGTTTGCTTTGTTGTGATTTTGAATTTGTAGTTATTGTTCTTTTCAGAAAGCACTTTGCACTCTGCCAGTTTGCTCTTCTCTGTTATTATGGAAACTACTATTGTTTCAAATTTTTGAATTGAAAATGCAATACCATTCATCGATAATGGGTACAGCTGATAGTATTATTTTCATATGAAAATATTATTATTCCTATGTTTAAACTTGTAACGGAAAGTTTCACGTTCGTTACTTATCTTTACAATCACCCCATAAGCACGCCTCTGGTGTAAAATTTATATTGTGCCTTAACAATTTTTTCGCCTAGTATAAAAAAAAACAATGGATCTTTCTTACTTGGGAGACGAAATCTCGTACGGAGGGGGATCCTTCCTTCTAGACTGACTGCCGAACGAGAAACTTGGGATGATATTTGCCTTCCTCTAATGAACAATTCAAAAGGAAAGGTGAGGTTTCCAATTCCTGAGGATATATATCTATTTAACTCTATTATGTAATTGTTGAAATTGATTGTTAATTTGCCTGCTTTATATGTTATCTGATCATTTCTTCAATAATATATACCTTTGTCTTCTACCTTGGCTAAACGGTGCCATATTCCCCTTTTTTTTAAAGGAATATACTTCTGTTCGTGATAACTTTCATTTACCTTGACTAATTATCTATTGAATCATCAAATCATATGAATTAATTTATGATTGAAACTATCTATGCTTAAATTAGTTTCTTATATTTGGATCGAAAAATCGATTGATATTTACCCTATCTCTTATTGTGTTTTTTTTAAATTCAGTTTTTGCTGAGAATAGTAAATTCTTATTGAATATAAATGCCCTAATATTGAGTTGAAAGTATCAGAACGGAAGTCATCAAAATCGACAAAACTTTTCATGCCTTTCTTTGAATCTTTCAGACCAACCTGTTAGTATCTGGAAACGAGCCATAAAATATATGATAGAGACGAATTTGATGTATTTTTTTTTAATGATGCTGGAGATATAAAGGGTGATCTGCCATTTGAATATATTGGGAGGAGAAGCGACTAAATAATCACTGGTAACCTGGATACACGAGGAATTCGAGCTCAGGTGAGTAAATGCATTTATTCATTCAGATGTATAAATCAGAGAGTGCATAAACTCACCTGTGCTTTCCTTCACCTCGAGGTTTGGTTATCATAGTGTCTCTTTCTTTTTCTTGACCTTTATACCTACCAGATTCTCATGGAGCAGAAAATTTGATTTTGTCATATCTATAAAATGATTTTTCTTATATTTGGGCAGAGAAATTAACAATCATATTCTTCATTATCTCGAATTGAAAAACCAACAACTTTTTTTTGTTTGTTCTGGAAAGGCAACAATATCACCAAGCGCTCGAAGGAAGATCAATTTTAAATTTTGATGATTTTCTTAACCATGATTCTTCATTTATAACTATATATTTTTCTTTTTTTTTGATAATTCAAATCAGCAAGTAGAGACTGATTAGTTGGATAGCTCAATTTTTTTAATGAAAATTACTGTAAAGCTCAAAATTTCTGCCCAATTCCACTAATTTTCATCGATTTCCACTAATCTCTTATTCTTTCATTTATTTTCGGGAATCTTGGATGTTATAAATATCAGTATAATTTTTTTTGTCGATTGAATTTTGTGATTCTGACATACTTATATTTTTTTTTTTGGTATTAATTGGACTCTGTAATTTTATGTTTTTAATTCAGGAATTAAATGAATTTGTGCCATTTCGGAACACCAAGGTGTCAATTGTCTTCTTCCTCTTCTGTGGTAACGCACATACTGGTGTAGACTTGTCTGTCTAGGGACGGCATCTGGAATAACCACCGCAGGGACTGAACATTCCGGAATGAGATATTTGGATGCAGCAGAATCTATCTGATAACCAAGGAGCGTGAATCTTGCCCAATATACGAAGTTATCCAGTTTTTTTTGAGAAAGGCTACGACAGAGTAAGTGAGCTTGGAAGTCCCATTCATTAACCAGCGAGTAGAAACCAAACCGAAGGAATTTTGCATACCCGGAATGAGTTATTTTTTTTTGTAAATTGTGAAATGAATTCATTCAACTCAATTAAAATAGTTTTCATTCATTTTTTTGTCATGATTTCAATGAGGTCAATATTCATTTATACCTCACGAAATTTCATACTTCAAATCTCTATAAATCTATCATAAGCTTGAAGATAATTATACATGTTCACACTTGTGGATTGCGAATTTGGAGAATATTTTTTTGTAAATATAGTAATTGGGTTAAACTTCTGTGGCTTTTCTATTTGAGAATACACCATCGATTGATTACCTGAGAATTTCTTATATCTTTCAGTTAATTGTCTTTCAATCACTTTTCTTTGGCATCTTTCACTTTGAAAGATCCTGGCGCCCAATTACCTTAACTAGAACATATCTGAGTGAATCACTTCTAACTCTTGATACAAATCAAAATTCTCAGAATTAATTCTTACCCATAACCCTCCCGTATCAAGTCTGAGCAGCCCAAAGGCACGAGCATGAAAAGCTAAATAAACTATTTTTCAATATTTTTCTGAGATATAGAAAAATCGTTTACAAACTGTACATGTGTTTGAATAATTTTCATTCAACATTACCATATTTTCAGAACCTCATTCCGATCAGAGATGGACCCGGTGGATAAACTCAGAAGAAGTGTCAACTAATTAATGATAGGCAGCAAGCCGTGATAATATGATCACCCAGATAGCACTGGACGTCCCGGTGACGTCCATTTTATGTCCATTTTGGGTCTGAACGTCTAGGACCTAGTTTGGACGTTTTGGGGATGTACATGCGTGGACGTTTCTAGAAAAAATTTGTTTTCTTCAGATATAAAGTGATTTATTTCTCCTTCGAGATACAATAAATAATGGTAAATATCAGCTGTTGGTACGTTTTCCTTATCACTGCTCATACATAAAAAGTTACCAACTTCGAAGATGCGATATAAAAAAAATCGCTTCATCAAATTCCATATAAATTTGAGATACATGAATGAGTATGTCGAAATAAGAACTCAAAAAACCTCAATGTTGAGAAATATATAACATTCGAAATCCTGTTGGAAACCGCATGACTCACCTAGAAGAGGTTCGGATTCCAGCATGAGCTGATGTTGGTCTTGCTTCTTGCACCCGTAAGAATTTGACTTATGGGGAGTTCCAAAACTCGAAATTTCGATATATAAATACATATATTATAAATATTAGACAATAATAATTCATGTAATAATAAAACATATATATATGTCAAATTGACATATATAAATGATATAAGTAATATAAATAATTCAAAATTATTGTTGTTCAAATCGCATTGATTTATACGAATCGAGATACATATATAATAAATCAATAAGAAGACAGCAGCTACCATACTAGGCAGATTGAGATTCGATAACTGGAGTCAAGCAACTTCAGGCGAGAAAAGAACTTGGATGGGTGACCGTATAGATCGAATGGCTCTTTTTATTTTACTTGGACCTATTATGGACGTCCCCAAGACATCCTGATTAGTAACATTGGACGTCCCCATAACGTCCATAAGACGTCGGTCGTCCGGAAATGGACGTTTTTAAGACGTCTCGAATGTCCAGAGTTGACGTTTTTAAAACGTCCATAAGACGTACTTGTGCTGACTGGGCATCCAATGTGACAATAATTTCTCTAACACACTGACTAAAATGGTCTGTAACCACAAAAATTATGAGAATGTTTAAATACTAGACATTTAGTCTCTTTCAATAAATAGCTAAGTAGAATTATTATAAATCCACAAATTTATATTTTTTTAGGACTTCTCTTATCATGATTGGTCATACCTATTGCAAGATGAACTTCAATTCAGAGGTTGAAGAAATATACCTACAGTCAATAGCTGTGGAATTCTTACATTACAGCTCTCATGGATTGTCTACCAAACCAATTTAAAATTAGATTTTCAATTCAGTAATTTTCCGACAATTTTTTATAGAGGTAAATCTCAATGAGAGATTTGTAACTCAATCTGTAGCTTCAATAACGTTCACTTCAAAATGTAATTACTATAGTTTATAACTTACCTATTTTTATTGATCTAGTTCACAAATCAGGGTGTTAATTTGTTATGTTGAATGAATTAAAGAATATATCTGACGGAGTAGTGAATTTAATGATATAGTGGAATTTTTCATGATATATAATTGGACTCACTAACAAAAAATCAAGTAATGCAAAATAAATAGCAAATAGGTATCTCTCTTTCAGTAAAGAGGGTATTTATGATTTTTAAATAAATTTCGATTTTATTGATTAATGTTCTAATGAATTTCCAATTTTGAATTTTGTTTCAATTCTCACTAAACAAGTTAGAAATCCCATTGCCATCTTTAAATTCATTCAGTCAACAAATGTATGAAATATTTCACTGCTGATGAATGATTGTATTCATATAATTCTATTATAAAATTGAAATATGCATGCATTATTGAAATGTGTATATCTTTCAATTGAAATTATCATCGCCTGAAGTGACATAATCTGCATTAGATCTGAAATTGTTTTTCGATAAAAATCATCATTTTGGGCATGTGTGGACATTTATTTTCTCAAAATTATCAGTCCAAATTACCTACCCAGTGAAAGGTATCAGAAAAAAATTTTAGTTATATGCCCTCCTGCTCATCTATGACCACAATAATGTTCACTGTTCTAAAAACTTTTTATCAGTCACTGGTGGGTACCTTCTCAATTGAAGGAGAAAACCAGAAAAGAACAAAATTTGAATTCATCACAGTTACAAGCTAATACGCGATCGTCATGTCAGGTCACACGCTTCCTCAGTGCTCCCCAAATATCAGCTACAAATGCAGTAAAAACAAACCATTTGTTCATTATGTCTGCACCCAGTGTCATAGTGTTATTCATAAAAGCTGCCTTCTTGTTGATAAGAAAAAATTTGTTATGTTAGAAGGACAAAATCATATGTTGTAAAAAAGATATCAGTGAACAAGAAGAAAAGTCCAGTATATTAGAAAAAACCATAAGTGATCTATCGGACGAAATAGAAATGAAGAGTAATTACATTGGAAAGCTGAAAAAATAAAATAACACGTTCATGCAGCAAGCTATCGATATGGAATCGGAAATGAATGCCCTTTTGAAAAGTCACGAAAGAACAATTGTAGAGTTAGAGGATAAAATCAGGCACCTGCAAAAAGAAGTCAAAGAAAAAACGAAGCAAACAAAAACAACCAGTACACAAACAACTTCATCAATGAGTCATAAATCTACTTCAACTGATCCTCACACAATTGACATAGCCAGTGGCGGAGATGAATTTACAAAAGGGAAAATCAAAAGAGGTCAAGAAATGTTAAACAAATCCACTTCAACTGAAACATTTGATCAAACATGTTACGAAGACAAACCGGCAAGTGGAAAAAATAAAAGAAAAAAAGAAATGCTGGAAATAGCAGGAAAAAATCTCAAGCAAAGAGAATGCCTTGCCTCAAACTCAAAAAGTGAATACATCTCAGATATTAAACCCTTCTCCCAGAAAAAAATACTTCTTGTATCAAACTACTATGGAAAAAATATGGCTTCTCATCTCTCAGATCAAAATAAACAGTTTTTGGTGGAATCTATCATCAAGACACATGCAGACACTGCCGAAATCCTGAAGACTGCAGTGGTGAAATCCAAAAAATTCACAAAAGACGACTGGCTCATCATATGGCTGAATAAATGTGAAATCAACACCAGTAATGTTCAAATATTTGTTGACAATGTAGCACATACAAACACCATTGTAATTACTGAGCTATACCTTACTAATAACTGGAGAAGGAATCAACACTCGTATGAAAACAATTTATTCTTAACCAAAGAATTTCGCAAATACAAGAACTCTGTGAAAGTTTTCGAGTGTAATAATCACTTAAATGCGTCACACCTACACAGATATAAAAATGTGATGAAAAACATCGGAACATACTCATTGAGTAAAGCACTCTCGTTATACATAACTGATCAAGTTACCAGTCAAAATAAATTAAATCCTGGTTACTCAAGTGACGAAAGCATACCACAGATAGATTCCACACTCCACACTAATCAAATTGAAATATCTATTCCTGAAGACAAACCTGAAGTACCTGAAATGAACAAATTGTATACAACAGACGTCTCGGACCTTGGACAACAGACAACACATTTTTTAGGAATGCACAAGATAAAAAACCTACAGCAATAACAAAATACCTCAACCTACTACACATCAATGTCCAATCTTTATCATCAAAAGTCAGTCAAATTGAGGAAATGGTGACAAAAAAAAAAGTAGACTTTCTATGTCTCAGCGAACACTGGATGAATGAATCGAATATAACCTTTATAAACATCCCCAACTATAAATTGATGTCTTTCTTCTGCAGAAAGTCGAAAAAACATGGAGGAACAGCCATCTTCATGAGAAACAATATAGCACTAAAATGTAGAACATTACCTAGTAAATACTCGCTTGAGATGGAGTTTGAATACTGCATGGTGGAAATATCTCTGCCAGAAAAAATATGTTTAATCTGCACCTACAGGCCACCGATAGGAAGTGTCAGTAAATTTATCGAAAATATATCAGCCACTCTGAGTGAGTAACCCATAAAGTCATAATCTGTGGTGATTTAAACATTGATTTTCTAGGCAATAATAATAACTTCAAATTATTGAAAGACATGATGGACTCATTTGAATGCCATAATATGTTAACGTCACCAACAAGAATATGCACTGATAAAAACAACAAAACTTCGATTAGTGGAATTGATTACATTATCTCCAACTTAAACCCCAACCAGTGCACCCAATCGATATTTAATCCTCACTTATCAGACCATCTAGCAGTCACCCTATCCTACAACTACACCGATGTACAACCCAACTTTACAACAGAAGTGACTAACTACCATCGTAATATTTCAAAGAAAAATATCTCTCATCTGAAAACAAAATTGGACGAAATAGTATGGGACACGAATAACGGAACATCACCTTCCGCCAAATTCGAATCATTCATAAACCAATTTAAACAGGCCTATGACGAATCATGCCCATTAACGCCTAAAACAATAACTCCACATAAAAAGTCAAATTGGTTCACTGATGAATTGAAACGCGATAAAAAAGATTTGGACAATGCGTTCCATATGTTTAAACAATCAGGTAGTAAGTGTTTGAAAAGAATTTATAAAATAAAAAGGAAAAACTATCGGAAATCATTGAGAAATGCCAAAAGAGAAAAACTAAATCAGAATATTAGCAGAGCCGATAATAAGATAAAACAGATCTGGAGTGAGGTGAATTCAAAACTTGGAAGGAAAAATCGTGATAAGCTAGATATTCACTTAAACATAAATGATGAGGAAATAACTGATCCTGAGATAGCAGCAAATTGCTTTGGGGAATACTTCTCAAGTATAATCGACAAGAAAATGGAGGATCATTTCGGAGCCAGCAGATCCCAAACCTGTACAGCTGGAGAAATACTTCCACATACCTTTTTCTTTGAACCAGCCACCACCGAGGAAATAAAATCAATAGTGCGCAACCTGAGGAACACAATGTCAACTGGTCCAGATGATGTGCTTGTGAAAGTTTTAAAAGATGTCTGTGAAAGTGTGGCTGAACCGTTGACTTCTCTCATAAATATATGTATTGTGGAGGGTGAATTTCCAGATGTTTTAAAACTGAGTAAAGTTATCACTGTGTATAAAAGTGGAGACAAATCAGAAATTGACAATTACAGACCTATTAGTCTCCTGAGTATTTTCTCCAAAATATTTGAGAGACTCATATATAACAGACTCATGAAATTCTTAAATAAACATAATATATTAGCAGAATCTCAACACGGATTCAGGGCAGACAGATCTACTGAAACTGCCACCACTCTCTTTACAGACTTTTTACATAAAGGGATTGATGATAGAAAATATGTTGCGGGAATTTTTTTTGACTTGTCGAAAGCATTCGACTCTATTGATAAAGACTTCATGGCCTCAAAAATGTATAATATGGGTATTAGGGGGAATGCTCTGGAATTAATTACATCATTTTTATCTAACAGAAAAATTTTTGTAACCATGAATGGGGCAAAATCGGATGAATTTACAATAAATACTGGAGTGGCTCAAGGCTCAATTCTGGGCCCACTCATTTTTCTTCTTTTTCTTAATGATCTTCCATTGAATATCAGTAATCGATTTCACCTCATCAATTTTGCTGATGATACAACTCTGGGTATAGCTGAGTCCACCATGAAAGACATGACTAATGGTATTGAACAGGCAATTGAAGAAATGACAACCAACTGCAACTCAAATAAACTTATATTAAATTCTAATAAAACCAAAATCATTTTCTTCAACAAAAACACTGAGCTAGCCAACGAACTTCCTCATATGCACCACTTTACAAAGTTCCTAGGTGTGACGATTGATAGATCTCTTTCGTGGTCTGACCATATCGAGTTAACATCAAAAAAACTCTCTAAATCATACTTCGCCATTACCCAATTGAGATACGAGCTTCACGAATCCATCTTAATTCAGGTTTACTATGCAATTGTCTACTCTGCCATATCATTCCATATCATTCTTTGGGGAAATGCAAGTGAGATCAACAGAATATTCGTAGCCCAGAAGCGAATCATTAGATTGATGTTCAATATGAAGCCACGTGACTCATGTAGAGATATATTCAAAACCAAGAAAATACTGACTGTTTGCTGCATCTATATTCTAAAGTGTTGCTTATATATCAGAAAAAATGAACAAAAATTTGAAAAAAACAATACCCATCATCAATACAAAACAAGAACTAGGAATAATCTACTGACCACTGCTCACAGAACTACCCTATTTGAAAAATCACCTTCTTATGCGAGCAGTAAAATATACAACAAGCTTCCTGATTATATTAAAAGTTGCCGTACTATCAATACATTTAAAAAAAACTGAAACATCTGCTTCACTCAAAAGTATATTATTCATTATCAGAATATTTTGATGATGCTCATATGGCAGAACCCATGTTATGAACCTAATGGCCAAAATGTACATTATATACTTCATTTTTATAATTTCCCCTTTCTCCATTACTTTTATACATATTGTTGTACTCATATTAATGTATTATATATATCATGTTTTATTAAGTCAACATTTATATATTCTATAATATGTTATATATTTTTTTTTAATCAGTCTACATATCTGTGCCTATATATATATATATGATATACATATCTATGTATCTGTTTGTGCATATATCCTTAGAATATTTGTTATATCTTTTATACTGATTTTAAACACTATCTTTCAACTCTTGGACATGTCCAACACCATGTATGTGGTTATTTATGGATTAATAAAGTTCATTCATTCATTCAATAAATGTTCAGTGGATGAAATATAATGATTTATGTTGGTTGAAATGATCCCTTTATTTGCTTCTGTCAAAATCTAGTATCATGGCTCTGAATAAAATTCATCACACTTCAGCAGTTGCACTTTGATTTTATGTGGAATTGATTTCTTATTATCCTGTTGTCTTGCTTTGAATGATAATGTTTTTGCATGAAAGCTGAATGTTTCAGCTATTCTGGACAGAATCTCCATCATGATTTGAATATTGGATAGTTAGCTAAAATAGTTAAAAACGGTTTCATTGAGATAGGTATTGTACATGAGTTTGTATTTTTTTCAAACCTGTCGTCTGCATGGTCATATTTTTTGTGGAAAATTAAAGTTCCATCAAACCTGAGTAAACAGAATTTAGTGGAACTCAAGGAATGTATCAAGGACCTTTTTGAGAAGGGAATTATTGATAAAGTAGAACCCACAGAAGACCAATTCTTGTCTCCTATATTCACTGTTATGAAGCCGGATAAACAACCAAGGTTCATCCTTAATTTGAAACAACTTAATAACTATATATGTTATGATCATTTTAAGATGGAGGATTACAGAACCACAATGAAACTTTTACAACCTGGTTGCTTCATGACTACTATTGATTTGAAAGATGCCTACTATACTATACCAATACATAAAGAATATAAATTTTTTTTGAGATTTCAACTGAAAGAGACATATGAGTTCACATGTCTTCCCTTTGGTCTTTCTTCAGCCCCATATATTTTTTCTTAATTTGACAAAACCAATAGTATCTTGGATGCGACAAAAAGGGATCATATGTGGTTTATACTTGGATGATTTCATTATTGTAAACGAAAATTTTACCATTTGCCAGGAACATACAAGGATAACTATAGACCTTTTGAAATCTCTAGGATTCATTATCAACAACGATAAAAGCAAACTTACACCTTCAAATATCTGCAAGTACTTGGGTTTCGGATTTAATAGTGTTGATATGACATTAAGTTTGCCAGAAGAAAAGCGCCTAAAATTATTATCTTTCATTGATAATATCTTGGAGTCAGATCATTGTACAATAAGACACTTTGCAAGACTAATAGGTCTGCTGATTTCGGCCTGTCCAGCAATTAAATATAGCTGGCTTTACACTAAGAGACTTGAAAGAGTGAAGGTATTGGCTCTTTCTAGAAATAACCAAAATTTTAATGCATCAATATCAATCTCAAATGAGATCAGAGAAGATCTTTCATGGTGGAAAAATAACATTCCTCTAGGTTTCAACTATATAAGACAGGACTCCTTTGATTTAGAAATACATACAGATGCATCATTAATTGGCTGGGGTGCAGTAGAGGACAACCGAAAGGCACAAGGCTGGTGGTCCAGGGAAGAACAGGATCAGCACATAAACTTTTTAGAATTACTGAGTGCATTTAACGCCCTCAAGTCCTTTGCTAAAAACCTTTAATCTAAGAATATATTACTCCGGGTTGATAATACAACCGCGGTATCTTATATAAATCGCATGGGTAGCGTCAGGTTTCAGAATCTATCAGACCTAGCTAGAATGATTTGGCAATGGTGTGAGAATAGGAACCTGTGGATTCAAGCAGTCTATATTAAATCAGCTGACAACGTATTGGCTGATGAACTATCTAGATTACTTCCGTCAGAAACGGAACTAGAATTACCTCCAGAAAATTATCATACAATAATTTCCCACTATGGGAAACCAGAGATCGATTTATTTGCCTCTAACATCAATACTAAATGTGAGAAATACATCTCATGGAAACCTGATCCAAACTCAATAGGCATTGATGCATTCACATTTAATTGGGTGGATTTGGTCTTCTATGCATTTCCCCCCTTCTGTTTAATTTTAAGGTCACTGAATAAAATAATTTCTGATGAGGCCACGGGCATCATGGTAGTTCCCAAATGGGAGACACAGCCTTGGTATCCTCTCTTCCATAAACTATTGACAGGCCCTCCTCTTGTGATACCTAATACTGACCTGATTTCACCTTGCAGGACCACGCATCCCTTTCAGCGGTGTTCTCTGGTGGCAGGACTCTTATCCGGGAAGCGTTCAAAAAAAAAGGAAACTCAGAGTCAGCTGTGGATGTCATGATGGAATCTTTGTCTGCTTCAACAATTAGAAAATATGAAACTGTACTCAGGGAATGGTGGCAGTTCTGTAGAGATAAGAACTGGAATATATTCAACCCAAAAGCAACAGAAGTCATACAATTTTGAATAGGAAACAGATCCGTTATGGTTCATTCAACACTTACAGGTCAGCATTATCCCTAATTCTAGATTGGGATGTAGCCAATAATAAAGACATAAAGAGATTCTTGCGGGGCATCTTTTGACTTAGACCCCCAGCCAGAAGGTATGACTACATATGGGACCCACAAACCGTAATTACCTATTTAGAACAAAAGTACCCAAATGATGCTCTTACCCTGAACCAATTGTCAAAGAAGGTTATAACCCTCTTGGCTCTAATCTCTGGTCATCGTTTACAAACTCTGACCAGAATAAGAGATGAAAATGTAATAATCTCAACAGAGAATATACAAATCTTAATTACAGACCACATTAAGTCAACTAGAAGAGGGGCTCAACAACCCTGCATCTTTATACCCTTCTTTAGAGAGAGACCTGGAATTTGCGCCGCCTCGGCCTTATTAGCATACATAGATAAGACAATAAGTATCAGAAGACCTGCTCAGGAATTTTTATCAACAAGAATCCCACATAATACAGCAACATCGAACACCCTGAGTAGGTGGATAAAACAGACCTTGAAGGAAACAGGAATTGATACTAAGGTTTTACTGGATACTCTACAAGGCACGCAGCTACATCAGCAGCATACATGAATGGAGTCACTCTTGATGTAATCAGACGAACAG
This sequence comes from Chrysomela aeneicollis, assembly GCA_029955515.1. Taxonomy (NCBI): domain Eukaryota; kingdom Metazoa; phylum Arthropoda; class Insecta; order Coleoptera; family Chrysomelidae; genus Chrysomela; species Chrysomela aeneicollis. The sequence goes on along the minus strand of JARUHQ010000013.1, from coordinate 1,142,619 downwards.
CTGGATGGTCGAGCAAATCACAAGTTTTTGCTGCTTTCTACAATCAACTTCTGAAGGATCATTCATTGTTCGCCAAAGCTATAATGAAATAACTTCAATTTGAGTTTTATCTTTATTTTTGACATTAGGAAGTAATCCTTGTTTTTGTTGTGAGTTAACGGTTCGAGACAGATTTCAATATATTCATAAATAAACTGCAGTAAAATGAATTGCCGGGAAAAACCAGTCTATAAACATCTACCTAGTGATCTCAAGGACGAGGCGCTGAAATATAATTACCCGATTAAACGAACTTACCTGTGATGTTCAATCGGGATTATATGAAGCGCCTCGTCCGCAGAGATCACTCCCCACCCTGTCCCACTTCAACAATTTGAAAATTTTTAATCCCATTTGGCGGGGTCTTTCCCAATCACACTCTGAACTAAATGAAGGTCAAATCAGGGTGTTGGCCGAAGGTGGCCGAAGAAGAAAATCTCTTCTTCTTTCTTTAAAGTATGTGACAAAGTAATGCTCAAACACGCTACTACATAGTGATCTCTGCGGACGAGGCGCTTCATATAATCCCGATTGAACATCACAGGTAAGTTCGTTCAATCGGGTAATAATACTAGTGAGTATTGTTCAATAATCGATATAATAATTACGAAGAAAATTGGACTATACGGCTTGCTTCAATCATGGAATGGCCGCCTTCGAATACAAGTCATATAATAAGTAAGATGTAAATAATATCATTCAGAAAATAGGTTTACAGTTGATTGGGTAGGTTAGCTTAGGTGACAAAAAATAATATTTAATCGATTGCGCCATCTTTTGACGCCATGGAACATCAAGATATTTTTTTTCGGTAAGGGTTGTGGGTATTTTTTCAAATTACGATATGTTCCTAAAGACAGATGAAAATAATCCCTCATCTCACATCTAGGCAGTTTTTCATTCACTACCCCAAAATAATTTAAATGGGGGGTGAAATGTGGAACATTTTTTTTTCGACATGAGTTGCGGAGATTTCTTCTAATGGCGATATGTTCCTAAGACATGTGGAAATGATTCCTGATATGTCACACAAGGCAGTTTCATTGATCAATTACTTCATGTATTATTCATCAATTTGATACTATTTTGCTGAATATGAATTTTTAATTTGGATATTCGCACGCCTATGGATCCAATCTTCGGCTGTGTTAGTAAATTTTTGCCACTATCTTTGGCTGCTGAGTTGGCTGAGCGATAATGAAAATTGGATATCGAATATCGCTATTGAAAATATATCGATATATTCGATATATCGAATATTCAAATATCCGAATATTTACATATTCAAATATTCGAATATTTACATATTCAAATATTCGAATATTTACATATTTAAATATTCGAATATTCCGAGGAACATTCAAATATTCAAGTAATGCAATAGTAGTATAGCATATACCTCAACTTTTTTCAGTAAAGAGGGTATTTATGATTTTCATTGTACAGGGTGTATCTAAATAACACCGAAAAAATTTAAGTGGTGATTCTGTGATGAAAATTAATGTGTGTTTGGTATAAAATTTTATGAAAAAACCCTCCCCGGAAAAGTTACACCCCTTCGAAAATTAAAAAAAAATGGTTTTTCTCTTTTATTTTTCCTGTATATCAAGCTTAAGACACGAAACTTGGTAAACATTATCTGTCAATAAGAGTAAACTTTTTGAAATTTTTTCAACCCTGAAGTATGCTTAGAAGGGGTCGATTATTTCAACCCCTAAGATATTTTTTCTTACAACTTTTTTTTAGATGAAAATTTCTCCTTTAAAAAAGTATGACTGAAAAGCCCAATTCATTGACTAACTTTTTTAACTCTACAAGTTTTTTTCGAAAACTTAAGCATTTATGAGAAAAAAATATATATATATAGAAGGAAAGATAGTGTGTTTGAACACAGAACTACTAGGGTATGAAGTGAAAGGTTGTAGGTTGATTCCGTTTCGTGTGTGGGTTGCCAACTGGTGCAATACAGATCTGTTTCGGCTCGCCAAGCCTCATCAGTTGCACTAGGCCAGTCAACAATCCACCCACGACAAATAATTTTCCATTCATTAACTATCGAACTGATAAATAAAAAATAATATTTGTTGTATGAAGTTGAGTAAAGCTACAGAAGAACTCTTTCCTTGCTCACTGATCGAAGGAGCAGGCAGTACATTACTCAATAAAAGTCATACAACACATCGAACTGTCAAAAATTTCAATATTTCCTTAGAAGATTGAGGCGTGAAATAGTAATACAATTGAAATGGAGCCCCAAACATTTGGGAAGAAAATTGATTACAGAAGTTGCATGTGTTTATGTGACTTTCATTGAGAATGTACTGCCTGCACCTTTGATCACTGACCGAGGATGGAGTTCTGTATTTTCACTATTACACTTCATTCACTAAATACAATTTTTTCAATTCATGTTATGAACGAGAGCATGTTTTCAAGAATACTGCTGACCTTCATTTTATTCATGAGACAATCTCTATTTATTCGTTATTTTTGTGATGAATAAAATTCATTATTCTCTTGTGATTTTTCCAATGATAGTTATAGGACTAGTAGGTACTTGATTATGAAAGAAATAGTTGCGCCCCTGATTGTCATCTGCTCCTTCGCCCTGAATGCTGATAACGCCACTAGGCAGTAGGCACATGTATTTCCTCAATATATATTCATCAATAATTTCTAAACATTCGAGATTGATTTATTCGAAAGTTGACGAAAAAAACATTTTTTTTATTTTTCTCTTATAGAGCTGGTATACTTGTCTGATTAATTGTTGTGTTTATTTTTCTCAGGATGGATCGAAAATCATTCAGATTTCCACCAGATCACGTATGTATCCAACAAATATTTTAACTCATTATTGACTGTAATTTTTTACAGTACTCAGTTTGCAATTCTAATTCGGAGAATATGAGGAGGAATCGATGGTTCTGTAATAGAGCTCCTTCTCCGAAACTAAGTACAAATATATTTCAAGACAAATCTATCACTTCTTCTGATGATTCTCTCCAAAATGAAACAAATAATTCATTCGAAGAACAACGTGCTGCATGTGTTCGAGAAAAAGTAAGTGTTTTGTGGTTCTTGTATTCACAGCGTATTCGTTTCAATCGTTTTTTCACAAATCTTCCACAATGAAATAATATCTGGTGATACTTGCATAATTGCATAAAATCTTAGATGATACAACTCATCTCCTTCTTTTGAATATTTCGATTCGAGTTGGATACAAAATATCTTTTCTTCGACAAATGACAAAATGTTTTCTTACTTCTGGTTCGACTAGAAACGATGCCCTCTTTCGATCAATGAACTGTACACTTTTCGATTTTTTATTTTGATATACCTCAGGTGCAATTATCTCATTTTTCACTCTTCATCACATCGAGAAAAGAATTATTCTGAACTAAATGAAAGATCTATTGAAGATGATGAAAATGTTACAAACTGACACTTTCGATTGGTCAACATTAACGAGTCAAACTTAGTCAGGGCACTATTAATTAAAAAAATAATGTCAACCTTGAAAAAAATTCATGCACAGAGAAAATCATTGTCCTATTTCCAAAGACCAATGGGAAAACTTTTATGATGCAAAATTGACTAAAAAAGCCGTCTATAATATTACATTTTTTGATGCTGGAAACTTCACATTCAATTCCTCTATTACACTGAATGAATTAAATCTTGTAATCAGTAGGTGTAAGGAAGGTAAATCTCCAGGCAAGGATGGAATTTGCTACGAATTCTTCAAATGTCTACCCCAAAACTGGCGTTTATATATTTGCAACATGTTCAATAAAATCCTGGAAACGGAGAGAACACCTATGAATTGGTCGGATGTAATACTGACGATGTTGCATAAAAAAGGTCCAAGGGAAAATCCAGAAAACTATAGGGGAATCGCCCTTGTTAATTGTTGTGCCAAGCTTTTTACTCTGATTCTTCTCGAAAGAATTTCTTCATTTTTAGAAGTCAACAATATTCTTCTGGAGTGTCAGTCAGGATTTAGAAAGGAGAGAGGTTGTCTTGACAATATATTTATCCTCAATACTCTAATACAAATTCACTTGAGACTCAAGGGTCGTAAAGTGTATGTTGCATTTATTGATTTCAAACAAGCCTTTGACTCTATCAATCATGGTCTGATGTGGGAGAAACTATACAAAACTGGTATCAGCTCAAAACTAAACAGAATATTAAAATATATGTATGATAACGCAACAATGTGTATAAAAACGTCTGATTCCTTCACCAGACCATATGATATGGCCGAGGGTGTCTTACAGGGTAGGGATTCACCCTGTAAGACACCCTCTACTTTTTTCAATATTTTTGAATGACATTGAAGAATTTTTTTACTATAAGGATTTGGAGGGCTTGAATATTGATAATAAAGTTAGTCTTATGTTGCTGGCATTCGCAGATGATCTGATTTTGGTTAGTGATTCTCAGCAGGACTTGAATAAGAAACTTATGGTATTAGAAGAGTACGCTGACAGGAATTTTTTGTCAGTCAACACCCGAAAAACAAAAATTATGATTTTCAGTAAAGGAGGTAATTTCCACAACACGACCAGGCATGCGTTCTACTATAAAAACGAAAAATTAGAAATAGTCAATAATTATACTTATTTAGGAGTCGAATTTTCATCATCTGCAGTTTTTCATGAAATGTCTACAAGAGCTGTGACAAAATGCAAACAAGCTTTCGCTTCTGTCACAAGTCTGATGGCGCAAACAAAAATGAATTACTGGCCATCCAGACGAAAATTGAATGATAGTGTTATAGTACCCTCTCTAACTTAAAGCATAAGAATCTGGGGATTGAGATATGATGACGTTATTGAAAGGATGCAAGTTGGTTTTTTTCAAAAAGCTTCTTTTTTGCCTAAAAATACACCGGATTACTTGGTTCGCCTTGAAACGAATTCAAATAAATTATCAGCACTCATTTTCAAATCTGCATTAAGTTGGTTATTTAGGATAACTTCAATGCCTTCTAATAGACTTCCAAACATTTGTTTTTTGCGACTGAAAGCTCTCAGCCAATATCGCTGTCCTAAATATAATTGGATTCTTCAGTTAAAAACCTATTTTGAACAAATTAGAAGCATGAACCTTTATGAAAGTTGCCTAAATAGAACTATACAGTCAAGTAAATTGATTCTCGAGTTAACATAAAAGTTCAAAAATTTCCTTGTCCAAAGGGATGTTGACATTTTATCTCGTTCACATTTTCTGCCGTTTGCTCCAAGCTTGAGTTACCCTTGTCTACCAAACTATCTGTCCATGAGACTACCAATATATCAAATTAGAATAATTGCACAACTTAGAGCTTGCAATAGACGGTACCTAAAATTAATATGTCGACAAATTACACACATAATCCATACCAACGAAATTTGCTCTATTTGCAATCAACTTAATGACGAGAATATTGAACATCTCTTTTTCGAATGCCCATTGTATAACTGCTTACGTGACAGTTTTCTGATTGCAAACAGCATCAATAACATTAATGATCTGGTCGGGGCATTATATTCTAATTCCTCTCAAATTATCAACGCAATAACAAACTTTGTTATCAATGTAATGAAGGTGCGATCATTTCTGCGAAATGAATAATTTTACTGGTATTCTACTGATGTTACTGATATATTGTTATATTCCCTTATTACTTATCATAAGAGTGAAGTTGTTTTGTTCATCTATTTTTTATTTTTTAGTTTATAAGTATATATTGTAACTAACCAACCAACCCTTGTAATAAGGATTCTGTTCCTTTTGATACAATAAATGAATCTCTGAATCTATCTATATTTTCGAGAGGAAAATAACAATATGCCAGATGACCCATCTCAAAATTGAAAGTTTGTCTAATTGGATCGATGAAACCAGAAGACTGTGTTCAAAAATAGCTGCTATAGAAAAATTTGTCTGTATATTTCGTGCAAATGACTTCATTGTGAGTCGTAGCAGAGCTTTTCTGGCATTTCAGCTATCATCAGTGCTCATCAGTAATATTCGATAAAAATCTTGAAAATTTCTTAAATAGCAGGAAAAATAATTGAAAATCATCAGAAGTTACTCATTCGCCAGGTGATGCAAGATTTTCATAAAACTTATCCACCATGAAAGTGAGATATCTCAATTCCATATATTATATGAATTATATATATCCAATAAAATTGAAATCATGTCTATATTCAATTTCAGTCAAATTGCAGCCGAATAGAAACATTTTCATATAAAACTTTTTTTTGTTGTGATACTTAGCAATTTCTGGGCTCATGCTCAACATTCATCATTTCAAAAAATAATGGTCATTTTATGGTATCATTTGTCTTCCCATTCCTTGGTGCATCGAGTTATTAGATGTTATTGAATATTTCTTATACTTTTAGGAACTAACTCTCTCAGAAAACGAGTTATCAGAAGATAATGATGACGTCGTAGCAGATGCAGACTATGTACCTTCTGGAAGTTCTGACTCCTCGGTAAGTGTTTTCTATATTACATTGAACAAAGTTAATGTGGGATTGGTTTCCAGGAAATTTCAGATACTTCTCAGATAGTATGCTCACCGCCCACTCCTTCTGGAAGTTCGTCTGAGGTAGAAAACAACGTTCCTTCTCTCGATGAAAGGCCAGTTAGACATAATGATGAAATGGAGGTTTTCCAGGATATGAATGAGGTTTCTGAAGGAAATAGCAAAACCAAGAATAAATCAATCCCGAAAAGCGTATACAGTCATGCAAATGGAGTCAACATCAATTCTAAAAAAATGGTTTTCTGCTACTTTTGTGAATCATCTGTGTCTAATTTTCCCAGACATATTTCTCGAAACCATAGTACAGAATTAGAAGTACAGAAAATTCTTGCATTACCATCTCGAAGTAAAGAGAAGAAAAACTTACTATATGCTTTGAGAAAAAAAGGTAAGTACCTGACCAGTGATGAATCTGGCAAACCAGTGAGGAAAGGTGCGGATACCACAAATTATCTTCCGTGTACACATTGTTTAGGATATTATTCAACTCGCAACTTATGGAGACATCGCAAACAATGTGATGCCAATCCAAATAAAGGAAAATCTGCTCGAAATTCCCAAGCTGATGCACAAAACTTTTTATTACGTCACCTTAGAATAGATCCTCAGTTGAAAAGTGAAGTTTTTCCCCGCATGAGAGCTGACCAAATTTCTCTTGTTGCCAAGACAGATCCACTAATACGTGCATTCGCATCAAGATATTTGAGAATCCATCGAGAGAAACATTTTATATTAGTCGCCTCGAGAAAGATGCGAGAACTATCCAGAATACTTATAGAAGCGAGAAAAAACAATCCCTCCATTAAAAATCTTTTTGGAGCTCTGAGATCTGAACACTATGATGTCTTAGTTGCTGCCACCAAAGCTGCCTCTAAGTATGATACTGTCAAACGATGCTATAAATCCCCTTCGTTCGCATTACACATGGGAACAACCCTAAAACATTGCTGTGATATAGCACTCGTGCATGCCTTGAAAAAATCTGAACTATTCTCAGTTGAAACTGCGAATGCAGAGGTCGAGTTGAAAACTCTGATTCAATTGATTGAAGGAAACTGGAAATCTGATATTTCCAGTCAAGCCGCAAATGATTTGAATCTTCGGAAAAGGAATAAAGTAAGTTTGGTACCTCTCGCAAGCGACTTGAAATTATTGAAAGAATGTCTGCTCAATAAAGCCAATACTGCGATATTTAAATTACAGGCGGATACTCATGACCAAAAAGCATACATGGTTTTGTTGGAAACCATATATTGTCGACTATTATTATTGAATAGAAGACGCCCTGGAGAACTTCAAATACTCTTACTTGAAACTTATAAATCTGTCATTTCAAATCGGAATAGTCAAGCTTATGAGGAATTTTCAGAGGCAATTTCTGAAACCGAGAAGATTTTGATGAACAGATTCAAAAGAATTGTGATTAGGGGTAAAAGGGGCCGAGGCGTACCAGTTTTGATTAGTGGTGATGTTCAAGAGCATTTCGAAATCATTTTGAAATGTAGGGATGGCTTTTTCAAAAAACAGAATGAATACCTCTTTGGAAATCCGGCTTCAGGTGAGCCAAGTATTGGCTATAAAGTATTGAGGAAATATGCCACTTTATGTGGGTCTGTAAATCCAGATTCTTTGACTTGCACTAGATTGAGGAAGCATTTGGCCACTTTGACTCAGTTGTTCCATATGACGGAGAATGATATGGAGCAATTAGCTTCGTTTATGGGTCACACATTGGGAATTCATCGATCATCATATAGACTTCCTGATGATATCTATCAAACGGCTTGAATTTCCAAACTTCTCATACTGATGGAAAAAGGTGAAGCTGGTCAGTTCAAGGGAAAAACTTTGGATGAGATCGACTTGAATTTGGAAGAAGATTTGATGAAAGAATCGAACGAGGAACTTCATCAGAGAAAGCAATCGCTAGAGAGGGAAGTCGATATTGAACAAATAGAAAATGATTTCACCGAACAAGAAGGAAATAGATTGAAAAAAAGAGAAAATGCATTTGCCGAGAAAGTAGAAGAAGAAAACGGAACTCAAAAGCACAGAAAAGAGTACTCGTTCCTTGGACAGAAGAACAAAAGAAAGTTGTAACTACTCACTTCAATTCTCACATAAAGAAATGCCGACCTCCCAGAAAAGCTGAATGCACTGATCTGATCTCGAAGCATCCCGAGTTATTGAAGAATAAAAACTGGCTGAAGATGAAAGTTTTTATCCAAAACATATACAAGAATAAATGAATTATTGAGTTATATGTCAATAATTTTTATGAAATTTATTTCTTTGTTTAACTGAATTCTTTATGTGAGTTGTTTTCGAAATAAAAATTGTCAGGAAAAACTCATTTCAATCAACCTAACCTTTTTGGTACTAACGAAAAGCCACGAATTGCAAGGAGTAAAAACGATATTATAAATCTCAACGTCACAACAACTCACTATTGACTATCTGAGATGGTTGAAAAAGGTAGAAAACAACAACTTTTCTGGCTGATTCCACGCAGAATATTGGCAGCGATATCATGCGACGAATGAAAGAAAAACCCTGTTAATTATCTAATATTCATAGTTAGAACCGTTTGATACACTCCTCGAATTCCTTTCGAGTTCCCCAAAAACTTATATAATTATTGATAAAAACCTTCTGTAGAGTTCGATAATTATCAATAGGGAATTTTTGTCGATATCATCTATCATCAATGGTATGATGGTGTACCATTACCACATTATTATATCATATCATCATCCCATCAGCCAAACATCTCGTCATCCGTGATCCGTATTCCCTCCATTCCATCATTCCATCATCCTGTCATCCCGTTATCTTCTCATCAGTCACCTTTCATATGAGTATTAATACAATTTGTATTTGTTTATCTCCGCAATACTAGTTCAGACTGGCCATCGTTTCTTTGTCTGGCTCGAACTTTTTTAACCAGAAATATTCCTTTCATCGGAATTTTTATTGAAATATATTAATTGCCCTGTAAGATCTTTCCTCGTGCCTTTAAACTTCCAATATTCCAAACAATACCATTACTCATATCCTTTTCCACTAGATACAGAAAACCGTATTATCATATGAGCGATGTGAACATTCAGCAATATATTCAGATTTATAATTCGATGTAACACAGAAAACAGTGTTGTCAATTCTACGGAGTACCTATTGACTGTAGAACATGAAGTGGATATCGTAGGATGACTTATCCACTGCAAAACTGATACTGAATATACGTTGTGTTATATACGCGATGGGAACGCTCTCACGAATGAGAGCGGAAAGATCCGCAACTAAAATATTCAAACCATCGAAAAAACAGCCCTAGGTCATCCAGCTCATATTTCGCTAGATGACATCTGATGATGCATAGAAGCGTTTTACAAGAGATGCGGTAGGTCCTCCATATATGGAGGACCTATCGCACCCGGAGGAGCTATTAAATGCGAATGGTCTATTGTCGGAGGAGCTATTGACGCCAGGACAAATATATGTATATAATAATTATACATTGCGTGAAAAATAAAAATATTCTGAATTGTTCACTATGAAGAAATTCTCATACATAATGAGGAATATGTATGTATGATATTCAAATAAGAATATTTATATATACACCCAGAAGGTATACAATACAATATGAAAGAATAGAAACCTATAGAAAAAGGTCGCTTCTATTTACCGGGGATCGATTTAGGATTTATCATTGCGATGATTTGAATGTTGAACAGGTCTCAATACGTAAAAGTAGAGAGGGAACAGTATAAATATAAAACCGTGTTGTATTTAACATTGTATAACTGAATGATAATTTGCAATCGGGTATTGACACTATATATACAGGGTGCTACCTAATGGCATTTTAATATAGGAATTCTTAAATCTATTTAAAAATATATACATGTGAACATAATATCCTAAAGGTCTAACTTTTGAAGTAGAGGGTGCTAAAGAAGTGAACAATAACGAATAGAGCACTTTTTATCTATAGACTTGTCATTCGAAAAGTTAAGTGATCAATATTTTCATGACTTATTGACTTCATCAAGTAGATAAGTGATCCAGCTAATGGAAATACTATTTTATTTTAAAAAATATGAAATAAAAAAGGTATTCAAATATTCATGAACATATTGAATTTGGCGAATAATAAAAAAATCAGTTTTCAAATAGTATAGCACCTAGATTGAATCCTCATCTTTCTACAGAAAAAAAATCACATCGAAATATGGACTGGTGTTTTCACAAGAAGTCCAGAGCGCGAATTGGCTGATGATATTTGCGCCCTCTGGTGATACTCCAAGATATAATGATAATAAATGGGCTTTATTCATCGATGTATATGTATATAAATATGTAAAGAAAAAAGGGAAATTTATACCTATAGGGAAAACAAAAACGATGAACAGGCGAAGTTCAGCTTACGCTGTTTTACAACTTAGATATGAAGATGAAAAAACGAGTCAGTCAACACAATATCATAGATTGGAACCACTTATTATGGTTCCAATAATAAGTATCATGAAATTCAAGGTCAACTGCACATGCCTTGGTGCAACTAATGATGAATTTGCGGATTTGCATAGGAAAAGCTTGAAATTTTGAAATTCAAAGGTGTAATGAGATCTAAAAATCCAAATGGAGAAGAAAATTATATTGTATTCTCATGTGGAATGTATATGATTCTGAAAATGGTACATATATTGGGACCAACGGAGGATGAATATCCAAAATACAAAATATGTAGTGAAAGCAGTCCTCAAAAATCAATAAAATAAAAAGTAGAAGAATAAAGGCGATAGAAAAATTTAGTCAGTATACATTATTATGCGTAAATAAATAATATTCATAATAACCGAGAATATAACTCATCAACGTTATTGAAAGTAGCTCTCAATCTCCCAATCACTCCGTATGGTTATTTCAATGTTATACCTCATAATTTATATGACTAATTATCCAAATTTTGAAAGAGTTGCGAAGCATAACGATTTTTTTTCAAATCAACAAAATAAGTTTTTTTCGATTTAAAGATTGATTTTTCATAATTTTTCAAATATGGAAAAAATGCACAAATCAATTACTTATATTTTCATTATTTGATTCAAATCGTCGCCACCCTGGTTTTTCATAATGTTTATAGAATACAAATATTCATCATACCTACTGGTGAATATACCGTCGATTATCAGATAAAGTGTTCGATCCTCGTTCCGCACACATGCAGGCGAATGTATCGAATCTACTCTCACTCATTGTTTGGGACTGTGTGGAGTCACAGGTTTTTTTTAAACATGCAAAAAAAGGCTTATTGAAAATAAATTGTTGAATATCCTTTAGCATCTAAATAACGACAAATGGTTTGAAAATATAAACAATTGAAGGGGTGTCAGTAATACATTGAACGTGTATTATTGTATACGACTAGTTTTTTGAAAACTCGTTAACATGGATTTTCCAAATTGCTCGTTTGAACAATAATAATTTCATTCATTTCATTTTTGAAATCCAACCTAAAGAAGTCAGGAAAATATTTTCAGAATCTATCTATATAAGTAAGATCTATTAACGCAATATTGAAAATAAAATCATGAAATTCATAAGTTCATTTTTTATGGGTACCCCCTTTTGAACTTTTTGAAAAAATGAGGGTAGGGGATACTGCCCAACTAGACATAGTTCCAAATAGGTATAGACGCCATTTTTCTACTTTAGTCGAATATTTCGGAGAGATTTGTTGGTTCCACGCAAGGCGGATATAGAATGGTGAAACAGCTTCCTATCAACAAGCACTAGAATAAACTGTAGACCTTTGCCTACTTGATTTCATACCGTAGTAATATTTCCTGAAATTAACAGAGATGGCGACATACCTTGTGTCGGTGAAACAGAAACTCTGCATCTGTCATTTTTTTATCAGTTTCATCTATTCTAGATGAAAAATGGCTGAGAAGAGTCAAAATATCGATAACTATTCCAGATTCACTGAAAGTATTGTGTTTTGATGTCATTTCAACTCATGTCTGTCAGATGCGAACCACAGAAATACATGAGCAACAGAAATCTTCTGCGATAATCGATCTCACCGCCATCTCCATTCAAGTCGTGGAAATATTAATACCTTCTCAAACGGTCTACAAGTTTTTCGCAGAAACAATTGAAGAGCTGTTTCACCATCCTATATTCACCTTGGTTCCACGGAAGCATAATAGTTGTCCTCTGAATGTTGACCGAGTGGCATCTGCCAGTTTTAAGAAAAAATTCGATATTCAAAATTTTATATCGCAACTTACGTGTTTTTTTCTTTTCAATTAACATTTGTCTGATTTTTCAATAACAATGCAATTACCATTATATTATACCATGAACCTTTCATGATAAATCGGATAAGTATACCACACAAACGTTTAGTATACACAATGTTTTATGAAGTTATACAGATTTCACATGATGGCATACCTAACCGAAGGAGACTTAGATAAGTCTCCTTTACGATGCCAGAATTGGACTGGAAGAAGGCATAATATGCCATCATGAGGGAGCAATGTGTTCAACTATTATTTTGTCAACATAAAAAAATGAATGGAGTTATTTAATACCAACTCATTAAATACTTTATTCATACCAATAATGTCTATTTTTCTCTCATTCGATATACTGATGAAAGCTCGACTACACATTATGAACACAAAGACCAGTTGGCTGACTGTGTGAGGAGAGAGCCGAGCGCCGAGCGCGCGATAATGTAGTAATTGTCTCATTAAATAAGTACATGTAGATATCTGCTACATGAAAAATTTTCATTCTGGAAACTTATTTCGTCTATTGGCTTGGTTTTGTTCGCAGCATGTATACAAAAATTTTCATAAATAAAATTTTTTCTCGATTACTGAAAATTCCGAAAATAGCAAGTTGAAATTTGCTACAGTTCTAGAAACTGATGAACATGAATTTTTCACCAATATTGTATATGAGTAGTGTATATTGGCCGGTATTGGATCCTCCCAATTACGGGTACTTGCTTTTCAATTGCGCAATAATTGTAATTACTCATTTTGCAGTAATTGGGAGGATCCAGTACCGACCAAGGGATTATTTCAACAGTAATCACCTAGTGAATGATGGCTTGTAGAAAGACTGGTTACTTGATTTTCATGGAATGTAATTGTTGTTTAAATGTTCTTCACCATTTCTTCACGCAATTATATAATATGTGGGAATATCCATGCGTATGTTATTTTTTGGAATGAAATTGGAGATATCATATCATCTGATTTACTTACATACATCTATTCTGCTCGAGTCGGTGTGCCCAACTGGTAAGGTACTGAGGTTTCTCAGATATGCTTCAGAGAGGGGGTGTTGATTATCAGCGCGTTTGCGCATGGTAGAGCGCGAGGGTATCTCTAACCCCCTCTCCTTCTGAATTAATATATAAAGCTCGTGCTACTTTTGCTTGGAATTATATTTCTCCACATTTCGTAGCGTTGACGTCTCACTCCGATATCAGAAGCCAACATAAACAAATTCTTCATAATCGGAAAAGGTAAAATAATGTATCAATTCATTATCCAACTTTATTATACTCAAAATGTCTATTGGCAAATTAGATCTGGATGAAATCAATAGCATGATGAATCAATCTCCACAAGAATTTCAAACAATGCGATTATCGTCATTGACTGTGAACAAAGCATATAGCATTGAAAAGATTACTGCATTATCTACGAGATATGGGAGATCCATTGTAGTTTTATTATCTGATGAGGATGTTGAATTCAAATCATGGCTGCCTAAACGGGTGGCTGATCGATTGACTGATGAAATTATAAGTGAACTGAATTCTCCAAATAGCCATTTCACTTTGAGACATTTAGGAGAGAGCGCGCCTTCTTATGATGGAGCAAAAACTCGATCTTTGATTGAATTCGATTATCTACTTTAATTATTTGTGTGAGTATGAATATTCTTGATTCAATCATTATATCTAACAATATTTTTCCTTCCAGCAGAATCCAGATCTACACCAACATGTGGATGCAATACTCGCAACAAGAATGGCCAGAAGCACAGGACTTGAAAACAGCAATCGAGCGATTGCGATGCGAGTTCAACGATCTGAGTTTTGATGCTTTACATTCCACCAATTATGATATGAATATTTGTTTCGACAATGATGCGGTTCGAAAATGCATACAGCTTCATGAAAAGTATGAAGAGGGTTCCGGTATATGTAATAAATTCATATATGGAAGTTTGACAATTTTGCGAGCAACTAGTCGATATTGACTTACATGATTTCCTATTCCAGTTGGTACCCTACTTACCAAAGGAAATCTGTGAAGCATTTCACTTGACTGATAATGAAGAATCTAATCAATAAACTGTGTTGAACAATATGAATATCGTGAATAAAAAAACTCAACTGATTTCAACTGTTTTATTTCAATATTAAAACATATATGTTTGAACATAGATCTAGGTGAATAACAATAATGAATAATTAGTTTGATTACTCTTTATAAAATAATTCCATATAGTTTTTGTTTGATATTCACTATATAGATCCAATTTGAACAGTGCCATCTAGCGCGCTATAGGTCAGACACGCATCGTGAATAATCAAAGCGTATACTCTAGTATTTCCTGGAAACTTAGTCTTGCGAGTTTCAAATTCAACTTTGATATCTACTGTAGAAGCCTTCATAGCATCAGGTTGGTGGCAGCAGTCGATTATAAATAAAGGATTGTCGCGGAATTCCCCAAATGCCATCATTGGTTCACTCATATCTTTATCATAATAGTTCCGTTGGAATTGTTCATAAGCATAGTATGCTGGTGACTATAGCTTCTTATCGAAATCGAGATTCCACCTTTCATATGGATACACTTCTGAGTTGAGATATAGTCGAATATTATTGATGTCGGCATGTTTGAATTGTGTCGAATCGGCAGATCTGTCGTTGAAATTATTTGTGTGTTGAAATCCAATAATAATATAGCGGGGGCGTTCAAGACTATTTGTTGTCTTTATAGCCCAAATATCTGACGTAGTTTCTCGTAATGAGGGTAGTTCATAAAGATCCCACATTCTATAAGCCATCTTAACTTTAGCGTTTGCATTACTCTTATTAATTCGACTGAGTAATTTGAGCTTTTGTCTATCCTCTGGCATGATGTGCTTAATTTTCCATTCGATCTTATTTATTTTCAAGTCAGCATCAACCTCGCCAATGTATGAGTTTTTGAATGATCGAGCAATGATGAGTATGAGCTCTTGTTTAACATTCAGAATTCCCTTGGTGTAATCCTCAGCAAAACCCATCAAGTATTTGAGGGGTAATTTTCCACTGAAAATATGACTAGTGATATCCAAAATATCCTGTTTCTCTTGGTTGAGACCCCATCCCACAGTTTGCAATGACTTGTTGTGCGTTTGTCCATAAGATACCATAGTTTTCATAGCAGTAGTTATTCCAGGCTTTCGAATTACAACTACTTGCTCACCTCCCATTTCGTAACGAATTTCATCGAAGAGAAATGCTAGTGCATTATTTGATAAATAGCAAACTTTGTTCGGGTCTGTAGGGGTAAATTTACCTTCGATGTATATATAACTTTCTGCTATATCCAATATTAGGTCTTGAAAATTGATAGGAATTCTGATCTCATCTGAATTCTTATAATATGGTGAGCCATACGGTTTGTAGGTATGTTCGTGAAGGCTCATTAACGAATGATCCATAGTTGGTTCATCGAAAACATCCAATTTATCACTTGAGGTTTGTGCCACCATATTTTTCAGGGTTTTTTCGCAAGTTCAATCCAACGATCGACTCAAGAAAATTTTTATCCTCGGCTGATAGCTTATATCTTGACTGTTCGGAACAATAACGTGGAGTGAGCTTGTAGTTGCGCGCACTCTTTCTTATATGCGTTCGGAGATCTCTCGAAATTTTCTGGGGTCGTTTGAACGAGAATCCCATCTTGATTGTTTAAGATAATTTCTTCAGTTCTAGTTTCACTATGATTTTTTCTCCTCGAAAATCAATCAAAGCTTCGTTATCATCCAAAATACTCAGAGTAATGTTGTCGATGAACTGACGCCCCTCTGGTCTGACCGGCATGTAAATAATATTTCGAGGCTCCTTAGATAATTTGTATCCTGGTTCTACATCTATGTCGAATTCGAATAGAGTATAGAATAGAATAGAATAGAATAGAATAGAATAGAATAGAATAGAATAGAATAGAATAGAATAGAATAGAATAGAATAGAATAGAATAGAATAGAATAGTTTATTTGACTACTTTACATACATTAGTATATTTGTAGCAAGTCAATGCACTATAGGGTGAATACAAATAAAATTGAAGAAACTCATTACACACATAAAACATTTTAAAACTCTTTACAATGGTACAGAAATAGTAGTATAGTGTATACAGCATATAACATAAACATATAATGGTAACATCAAGGATGTCTTAGATAAAAATATAATATATAAAATTTAAAAAATAAATAAAATATATGCGCCTCCCCACCATTGAAATATGCTCCAGATATTATATTGCAATCGATACGTATGATTCTTACTCTCATTATATCCACAGGTAATGCGGATTCATGTCGTATCTTTGGGTCCAATCGATGTGCTTCAAATCCTAGAAGTGGAGCAATGGAATTCTCGTGTGATAAATCAATCTCAAATGTGGAATGGATCACACATTTCAGAGTATTATTGTTGGCTTGCAATAAAAATACATCATTCATATCATCAGTTGCTTTATTCATTTGTGTTTTCATAATATTTTGTATCGTTTTATTAATCTCATCTATCTCATATACGCCAGGTGGAATTTTCACAGGAATTGTTGAAGCATTATCCATCGTTTTATAGCCGATTACATTATTCTTCTCATCCACATTGAGGA